>JARGGL010000001.1:0-1439375 GCA_029955375.1 Rubus parviflorus | reverse complement strand
CGGGACGCAAGGTTCTGTCATTTTTTTTTATCTCCCCCATTTTTTAATAGGGTGCTGCCACTTTGATGGAATTGATGGCGCAATGATACTTTTACATTTTAATTATATTCACTTTGAGGTTTTGCTTCCTTCTATTCTCTAGTTCACTTTTCCAAAAGAGATGCTTTAAATAGCTTTCTATGATTCTGGCGCTTTTGGATTGTAGGCAATTAAAAAACCACTTCTCGCTATATTCTATTGGATTAATGATTGTTTTAACACTCGCAGCAACGAAGAAGCGTCATCGTGAATCTACTTCTCCTTTAACAAATTCAAGGAAGCTGATTAGTGGCACCGAATCCCTCAATTGCGATGGTGTAAAGAATCCATACTTGGTACTTATCTCTCTACGTCAACAGTTTTCGTCTGCCTTTTTTCTATTCAGCACTTTGATACATATATTTGGACTTGCTTCTGAAGAAACAAGGAAGCTCAGATAGATCCCCTAAAGAGGCTGTTTTGGGGTCTATCACAAAAGAGGAGGAAGAAGTTGTGGAGACCTTGTATGCTTTGGCTGGATTGGTGTTCCCCAACAATGAAGCAAATGGTAATAGCAAATTAGAATCTGAATCTTTAGATGCAAATGCTTCAGCTTTGCCAGAGTCAAAGAACAGTCCTACGCCTCCAGGTTTGGTTCATTATTCTCCGTTGGCAAATCTTCTTTTCTATTACCTGACACTATGGTTGACTGTTCATTTATAAACTGGAATTGGATTTTGCAGTTGGAGACATCAAATTGGATCCAGTTTTCCCCTGTAGAGCTACCAGCTCCAGTACTCCATCTTTCGTAGGAGTAGCTAAAGGACATGATCAAGTTAATTTATTGACCAAACCCAGTACTCAACATCAGCCTGAATTGCCCAACAGTGGCAAACTCTGTATGGACTCAAATAATAACGTCCCTCAGAATCAAATAAACATTTCTTCTTTGTCAGCAAAGGTTGAACAGTGCAATGAAAAGCCTTTTGACAATGCCGTCAATTTCAGAGATCCATCTGAGTTAAGCCTGGATAGTCGGTGGGTATTTTTCAAATTAATTCCGGCTTCGATCTTTCAATTATTCTGTTCAACCCTAATCCTGTTTCCAATCTCCAGCAGGTTGAAGCAGACAGTGCAACAGGAGACCTCAGTTTTTGGGAGAAAACAAGAAATTGCGTTGGAGCTGGTAAGCATAACCCACCAAGTGTAAGCTGAATACCCATTTGATGAGCATGCTCTGATCTTAAGATTTGAATTACTCTGCAGGGCACAAACATTGGGAGTCAAGTTGAACCACATGATATCGTCCAGGAATCCAAGAACAAAGGTATGATTCATGCTTGTTCAGAAGATCCTCTTCAATGCTGGAATGTTCACTTTGGTTGTGAAAAGTGTTTCATTAGTGCATATCAATTTCTTCAAATTGTTGTGATATTTGCCTCTTTGATTGAAGGTTCCGGATTGTGGCCTGGTTTGTCTTCAAATGTCTCACATGGTGCTAGGAACGATAGTCCATCTTTGCAGTAATATTCTTTTCTTATTATTTTAGACCTTTCTGAATGAGTTTTATGTTCTCTGTATTTCTTCCACTCACTCACTGTTTAGCTATCTTAGG
This sequence comes from Rubus parviflorus, assembly GCA_029955375.1. Taxonomy (NCBI): domain Eukaryota; kingdom Viridiplantae; phylum Streptophyta; class Magnoliopsida; order Rosales; family Rosaceae; genus Rubus; species Rubus parviflorus. The sequence goes on along the minus strand of JARGGL010000001.1, from coordinate 1,437,742 downwards.
TGCCCTGCTGCTACAATGCCGCCCTGGCTGGATGCTGCTTTGTCAATCTCCAGAGCCTCAGTCCAAAATGGTTCTTCTTTTGCAAAGGTGAGGATATCTTATAATGTGTTGATGATTTCATTACACGACTATCAATTTATTCAACAATTTCCAATATGTGCTACCCATTTCTTCCCAAATATCTATACCATGTCAAGCTGTCTTATTGAGGGTATGGTGGACTACAAACTATACAGGTTACTAAAGTTGTCAACGGTAGAAGGTCGTGTAAGAAGTGTGCAGCTCATGTCTACATAAGTCATTTGATTCAGTCTCTAAAAATCTCGGAGAGCAAAGATAAGTTAATACTACAGCCTAATCAAATGAGAGCACATGAAGGATCCAAACAAGGGGCTCTTTTGGGAGTTAATATCTATAAAAATGTGAAAAATGGTATAAATGAGGTTGTTTCTGGTAGTAGCATAAGTATCTCTACTGCTGAGAAAACTCCAAATGAAGCTAAGAACGGTACTCTTCAGCACAGGAAGCTCCTTCAAGATCAGCCATTGTCTACGTTGGCATCTGGGGCATACACTTCGCCGAAGCAGGTAAAGCTTATTACTGTGATGCTGTAATTTCCACAGGTTTGTTGCTTATGATGTTCTCACTTCTTACTGGTCTCTCGTTTCCTGCAGATTTTTAATTTCTTGTCATTGTCAGCTGGAGGTGACAGCTTGGAAACTAATGATAGTTTTAGTAGAGGTAGATACGGGTTGGAGCCGTCGTCACAAGCCCAAGTTCCTTATTTTCATTCTCCTGTGCAGCGTCACAATCTCATTCCTTTCTCTTTGCCCCAGTCTCGCTACAACTCTTCTACTTACCTCGACATGCCCTCGGTGGCACAGCAGGTAGTTTAGTTCTCCTTCTATTGTATTTTTGTATTTTTTTTTTTTACATCATTTAATAGACCCAGGATTGAATGTGATGTGCACCTAGGTTGAGAGGTGCAAATGAGAGTGCCATTTCTGAATGGATAGGAGCTAATAGAACTAATTATTAACCAACTGATAATAATTGATAGGGTTTTTTTCACCAACAGTGTCTGAACTCTTCTGCCCCGGCCAGAATGATACCTAACTTTTGAAAAGAGTCAATATGGTACCTGAACTCGTATTTTCTTATCAACTGCATTCCTCTGTTACATTTATTGTTAGTTCAGTTAAAAAAATCACGTGAGAGTCACGTGGTTCTGTTTTTTTTTTTTTTTCTCTCTCTCCCCCTCTCCCTCTCCCTCTCCGGTCATCTTCTTTCTCTTTTTTTCTTTCTTTTTCTTTCTCTCTCTCCCTCCCTCCCTCTCTGGTCATCTTCTCCTTCTTCTTCTTCTTTCTTTTTCTTTCTCTCCCTCCCTCCCTCTCTGGTCATCTTCTCCTTCTTCTTCTTCTTTCTTTTTCTTTCTCTCTCTCTCCCTCTCCGGTCATCTTCTCCTCCTTTTTTTTTTTTTTTTTTTCTCTCTCTCTCTCTCGTTCTGTTCTGGACACCCGAAAAGGGCACCCATCGTCACTCCCTCTCCTTCCTCATCAACCAGCAATTCAAACCACTTCTAGCTCCACCCTTTCGATCACAGACCACACCCGAGCACTCAATTGCTCCGATTTCCTCTGGGCATCCACCGAGCCCAGCCTTGCACGGATTTCTCTCCTCTGCACCACCACCCACTTGCTTTGTCGCTCATCACAACGACGTCCACCAACACAGACCATCCCTGCCGGCGCTCCAAATCAGTTCTCCGCCACCTAGAACCTTGCACCTGCAGCGCCGCTTCCCGCCGCCTTGACGATGGGTGCCCTTTTCGGGTGTCCAGAACAGAACGAGAGAGAGAGAGAGAAAAAAAAAGAAGAAGAAGGAGGAGAAGATGACCGGAGAGGGAGAGAGAGAGAAAGAAAAAGAAAGAAGAAGAAGAAGAAGGAGAAGATGACCAGAGAGGGAGAGAGAGAGAAAGAAAAAGAAAGAAGAAAAAAAGAGAAAGAAGATGACCGGAGAGAGAGAGAGAAAAAGAAAGAAGAAAAAAAGAGAAAGAAGATGACCAGAGAGAGAAAGAAAAAGAAAGAAGAAGAAAAAAAAAAAAAAAAAAGGAATCACGTGATTTTTTTAACTGAACTAACAGTAAATATAACGGAGGTATGCAGTTGATAAGAAAATACGAGTTCAGGTACCATATTGACTCTTTTCAAAAGTTGGGTATCATTCTGGCCGGAGCAGAAGAGTTCAGACACTGTTGGTGAAAAAAACCCTAATTGATAATATCCAAGTTATTTATTGTAATGTTGGTCATAAAGAATTTCATGTTAAAACTGCAATTTAAGAAATGATACTTAATGTAGGGCCAGCTGCAGCTACCTTCATATGGCAACCCATTCTGTGGTACTCAAGCAAATGCCACAGCCTTGACAAAACAACCACCTCAACAGCAACAATTACATCTGCAGCAGCAGCACCAGCAGCTACAGCAAAGGCTTTGGGCAGCTCAGTATAGGCCAGCAGGAACTGTGGCAGCCACAGCTCCCTTTCCGAGCTGGCAAAATGCAAAGCAGGAGACTTGTACGCTGATTCAATGTGGCCAAGCTCTCCTCTCTCCTTCTCCTTCAACACTTGAACTAGTTGGTCCCAAGTACGCACCACTATCCCAACAGCAGCAGCAGCAACTAATGGCAGTTACTTCATCTTTTCCTCCTGGCAGGGTAAAACGGGCAGACCACCATCTGCCTTCTCTGTACGAGGAGACGACTGTCGGTGGGTACCGTGCTGCGAATGCACTGCCGTTGCAGTTACTCTGCAATGAGCGCCTCTGATAAGTAGTGATAAGAGATGATCGATGGGCCAACACTCGAAAGACACAAGAGCTGCTTCATTGGAAAGTTGCTGGTTAATACATTCATTTCATTCTTTCTTCTCTTCAGACGTGGGAGTGGGACTTTGTGGTGACTTGACTCAATAAGAACTGAACGTGATTTAGGGACAGGATCTTGTTTTAAGAATATTGTTTATCTTCTTTCTTTGCAGAAGATAATAGAAAGGTTAATTTTATATTCCCTGTGCTCTAACGTCTCGACTTATACTTAATTGGACGACGCATTTACTCGTTTTTTTATTAACGAGTTCTCTTTTTATGTTGAGACTTGAGAGTATAAAGCCGTGCTAATCTTTCCAGAAACACCACACACTCATAAACCTCTGAAATTTCATTATCCCATGAGAAGTACAAGTTGACGTCACATAGTGCATACCCTGAACTACAAAACTGAAAGATTCGCAATTTTTAACCCAAAGTTGGTCGTGTATATATATATATATATGTATTTCGAAAAAAAATCAACCACAAATGGCAAAATGGGGAAATGCCAGTACAAGGAGATGAGAGAGAAGAGAAATCTTCTAGTCCATTAACTTTTATTATACAAGAACTGACACAAGGAATGGTAGTACGCAAATCAACTGACACGAGCAGAAACAAAGAAACATGTTGCAATACAAAAATCTGTCTCCATGGGATAGATACAAACTTCACTCCAGTTTTTCCAGTTCCCCCATTCTCTCTATTATTGCCTGCAAGTTGCAACACGCAAGAGTTGTGAAGCCAGATTGCAAGTTTGCAACATTGATATACCAAATGCAGAGCTCTAGAGACGCTAATGAAAGCATCAGGGATGAATTAATAAAAGCAAGCTAATGACAGTGAAATAAAAGGAGTCGCCCAGCAACAAGAGAGAACTTTTGATTTCTCATTGTCCTGGTCAAAACAAGGCCGGAGAAACAGGAAGGAACAAATGAGAAGAATAGCTATGATGATGTTGTAACACTAAACATATCACCATGGACGAGTGGGACAAGGAAAGGCACATAGACTTTGTTTCATTCAATCCAAACACATACATAGCTTTGACAATACACCAGCATTCAGACACTAGCATTCAGAAATCGAAAAATCAAAGGTAGACAATCTCTCTTAAGGAAGAGGTCAAGCATCCCCAAAATGAATAACACAAAACAACATGCCTACAAGACCGCAGCAGCAGAAGAAGAAAAGCCATGTTGACACACTGTTGACGCATTTAGACAAAAAATAAATGAATAAATAGAACCAAGAAATTCATAGATATCCTCACCTTCTTGCTTGTTTCTTGGAGCTCTCCAGCAAGAATGAATTCGTCAAGTATCAGATAGACCTGCATGAAAGAAAATTTTAAGGTATATCATTATGTAGAAGAAGACAACAAAAAAAAGCTGCCTAGCTGTCCAAGATGATTGATTTCTAAGAGACACACATTACCATTGACAAATAACTATTTCCATTAATAGGGGTTCTACACATAAGTAGGTGATCTCACGAGAACAACAAATTAGTAACACTTGCTATCAACTGACTAACCCTAGCAGCATTCTTTAACAACCAGTTAACCAATATCCTCAGTTACACTGTCAAGTTCTGACTTGAATGTATTTCTAGCTTTGCTAGGTCTGAGACCAAGAGATTACTCTTCACAAGAAACTATAAGGACATTCAAAAATCAGTCTTTCTCTCTGTTGTTGAAACTATATAGAAAAAACAGTGTAATCCAGAAGCATAGCTCATTCCTTTTTTACATGTAGACCACTCTTGCTCCACTATTCTCACTACAAGAGACCTCAATGTAACTGCAGTGACTGATACTGTTGTGGTGAGTGATACCCACTCAATAACTAAACACAAATGCATAAGAATACACAAATGGAGTGTGCAAGTATATGAAAGAAAAGTGATGACATAAGCAACAGACCTTGTGAAAGTTGAAGACCAAATCTAGCTCACAAACGTTGCTGAAGAAATGATCCAAAATCTCCACAAATAGATGAATGCATTCCAAATATGCCAACTCGTTATCAGTTATATCAACACACAGTGAGAAAAACAACCCAGCATATCGCCTGTAGATCACCTTGTGCGTACGGAACTAGAACAAAATGTTATAACAATCAGCTAACTACAATAAATTAGGGTTTCATAGAGCTTCCAAGCTTTTTAATTCTTGGTTCAGAGGAATAAATATATGCAGCTAAAATTTCAAAAGCAAAAGAAATTATAACCTCAACGAAATTGGTGAACTTGGGATCTCTGTTAACCACCAAACGATGAACCTGCAAGGACCATCGTGAACATTTGTTGCACAAAATTTATAGTCGAAAATTACAAGGGAAATTCATTTACCTCGTATTCGACCTTGTGTTTCTCGGAATCCTCGAGAGGAACGTAGTACTTTGCTAAACGGGTCTTTCCCTGCCGGTTCTGTAACAATATGAATCGGATCTGCCACATAAAAGATTTGAGATCGCAGTTATGAAATCGAACACTAATTCAAATTCCAGACGTATAATGCAATGAGAAGATGATCAAGGGAGTGTACCATTGTTGAACCAAGATTTAGACTGCGGAGGCCCAAAGCTTTCGGAACAAAAATTGCCAACGTTGTTTTTCCTTTTGCGGTGTCGTTTCGTTGTGCCGGTGAGTCTTACATAAGAGGGAGACCGAGCTAGTTTTAGTTTTACTAGCGTGTTAACAATGCAGCTTGATATACGGTGTATGCTAAGACTTGTCTCCGTTAACGCATTGGTCAACCAATTTATTCAGACTGCCAATTGAATCAGGGCCATCAGTACAAGTAAGTCACACTATATCTTAATACAAACAGCTTCACCGAATCCCAACTTAAGTTGACTTTTCTTCATCCACAAAAACTTGCTTTGACTCTTCTTTGTTCTTGTAAAAAGAGGGTTTAGGAGAGGAAACTTTACCCACATAATTTACCTTCACTCGGAAGGTTTCAATCAGTTTGATTGAATTTTTACAGCACTTGAAGCTCGTATAACAAGAAGAAAAATGCTTAAAGTTGAGTTACATGGTTAACAATATTTACTTATGAATCAGAAACTGCTTCATGGCATCAAATACATGACAAAAATTGCACCACACACATCAATGGTGCATTATAGTCTTTCAACTTATACAGGCTACTGCCGAAAATAAAATTACAATTTTGAAGTGAATCCTAAATTCTCATCCTCTTATTCACTTCCTTTATTCCCCAATCAAATTACATACAACCCTATTCATCGGAGAGTAATTACATTGTAGTACAAATACAATAGCTTGTTGGTTCTTCAACAATGTTGTCCTGCCCTACAAGTCATACTCACGATACTTGGAATTTGCAGCAGCCAAAAGAGCAGCCCCTATACCAGACCCATCCTTTGAATGCTCTATCACCACATTCTTCGCGATATCATCCCCTAGAAGCTCTGTGACAGCCTCTCGGAGATATCTTCTGTATTGAGGGTAGTTCTCGTACAAGCCTCCATCCATAGCCACAACTGTTTTCTTGCCAAAGATGAGACCTTTTGAATCCTCCTCCATTTTTTGCAGTATTCCTACTATTCCTGCACCAGCTAAGCGCCCACCTCGCTTCGCAATCGTGTCACATACCTCCACCACAATCTTTCTTGCACTTAAATTTGACTCAACCTAATCACAATTTTGGAGAAAGAAGGATTTTTGAGTGAGGAAAACATATTCAAAACTGATGGAAGCTTGAATCTGTGTTCATGCATTGAATCTGACATATGAATTATATGGACTGAATTTCAAAAGGGTAGAACGATATCAAAAGTTTACCCCTGCTACATTGTATAAGATTGCTCCAACATCTTGAAGATCATTAGATGTATCCTGCTGCATAGCACTTAGATCTGGGGTCCTGTAAAACTCAATCCGAAACATACTTTAGTAAAATAATTAAGGGACTTATATTCAGGGTAATTTAGGACTAAGCAAACAGGAGAAGTTTATGTAACCCGAGTACAAAAGGTGTTGCTAGTTTTTCTGGGATAGATTCACCGAACAGCGCATCTGCTTCAGCCATCTTCAGTAGTACTCTTCTTACAATTTCACCAAGATACATTCCAGATATTGTTTTCTCAAAGATCTGCATAGGATCAAATATGAGCAACAAGTCAAAAAAGCTATGAAATCTGTTTGTTACTAGCGTGACAAAGAAAGCTGATACTAACAATAGAAACACAAAGCATACCTGCTCACCAGGGTTGATACTAGCAGCATCCATATCTCTATCAAATTCAGTTAGAGGAAGACCATATGAGAATGCTCCCCACTCTGTACTAATAATCTGAACCAAGGTAATTTTGGACAAAATGATATATAAGTTTGGGATAGGTCGACAATAAAGAAGAGAGAAAAAAAGTTTGGTGGGGCTGTTTTACACACCGTTGTGCCAGAAGAAGACACATGATCCTGTAGTTTCGGAATAGCATCAACCCGTTCGACATAGCAAGCATTGGTTCCAGTACCCAAAATGACAGCAACCATGACATCATCATCCCAGTATCTTGCTCCGGCTAATGTTCCAACAGTATCATTAACCTAATAGAATTTATAAGCAATCATTAGTATCACATTTGTATATCTATGCGTTTTCAAGGATCAAGTAGACTATGTAGCATCAAGCATAATACCAGGGCAGACACCCGCATATCTAATCCTAGCCTTTCCATAGCCTCATTCAAACAAGCAACCACATCTCTTCCTGCCTGTAAATAGCAAGTTAGAACATCCTGATTACGCTCACGAGAAAACGCCTAGATAAGACCTAATTAATCCAATGAAAGCAAAGTACTAACCGTTCCAGAGACTGAAAAGCCCTTTGTCCATTTAATTAGTATGCCAGAGTCAACAGAGGTCTGCTTCACAGGGAATGAAAATGTGAAACCAATCTCTCTTTTTGTACCAACTGGAAGGTGGAATTTGTTACCCTCTTTTTGTGAAAATTTTGCCAATCCAGAAGCAATAAAATCAAACAGTTCCTGCAATGCCAAGACTGAAACTTGTCGTCACACATAAATATAAATGTTGTGTGTGACAAATTAACATTCTTGTACTAATTAAAATTATTGATGAAACAAAGCAGCACAGACCTCGGAAGTGCCAAACATAAGGTCTTTAGGGATGGGAACTTGGTCGAATTCAGTGGCGATCACACGCTCTTCCTTGCCGCCTAGTTGTACTCTCAACACCCTGAAGTTTGTGCCTCCAAGATCCAGTGCATAAAACAAACCCTTCTCATTCCTTCCTTCCAAAACATATAAAAACACATAAATTGTATGACAAAAATAAAATAAAGATCGAACAAGATGAAGAAGCTAAACTAACTGTTTCCTTTTTCTGTGGTTACTGTCCTGTTTAAGCAAAAAAAATAAACCTTTCTCTACCATGACATTGGAATTTAAAAAATCAAAACAGCAAAACTAGGCAATGGTGATTAAACAGTGAGAAAGTCAACCAATAACACAAGCACTGAAAATTCAGTTCGAGATGGCGTCGTAGAGAATCAATACCCGGTTGGGAGGCTATCAACGTAGCTGAGTATCATCTTGAGATCACTCCCGCCTTCGGCGGAGAGTCCAGCGCGCATATCGGCGGCCATGGCGTCTGCCACGTGGCGCAGGAGGGGCAAAGGAGTGGCACAGTCCTTGTGTAACTTGGTCACCAGAGGAGTGAGAGATACGGCAGTAGATCGGACAGTCATCCTAAATCGAGGGATGGCCGCCGGCCTTGGTGATCGGCGGCAGAGGTGGAAGGATCCAACAGATAGTGACGTGGCAGCTGTAAGTGACATTGTTTAGTTCGTTGACGAACGGTTACGGTTACGGTAAGATCTATGAAAGAAAATGAAAAAGGGAAAATAATAGTGGAGGACAAGAGAGTGAGAGATGTTCATAATTGCGTTGCTCTTTATTTCTCGAAGACTCGATGGCAACTGGCAGGGGTTCTCAACAGGATCAAAACATTTATTATTTTTTATAAAAAATCTATAACCGAAATTGACTGAAACGACATGTTAAGACTTGAGAAGGAACAACCCAACTGCAGCTGGTCGTTTGTTCGGACGGAGGTTGGGATTGGGCGGACGATACAATCTCTGCTTTGGTACTGTTAGGTCGAAATTGATGGTGACATTTTTCACTCTTTTTGAGAATATCCTAATATATATGCTCCATGGAATCAATCTTTGTAAAACGCAATGGTTACTCGTCTTATCAAGTCACTAGAAATTTGGATGAAATTGGAATCTATCTTGGAATATATATGTGGCAAGTGGCAACAACAACATGTCATTCTTCTATGGTGATTTTTGAATTAATTAAAGAAAGATTATCCTGCATGGCCACGACCCACCAGTTCTGTGGGTTTTAGTTAAGTTTGGTTCCCAAATTTGAAGGCAGCTGTGCTGTGCTGGACCATGCTTGTGCTATGGAACCGGAAACTGAACCAACTACGTTAATCTTTTGAGTTAGTGAAAAATGCATTTATTTCCTGCGACTTTTTAATTGATAGATACTTGTGGGGTTTAATTATGGAGGACCGAAAAATTAGAGGAAGCAATATGTGATGTTAAACAACACTGAGGCAGTAAAGTAAATTTCTTAAAATTGAAATCACTATTCACTAGGGAGTAAGTAGTTGTTATGGAGAGACGGGCCGGGCATAAAACCAAGTTGCAATTTGGCATTTGGTGAGGGATTTGTTTATGTTTTTGAGTTGGTTATAGGCTTTAGGCAAGAGCAAGACCTGCCACCCACCCACCGCCTTCACATTCACACAAACGAAATATTAACAGAATTCTAGTGAAGTGGACGCGAAGAAACGAATTCAAACTCCCCCATGTCCCTGTCGACCTTGTCCTCTTCGTCTATAACAATGCTCTATCTTTCACTTTCACCTACTACTCTAAGTTCTATGTCCCCGGCCAAATAAAAGTTAGGATCCTCGTATTCATAAATATAATCCAATACTAGAGCAGCCAGCCTGAAGTTAATTACTAGTAGTGATCACGATGATGAAGAGGGCGGAGATTGATACAAGTCAGCCATTCCGGTCGGTCAAAGAAGCTGTTGCATTGTTCGGCGAAAGAGTTCTTGCCGGAGAGGTTTATGCCACTAAGCTCAAACAGGTCTCTCTTTCTCTCTGTGCCACCTTCCTTAATTTGCTATATATATACGCATCGATCTCATTAATTTCCTTCGGTTATATATGACCCATCGCTGTTACATCTGACAATTTATTTAAGCCTGTGTTCACTTTAGTACTTTCACTTCCTTCAAGTGTTCATTTTAGTTTAGTAATTAGCATAACCTACCATTCTGTTATTTTACCCCAATTCAAGCATCTTCGATTCTTCCCAGAGTTACCAGAACAAACTCTAGAAACTCTTCTGAGACAAAGGCCAATGCCCAATCTCATATAAAAGAAATAAAAATATTCAACTCGATCGGTCATTAGTAATTTATCGAGCTCTACTAGTTGCAATTTATGCTTGCTTGCAGCTGAGTAGTACAAGTTTTCCTGCATACATATATAGCTTAGCTGTGTGTACTTGGTTGTTAAATTAGCTCCAATTCCATGTCAATGTCTGATGGAATATAGAAGTAATAAAGTATTTATATCTCTGTTATAGAATAGTGTGATAAATTTATATCCATTGGAGTGATAGGACACACAATACATAGTTTGATTGAAGAATATTTGAAATCTTCACTAGGCCTACTTCCTTGCTCAGCTTTTTAATTATTAGGGAATATAATCTAATCATCTTAACTGGCTTTCAAATGAAGAGATGCAAAGTTATATATGCTAATGCTCTCAAGTCTCATCATTTAAACTATCTAATTTTCAAAGACTATGGGAGGAAAGGTCACAAGCAAGCAAAGTTAAGCATCAATTAGTACACCCTTTATTGCTTACTACTAGTTGCATCGATCATGTATAAATAATTAAATATACGACCATTTTCCAAAAGACTAAAAAACAGTTTTTCTATTCAATGATGTTCCATCCATTTTAATTTGAATGCTAATTAACATATACTTGTGTCCGTATTTTGTAAATTGATAGATGCAGGATGGAGCAAATGAAAATGGGCATGGATCATCCAAAATTGGAACTGTAACAGCTGAGCTAGAGGAGACAAAGCAGAGTCTCCAAAAAGCCAAACAAGAAAGTGAGCTGATGGAAAATTGTCTTTCTTCTCTGAAACAAGAGCTTGATCGGACAAAGCGAGAGCTGCAGCAACTGAAGGAAAGGGAATATGACAAACACTTTATAGAACCCGATGAGATCGAAGACGTTAAGATTGTTGAAGACGATCATTCGACCAAGTTCGAGAACAAAAACAGAACACAAAGAAATATAATTGTAGCTGATGACATTGATGATGAAGAAGGAATTGAATTTCAGAAGAAGAGATATGTGACATTTGCACACCCACCATCTCTGGCTAAAGTAATGATTCCGCAAGGTGGTGCTTGTGTTGAGAAATTGGAAAGGCATCAATCATGTCTCAAGAAGAAGAAAAAGAAGCCATTGATTCCTCTAATTGCAGGTATCTTTTCTAAGAAGAAAGGAAGCCATCCAGTAGCTTATGCTTGAGTACGTACGTGATGCAATTTGATGTTGCAGCATATATATATATCTATGTATACTTTTTTTCTTCTTAATAAGGCCAACTCTATTTTCTCTCTTTTGTATAATTGTCAGTTTTATTATGCCACTGAAGTTTGGCTCGGGATAATTAAGATGAAATTGTAACAGTACGTGGTATCAAATGTTCACGATCGAAGAGTCGTTTAATTAATGAATTTACAGAATAAACTATACTGTGTGTGACTTCTCTTCCCCCTTGTGCATGTACGTTTGGTAGACAGAGTTAATATGAATATTGAACTACCCAGATAATAAAGACCGACCAACTACTTTGGCCAAAGCATAGCTAGACAATTGCTAGCTTTTTCTTTTTTTATTGGGAGATTCGAACTAATAGCTACACTAATCCAACATTGTTCAGAGAAATACCACTACACTAAAATTACTAGCTAGTTTGTAACAATAAAATTACTTCAAATGAACGCAACCTGCTGCAACCTAATGTGGGTATATATCCTGCCTCATCCTAGCATCTTAATTTCTCAGTCTCAAAGTTTGGCTGAAACAGCAGGTTTTTGGAAAGAAACAGCAGATTAAGATGTTCAAATCAAGTGATCTCAAACAAAAGTAATGCATGCGCGCATTTGAAAAAAGATTATATATGTGGTATCAAGGGTGTTTTTTTTCTTTCAATTTTCTCAATAATGTACAAGATGGGGCAAATGCAGAACCACACTTATGTTAATTGTAGTCCAAAATCCCACAATTAATGTAACAGAAAATAGAAAATCAACAAATTAATACCAGGACCAAACACAGAAGGCATATATACATAGTTGCATGCACCAGCTGCTACATATGCGCTTATTGAAAGTTGAAACAAAAAAAAATGGAGCCAAGGAAGATCACGCTTGTATTAAGAATAAAGTGAAGCACAACAGGAAATATATAATGTGCGTGAAGCATATATATATATGTATGTATATCAAACCATATGGCAGCCGGACTGATCTGGATCATCCAAAATGATCTCATGATCATCTTGGCTAGACTTGTTAAAGAACTCAATGCAGTCAGCGATGGCCTCGTTATAATGCGAATGAGACGAGTAATACGAACTGCATGAAGTCTTTGGGGGCTCAAATCTGTCACAGCTGTTTCTTTTCCTGGGAGTCATTCCCTGCTGCGTAGCCGATGACGATGACGATGAAGATGAAGATGAAGATGGGATAGAAAACAGAAGTCTCATTATAATTTTTCGGAATCGATTGAAGATTTTCATTGCAGACAAATTCAACTTACAGGGAGAGGCAGCTTCTTCTTGACTAGTAGTGCTACTCCCTACTTGTATGATAAAGCTCTCTGTTAATGGTCTCGGGTTATGCCTAATATTGTGCATTGTATTCATTCTGTACGTGTGTTTTACTTCTATTAATTCCTCCGGGAAATGTATTGCTATCATGGATGGTGGTGTGTGTGTCGTTTCATACAAATTTAAAATGAGGGCAAGTGTGATTTTCCAGGCTTGACTTTATTCTATTTGGGCAACTCAATAAACTAAAACAGATGTTGGGCATTGTTCATGTGCTCAAATCATTTGCATGGGCTTCACTTGTCCTCTCAAAATTCTTTCTTTAATAACCCCAACAGATGTTCCCTTAATTATCATCAACTTAACAAGTTTAAAAGGAAAAAATAAAATCAATATCTAACTTGTTCATCAAAGTGATCGATAAAGATAATTAAGGAGTAACTCATATAAGTTCTGAATTAAGTTGGATTAAAGGCCCTATATATAGTGATGTTAGTACATATATGTTCCACTTATCCAAATTACAGCTAAAATGATGAATGATCCATAGTCATTGGCCATAGAAATGCCAAAGTTTACCATTCTTTTTGTTGCAGCCTTAATTATTTATTTAGGTACCTGCAGACTCAAGAGAAATTGAGTAAAGCTGACCTAGCTAATGATTAATTACAATTGTTTCTATTAGTCAAATCCACATATATAACTAATCTAGAATCAAAGATATGGTACTTGAATCAATATCCATAGAGAGCTGAAGTTCATCTGTAGGTGGTCCTGTGGTCCATACCTATGTAGTATCAAGCTATGTGTGTTAGTCTCCCCTGGAAATTAATTAATTGATGAGCTTAATTGTGAAGAGATTTAGGTAATCTTAATTTTATGTTAATGTTAAAAGTGGATGAGGGCCAAGCTTGTTCAAATGATTTTTGTAGAACATCATGATTGTGTCTTAGTACTTTCCTCATGAAAGTGGGTTAAGAAAATGTATTAATCATGAAGTAAGCACCTGGATGGCTCATGAACTCATTAACCAGACTAGGTGAAGTCATCCATCCCTCCCATGTTTAAACTAATTAAGTTTCAAATTATTGTCATAATTGTGCTGTTTAAAGAAGAAGAAAATTTAAAGTTGGAATTATGATGTGATTCTCCTTTTTATCTTTTTTTGGTTCATGAACAAAACCTTTCTTTTTTTCTTTAATCTTTTTACAGAGAAAATAAAGACGAGATTATGGTGTGGGCTTTTGAACTAGGCTTACAAAGTTACAAGTACGCCTTTGAAAACCTTACATAATTAAGAGAAAATTTAATCAGAAATTAAGTAATTTCTCCGGTACGTGGACCTTAATCATTTGAAAAGTTTAGGCAATGGGCTACCTAGTCTTCGGAACAGCAACCCAAATGGGCCTCATCGGTTAATGGAGGCTTATGCCTTTTTGGTTAATGCTTTTTCTTTTATTATATGCCTAAACTTGGTCTTACACGACGTGTTTAGTGTTTACTTCTTTTCAAATGCTATTTGCAACTACTTTAGCTGAATTACAAATCCTAGCACTATATTCTATCAAATTATTTCTTAATTGTGTTCGGTTATTTAGAAATTAATGAGTATTTTATACATATATATATATATATATAAATGAATACATAATCGTATACGAAAGAAATTAAAAAGGCTCACTTGATGAATATCATAGACTAATGAAACATTAATTAATTTGCTGGCTACCTCTTCTGCCCTAGACAATTCTTGGATGTACGTTTAATTATGTTAAACTAATTAAACAAGTACTTAATTAGTTGGCGAGTAGAGCGACAACGATCGGTAGGCGACCAATAATTATGATTTATTAACTTGTCAATTATAGAGCAGTTTAGCTGTCTACTAAATTAATTACCACGTACAGCTTCCTACGAGATTCTCAGTGTCTGCTAACTATTACCAAGATTAGTATGGCTTAATAAATCTGAAGAGGAAACCAGAAGTTTCCCATACAGAGAACCCTATATTACCAAGTATGAGTCTATGACACTACTCTGTAACATAATAGATAAATGAATTATTCACTGTTTCACATGATCAATACAAAAATCGTATTATAAGCCTATAATATATATGATTTCATATTATAAGCTTATGACTATAGCTTAGATATTTTATTTTGTATTTTTTCTTTTAATTTCTACTTAAAATAATAGATTACATCGTATACTTCCGAGACAAAAAAAATTCATAAGTTTAGGTCTCTCAGAATTTAAAATCTAAAAAAACTTCTGAAAATCCAGCGTGTGCTATAATAAAAAAAATATTGTTTCACATATACAATACTAAAATACCAAAATAGGTTTCCAAATTCTGCGCCAGCAATTTGGTTAGCACCCTTATTTATGATTCCAAGAGGGCAGACAACATTTATAACCCATCGCTAAACATTATCTTAACTTATAACTGGCCTTTCTCTTCGTTCAAAAACACTAGAAACGATGAACACGCATGTGCATGTAATTATATACCATCTGTCAACTATAGAGTGATTGGAGGCCGATTAAGGGTCTGGTCAAAGTCAAACACGTTCATCCCTCCCTTAATAATTCTCGTCTTTTTGCTTTCTTATTCCCTCATCATGCAGATGCAGTAATTAAAGCCAAGATTAACTCAGGTGAGAAACTAGATATTGGTATATCGATTTGCTTGCAAATGCTTAATTGGGTCTGATTGTCATTGAGCTCCATCTCATGTGTATAAGGATATGGAGACCCACCTGCAAATAAAGAGTATTGGGCATAGGGCTGCCATTTGGTTTGATAATTAAACTTAAATGCATAACAAAATGTAAATTAAAGTACCAAGCAACAATTAAACGAAAATTAAATTTTAAAGGGGTTCGGGAATACCGGAAACCGAAATATTGAATTTGGTATAAATGATCAAATATCGAAAATTTTAATCGATAATTAGTAGATTTCAAAACCGAAAACTTTTGTTTTGAAATTAATTGATAATACCTATTACCAATTTGAACGGACTGAAAAACAACTGCATGCGATCTAGACAATGACAGAAGTTATGAAGATGATAGAACATCAATGACTACGTACGTTTCATTTCCTGCCAGCTGCAACTACTCCCACTTCAATTTTGACGTATTTGCTTTTGTCTACTTGTCTATTTTCGGATATAGTAGATACCAAGTCTTCATCTCATGAATGTTCAATGTTTTCAGTGCGCCTGGATATATAAAATTAAATATGCGTCTGTAATTAAAAAAAAGAAAGATGAAAAACAGATTGTGCACATATACTAATCTTAAATAAAACAGTTTAACAAACACGTACACTTGCAGTTGAATAGTACGTTGAGCTAGTTAGAGCTAGCCATTAAACTAGACAGAAATTTAAAGACGTATATACACGAACACATTGACATTAATTTAATTGATACTGGTAGCACCAAAACAATGAAATACAATATAGGATTTTTCTTTTTAATTAGGGTTGGGATGAAAAATCCTATTTTGTATTTAAATCAACACAAATTAAGGTCCCTAAACGTGAAGATGGATCAATCTAATTAAGAGTCTAGAGCTTTGTAAATGACCACGAAACATGGGAGGATCGCCCTCGGATTAAACACAACGAGCTCCTCGAGATTGGAGTACACTCCGGCATATCCGGCAACGGAATCGTACGAGCCACCAGCTGCTGTCGAAGAAGCCAAGGCAGCATCCTCTTCCGCCGCCGCCGCCGCATCGTCCGCAATGCGCCTGACCCTGCCAGCAATGACGCGGCACACCAGCATTGCCCTGCGCCCGTCCGTACAATGCAGGGAGTCGTGGGCCCTACCGCTGCTGGCAGTGGTCCGAACTCCCTTGCCAACTTCGCCTTGGAAGCCGTGCCTGATGGTCGTGCACACCCCGCAGCCCGGGACAGAGCCGCACAAGTTGGACGAGCCACGCGCGCCGAGCGTGCACGAGATGGCGGTGCAGTGGAACCGCAGCAGCTCGTTCCCGTCGGCGGCGCACCTGGGGTTCTTTCGGCTGCTGTTCAGTGCACGGTTCTTCACTGCGTCACGGCAGTCCTCGAACCGTTGGATCGTCCGCTGTGTGTTCTGGACTTTCAGTATCCGTTCGATCTTGCAAATGGGACTGTCCTTCTTCAGCCAGCTTGACTTGAAGATTATCTCCACAATGTTACGCCCCGAATCTTCCACGCCTAGCTCCGATACTGTATAACATATCAATTTCCATTTTTACAAAACTATTGCATGAAAATATCAATTTCCCTCTTGCATGTCTTGTACCCAAAAAAAGTAAAGTATATCAATTTCACTCTAACTAACTTGAAAAAATAATAATTATATATATATATATCAGTGTCTTGTACGTTGTCGGTGGTGACAGTATCAGAGGGTGGGTAGTAGTATAAATATCCAATTAAGACAGTCCAGCTTACAATACAGAGTCATTTATTTGTTCGTGCATGGACAGCTGTGATTTCTACACTTAAAATGGACTGTCTTTATTGTTCTGAATGATTAAGCTAGATGCTAGAGTTGCGGTAAAAATTAAATGGTACTGTAAAATCTACAAAAATGTTTTATATTTCAAGCCTAGCTAGCTTTTAATTATCAGGTACCTCTATCAGCTCTATCAGCAATTTTAGATCCCAGAATAAGTGAGAAGACTGAAACAGAATTTGTACAAATAAAGCAGGAAACAATTGATCGAATTAATAAAAATAAGTACCAGCATGGCGAATTGATTGGTGAAGTTCCAAACTTTCCATCTTGGGGAAGATCTCACCGCACTGAGGGCAGGCACAAATAGTGGACCTTGGAACTGGGTACCTAAAAACATAATAATTTTGTTAATTCGAACTGGGTACATGAATATATTAATTAGCATTGAATAAAAATAAAGCAAGTTTATACCTGCTAGGATCAACTATGTAGTGGCACTCGTAACACCCGGAGAGCTTCCTGAATTGCATCCCTCTAGATGACGTATAAGCAGCAGCAGCAGCAGCACCGCGGTTGGATCTAGTAGTAGACCGTGAGTCGGACCGGTTTGACGATCCATTGACAAGTTTCCGACCCAGCAACCCGGATTCCTGACCCAGCGTGCTACTGTCAGGGGAGTTGTCGGCTCTGTGAACAACCCGGCTAGTGTTTCCGTGAACAACGTCTTTGAAGCTGCATATAGAGCCGCAAGAGGAACCGAGCTTCGAGTACCCGACCGCGTTTTTCGAAGGGTCGTGGACTCTCGAGCCCTCCATCTGTTTGCAGGTCAGGAGGTTCTTGATTTGGTCCCATGAGGATGACGATGATGGCTGCTTTTTTGACGAGTGCTTTTGGCTGCTGCGTTTTGATGGTGGTGGTAGTGGTTGTTGTTGTTTCTTCTTCTTCTTGGGCTCCGTGGACTCGGGTTGAAAAGTGAGAAGAGCCATAAAGAAAAGCAGATCAAAACAGAGCGAGAGAGAGAGAGAGAGGAGTATATATTGCAGCGAAAATTCTGGGGTGCACCAAAGTGCATATGCACTTTGGTGATTTGAACCGTTGGATTGACTAACTCTTCATCCAACCACACATATTTCCTGCATGTTAACCGTTGGATCGCTTACTCTTACATGTTAACCGTTAGATCGCCGAAGTGCATATACACTTCGGTGTATACAAGACACTCTCTATAAGAATGGTGGGAGAGGGATCCGAGATGTGTAATAACTAATAAGGAAGGCAAAGCGGGGGACTATGGTGGGTCTTTCCCTCTTTCTTAATTAATTTGTGAAATTATTATTAATGTATTATTTTATTGCTTTAGGTGTATGGATTTGGATATTAACCACTGAGTTTGTCTTATATTTAGGGAAGTCGAACCTTTGCACCAAGAAAGGGTTGACCTTTTGATTGACGGGTTGATCAAATCATAAGGAAGATCGATCGAGAAGGTATTCAAGTCTGAAATATGGATTAATAATTAAGGAAGAGAAGTTATAGATACAAGTGTATGCATGTTTTGTAATGTGGTTACTGGTTAGATGAACGGCATGTCGTGGATGATATGTGGTTGGCTTGCTGTCTCATATTGGAACTATGCTCTTGTGCTGTCTCTGCCTTTTGGTTATTCTTTACGACTTCTTTTTGCAGTGAAGTTGAAAGTTTTGTTGGTTTGTCTGGGCAGGCCGGCCCTTGCGATTGAAGCCATCTACATATGTGCAAAAAAGGGAACTTATTTATCTATAGGAATTATTTTAGGTATAAGAATTGTATCCAGATTGGGGAAGCATGCATCAAGTATATAAGTTTCATGTGAGCATCAAATCATCGGTTTTGAAGGTAGGAACTGTCGATAATAAAACCTGAAAATCGTAAGTGGTTCACCCGATTCAAGCTAGTCACGCTTATAGAGATTGTTTGGTATGAAAGCGATTACATTTCTATAAGAATTAATATATATTTAGCGGGATTTATTAGTACGTTATCCTAGTCGATCTTCCTTATTTTGTAGGGTCATGAGTGGAAACATATACCCTAAAGTTGTGGATATTTTCGTTGTTATATAACACTCGATCGATCAGTAACCAGAATGATAATGTTATAGGGTCCCATAATCCTAAAGCAAGGAATAGGAAAAGTGCCAAGAGCCAAAGAGATCAACATCATAGAAAACATGCAGAAAGAATAATAGAACTAGTACTAGTACTAGTCCAACCTTTTTCCATCTTCCAATGTTTCCCACTAGAACTAGTTTGATGCAGCCATTTCACTCGCTACTTAATTCTGAGTACTACGAAATGAACAATCTGTTCTATTATATTTATCTCCAAGTCTCCGATACTTTTTCCGGCCACTAGGACTAGGCCATGCCACTACCACTAATTGATTAACCCATCCACTACATAAAACAATAATACAATTACTATATATATGCGCGTGTGTGTCGTATGCAGCTCGTCCTCTACCATATGTACTTAGATTCAGTATAAATTACTATAACAAATTACTGTGCATCGATCCGTCATTTTAAAGAGTAAAACCAGATCGATCATCGTTTATGATTCATTACGTACCCAAAGTAGAAAAAAGTAGATTTGATGATTAATCCATTTCAATGATAAATCACGAGCTCCTTAATTTATATTTCCCAAGAGAGTCATAAGTTAATTTGCGCATGGAAAATTTGTTTAAATGGTAAGAGACAATCATGCATGCTGAGCCCCAGTTACGCAGTTGCTCTAGCTCCCCACGCGTGGCATGGACCAGTGTGTGACAAATTAATTAATTAATTAATCAGAAATTAAACCAGACCACGAAATTAAAATGGTATATATATTTATTTTGAGTGAGAGTAGTTGGAATTGAGATTGGATTTGGCCAACCACTGCCTTAAATATATTTTTAGAGAAATTGCGTTGTTCCCCATCACTCTACATCTGATCCACCATGGTTCAAAACCAAGCATTAAACAATTCCCACCCCCACAAGGAATTACGTACTAAAATGGACTAGTGGAGCCATTACAATGTTAATTCTTCAAAACTAAGTTATTATGACTTCACCATTCTAATCAATTTGTATGATCGATCATAAATTACAATTACATGTCAAACAAGTTGGCTTCACGTACGTTTCATTTCATTAGGAAAATTCTTTGCTTATAGATATTATCGATCCATCTTCATTGATCATATCATTACTAGCTAATTAGTAATTACATGTACAAATTCATTCAAAAACGCAATAAACAAATTAATTTCACCTTCCCAACAGTAATCTCCACGAGCTAAGCCAAGGCATATATATATGCATGTGCCTCATATTTTGGGTTTGCACGTACTACCCTGGATACACTTCTTAATTCTTGGCCTAGCTCTTATATGCTACAATATGCATGTCAACTACTTCGATATTGCTGTCTTCTAATTAAGGCCATGTGACCTGCCTCATAGTTGTTCCTTAATTATCTGGAAGAGTTGAAGATAACACTACCTACACTTCTATGAAATTTTTTAGACTGGCCCAAAAAAAAAAAAAACTTTGGTCGGACGCCGTAACCATTTTGGGCTGGATTAGGATACAGTTTGCGCATAACTCGGGCCCAACCAATTCGGGTTGATCTTCGCGGTAAAAACCACCGACCATTAACGATCAATCTTCTCCACTAAACCCTAGCTAATTAACAGTGGGAGTTGGGGTTTTGGGCTATACTTATTTACAACTTTGTTCAAATATCTCCTTCTCAAACCTCGGAGCGCGCCAGTCCGCTTCGATCTTCTTTTTTATTTTTCTTTTTCAGAAAAAAAAAAAACAAATAAATCGGAGATGTCTGAAAATAAACTCCACGGCGATGCTGTGGAAAACCCTAGACTGACCTGGGATGGTTGCAGTGTATTGCTCGACATCAACGACGGCGACCGATTGGTTTTCTCGCGTCTCTCGGCCGGCGCGTAAGTCCTCCACTCTCAAATTTTGCTTTCAGTCTTTTTCAATTTTGTTTAGTAAAGGATGAGCAGCTAAAATACTTAATTGATTTGCAGAATATTGAAAATTGGGAATAAGAATTGCTCCCTGCAGCCATTGATTGGCTGCCCCTTTGGTTCGTTCTTCCGCGTTGAAAACGGAAGCGAAGGGCCTTATTTGTCTCGCTATACTCCCTCCACTGAAGGTTTAGTTTACTTTCTATTATTCTATTGCAATGCCGCTGCTGTAATTCCCTGTGCATTGTTCATTGTGTACGTTTTAAATTTTTGTATTTTTTCAGGTAATAATATTCAAGAACAAGGGGATTTCCAATCGAAAGACGAGTTAAGAGACAATCGATCATTAGTTGATAACAATAAAGCGCAAAGCCTAACGGGTGATGCCATCAATGAGATGCGACGGTCAGAACTAACTAACTAGAAAGAGATTTAGTTTATATTTTGAACCACAAGTGTGCATTTTTTTATCTTATCATGAAACTTTTCGCAGTGAAGCCGTTTTTCAAATAGCTCTTATAAAACATCTACAACATCTGTTGCATGATTTTTATGTTCTAATACTTGTGTTACTGTTACTTGTTGTATGCAAAGGATATTGCGGTACTATCTTTCGCCTGAGAAACAATTACAAATGCTTTGTTTTTTTTGTTTGTTAATGCAGACAGGGCGCAACTGGTGATGAAATAGTTGAAGCTCTCATTGCCAACAGTGCGACGTTTGAGAAAAAAACTGTGTTCTCACAGGTAATTTAGAGCATTTGGGTGCTACATTGTGTTTATTTGAAGTGAGCTAATTTCCTCTCTGTCTGCAGGAGAAATATAGGCTTAAGAAGCAAAAAAAGTATGCTCCCATTGTACTTCTCAGGCGCCCTTTCACTAGAAGGTCACCTCTTATCTTTGAATCATGAGCTAAACTGGAAATTTTATGACTTGGCAATATTTTCTGGAATATTTCATAGTTCCAATTTGTGGGACAGTTAGGTTGAATTTTGGCATATTTGGTTAGTGCAAGACAGGAGTGTTCACACTGTGAATTTGGATAATGTTTTGGAGAATATAAGTTTGGTTTAGTTATATAGCTTTTATTGTCCAACTTTGAAACTGTTCTGAATTCAAGGCTATATGATTGACAGACCATATAATTTGAATTAGCATTTCTGAATAAGAGGAGTTTTTGGAATACTCAATAGAAGTATTTGTTTACAAAAACAATTAATGCAGAAAAAGGAAAAGAAGGCACATTGTCCCAGGGATTTGAAGCTAAGATAGTGAGAACTTTGTGGATGTGCATCTGTAATTGCAGAATCTGAAATTCTATTCGCTGACATATCTTTCTTCTTGTTTCTCTCAGTATATGTGAGGCGTACTTAAAGAAATATCCGGTTAGAATTGGGTAATGACTTTACGACTTTTGGATTTCCATGCCTTTTAAATGTCAATTTTGTCATATTATATTCTAGAGCATCATCTTGAAACTATGGTAAACATATACATGTCAGTGATTCCTTTACTTTTGATGATCTCTTTGTATATTATTTGCTCAGTATTTAAGTCTTATATGTTTTCCTATGATTCAGATTCTTACGGATGGATACGTTATGTCTGCTGCTTTCCATGGCTAATGTTTCTGCAAATTCTGATGTTCTGGTAGTTGATATGGTTGGAGGGCTTCTTACTGGTGCTGTGGCAGAGCGTTTGGGAGGTTTGCTATATGTTTTTTTTTTTAATATTTTTTTAACCCAATCTCTTTACTATGTGCGGCTTTGAGTTTATTAAACTAAAGTAGAAAATCAGATTTGTGGTTGTTGAAGTAATGAAAGTGAAGTATAAATTATGTAACCAAAAAGTGAAGTATAAATTATGTTTGACAGGTACAGGTTATGTCTGCAATACATATGCTGGTGGCTCACCATATCCTATGGATATAGCAAGGATATTCAACTTTGGAAGCGAAGTTTGCAAGAGGTAGATCTGCCTTTGAGTTACACCATTGTATGAAATGCAGTTAGATGAAAAAAAGAAAAAAGAAAAGAATACGATCTGCTTATGTACGTCTAAAAGTAAAATTAAGGTTGTTATGAATCATCTCTTCCTGCAATTTTTTAATTTTATCTCCCTTCAAAAAACCTGAATATCCAAATAGATTTCATAACTAGAGTACTTGTGCTACTGCTATTACAACCCATGGGTACGTATGACCACAAAACAAAAGGCCAAGGTTATGGAGTTGAAAGTTTAGCTGGTAGTTGGTGATGAATGTTATGTTGACCAGGGTGGATTTCTTTGTTCTTCAATTGTCTGCCAAAATATCATGTACCCCCCAACCCCAGCTCCCCCATATGCACTTTGGTTTACATTATATTTCGTGCTTAAGCAATGGAGGTATGTAAATCTATATGCATCTGTTCCAGGATTGTGAGGTCTCCTCTCACTGACCTCTTCTCTGTCCAAACTGGAATGCCAAAACCCGCAAGTCACAATGGGGACTTTTGTAGCATGGAATGTGAATCAAATGTAAGCAATACTTCATGTTTTGTCTGCAAAATTAGTTTTGCAGTTTCTTAATTGTGTCTG
Source organism: Rubus parviflorus (assembly GCA_029955375.1). NCBI lineage: Eukaryota > Viridiplantae > Streptophyta > Magnoliopsida > Rosales > Rosaceae > Rubus > Rubus parviflorus. The sequence continues at coordinate 1,413,876 of JARGGL010000001.1, read as the reverse complement.
ATACTGATATTTCCAGGACCAAATTTCTTCAGAAGTTGTCCCGGAAGAAGTTTCTCCGACGTCTGAGAATGTGATATTGGATCTTATTCCTGAGTCTACTAATTCCCAAGAAGTAAAACTATGCAAGTCTGCAAAACTGGGAGAGAAAGCGTCGCAGGAAATCATCAGCTTATGGAAAGAGAATGGTTTCTCTAGGTAACTATTGTTGCATACTTAGGTTACTAGTTGAAAGATTCACATGGTTGATATTTGATAGTTGTTCTGCATTCTTTGTGCAGTTTAATAATAGCAGCACCAGAGCTGGATACTTGGAGTTTAGTTAAAGAGATCTTGCCACTTCTGTCAAATTCTGCTCCTTTTGCTATTTATCACCAGTATCTTCAGGTGATCATAACAAATTAATAACTTGTACACTATAGATGTAAACACCCACAACACATCCCTCAACACGCACATATGAATATGTAGGCGTGTAGGCAAATATCTATATCTATCAAGATACTTAGCAAACTCCCTCATCTGCTGGCTTTTCGAAGTAGGTTTTCACTCATTGATAGAAGATCAACTTAAAACCATTGTTCTGTTTAAATTCAGCCTCTCGCAACATGCATGCACAATCTACAAGTGGGGAAAATGGCAGTTGGCTTGCAAATTTCAGAACCTTGGTTACGCGAATATCAGGTTCTGTTCGGTCTCCTTTGACAGATCTAATGGATCAGACCTCCATATTATGGAACCCACTCATACTTTTGGAGTTAGGGATCGATGCTGATTTTCTTTCAAATAAATATATTATATATGCAGGTACTTCCATCAAGAACCCATCCATGTATGCAGATGAATGGATTCGGTGGGTACATTCTCAGCGGGACCAAGATATGTACCAACAACTGATTGATTGATACTATAGAATAACCAAGAGAGATTGGAATTATTTTTCCAAGAAAACCAAGGAAAAGAAGAAGCTCATGACACCAATAACCACGACGTAAATGGTAACTACTTGTTTCATGGACGTTCGCTGGCAAAACCACTGGCTTCCAATTGTACACTAGTATCCCATTTTTAATATATCTGTAAACCTGCAACTACTGCAACTAATACAAATAATAGCTGTGATTGCGAACTTAGAAGTTTAAAGTTTCCTTTTAAGGAATGTCATTAGAGGCCTGTGCTGTTTTACTAATGAAGTAATGAGAGGAACCCCAGACGTGTTTGGAAAAGTTGCTTGTATTTGCCCCTTTTTGGATTATTTTTTCACAACTTAAAAAAATAAAAAATTCTATCATGCCGGATCATGTAATGCTCCGAGTTCCTTAACCGTTAGATCTAGTGAAAAAGTGAATTGACCGGTTGAAACCCCAAAACTTCACCGGAGCATGTGAAGTTCTCATAATAAAGGGTAATCCATATCTATGAAAAAGAGTTCGTAACGTTGGGCCAGAGAAGCAAAATTTGATGAAAGCCCAATTCCAAGGTAAGCCCAACCGGAGTAGGTAATACGATACAGATTCGAACCGACCCGCAGAGATTTCCCGCTGCTGCGTCACTTGCGCCTATTACTCTCGAGTCTGATACGGGATTAGTGTTTTTTAATTTTTTATTTTCTCGGAAACCCCATAAAAACAGAAGCACGCAGGAAATTGAGTAATTAATTAACAAAAATTTTCCCTCCACACTCAAAAAAAACCTACCCCTCTTTCTCTTTCTCTCTCTCTCACATTTTGTGCGTTTCTGGTTCTGAAACTCAGATATGGAGGATCCGAGTCGCCTCCCTCGGCCGTCTCAATTCCAGTACCATCTTCTACATTCTCATTCGCAGATTCAGAGTTCGGCTTTGCCTTCCAATCAACGCCTTCTTCGCCAATTCACTCCTCCGTCCGATGAAGATTCCAAACCCCTGAACCTCTCCGATAAGCCTCTCAGTTCTCGCGCCGACGCCTATGCCGCTTTTTCTAAGCTTGAGGTCTGTTTCAGCTTTATACTCTCAAACACCGCCTTATCTCAATTTCTTTTATTTTATTTTATTTTATTTTGGAATTATATGCTTCTTAGGTTTCCATTTATTTGAAGTCTCACCAGTCATCACCATCATCAAATCTCTAGAGGTTCTACTATTCTTTGCTTCTCTGATGTTGATAATTAGTTAGCCGATTTCAGCTTCATGTTTCCTTGTAATTTAATGTACATATTTGGCATTTATGCTTCGGTAAAATGTTCAATTCGTGATTTCATACCAATAATTTCTCTTAGCATTAGGAACTACGGAAGATTCATTTTCATAGCAAAAATCGTAGCTGGCTATTACATAATATCAACGATGTGATCTATTAGAGTTAAAAAAAGGTCAATTCTAGTCCATAAGACACTTTTATCTTGGCCTGATGTAGATTCATATGTTTAATGCAAAGTTGTTAGTATTTCGCTATCTCCTGATTTAAATCATGTATTTCTGTATCTCATACACTTGCTTATTGTGTATGAGTGCAATTGTGATTCGTTTTGTGGTTCAGTTGTACATGTGATTCATATGCATGCTAGTTGAACGAATTGTATTCTTTTATTTCAAAATCCAGGAAGGTTGTAGTTTCTAGTTTAAACTAGTCAGACTACAGTTTTAGCATGTTTGATATCTATTCCTTTTGCACGTCTCTCATATAAAAAATAATTACTGCAGTTGGGGAAAGTAAAAGAAGAAACAGATAACTGTGAGGCTCAGATCAGTGGGCAGGCAACTGCTGCTGAACAAAAGAAAGTACTTAATGATTCTTTACCCACTATACCAAAGTCCTGGAGAGGTGTACAAAAGATCAGTAAATCAAAGGTTGCCAAGCTTATCAAATCTGAGACTGTAGGATCAAATGCAGAGTCTCAAGATGGCGTGACTCCAGTTATTGCTTGCCGTTATGACAGTTCTTTAGGTAAGTTGAGATTAAGAAAGGGTTTTATTGTTTTGAGTTATCTCTCTACCTCCATAGTTATATGCACACACATTAGAGCACTCATTTCATTACAGAATTTTATCCATTATGTGTTGATGAATATTGAATCCTCTGGTCGAGGTTAATATGGGGTGTAATTTGTTGTTTGCAGGCTTGTTAACCAAGAAATTCATCAGTTTACTTCAGGGAACCAATGATAGAACTCTTGATTTAAACAAAGCAGCAAAGGTGTTGGAGGTATATCAGATGTTGATGATATCAGAATCGCTACTGAGAATTTAACATGGTGTGCTCTTATGTCTGAACAATAACTTAGTGTACGTCCCTTGTATTTATGCCATATTTGTTGTTACAGGTTCAAAAGAGGAGGATATATGATATTACAAACGTTCTTGAAGGAATAAATTTGTTAGTGAAAGTTTCAAAGAACCACGTCCGCTGGAAGTAATTATATCAAACTCCTCTTTTCTTTCATTGACTTGCAATTTATCAATTTACATGACCAATGCACCTTAATGAGCAGGGGACATGATGCACCAGGGGAACTGGATGATCAAGTTTGTAGATTAAAGGTATATGTAAAATTCTAATCACTTGGATCTCTTTCATATCTTTCTTGTTGCATATTGTGTTATGTCATGTATGCCAACTTGGAAAGACAATATTGAAAGATTAATGATGTTGATTTTGTATGCCAACTGGAGTGATGGAACTCCCTTACTTTTCAAGGTTGTCAATGCATCCAATAATGGTGTAGACTGAGTTTCTGTGTTGGAAAATACAATCGAGTCATAATGGACACGGAGTGCATGACCCATTGTTGTTTTCAGTGTTGAATGATCTGTTTGGGAATGGACATATTCATAAAAAGAACATGGAACTAACAAAGAAAGAGTTTTCATATGAGAAAAATTGAAGAAAGTATCATCTTTCTCACTGTTTCTCAGAAGCACTCTATGAGTAGTTGTTGGTCAGATTAGATAAGAAATTTTCAAACCTGAACTGAGGTTTGGACAGGGTCGAACCAGTTGTGAGTGGTGTGATATCTTAATTTAATTCATGGTTTAAGAAATTTTCAGCTTTCTTTTGTTTTGATAAAAGTAGTTTCTAATCTCTCTGACCATGCAGAACATTTGGTTTCTTTCAGGAGGAGGTTGAATCTTTATGTGCTGAAGAATGCAGGCTTAATGACGCTATAAGGTTGCTCAATTTAGAATTTAAAGTGATAATTTGAGATGCTTTAATTTTTCTCATCTGATGAGCTGTCATGATGTTGATCTTTTCAGGGAAAGACGAGAGCTTCTAAGGACTGTGAAGGAAGATAGAAACAATAAAACGTATATCCTGAAATCTCTTATGTTTTTTTTTCCTTACATCCAGGATAGTTTTCCTTTGTGTATTTCATAATCTGCTAATATCAACCATTTCAGGTACCTCTTTTTGACGGAGAAAGACATCTTGAGCCTTCCCTGCTTCCAGGTCATTAATATATATATATATATATATATATTCTTGTCATTTGTGACTTTCATTAAAGTTTATGCTTTATCTAATTATTCTTCAATCTCACTGTTTTATTATTGATGCGCTCACAGAATCAAACTCTTATTGCAATAAAAGCTCCCCATGCTAGTACTATTGAAGTTCTTGATCCTGATGAGGTGGGTATCGTGGATGGATGTGGTTTGGGAATTTGCGAATAGCATTAACATCTGATGGTTTTTTACTTGATCAGGATATTGATTTTCCCCAAAGACAATACAGAATGACAGTCAGAAGCGCAACAGGACAGATAGATTTATACCTCTTAAGGTTTGCTCTTAACATTGCATAGTCTCAGCTTTCTGCCTTGTGCTCACCTCTCTCTCTCTCTCTCTCTCTCTCTCTCTCTCTCTCTCTCTCTCACACACACACACACACACATCTGTAGAGATGATGTAGGTGTGAATGTTCGTTTGTAGAAATTTTTTTTTTCCTGAATCACATGCATGAACCATGTTTTGTTACTTTCTTCTGTAACACCTTTATACTTGATAATTGTAGCAAATACCAATGCCAACATGAAGGCATTACCACTAAGCAAGAAACCTCCACAGGCTTATCTCCTTGCACTAACACCGACTATTGTAGAATGGAAAATGGAGGGGTGTCTTCAGAAATTCACAGCTTACCAGGCGCAGAGGCATCTTCTGGAATGCAGAAGATTGTTCTTTCGCACTTAGACGTTAGTTCTTGATCTCTCATGTAGCTTTAGAAGATGCTTTTTAGTCGTTGATGTACTTAATTACTTTTCTGTCACTGGTCATTGCTTAACTAACCTAGTATGTTACTTTTTTGCAGGCCAATAATGACTATTGGTTTAGATCAGAACCTGAAATCAGCCTTACAGATCTCTGGGGTAAGCAATATTCTCTCTATAGTCCTTGTTACTAGGACATCTACATTTTTTTTTTTGTCAAAGGACATCTACATTGGGTTGCAATTGGACATGTCCATTGTTATAAAAGACTACTTTTCTTGTGAACTTGCAGCAAATAATTAAATAACTTCCTTGAAGACAATTCTGTGAAGAGTTCTGCAGTGTTGGGTTTGAGTTTGGCTGTAACCTAATTGTAAATAGGTATGAGTCTGTTGATTGTTCCAGAATCCAGATGACATGAAGGACAGCGTTCTTTTCGTGTTTTGACATGCAAATCGTGTAGCTAGATTTCTTTTACTTTTTATCAACAATCCATAGTTATACTACCTGAAAGGTTAGACAGATATACGAGCTAGTGAAATTTGTTCCATGGCTGCTTAAGCCATCTAAAGCATGTATACCAGTTTCAGTCAAACAAGAGGTCACCTTTTTTTCTTTTGGTCAAACAAGAGGTCACCTTTTTTTCTTTTGGTCAAACAAGAGGTCACCTTATTTTCTGAGAGATACTATTTTGGCAATTTTAGGCTATCAGTAATCCAACAACAGCCTAACTACCATTAAAAATTGATGATGTACGCCATACAGTCATACACCACTAGCGAGTAGCAAGAGTTCGATAAGCTGTCGCTGCAACTCGTTTATTTAAACACACAGCATCTTAATAATTCTGCGAGACAAGTTTTAAAGATCATCATAATTCACCCAACTTCTTATTGACACTAAATTTTTTCTGTTACAGTAATTGCATAATATTCGCAATAGTCGGTTAGGTTACATATTCCTCTTATCCATTGCCTCCTTTGTATATCAATTTTCTGATTCCCCTACCAACAACATTCAACAACTAAAATATATACATATAATGCTTCACATTTAATTCAACAAGGAAGCCGAATAAAAAAACCCTTTGGATGTAACAGAATAATGATAGAGATGCACAAACCTCAGTTTTGTTACATCTAGAATCGACAGTGATCGATATCCACTTTGAAAATTAGATCAAATCTTAGTCATAAAAATATAGCACTTTCAGTTGGATGTATTTTAAACCTACTCTTAACAACTCAGGTTTACATCAACACCTGATTCCATTGTCAACACCCAGATGGATGTATTTTAACCTACTCTTAACTGAACTACCATTTCCAGTATTAGATGCAACGTCGCCACATTATTTCTAAGAATTCCATCAGTTAATCAGCTCGCACAAAATCAGAGCCCTTTGATCTGCTAAACAACATTCAATTAATAAAACGAATGGAATAGAAACTAGAGGACACCACAAATTTACATGTGTCTAGTGTCTACATCAACAGTTCAATAACCATCGTTTGTCCACCTGCTGTTTATAACCTTGGCTTCGCAAGCTTAACTTTTTGAAAGACAGACTTCTTCAACGGCTTGCTGCAGCTGAAGAACGGGTTTTCCTCAACCCTGCACGTGTAACCCTAATGCTTTCTTCAATCATTGTACTTCTCGGAGGAGGGTCTGTATTTTCAGTTGCTGAAGAGGATGTCACTGCTTCAGTCTCCATTGCCTCCACCTCTTCAATTGGTGTAGATTGGATAGATGATTCAGGTGCAGCTGGTGCTTTTTGAGTATTTGAACCTGCTGCTTGGGAGGCAGTTTTAGGCTTTGGTAACTGAGCCAACACTTCCGCCATCTCTTTTTGGTCCCTACTTGATGTACTGGAAGTGGGAGATGGTGGTTCTTCAGGTTCGGATTGCGTTGTAGTAGCTGGTTGGCGATTTGGAGCTGGAGCAGGCTGGCGAGCAGCAGGGGGTTGGCGACCCCTAACACCTGGTTGTGGCTGCAATTTCAAGAGTAACAACTTTTTTAGCAGAGGTCCAAAAAAAAAGTGAGGTTGCACAATGTACATGCAAGCCTACAGTAACTATAAACATTAAGGGATCATGACAAGAACATCAGATGACACATGCATACTGTATATTCAGACTATAAAATGTACAATCAATAACGCATTTAACACACAACGTTTTCGTCAAAACTGCAAGGGAAAAACAATTTAATTAAGGTAGGATTACTCTCAATCCAGTATTGCTAAGACCCTGACACCCACAGATCAATCTTATCTAACTGAGGAACAATCCATTGTAATTAAGTGGGAGAAAAAAAAAACTAAGCAAATAACTAATTGTTTTTCTGAAGTGTCCATCTGTTTGTTTGAGGATTCTTCAAATTAAAGATCGGAATAGAGGTTTTGAATTATAATCTAAAAGTATAAAAAATAACTATAGCTCCAAGGGTATAAAGCTTTTGGATTCATAAATTAACTACTTGAAAAGGAACTGTATGACAACAGCTTAAAAGAGTTATGGTGCATCGGACACTGGACAAAGGTAATATTACAATTATCAAGTCTGATTCATGTCATCATACCTGAACAGGGCGAGGCCTTGGTGTTGATTGAGCAGCAACATACTGCAAAATATCAAATATTCTAGTCTGACCATAGCTTGCAGCTCTTTGCCAATATAAAATAGTGATATCACCAGCCCTAGTTCTGAGTTCCAACAAGTTTCTATCAATATCATTCTCATGCTTTGCAAGATATGGTCTAAAGAAGGAATCATACACATAAGTCGTTCCCTGAGACATAAAATAGTTGTGAGTACACAAGGAAAGGAATACTTCAAATACTAATGCAAACAGACAGTTAAATAAGCTGATACTCAGTCCACACTGTAAGGGATCCTATACCTTTGTTTTAGGAAACCACAGATATATGATGAAGAGCAACTTAGCTTCACTATACATTGGAACCCTTCAAAAAATAAGAAAACCTAGAATGAGACAAGGAAGTGGAGCAGCAAATCATATTTGAATTCACTAAATAGACAAATACAAATTCCCTACCATGAAACAAAAGCATCACCAACTCTCTCACATACTGTCAAAACAGCCACCAAAATCCTGCAACTCAAGAAGAAAGGAAGATTACACAGAAATATTTATCAGCAACCATTGAAGACTATTTCAGACACAAGTAGCAGTTTATAAAACTATACCAATACTGGCACCAAAAGCGAAGTTGTTCGATCTCTGGCTTGTTCTTTTCAACAGTTTTGTAGCACTCATAGGCTGGATAAGCATAGCCAAGGATCATCCTGCAAATGTTTCAATAGGGGGCATTAAGTTTTGACGATAATCATATGTACATTTCAAGTAATCAGATATTGAGGGTCATTTGATGACATACACAAGTCCTCTGGTAAGAAAGGATCCTATCATCTTGTACACCTAACAATAGAAAAGTAACGATAAAAAAGGTGAGAGACAAACGAACAGAACAGCTCACATCCATACCAAGCAACTGCAAATTTTTATTTTTCTAATCATATAACATTTAAAACATATTAGTAGCAGAATTTCCGGTCTAAAACATAATCAGAACTAACAATTAACAAAAATAAAAGCAGATAAAATCACAACGCACAAGATTGATGAAACCAGAATTGGATTCCAAGAATAAAAAAAATCAAACACCCTATGTTCATAAATCATAAAATGCTGGTTTCGGATACGTTCAGCTGAGCTCAGTTTAGCAAAGTAGCTTCAGTGAATTGGATTTAGGAAGAAAAACAGCATTAGCCCCTTGAAAATTAAACTTATTCCCTCAAATATTTAACACCAGATTCATCAAAATGAAAAGAAGACACTGAAGTGGATGATCACTGCCCTAAAGAATTTCAACCCGAGAGATAGGCATTCTCAACATTCACTGCGACCACAAAAACTCACTAATTAAACAATCGGATGCAGATAAACAAAGCATCTGATGCAGGAAAGAGTTGACATACGATCATATCTCAGATTAAATCAAACAAATACACAAAATTATTGAAAATATCTTTAATATTTCGAAGTCTGAGAGAGTGAGTGAGAAACCGATGAGTACCTGTTGAAGACTATTTCGAAACTTTAAATGGATTAACAAGAAAAAACCGAATAACGAGTGTTATGCGGTGAAGATGAGAGAAGGTGAATCGCCGTCGTAGGTGAACAGCGCCGCCGAAACGCCACCAGGAAGAGTTTCGGTGTCGGCGGCGATGGAGAGACTGAGAGAGGAAAGAGAGATTTAAATTACTATTTTTCTTTGGCGTCGGATTTGATTTTTGATTCGGTGAGTTTCAATAAACACGCTCGCGAGCTTTTGAGTTCCGAATCATCAAGAGCGAGGAGTTTGCGTGTATCTAGGATGCACATACACATTAGGCCTTCATCACCGTTAAAGCTCAAACGCACGGCTCACGTTTCTCCTTTTCCTACAAATCTTGACAGCTCAGCATATTTGCTCTTAACCTTTTCAAATTAAGCAAGCGTTTTTTTTTGTACTAAATGAAAGGCAATTTCGTAAAATGACTTGATGCGTTTTTCACCGCGGGGGTTATAAAAAAGTATGTTGATGAATGGATAATATAATATATGGATAACGATTTAAAGTCTAAAAAGTTATATAGTGCGGCGGGGTCTACAAGTATAACGGTAACCCTCACATTGGATTTCTTTTCTTGAGGAATTGCTTCCATTGCAGTAAATAAGTAGTAGTAATTACTTTTCAATATTTTCTTGACTATTTTATTTTACATCAAAGTAGTAATTGCTTTAGTAGAAGTTAACCCTAACTAAATTAATAAAGTGGTGGGAACTCTGGGCCATGAAAAGTGGGCTCAAGATATATGGGGGCCTTGAGAGGCCACAATGTTGTCTAGGTTAGGCTGTAATATATATATGATCCCTCCCAGTAGTAGTAGTAATAATAATAGGGGATATTGATGATGAGAAAAAGAGCATGCTGAGCGCTTTTGGCTGTTCCCCAACGTAGAGAAGAAGTTACAATCCGACCAATTATTAAAGTTACAAAGTGTAAGCTGCATCAGTCCAAAACAAAAAACAAAAAAAAAAAGGGGATAAATGAGATGAGATTCTCCGCTAGCTACTCCACAACAAGGAATCCGAAACGAGGTACTTGAAAGAGAAAGAAAAGGTAGTAGAGTAGTAGTGAGTAAGCTGTATATATATGGCATAAGGGATAGGAAATGAAGGGTAGAGTCCCTTATTGCCTTGGATTCTACGTTTTCTCTTTCTCTCTTTAGTTGAAATTGGAGTGTGGAATGTTGGATGGTCCATTATTCATTCCATAATTGAATTCATTTTTCAGGGTCCCTTATATATGGTTTGCTCATGTGCCTGTTTGTTGGCCTGTCATTCTCCACCATTTTCACGTTCTCTGCCCACGTACCCCTTGATAGTTACTAGCCTTGGTCCTCGATCAAACGTGGGCTTCAACTGACATGTGAGCCCATTTAACCTCTTTGACTTCAAATACAACGAGTCCAGACCAATCGGGCACAGTGAGCTACGTGGCACAACACACTTGGTTCGGGATGAGGAGAGAAGAAGCTATCTATCAACAACTGTGAACTGTCTGGTGTGGTTGATACTTGATACTGCCAACCCCACATATCCAAATTCAAATGCTTCTACTGCAATTCTCTTGGCCTTCTGGGTAGGAGTGAGTTCAAGTCCTCCAATCCAAGTTTTCAGTTGTGGAAATGTCAATAGCACCCTCACTCCCTCGTCCGTTCCTATGTTGCCCGCTCAAGCTTTCATCTTCTACGTCTCCCTGTCTTTCCCACAATAAGTTGGCAAGATATCGACGGTCACCAAAGACGTCATATCCATGCATCAGAGCTATTGATCTTGATCAAAACACGGTACGCGCGTTATTCTTCTTTCAAACCAGTCTTAATTAATTTTCTCATTGATCGACCTTACTTAATTTACTACTATTGAATTTATTTTATTTAATTTAATTAATTGTATGTATGGAATTAATTACTATATATTAATTGATTAATTTAGCTAGCATGCATCAATTATATTTGATCGATCAGGTAGTGGCAATCTCAGTAGGGCTGGTGAGTGTTGCAGTTGGGATAGGCGTTCCGGTTTTCTATGAATCCCAAATTGACAATGCTGTAAGCTCGATCTAGCTATCATATATAGAATCTTAATTGTAAGCTTTAATTAATTCTAGTACATGTTGTGCTAGCTCTTACTGATCGAACACGGACGTGCACAATTAATTAATGTAAATGCAGGCCAAGCGAGACAACACTCAGCCCTGCTTCCCTTGCAATGGAACTGGCGCACGTAAGTAACTAGCTTGCTTAACTTGTTTGATATATAAAAGCTCGCAACTAGCTAGCTAGAGTCCGTCATATATATAGACTATTACATGCATGAAAGGGGAATGAACTTAATTTTTGGCTAATGAAATTGATTGGCCGGAATGTGATGTCATGATGGATGGATGTCCCAGAAAGTTGCCGGTTTTGCACTGGAAGTGGGTCGGTGACGGTAGAGCTTGGTGGGGATGCAAAGGAAGTGTCTCAATGCATCAATTGTGAAGGGGTCGGTTCATTTACATGCACCACATGTCAAGGTTCTGGAATTCAACCTCGATACCTTGATCGCAGGTATCGTCTTGACTAGCTAGACCCTATATTCATATTAGACAAGATGATCGAGGTTATATAATTGGTGTGTATATATATATATATATATATATATATATAAAGCAGTACGTACGTACATAACTACATACTGGGACTGAAATTAAGATTGAACTAGCTAGTATTGAGGATGCATGTTTGCGCTTTGTTTTGAACAGAGAATTTAAAGACGATGACTGAAGCGCCCCTGCCCGCCTGATGGAGTATAAAAGAAGAGGAGGCCGGAGTTAATGATCGATCCATCGAGAAGAAATTTTCACTTTTTTAATTGCATCTTCTCTAGCTTTTGTACACATACCACCTTCCTTCATTCAAACCCACATAAATTATATATGAAGAAGGAACCGTCTGTCTAACTTGCTTTCTTCTTCTTCTCATACTCGTGTTTGTTGTGTTATGTTAATTAGGAAAATGGCAGACTGGTGCTTTAATTTATTTTAATACACAGCATATATGCAGACTATATTTTTTTTATTTTTTATTTGTGTTGTTAAACAATTGTAATCATTCCTAGTTTCAACTTTCAATACAACTATCAAACCCCAACACTGATCAGTATATGCATGAGTGTATATGTACACAAATTAACAAAACAATGCCTATTTCTAAACTTGATTTAGAAAATAAAAATGAAAAAACTGGGTTGGGCCTCCAGCAAACACGGTGGGCCTCGAACATATATAGCCCAGCCCAGCCCAACCCAACCCATGCTCTGGCTCTGGGACTTTTTCAAGTGAGTTTGGTTTCAACTAGGGTTTTAGCAACTTTGAATCGAAGACAGAGAGAGAGAGAGAGATGTTGTACATAGTAGGACTTGGATTAGGGAACGAGAAAGACATCACTTTGAGAGGCTTAGAAGCAGTGAAGAAATGCGACAAGATTTTTATTGAAGCCTACACTTCCCTCCTCTCTTTCGGTCTCTCTTCCGACGGTCTTTCCACACTGGTATCGACCATTTCCCGACCCTTTCTTTTCTATATATTTTTTAATTTTTTTAAATAAAATTTCATCGGCAGGAAACCTTGTACGGAAAACCGGTGATACTTGCAGATAGAGAAACCGTGGAGGAAAGGGCCGATGAAATTCTCAGTGCAGCTGCTCATTCTGACGTGGCTTTTCTTGTAGTTGGGGATCCTTTTGGGTATGTCTTAATCTAACATTCCCTTTCTTCGATTCAATTTCGCATATCCTTGTATATTTAGTTCCCAACGACATTGTAAATTTTAACAAGTTTGAATCTTGGTTAGTTGAGTTGTTATGAATTCATGTAATAAGATCCAAAAGCAATTAGGAATGTCTTTCTAGGCTAAGTAGTGCATTTTTTCTCACCTAATTTGATGTGGAACGCAGAGCTACAACTCACACTGATCTTGTAGTTCGAGCGAAGAAGTTGGGGATTGATGTCAAAGTGGTGCATAATGCATCGGTTATGAATGCGGTCGGAGTCTGCGGCTTACAACTCTACCACTATGGAGAGACAGTTTCAATACCTTTCTTTACCGATGCATGGAGACCTGATAGCTTTTATGAGAAGATCCAGAAAAACCGTGGGCTTGGACTACATACCCTCTGCTTGTTAGGTTAGGTTCTATATACTTTATGATTGAAAGTGTTGCCTAACTGATTCTTATCTTTGTAACGAATTCTCATCACAAATTACCTTTCACTGTAGATATACGTGTCAAAGAACCCACTCTCGAATCCTTATGCAGGTATGTATCTAAATCATTGATAGCCTTCTCTTTCATTTCAGCATGGTGTTTTCTTTTTCTACTTTTTGTGTGCTTGACATTGCATGGACTAATTATTGCTTCTCTGCCTCCCTTGAACCTTTCAGAGGAAAGAAGCAGTATGAACCACCTAGATATATGTCAGTAAACACCGCAATTGAACAGCTTTTGGAGGTAGAGCAAAACCGAGGAGAATCTGGTAAAGCATAAATGTTCTCTCCTGTCTGACTTGTATACAACTTAAGACTACTTACAATCACTGTAATTTGATTCTTCGATTGCCTTGCAGCATACAGCGAAGACACCATGTGCGTTGGGTTTGCTCGGCTGGGAAGTGAGGATCAGAAGATAGTTGCTGGTACAATGAGGCAACTGGAGTCGGTTGATTTTGGAGCACCTCTCCATTGCCTTGTAATAGTAGGCAAGACCCACCCAGTGGAAGAAGAAATGCTGGACTTCTACAGAACTGTATGATTTGATTATATCTATGAAAGGAGCGGCTCTACTTGTTTGTACTAATTCTTGTGCATTTTCTGGTTGTTAACTTAATGGACTTCACCTGATCTATCTTTCTAGAGTGAAGTGCTTGTACTATGTGTAGCAGACACAGAAGATTAGGTTATTCTTGATGGGCGTTGAAGAAAGTTCAGAAGATATGATTGGGGCTTTTACATTTCCTTGGAGATGCAACTGTAACTTGTTTCTCAATGAGAGGCGGCGTCACCTATACCGTACTTTATAATCTCCACAGTTGATGTGGCTGATAACTTTCATGTTGTACAACGTTGCAATCCAGTTTAGTTTTCAATGGAAGTTGATCAAGTTGCTGTAATACATTTCATTTTCTATAATCAGTTGTACTCTTTTTCTAGAGAGATTTAATATCATCGTATTAATTTGTTATTACAGGTAGAATTCTCTTGGATATTTGACGTTATATTATTCCTCAGTTTATCTAAATACTTGTGAAGAAATTAGAATGAGACTAGCTAGTGTAAATTCAAACAATACTCAAATTTCTGGGGACCGGTTTATATAGACATTTCTTGGGATATAAGGCACAAACATACTGAGACTTTCATCTCAAAGGCCACAGCAGCCTACTTGTTCTAGTCCCCTAAATTTTTCGGTTCCAAGGTCTTCCCGAAGAGCAAAATGGCCTTACATTGTGTTAGTACATCCATATTTCCAATTCTGCTGGTTCCAAGTTACAAATATAAAAAAAAAACCTAGCTATGAGCCTAAATCAGTGAAGAGATGCAATATGTATAAACAAAGTAGTTTCACTATTCCTGAATAAAAAGCCATATTATGAACAAGTTAGTTGACTAAACTTCTACAACAAAACTGTGGCAATGAGGATGAGTTCTGTACTACCAAAAATATCCGATGCCCTAACTGTATGTAGTTTTACTGTACTTCCCTTGCAACCAAGTCAACCGTATATGATCACCTTTTAGAGAGATGAATGTCTCCCTTAAATTAGGGTTATCAAACATGTCCAGTGCGGCAAAGTAGAGCTCTTCGTCAATGTCTTTTATCTCATCCAGTGCTCTGATACAATTAGTTATGCTAAACTTGTCGTCAATAGGCATTGTTGTTGCTGTCCTTAGCTTGTGGGCTGCAATCATCTCTTGTAGGGCATTTGCCATAACATCACATGTTTCTTGATCCCTTCTGCTTTGACCTCCAGAAGACTGTGTCTCGGATGTACGCTTCCTTTTCCTCTCTGCTACAACCTTGGTCACCTTTTCTGCTAAAAATGCATTTCCTTGCACAGGTCTTGATGATGGTGGGTTTTCAGAATGAGGGGTTTCACCGTCAGGACAGGAACTCAAACCTGCATTATCCATTCCAGCGGACTTGTCCAACCCTTCATAGTGACTAGATTGAGCATACTTCCCATCGGCTGCTGAGTCTGTGAATATTGTGCACAGCTGATCATATATGGGACAGTCCTTCACTTTAGTGGTTTCAGGCCTAGGCTGTTGTACCTGCGAAAAGAAATCTATCAAGAACTCAACATATAAATGCTAGAAAATGGAAAAGGGACCCGAAAAATGATAACCTCCGGAAGAAATGAAGTATACCCCTAGGTCTGCCCATAGGTGATCAAACTCGATACAACAAGGATCTTCCAAAGTGAAGTCATTAGTTTGATCGTAAGCTGACTTAAGATTGTAGAAGCGCGTTCGTAGAACATCCAGGTGCTTCCTCAATTGATTGTTGTTGAAGTTGAGATCTGTTTGCTTGTTAAATTCATCGCGGATAATATTCCACGTTTTCTTGTCGAAAACATTGTTTGGTCTGTTCCCCAACTGAATCTGCTTTATAACCAAGTCTGCAAATGTCTTGTCAAGGGCTGGTGTCCACCTAGTCCTTGAACGTTCTTGCTTAGGTTGAACACTACCTTCATTATCCATCTACAACTACCAAAGTATCTGTAATAACACCATTTGAAAATTGCATTGAATCAATAATATTCCACTTAGTATGAATGTATGATGATACTAAACATGAACAGAAATTCATCATTGTTATTTAGAAATCTCACATTCAGCAATGAAATGAGTGAAATTATATGCCTTTAGGTAATAATTAAAGCTTTACTTTCTCTTCATTATAAATTGGTAAAATTTCCCAGATTCAATCAAAAAATGCCTGCAGATTAAAACCCTAAAAAAAGAATAACAAGCCCCCCTAAAGAATAAAATATTCAATCTGCTAATATCAATAACAACCATAAAAATAAGCCAAACAATTTGATTATATATATTATACAGCATATATGCAAAACAATAAACAAATTGGAGAATTCAGCGATAACCATTCGAAGAAAAAAAAATGAGAAAGCGAAATAAGGGTAAGACTGCAGAGGAAGATTGTATGATAAAAAATGACGAGGAAGGCAAGAGTGAAAGAAGGGAGGTTCACCTGAGTCAGATATCGCCGAGAATCGCCGGAGAGAGTAGCCTTCTGCTTTTTCCCAGTCTCTTAATTTCTGATTTTTGTTAACAAAAACGTGGAGGGGTTTATGCTTTTGGTCTGGTCAATGATCAAAGTGGAGAAGACTGAAACATGGCAGTAAGTGATTGGTTCACTTCGCGCGTCTACATACTGTCGCAACAAAACGTCAGTGTAAGAGACGCTGTACTATCGGCCTCCAAAACGCTGCGTTTCAACTAGGAATATGGGCATTTCTTGTTTCTTCTTCTTTGTTTGGTCAATTAAAATTGGATTATAATTTAAAAAAAAAAAATTGGGATATCAAATTTTCCTTTATTGCCTAGATGAGAGAGAAATAATTTTTGCACAAAACTAAGGGGACTTTGAACAATATGTGCACACCAAATTCAAAACCTAAACCTGGATTTGTAAGATGATTAGCTTAACTAGACAATTTTTATCTGTTATAATAAGTTGGGCTGGTAGAGGGTAATTCAATGTAAACAAATTGCAGAAAGTGAACAATAAAGATTGATCATAATTCAACATACAACTGTTTCTTAAAATTGAAAGAGAACTACAGTGTGAAGATGTTAACTGTTAAGTAACTAATTAATCAGAGAGATTTACACTTGGCCTTGAGCCATGCCAATTTGATATCACTTTTGATGCATATAAATGTTTCTCTGCGGTCTGGATCCTGGAACAAATCCAAAGCAGCCAAATAAACCTCTTCATCCACCCCTCCCATCTCATTCAACACTTCGATGCAACTAGATATCGAGAATCTGTCACTACTTAGTGCTGGTGCTGCTTCTGCTGCTCTCTTGTTCGTCGAGGGGACTTCCTCAATCTCATGCTGGGTATGATGAGTTTCCCTACACACTCGCCTCCTCTGGCGAGTTGAACTTATAATTGGTTGTATCAAAATCCGGCGCTTGTTTCTTCCACTAGACATGTTCACTTCCTCGGATAGGCGTGATGATGCCTCGTCTACTGCAGGTTCAGCAGATACACTAGCAGTTTCAGGAGTATCATCCATTTCCACCTTTTGTTGATCCAACTTCACATCATGACTTGATTGAACATATCTTCCCTCGGTTCTCGGCTCTGAAAATAATGTGCATAGCTCTTTGAAAATTTGGCACTCCTTGTTTCTGACTGCTTCAGCCTCAGGATGTGCCTGCAAGAAGTATCCAATAAGAGTATTAACACTGCACCAACAATGTAGTACAGATTAACTTGAGATATGTAGAGGAATTACCATGATGTACTCTTCCCACACTTCATCATCAGCCATTACCACATGCCGAGAATCATCCCAACTAAACTTGCCTTGATCAAGAACCGTCTTTATGTTATTATACACCCTTCTTAGAACATTTTGGTGATTCCTCAACTGTTCACCATCAAACGTTAAACCAGTTCTGTAGTTGAATTCATTTTGTACGTGTTTCCATGCCTTCTTGTTAGACATCTTATTCTGTCGAGTGTGCTCAATCAACAAGTTTAACAGTATTTTATCCAGCGACACAGTCCACTTTGCTCTTGATTGATCTTGCTTGGATTGATCTTGCTTGGATTGATCTTCACTAGACAGGGTATCCATCTAAAATACATTGAAAGAAACAAACTGTATAAGCTAAAACATGATCTGGTGGAAATGCATCGCACCAAGAACTAACAATCCATGAAAAGCACGAACAGAGCGAAGATACCTGGGAAGCAGTTGTCTGTGGCTGAGCGCCTTGAGGCAAAGCATAATTTCCAGCACAGCCTGGCTCAGAAAATATCATGTCCAGCTGTTCATAAAGTGGACATCCTTTGACTCTCACTGCCTCAATTTCAGGATGCTTCTGTTAACGAAACGTTATTAGAAACATACCATGTCAATGGAAGTAACAATTACTGAAAGTATGATTTAAATGGAGAGGATCTAACCTCAATGTAATTTGCCCACACATCACTCTCAGCAATTATCATGCATCGAGACTTGTCCCAACTAAAGCCATCCTGATCAAGAAGTGACTTTACACTATGGTAAGACCTTCTCAAGACACCATGATGATTTTTCAACTGCTGCTTATCGTAATTTAACCCTGTTTGTCTATTAAATTCATGGTGTATATACTTCCATGCTTTGTTACTAAAAGCATTGTTTGACCTATTCCCTTGAACCACCTGCTCAAGCATCAAATCTGCAAATATCTTCTCGAGAGGCACAGTCCACTTAGCCCTGGATTGCTCTTCATTCGTCTAAACACTAATCTACTTAGTCAGGCAAAGTGAAGCAAATGATGTATGACCTTCTAAAACCCATAAAAACTAACACAATTAACTACCTGATGCAAGGCTGTTCCTGAAATGGAATTGGTGTGCTTATCATTGATTCCGGAATCTGATGAGAATATAATGCAAAGCTGTTCATATATATCACAGCCCCTTTTTCTGATAATGTCTGCCTCAGGATGTGCCTATACATATATGATCCAACTTAAGAGCCTTATAGAATCAATAAAACAAACATTGAAGGCACAAGGATCTAGAAACTCTACCTCAATGTACTGTTGCCATACATCATCTTCAGCTAGGACCATGTACTGACCAACATCCCAACTGAATCCAGTGTGACCGAGAATCGCCCTCACCGAATTGTATCTCTTCCTGAGAACATCAAGGTGGTTCTTCAATTGTTGCTTGTCAAATTTGAGACCAGTCTGATTATTGAATTCGTCTCTTATAATCTTCCAAGCTAACTTTGAAAAAGCACCACTACCCCTATTTCCATTGCGGATTTGCTCAACCAGCAAATCCGCAAATATCTTAGTGGAAAATGTAGTCCATTTGGCCCTTGATTGATCTTGATCCGACAGACACTCAACCATTGGATTTGATACACACCCCTATTCAGATGTCAAAAACAGCTTCAGCTCACCATTAATTCAATTCAACTATATTAACATCTAAATTAAAATTGCTGATGATGAACTTAATCTTGCTAGCTTAAACCTCACCAAAATGAAATCGTGAAAACAGAAAATTATGATTTGGTTTCTTCAGCAATAAAATGGTGCATTGACATTGCTTACATAATCCAAGTTCAAAAGCAGAAAACGTGAGGGAAGAACATACCCGATCACAATCTTGATGATCGAATCCCAGCTTTCGAATTAGAAGATGACGCAACAATTGATAATGAAAGATGCGGAGTACAGGACCCAACAACACTGTAGTGGAAGACTTCAGAAAAAAAAAACACACACACACAGTGGGAGAACAGACAGTGTGAAATGAAAGCACAAAAATGGTAGGAGAAAATAATTTTTAATTTTTTTTTTTCTGAATTATTTTCTGAAAGGAAACTTCTACAGTTCTGTCACTCTATGTCGATAAGTGATAAACGATGAACGGGTTTCTTTGATGCTTGATGCGTTTACAATTAAACGAACGGTTTTCTGGAAAATCGCGGTTTCTTGGGCAAAGTCTTTTAATGACTCGACTAGACATTTTTGGGTTTAATGTTAAAAAAAAAAATATATATATATATATATATATATATATATATATATATAAATATATATATTGTGTTGAGTAAGGCTATGGTATGTTAACATTTCTCATACATAATACGGAGAGAAAGTGTAATACCCCGAAAATTTCGATACTATTTTTATAAAATAGGTCGTGAAATTTGAAGTGAAATGGAGTGATTTCATATTTTTAGGGGTTTTCGTCGTAAAACGATAATTACGGCGGTAATTATAAGTTACACAAGGTTAATTAAGGTAACTTTGTATCCGTTGAGAATTTGGGAAAACTTCCTTCATGAAAGTTGTAGACCTCGTCGAATCGAGTTCGTAGGAAATTGGTTCACCGGAAATGGACATCGTATGAGGGAGTTATGGCCCTCGAAAATTGCACGATTTTCTATAAAACATGAAAATATTTTATTTTCTGGTTTTATTTTGTCTCTCCTCCCTCTCTCTCTCCCTGCGTGCTCTCCCTTCTCTCTACACCCAGCCGTTTTCCGGCGACCACCTCCGGCCACCATGGGTTCTCACCGCCCCCACCATCGGAGGCAGAGGACGGCGGCGAGCTAGGCTGACCGGTCCCTGCCATGGCCCTCACCGGCGTGACGCCGCACGCGCCGTCCAAAGAAGCTGCCGACGGCCCTAGACTTTTCCGAAGTGATTCCGGCCACCCCTCCCCACTTCGTGTACTGGGTTTTGAAGCCCTCAACCCCTGGAACACGATGGTGCCCTTGGATTTCACCGAAAACCACCGTACGCGGCGGATTGAGCTCGGGAAGTTTTTGTGTTTTCAAAAAGTCAACGCCGATTCCGGCCACTTCCGCTCCGATCCAGACCTCGAGGTAGTTATCAAACTTGTTGGGATTGTTGTGATCTACATTCTGGTAAAATTTGGTGTCAATCGGACCACCTTGACCGGCGGTCTGACCACCGCCGGCGGCGGCGCGTGGGCTGCGCGTCCGGCCGGTCCGGGAGCAGTTCTTTGCTCCGTTTGGCTTGTTTCGTCGATACGAACAACTTTCGTGTTTTGACTTTTGTCAAATTCGGTCGTTTGACCGATGGTCAATTAACCCGATTTATCGGATTGTACGATTTACGATTCGAGAGATCCGACCGTCAGATGATCATCAAATTTGATCGTGTGGTTAGTATTGATATTATAAGCATGTTGTACGGTTGGATTGTTGAAATTGTACCGTTTGATCAATGATCAATTAAACGATGGTTATGGATCGTTAGATCCGTGATGATCCGACCGTTGGATCATCACCATTTTTGGATATGATGTTAGGATGCTAGAAATAAGCATGTTGATGGATTTTGGAAGTTTTGGGATTTCGTGTGGGACCCGTTGATGAATAGTGATGTGGGACCCACGTTGACCGACGGTTGACTTTTAGTCAAATGGTCTCGTTTAATAGTTCCGATGTCGTAGGAGACATTTGTGGAATATTGAATTATTTTGGAAGTGTATTATGCTAATTGGATATTGCATAATAATAGGTGTTATGAAAGGTGTTGCGTACACGCTTGTCGATTCCTGATTCTTATTCGAAGACGCAGCAGGATTAAGAGGTGAGTGAATCTCACGATGTTTTTATATATGAATATTAATTCATATTGTGTTGTTTGTGATTTTGGTGTTAAAACAATATTTGAAAAATATTCATTTTATTGTTTTGATTTGTGAATTTTGTGGGAACACAATAATTCTAAATAAGATATTGTGTTTGCCTATTTGCATGTTTTTGTCCAAACGGACTGTCCTGACCGGGGACAATGTTAAATGGGTGAAAAATGGTAGCCCATTCAGTTAGAGCTCTAGACTGCATATTGTATGATTAACTTGATGTATTAAAAGGAGAAGAAAAATAGTATTCTCACTTTTAATCAGGCGAAGTTAAAAATAACTTGATGTATTAAAAGGAGATGCATCTCACTTTTAATCAGGCTAAGTTATAAATGGTTTTGTGTGAGTAAAGATCGAGGGTTTATATTATTTAACATACTGGATTACCCTGGTATTAACATACACGTTTATGGGGCGTGTGGGGTTAAAATACGTGGTATGGGGCACGTAGGTTCAGTATATTAGATAATACGAATCTTCCGGATTTGAAATGGAACTTTTGGGTTTTAATTGATTCTTGAAAATAAAAGAATTCAATTTGGGAAAATGTTACAGTGTGAATAAAACATAGATCACTCATACCAGCTTCGTAAGCTGACCGGGTTTGTTGATATAACCCGGTACACTATTCCACGGTGTAGGGGTTATACCTGCAGGTTAGGATAACCAGGAGTAATGCAAGGCTGCATACATTTTGTTGGGTTATAAGACTTCCGCTATTTTATGCTTCGCACTCTGAAGATTTATTTATGTAATATTTTGATGTATCAATTTATTATATAAATATTTGGTATGTAATATTCGACTCTTGTTTTGAGTTTGAAATTACAATGTTGGGCATGGAGTTGGTGTTGTGTACTTGAATTAAAAAGAAAAAAATTCTAGTGCATATTTGTATTTGATATTCCATGTAGTCACGTTTCCGAATTGATTGTAATTAAGGGCAAAATGCCTTATTAATTGATTTGAAAATCGGGGCGTGACAGAAAGTCCTTATTAAGGTAAATAAGATCATCATTAGAGTAAATTAGGTTCTCGTTTGAGTAATTAAGTCCTAAAAGTGGTAATTGTAATGTTTTACAACTTGAGGACACATATTACCATTTCGACAACTTATGTGGTAACTACGAAAAAACCCTCGTTATGGTAAATTTGGTCCTCATTAGAGTAAATAGGTTCTCGTTTGAGTAATTACGTCCTAAAAGTGGTAATTGTACGTCCTAAAAAGTTACGTCCTAAAAAAACACCCCTTGAATTATATGTAAAATGCCTCTATAAAAAAATAAAATAAAAAAGAATACACCTTTTACCGACGAATTATTCATCGGCAAAAGCCTTTAAACAAAAAACAAACATTTTATCAACGAAACATTCTTCACTAAAAGTCTCTCATAATAAAAAATAAAATAAAATGAGACATACCTTTACTCACTAATTAAAAGCTTTAAAAAAATACACATTTGCTTACGAATTGTTTGTCACTAAACATAAATATATATATTGTGTTTTCTTCATAGACACTAGTTTTGTCTTCAAAAAAATAAAATCAAAATCAATAATTAAAAGCTTTTAAACAAAAATACAAACTTTTTACCGATGAATCGTTCGTCACTAAAAGTCTCTCATAATAAAAAATAAAATAAAATGAGACATACCTTTACTCACTAATTAAAACTTTAAATAAACAGACATTTGCTTACGAATTGTTTGTCACTAAACATAAATATATATATTGTGTTTTCTTCATAGACACTAGTTTTTTTTTTAAAGTGAAAAATTGCATTAATTAAGTAATTAAAAAGTTAACATTAGATATAAAAACATCAAAAAACCATTGTGTTTTCTTCATAGACACTAGTTGAGTCCGACTTTGGCTTCCTAGTTCCCACTTGGGATTACCCCTAAAGACAAAAAAAAGCCCTTGAATTATATGTAAAATGCATCTACAAAAAAATAAAATCAAAAACAATAATTAAAAGCTTTTAAACAAAAATACAAACTTTTTACCGATGAATCGTTCGTCACTAAAAGTCTCTCATAATAAAAAATAAAATAAAATGAGACATACCTTTACTCACTAATTAAAAACTTTAAAAAAACAGACATTTGCTTACGAATTGTTTGTCACTAAACATAAATATATATATTGTGTTTTCTTCATAGACACTTGTTTTTTTTTTTAATGAGAAAAAATTCATTAATTAAGTAATTAAAAAATTTACATCAGATATAAAAACATCAGAAAGTCATTGTGTTTTCTTCATAGACACCAGTTGAGTCCGACTTTGGCTTCCTAGTTCCTAATTGTTATGGGATTACCCCTAAAGAAAAAAAACACCCCTTGAATTATATGTAAAATGGCTCTATAAAAAATTAAAATAAAAAAAATACACCTTTTGCCGACCAATTATTCATCGGCAAAAGCCTTTACTCACTAATTAAAAGCTTAAAAAAAACACACATTTGCTTACGAGTTGTTTGTCACTAAACATATATATATATATATATATATTGTGTTTTCTTCATAGACACTAGTTTTTTTTTTTAAGAGAAAAATTGCATTAATTAAGTAATTAAAAAGTTTACATCAGATATAAAAACATCAGAAAGTCATTGTGTTTTCTTCATAGACACTAGTTGAGTCCGACTTTGGCTTCCTAGTTCCTAATTGTTATGGGATTACCCCTAAAGAAAAAAAAACACCCCTTGAATTATATGTAAAATGCCTCTATAAAAAATTTAAATAAAAAAGAATACATATTTTACCGACGAATTATTCGTCGGCAAAAGCCTTTAAATAAAAAACAAAACTTTTATCGACGAATCGTTCGTCACTAAAAGTCTCTCATAATAAAAAATAAAATAAAATTAGACATACCTTTACTCAGAAATTAAAAGCTTTAAAAAAACACACATTTGCTTACGAATTATTTGTCACTAAACATATATATATTGTGTTTTCTTCATAGACACTAGTTTTTTTTTTTAAAGAGAAAAATTGTATTAATTAAGTAATTAAAAAATTTACATCAGATATAAAAATATCAGAAAGTCATTGTGTTTTCTTCATAGACACTAGTTGAGTCCGACTTTGGCTTCATAGTTCCTACTTGTTATGGGATTACACCTAAAGAAAAAAAAACCCCCTTGAATTATATGTAAAATGCCTCTATAAAAAATTAAAATAAAAAAGAATACACCTTTTACCGACGAATTATTCGTCGGCAAAAGCTTTTAAACAAAAAACAAACTTTTTACCGACGAATCGTTCGTCACTAAAAGTCTGTCATTATAAAAAATAAAATAAAACGAGACATACTTTTACTCACTAATTAAAAGTTCTAAAAAAACACACATTTGCTTACGAATTGTTTGTCACTAAACACCTCTCACTTAGGCAGTTAGGCTAACCTAATTTTTTTTATATTATGGGTACATAAAATTTTAGCAAAATATTTGTCTTTAAAAATAATAAAAAAATATATATATTATACATTACACCGGTCCTTGAAGTCTTGAACCCATCTAATGAGAGTTATCTGACACAACGGTCTAACCGAACCTGGATTGTCCAGGCCCACGTTCGCTAGATAGATGCTCAAACGTTATTACCCAACAAGAATTAAGATCCACGGTCAATTTGTTTCACCCTTCTGTCGGTGCCCAGTTCAACGGTCAAAATCACCCGATACACAGTCAATATCACCACATCAACGGCAGACACGAATTGACTTGGTCGGCTACAGATCTAGGCATCTCATCTCGCCAATCCCAGCTTCAGTTGCCAGCCTGCAAAAGGGCATTTCCGTCATTTTGTGGAGAGCCCCAACCACACTCAAAAGCAACAGAAAAAGGAGGTTGCGCTGTCGGTGGCACCAAAAAAGAAATATCGGAGTGTTTCCGATCTGTTAATCTTGTTCGCCTCACCTAATAAAACACGTACATCAGAGGCTGGCTCTCCTGTCACTTTAACCACATACATTTCCCTCTAAATCCTCGTTGTTTTTTGTGTCTTAATTTCCTCTTCTAAGGTGTTTATTCCGTCGGTCGATTTAGCTCAAAATGGAAGCCAAATCGACTTCCAAGGGATGCAAGTGGTTGAGTTGGTTCATCGTTTTTGTGGTGGTGGCTCTCATTGCCGGTGCCGTTGCACTCGTCATCATCAAAAAGAGACAAAACGAGTCCGATGAGGCGTCGCCGGTTCCGGGCCCTCCCGGCGCCGTCACCCAGAAATACTCGGACGCCCTCAAAACGGCTATGCAATTCTTCGACGTCCAAAAATGTAGTTAATTTGCATTTTCAATTTTGCAATGCACGTACGTATTTGAATATATATATATTCAGAAAATAAAATGATGAATTTGTTTTGTTGATTGTAGCTGGTAAGTTGGTGGATAACAAGATATCGTGGAGAGGGGATTCGGGGTTAGACGACGGAAGCGATGTGAAATTGGATTTGTCAAAAGGAATGTATGATGCTGGGGATCACATGAAGTTTGGTCTTCCGATGGCGTTCACTGCGACGGTGTTGTCCTGGTCGATTCTCGAGTATGGTGATCACATGGATAAGGTGGAGCAGTTAGAAAATGCTCAAGCCTCTCTCAAGTGGATCACTGACTTCCTCGTCAATGCTCATCCTAAAGACAATGTGCTCTACATTCAGGTTTAATTCTTCATTGCTATAACTAGCTTTTGAACAAATTTGTAGCATGTATGTATGTGTATTTGTTACTGATCGAATAATCTGAATTATGGATGTGGCAGGTGGGTGACCCTAAAAAGGACCATGCCTGTTGGGATAGGCCCGAAGACATGACTGAGAAGAGGCCACTCATCCAGGTCAACACATCTGCTCCGGGAACTGAGGTTGCAGCCGAAACTGCTGCTGCTATGGCTTCGGCGTCTCTGGTGTTTAAGAAGAGCAATCCCACATATTCGGACACTCTTCTTAAGCATGCCAAACAGTTGTTCAGTTTTGCCGACAAGTATAGAGCATCTTACAGTGAAAGCATCCCCGGGGTCCAGGCATTTTACAATTCCACAGGATTTGGAGATGAGCTTCTGTGGGCAGCTGGATGGCTTTATCATGCAACTGGAGATAAGACTTACCTCGACTACGTTACCGGGGATAATGGGCAAGAGTTTGCTGAATTTGATAAGCCATCCTGGTTCAGTTGGGATAACAAGCTTGCAGGAGCGCAGGTATTTAATTAGTTTTTATTTGACAATGCTAGCTTACATACTTTGCCATTGTGTGAACAATTTTGCGATTTTCGATCTTGCAGGTTTTGCTATCCAGGTTGACCTTCTTCGGTGGGAACACGGGCAATTCTGGCCTTCAAAAGTACAAGAAAACAGCTGAGGCTGTTATGTGCGGCCTCCTGCCAAAGTCCCCAACTGCCACCGACAGCAGGACAAAGAGTATGCTTCTTCTTCACTGTTGTATACATGGATATTCATGCATATGTTTCTCTGTTAGTTTAGCCCTGCCTCAGGATTAGTTGCTAAGTCAAAATTCACATTTGATATCCACAGAGAACCATATCTACTCTTCTTCTAAATCTAATGTTTTTGAGCCTCCTAATTAAACAAATTCTGCTACCTGTTGCACAATAACTGGTTGCAGCTTCAAAGTGAATAGGGTAGGATTAACTCAATTGCTTCATATTTCGGAAAAGATAATGATATTGTTCTTAGACTTGCACAACGCTCTAAAATCTAAATAGCGAAACCTGTGTGAACATTACGATTTTAAACATGTCCAAGCCATCAAGTGCATGTCCAAAGTTGAAAACATCAGTTTTCTTTTCAGTCTTATTAACCTATACGGCACCACACTCAAAATCTCTTAGGCTGGTTTTCATAAGCTCCTTAGGCTTTCTGGATCACTTTGACTTGAATTCGTCACATCTATTTCTGGCATCTCTAATTCTCCTTAATTTACCATCATGATCTCCACAATGCAGGTGGTCTGATATGGATCAGTGAATGGAATGCTCTGCAGCATCCCGTTGCTTCTGCATTCCTGGCTGTTCTTTACAGTGACTACATGCTTACCTCTAAGACGGCCAAAATAACCTGTGACGGAGATTCCTTTAAGCCAGCAGATATTCGGAAATTTGCTATATCTCAGGTATGCTCTCTGGTTAATTCTCCTTTAAGTAAAGGTAAATGGAGCATAGATGTTAGCAACCAAGAGCCATACCGTTCAGAAACTGACATTCCCTCCTAATGTATACCTAATTTTATAGGTTGAGTATGTCTTGGGAAACAATCCTATGGAAATGAGCTTTCTTGTTGGGTATGGGGATAAATATCCAGAATACGTCCACCATAGAGGAGCTTCAATCCCAGCTGATGCTAAGCCTAGCTGCAGTGACGGCTTCAAGTACTTAAAGTCTAGTGATCCCAATCCTAATGTAGCTACTGGAGCACTTGTGGGGGGACCATTCCTAAATGAAACTTACCACGATGTCCGTGACAATGCCAGGCAAGGGGAGCCTAGCACATATAATAGTGCCGTCCTAGTTGGCCTCCTATCGAGTTTGGTCACCACCTCTTCAGTAGTTGAATCCTTCGCCTAGAGTTAGTCCTATATGTAACACTAATATTTGAGCGTGTTTGTGTTATATATTGATGTACCTGTATGTTTCAATAGAAATTTTAGTGCTGTAGTAGTTTGCTTTACAAAGTGAAGGTCTATTCATATGTGATTTGGGTTCCTCGCTCAAGATCTGATCCTTGTAATTTTGGGTTACCTATTTTGTGTAACTGTCAGAGCTACGGGACGTTGGCTCTGATTCCTTGAAAATTAAACATGTAGAATTTTTTCTGAGCCAAAATCTTGATCCTCTGCTTGGGATAGGTGCAATTATCTTCATCTATGAGGCAAAAAATGCTGCTGTATTTTTTGTTGTTGTCAGAAGTGGAATTCATTAAAAAGCCCAAAGAAGGGACAAAGCTAAACCCGGCCCATTAATAGTTGTTGAATCTCTCTTTGATTGATCTCTAAATAAAATCACATTGAATCAGGTTAAGGATGAGTGCACAGTATGGGAGGATCCAGAAAGTTTTGTGTTGAAACATTTGTACAAATATTATGAAATAGGAGAGTGGATCTTGAAGCTTAAGTAAAGAGATTCCTAAGCTTTTGGTGAGGAAAAGGTTAAGTTGAGAGTTAGAGCGTCCAAGTTGAAAGTGATCGGTGACTGCATTATCGCAAAAGACAGGGAGAGTCACATGATAGGTGGATTATGCTTATCCAGATTTAGACACAGACAGAGAGGACCAACTCCAACAACCGAAGGAAGCCCTGAGCAACTTTCCTACTAATGGGTCTCAATCAACTGCTTTAGGGTTTAGCAGAATGCGACACCCACGTGGCCTCCAACGTCCCTGCTTGGCTCATCTTCTTCAAAACCAGGGTCCACTTCACTCGATCCATCGGTTTCCACCATGACTTTTCTTTCTCATTAATTCCTTTTGTACACTGCACCAGGCACTCTGTACATTGTACGGTCCAGGACACATGTCCTTTCAACACTATACACCTAATCATACTAATTAACTTACCCTTAATTAATCACTCCACCACTCCTCAAACTGCTCTCCAACTCGTGCATAATTTTGAACTAAAACAAGTGACAATTTTTTGCTTCTCATTTTTTTTAATCAAACTCTTATTGCCGCTTAGATGTTTATTTTGGCTTCTGTCCATCACTCATTATCAGTCTTTTTCTCGTGAAAGCAACTTGCAACAACCGATCAAAATATTGAAAAAACTATATGAATAAGTTAATTAATAAAATATACAAGATGATAAATCATCGACGCACAAAGTATTAGTAAATGAAATCACTGCCATTTTGATCCAGGTTAGATTCTAATTGACAAACTAAACAAAAGGGAAAAATAAAAGAAACAAATTCTGATTCAAATGAAGAAGCATGATTCACAGCTAATTAAAACAACTGTGTGTAGGTAGGCACTAGTCTACTACGTACTCTCTTTTTTTCTAATGGAGCTCACATCTGATCTACATGGGTTGACTGGTTTAGTGTATTTTAGACAGATCTGTTGTAATCTAGGGTTATAAATCCTCCACGACATTGGCATTGGCGTCTATTATTATGTATATAATTCAACTGCAACTTCAACTTCAACTTCAACTTCAACTTCCACTTCAACTAACTTCCACTTCCACTTCCACAGTTCCACTTGATGATGAACGGTTGGATGTTGTTCTTAGTCAACGAGCAATGTCTGACTTTGCAGTGTATTCCAGTTGTTGCTCCATCTCCCAACTTAGCCCAGAATGCTTAGGAGCATATTCCTGACAATCCAATCATAGATTAATCAACGGCTAAGATCTCATCACTTCGTTGCCACGTGTGAAGAGATGATAGGAGCGGAACATAATGTACCTCTAGTTTGCACATAAGTTCCTGGGCAGTTGGGGCAGACACAATAATGTGACGGGCTGCAGTGTCGATGAAACCTTCATCCACAGCGTTGTCTATGAATGATAGAAGTGAGTTGTAGTAGCCATCCACATTTAACAACCCCACCTGCAATATAAAAGTAACTTTCAATTTACCCCTACCTGTAATATGAGTTACCAAAGTTGAATTTGCTGTTAACTAGCTTACTGGTTTGTCATGGATTCCCAGCTGAGCCCAAGTGATGACTTCCAAGAGTTCTTCTAAGGTACCATACCCACCTACAATAAAACAACACAACAATGCTTTAGCTTAAGTGCTTAACAGGAAAGTGCTTTTCACCACATAGCTACGTACATTTAGTTGGGGAATTGGGTACCTGGCAAGGCAATAAAGGCATCAGCTTGGCGAGCCATTTCTGCTTTGCGCTGGTGCATACCAGATACAGCTCTTACTTCTCCTACAGGCTCTCCTGTGATCTGAGAATCCATGTTTATGAGTTTGAGGAACACGCTATATATGAATTACCACTAACAGTAAATAAAATTAACAGTACCTCTCTTGGCATTAGAGTCCTGGGAATTACTCTGCATAATTAATGAAACAAAAAGAGATTAATAAACAAATCTTATACGAAGCAGCAGCTGATGATGATGATGTGATGATGAGAAAGTGGTATAAGTTTACCCCAACACGTGGCGACCACCATCATAAACAGCTTGGGAGACCTGACCCATCAAACCAATGCTCCCTCCTCCATAAACCAAGTCAATGTTTCTTTCAACCTGTAAATTAACCTTTTTTATATTAATACCTGACGTGCTTCCTTCAAACATTGCATAATTACATATATATATATATATATATATATGTCCCTATATATATATATATATATATATGTCCCTATATATATATATATAACCCAAAATTTACGCCTAAAAAAAACACCATAATCACGCCACTTTATTCAATAATTCTTTGTGACCAATTTTCAATCATTCATCATCCATTGAACCACTCAATCAAAACAACAAGCAGCTGCTAATCAAGTCTTGTAATTTTCCCTCATCCAAAAGTTAGTAGTACTGAATCAATTTGGTTAAGAAAATCACAGACTGATAAAAGTTAATTTATGACTTCAATCCCTCAAATAGTGAACTTTTATACAAACAATATCACAGTACCCAAGTGAAAAATGCATTCTTTTTGGGGTTTACAAGTGAAAATGCTACTGGATAAGTGAATCCTCAAAGTAACCAACAATTGGGTTTCACGAATGACACATGAATTTTGATTCTTACATGTTGAGCTTGATTGAAAATGAAAAGGGGGGAAATAAAGGTATAAGCTTTACAGAATAAGAGTGAGATTAAGTGTAGTACCAGTTGTTTTCCAAGTTGGATAGCAGCAAGCTGGTAACTTGGGTTCTTTCCGGGACTGCTACCACAGAAAACACAGATACGCTTGAATCTTGATTTCATTGCACCCTCTTGCTGCTGTTGCTGTTCTTGAATCTTCTCCATTAGAGGAAATTGAGGCCTCAAATTAACAAATATATGGATGGTTTGCTTCAATTGGGAATTGTTCTAAGCTTCAAATAGAGAGAGAGAGCCTTAACGTGAATGTGTACGTTTGTTGCGTTCAACGTTCAGCAACGAGCCATTGCCAAAACAAAGGCAAAAGTTGAGGGAATGAAAATTGGTTCTATTGGGTTCTTTTTTATATAGGAGAAATAATTTTTTTTTTTTTTAAACATAAATTGAATGACCCACACCACACATGACACATCACATCTCTCTCTCAATTTCTCGTCTCGTGATATTATTCCACAATTGATTTCACATTGAAACTGACGTGGAGTTTTTGGTCCCTAATTTTTTGGAACCACATGACGGTGTGGGAATTCTTAGTATTGGCTCCCTAATTTTTCCCTTTAGTTTTTGCTCCCTAATTATTTTTAGCTGACAATAATGATAATAAATAAAATCCACTTGGCAAATAGTATTTGTTAGGCCACATCGACCCATCCATCAACTATGTTAATAATGTTATGGTCACGAGGACATGCTATTAATATGCTTGGAAGATTCTCAAAGTACAATAACAAGTGACTTATTATTATGACACAACCCCTTTTGTTAATCATGTAATTAATTTCAAATTGCAATTAGGCCGCTACTATATATAGTAGCCAGATGGTTTTTCCTGCAAATTCGATCTACTTAATTGCAAATTAATTAAAATACGCCAGGGTACGTATGCTGAGCTTGTAAATAGAACCAACTCGTGGCCTGCCTATTTATATTTATTGAATCATATATAGATGAAGAGTACGCTTTCCAGGATCTTTCATGGTGTTGATAGCAATTATATTATATACCTATACAACTCTAAGTACCATCATTTATTTAATTTCATGATGGATTTGACTTTTTTAATAATGTAAATTTATTAGGTGGCAATAAATTGATGTAGTGGACTAATCCCGTCCCTTCCTTAGGTTTATCAAGCATTCTATATATTCTACTATATATATCTCATGTCATATGAGTCATATATCATTGTGCAACCACGTGAATTGTTCTTAATTTCTTTGTTGTGAACTTGTGAACAAAAAAAAGTTCCATTAAGTCACAGATATATATGTATGTAAACGCACTCGTTTATATTATAATTCGTGTACAGTGATAATTTGATAAATATTTTGACGTGTTTGCTCATTCAAATAACGTGTTCGATAAATTATCTCAAAAATATTATCGGCAACTACTATAATTATAGTACTACATTACTTTGGCCAACTCTCCAATTAGTTCTCATGTCTTTTCCCATAGAAATGTAAAATGATCAATACCTTGTACCGTAAAGCTTGGAACTCTTTTTCA
Source organism: Rubus parviflorus (assembly GCA_029955375.1). Classification (NCBI taxonomy): domain Eukaryota; kingdom Viridiplantae; phylum Streptophyta; class Magnoliopsida; order Rosales; family Rosaceae; genus Rubus; species Rubus parviflorus. The sequence continues at coordinate 1,380,817 of JARGGL010000001.1, read as the reverse complement.
ATGCAATCCAATGAATTCGATGGGGAATATTCCTATGCGATTAATCATATTAAATATTTTTTTTTTGGCCGGAATTATTAATCGTATTAAGTTCAAAGCTGAGTTGAGGGACCCTTCTTTTGCTTTCTTTGAGAATGTTCCAAAGTAACTTTTCTTTTGATCGTTTTGCTCTTTTGACGATGAAGTTCCAGGGTAACTTTTTTGAAGTCTTATCAAAGAGAAAAGGCAATGGTTTCCTTCAATTTTGGCCGTAAATGGCTCACCTTTGGTGCCTCTAAAACCCTTTTAACCCCTGAAGCTGTGTTTCTATCTCGATCAATTTGACTCCGGCCATTTTGCTTCCTAATTCCTAAAAAAGAAAATCTCAAGGTAAATTACATTTTACACCATCTAAGCAAGTGTTATTAATATGTCACTACGATATATAAAAAGTTCAAATTTCTTTCTTGATCTACATAAACTTGTAATTTTCGTTTAGGGTAAAAACTTACATTGTAATAATGAAATCTAGATTTTATGTATACCAAATTGCAAATTCTTAATTGTAATATTTCTTTATCCAAATTCTTAATAGTAACAACGATGTAACTGGCCTGAGTACGTTGTAGACGAGTTTGTTGATTTTTTTCACTAACAAATACCTCAAGACCCTCACAAATCAAGAGTGGGAAGGCACAAATTTAATTAAAATAATTTAGCTAAGAGAAATTCTGCAATCACCTGAACACTAAGTGTTCGGGCACGTGGCAAGCATCCAACCCACCTCTACCCCACCCCACCCCCTGCAAATGCATTCCCACCCTCCCCCTTCCCCCTCCCTCCGGGTACTGAAGAAGCACCCGGTCAAATAGCAAATGAACAGCCGGATCAAGAAAACATTATAATATGTAGGCAGTCATTAATTTCATGCCTTGTGGATCATGATTACTGGAGTCAAATTCTCCACATGGAATTCCATACAAAAGGAAAAGGGTGGTGCTTACGTAGGTTGGTCTGGTATGTTGGTGCTACTCCCTTTGCTCTTTTTCTTTTTGACCAAAATAATTAAAAAGGAAAAGAACCCTTTGATCTGCTATTAAGATAAAATTAGGTTTGCTTAATTAATAAAAAATTAAAGAAGAAGAAGAAGAAGAAGGCCTACAGATATGAATCTTGTACACAATTGAACCTCGATCCGTCCACACACACACACATATATATATAGCTAATTAAAGATATAAATCTGTAGACGAATATTTAAAAGCTAGCTAGCTCTAATATCCAATCAAAGAGGCTATCTAGCTAACGTAATCGATGATCTGTCTCAAATATTGGTGGCCTCGTGTTAGGCTCCTCATTTCTAGCTAGCTCCAATCAAATCATTTATAATATTCATTCCCTTGGATCATTACTCGTCAACCCTAGCTAGCTAGCTAGTTGCCTAATTCTTAAGCTTAAAACTTCAAAAACGGCCATCTCTATATACCTGTCGTCTATACACATTATCTTGATGAAACATTATTAGTTGACTCAATGAGACAGGCGTCATTATTTATTTCTATGTTTTTTAATCTTAATTAATAATCTGCAGAAAAAGGTGATCTTTGGCGTCTTATAGTCTTGTAATCCATTTTCAATGGTTTGATATATTTAATCATGTGGTTTAGAGACGAACACATCTCCAAAATACGGGGGTTTGATCTTGAAGAAAGTTTAAGACGAAACAACCTGCCTCCTCGATCTGTCCTGTACGTGTATCAGTGTATGTGTATTAAATAATGAAAGGAATTATTCTGGTGATCGAGGTTATGGAGCTAGGCAATGACGTGCTTGCCTCTTTTGGATTTGTATGACCTTTTCGAGTCGAATCTGTTTCAGTTCATATGAGAGAGAGAGAGAGAGTGCTAGGTTTAAGTTGGCAAAGTCAGATCTCTCTACTCTGAAAAGTGGTCGATAGAGAATTAGCTAGAAGATGTATATATATATACATGACTAGTTAATTAGTTGATCGATCGATCGACTTGTCTTCGACCGCCGACTTGTATGACTTTAGGGTTTACCATGAATCCACGTGGCCTGGCAATGAAAAGTCGTACAAAGAAAGAAATTAAGAAAGAGAGATTAGAGGGTGACATGTAAATTGCTTTTTCCATGTCTAAACTTTCTGAGGGAGTTGCAGGTGAGTGGGAACTAGGCAATAAATAACTGTTAGCCACTAAATAGCAGCATATATATAGTTTATTATTATTCCATAATATATAGTCTTATAGATTCAAAATTCGGATCCACATCTCGGATTCAAAAAGAGGGCATTGACGCATTGTATAAATTAATGGTCGCGATTACTGTGATCGATGTCTCCTATATATATATATATATTGTTTAATTAGAAATCGATCAGTCTATTCCACTTCTATTTCCGTGTAGTGCAAGTCACATGCCCGTTTCACTACTGTGCAAATGCGTCATACATGACTTCATCACGACCCATCCACCGATGAATATATTTCTGCATGCTGCGAGCTCAAATTCCTTCGTATATATATCTATACTATTATTTAAGAGAACATAACTTGTCAATCAAAACAAAAAAATTTGACGAAAATAACCTTGAAAGATTAAAAAACTTTAAAAACTAATTTTTTCATCAAGGATTCAAGGTCAATTGTGACAATTACAAAATAATTTTTACTTACATAAATAAATATCATATATCCCACAACCTACTTTCTCTCACTTTTTACTCTCTGTAATAACCGTTTGCATCACATGCATAGTATGTAGTAGATTGCTAGTATCTCTAGTACTATAAATGGAAGCATAGAGTTTGGTGTCAAAAACTTTACCAAATTATGAAGCGCCTATAATACCCTTCATAATATAAAATAAAAATCATAATAAAATAATTTTAAAAGGTTATTATGGTAAAAAGCAGAAAAAATAATATGAAAAAAAAATGTTGAAAATATGGGTAACAAGGAAACTTCAACGTTCTTTTTCTCTTCACCAATAACATGTGCATCCCACGGGTATGAGGCTAGTTATTATAATGAAAACACCTATTGTCAATCAGAATATAATTTTTTTACCAAAACAACCCTCAAGTATTAAATAACCTTAGATAAAAGTCAATTGTTAGGGACAGAAAGGTAAAAAATAAAATAATTAATAAAAAAATTTAAAATAAAAAAATTACCTACTACTTTTCAGAAAAAAAAAAATGTTTTTCAAGAAAAAAATGTCACACATGCAGAGCATGTGTCCAGAATGATAGTATATATGTATGTAGATTGGAAAATGCATAATAATGATCAGAGCTCTTTTGGAGTTTTGGGTATGGGTCAAAAATTCCTAGCAATGAGCGATAGTCTGTCTTTAAATTATTGTAAAGACCACCTTTTTTTTTTTTCCAAAGAAAAAAGAAGGAAGAGAGATAAGAGTCTTCTTCATAAAAAAAGAAGAAGAAGAGATAAATAGTCTCTGCTTCTGAAGATGGAGATGACGAAAATGGGTCCCTAAATTTCCCACCACCCGACCATTACAACCTGGGGGGTTGGGCCTTCGCTGCACTCGTGCGCTTGGTTTCATTGGTTGGTTCACTGAATTATTTCAGTCTCTCGTACATTTTGGCATTTTGCAGAAGGCCATATATTAGCATATATATATATATATGACAGGAATGTACATGAGAGAGACAATGACTACGACTTTTTCGTGCTTAGTACTTAATTACACAACTTAAAAATGATGTCACAAGTTTATGAGGTCTCTGGCGAACCAAAGAAATGGGACTTACGAGTTTCGACCCTCACATGTTGTGTGGGAAATGAGACTTGCGACCCTCGTATGTTGTGTGTTTTTTCAAGACTTCACATTCAATACGAGTTCAAGGACCCTCTCATATTTACGTATGGATAGTCTCGATGGTATGAATCTTTTCACGATTATGTGCGTCTCTTATTTTCATGCGAAGAACTTGGTATTCAGAATTAAGATGCGGATATTGGAGTAAAACTACGTCAAACATTACAATTATCAGTCGTCTATATAAAATATAAAATTAAGTCCATGAAAAGCAAATCTAGATTGAGCAGACTATCTCACATTAGCACCAATTTGTACTTGCAGGGCATGATTTAGGAAACACTTTATAGCCCACTTGAGTTTCCAGGGCTGGAAAAGATAGAAAACACTTTTTAGAAAGGTTTAAACAGCTAATCAAACCCATTTATGCTAAATTTTGGCCTCGGTAGTCAGGACAGTCGACGTTCCACTTTAACAGAAACTAACGACCCACTCACACAGTCGCACTTACATTAGAGCCGCGTCTGTGCCCCATTTTATACCCACCGAGGCTTATCTCCGCAAATTAAATAGTACGGTAAATTAAACTATAAATAATCACATGATACAAAAACCACAGGCCATAAAAGAGGAAAACATATATAGATATATGTATTTTAGAACCATACACATACACAATAGAAGATAAATAGTTATTCACATGGAAAGAGGAACAAGTTAAACACCAAACGACCATCATACACCCTTTAAACAAAACAACATAATCGAATACCAAGGTTCTCAAAACTCACCAGATACAAATTGCAGTATAACTGCAAGCTCTAGATTCTGATCCCAAGGAAAGCAGGCAACATAGCAACATTGTAATCTTAGTCAAAGGGCCATCCTGAATACCCCATTTGATTGCTATTTTCACGCGTAGTTGGTGAGCTACTTTCAGCTGGTGGGTTACGGTTAGAACTAGAACTAGAACTAGATGAGCGAAACGGCCACAGAGAAGAAAAAGGATTTCGTCTTCCTTGGCTTTCCCTACCACTCTCCCTTCCACTGGTATTACTACCAAAACCACCACTTCTACTTCTACCATTTGAGCTACGACCACTTCCAGATCCTTGTGGATGCAGTTCTTGGCGGCAAACAGGGCATGAGTTGTGCTGGACTAGCCATGGTACAATGCAATCTGAGTGATATACATGCTTACAAGGCATTTGCCTTGCTTCAGATCCGAGCTCAAATTTGTCTTGGCAAACAGGGCAATGCGAATCAGAACGAAGATGCTTATTTGTAATCTTTATAGTAGGCATTGCATCAATTGAAAGCCTTGAGGCTGGGGGAGGACCCCTTCGATCATTTGCTGAAAGCTGCTCAAACAGTTCTTCCAAGCCAGGGCCAACAAAATAATCACCCACATTACCCCTGGTCACACCTATTCCAGGAGACCCATTGAACAGAGCTTCAAATGCACCATTCCCAGACAATCGAAAAGGAATTTGGCCACCAAAGATCAACAAAGGAGGAAACCCCGGGGAATGTTCAGGAACTAAATCTGATCTACCCCTCATGTTATCGCTACCTCTTCTGTCTGTCAATTGCTGCCAAGCTGAGAAAGCTTCCATGAACCCAAACCTCCTATCATGATCCTCATCATTGTGAGGTCCAAAGAAATCTAGTGGACTGATATGTACCATGTCATCAAGTTCTTGAACAAATCCTCCGTTGCAGTTTTGGCAAACTGCATCTCGCCCTTGCAGCCGAGTTGGCCGCCTGCATCTGTAACACCAATGGGTGTTTCGATTGCTTGACATGCTCTCTTCAATTTGAAGGGTTATTGATGACAGCTCAAGCAGAAACACTATCCACACAAAACAAAAACAATAAAAACAAGAAGCAAACGATGAGAACAAACATACTGCAGCAATCACATCACTCCAGTAGTTTCATCAATACAGTATGAAATAATTTCTCGTTTCAAATACAGCACAATACAAAATAAAAAAACATTTGGAATGTGGTGAGTGAATTTAAAACAAGTATTTTTAGATACTTCACTACTACATTTTTATGTTCTACTCATCGAAATTAACTCTAACCTATATTCTTGATCAATGGAAACTTGAGGCACAAATACATCTAAGGAATCTTAAGCACTGTTTGGTTGAATGCATACAATGTTCTGATTTCTCTGCATGAATAACTATAAGATGTATCCAAAACAAAATTTGGGATTTCTTCAAACCATGATAATCAACCTTAATGTAAGCATTACAAGATAGTAACTGAAGATGCAACACAAACAACAAGCATCACTCACACCAACTAAAAGTATAAAAGTAGACCATCCAAAGTTTACCAGGTAACGAATGTTGTCTAGCAAGGTATCACTGAGAGCAGCAATGCAAAGTTGTAGACGTCAGTACCTGAAAATAGAAATCCACATTCATAGTCAGCAAAAATCCGAAGAAATCCAAGCGTATGCTAACAAACAATGGAATAAGACGTACATCCTGATGAATATTATGTCTAACGGAATCTGGAGATTAATATTCAATTCAAATATGAATGAGATAACATGTTATGGATCTCTAAGAGAATTTGGGATTACAACCACAGCCCTATCCTTCATAAACAAGAAAGAAAAACACTACTAGGAAGGAGCCTAAATCTATAAAGTTGCAATCAGATGCTTCAACACCAGAAACTAAAATCATCAGCAGTACTCACTTCACCAATGAACCCTCCGTTTTCCAGAGCCACCACTTGCACAGGACGGAGATCGATGTTGCGACCGTCAAGCCTATGATCGCCTCGTCTGGGCTTCTCCTTGCACGATCGTTGTTATCTTCGAGTTGATAAACGGAGGAAACTACCGGAACTCGGTCTCGGCGGAGACATAGAGAAACCCTAGAAATCAGATTGACATGGACTTCTGGGGAGGACCGAGTATATAACAGAGCAGTCGATAGGAACTAGATCTGACAGGCCTTAGAGGTGGGTAATTAAGCGTGGGGCTATAATACGCCACGACTTTCACAGCGGTACGTAAATATAACGCAGTATATATCATATGGAAAAAGAAAAAACAGAATTTAGAAATCTTATCAATAATTGTTCAAAAAATAAAAAAATCTTATCAATAATTCTAGGTATATTCTGGAAGTTATATTCTGGTTTAATCGGAGAATCCGGACGGAGAAAAAACCAAAATATAGCCACATGAAACATGAGTAACGCTGCTTTCTAAAAAAGAATATAAATAAAAAAGTGGTTAGTGTGAACATGCCTTGTTAAATCACACATGAATAGTTCATCGGTGGAACTAATGTCTTAGGTGGTCTACTTCAAAATTCAACCATTTTCAGGAAGAAAAATTAGAAACAATAAATAGAACTTTTGTCTTTATTACAACAGGAAGAACACAAATATGACTAGAGTCGAGAATTACAATACAATCGACAGCTCCTGGAAACCTGAAGCAGGAGGAGGAGTCTTGTGCATCGCCTCTTTATGTGACTGATACAAGTTGAGGGTCCCACTTGGACGATCCGCCCTCAACTTAGCAGCAATAAATAATACAAGGCCATTGAAGACCCAACTATAGTACATACAAGCAGCTCACTCACTCTTCTTCTACTTGCGGCCGTGCTGGGATGGAGGTGGCCTCCTATTTCCTCCTCTGTCCAATCCCGAGAATTGGTTTCCAGATTGTTGAGGACGACCATATCCTCTGCCCATATTCTGGCTGGCCTGTGGAACCCAGGCATCAATGCCTTGATAACCAGGGGGGCCAGATGGTTGGTAACTCTGATAGTTGTTATAACCACCTGGATAAGGACCTGGAATGACCCCTGGTGGACCTTGTGTAATAGGTCTCTGAGGGTAAGCCATCCCACCATTCTGATGACTTGCCGACTGATAGTGAGCGTGACCAGAATTTCTTTCATAATGTTGAGAATGAGGTCTATTCGGAGGGTGGTAGGAATTTCGGTGTTGAGCTTGAGGATGCTGGAATGTTCTAGGTGGTGGCATATTGTGGTGTCCCGGATCATAGCTTCCATTATTTGCATAGGAAGAGTGAGGTGGGTAATATGGAGCTTCTGCGTAAGATGGTCGATGGGCATGCATCTGATTGCCATACCCATTGCTGTTTACCTTGACATGTAAGCTATTAACAACAAGTCGATGCGCGGCATCCCCAAGCTGTCTTCCAGAAATGGTTCCAGGAGGGTTTGGCCTGAATGCAGAGGGGCACAAAGCAAGAGATGTAAGAACAAGAAAATGAATATGGATAAAGTCAATTGGACAAAGAAGCAGGATTTACCTAGAACTTTCATATGGCTTCCGCCCAGAATCTTCATGCCATGGCTTCCTTCCCGAATTGTCATGCCATGGCTTCCTCCCCGAATCCTCATGCCATAAAACAGGTGCAGGCTTCAGATCCCCCGATGACACAATCTGATAATAACAATTTGGTGTGAATTGATGTGGTACAATGAGGAGAACATCAGACTAATGGAACCACACAGCACTTCCCCATTTCAAAAACAATAGGGCTGACAATTTACAGCAAAACTATATACTGAACAAACGAAACTAGCAACTGGCCATTGCTATATAAAATACACTTGCTCTAAATGAGAGTTGGCCATTGCAAGTGTATTTTTCTATAGCAAAACCCCGACAAAAAATCAGGTTGAGTGACGAAGTGGGAAAAAAAAAAAAGAGAGAGAGAGAGAGAGGTAGGCGCGAAAATACCTTCTTAGGGAAAGTAACACCTGCTGGTGGTCGAGTTATATGCTCATGTACATCTGGTAGTCTGTATATTGCGCATCTGAATATCAAACATGGGACATAGATTAGACAACACAAATCAGGTTCTTCTATTTGCTCCTAATAAATTGCATGACACACCCTGTAAAAAGAAAATTCCTATTCTCCCCTATTTTCTATATATGCATTATCTAAAAGGCGGCAAAATTCCTGTTTCTTCATCAGATAAATCAACGATCCTGGAATAACATGGGAATGCAAATAACATGTGCCCATTAATCAAATATACATGGATTAGAGCAGATGAACTTTTGAAAAACGTACATGACTTGGTTGTCCATAATATCCTCCATGCTTTCAACAGGAGACCGGAAAACAGGAGGACAAGGCTCTCCAGCACATGGAGATAGATAGCCATTCATCCCTTCACTGCATGTATCCCTAAATAAAATCAGAAAATAGTCTCAACAAGTACTTGAAAATATGGTCAACATGAGAAATTGACATAAAAGAAACGTGTTCATCATATTCCAGACTGAAAAAAATAAATGAATTATTATTAGAGTGCCCCAAATAGATCATGATTCTCCTCTCAGCAGTAACAAACAGTCAATTAATAAACATGCTTTACCCAATCTGAAAGATCAAGCGTAAGCTTTAGTAGTGAACTTAGTAGTGAACAAATGTTGGGCTGCAAAGTTGGTGGCAGAAGAATTTACCCACGTTAATTGGCTCTAGTTTCTAACGAGCAAACTACAATTACATTTTGGAGGGGTCCATCTGGTATAACAACAGCTTAAAGAGAAAATAAACATTGGTTGGCGCTCCAAGGCTTAAGAGTAAATCTAATGAATTACTGCACAAACCTGTATTTGGGATCAATTTGTTCCTTAACCTCAACGCGCTCTTTGTCTGTCAATTGTTTACAGCGATTGTCAAGAGAATATATGCATACAGAGAGAGGATGAGAAGATGTAACAAAGAGCATCTCAAACATCACACTGTTTCTGCGTGCTTCCTCCTCCTGCACCCCCGGAAATGGAATTTTCATTAAAGAAAGACATTGGGAGGGTAGAAAGGTGTAATTGGAGGTGTTTTCATGTAATGCAAACTCAAAGAAGATACCATACCGTTAATGTATGTTCAAGTTTTTCAACCTCAGAAAGAAGACGATCTTCGTCGATGAAAGGCAGTTTTGCAATACCCTAAAGAACAGATAGACGATGTCAATGAATCCACATTATATGATCACAAATACATCATTATCATGTAAAAAGGTAATTTACAAGATGGAATAAAATAGATACCCACCTGCCATGCATATCGTTTTCCATTCATATCCACTTCAAAGTCTGACAAAAAGAAAGGTTTAGAAAACATCTTACCAAGTCAAAACGAAATAAGATCTAGACCACCAAAACAATTAGACAGAAAGCATACCAGTAGGGTAAAAATCAATAATAGGTGAGTTTGGATCAGTCATTAACTTCCTGTATTGCTCAGGAAGGGCATGGGCACTGCAAAGGGACTTTTATTAATACCGTAGTAGCTTGAAAATTTACACATAAAATATTATTTTTCAGCTTACCTTGCAGCAGGGAAAACCCCTAACAGCTGATTGAATGGTTTAAAGGGAGTGCCCAAATCAAAACTTATATCTAGTTGACCGAGGTCCTTGAGATCAGAAGCAAAGGGCGCATAATGATAAGGGTAAAACCTGAAAAAGATGATGCAGTAGCACCACAAACATAAGGGATCAAAATATCCAATACAAAACTAGATATCAACGCCACCATCTTAGTAATTCGTGAGTACATCTTACAAGAGAAATAAACAACGTCGATCTAGTGGCATCTCGTGTCACAGAACTTCAATACTTGGTATAGGTTTTAAAAAGGATAGAACAAAATTGCTTTTAAGTACCATTATCTCATCTCAATATGCTATAATTTCTTCTTTTTCTTACTAGGCTCACAAGCAGAACCTGACAAAAGGTTACAATATAAATGCTATATAGTTGGACAACCGTCGCATGTAATCAACATCTGCCTAGTTTTACTGACCGTACAAAGACTTCAAAGCACAATTAAAATCAGAAACTTTTAGCCGCAATAAAGTACAAGCAAGATGGAGGAGAAAGGTAGAGCAAATACGCACCACTGCCATGAACAAACCCCTTCATAGTAATAGTGCATCACCCAACAAAGACCTTCAGTGTATCGCAAAACCTAACCATAAAGCACAAAATATAAGACAGCAAAAATGGTTCTACAATAACCAATAGCGCAAGAAGTCATTAACTTACAACATCTTTTCGAACTGCTTCACGTTCTTCAGGAGTTTTTGCATTAAACTTCTCTTCATAATACCTATCTCTCCATCCAGGTTCCCCCAATTTAACCTAATAGAATAAGATATAAAGGCCGCTCGGTAAGTAATGCAATTATCAATTGTATACTGACTTGCATGCTGTGTTTTAAGATTTAAACAGAAGGGAAAATACACAACAGAAATTCATGAAATAAAGAACATACAAACAACTTTAGTAAAACCCATACATATCCAATTCTCAACTAAACCAATATTATGCAACTGAATAGTACTACGAACACCATAGTAAAACTGAAAGCACTAATATCATCAATATATCCTTAGCTACCTAAAATTAGTCACACAAGTAAGTGAACACTCAGTGGAGCACAGTTTCTTCATTTACTTTTAGCCATTTGAAACAAAGGCATTCCTTGTGGATATGCATTAATATGATCTGAACAGATCACGTTCACTTAAAAAAAATAAGAACCTTATATCACTTGCTGTTGCAACATAAATGAAGAGCACATAAATAATCCATACCATCTAAAAAATTGCGCTCAAATGCTTTATATAGCAAGTACAAGTTATCTATCAATATCACACAGACAAAAAAAAACACATTTACACAATCCGTTACCATGTACTATATCACAAGTTCACAACTAATCAAACCTTGTCTTCTTCGGGATTTTTAGAGTTAAAAGCATCAGATTTCTCACGAAGAACCTCCTTGAGCTTTGCTTTCAAATCTTCTTTGTTTTCATGAACCTGAGAGACAAGAAAGAAATGACAGCTTAACGAACAATTAAGAGTTTACACCCACCCTAGTTAATTAAATACTAATTATAAAACCAATTATCATAACTTAGTACAATAAACTATTCACATTTACATCTGTCACAAATCAGTTGGTAGAAAAAATATATATTAAACATACATCTTCAAGAATGTTCTCAGCTTCTACAATAGCAGCACCAACAGTTGATGCCTCCGAAGACAAGCGCGCCGCTTTTTGAGGATTTCCTCTACCAGATCCAGATTGTTGATAGGGCACAGGCGAAGGACCTGAAGCAAGACGAGAACCATGGAACCGATTAACTGCAACTAAAGAATCTGGTTGCACTTGGGGCCCTGCGTCATCTCCTCTTCTCGCTTGCGCCTTTTGGCGCTTTATTCTTTCTGCCTGCTTCTGAAGAGAGAGGGAAATTATTGAGTAAACACAAATGTTTCATACTGTGGTAAACTCAAAAAATGATAGCTCCCAAAAAAAGCATGCCAGATCACAGATGAAAAAATAGCAAACAACCATTTAACTGTAGAAAGTAAGATGCTACCATCATGAAATATGCAAATGATGAAACCAATCATCTCTATATTTTGGCAAGGGAAAAGAACATACGATTTAATGATTACAATGTCTATCCAAAAAACAAAAACAAACCTGATGCAGTTGAGCTCTTTTCTGGAATATTTTATCTTCATAACATCCAACTGCCTGAATGAAATGCTCCACCCGACTCAAATTTGGCTGAGAAACAAAAAAAAAAAGTCATTAACAATATTCTAAAAGACATCTGCCAAAAATGATACGAGTAAAGTAACCTACAAAACAGTCATTTACCTTGCTTGCATCAGTCAGATATCCCCCCAATGCCCTAAATTCCTTTTTATATACAGCCAAAAGCAAGTTGATTGCACCCTGAAAAATCGACAATTGAGAGTATTTACCTCTGAATTTTTAAAGTCAATCTTAGAGAAAGCCACAAGAGGTATCCCCTAAATGCAAACCACCCAACTAATACAAACACTTACGTGCATTGCAAGATCAAAAGAAAAAGAAAGAAAGAGAAGAAAAAAAAGTGTCCAAGAGTGTTGTATTTGATAGGCTTAATCAACATACCTCACGAATCTCCAGTGTAGGCATGTGAGGTAAGAAATCGTTTCCGACGAAGAAACAGATGAATATAAAATCATCCACAATGCGCTCAATATCAATCTCAAATGGGGGATTAGGAATCCGCATCTCATATTCCAAGTATTCTCTAAGAGTCCAAATGTTGAGAAACTGATGAAAAGTGCAACATGTAAGAATTCGAATAGAAAAATATCATATATCATTTAATAAATCATCCGAAATATACATGATATATACAAATAGAACTCAACAATTATCAAAGGCTCTAAATTGAAATTTTTTGTTCCAAAAATGACAAGTGCCATTACTATTCAGTGTATAATGGAAGTACCACACAGACATGCTTACCAATAATTTGATTAGAGTAACTACCTTTTAGTGGGTAAGCAGAAATTTTTTCATATTTCATTCCATTAGAGAGCATTAAAATACCATTGTTATTATACAAAAGATAGGATTGTTTGGGTTGAACAACCAGAAATGTTGTATTTGTATTTGCATGTGTGCCTTTACTTGGTATCACCAGTCAGAGGAAGAAACAAATTTAGGTCACTGTTGTATTGATTGCAAAACAGCAGACTTCAAACTGAGGCTTTCGGAAAATATAGTAATTTCAAGGACTTTAAGCATCTCTTTTATGGAATTATCAGTAACACAACCAAAAATGTATTGCAAAATCTAACCTGGTACGGCTTCTTAGCCACAACCTCAGCATCACCTTTCTCATCAAACTCTCCAGCTTTCCGTTTTGCCTTTCCTTCACAATTTGCCGCTAAATGACCCATCTGACCACATAGGAAGCACTTGTCTTGCTGTCCAGCGATGAAAACAACCTGAAATGTCATATTTCCAAACGCCAAAATAATTAGTTGGAAACAAGAAAGCCATGCAGCAAATTGAAGATAATGTATAGTGATTGGGAGGCGACATGAAATCCACATAGTTCTTCAAATTAGTATATTCTAAACAAAGGTAACCATAAAGAGACAAAATTGTTTGTATTAAAAAAAAAATGCAAAAATCATAAACACAAACCTCTCGAAGAATAGAAAAATGAACTTCATGGGTAGCCAACGCAAGCATAATTAAATCGGCATCCTGTCATTGGGTACAGAAATTTATACCACAATCAGGGTGGTTTACAAAGCAATGCAGAAAGGGGTAAGAGAAAACTTCACATATAAATGAAAGGAAGATATATACCAAACCATACAGGCAATGACGTGTATTTGGATCATAACCAGGAAGATTTCTTTGAAGACGAATGTATGACATAACCTTGTGTTCCCCTTCACCCGGAACATTTGCATCGGAAAGAATAACCTTCAAAAATTAAAACATTTAGTAACAAACACTTATCAGCATTAAGAATTCAACCAAGGAGTATATCTAAAAAATCTAACTGCAAAATAGTTATAATGCAATTCGAAAGAGACAGGGGAACAAAAGAAAAATACCTTAACATTTTTCCATCCAGGATCGTTATTTAATCTGAGATGAATATAGTACTGCAATGCAATTGACAAAACAGCCATAAATGGAGTTCCAGGAGTAATGACATTGGAATCAAATGTTTGCGAATGCAGTTTGGGTGGAAGCTTTCTCCCCTCCATTTCGAACTCCTCACGAAGCCTTTCTTCTTCAGCTGCCTACAATATCAATGTTGGAAACAGTTGGTTCTTTTCTTCTATTTAATTTGGAGGCAGGTAAACATTACTTAACAAGTGTGGCAGGCAAAGACTTGGCAAATCAATGAAACAGATAGATACGATAAGAGAGAGAATCCTACAAATGGTTTTAATTACTGTGTATTCCCGAAAATAGATTCATATCACAGATATGCATTCCACAACAAAAGAAGCAGATTTATTCATCTACAGGTTGAAGTTTAGTTTGTAGAAGACTGGGCAGTTAAGAGTTAAATATTTGGACAACAAGGATACAAAGCCCTTCACATGCAAACACATGGAGGACCCACCTAGTATCCACAAAAGGACGTACCGAATCTGCTGCATCTTTAGCAGCTCTAAACCGCCGAGATCTCTGTTGATTCATTTTCGCCCTAGGGGCAACACCATCTATCAATTGTATCCAACAATTAGTATTGCATAAAGTACATATAACATTGCATTTAATTGTACATGGCCGTTTAAATGAAATTGCAGTTCCAATTTCAACACTCACCAATGGCCATGTATAATAGCTTTCGAGGCCGCACCATCACAAAAAGCCTATCTATGTAGTCAAACATGCACTGAAATACCTCATCAAAGGTAGTTGGAGAAGGCTGCAAAAGTAAAACAACATGCTTAAGGCATCACACTTGCAGAAAACACATAAGAAGATAACATAGATATGGATAAACAATTTGCAGGTCCAAGCAAGAACTAAGCGCTGAAATAGTGACACCAAAATTTTCATCAATATAAGGGGGAACAATCAATAATAAATGGTATGCAATTTGTGAACATGAGCAGTAACAAACAGAACGTATTGATTTGTTGACATAATACAGTGAAATCTGATTAAATTTCACAAACTAAGAGATACAAAGCATAATTTGAAAACATGAAGCGAATCCAGTAACAAACGGAGCTGCTTTGCTCTTATTGATTTGTTGGTAGAATAATACAGTAACAGTTGATTAAATTTCACAAACTCGAAACTAACACAATTGTTATAGACATAAGATGAACAGCCAGGAAAATTATAGAAGCGTACCCTATCCTCTGGATGAAAACAGGGGTGAATAATCCCATTCATGTCGAGGTAGAGATTGTCGTATTCACCGTTAGGGTTTGGTTTACTGGTGTCAACTGGAATCGAAACGTCTTCGATTACAACTGGTTCTTCTTCAACCACATCGACAACGACGAGCGGATACTTCTCCGCTAACCATCTATAGAAAGCTGGAACTCCCATTGTCGATCGCGCCAAGCTCTGAGCCTAACAGATCTCTATCTCGCAACGAAAACAAAACAAAACAAAGGAAATCGGAGCCCCAATCCTAACCCTAAGCCTTACTGAAACTCGAATTGAATATGCGAAACAACAAACCGCGCGCCGAGTGCTTGTTAGCAAAATGCTTCGCTCCGAATTAGGGTAAGAAACTATGTAATGACAATACTATCCCCATCAATTGGACAGCAATATGGATCTTTGGTATATAGAGATGGGGGCGTTTCGGTATTTACATTTGGGATTACCCGTAGGTCGGTTAGATATATTGTAAATTGGAATAAGTCCTATCTCGGCCTCTTTTTATCTTTTTTTGGCCCCACTGTAAAATATCTGAATCTAACGGCGGGACATCGCATATCAGCTTCAACTCCCTCCTTGAGGAATGGTCTTCATTGTATTTTGCCTTTTTGGCCCTTGTTTCGTTTTAATAGAAGTTCTTTCGTCAAAAAAAACAAGCTCAAGTGTTGCCTTGCCGCGAGGGGAACACTTGCGATTTGGGCTCTCTTTTTTTTTTTTTTGGTTACAGGGAAATTTTATTTTCCTAACACTAGTTCAACATACCATATTATGTGTATGTGTCCTTTTGCCCAAATTATTTGGACAAATTCTAATCTTCTCTGTATTCCTGATGCTAATGACAATATTGTGAATTGGTTTAGACGAAATTTTATTGATCATCCTTGTGATCAAAGGTTAATGGCCAAAGCTCTTTTTATCTGCTGGCAAATATGGGAAGCAAGAAACAACCTCATCTTCAAACAAGTCCAACCTCACCCCTCAAGGGTTTTATTTGTTGCTGCTCTTATTGGATCTAGCTATTGGAAAGAGAATCCCTCTCCTCATAAGAAATATCCAGATAAATCTTGTGTCATTAAGTGGCATCCTCCCCAATCGCCTCTTGTCAAGGTTAATTTTGATGGTTAAGTGGTTAACAATAACAATGCAGCTATTGGTTTTGTAATTAGAGATGCTCAAGGTACCCCTCCCCTTCTTGCTAGTGCTAAAAATGTTGGCATCAACAATATTCTCATGGTTGAAGGCTTAGCGCTTCGAGATGGTCTCCAAAAAGCTTTGGAAAATCGCTTCAAGAAGGTCCAAGTGGAAGGTGACTCCAAAGTTTTGATTAACTGTCTCAATGGCTCTTACTCTACTCCTTGGCGTCTCAAGAAGATTGTAGAATACATCAATTGGCTATCATCATTTTTTGAAGAAATCTCTTTCACTCACATCCTACGCGAAGCTAACTTCACTGCTGATAGCTTGGCAAATCTCAGTCACACCTTAAGTTCCAATCAAATTTGGAATCGTTGTCTGCCTCTCCAGGCTCTTAATGCTTTTAACTTTGATATTTTTAGTTCATGATGTCTTAGAGGCTTCTCCTTGTAGTTTGTTTTAGTCTTTTAAGTATAAAAAAAAAAACTTTTGTTTTTCAAAACAATATTTATAATTCAAAATCTACTAATATCTTATTCACACATTTGACTAAGCAAACAAATTAACAAAAATTAATTTAATTTAAAAAAGATGGGGAAATTTGATAAAAAATTGCAAAACCACTAATAGGGTTTGGCATAAAGCATGGGAGCGACAAACTTTTAGGGTTTCTTGGCAGTGTGCCGAGGATTGTTAGGGTCGTTGTTGGCATTCCTTTATGGTGTTGTATGTTTCAGTCGTATTTCATAACATGCACATATAGAGGCATTTACAACTTTAAGATACCAAATATCGTGCATTTCTTGTACTCACATGTCATACTCTCCGATTATCTCATCATTCGATCATATTATTTATGATTATATTATGTGGTTATATATATATTTAGTTATTTGCTTTGATTTATCGAATATCAATATTGGATATTATTTTTCTAATATGTCAACCTATCATAGATGACAAAGGCTTTGATCCAAACCGATGGTTGTCTTTCGATATTTGGTCTTGGTGGCGATGGATTATGGATGCTTCTAATACAGGTTGGATAGTGACGATGATTGTGCGGATTATGTTTATTGGTGGGCTTGTTTTTTGAGCGATTTCACAATGGAAGTGATGGTGTTTTGTTTGGACAAGACACATACACATTTGATGACAAACTCATGGGATGAAAAATCCATACAAGAGTAAGGAAATGACAAATCTTTATACTAAAAGATGGTGTGGAATTATACAAACTCATCGATGAGAACATAATAGAATGTACATACTCAAAAATGTGGGCTGAATTCGTTTGCATGAATTATAGAGTACAATAGGAGAGAAATTGACCAACGTAAAGTCAAAGCTTTAGCATAAACGATGGACAGTGATGTCCACTATTAGCATATACCCATTATGAAAAAGCAAGCATTACCACTACTAAGTAATGATTGTCGAAGCTCCACATTTTCTTTGATCATATTTTATTATTGAAGCACTTTGTTCGTGTTGTTTTGGGTGGATGGCTGGGCTCCGTTGCTTTTTCCAACTCCAGGCCCATATTAAATATCCCAAACTAGTTGTTGTGACCAGCAGCCAGCAGCAGCAATCTTGCATCACAAACTCGAAGGCTCAAACGTGTGGTCTCTTGTTGCTTCACTCACACCAGTCCACCGTAAACATAACCATAACCAACATGTTCGCCAAATGTAGAGGCCACACTAGAGTATCCCAGATTAACCGGATCTCCACACTTCGCCTCCAGAAAAAACCCAATTCCCCAAAATCCCACCAAACATGTCTCTGACCATTAAACTTCATGTCACCACCTCCCACCTTAATCTCAACCTCAACCTCAACACAATCAAAAAACCAAACCTCACAAGGTTAAGAACCAAACCCATTTATCACTCCAACCCGTTGCTGCTATCGGTTGTGTACAAACAAAGACCCACAATGCATGACTCGGGTCGATCCACGATCAAGAGCTCACTGATTGAACCGGACGGCGGGGCTCTAGTCGATCTCGTTGTGCCGGAAAGTGAGCGTGGTTCCAAGGCCTTGGAGGCCGAGTCACTCCCGAAGGTGAGTCTGACCAAAATTGATCTCGAGTGGGTCCACGTCATCAGCGAGGGATGGGCTAGCCCGTTGAGAGGGTTCATGAGGGAGGACCAGTACTTGCAGAGCTTGCACTTCAATTCTCTCAAGACCAAGGACGGCTCTGTGGTCAACATGTCGCTCCCCATTGTGTTGGCTATTGACGACGACACTAAGGAGAGAATCGGGTCGTCGCCGAATGTGGGGTTGCTTGGACCTAATGGAGATTTGATTGGTATATTAAGGAGGTCAGTCAGTCCCTGTTAAACACGATAATGTATTTTAATCACTGTTTAGTCCCTTATTCTAGTTATGAAATCCTGTTCATCTTCTGAAAATCTTGCACACGGAAATTTGTAATTAATTATTATTTTTTATAGATGATTTTATAATCACCGAATTTCATTTTCATTTTATTCTTTATCTATTGCCATAGTTACTGTAAGTTGAGAATGGAAGATAGAGACTTGTTTCTGATTTTAAAAAGTCAACTGCTTTGTTTATTTTCATTACAATGACATATTAGCGCAGTGGAATTATTTATTTTTGTGCAGCAGAACTAATCATGTTCAGTTTCGGATTATTTACCTAATTAATTGCTCATGCTGGTCTGTGTTGACTCTTTCTTCGACTGTTTATCTCTACTACTACTATAATTCCAAGATGGTGGAATTATAGATAGCCTGTTTAGTAAATTAAGTATCATCATCTCTGACCTTTCCTTGGTAATCACTTATGTGTGGCAGCATTGAGATATATAAGCATAACAAAGAAGAAAGGATTGCGAGGACTTGGGGGTCAACCGCTCCAGGATTGCCATACGTTGAGGAGGCCATCACTCCAGCTGGAAACTGGCTTATTGGCGGAGATTTGGAAGTACTAGAGCGTATCAAATACAATGACGGGCTTGATAACTACAGACTCTCTCCTCAACAACTCCGAAATGAATTTGATAGGCGCCAGGCTGACGCAGTTTTTGCCTTTCAGTTGAGAAATCCTGTACATAATGGTCATGCTTTGTTGATGAATGATACTCGCCGGCGACTCTTGGAAATGGGCTACAAGAATCCAATTCTATTGCTTCATCCTTTAGGAGGTTTCACAAAGCCCGATGATGTGCCCTTGGATGTTCGGATGGAGCAACATAGCAAGGTCAGTGAATAATCTACGAGTTTGATCTAGGGTGACCATTCTATAATAACAAAATGATTTGACCAACCATCAGTAATGAATAACAGTATGTTTCCTGTGGCCTATAAACTATATGTTTACATTGTTTCACTTGTGCATTCGAGTATTGTAGATTTGTTGAAAGCATTGCAACTTCAGATGTCCAAACTGGGTAAATTTTATCAAATGTTTTCTTTCTGCTCAGGTTCTAGAGGATGGAGTTCTCGATCCTGAAACTACCATTGTGGGCATATTTCCATCACCTATGCACTATGCAGGTCCAACTGAGGTACAATGGCATGCAAAAGCACGTATAAATGCAGGAGCAAATTTCTACATTGTGGGGCGTGATCCTGCCGGTATGGGACACCCAACAGAGAAGAGGGATTTATATGACCCTGATCATGGGAAAAAAGTGTTGAGCATGGCTCCTGGCCTCGAAAAGCTCAATATTTTGCCATTCAGGGTAGGTGAAAAGAAATTGTCACTACTTTTAGTCTTCACCTCAAACTTTTATAATCATTACATCAGACTTCTACTTCCTCAGATTTGATGAGTTTTTACTTGGTTGTAAATCCCGCAAGACTTGCGTAGTAACATGTTCATTAGACTCGGCCCTTGAGATTGTATGTTTATCAATATGACTTAGTAGTGGTTGCTGGATTCAACACTTGATATCAGATATTGTAATATGCTCCATTGTGCATACCAATTAATCTGTTAGTTTACTTTTAAATGGCAGGTGGCTGCTTATGACACTGTGGAAAAGAAGATGGCATTTTTTGATCCTTCACGCTCTAAAGATTTCCTCTTCATCTCTGGGACCAAGGTAGGAACTGAAGTTCATTTCTTTGTTGTCAGAGTAGTGTAGCAGTGTATTCTGCTTCATGGAATATGCTATAGATTTGAGAGTACTAGGCCAGATTGGGTATGTATTTCTGTTGGTATTTTTTCTCCTCAATATGCTCTTTATGATTTGGTACACTTTGGTTTTTCAGATGCGGACTTATGCAAAGACCGGAGAAAACCCACCCGATGGTTTCATGTGTCCCGGAGGATGGAAGGTTCTAGTCAACTATTATGAGAGCTTGCAAACAGAAGAGGCATCACAGCAGCAAGCTGTTTTATCAACTTAAATCTATGATGAGTTGCAGAGTATTCTCTCCAGTAAAGTTCGTAACATTCTAGCAGGAGAAAAGCTTAGTCACTAGGCAGATTATAACCGATCCAGCACAAGGGTACTTTTGTTTTTCATTTCAGTAACCACATCGTATCAGCCGATGCTTGTAAAATATTGATTTGTTTTTTTGGTCATCCAATTTTTTTATGAGGTAATTATATGCATAATGAATGTGAAAGAACTTTTGATGGAAAGGAAGGCCCAAAATATTCAATCTTTCAAAATAAGGCCTTAAAATAAATTTGCAAAAATAATAGCGGATTGGACCAAATTGAGTTTCTTTTTAGACTCGACATTAGAAAATAAAATTTTTTGGCCCAAGTAAAATAAAATTTCCACAACATCAACATGATCGAATATGGCAATAGAAGCTTCACTCAAAACGGGCTAAGAACACCGTATTTATTGTCATAATCCGTGTTCAATACGCTGTGAGTCAATTGTGAAATACTATTGATCACGGTAAATGTAGTAAAACGTAAAACTTTCTATAAAAAAAAAAATAACATATCTCCAAAAACATGGCCATCCCATCACAGGTTTTCAGATCTAGATTGTATTGTTGTGTACTACAATGTACATTATTGGTGTACCTGATATTATTCCACAGTAAAAGGGTTGAAATCTTTTTCCTTTTTTTGTTTCCTGCTTCAATCAAAAGGTGGTTGACACATCTATTTAAACCCAACTTATACAGGTAGTTGCCTATTTCCCATTGAAATCTACTTGGCCCAGAAGACTAGTTCCCTGAAAAAACAAGATCTTGATTACATTTCATTTAAGCCTCCAAAGTAAACTAGTTGGGGGCTTGTGGTGACCATGCAACACCAAGCTGGCTTGGACCCCCTGAAAATAGAACCATGTTGTTGTTGTCCCTGGTGTGGTGGGTCGCTTATGTTCAGACTAATTTGAGCTTGACATCAGAAAATTCCCCCCGTGAGAAATACAGTACATGTGCACCTACATATGGTTCAGGTACATCCGTGGTAGTCCTTTGCTTCTCAGCCTTCCAAGCTGAGCTGTAATGGGGCCGTTTCAATTTTCATTTGCAGCTGGTCGATACTAATTTATGTGTGATTGATTTTTGGGGAAATAAGCTATTGGCACCGATTGAAAGCCAATTTTCTTGGTACTACTATGGAGCCTGGAACATGTTTATTTTCTGTCTAACTGATAGATCGTTTTCCATTCAATTTGAATCATCAAACTTCATGACTAAATAATATTCTAAAAATCGCTAGGCCGTAAGCGAGCGGCTGGTAGGGGTCTAGCGCTTAAGTGATTTTTTTCTTTTTAATTTTGTTATACAACATATAAATAAGTAAATAACGAAAATGAAATGATATATAAAATATTATAATTGATTGAAAACATGTAGAAAAACCAAAAAAAGCTAAGCATATAATAAATATTTATAAAAAATAATAAAATAAAATATATTTAAGTGTTTTGACCCCAAAAAGAAAATTGGACTTCTTTTAACCGCTCAGGTCACCTAATCAGACGCCTAGGCCCATGGCCCATTTTTCTTCCCGATTTTTAGAACATTATTCACGACCATGTATAGGTCCTCCTACACTAGGGCCTCAATTATAGTTGGAGTTAGGGATGGCGGATCGAGCTGCAATGGGGTCAATGGCTATAATAAATCCTAATTATTATTATTTTCTTCTACTAAGCAATGATATGGAATTTTACTTCTAAAGGAAATGATATACACATTTTTTAAAGAGAAATGCAAAGTGGCCGATAAAATATTTGAAGTGAGAGATAATTAGCATATATTGAATTTCTTAAGCTTATTTATCATGTCTTAAATGTTATTTTGATAAAGAAATTAAAGACAAGACATTTAATGAATGACAAAATGTCTCTTAATTTTGTTCAAGAATAATGTATGTACAATAAAGTGTTCAATAAAATGACTCAACTAAGAGAAAGTTAAAGCACATCTATATACGGCATGTATGTGTTTTACTTTATTAGTTTCACGATCACGCATGATGTTCTTGATTATAGAAATAAAGAGAGAGAGAGACAATATTTTGAATGGAATGTTTCAACTAATTACTAAAAGAAAGCCAAAGATCGATCCATCGATCGAGTAGCAAATGCTTATTATGTTTGATTTTCTTTAAGTAGTTAATTATTCTATGACGTACGCATGCAGAAACCATATTCCACAGTACTATATATGCACCAACCATTATCTCATTAATTTTTCACGAAAGATCGATCGAGTTAGTGCTTATTAATTGTTACGTATTTGGGCAAAGAGAGGCATGCGTTGCCATATATTACAGAAAATAAAGAGGTGCTGAATTTGAATATATGGGGGCAAAGCCATGTGCAAGAAGCTAGTTGGGTCATTTTCTAACCTAATTAAACAAGAAGCTTTTAGACACCTTTGGCCTTGCTTGGGGTGAGAATATATATATAAGAAACTGACTGGCGGGGTAACTGTGTTTTTATCATCAGTAGTTAATTACAAACCAATCAGAATCGTAGAACATGGGGGTACCCGTACCTGAACTACTTTTCAAGCCTCACTGTAATCTTTTGGCCGGCCGGCCCCAGTCAAATAAAGTTAAAGCCCGATCCATTTATGGTTAGCTAGTCATGAAGCCAAGCTTGTCTCTCTTGCTTATTAAGAAATCAACTAATCCAACTTAAAGTCTAAACCCCTATACTATAAACCCATGCCAGGCGGCTATTTTAATTAATTAACCCTTCATCACGGCAAGTTAGCAGCTAGCTAAGAGAAGAATCAAGCTCTAGGGTTAGGATTTGGGACTTAATTTGGAGGACGTATTAGGAATCTTGACAGATAATATGAAGTTACACGTACGTACGTAGGGCTAGCTTCTTAATTAATTAATTGCAATTAATCAATTAATACATGGCCGGCTCCAAATCCAATCAACTGTCAAGTTTCGGGTCAGGTATGTACTACTGTACAAGTACCAGCTGGGTTAAACAGAATTAAGGATATTATAATTAATGCATGGATTAGATTAAGGTCCGTAGTGCTCGCCGGACGAAGCCGTATGTTTTTGATATAGATTAATGCATTAATATTATTTGTTTTGGTAGCTAGATCTCTCTCTCTCTCTCTCTATATATATATATATATAGATTACCAGATCAGACCAGACCAGACCAGAAGAAGAAACACGTCCACGGTATTTTCTGGGCCTCAGAACATGCGGATGGAGGGATCGGATATAATAGATAGATAAAGAGGCATGCATGGATGCCAGGCTAGCGGTGGATGAGGCTCTCATTCAATTTTGGAATTTATATATATGTGATTAAGACTATGCTAGCTCCTCCTATATACTCATCACGTACTCACTCTGTACGTACTGCTACTTGTTCGTACTAGCTAGCACAACTCGATCGATCAATTAAGGACCACTTCAACACGTACGTACGTACACGCATATGATCATATATACATACCAATCAAGTTTCAACTTTCATTTCATTTCCATCGGAGAAAGAATTAATGTGCGTACCTAGCCTGCATGTCTAGATCGAACAACTAGCTAGCTAGGAGCAGATATCTTAATTAAAGATCGATAAAGACACCATGCATCTTCTTCTTCAATTCTTTAATTATTACCCGCACGTTAATTCTGTTGCCAATTAATTAAACGTTTACTAGTTTTATCGATCATTAATTGTTAGCCAGCTAGGGTTTAGTTACCACGTACCTTTCTACCTCTAAGACTATGCATATATATGTAGTCTATATTTCTAGCTTGAAAAAGCAGGGAGGGAGGGTAAGGGTTGGTTTGAAAAGCTAGCTTGATAAATCAATGCATTAAAAAACGGGCAACGGAAATTATGCAATGCCTAGCTAGCTATGGCATTACTAGAAACTACTCTATGGAATTAATCGATCGACCAGTAATTCAGCATCAATGATTGAGTTTGTTAGTAATGTCACAGGTGGCCGGGGTGGGTGCATTGGTGCAACTTATATTAATTTACAGTGCATATATACATGGATTAATTATGCATATATATACATAGTTACTGATTTACTGATCGATTATTAAGCAAGCGGTAAAATATTTGGCTCAACTATAATTTGGCAACTAAGCACGTACTATGAACTCAGAGTAATGAGGATCGATGAGTTATATAAATATATCGATCAATTTGTTGAGGATTTTCATATTCCATAGTGCAATGTGCTATTGACAAAAAAAAGAAAGAAAGAGAGAGAGTGCAATGTGGGAAAAGAAGAGCTACAGTAGTCTAGTCTTCTTCTGGTTTTGGGGGATTCCAAAGCCAAAAAAGCCTGAATTATGAAACAAAGAAATAATGGACCCAAAAAGAGGAGACAAACCAAAATCTGCATCTTATCTTCCTACCCCAAAACTATAGTATTCCAAACAGAGCAGATGCAAGCATGCATATGCTGCTAGGCAATAGCCTCCTAGCTAGTACTAGTACAAAATTACAAACGTTCTATTGCAGTTAATTTAGGGATCGCAGTCAAAATTAAATTCCCCACTTCTCTTAGGCAACTCCATTTTAGGCAAAATTTGAAGAGGGGAGTAATAAAGTAATAAATAAGGCAGCATAAAAGGAGCCGTAGGAAATTGGTGGGATGTTTCTGAATGATAGTGAAGAAGACAATTGTCCAAAAAAAAAAAGAGGAAATTGATATGTATGTGACTAAGTGAAGAGAGAGGGACCAAGTTGTCATTTGGGAGCGCAACAAGCGGATGTAAACCCCTCCTCCCTTCACTTGTTTGAGACCTCAAAACACACCCTACGCCTGTCGTTTTGTCCCCACAACCCCACATGACTCTGTTCCTCTCTCCCTTCTCTCTAAGCGTGGCCTCACCTACCTTATATACCCCTACAAACCCATTCCCTCCTCCCACAAAATTAACCTCCCTCTTTTTCATTTCTCTCCATCTTCAATCCTCAACTCAGAAACCCGAGAGAAATGGCCATCAGAAAACCAAACCGGCTTACACAAACAGCAGTTCTGAAGCAGATTCTGAAGCGGTGCTCCAGCTTGGGAAAAAAGCACCAACACTATGACGAACAGGGACACCCTTTGGACGTTCCAAAGGGACATTTTGTGGTTTATGTTGGAGAAAACAGAACCAGGTACATAGTCCCCATCTCTTTCCTGACCCGACCCGAGTTCCAGAGCCTGCTTCACCAGGCCGAAGAGGAGTTCGGGTTCGATCACGACATGGGTCTCACGATTCCTTGCGAAGAAGAAGCTTTTCAGTCGCTAACGTCCATGCTCAGCGCTTAGGAGGCGGCCTTCTTTTTTCGGGAGAAAATGGCTCAAGAACAACAAGATGAAGCTGCTTTACTTGCTTCTCTGTTTTTTTTTTTCCAAATTTTCTCTTTTGCAAATTCAAAATTACAATGACTCTGACCCAAAAAAAAAAACCCATTTGGATATTATCATTTATTATTATTATCTGGGTTTGGAAATGTAAATGTCATATTAAAGTTGAGAAATTGTGCTCTCCGGGTGGTGGTGTTGGGTTTGTAGTACCAATGTAACCCTCCTGTGGGAGAAACTAATATTATATATTATATATCTGAGGTTGGCTTTTAGTACCAATGTAACACTTTCCTTCTCACTCTCTCTTGTTTTCTGGGTTTTGTCTGATGTGCCTTGCCTGTGCGTATGAATCAATATATATATATATATATATATATATTTCTGGTCATCTGTGTCGACTCTCTCCTCAACTGTTTAGCAGTTAAAACTGTTAAATCAACAGAGATTCTTTAACGGACGGGACAGCCAAAGCCTACGTGGAATATTCTGTTGAGAAATATATATTGCAAGCAAGCAACTTGTCCTCTGAAACAGGTATGGAGAAGATCTACTCATGTTTTAGTTTTGATTCTAAGCTCGAAGAAGATACATTTTTTCTCTTTTGGCGAAAGTTCTGCTCATTCAAGTTTCGAAAATGTGAGCTGTTAGATTAATCACTGTCTGCTCCACAATTTTTCCTCCCTAAGCTAATCTAACAATTGCACAATATGATGGTGAATTGGTGATAAAGAAATATATCATTCACTTGTTTTTTTCTTCATTTTTTTTTATGAAAATCACTTCCTTTTTCCAAAGCAGTCAAACCCACATACTAATAATGCTTGCAGTACTTCTGCAACAAGTACATCCAGCAAAAGCCACTTTTCGGAGATTAATTTAAACAAATTTCTCTAAGCATTAGTAATTTAGTAGTACTAATGCTAATGCTCTTTGGTTTAATTAAAGGGCCTTTACAGTATTAGATTCTTGAATTTACCAACACTACCCCTGATCAATCACCATGCTGTACATTGGTCCAAAAGTAAGTTGTATTATAATTGCTGACCCACCAATTGGATGGTTCAGATTTGAGACCCACCAGTCATTCTCAAATAAATTTTGATTTCAGATCATTGCTAGTGCTAGGACCAGAAATTAAAAGATGCTTGATATTTTAACATATATATATGGATACCATCAAGTTTTTGTGCCCTTGAACTAACGTACTGAATGTTGCTAGTTGTTGGATGCTATAAAGTTTGCATTTTTGTTGTAAAATTTTAAAGAATCAGAAATTTCCTTTTGTTTTTTGGTTACAAAATCGGAAATTTCCTTTTGTTTTTCGGTTACAAAATCGGAAATTTCCTTGATGCTTCTGGTTTTTGTTTTCTTGGGAAAAAAAAAAACTTGTAGAAATAATCTTTCGTTGGATAACTTAGAGGAATGAAAATGAAAAAGAAGTTAAAGTCACTCAACTTACACATTTAAGAATGAATAAAGAGGTTGTGCTGTTGTGCCATTCCAATTCTGGGTTTCAAACCCCATTTTCGAGAAAGAAGAAGGAAAAGAAGTTGTGTAATTCCAGTTTAGTTATGGAATACAGAAAAAAATATGAGGAAAGTCCATGCTGAAAATAGAGAGAATAGTCACTTTAGTCACTGAACTTTGCCAGATTTGACACTTTGGTCATTGAACTTTCAAAAATATCACTTTAGTCACTGAACTATTACACCGTCAATCACTTTAGTACCTCCGTTAGTTTTTTCCGTTAAAACCACCTATCTCCGTTAAATTCAGGGGTATTTTAGGGATGTAAGACCAAAAAATCATTTCTTTGAATAATTTTTATTTTATACTTTATTTTGACTAAATAAAAAAGAGACTCTTCATGTCATCGTAAGGTCTTTTCTTTGATTTTATTAACTTTATAAAATAATTTTAGAAATCCATGCAAACCAATTTTTACAATTTCAAATATACCATTTTTCAACGAAAATCATGTGATATAATAAGAAAAAATTCCTTAATTTGACAAAATTCATCAAACTAAGTAAAAACCCGGATTTGATAAACAATATGTTGCCAAACCTTTTTTGTTTTGTTTGAATTTAAAAAAGAATATAATATTTATTTTGAAACACATGTAACGACGAATTGTTCGTTGCTATAAGGTATTTATAAATAATTTATTTATTTTATCATAAAAAAATTGGGCTTGGGGTTGACGAAAATATCCCTGAATTTAAAGGATAGAGGTGTTTTTAACGGAAAAAACTAACGGAAGTACTAAAGTGATAGACGGTGTAATAGTTCAGTGACTAAAGTGATATTTTTGAAAGTTCAATGACCAAAGTGTCAAATCTGGCAAAGTTCAATGACTAAAGTGACCATTCTCCCCTGAAAATATAAAGTCATTCACTCCACCATTACAAATGTCATTAACGAGGAGCATTGGTATTTTCAAGGGTGACTAGCTCCTTCATTCATGACTAGTTAATTTTCTCTCCCATTAATTTATCCTCCATTCTCTCTCTATATATGGGAGAAAAGAGGGTGGAGGATGATGGTAATGGAATATACTGTTGATAAGATTCCATCTCCACATAGAAATTATAGGAAACACCAAAACCTATCCAGATTGGATAGTGGGGCAAATTAAAAGGACGATAACTGGTATAATGCAAATTAAGGCCTACAAAGTCAAAGCAATGCCCATCTTAATTTTGATTGTTCTATTGTAATGACATATTTTCTTTACTTCAATAACATCTTTCTTATAGCCGTTGCAACTCAAGTGAACTGAAAATTAAATGATATAGTTATTTTTTAAGTGCTATATATTATGTTATATGAAATTTAAAGTTTGATATTCACTTTTTAAAAATGAAAGCAAAATCGAGAGAAACATTGCAAGTTTTCTGAACGCAATAACATCTTTTTCATTCTTATGGATTGGCTCGCACCACTCTTATAGCACATTATTCAAACCCTGCAGTAATCCCTCATCCTCAATATGAAAGGAAAAAAAAAAAAAAAGTCAAACCCTAAATGGCTTTTCTTGCTGCAGGACCCAACTAAGATCTTCTTAAATCTTTGACCTGGGAGCTCTAATATATAGGCTCCTCTTCTCCCATTTTATTATTATATATGGTACTGTTTAATCAGCAGAATTTTCAATGTTAAGCAGTGCAGAACATGGCTACTTGGGCTAGTGAAGTAGGACCGAGTCTGACTAGTCTTTTGAGAAGTAGGTTTACTAGGAAAGTATGAACAAGTTGAACTAACATAAGAAAAGACTTAATTCATTGAATCAGCAAAATTTTCTCCTGTATCCAATTCCAATCGTACATAGATTAAACTAACTACTTTTGATTAGTTTAGAAGCTACGACTCACTTGAGAAGCTTCAATTCTATTAATTTCACCCAGAAATCTGGACCTAGCTAGCCTCTTCTATATTCTTTAGTGTCACTTAAGTTGAGTCAGCTAGCAGCAGTAGATGCATGACTTCCATGCTTTTTAAAAATGTAAATGTTACTCTAACCAGTAATTTCTTGATCATTAGCAAAACATGGTATCCATAAATTGCGGATTTAATTAATCACTCTGTAATATAAAGAGAAGTCAATTAATTGGCTGGCTGGCTTGAGACCCAAAAATTAAGAACAATTAAGGGACCACTATGTTGAAAAACAGATCACAAAGTTCACATGTGCAATATTAGCAGAGGGATGATCGGGGAAAGAGTACGTAGGATTAGAAATAAATAATTTACAGTCAGTCACGTAATCGATCTTAATTTTGCTTTAACCTAAGTAGTTTGTAGGTCGACCATTGTTGCCAAATATGAACCAGTCCTTATCTACCACAAGAACCAGTTTGGATAGTGGGGCAAATTAGAAGGACGATAACTGGTAAAATGCAAAAAGGGCATACTCCATCTATATTCCAATTTCGAATTAGCTATGATGATGATCGATAACCTATCCCTTTCTCTTCAGATTTTTGCATTATTATGCATGTCTTCGATCATGTACTTTTTTGGATTATACTTTAATTAAAATTAGGCATGATTAATTCTTCAGTCTAATACTCCATTATGATCCATGTGATCGAGTATAATCAAATCATACAAGTAGATATCAAGTCACATTAATACACTATGCATCGATCATCATCAGAAGCCAGCAGGCTTACAATGGAATATATATATATATATATATATATATATATAATTGAACAAAGGGAAAAAATAAAGAAACTTCCTTTGATATATCCTTTTCCTTTAATTAATGAAATGGAATTGACAAGGAACTTTTTGCTAAAAGATAAATTTCATGCCTTGGAAAAGGCAATATCTATCTTTCGCGTGAAGCCATGCATTGAAAGGAAAAAGCTTTTACTGATCTACCCTTTTTCCCCGATCGAGCTTCAGATGTTTTTCACTTCACTCAAAGAGGAAGACAAAGCAGATCGATGATCAATAATTTACTGATCGATTATTATTTTTTTCTGGATCAAAGTCCAAAGCTGAATGGAGTTGACATGCATGAATAAGATAGATCCTCCCAACATGAAAAAGCAGAGTTGAATAAGTACGTGCATGGATGATATTATTGATCATGATCGAGCTTTAAGCTTGCACCTTGTGTGATCACTATGAGGTTTCTTTCATTGACTACATGAACATACGTACATTGGAAGAGTCAGAGAGAGTATGTGTTGGACAAGCAGAGCCATCTATGTTGGGAGGTGGGCGAAGCTGTAGGGTTGGCATGTTGGATATATAATATTCAACTTAATTCATTTTCTGCGTTGCGTTCCTGCCAAACGCGGCCACATTAATTTCTATATATAATTATTAATTTCCTCCGATCGATCCTCTTATTATTCATTCATCTCAATCCTCAACTTTTGCTAGCTTCTTGCAGCATACGCGCGCGCTGGTTTTCTTGTAGACTCCAACACGAAATTAACTAAATTGAAAATATCTGCGTGTACAGATAGCTAGCTAGTAGGGGGTCTAATCTGCTTGATTGATTGAGCTAATTAAGCTAACCAGCCAATTCAGACCTGCGAGCAGTGTATTCATGTCTCACTAATTCTGCAAATTAGCCTCGTGATTGTATGTATAGTACTCTACTGTATTCCAAAAACCCTTTTTTCATGAAAGTTGTTAGATACCATACCATACCATAACCAACCCTTTTTTTTTTTTTACCGATAAAAAAAAAAAAACCAAGCCTAGAACATTGGCTTAAAGAGGTGAAAGATACGGAAACAAAACTAAAGCCCAGCCCACAAAACGGAAAACCCAGTCACAGGAATTAAACGAGGGGACCAATACTGCGGAAATTAGACAAAACAAGTGAGCAAAGCCTGTAAAGCTTCACCCTCTAGGTTGAAACTGCACCGCTTAGATTAAATGCCTCGACTGAAATCGTAAAAAAAAAAAAAAAAAAAATGAAGTTTAGGTTAAGTCTTCCCTTAAAAAGTTGTTTAGTGAAAAAATATTCCAAACTCATGGATCCAAAGCGTGTTTGCTAGAGGTACTAGCCCTCACTTATCAATGCTCCACTAACCCAATAGCATTTCTATCTAGGATTTCGATACAAGACCGTAACACCACCGAAGATTATTGTGTTAGAATTAAGGATATGACATCTTACATGGCATTTAGTACAAAGT
Source organism: Rubus parviflorus (assembly GCA_029955375.1). NCBI lineage: Eukaryota > Viridiplantae > Streptophyta > Magnoliopsida > Rosales > Rosaceae > Rubus > Rubus parviflorus. The sequence continues at coordinate 1,348,721 of JARGGL010000001.1, read as the reverse complement.
TTTGGGATCTCAAGCTTTCAACAACCATTGAAAGCAAATGACTGGAAAGACAACCTGGTCTCTTCTGCCAAGAAGAATGAAACCATTCATAAAAACGGTGACACACATTGTATTCAAGATGTTTCGAAACAGTTCATAAACTATGCCATCGTTCTCAATTGAACAAAATACAGAAGCGAATAACAAATTAACAGATATGGATATCATATACAGCCACTAGTTACAAAATTACCTAACCTTCACAAGTATCATCCCCTTAGATTAAAGCTTCTTCACACCCCAGAAATGATGTCTAAAACACGAATGAAGGAGGTCTCCATCTTTGGTGCTTCTTCTTCTAATTATTGCTTTCACCGGTCTTTCCAGCCAGAAAACATTGTTCGAGGCTCTCGAGCTGCAAGCCTAATAACCATTCTTTCCTTTGGAGGAGAAAAATCTGCTGAATCCGCGTGGATGCTTCTCTGGTGTTGGGTTAGAAGAGCCACCAGATGAGGAACTCGACTTCGTAGGCCTGTGTTTTGAGGTTTTGGCATTGCCAGGCGATTTCAAGAGGTTGTTCCCTTCTGTATCAGATGGGCTACATGGGGCATTGTGCAGATAGATGGGTGACTCGCCACCCGCTCTGAAAACATTGCCAGAAGCAGCACCTTCCATCTCATCTTGATCTAAGTCATGTAAATTCATGGCTCTAGTGGTGGTGGGTTCATCCTCGGTGAGCCCTTCACCCTTTTGACTCCTCTCACTGTATGGAGATCCCATGGTCTCTGGTTGAGGATGCAAAGCTTTCAACTGCTTCCCGAGAAGAAATATGGTTTCTTGACACTCGGCAAGCTTCTCTGCTGCATCTGCCAATTCCCTGTCCTGTGATGACACAAGAAAAGTTCAAACTATTAGCATGTAGTTGTTTGAATAGGTCACGGCAGATCAATGTAGATCGCTCTAATTAGTTGGGAGTTTGGGAATAAAGATCTGTTAAGTTGAACTTTGAACACAAAATATATATAGTGTTTGAAAAAGATTGGTCTGTCAAAGTCATCTTTCTCACATCCCTCCTTTACATTTTTGAGAAACAAGGGAACCTCTTAATGTATAATTTCCTCAGTGGTAGATCAATACTTATATTTGAAAAGATCGAAATATCAATATTTTTTTTTCTATCCAAAATATGGGGATGTTAATGCCCGTCTTTCCAGCTTCAATGTTAGACAAAGTGAATGTAAGCCTAACCTGTTTGGTCTTGAATTCCGTCTCAGCTGCTGTCTCGGCTGCTAAGCGCTCATTCCTGAAAAATAATATTGAGAGATGCAGAAGTTAGAGGCCCTCATTGGATGCTTCAAATGATTATAATTTTTCAGTCACTTTCAACCAACAGTATCATGCAAGTCCACAAATTAAACCAACATATTCCTGGAAACTACATCTAAATAGCTGATTAAATGTGAGAGGTAATGCAATAGCATGTTGGACTGGTTCATTAGTTTCAAAAGGACATATGGCAGATGCCACCCAATTAAACTAAGATTGCCACTAACCTTTTCAACTCTTCTTGAAGTTCTGTGCATTTGGCCAAAGTATCTTGATGATTCCTTTTTTCTTCATGCAGCTCATTTTCCAGAGTTTCAGTTCTGACTCGTAGTAGCTGCAGTTCAGTTTCTAACTCCTGGGCTCGTGATTCCAGTGACCTGTATGATTCTGCCATACATTTCAGCTGCGTCTCATTTAAGCTATTTGAATTTTGAGCAGAAGAAAATTGTGTTTTAGCTTCTGCCAGAAGCTGCTCAGTTTCCTGTAACCTGGACGTAGTCATCTCCAGATTTTCGGCGCATCTTGCCAAATTCATTGCCAGGTTATCTTTCTCTGATTTCATTTGCTCAAACTCCTCCAATGAGATTTTGCATGGAGTGGCATTTGATCCAAAGCTGGAGACTAGATTTCCATCATCAGGAACTTCAGGGTTAGAATGATTAGAAATGTGGACACAATGATTTTGATATCTTTCTGATGAATCCTTCTCAACTACCTTATTCTCTGGTAATGCTACCTTGTCAATACAATCAGGACTGTTAGTTCCTGCTTCAACACCCTGGAACCCTATAACATTAAACTTGAGATCACTGGCGTTTGCTAAGACATGAGAAAGGCCAAGAACCAAATCAACCAAACTTAAGTTTCCATGAATAACTTTATTAAATGTGTCAGAGAATTCTTCAATCTTCTGACTTAATTCATTGCCATCAGGAAATGTGTCATGTACTCCCACTTCTTTGCCTAAGAACAGCACAAAGTCATGGATCAAGGACATGGCAGACACCAGTTCTTCGCTTATTATATTTTTGGTCTCTTTGGCTGGCTGGGACAAAGTGATTTCCTTTTCTGTAGTTAAACCAGAATCATCGGGGTCTGCCTGCCTATAACATATGGCATCAGAGCGGTGAAATTCTTCAGAAACACAGTTTACAGTGTGTGGATGCAGAGTATCTTGTGCTTCCTGGACCACATGCTTGATATCCTCAATAACTTTCCCAAAATCAGTGTCCTTGGATAATAACTCTAACAGCATAGAGATTCTTGATCGGAGCTTCACCAGAGGCAGCTTGTTTTCATTAGCTCCAGGACTGAGTACTGACAGGTCCCCATTAGAAGATACCTGATGCTTTGCCAATGGACTTGAATCATGCTGTGGCTCAGATTGGATATCTTTTGCCGCAATGACTTCTCCTGATGCTTCATTGGTCTCTATTTCAGATGCCTTACTGTTTGGACCATCTGAACCGGAGATGCCTCCATTTGAATCATTAGGTAAACAAGCCAACTTCTCCATCTCCAGAAAGTCATCCATAAGGTTCAAATGGTTTTGATTTTCAGCTTTGCTTGACTTATCATTGTTCTTCTCCTTCTTGATGTGTGAGAGATCAGAGTTCAATGTTGTACTCCAAGACTCAGCACAGCTTCTATCATCATCATTTCCATCTTCAGACATGGAGGTGAAACTTGGTGGAGTGCTAGCATTCTGACTCGAGGAACCTTCAGTGGTGATCTTCTGTTGACTGCCAATTTGAAGCTGTGCTTCTAACGTTTGAAGCTTGCTGACTGTCTTAGCACAAATACTCCTCGAAGCCTGCAATTCGCTGTTACGTTTTGACAAAGCTTCTTTTAGCATTTTTGTTTCTTCTTCCATTGCTAATAAACGTTCTGTCAGAAATTCATTCTCCTTCTGAAACTTCTGTACATTGTCCAGAGAAAACTCAGTCACCTGCGACATTTGTGGACTAGAAGGCTTAACAGGAGATCTCTTTAATCGACTCTCTCCATAATCTCGGCCTAAATTCTCAACCTCTAGCTTCATTTGGGCAAGTGCAGCAGGACCAGGCAACTTCTTCCGCACAAGACCACGTAATCTTTGGCACTCTGCTTCTAGCTTAGTTATCTTTTTCACACCCTCCATATGCTGCTTGTTGGCTGCATCTGCAGACCTCACACTCATGTTCTTTTCCTCAGTACGAATTTCCAATTCCTTGGAAGCTATGTGGAGTTCATATTTCAGAGAATTTATTTCCCTTTCACAAGACTCAATGTTGCTCTTAAAACGCTCAATTTCTGCCTCAGCTTGTGACTTCTCTTCGTTTATCTTGTATAACATATTTGACCGCTCTTGTAAAGACCTTGAAATAGCAGCATTTTCAGCAGTAGACCTTAGGAGCTCTTGGTCTAAATTAGCTATCCTTGCTTCAAGCTCAAGTTTGATTTTGTCACATTGCTTTGTTTTGGTGACAACAACTTCTTGCAATTTCTGTTCATGTTCTTCCTTCAGATTTCTTATCTGCCGCATGCACTCTTTGAGAGCACCATCCAAATGGGATGCCCGATCTTCAGCAGTCAGCTTCAAAAGTGTTACAGATTCCAGATGAGTTTTTAATGCGAGAGCTTCTGCTTCGGCCTTTTCCCAACCTGCAGCAAAAAGGCATCTTAAATTTAAAAGGTTTCAAGTCAAGAAATCTTTGAGCATTTGATCAAGAACCAAATTCATTAAGTAGTTGGGTTATATCACAATCATACCTGAGACAGCTTCTTCGGCAACTTTAGCATGCTGTTTAACGAGGCCCTCCTGGGTACTGATCTCTGAGTGGGCTGTGGAGAGCTGTTCATTCAAATCCGTAATTTGATCCTCCAATGTCTGAAATTGGTCCTCGTATGTCTTCACTTGATCCTCATATGCATTCACTTGATTCTCGTATGCCTTCACTTGACTCTCGTAATTCTTCACTTGATCCTCCAAACCAGTGAGATGAGAATATTGCTCCACCGATATTTGAACATAATTTGGTTTTTTGTAGTTATCCTGATTGGATAAGAGGCAAACCAGAAACAAGATTACTCAACATACTGCACCAAAGTGACAAACAAACTATTGACCAAAAAAAAAGTTGCAAATGAACTAGGAAGGTAAAGCTAGTGAGCACTCGATTATCAAAGAAATATCAATAAGAAAAAAAACTGCCAAACAGATTCGAGATGAATAAATCTTTCCCCCATTACTAGAAAGTAGATCAATCAAATTAAGGAAAATGCAGCATCAAATTTATCAAGAGCAAAAAGAGAATCAGGATGCAACGAACGAACATACTTTCTCTCCTTGAATAGGAGCAGACTCGGCCACAGCTAAGGCCTTTTCCGTTGCAGCCTTATCAGAGGATTTTTTCTTCCACGGCCAACTCATATTTAGACTCTAAGCTCTGCACAGATTATGATTTACACATGACAGTGATCAGCTAAGAGAAACAAAAAAATCGAAAAAAATAATAAAAATTAATTGACACAAAATGACTGATTAGAAAAGGAAATTACAATGAACTTTATGACTTGCAATGATATAATGAACGAAAATTATAGAAACTTAAAAAATACAGATACGAATCATAAACCGACATGTCAACAAATGCAGAAGAAAATACGCCGAGATCTCGACACAGAGCTATTGTTTTCTGAAGATCCTAAAGATTTGAAGAGCGCCGGTACAGTACACCAGTGAAGGCATACGAATTAAATAACCAAAAAAATAATAAAGAAATTAATGTTACAACTTCTACAGCCACATTCGATCCAATTTCAGCAAAGACAATATATCAGCGACTGTTTCTGTGTAAGACAAGCTGTATACACAATTTAACCCAAAATCAATCTGCTAAGCATTAAGCAACAGCAATAGCCTGACACTGAAAAGCTCAAAATCGGTTACAAAACGAAAACCTACATGTATCAAATAGTTAGCCAAATTTGAGAATCCAAACACCAGCCAAAAAAAAATTAGCACAAAAGCAAAAACAAAAAATGAACAGGAAGAATCCACTAATCCAGCACAAAAAACCTCACCGACAGAAAGAGGTGAAATAATACAAGTCCAATTTGATAAAGTGAAAAGTCGAATAAAACCAGAGTTTGTTTTCAGAAAACAGAAAGCAAACGAATTACAAGCACAAAACCGCATTTCTGATTTTCCTCTTTCTAAATTCTTTCTTCTCCGATTTCAGAATCTTCTCGTAGATAGAAACAAGTCGGTGAAGACCAAATGACTGAGAAATCGGCTTACCGGAGCAAATGCAGCTTCGGCAACAACCGTAGAATCAGAGTCCGAGCACCGACTTCTCGGAGAATCCGAAATGGAGATCCGAAATTAGAATCAGTTATTCCGGTAAGTTTTAGTTTCGGAGAGAGAAGTAAAAACTAGACAGACGGAGTTGGAAGTCGAGGACGAGCAGAGAGAGAGAGAGAGAGAGAGAGCGAGAGAGAAAGAAATGGTGGTGGTGGTGGTTGCGACCGTGCGTAGAGGAGAGAGTGAAATATTCGGACTTAGGTGTCACTTAAAAGGCAAGACGTTGGAAAACCTCCAAAAACCATCTCCTTCAATTTTCAATTTAATTTATTTTTCTAAAACAAGTAAGCAATTTAATAAGCGTTGGGGACTGGTTTTTCCGATTTTTTTTAATCTGCTGTATTTATTAATGGAGCCAAGTTGGTTGTGCGGTTTTGACGAATATGCCCCCCGGAGGCTCTCCTCCACCACGCTTGTGCGGGAAGCAAGAGCCAAAGAGGAGGTGAGCTGTAACCAATATTTAGAAACTTCTGTTGGACTGTTGAGTGAGTGAGTGTGTGTTATCATTGTTTACAAAAAAAAATAATACGTAATTACGGCTTTGGACCACCGTCAGTCACAGTCCAGCTCATCATCACTGTACTCTACTGCGTTGGATGCGAGCTGCGGCTACTTGGTAGTGTACGTGGACCGCCGTAGCATGCTAGTATTCTTCATAGCATTGGAACATCTGGGCCGTTAGTTGGGCCCACCTTATAATGTGGGATATTGCTTTCCTTATCCCATATTAAGCAGCCAAATTATGATGTTTTAATATTCTTTGCGCATATTTAGTTAGTGGTAGATCTTGATTTCCTAAAAATCTACTGTGGTAATAATTGTTTTACCCTTTACGTAAGGGAACAAATCTTCCGGTGATCTCCCTTTAATCTATTGCCTTGAAAATAGCTCAAGTTTAAATTGGATATGTTTTATTCACCCCATTAATTTAAATCTTTAAATTGTTGTGATTGCTCTGATTCGCACTGTGACTCGTAATATGCAGTAAAATAGAATTTGATCCAATCCTTTAAACCAAAGCAACGTATAATTAATTAAGTAAGCAAAGAAAAGAAAAGTAAGTTTGGACTTTGGAGTGTTGTTATGTTGTGGGCAGATGAATTTTGACGTTAGATTGCGAATATATAGCAACTGCAACGCAGCATCTCACTGTCGTTTTCTGCAGGGCGGGGGTCCGTTTTTTTACTACAATTGTTTACACTTGAAGGAGTTGGGGCAGGTTTCCTGCAGCAACCAAAATAAGCAAACTCTGTTTGACACTGACTTCGTGACTTGCTTCACTACCCCTCATACATACACCACAAATTCAACCATCACCGTAATAGATAGTACCGGTGAGAGGAAGATGGTGACACTTGCTTTATAATTTTATTTTCGTTTTAATGGAGAATGGTAAAAGTTTGAGTTTGTATAAGAATTTTTCTCTCATCGTTTTAGGTGTTATTTAGTTCTATCTTTTTGGAAAATATAAGTACGAAAATATCCTGCAATTTCTTAGCAAAGAAATATTCCACACTATATAAAGCTTGAACATACTATTACTTCTTAACACAAACCCGAAGGCTACATAGGGCCGTATGGCGCAGAATCGAAGACGTACTGCAGTGATTCTCTTTGGACATGAAGTTACCCGGCTTTGCGATGGAGAAAATGGGGTCACCCCCTTTGGGTTATGTTTTGCTATATTTTACTTTCACTTTCAAAATGGGTGATGGTCGATTGTCGTTAGAGTTTTTCAATTGTGTGCGCTAGTTTCATATACGAAATTAAACATATTATTTGGATTGGAATAATGACCTACTTTTTTTTTTTTTTCTTTCTTGTATCCCGCATAGTTGACCTACTTTTTTTTTTTTGGTTTAAAGAATAATGACCTACTTGTATCCCGCATAGTTTAGAGTTTAAATGTATCAAGGTACATTACGAGTACGTTTAATTGAAAACGAAAAAATAAAAAATAAAAATTTGAGTATATTACGATTAAAAACACCTTTTAGCGGAAGCTAAGCATGCATTGATATTCTTTAATGTATAATAATTATTTTGAGCTAAGCATTGGCAATGATTTGCAGTTATTGGATATAATAATCAATAATTATGGTACTTTCACATATTGTATGTTATGAGACATGAAAAAACGCCCAAAGATTGCATTTTGTTTTTTGTTTTTTTTTAATTATATGTTTAGACTTTAGACATGCATTTCGAACAAGCAATGCAATGACAAACGGGAACGGCGACTAATATATGTAAAAGCATGAACGGACTGCAGTTTCATTAGCACTTAACCCAGGTTCGTCCAAAGTCAACCTATTTAGTTGTGTGATCGATCTGGATCCTCATACTGTTTTTTTTATTTCAAAACTCAAGCCATAAACAACAGCTGTTTTTTGCCCTTCTTAATTGTTACTTTAATTTCTTGTTTTCCAGCCATGCATATATGCTTTTCATTTTTTTAAATTTTATCTACCCTAAGGTCTCGTTTGGTTCACGGATTTTAGGTTATAGGAAAGGAAAGAAAACTCAAACATTTCTTGTGTTTGAGGTGCCAAGGAAAAAGAAACAATTTTCTGAATGAAATGAAAATAGGAGGGAAATGGTTCCCTCCATTCCCAAGGGAATCATTTTCCCTCCCACTTTCTTGCATTTATTACAAAATATTTTGACTATTTTCTCATCGTTGTCAAACACTTTGAAGGAAAGTTAAAGAGAATTTAGATTTCTCATGCCTATGAAAAGAGAAACGAATTGATTTTCTTTTCTTTCTTTTCATTTCCGTGAACCAAACGAGGCTTAATAGTTTGGTGATCAACATTCTTCTTAGGAAAGAAATTTAATAATGCTCTTCATAGTATATTTCATCTGATAATAATTTAATATTTCATCTGAAACAAAAATTGTTTAATTTCATCATCCGTATATGAAAAAACGAGCATTATGCATTATACATATTACATATGGGTCTCGAGTCAACTGTGTTAAGTATCATACTATCATAGTATCATGCATAATGCTCTTTAATTATATATATAATGGCTTAGATATATCAACCAAAGCTAGCTTATTTATTGATTATGTATGTCAAGTTCGTTTTTTGGGTGAAAAATAATATTATTTTACAGAACTGACTAATTAAAATTATATAGAGAGTTGTCAATGTTATTATACTTAGAGCATCTTTAGCAGACTCTCTATCTTAGCTCCTTAGCTATTTTAGAGAGCATGTTTAGCTTTTAAACTATTTTAGCAGCTGCACCAGCCTCATAAGTGTCTCTATATTTTAGCTTTTAGCTATATGGCTTCTAAATATAGAGAGCGAGATGAGGCTTTCTATTATTTTTTTTAATTTAAAACATTCATTTTTAGTTATTTTGTGTAATTATTAAATACACTTAACCTATTTTTTATTCATTAAAAAAATAATTTAAATTCAATACTAATTAAAATAGAGAGCATTGGTGTAGACGTATTTTCAAACTTGCAGCCAAAATAATTTTTAAGCTAGTTTAACTAAAATTTAATTAAAAATAGCTACCATTACTAAATATGCTTTTAGAAGTTATATATTTTAATTATCAACGAGTAGTAATCACACATATTTAATTATTTGTCTTTGTGTATTGAATTGTACAACGAATTCTTATTCCTTAAGTACTTGAATTAAACTAGTAGAAACATATAGAATGAATTACTAAAAAAAAATTATAGAATGAACAGTGTCATTGCATTTTAATTTTATAGAAAGGCCCAACTTTCAATCATGGCTGTTAATTGATTCCTTTTAGAATGGATTAGAATCAATAATCATGGATTAGAACCCATAATTATTATGGATTAGAATAAGTAGATGAATAGTATTCTTGTTTTGTACTGGTAACTAATGTAGTTAGAGTGTTGGACAAAAAAAAGTCTACGAATAAGTCAATAGGGACCCATAACTGAGCGAGTGGCCCCACACGCAAACTGAAGAGCGTAGGATACTTAAAATCCCATAATAAAGAGAAAAAAAAGACACGTGGTCCCGAGCACCACACGTTTCAGCTCCCTCCAGTTTTTTTTGTTGATCGGGGTTGGGACCACTGAGTCCTACCTCCCACCTCACATCCCAGATAGTTAAAGATAGACGACACGTGTGTGAAAGAAAGAAAGAAAGAAAAAGCGAGCATTTAGGCCTGAAATCACCGAAACTGACAGCGTCGGCAGCCTTGGTAATTGATAGCTTAGCTTAGCTTAATTCATATTTCATAGATAGCTTTGCTTCGGATTACGACAATCTATAATACAAAAACTTAACGTCGCTCCCAAAGCTTGACCAATACAATACGATACATAAAGTCCAAATCAAAACTTCACAACCACAAAGCAAGGATTATCTTCCATTTCTTCGACTCCACAAATGCCTCCCATGTAGTTTCTATAATTTATCTTTTTCCGATCAATCAAATATGGAGTAAGTAATGAATTTTTGACCGGGGGTTTAGGTGGTGGTCAATAAAACCAATGATATGCAAATTTACCTTATTTATAGAGGCAAACCCTAATTTACCTTATCCAACAAGGTAGTAGTAGTAGCACCCACACTTCAAAATAATATACTTGTTAAAACATATCCACTATGTGCAAACTCCGAGAGTTGTACTTCAAAATACTATGATAAATTTATTTGCGCAAAAGAGGATATTTGACAAAATTAGGTACCCCTAAAATTGGTGGATATATAAGGAATATAAGAACAAAATTTTATATGTAATTTAAGAGTTTGAACACAATAATTTAAAATATTTTACTTATGAATATATGTACTAGACCTAATAGATAGTCGCGGATAATATTTGAACATTGAAAGTCATTTTTTTTATCAAGTTTTCATGTCATTTTATTACGAGATCAGTTTGTTTGTACGATAAAAAAAATAAACATTTTATTTTATATGTAATAAATACTTGTACGCGCATGTAGTTGTATGACTAAAACATATAATACGCCTCAAACGAAACAGATATGAATGAACTATCTAGTAGTTCGATATTATGGATTAGGTAAGATGTATGGATTAGTGTGTGCATCAAGACCAATTAATTAACTAGTTAACAACCGTGTCTAAAATCCACAGCTAATTAACAAAATAGTTTGATTGATGGGCATAATTAGTCGGGACTGTTTTTCATGATATATAAGAGTTGAGACTTGATTTCAATCAAACAAGGACAAGCCTTGCTAGCTAATTTGCTTCGCTACAAATTTGAATCCTGTCGTGTATATGATATGCTTCTGCATTTGTCAACATTCTGACCCACATTTTCTTTCTTTCTGTCCCCAAGTCATTGACAAAACTACTGAATTATGGGTGCATGCAACCTAGTTTCAAATTAACTTATTTTATTTCTACCTCCTCACTTCGTTTCTGTCTTCCCGTGGCTTTCTTAATTTCATCGATCCTGTTTTATTACGCATACAAACAATTTAAGGATGCCAAAGTCAAGTCGAACATGCCCCTTTACTGTTTCAGTTACATAATTTTTTCGTTAAAAATAAAATTTTAAACTTGGTAGATATATATGCATACCGCCTTACTAATAAGAAACCAAATACTGTTCGAGAGAAATGTCTTACTAAGAAATTAGTTGAGTCAATCACAATTAAATTGAGCTAAACATTTGTAATATCTATACTATTATTAAGAAAACTCTTGTTGTCAACCATAACTGAAATTATTTACTTTTATACACCTTAAAGATTAAATAATTTATATTTTATTTTAATTATCAAGAATAAGAGAGTAAAAACACAAATAAAAAATTTATTAAAAAATTAAATTACGTATAACTTCTCACTCACACTCCATATAACTACCTACTTCACACCCAAAGGGTGTGGTGGTATTTTCTAGTATAATCTAATCTAACCCATGCCATTGAATGTAAACTCAATTAGGTAGTAATAATTTGTCAAATTATTTTCCAGTCCAATCGAATCGAATTTTAAGTTGATCCAATATGTTTTGAGATTTCAATTCGTACAAATGCAATTCTCTACGACATCACTGCAATTATTACATATATCATAGTTTAGTGGGCACATGTATTGTTACTGATTTTCTTCTTGGTGGTTGAAAAATGTCAAAGTAATTGCCTTGTATTCGCATTTCACACATGATCGGACTCTTCCTTAATCTCAAACAAAAAAGAGAGTAGGTAAGTACGACACAAAGCCTGAAGTATGCTAAGATCCTAAAACATTAGTATTAATTTTCAAAAATAAATAAATATGCGTGTAAAATGATTCTCATGTAAGGAGTTTTTTATTTTATAAGGTGCAAAATTTTTATTTTAACCGTCAGATCCGTTTAAATGATCTGATCTAACGGCTAAAATCAAAATTTCGCACTTTATAAAGTAAAGACTTATTTAGTGGAGAAGTTACGTATGCATGTAATCATTGTCTTAATCAATATATATATATATATATATATATATATATAAAGATCCTAAAACATTCGTATTAATTTCCAAAAATAAATAAATATGCGTGTAAAATGATTCTCATGTAAAAAATTCTTTATTTTATAAGATGCAGAGTTTTGATTTTAACCGTCATATCCGTTTAAATAATATGATCTAATAGCTGAAATCAAAATTTCGTAATTTTATAAAATAAAAACTTCTTTAGTAGAGAAGTTCTATATGTATGTAATCATTGTATTAATTAATATATATATATATATATATATAAAGATGAAAACAGATTATGACAGTTCTTTTTTTTTTTTTGTTTGGAAAGAGATTATGACAGTTGTTGGATCGATTGCATGGTATCGACCACTAATTAATTGATGCCGGCCTCAACACTTTACCATCCATAAATGGAATAAATTAATGTGTTTAAGTGATCGATGGTGTAAATAGTAGTGGTTTAGCTGTCGTTTTAGCAACCCTGGCCCGACCAAATGTTTACGTATTATTCTGATTATTATTATTATGTTGATTGTTCTGTTTGTTTTGTTAAGTGTGTATCAGCATATAATCATATATACAATTAATAAAAAGACAAATATATATGCTCCTACGTGATGGCTTTGCAAGAGGATAAAGAAAGAAAGAAAGAGGGAGATGCTTCCTCGGTGCCAAGCCAACTAGTATACTGGATATATTGTACTGAAATTAATTCCATTCTATTCCCATTTTAATTTGCCAGCTACGTACAATGATGGCATCATCCCTTAATATAATAACTTTAGGTATCAAAGTGATAGAGTTGAAACATGAGATACTAATTAAAGTGTCGATTTGCCTTAAATTATGGTACGATTTGTGACTTTTTCACCTATCCGATATATAGATGAAATGATGAATTCTTCCTTGATCTCAAAGTGTTTTATAGATTTAGCCATTTTGAAGAGCGAGCTTTGCTTCCCAATTCTCCAAGCTAGCTAGCTTAATTAATTAGGATTATGGGAAGGAAGACAAAAAATGGTCTTGCTCGTTCTAAGTGACAAATGGTTGATTATATATTCTTTACATGGCACACGCACGCATGAACATATATAAGAAGCAAATGAATATGCATATATATATATATATATATATATGTACATTAATTATATATGTACAAAATGTAAAAAGACACGGAAGGCAAACATTACAATATATATATATTCAGGTCATGGGTTCGAGTCACCATGGAGGTAGGAGTGAAATATTTTAATCATATTTTAAAAGAAGAAAAAAAAAAATACATGGGTGGGGCAACATCTCAATTGCGCTTGCACCGCGCGCACCTACGTAAGCAATCACATACAGTCATACACTGATACACACAATTACACAAACCATTATATATGTAAGTCAATTTCGATATTGATCAAATATGGACAAAGTAAGATTATGAAAACTTCAACCAAATTTTGGTTGTTTTGGAACAATTTATAACCTTGGACTGTTGTAGTATTTACAGCCCTAAAATTGCATAAAATAGAGGGGAATAAACTTTTTTTCATTTCTGGGCTAGGTATAGTGGTGCTTGAGGTGGTGATGACTGATGAGAATGATTGCTAACATGGAGAATGGAGATGCCATCAAATAGTAATACTCGAATATCATTATGGGTTGTTTCATCTTTTCTGGGATTTTTTTTCAACCTAGCTAGCTACCTTTGCTTTGCTTTGTTGGTACGAAAGAATTTTGTGAATGGGGTTGGGAATCACTCGGGTATAAATTTAAATTATTATTGTTTTTTTTTTTGACAATGGCTATAATTTTTATTTAGATGGAACAAAGACTTTAGGCATTTTAATTCCTCGGACCCCATACCCTTACACAAGACAGCTTTAGTCCACCTCTCCTCTCCCAATAGGCAATACCCATAACTTTTGGATCAATTTATTTTCCATACAAAAGTAATTCAGTTTTTTCTTTCCTTGGATTCGATTTGCCTTTGGTACTTGTCCAAGTCACCTCTCTCTCTCTCCCCCTCTCTCTTACTTTTATTTTTTCTCTTTTGCTTTTGCCCATAGGCCATAGCAATCATCATCATCATTATCATTATCATTATCAACATCACCATTCACTTTTTTCTTTCACTTCTATAATCAATTGAGAAAATAATGTAAACCTTATTGATTTTTTCTGACTTGATTTTGCACCTAGCTAGAGCTAGCTAGCGTGAATAGGAGATTAAGGCCAAGAGCAGTCTCATTCGGTTTTCTTTTGAGGATAAAGAAAAGTGATTGACATTATAATACAGATAGAACTAGCTGATCGCATGTTTTTACGTAACTAGTTAAATGTAGGATTGTAGGAGAAGGAGCGTAGGTTGTTTTTGTGGCTTTCCAATATTTAAAATATATTAATCAGAAAGTACAAATAAATATTATTAGAAGTTGATTGATAGGTGAATCTCAGGGTTTCGATTTAACATAAACGAAACGAAACGAAACGAAACGAACTGAACTTTGATGCAAGCTGAGGGCCCATAATGACATTACTGTTGTCCTTCATGTTACTGCTTATGGTTCATGCGTCAGATGTAACATCGTGTCATTCTATAGTTAATTTGTTTATCACCCAAGTCACAAGCTCTCTATTTTCAGGTTTAATTAATCCAAAGGCTTCCGAGCAGTCCATATATATATATATATATATTCTAGCCAAAAGAAAGAAGGGTAAATACTGGCTTTGTGCTCGAGGCTTTCGCACACAAATTGAATAGCTAGTATACTGGTGGTGGTGTTTGTACTCAAACTCCAAACCCAAAAAGAGAAAGAAGGGTAAATTCTCATGCATAATGGTACCTATACATAGCATGAGTTTGGCATTTTGTGCTGATGGGTATTCATTAAGAATCATAATTAACAAGCACTTTGCTGTAAAAGTGCTTATTGTTTTCAATAATAATAGATTCGATCATCTTAGTCATAATTAATGACAAGTTAATGATCACTGATTAACTATTTCTTTTTTACTTTCGGTAATCCGTCAAAACTAATCTTAACTTTTACTATAAAGTCCATACATTCTAAGGCTTCGTTTGGTTCATAGAAAGAAAAGTAAAAGAGATCAATTTCTTGCTCTTTCCATAAGCATGAGAAACTAAAATTCTCATTCATTTTCCTTTCAAGTGTTTGGCAATACTAAGAAAATGAATCAATAAATATTAATATATAAAACATAATTAATATTTATAATATTAATAAATAGTTATTTTAGTCAAAAAAGTTATGTAATTAATGTTAAATTTGTGCAATAAATGCATAAAAGTAAGAAGGAAAAATGATTCCCTTGGATTATGGAAGGAACTAATTTTCCCCATATTTTTTCTTTCTTCTGGAAAACATTTCATTTCATTTTGCATTCAAAACACAGGAAAAAATTGAGTTTTTTTTCCTAAATTCTCAATTTCGCGAACCAAACAAGGTCTAAAAGTAACGAAAAGAGAGAGAGAGAGAGCAAAGTGAAAATCCAGAAAAATATGTTATACATTATTACAGTATCAGCCTTTTCTTTTTCTGGGAACTTTGATGGTGTCCTGGGACTGAAGTTATCATCATCACAATTCACAACTTTGATCCTTTTGGAGAGTCACCACTTACGTCACCCATGGAGTCGTGTAATTCTTAGAGTTCGTTAAATTTCCTTTTACAGACACAGTGACACACAAAAGTTACAACTGTTATTCTTGTTCTATACGTACTATTCATTCTATCTTTCTCCAACTGCTACCACATGTATATATTGTTGCTGCAAAGATGACAAAAAAATCAAAGATTCTGGTATACTCCTAGGAGTATTCAGTCCCCGGAGGCGCGTGCGTGCGTGAGTGCCACGCTCCTCTTCTCTCTTTGACATCAGCTCCAAACAAATCAATGAACTATGCTTCTGGAGTTCTAGATTCATCGAATTCGTGAGTGAAAGAGAGAAAAAAACCCAGATTTGATGAGAGAGAAAAACGCAGCCAGGAGAGAGAGAGTCGATCTAGACTCTCTCTCCTCAGTCGCCGGAATCTGAGCAAAGCCGTGGCTCACCGCTGCCACTATCGAACTCGCCTTGTTCCGATCTACAACATCTCATTACCTCATCGTCGTCCAACGCCGGGAAGTGGCCCAACGCGCCTCCTTTGGATCCGGATCTGCTATATGTGGTTCGCGGAGCTCCGCGCTTCGTTTCGCCGAACAACTACCATTTTTGGAATCGGGAGACTCCGATCTTCTGTTCTCCATCGATCCGACGACCAAACGACGCCGGATCACCGTCCACGCCGCCGCACGCGCTGTACGCGCCACCAGGAGTAAATATTCCTGGGAGTACACAAGAGGCTTCCCAAAAAAATATAGGTGGTTAAAATGCCAAAACAGTAAGTAATCATTCAAGGCATGAGGCAATGTGGTCCATCTTGGATCCAAAAACAGATCTAAGCTAGGTCGTCTGTATTCACAATATTTGTCACCTTGTCGATCAGTTAGAACTTACTGTTTGGTTTTTGTATGACCATGCATGCACGAAAGGTTATATATGGTCCTCCCTCCTCCTGAAGCCTGAGCTGACTTTGAGTACGTCTGTTTTGGGTCTGGGTTCACATGCGTGCCATTACTCCATTAGAATTACTGTCTCGTCTCACATCAAGACGTACACGTACAGTTCTAGCTAGCTAGTTTTCCAGTGGAATTAGTAGCAGTAATATTATTGGCCTCTGGTTTTCTTCAACCTAAGGTGGAACCATTTTTAGTGCATGCATGGTTCGAATCCATGTGGTTGTGAACTTGTGATATAAGCTAGCTTGACAGCTGCACTGGTACCGTCTGCCTAGGCCAGAAGAAGAAGAAGAAGAAGCAACTATTAGATATTTTAAGGTCTCCAACAACCGGCAACGCGATTAATGCGTCTTCCGTATTTTGCATCATTTTGTTTCTCTCAATTCAGCCTTCCACGTCCTGCCTCTAATGGAAATATCAAGATTCAAGATATCAGGCCTTGATCATATTGATTGAACAAAGACTAATTTAGACAATAGGCCCAAGTAAATTGAAGCCATTTTGGATGAACACGCCTAGGCCCAAAATAGCACACCTCAACAATATTGGTTGAACACGAACTGGTCCGGAAGAATATTAGGCAATGGAAATACCTACCAGAACATTCCCAACTTTCATTCTCTTTCATTTTCTTTTTTTTAGTGGAAGGTCCGAAGGAGACCGACTCCTAAAGAATCAGAGATTCCCACCCTACCCTTATCAAACCGTCCAAATATTTTAGAAAGCGATCGATCAAGATCGACTAGCCTAATCTGATACCATACCAAATCATAATGATCGATTTGACATAGTCGACACTATACCCTCCTACTCCTACGTACTCATTGGAATTCTGGTTTCCATTCACCCACCAAAACGGAATGAAAGTTGAAACTCAAAGTTCAACCTTCAACCCATCCATGATCGAATTGACTTCCACTTCCTATGATCCTATCTTATGTTATATAATTATGCTTTTGAATAATTACCACTGGTTTTGCTTTCAGTTCATGACTACGATTTATAAACCATCCCTTTCGAATCTCTGTGGTTTTGAAACTGAATTAATACTTAGCTTGGAGTCTTGGACTATCACAAAAAGCTTGAGATTAGTACCACGTTACTGTGTACTACTGATGAATTGATTAAGACACCCATTTCCCCAACAAAGTCAAGCTTTCCACATGGTTTTGTTCCGTGTAGGTGTGTTGCGTTCTTTTTGTACGTCATTTTCCGAACCCAGATTCAGATTGTACGCGGTGGCACCGAACTGTACATGCATTCCTGCCTGTGTAAACTAATTCAACGTGCTGCATTTACTCTGAAGAAATTCTGGGGTGTTGCTCATGCGCGTGGCACCATATGCACCTTCAATTATATCTCTCAATCCTCAAACATGCTTGTCAACTATGGACTCTGAACTAATATTCCCCCACTTCAAAACTCTAAGACTAACTTTGACCACGCACGTTTATAAATTGGAACAATAATGAAAAAAACCAATTAATGAGATGTTTGACCAACAAAAAAAAAACCAATGGGTTTTTGTGTGTTCGATCACTAGTTTCATACATCTACTTCACTCATCCTAATTAAACTATATCAATGCCTCGATGTAATAATAGACTAATTTTATACGATAATAGATAATTACATACTTAAAGATCAATAATTTACAATCGTGTGCAGTTGATTTACTAGTGCATAGAGTTCAAATTTATCACCGAATAGTCCTTGGACCGGGTTAACTCAAATGATGAAAGAGTGAAAAATTAGGTTATGATTATGCTAAGTTAGGGGTTTAATCCCCTACAATGTAACAAAAAAAATAATCTACCACAAATGGTCTACTACTACTGTTATAGAGTTGGTCTATTAGCCTTTAATATGTTGCCAACTTTTCTGTAAACATCCCATGAGCATCAACAGAATGATACAATTGGCTCAAATTTGAATATAGACTAATTCAACAATGGAACATTATTCCAAGGCACATATATAACATAGTATAAGTAGTGGATGATTGGTATGATTCCTATGCTTGGCCCATCAAAACAGTTTTTGCCTAGTATAAATTGACAACTGTTCAACGGTTCAATGTTTCAGACATGAATTTAATCTAAAATGGCAATAAATCTTCCCAAAATCATTTGATTTAATTTACTCGTTTTCTTTCTTTGATGATCTTACAGCTATGGCTGCCCACATTTTTGAATGAGTAAACCCCAAGAATAAATGTCGAATCCGTCAGAAAATCGAAATCCGTAATTTTTAGCTGTGAAAAAGATATCGAATCCTATTAACATCTGGGTTAAAAAAGACAAAAACAAATCAGGTGAAACCGTGAAACAGATCAACTACATGCTCTGCTTCTGCTTTCACGTGGGCTGGTGCCATTATAACTTACACAACTGCTGCCATGATTGAAAATTTCAAATATGTATAACAAATTAAAGGTGCAGAGAAATGTTGTAGACATTAGTTGTCAAACCAGGTATTATATCCATAATGAAGAGGACGATCATGGTGGAACTCTACAATTTTTTTCATTAATTAATCAATAAATCACAGAATTTACAAAAATTTCAAAAAAAAAAAAGAGACCCCTAATCAGTGACTACTCTTTGTTCCTCAGAGACATATAGCTTGATCTTCCGCTTCAAAATCACAAACTCTGCTTCGCCTCAATTCCGATTTGAACCCGGGACGACTCGGTGTATAAATCCCCACCCGTTTTGCCATCTCCATAGCATTCTTCGGAGTTTGAACTCGGTCACTCGCTCAGTAACTCACTACCCAATGACCACTAGTTTCGAATAATTTTTTTTAAAATGGAAGTAAAAGCCAGAAACTTGGCAGCTTACCTTAGCCAACAGTAAGCAAAACCCCCCATAACCCAACCTAACTGGGTTAACTCGGCTTCTTCAATTTTCCTATGAACGGAGCCAACTCGGAATGAGTCACACCCGGGTCAGAGACGATTCAGCGTTTGCCGTGTATACCATCTTTATTTGTTCAGAAACCAAAGAACAGACCAACAACGAAAGCAGCTGGTTTTTTTGGTTTTTTTTTTCCTTCCTCGATCGATCACCAGATTGTTTTCTCGGAAAACCCACGAAGCAACGGTCGGGAATCGGCCAAGAAATCGAGGTTACTCCTGATGTCCACGTGGCAGTATCTCTGGAAGTCATCGCCGTACCGGGCCGACCCGCCGGAGTCGGATCGGGAAATGTACCGGATCACCTCCTCGAAGAGTGACTCGTCGCAGGGGATCGCCAGCGGGCCTTGGTTGGTGAAGCCGTACTCCTCCTCGGCTTGTACGAGGAGCTTCTTGAAGACGGGATGGTTCAGGTACGACGCGGGCATGACGTATCTGGTGCAGTAAGCGCCGACGCAGATGGCCACGTGTCCCGCAGGAACATCGGACGGTATGCGGTTGGCTGACGACATGCGGGCTTTGCTGCGCCAGCGTCGCAGCAATTGCCGGAGCTTCACAATGTGGCGGATCTTGCTGCATTTTGCGATTCCGGCTGACATTTTTGGTGTAAAACGACGGTGAATGCACGCTGTACTCTGCGTTTGGGTAAGAGCTTGTTGTTTTGGTTGTATCGATGTGAGTGACTAGTGGAAATTTTGAGGGTCTGAGCTTTTGGGAGGGAGGCGGATCTTATAGAAACGGGATTGAGGAAATGCCCTTAGTTTTCGAGATAATTACACGGTCACTGTCTGCGGTTTTCGTAGCATTTTTTTTTTTGACAACATTCGCATCATTTTTTAAGGCAGTGATTGGAGGAAGTAGATTTATGTTGCTGTTGGGATGATAGATATACGAAAATAAATAATTTAAGTAATAATGTTAAAATGTTGATTAGTAAATGTATTTAAATTTAATACTAACCAGCACAAAGATTGTCATGATAATATCTGATGTGTTGAATTGAAAGATGCAATATTATTATTAGTTTTTTTTTTAAACGAGTGATCAATATTCGATCAATCAAAATAGTGGCCAATTTCCGATAAACATTTATTTGGTAAATTTGTATCCATAATAACGTTAAGGTCATTTAATTTTTTTGTTTTGAATGAAAGATAGATAAAAGCAAAAACAAAGGTCAATGCATTGGAGATTTGGAGTATTGGACTAAGCAGTAACTAAACTTTAATTTCAGAAAATTAGAGGTCAAGGTTTTTAATTACAAGTTTGTTTTCAACCCAATTTTGAAAAATAAGCAAAGTACAGGTCATTGCACCATATTACAAGTCTTAATTTACATATCAAACCATCTAAGTGTTCTAAGAAATAACCCAAAAAAAAAAGCTTGAAGCCGCCGGAGCAATGAATAAAATGGACTAAGGCCACGTTTACTAAACCGTAATGAGATTGAGAAGGAATCGGAGAGAGAATGAATGGGAGAGAGGAGGAATGGGAAAGAGGAGGAGTCATTCCCATTCCGTTGTTTACTTGTTATCCGGAATCGGAAACAATCACAGGATTGATTCTCATTCATGTGTTTACTAACATGTAGGAATCAGAATCATAATAAGGTTAATTACGAAAACACCCTTACGTATAACTTAATGAAATTAATAAATCATGAGGATATTTCTGGATTATCAATAAATCATGAGGATAATTTCGGAATGAAAAATTGATTCACCCCGGAATCGGAATCAATACTTAGTCCCCCCACCGGAATGAAAATGGGGGAATGATTCCTGAATTTTTTGTGGGACCCATGTCATTCCGATTCCGCCTATGATTAGTAAACGTCTAATTTTACCCGGAATGGGAATCACTCCATATGGAGTCATTCCCATTACGGGTTAGTAAACATGCCCTAAATGGCTGAAACTCAGAACCCGCTGCATCCACATGCATAGTTGTAGAGAGAGTTTAGAACCAAAACAAAGCAACTCTACTCTATAAGTTGTTGAACACTTGAACCTATTACCTACGGAATATGCTTTTTTCTTTTTTGGCTGCCAAAAATTAAAAACTAGTACTAGTACTAGTACTATAATGAAATCACGTAAGCTAAGCACTTCCAAAGGCAACGATTTTGTATTCTCCAAATCTGACCAAGCCCCCATGTGCAAGGATGCCCCATCCTTTGCTTTATTTTTATAAAATAACCCCAAAACAAGGAGCCAAAATGTCCCCTCCTAATCACTCTTTTGGACCATCCCACCCAATCAAACACCAGTTTACTTTCTCTAATCACAGGCATCTGGCACTTAAGTGACAATTAACATCAATCATTTTCCATTATCTCGGCCCTCAAATGGATTTATTAGGATACCTAAAGTCACTCTAAAAATTAAGAACCATGCACTAAGAAAAAGAAAATAGGGTCAATGTGAGATTGTGCATAAGATCCAATGGGTCCACGTGCATGTTATGGGAGGTAGGGTGCATCCCCCCAAACGTCACATTAATCTGCATGGTTAGTACTTGTTAGGATTTTAAGGAATATCATGGCATTAATTCATTTTTCAAAGACAAAATGTTTTTTATTATTTTCTTTTAACCATCAAATCTTGGCAACATAGACCTATAATATATCCCCAAAATCATCAATTATATTTGCTCCACATTTATAAATTTCCCAAGCTTGTTTGCTTCCTCATTTTAATTTCCCCTCTCTCTTTGTTTTTATTTGAGACAAAAATTTCAGAAAGATTTGGGGGAATATAGGCATGAGTACTTCGGAAATTAGACGTAGTGTGCGAGGTCATTTTCTCAACTTATTTTTCATTTCTAATTTTAGAATGTTTTGGTGTTATTTTTTATTTATCTACTGGGACTGGAAAAAATCTCAATCATTAGGGTGGCGGGTCCCACGAAGTGATGACATGGCTGGACTCCATATCCGAGTGCACTGTTCTCTATGAATACGGTTGTACCACGTCATTGTCAGGGCTGACATGGCACCGCCACCCGTCTTGGGAGGCATGACAATTGGGTCAATCAGCCAATAAGGGAAGAGAAGGGTATTGGGTGGGACCTACTGCCGTCCAATGAGCCAATGAGGCCAATGGGGCTTATATATTATGTGGTGGCTCTGCAATAAGAAGGAGTTGGAAACTTTGCCAAAAAAAGGGCGTCCAGGTTCGGAAGATGGCTTAGTTGTACAGAACTCTGTCACGGATCCACGAAACCCGGTCGGGCTAAGTCGTTTTTCCCCGTACGGACTGTCGTATGTTTTTCAAAATCAGTGAACATTTATGCTGAGTTCTAAATTAAAAAAATTAAGCACGTCTTCCTCTAATCATACATGCAATTCAACATTAACAACTTAATTATATCTCATTTCTTTTGGTTACAGGTGTTTTAATTTCACAAGAATTAATGTTTCAAACACTATTAGCAGTCTTAATTATCGAGCTACATTACAACGCTGACAAAAAGTCTTAATATATGCTTTTATCAAATTTTCGGACCTTCACCCTTAATCGATGACGTTGTAAATTTATGCAAAAGCATTACGGGAGTCACATCCATATGATTATGGAATGATGATAATGTTAAGTATAAAACAACCAATGGGCAGTAGTAGTGGTCTTAAGGACATCTGGTTATCAAGTTAAGAAAAATGTTAATTAACAAAAAGCACTTAGACAAAACAACAAAGCTGTTTAAGTAGGTAGCTATTTTTTGTTTTGGATGGTGGTTTGAGGACGTGTGCTGACTGTAGTTTGTAACTTTGTTTAACAGAAAAGTTTTTTTTTTTTTTTTGGCTAATAACAGAAAACTTTTGTTAAACATAAGTTTTGTTGCTAGCTTTTTTTTTTTGGACGAAAGTTTTGTTGCTAGCTACATATAAGTATTACTGGTAATGTTTGCATTGGAGAATGTCTTATCGTTTTTAGTCCACTAATAAAGGCGATTAGAGTAGTAATATTATATATCTTGTAGCTGGCACAAGCCAAATGCCCTAACCTAGTTCGCTCGGTGCGTACGTACTGACAACTAATTCTTTATCTTAACACTCCCTTTAATCCGTTGATGGACTTACTTAAGTCTTATGCTGTTTAGATATATTTATATGCTGAATGTACTTTCGGTGATGCGCAGTAAGGTTCTTGTTTTTTTTTGGGTACAGCGGAGTACAGTTTTCAGAAGCGGCCACGTAACAGAAAGATGCACGATGGTTTTGGTTGATGATCGAAATTGTTTGAGATTGGTTTTGTTGTTAACTAATTCTTTAATCACGACTAAGTCTGTCCTATTGGGGACATCCGATAATTAAGGTAACTGAGATTAATACAAGACATGAAACAAACAGTGCCTCTCGTACCGGCCGGAAACAAGGTACGAGCAAAGTCTTACACGCTTCAGAGTTTGCATATATGAGAACCAGACACAGTAACTATGAATATAATTGTCACCGATTAATTTGGTTTTCGTAAGTTTGCTCACTTGTCATTGTCATACCAGATATTGCTAGTCTGCAGCTCCTTAATTAATTTTCTAATAATGTCATCAACTGATTAATTAAGAATACAAAGTATTCAACCAGCAAAAATAAAAACTCAACTAGAACTAGTAAGGAATCGTACGTTCACACTCTCGTTTTCTCTAGAAGCCATAATCGATCTGTATATATATTTGAAACCACCAGCTAGCTAGCTCATCTGATTCGTGGTTGACGCAATTTTCTCTTAATTCATCGATCGTCATCTCATATATATATACATATTTAAAAGTTGGGAAAACATAAAAGCAGAATATATATATATATAGGGGAAGCAAGTCAACATGAGATAATTGGTTCCACATGCACTGAAGCTAGTGACCTAGAAATATGGACACAACTATCATCAAAACAATGTGGTATATTTCTGGAGGGAGGCTAGCTAATGGGTTACGTTGAGGGTACACTGAGTTGTACCAAGCTAGATCGAGCTACATATATACGCGTGTTGAAATGCAAGCCGGTGCTTGATGAATTCTTGTCAAAGTCAATGTGTTGTTTTTGTTTAAATTAGTAGACGTGCCTTTACGTGTGTGTGTTGCATATATTTTTGACATTACTAGGATGCATGGTGCCTGCCCTGCCGTATGCGTCTTAATTAATTGATTTTAGCTCATCTTTGGAGTTACCAGAAAAGAATAAGCTACGTTAATTTGCATATTATATATCGAAAATTTTATAGTGTTCTAAAGTATTGAAACTCTAAAACCGGAAGCTGTTAGATCTCCATTATATATAGAGTGTTGTTATTAACACACTCAAATATGTTAATAACACACCCTATATCTCTATCTCTCTCCTCCTTCTCTCTCTATCTCTTTCTCTTTATTGGGTGTGTTATTAACACATTTGGGTGTGTTAATAACAACACCATATATATATATATAGTGCGGTTTGTGCGGATACAATTAAAGTTTTTATGACGCATAAGAGCATCTCCAGTAGATGACCCATTTTAAAATAAATTTAAAATTTAGCTAAATTTAAGGCAAAACTTAGCTCCAACAGATTACCTAAACAAAAGTTAAATTTAACTTTTGCTAAATTTTCTACCTATATTTAACTAAAGAGGAGAGAGAAAATAGGTAAAACCCAAATACTCTAACGTTCAAATTTTTCAGTTTTAGTTGAAAAAATTTAAATTGACTTTACAAATAGGTATCATTGCTGGAGCAGAAGTCTAAAATTTAGGTAGTTATATTTAACTTTTAGCTAATTTAGCTAAAAATAATAGTTTTACTGCTGGAGATGCTCTAAGATGTTAATCAATTCCGTGCAACCGAAAGGAGAAGGCAGTACAGATAGAGGTGCACTATATGTCATGTACGTACTGCACTGCAATGCAAAACATCTTATATATATATAGATAACAATTAATATTCAAAGTGGGTACTCTTTCATAACAATTCAAAAGTTAAAAGGTTAGCTAGCTGTTATAATTATATGCAGACGCACGCTCCAAACGCCAAACAAAAAAGCTCTTGTTTCAGCTTTTCAGACCATATATATATATCATTATTCATTTTGGACGGCGAAGAAGAATTAATCTATCTTCCTCTAAATTTCGATGGAGATATATTGTCATAATTAATCAGCTAGCCCACAGATTCTCTAGGGGTATACATAAATAGAATGAAGATCGAAGAATGAAGATCGAAGAATGAAGATGGAAGAACGAGCAAAGAGAGATTACAATTAATCTTCAAATCTAAATCCAGCAGATGCAGATGCAGATGCACATGGATTGGTTCAGGCAGCGCACTTAAGTTTTAGAGTTAAGAGTGTGTTTTTATTTCCTGCCTTCCCCTTTGAGTACGTATGAATGAATCGTCACCTATACATATTATATTCGTTGTACGTTCACGTTCATGCTAAAATTTCATACATTCGAGAAAGAAAAAAAAATATAATCTAGCTAACAAGCTACCACGTTAGATTACTTGAGAAGATGATCGACATTTTGATAATATACAAAAATAAAGGATGTAGAAAGTTTACTAAATATGACAATGGAGAATACATACCCACTAATATTCTAGAGCTCGGCTTTACTTTGAAAAAACAAGGATTGCCAGCTTTACTTTGAAAAAACAAGGATTGACAATGGAGAAGGAATATGTCGAAGGCAGTTAGAAGAATCAAAGTTCTAAGCTAGGATGTTCATATATAGGCTCATAAATTGAAATCAATTAAGTACATTCTTCTAGTGACCCTTTGACGAGATTAGGGCCTCGTTCCCATTATAGGTCGCAGATTAGTGAGGAACAAAATGTGGTGGGTGAGGTGTTAGGCACAAGCGAGCACAAATTACTCAAAACCACCCTTAATCATTTCTCATTAAATTCTAGATTACAACAAATGATTGAAAATGATTAGCAAGCTTTAGCAATAAGATTTGGTTGTTAGTTGATTATTATCAAAAAAATTATGATCAAATCAACCTAGCTAATAGATCATATCCAATATCAAATTAATATCGATTCGGGTTCTTGATCTATCTGGGTACAGTACGTACTGCCCCAAATGAATGTCAAATACGCGCGCAACATCGATCTGCCTATTGAATCTTGAACAAAATCCTCAATATGTGAACATGGAAGAAGATTAGAAGTCAGATAATAAAAGGGTAAGAAAAACAAAGATTCTGAGTTAATATATATAGCT
Organism: Rubus parviflorus; assembly: GCA_029955375.1. NCBI lineage: Eukaryota > Viridiplantae > Streptophyta > Magnoliopsida > Rosales > Rosaceae > Rubus > Rubus parviflorus. The sequence goes on along the minus strand of JARGGL010000001.1, from coordinate 1,321,924 downwards.
GCACACATATATGGTGTAAGTATAGCATAAAGGGACTAATTAAGTAAGTAGCATGCAGCCAAACTCATGGAGAAGCAGAAAGAAAATACGAGTTTGATAGTAGGGGAGAGCATGTTACAATTGCCGGATTATGTGGGAGACTTTGTCATGACCCCTTCTGTCTTCTTCTCCATTTAGAAATTAAAACAACGGCTCACATGGGAGTTGGATGGAGCTGAGAATCATTCACCAACCTGAAAACCCCACCCTTTTCATATATACAATTAATACTTGTAAATCTAACAATACAGTGAAGAAAAACTACTTGCATTTTTTTTTTTATGAATGAACGAACTACAAGAGGAGCCTAAAACTAGTGTACGTGGGCTGTTTTTGATAGAAGCCCCATACCAGAAGATGATGCGGATACGATCATTATAAATGTATAAAATATAGTTCTTATTATATGAGCTGCGCGCCCATACTTGAAAATGCAATGCCAATCATAAGTACATGGTGCAAATGGAATGTGCTTTTAAACTCCCGCATCCCCATGAAAATGATTGACAAACCCAGCAATAGGTGTCTTCCGTATTTTTTTAATATGCTACAATTAGTTTAATTACAAGCAAATAAATTGGAAAAAATTTCAAGTCCAAATGACTTGGTATTTGACATCTGTTTTGATCTAGCTGTAGGAAACTAGCTAAGAATTCATTGAATTGGGATTTGGAGAGAATCCAACAGAAGATGCACTTTTATTAAGACATAATATATGGTAGATATTAGATAAAGATCATACAGGACAAAGCCTCTCACCTCGATCTGGCTATCTTTCAAGCTATTAGATAAACACCCACCAGAGAAGAGTACTAACATAGTAACATGCCTTGCCTTCTAGTAATAATGTGTTTATGTGAATTGAACCTATCTCTTTTTTGGAAGAAGAATGCAAAAACCATATATGCATTATTGTGAACAAGAAAACAAAGGAGGAACAGAAGAAGCCATTTAATGTACAAAGACCTCAGATTGATATCAGATAGAGATTTTTAAAAAAAAAAAAAACAGTGTAAAACAGAGATGCGTGTGCAGCATACCTAACTATCAAAAAGGGCATTTCGAAGTGCCATTAAGATGAAGATCGCCTAGCTGTTGTCTCCTGGCACAAATAACTTCTGTAGCAGCAAATAAGGTTCAAGGACCCTGCAAAAAATGATAAGAAAACAACAAAGCAAGCTCAGTGCCAAACTGATCGAACTGTTTTTTTCCTGTAAATTATGAACCGATTTTGTATAGACGGCAAAATAAAACATGTCATGCTGCAAAATTTCAGAAAATCTAAGCCAGTTCTAGTTAGCGGTTCTTAAGATAAAAAATCTGGGATCTCGTACCATTTATTTCCCATATATCCATACTGCAATGTCTGATGTTAACACATTAACCACTCTTTAACATTTTCAGAAAGCTCAAACTTGTGGAAATTTGACTCACTGAATCAGCCAACACGATTATATACATTGAACTTTTCCATTAGAAATCATTAAGCACGCAAAACCAAGCACAATATAAACTTAATAATTTTAAGTCTGTAATATCCAAAGTTTAACAAAATTAAGGGAGCAGTACAGTTGTAGTTACTGTTCAATGGCCGTGAATACCAGTATCGTGTTAGCAGCTGAAACCTTCAAACCCTATATTAGGTTTACGATTCCAAACAGGCAAAGACCAAAACGATTCCATTAGCCGTTTTGTCAGTGTGTGTGTGTGAATTTGCTGTTTTAGTTCGATTTATGTTTTGTGAATTTATAGATATGGGCTTAAGAGCACCTTTAATATGGGCTGAAGCCCAAAATCAGTATTTACAAAATGAAGTTTTGCTTGCACTTGTCTTCAAGGAAATGATTTCCATAATAATGACTGTAATTGAAAGAGGGAGATAAAAACTGTAATAGATAGAACAAAGGCCCTTTTTTCAATCCAAAAAGCCCTTAAAGCTCTCAGCCCACATACCAAAGTATCCATGACTAGATATATATATATATATAAATCCCAAAAGTAGCACAAAAAAATTTGGGCATGAAACTATAAGACAAAATGGAGGGTCTGTAATCATAATATTTCAGAGCCAATTGTCTCCTTGCATCCCTACACTGTCTACTGCTTCCATGTTCCCTTCATACCACGCTCATTTTTGGGTTCTCTCGCTCTCAATTATCACAAATCGAATTCACGGGTGCGGGCCAACCACATCATATATTATTATTTTGGGCGTATTCTCTTTATTAATTTTAGACTATGGTTACCATTACCAAATTTATGTGATGCTTTGCTTTGGGTCATAATGGAGGGAGAGTCTTCTGTCCACAGCGGTGAATGTCCATGACGTTAGATATAATGACTCCGTTAGTTGACCAATGGACAGTCAGCTTAATTAACAAAAACCCAAATTCGGTGAAAATTTACATCGATCCCTGGCCGAATTCACCGTTGACGGATTGGAGATCCGTTGGTCATTCTTCAGATCCGATTGGTCATTCTCCAGATCCGATTGGTCATTAGTTTCATTACATATGTCACCGTTAAAGCATATGCCATGCCCAGATCGAAAATCCATATGCTTAAGCATATGCCATGCCCAGACCGAAAATCCATATGCTTAAACGGATCGTAGAATGACCACCATTGGTTTAAGCATATGTAATGACCAGATCGAAAATTCATGTAATGAATTCAGCCTGGTTTGCTACCCAGAACCAGATCGAAAATTCGGTGAATTCGGCCTGGGATCGATGAATAAACCAGATCTCCAGATCCCCAAATTGATTAATGGCTTGACTCTGACACCTTACTCTGTTTGGGGTAAAAAATTTCTCACAGTTAATTGAGGAACACCTCACGTTGACTGGCGTTGCAAAAGTGAGCATGAATTCAGATCGGAGATGGTGGCGGCGAGGACTAGCTTGGATAGCAGAGAGATAGGCGCGGAGGAGAGGAAGAAGAAATTTGGGGTAAAAATTTTCTCATCAGTTGATTGAGGAAGAAGCTGTAGTATTTTGTACCATCCCTTTAGCAGGTTGCTAGGGACAGCGAGGGATGCAATTAACCGGATCCGTTGATTGAGGAAGAAGCTATAGTATTTCGGTGAAGGAGGTCGAAGGATGAACATTAGATTTGGGTATACTCCGCCGCTGATCTTCAGTATTTTACCCATCTCAAATTTTACCTGTTTTTTTATCCAATCTATCAAAACCTTGGACGTTGACTGGCAATACAAACGTTAGGACTAATGAAAGGCTGGGATTGCATTCAATGTTTGAGCTTGCATCCAACGGTTCATATCACATATTGCCTATTAAATAAATAAGCGCGTCGCTATCACGCTTGCTAAGGACGTCCACTGCTGTGGACAGAAGAATTTCCCCATAATGGAACGTTATAATGTGAATAACAACCTCAATCATTTGCTTGTTCTCTAAAGTTCACACACTCACCCGACCCATCAACTTGATTAATGCTCGCAGTAAATGCTGTGATTAATTATTCTTCAAAAAAAATTACCTTAATTATTACCACTTGTAGAGCGCAGTAAATGTCCAAGATAATCATATGACAAGAAGAAAACAAACCTTGTATAATCACAACTGCCTTTGAGATATATTATGATGATCGAGAGCCATTGCATTCTATTCTATTCTATTCTAGCGTTACTAGCTAGCAGACCAATCCTCAGTCAAAGAATTCCATGCATTCTTCTGTACGATAGTGGACCTCCACTGTGCTGTGGGTCCACTAAACCTTGTAAATGATGTTCATCTCTAACTAGAATTTTCATTGCCAAGGAATTGACCTAAATATAACTTTGAATATGATGTTGGATTGTGCACATTATATCCTTAAGTTGCAACTCGAGCACATTGGAAGGCAAATTCATATTCAATCACAATTTGGGATTTTATTGTGGCTTTAACTCGATTAGGCTAATACTATTTGAAAGTAAATTAAAATTTTTATGAATATGAGTGGGGTTCGAGACCGAAGTGAGTGCTATACGTATTGAAGATCAAGTGGACTAGACATTAGAGGCTAGGGGCCCTATTGGATTGCCGACATTTGTTAACCAATTGTTTTGGTCTCCCGTCAGAAATGTAGTAATCTCCTTTTATGAGTGTCGTTTGATAGAGCGAATCCGTAGTCTCGGCCACTTTGTGTTTGAGGCTTTGGCTTTCTTCGTCTTCTCCATTTGTAGAAGTAAGTTCTATGTTGATTGGCGTGGTTGTTGGATTAGAGGTAAGTTTAGTGTGACTCTAGGGTTGTATTGTCCTACTTGTAATCTTTCCTTTTAATTAATGAAAGTACAGTTTATGATTAAAAAAAAAATGGACTAGACATTAGAGGATGGATGTCTAGGATTGACATAATGTGTCACCCAAAACCAACGGTGCACCTTTGTTTTTCATTTTTCCACTTCTAAAATGTCCACGGAGCTGGGTCCCACGAAGGGTTTAAGAATCTGAGCTAGTGCATGTTTGACACGCGTCAAAGATCAAGAGGTGCTTGGAATATACAAATTATCGAGCGTATCAAAGTTGAGCTAGGAATTAAGTGCCGAGAATACGGCGAGTTTAAGTTCCAAAGCACCGACCAATTACTGTTACTCCAATTCCGCGTCAAAATGAACCGTTGGATCAGCCTACCTTCTAATCTCAAGCCCACAACAGTATACGACGTCGTTACAGATTCGTTATCCAACCAAAGAGTGGCGGGTCCATGTCTCGTAATTTTCAACGGCTTGGATACTATTTTTGCGGGGCCATGAAATCTATTGTGGTAGGTCGGGTTCCCCTTAAACTTTGTATACATTGGTTTGACGATTTTGCCCATGCGTATGATGCCATGCCATGCAACCAGTGGTTGGATCTAGGTTGTAATCATGGTCATGTATATGGCATGAGCCCCCTAATAAACGTGATAACCCCCTTTTCTTAGTGCGTCCTCCAAAAGTCTAAAATATATATAATTATATATATGTATATATATCTATACTATATTTAAGAGAACTCATCTTGTCAGTCATAATCGAATTTTTTTTACTTTAATACACTCTAAAGATTAAATAACTATGTATTTCTTTTTAATTTTCAGGGATAAAATAGCCAAAATAAAAATAAATAATTAATAAAAATAAAAACCTATAACCACCCACTCCTACATTGATAACTACCCACTTCCACACCAATCGGGTGTGTAGCAATTTCTAGTTATATTTAAGAGAAGAGTCTTTGTCAACTATAATTGAATTTTATTACTTTAATAACCTTTAAATATTAAATAACTTTATATAAAATGTCAACGGTCAAGGATAAAAAAGGTAAAAAATAAAATAATTTACAATAAAAAAAACTGTCCTCTACTTTTTAAAAAAAATTACCAACTTTCACGCATGTAGAGTGTGTTGCCATTTTTAGTATATATACATATATAAGCCTGGAAAGAAATTCATTCATATCAATTGCCATTTTTAAGTCTCATACTCAAAAAGATAAAATCATAAGTGATGTGGACCGACCATCTCCTTTATAATCATAAAATCCAAAATGGACTCAACTATATATAAAACGGGACGTACCAGAATGTACAAATCTATACATGCATTTTGGGATCAAAGGATTAGTGCCTTCTTCGAGTTATGCATTCCTCTTAGGGTAAGTTGACAACTTCTTTTAATGAAGGAAGCTAAAAATCTTGAAATAAGACATTGTTTTAGACATTTATGGAGATTTTTTCAACTACAAATTTGAGTATATGAGAGTTCTATTTAAAAATTTGTAAGATTTCCGTTTATGTATATAGTTGGATTTTAATTCTAGCAATCATCTTTTATGATGATCCAAATCGCTTATAGAGGATGTCTTACCAATATTACTTGATACTTAGATTCTACTTTTAAAGAGATAACATGAGATTCTCAAGACGGACAAAAATGAGACAAGTCAAGTTCTTCACCCATTGAGCTGCTTTATTTGTTAGTGTTACATTAATTTTTTGTCCAGTCTTAGTAATAATATGTATCACGGTTAACAACAAGTTTCATAGAGTTTATCTTTTCTTGTAATACTCATTTACATGCTTATCAATATTACTTACATTCGAGTTTTAAATATTTTATTTTTGATTTTGTTTGTAGAATGAGATTCTTGAGGTATTCAACATTTAAAAAAATATATAGTTGGTCATGAGATCGTTTATATACAGCATTCGATACAACTGATCAAGTAAGCGATCATCCATCTGATTTTTCAACTATTCATGAGACTTTGGACAAGTATATGTGTTATAGTTTCCTAATATTAACTCTTTTTTTTTATATATAGAAAAATTCCATACAAAGTGTACTATATAGTGATGGTAAAATGTGCGGGAAGGAAATGGTAGGGCATATTAAATTTTGGGGATGACGCCGTGGAAAATGCAAGAATAGACGTGTGAAATGCAGAAACGGCGCCGCGAGGGATCAGACAGGAATGTGACACGTGTCAAACCCATTAACGTGCGCCTCCTCTGTTGATTTTTGTCGTGAACGGCACGCGTAGACGATCAGTCAAAACAGCAGACGCAATATGGGCTCGGAAAGTTGCTTTTCTTTATTTATTTTTCTTAAAAAAAAAAATCTTAACTACAAGGAGATGGTAGTAGATGTGGAAAAGCACAAAAGCTGACGGAGAATAGGACCCTGCAAATCCTCGTAATCCACGTGCAAATTAATATGCGTGACATTCTTTGAAATTAATTAATTTCTGGGAAGCTCACTGTACTGTACTGTACTGTACTGGATTGTTTTCGTGTTCACTTGGTTCTGCTCCGTTACATTGAAAAATGAACGATTTTCATTGTTATTAAAAAAAAATAAAAAAAATATTCCGAAACAGTTTAAAGCTGCAACGGAATCAACCCTATACAGAAAGTGTGTGCGTAGGATTGGAGCATGCACACTCTTTTTTCCAGTCTCAAAGGCAGAGAGAGAGAGAGAGAGAGAGAGACTTTACTTTGTTTTTGTTTATTGTGAGAAAAGAAGTGGGGGGTTCGTTCATTGAAAGGTCGGTTTCTTTTGAAGAGTAAAAAACAAGCACTCGATTGAGAACTCATGCTTTGGTACGCGTGCTATTGATGGATGCAAACTGCTGATGGGTGTTCTTGGTTGTGCCAAAGCCAAAGCCAAAGCCAAAGCCAAAGCCAGAAAGCTGAAGGTGAAGCTGGAGCAGCCCCACTTGAAAAACAAAAGATCCTAGCAGAGCAGGTTTTGTTCCTCGATTTTGGCTCGACTCTAGAAGAGCACAAGGGCTTGTGCTTTTGTGCCCCATCACCAGCATTGGCTTAATTGGATTGGATTGTTTGTTTTCTCGGAGAATATGGGATTCTCAGAAATGGGTCAGTTGTAAATATATGCGACAATCTGAGCTTGAGTCAGAGCAGGTTTTGGATTTTTTTGGGGGAAAAAAAAGAAGGGAGATTTCTTGGCCGGAAGTGGCCGGCTTTTCTGTATTTGGGTTCTGGGTTTTGCATTGAAGATGTGAAAGGGTAAAAATTCTTTTGGTTGAGGTAAGAACACACAATGGGTTCAGTACTTGAGGAGAAGATGAGAATTGGAGGAGGGTTGCTTAGTGGGAGTGGGGCAGCACCATCATCAAGCATACTTGAGGAGATGAAGTTGTTGAAAGAACTGCAGGATCATTCTGGTTTGTTTTTTCCCTTTCTTGTTTTCTTTTCTTTAATTTTTGAATTTGGGTAGTTATGTTTGGAACTGATGAGAATTGAATCTTCAAGCTGAGAATGAACCAGATTTTTCAGTACATTTAATAGCACTGTTCTTAAATCAAAGGGCATATTTGTTAGTTTTTATCAGAAGCTATTAAAGATTGTGCCTCAGTATCTATGCTCCTATTTACTTACAGGGTCCCGGAAGGCCATAAATTCTGAGTTATGGCATGCCTGCGCCGGCCCACTTGTTTGTTTGCCTCAAGTGGGGAGTCTTGCTTATTACTTTCCTCAAGGACATAGCGAACAGGTGTGTTTGTAAATTAGATTGCTCATCAGTTTTGTCTCAGCAGATGAGTTTTGAATTAAATTCAAATTGTTAAGCGAATCCCTAGAGGGGTCATCTCAAAACATAATAAAAGAAGCAGCAGAGTAGTAGTATTTGTAGTGCTCTTTGTACTTTTAAGGTTTTGTGGGTGTTTTCTTTGTATTTTTCGCAGCTTCATTGTTGATCTGTTTCTGTTCATTCCATTATTTTTCAGAATACTGATGAATGTTTCTTATGAAAATGCAGGTGGCAGTTTCCACAAAGCGAATGGCAACCTCGCAAATTCCCAACTATCCGAATCTCCCATCTCAGTTGCTATGCCAAGTTCAAAATGTTACGCTACATGTATGTTCTTTGGTCAAAATTATCGCTTGTTCCCTCTCGATGAACATACCATCATCAACTTTTGTAAGAACTTCTGTGTTTAACCCTGTCTTTATGTGTTTATAGGCAGACAAAGAAACTGATGAGATCTTCACACAAATGTGTCTTAAACCAGTCAACTCTGTAAGCTTAGTTACTATTATATGTTTCTTATTTTTCACATTTTTATCCCTTGTTAACAATTTAGTTGTGAAAATGTTTGATTGAGCATCTTTCAGCTGCTAATCTATTATTGGATCAGGAAAAAGATGTCTTCCCTGTACCGGACTTTGGACTGAAGCCTAGTAAGCATCCGAGTGAGTTTTTCTGCAAAATTTTGACTGCAAGTGATACAAGCACACATGGTGGTTTCTCTGTGCCGCGGAGGGCAGCAGAAAAGCTATTTCCTCCCTTGGTGAGGTTTTCCTTTCTCTTTTCAGTTTTTGTCAGTAGAAAACCTTTGCATGCTCTATTGAAACAGAGGATCATGTGTATTAAGTTAACCTTGGCCTTGATTTTTGCCAGGATTTCACAATGCAACCGCCAACCCAAGAACTTGTTGTGCGAGACTTGCACGATAATACCTGGACATTTCGCCACATTTACCGCGGTGAGAATGCTTTAGATATTTGGTTCTATCTTTTTATTACATTAAGTAACTAGATTAACTTTATTGTCGTGGAAGATTTTTTTTTTCTCATTAATTTATTTACCATATCCGGTTAGAATGCATCTGCCAAATATCATTGGATTTGGAATTTATTTTCTTCAGCATATCCTATTTTTTTCCTTGCATGTAGGCCAACCGAAGCGCCACCTTCTCACAACTGGTTGGAGTCTGTTTGTTGGCACAAAGAGGCTTAGAGCAGGCGATTCTGTGCTATTTATCAGGTACATAGTAGTGACATGCTTGCAGTATTTGGCCTCAACATTTCAAGGGAAAAACCAAGGCATAAACCCATTAATAGGATAGGGTAATATTGCCTTCTAATGCTTGCTTATGTAAACAGCATTTATAACAGCTAGCACAGATTATACTAGGAAAGCTTTCTTTTGGAGTCTGGTTGCTAGCTAATGTTTTTTGGGAGGAATCAATCAAGCTAGAAAATTCACTACATTTTGAGCATGATTAATTGACTCAGCTAATGTTTTTCTTTAGAATGCCTGTTAAACAACACATCATATATTGGAATTATGTTGCATGTTACTACTGTTGTTTGATTGTATATAATTGTTACTATTACAAGGGATGAGAAGTCGCAGCTATTGGTTGGCGTGAGGCGAGCAAATCGTCAGCAGACAACATTACCATCCTCAGTTTTATCTGCTGATAGCATGCACATTGGAGTCCTTGCTGCAGCAGCTCATGCTGCAGCTAATCGAAGTCCATTCACTATATTCTACAATCCAAGGTTAGGATGATGCGTGTTCTTCACCTAGCTAGTTATGGTTATTATATTCTTCTTGGTATCTTGACTTCTCTGCTATTTCTCTCAAAACTAGGGCATGCCCTTCAGAATTTGTTATACCTTTGGCCAAATTCCAAAAGGCTCTATATGGGACCCAACTCTCAGTTGGGATGAGGTTCGGAATGATGTTTGAGACAGAGGAGTCCGGCAAGCGCAGGTAACGTCTACGTTTGATCATTATTTCTGCTTGAAACATCAATATTAATGTTATAACGGAGTGTTCATTTGTTTTTACATGCAATGCCAATGGTTGATCTTCTTCAATTTTTGTGCAGATATATGGGTACGATAGTTGGTATTAGTGACTTTGATCCACTGAGGTGGTCTGGTTCCAAGTGGCGAAATCTTCAGGTAGCTAAAACTACTTTTGATTTTACCAACCCTTTTTGGTTTTATGTTCTTATCAAATATCAATAGAATAAGGATTTTGTTTGTGGGCTTTGCTTGTTCCACTGTTGATTATTATAGGCTTTCTTAATTTAACAGGTAGAGTGGGATGAGCCAGGGTGTTGCGATAAACAGAACAGGGTTAGCTCATGGGAAGTTGAGACTCCTGAAAGTCTTTTCATATTTCCTTCCCTGACTTCAAGTCTTAAACGTCCCTTGCACTCTGGATTCTTGGGTAAGTTTTCTTTATTCTGTTTTCCACCAGGCAGGTTTGTTAGGATGTTGTTCTTACGACTTTTTCTTGCTACCAGGAGCAGAAACTGAGTGGGCAAATATGATCAAAAGACCTTTTATCCGGGTTCCTGAAATTGGAAACATGAATTCTCTTCCTTACCCGATTTCAAATCTATATTCGGAACAACTAGTTAATATGCTACTAAAACCTCAACTTGGTGGCCATGCTGGAACATTATCTGCTCTACAACAGGAATCGGCTGCTAGTGGAGATCCACTAGAAGATATGAAGACTATGCAGGCCAAAATCAACCAAAAGAATCTGGTTTTCTCTTCGGAAGTTATGTCTCTACAGAATCAAAACCCTTCCCAGTTGAATACCACAGCCAAGTGTGGAAGTCAGATACCAGTTGGAAGTAACACTGACAAGTCAAAGTTAGAACCTGATCTTTCAACAGATCAAGTAAGCCAGTTGAGCTCTACAGTACCGGGAAATGAGGACAAATTGGCTGCCGGGATTGCTAGTAACCCCTATAACCATGCATTTTTCAACCAAAACCAGGGTTTGGGGCAGTTACAAACTAGCCCACGGCCTATGCAGCAACCTTTGGAGTCATTACTCTACCACTCCCAACAGCAAACTGATATACCTCAGTCAGATTTCAATAGCACAAATGGTTCCCTTCCATCCTTAGACAATGATGACTGCATGTTTTACCAACCCTTTGCTGGGATACTGAGATCACCAGGGCCTTTGTCTGTGTTTGGGTTGCAAGATTCTCCATCTGTTATAACCGAAGCAAATAATTTCTCCCTAACTTCAATGGGTCAGGAAATGTGGGATAATAGCCTCAGTAATTATAGGCTTTTACCGCAAGTTGATCAGCTCACTTCATCCCATCAAGACCCATGTACCCTTAATTGTGTTCCTAATTCAAGCAGTCTGAGAGATTTGTCAGATGAGAGCAACAACCAAAGTGGGATTTATGGTTGTCCCACCGGTGTAAGTAATGTTGTTGACCCTTCAGTTTCAAGCACCATAATGGATGAGTTTTCTACACTAAAGAATGCCGACTTCCAGAATCCTTCAGAGTGCTTGGTTGGCAACTTGAGCTCTAGCCAGGATCTTCAGTCTCAGATTACCTCTGCAAGCCTAGGGGACTCTCAGGCTTTCTCGAGGCAGGAACTGCATGACAACTCTGGTGGTACATCCTCGAGCAATGTTGATCTTGATGAGAACAGTCTACTGCAGAATAGTTCATGGCATCAAGTGGTTCCACCCGTGCGAACCTACACCAAGGTATGCAATTTATAAAATGCTTCTGCCATATGATCTAATAGGTTTAAAACCAAGAAATTTGTTATTGTCTGATTTAGGTTGAGTATGGTTAGCCAAGGGTACGGTGTAATTGATTTGGATTTGGCTGACAGGTTCAAAAGGCGGGATCTGTTGGTAGGTCAATTGATGTTACTAGTTACACAAACTATGAGGAACTATGTTGTGCAATCGAGTGCATGTTTGGACTGGAAGGACTGCTTAATGACCCAAGAGGTTCAGGGTGGAAATTGGTTTATGTGGATTATGAGAACGACGTTCTGCTTGTTGGGGATGATCCTTGGGAGTAAGTAAAACCTTGTCTTACTAACATTTGGCGTTGTGATGAGCAGCTTCTGATGAGTGAATTTGTTGCAGGGAATTTGTTGGTTGTGTTCGGTGCATCAGAATCCTTTCACCAACAGAAGTTCAGCAGATGAGTGAAGAGGGAATGAAGCTTCTCAACAGTGCTGCTGCAATGCAAGGGATGAATACCACCGTGTCCTAAAGCCCTAAAGCCCTAAAGCCTGCTGCTGCTGCTGCATTGTTATTCATGCTGCCTCGCCTCATATGTATTCAACTTACTATCTATTCAAACTCATGCAATGGCCACTTCACCTGGCTACTAATGTACTTTAGCTTTTGAGTTTTAGGTCGAGTTGATGTACCCATAACTGACATTAATCAGCAGGATATGAAATTAGACGTACTAGTGTAATAGAGCTTTGTTGTTGGCAATGGGGATTTGTATAATGTTCTAGTTCACTGATTTAGGTTTCTGAACAGAAAAAAAAAGGAAAAAAAAAAGTATAATTTTGATCGAACTCTTTTGACTTTTGACACCACCAAGGCCCCAATTGAAATTAATGAAATGTTTTCACTTTATAAAACAAAAAATATATATTTTTTTAAATTTGCTGCTTTGTGGAATTAGGATAAATGACAACGAAGAAATCTTATACTTATTCCTTCCTAAACCCCAGGCCCAAATCAAACTCTCGCTTCCTTCCTTCTCTATGTTCCTCAAAGTCTGAACCCCTCTTTTTTGCATCAGATTCAAATCCCAAACTCCCCAAGATTCTATTCTCAATTCTCAAATCCTGATCCCAAATAAATACCACAACGTCGGATTTTGAGGTACGGTCAGTTCGATCATCTGTTTTCGCGATTCAGGTTTGCATGAACAAACTGATTGCTGGTTTGTAGGATACATTGGATTCCGAGGTACGGATTTTGATGTTTATTTTACTGGATTGCCTTTGTTGTTGTGATCATGGCGGCACCGATTATTTTATGTAGACTGGACCCCTTCTTGATTTTTGTTTTGACTTTCTGGTGTTGTCTTGTCGTTGTGCCTATGATTATTGCGGAGGTCTGGTCTTATATTACTAGATATTCAGTTCAGTGTGACCGTAATTTTTTGTAGATTTTACCGCGGGGTTTTTTAGATTATGGGTTGAATCTTCTCCTTTTCCTTCACTTTTGATCACAGAATTCTTACCTTACACTTTTCTTTCGGTGCATCATGATGATTTTAATTGTAATTGAAAGTTGATTAATCACAGTAAAAATCACTGTAGAATGAACCAAGAATTATCTTTAAATTATTGTTTTAAAATAAATAAAGTCTGAAGTAGAAGCCTTGCTTAGGAAGATTCAAAAACAAAATTTAATTTGCGTATTTCTGATAAGAGTGTGCTATGTACGCTTCCTGATCTTGATATCTAATTAGGATTTGTATAGGCCAACGAGAAAGAGATGTGCACCATGAAAAGGAAAAGCAGCAGCGATGTAAAGCAGGACTACGAAAGTGCTAGTGACGACTCCAGTTATCTTGAAGAAGAAGGAATTGTGGACTACGAAAATGGTTGCGACGACTCAAACTATCTTGAAGGAGAAGAAGACACAGACGCTAATGTGTTCTCTGTGGAGACTCAGTCGCCACAGCAAAATTATATTTTTCTGAGAGAAGAAGAAATTGGCCGACTTCAGGAGGATGATATTACAGGAGTGTCCAATGTCCTCTCTATATCGAAATCCGCTGCATGCTTCCTACTATTTCACTTCAATTGGAGGGTCAATAGACTGCAGGAGGAATGGTTTTCTGATGAAGACAAAGTCCGCGAAATAGCTGGCTTGTTGAAGAAGCCGGTATTGCTTCACCGATTAGGTAATGTCAATTGCGGAATATGTTTCGAGGACTATAGCTACTCATCTGATCAATCGGCGCATAGTGCTATTTTCTCAGCCGCTTGTGGTCATCCTTTTTGTAAAGATTGTTGGACAGGTTATATCAGCACATCGATTAATGATGGTCCAGGATGTTTGATGCTGAGATGTCCTGAACCATCTTGTAGTGCAGCAGTTGATTGGGATTTGATCCAAAATGTGTTGACAAACCAACATGATCACGAGATTGAGAGGTATAAGCGCCACCTCTTGAGGTCTTATGTTGAAAAGCATAAGCAAATGAAGTGGTGCCCTGCTCCTGGCTGTGAGTATGCTGTTAAAGTGTTTGATGAAGATTTGACTGGAAATGGAGGCTGTTATGATGTTTCTTGCATTTGCTCAAAAAGCTTCTGTTGGAATTGTGCCGAGGAGGTTCATAGTCCTGTGGACTGTGACACTGTGGGAAAGTGGATCTTGAAGAACAAGGATGATTCTCAGAACGCGCAATGGATAGTGGTTAATACCAAGCCCTGTCCCAAGTGCAAAACACCGATTGAGAAGAACAATGGGTGTAATCACATGAGGTGCAAGCCGCCTTGCGGGCAGAACTTTTGCTGGCTGTGCCTCGGGCAACTTGGTTGCAAATGCAATGGTTACAATCGAGCTGTAAATCAAAACGTGAAGGAGGAGAATGAGAGTGAGAGGGAGAGGAAGAGGCTAAAGATGAGTTTAGAAAGATACAATCATTATTATGTGCGCTGGGCAAACAATCAAGCTTCAAAGCAGAAGGCAGTCGAGTCATTGCTTAAGGCGCAAACGGAGCACATCGTGAAACTTTCTAGCAAATCGATTCCCTTAATTACCAAGGCTAATGATCTTGAATTCATTATAGAGGCATGGAAACAGATAATAGAATGTAGGCAGGTGATAAAATGGACATATGCATATGGTTATTACATACCCCAGGAAAATAAATATGACAAGAAGCGGCAGCTGTTTGAGTACTTGCAGGGCCAAGCAGAGCACAGCCTGGAGAGGCTTCACCAATGCGCTGAGACTGAAATGAAAGGGTTTGTCAAGGATTTGGCCCCATTGGAAGAGTTCCAGGACTTCCGTCTAAAGCTCATTCGACTGACAAATGTGACCGGAACTTATTTTAAGAAGCTGGTTACAGCGCTGGAGAATGGCCTCTCTGAGGTGGAGACTAGCTAGTTTACCTAGTCATTTTCAATATTTCTTGTCATTTCAGTTGTACTTTTCTTCTATGGTTGGTAATTCAGCTTAGTGATGCTTAATGCATCTCCAGTAGGACGACGATGCGTCTTGGTTCTATTTCTTATCAACTTAGAGCCATGTGATAACATGGTGTAATATACTTCTTTATAACTAGACTGTAACAGTTTGATTGATTTGTGCCTGGTGCTGCTGATGTTCTTTGTCTTTGGCGTTTTATGTAAATTTGATGTATTAATAACCAGTGCATTCGATCGATTGAGCCCAAGTTTTGTACTTTTTATTTTCTAGTGCTTCTAAACTCTAGAGCTAAATCTGAAACTTAATTATAATTAAACTTCAGATTTGGTAGACTTAAGTGATAATTAAAATTCAGATTAGGTAGGTTAGGTAAAATATGAGGTTAAGGAGACGGATCCTGTTTCCTTACAGGAATAACCAAATTGGATTTCTCTCATTATTGTGCTTTTCAAATCAGGCTTTTCCTTAATAGGATTCTCGCATATTCTTAATAGAACCACAAATACAAAAAAGCAAGAACGAGAAATAGTACTGGACTACTAGATTGAGAGAAAACGTGACTGGTTAAATCCCTTTTCTTTTCATCATCGGAACAATCTCACACAAACGTTTACGCCGAATTAGGTGAGTTTTAACCTAGTTTCTTCATAGTTTTCAAGATCTGTTGCTTGATGAATAAGAAATAAACTTTAAGAGGTCCTCCTCTTCTTTGTGGGAAAAACAGACCCACCTTTTTAAGGAGGAACCTGTGATAACTCTTCCTCCACAATCTATTAATCAGTTTTTCGTTGTTCTTCAAATTGCATTATTTGACTCTTCCTCTCCCTCTATATCTTCTTTTCTCTTCCTCTGCAATCCATTAATCAGTTTTTCTTTGTTTTCAAGTTGCACTAGCCAATGGACGAGAAGAACATTAATTTGCAGGCTTTGGAGAAGGGCGACCAAAACAAAGTAGAGAGAAACGGTGATGAAAAAATCTCATCAGAAGGTGGACTCGAACACGATGGTCCAAACCCTGTTCAAGTTTCACTAAAGGACGCTGAACAAAGTCATTTTACTGAGACAAATTTTGACAGGGAGAGCCACATGAATTCGAAAACTCCAGACATTGTACCAGTGATTGAAGCAACTCAAGAACTAGAACCAGAAGAAAAGGGCAATCAAGAAGGAAATTGTGTTGGATTTGCTTCAACACCAGCACGAGGGGCCGGTTTACGTGTAACCCCAGTGCCGTTTGATCTGAATGTGGTGGATGGAGAGGGTTTGGAAGAACAAATTCCTCCGTCATCTGACCTCCAGGAATCTCCAAGGGAAGTGAATCAAAGTAGATCAGGGAGTCTAAATTTTGATTTAAACCACCATGGTGATGCTCTAGCACTGGATTTAAACCGTCGCAGCCCATCTCCTCCTGCTTCACCATCACCGTCCTCCTCCTCCTCATCATCAGTGCCACAGCCTTTTATGGAGAACTTTGATAGGAATGACACGGAGGAGCCGCATGTTCATAATGATTCTCTACTTCACGGGGCTGGATCAGATGCTTCAGTTTTTCGCATCATGGGAACCAATGTGGAGATTAAAAGAAACAGTAGTGTTCCTGAAACTCTGCCTCCGCCGAACAATGGCAAGGCTCTTTATCTTTTTGGGTACGATATCCGTGGAATGGCTGTGAGGGCCATCTGCTCTCCATCAGCTGTTGTTGAGCCTCCTCCGTTGCCCCTTTCTTGTTTAAGTTCTACTGGTGGCACGGAAACGAAGGAACCAGAAGGTGATATCCGTGGAATGGCTGCAATGGCCACTTGCTCTCCATCGGCTGTTGTTGAGCCTCCTCCATTGTCCCGTTCTTGTTTGACTTCTACTGGTGGCACGAAAAGGAAGGAACCAGAAGGTAGCCAGGAACCTTATGTGGCTAAGAAAAACAGGGCCTGTTCATGCTAATGTGATGCATGGTTGGTATTACTATCATCTGAGGATTTAGGTGGTGGTTGTGTTTGTCATGTCATAAACATGGTTCTGTCACTTCCGTGTCTCAGCTTGATGTATATATTTATCTTATTATATTCAAACTGAAGCAACGTCAGTTGATGTATTAATAACTTGATGAGGAAACTTTACTAGTGCCTTCAATAGGAGCTTATGGTTGACTATAGGAATTTACGCAAGGATCTTTATCCAATTTTAGCAATTTAGTTACTCATTCAAATAATTGTAGTTAAAAGAAGTTCTAAATTACAGATTGTGATGCAAGAAACCCATCTTTGTGCTTCATAAACTTTCATCTATACTAAACACGAAAGTAGTTTCAGTCTTAGAGAGATAGATGCAGTAAGAGTATGATAAAGAAATCTGCTCATTGAGAAAAAAGAAGAAGAAGGAAGCAGCAGCCGTCTGTAATGTAAAAGAAAAACGACAGTGAAAATAATTGGAAGAACAACATAGATGCGAAGTCCATAGAAGAGATTCTAAGTTCAAATACTTGGGTTGAATTTTAGCAATTTTGAGGAGGCCAAACAACAACTGTAATTGGCTACAACGACAGAATTGAAAATGCTAGTATTTTTGGAAAACTGTAATTGTTTCTTCAATTTTTTACCCAGACCATGCCATCTGAGATCAGAGAAGGACCATGCTGAAAAACATAACAAATATTGAATACCTTAGTAGATTCACAAATGCATCAAATATTAATTCTATCATTTCCTAACAACTGATTGTCGATAGAACAACATATCCCTATCAGCAGTACAGAACAAGCAATAGTATAGCTTTAAATTAGAGAATAAATGTCATCCTCTACCACCAGTTTGCAGTAGGGAAATAAGCAATTGATGCCCTTATTGAGATTTTGAAGGAATTTCACGAGGATGTTAAAAGCAATGTAATTCTGTGAGGAAGCTGGATAGAGCATCAGATTCAGAGGTTTGTACCTATTGCAGTATCATCATACTCTAACCGGTTTTTGCAGAACCGCGGACAAGTAAACCTCGGATTTGCTTGACCCCGATGCAGCATCTACTCTATCCCCAACAACCCATTTCAGCTTCTTATATCCAAACCTCTCGATCAACCTGGTTAAATCCCTTTTCCTTTCTTCATTAAAACAATGAAAGTTGTCCAACCAAAACAAACCTCCAGGCCTCAAGATCCGATCAATGTCAAACATTAAGAACTCAAACTTGTCCGGTTTGGCACCAGCATCCAATCCACTGGCAGCGTGAACCAAATCAAACACATTATCGTAGAAAGGAAATCTATGATCCAAGCTCAAAAAGAGCGGAAAAAGGCCTCTTGCAGCTATGAATTCGCTATATGGGGCATCGATGTTCAAAGTGTTGGTGATGACAGTCATGTTCCTCTCTGCCATTGTAGCAGCAAATGTACCAGACCCACCTCCAATATCAAACCCTATTCTGATTCCTCCACCTCCCAAAGCCAACACATCATCAATTACGAAATCATTCTTGCTCCTAGCCTTAACAAATCTCTGATTCTCAGCCCCATTAACCAAATCGAAGCAACCAACGCATTCTCTAGTCAATTTTTTACTATTCAAACACTCGAAATTCTTGCAGCCTAGACCACTCCAAGTAACAATCTTAGCACTAACATTTTTCCAAAGCGAAAACGGAAAAGGAGCTAAACCAACCTTGGGAAGAGTCTTGGCAAAGCACCTCCTCCTCGGCAACGGCTCACATCCACGAAGAATCAGCCTCTGGGCCAGGCTCCAGTCGTCGGGGCAAGGCCCAGAGACCTTGTAATTCATGTACTGCGACAGCAAATCCGCGGATTTCTCGCAGGAATGGCCCACAGACGCCACCATTTCCGTGATCCCGGTTCTCGAGTCTTTGCCCAGAGGCAGCTGGTGATGGTGGAGGAAGAGTTTGAGCTCGTTGGCGATGTTGGGCCGCGAAAGATCGAAGCTTTCGTAGCCGAGGAGCTCCTTTTCCATCTGGGCCAGCTTCTTCTGGGAGGAGTCGATCTCTCTGAGGATGAGCGAGACCTGCTCGGAGATGAGGGAGATGTTCTTATGGGTGTGGGTGCGGTGGTCTTTTGGGGAAGATGTGAAGGCGTAGAGGGCGAAGAGATTTGTGGTGAGGACAGAGAAGAGCATGAGAATGTTGACTGCGGAGGAGCACAGGGTGGCTCTTCTGAATCTGGCGGTGCCATCGCCGATCTTCAGAGACACAGAGCCCATCTTGGTTCTGCTCCGAGAGAGTGAGAGTGAGAGATTCGAGTCAACAAGCAAGTGAATTGGAGTAGTGGATTAGAGACTTGTTAAGTGTATTTTAGACACACTGACTTTTGTCACGGCGTTGTGTCGGTTGCGGTTGTCCGCTGCCCTGCGTGAAAACGAAAATGACCAAAACAAAGATAAAGGAAATACTTATGTGGCTCTTGGTGACCAACTACCAAAAAATAGTTCAAGTTTTTTTTACTCATGGTTTTATTTTTACCATTTCTTTGGGTTTAATTTTTAAACTTTCACATCCTCTTTTTATTTATATTATTGGTGAAAACTTTCACATCCTCTTCTTCATGGATGATTTTCATTGGGTATAGATATCAATTTGCATCTTAATTTCTTTGGGTTATCTTAATATGGGTTATAACTCATATTAAGATATTATGGCCTTCATACCTTTAGATCATGAGTACGTATGTTTTGGTTGTAACTGGATGTGATTTCACCTTCATGGGGAGGTCAAGTGCGATATCTTTGTTTGTCTGTGGTTTGACCCAACATATTACAGGGTCTGGCTCCAGTTACTTGTATGGATTCTTTGATCAAGCATGGAGAGATGGAATGACCATGGAGGAATTAAGCAGAGGTATGTATCTCATTTTTGAAGTTGGAAGGTTCAATAATTGCATTGAAACAAATTGGTCATGATAAGATCTCCAGTTTTTATGGGACATGACCTGGTTTTTATTTTAAACCCCTAAAGAAAAAAAAAAAACTTAGATGCTACAATCTGGAAAGCAAGCTTTGATGCTTGAAAAGGAGCTCAGCACTAAACTTTGTCGTTTTATGAATCCTATACACTACATGTAGGTAGTGATGATAACATTGAAGCATTCGCCGTGATAGTTAATGTTCAGTAGTACAGCTAATGAGAAAAGGGAGCTTGCTATCCTTTATGTGATGTTTGTCTTTGTGCATTTTGTTAACATCTCTTTGGTGCCTTATTGCAGGCAGGCATTGGTGGCGGTGTCGTCCGCACTGTAATTGTATGTTTTATATCAAACACTGATTGCGACCAAGCAGATCCTAGCTAGCGTATGTGATGATGAATATGTTCAACTCCCTCTTGGACAATTACGCTGATTTTAGTTGTATTATGTTGGTTCCATCAAAAATGTTTAAACCCAGTGTGGCTTGTGTTGTGTCATTTGTCTCAATTCGATGTGGAGTTGATAAAAAAAAAAAAACCGATGTCAAGTATAATTTTCAAACCAAGCTTAGATTATTACTCTGCTGTCATTAATCTTTGTTGGAACTTGGAAGTAAACTAATACATGTATATAACACCAACCACGAATGTATTACAGCCACTCCTAATTCTGTGATGTCCGTGACTCCGTCTATTATGAACTGACAAGACTCGGTCTGAGGCTCAAAAATTGACTACCTAATCCGACGTCGTATGGTTAGTATTATTGAGCGATTATTAATTTATTATGAAGAGAGCGAGAGAGAGAGAGAGTGAGAGAGTGCGATGGCGATGAACTCTCAGAGCGGCATCCACAACGTGTTCGTGTACGGCAGCCTGATGGCCGAGGACGTCTGTCGAGTGCTCTTAAATCGAGTCCCTCAATCATCTACGGCTATCCTCAATGGCTAGTAAGTCTCGCGCTCTCTCTCTCTCAATGAATTTCGAAAAGGATTGAAATTTGATATTGATGTGGAATGTGTAGTCATAGATATAGCATCAAAGGACGTGTTTATCCGGCGATTCTGCCCGTCGAGAATAACAAAGTTACTGGCAAGGCAAGGTCTTTCTTTCTCTGATGTATTTGTTGATATAAATTTCGATCATCGTAAATATTTGATTGGTTGAGAAACTGTGGCTTTGTTTTGTGCAGGTACTGTTGGGCATCACAGATCCTGAATTGCATATTTTAGATGAATTTGAGGATGTTGAGTATGAGAGGAGCACTGTCGAGGTCTCTTTGATGGTAAACTGTCTGTGTTGCTCTTTTCTTTTTCTATTATTAGGCATTCTTTGCTTGCTAGCTACCTATAAGCTAGAATTAGGCTACTAATTCAGAAAACTTGAACTCCTTCATCAATTTTGATGATCTTTTAGGCCTATGATTGGTCTCTGGATAAATTCTGATAATACTACATACCTTTTGACTAGTGTGCCTTTGGTGGGAGTGCTAAAAAGATTTCTTTGCAGGATACTTCTGACAACTTACGGGTTCATACTTACGTTTGGTGTGACAAAAATGATCCAAACTTGTATGGAGATTGGGATTTTGAGGTAACTCTTTATTATTCTTAGGACCGAAAGCTAAATAAATATATGGGATGAAAATTCCTGCTACTTGGCTGTAATCATCATTATCTTGTATAATATTTCCACACACACAGACATCTTCAGGTGTAAAAACAGGATCAGGTAATGGCAATGCCACTGTATTGTAAGTTTAATCATCATATAAACTTGGTGATTAATCTACTGTTGCCATGGCATAATCATTAAAAGTTAAGTTTAATGATAGGGTTATTGAAAAGGTATCTGATCAAGCATGGTTTGATTAGTCCAGTGTCTACTACTTATATTCTAAAACATGCTGATCTATAGTTTTTGCTTCATCTCAAGATTAAGAGAACCCAGTAACAGTCTTTAGTTGTGTCGCTTTCTTAGTTGTTTTAACTCGTTGTAAATGGCAAGGTATGGAAACAAATGCACATGAAGGATTTTATCAAGATGACTACTGGTTTCATGGAAGAGCTGGAGCTACCTGAATCAAAGCCAAGAGTTGCAACATATGAATCATTTTATCAGCAGGATGGCTAGAAATCCCCCATTGTCATGATTTTATATTCAATTTGTAGATTCCAATCCATATAAACATCTGTCATTCTATCGTCCATAAAATCGTGTTCATTTGTGTTTTTGTTTTTGGTAAACTGGGGCAGAGAATATATGAAACAGTTAGATAGAGATGCAGAAGCAGAACATCAGTGTTTTTCCGGTCTGAAGATGCAGAACACGAGTCAGATGCTGAAACTTTTTTTTTTGTTGAGAAAGGAATTGCATCTTCAAGCCAGATACTACTGAAACTTGAGCTTTGTGCAAATAATTACTTCGCAGATCATCATTCCTAGGAGTGGGCTTAAACGAAGGTCTGCTATAAACCGTTTCTCGAAAACCCCAACAATCCTGTATTTGGGTCCACAGGTTTGCAGACATTTTTTGGGCAGTTATTAAACTGGGCCGACTTTTCAGGTAATGGGCTTCAGGCCCAAGTTTTGAATAACCATTTTTCAGCCAATAGTACACTGGGCCGAGTTTTTAGTTAATGCACTTCTGACCCAAGATTTGAATAACTTTTTTAAAATAGGAAACCAGGCCGAATTTTCAATTAATGGCCCCAGGCCCAAGTTAAGAAGTAAAATGGGCCGAATTTTCAGTTAATGGTCTTAGGCCCAAGTTAAGAAGTAAACTGGCCGAATTTTTAGTTAATGGGCATAGGCCCAAAATAAAATCTGGGTCGAAATTTCAGTTAATTGTCTTAGGCCTAAGTTAAAAATCTGGGCCGAATTTTTAGTCAATGGGATTAGGCCCAAGTTAAAACTGGGCCGAACATTTTGTTAATGAAATTACGCCCAAAATAAAATCTGGGCCGAATTTTCAGTTAATGGGCTCAGGCACAAATTAAAAACTGGGCCGACTTTTCATTTAATGAGCATAGGCCCGAAATAAAATCTGGGTCGAATGTTCAATTAATGGGCTTAGGCCCAAGTATAAAATCGGAGCTGAATTTTCAGTTAATGGGCTTAGGCCCAAGTTAAAAATTGGGCCGAATTTTTAATTAATGGGCTTAGGCCCAATATAAAATCTGGGCCGAATTTTTTGTTAATGGGCATAGGCCCAAGTTAAGACTGGGCCGAACTTTCAATTAATGGGATTAGGCCCAAATAACATCTGGGCCGAATTTTCTGTTAATGGTCTTAGGCCCAAGTTAAAAATGGGCCGAATTTTCGGTTAATATGATTAGGCCCAAAATAAAATCTGGGCCGAATTTTCTGTTAATGGTATTAGGCCCAAAATAAAATCTGGGCCGAAAATTCAGATGATGGTCTTAGGCCCAAATTAAAATCTGGGCCGAATTTTCAGTTTATGGTCTTGGGCCCAAGTTAAAACTGGGCCGAACTATTTGTTAATGAAATTAGGCCCAAAATAACATCTGGGCCGAATTTTTAGTTAATGGTCTTAGGCCCAAGTTGAAATCTGGCCGAATTTTCAGATAAATGGGCTTAGCCCAAGTTAAAATTTTGCCGAATTTTCATTTAATGGGCTTAAGCCCAATATAAAATCTGGGCCGAATTTTCAGTTAATGGGCTTAGGCCCAAGTTAAAAACTGGGCCGAATTTTCAGTTAATGGGCTTAGGCCCAAGTTAAAAATTGGGCCGAATTTTCAGTTAATATGATTAGGCCCAAAATAAAATCTGGGCCGAAATTCAGTTGATGGTCTTAGGCCCAAATTAAAATCTGGGCCGAATTTTCAGTTAATGGTCTTGGGCCCAAGTTAAAACTGGGCCGAACTTTTTGTTAATGAAATTAGGCCCAAAATAAAATCTGGGCCGAATTTTCAGTTAATGGGCTTAGGCCCAAGTTAAAAATTTTGCTGAATTTTCATTTAATGGGCTTAAGCCCAATATAAAATCTGGGCCGAATTTTAAGTTAATGGGCTTAGGCCCAAGTTAAAAATTGGCCCGAATTTTTTGTTAATGGGCTTAAGCCCAATATAAAATCTGGACCGAATTTTCAGTTAATGGGCTTAGGCCCAAGTTAAAAACTGGGCCGAATTTTCAGTTAATGGGCTTGGGCCCAAGTTTAAAATTGGGCCGAATTTTTAATTAATGGGCTTAGGCCCAATATAAAATCTGGGCCGAATTATCTGTTAATATGCTTAGGCCCAAGTTAAAACTGGGCCGAACTTTCAATTAATGGGATTAGGCCCAAAATAACATCTGGGCCGAATTTTCAGTTAATGGTCTTAGGCCCAAGTTAAAAACTGGGCCGAATTTTCAGTTAATATGATTAGGCCCAAAATAAAATCTGGGCCGAATTTTGAGTTAATGGTCTAGGCCCAAAATAAAATCTGGGCCGAAAATTCAGTTGATGGTCTTAGGCCCAAATTAAAATCTGGGCCGAATTTTCAGTTAATGGGCTTAGGCCCAAGTTAAAAACTGGGCCTAATTTTTAGTAAACGACTATACACTCAACCAAATCAAGCAATTGAAGGACTTCACGAAAAAATTTTGAGACCAAAACCTCTTTGCGGGATATGTGCAACCTCCTCACAACTAAAGGTACGTCAATTACGTCACGGAAAGCAGGCACTGCAGAAGTATATATTAAGTATAAAAAAAATCATAAATTAAGTATAAAAAAAATCCATTTAAAAAAAAAAAAAGTATAAAAAAAATCTTATTATTCGGAATACACTAACCACTCTAAAATCTTGCAAGGGACTGCCAGTTTCTTAATGCTCCCTAAATTACAAATATCACAGTTTATACATCCGTAATTATATGAATGATGTTCAGCAAGTGTTGCATAAAAAAAAAACTAAAACAATGTACTTCATTGCAGAAAATGCCAATTGAAACCTCCAAAAGAACATTCCAAAAAGGCCTGGGTTCAACAAATGTTTGAAGCTCCCAAAAGGCTGGGTTAAAGCATGTTTAAAGCTCCCAAAGGAAGGAATCAGCAAAATAAACACTAACTAAAACATAAAAAGGTAAACATTCTTCCAAAAAAAGCAAGAATATGTAACGATGTAGCACTCCCACAGCCACTTTAGCACGTCAATGATTAGCCTTGGCTTGAGCTTTCGCATGAGTCTTGGCCTTTGCCTAGTAATCAAAAGAAGAAACAGTAAATGAGCATTTATGCAAGTCTAGCTGTAGGATAGGGCAAAATTCCATCTCCCTCTCTCAACCTCTTCCTTATTTCTCCACAAGGCTGATTTTGCTAAATGTATGGATTATTTTGCTTGTCCGAAATGTTATACTTGTCTGGAGACTTCAATTACGAGACTCTAATTAATTGGACTATAACACGTTGTTCAATGCTTAAGTCCAACAGCTTAAGCCCCCAAAACTAAGTATCAGCAATACAGAACAAAACTTTGGAATTATGATTAGAAATATCAGAACCACCTTTGGAATTGATAGGGAATCCTGAGATTTTGGAACCGGAATGGAAATGGTATTTGTAGGGAGATTTCAAAAGTATTATCAAAGCCCCATTCCTGTTTGATCTGGCCGAAAGAATCCGCAGAGCACACAGGTTTTACTTTATCATTAGCAGATCAATTACAGGAATATTTTAGCAATCTCCACATATGAAAAGGTCTAATAATCAGAAAACAAAGTCAACTCGAGCATAAATTCTGAGAACGAGGGAGGGACTTGGGGTTAATCAAATGGCTTGTAATCAGTAAGAATAACCACTATGTACTTTGTATCAAAATCTATACAGTTTAGACAAACAAATTGAAGCGATAACAAATCTGAATAAAACCAGTGACATTGAACGACGCACCTTCAAAATTTTGTGCTTCACGCTTCCATAAACCACACCCAAAGTGCAGGCCGATACACGAGCAACCTACCAATCGTTCAGAAATTCAAAAACGGAAAAACAAATTAATTACAAATTTCTCAGAAACCAAACGGAGGCTAAGATCCTGACTAAGATCAGAGGTAAAATGAGTGTACCAGTGCGAGAGTGCTGGTGCCAGAGTAAGGACCTGGAGGTGGCGCCATTGAATTTGATAACGAAGAAAAAAATCTGAGCTTAAATCGTCGATTGATTGCTGCGAAACCCTAATCAGATTGCAGACGGTGGTGGTTGCTTTACAAGTTTGGATCCGGTAAAATAGTTTCTCTGAATTGTCGGGTTGGATCAACAAATTGATCCACACTCACGAGATTAGCTACTACCCGAAACGTGGCACGTTTAGCATCGTCTCTCGCCACGTGGATATTGCTGAGTAAGGGACGACGTCGTTTTCCGGAAAACGAAAACAGATGTCTTGAGAGTTGAGAAGAAAGAAGAAGATACGGTTGCGGAGAAAATCCAGCGAGAATGGGAGCATCAACTTCGACGGAGCACAAGGTTCCGGCCGAGCAACGAGAGGCGGAAACCCTCGCAGCCTCTACCGGAGCTCTTTCTATGCTTCAAAAGTCTTTCTCTAAGCTCGCCGATCCTCAGTCTAGTGCAATTCCCTTGGACTCTCTTCAGGTAAACCTATCTCCTTGAATTGAATTTTAATTTCCGTCCTTGAATTGTTTTTCAATTTAACAATGGATCACTATGATGACTTTTCAGCAATGCTTTCGTTTAACTTGCACGAACCCGGTGTGTGAAGCTCTTACAGTTCCCGATTCATTTCCGATACTGTTGGATCATCTCGGTTCCTCCAATGTGGACCTGTTTTTCGTCTCGGAAAAAGGTGGAGTGAGTTGGGTGGAGTTCGTTAGAGGTTATAATAAGTGCTGTGCGAGAAAGTCTTTGTCCATGTCTGTTAATACTTTGCTGAGAGTGTTTACTGTGACACTAAAGAAGACGGGTTTGCCTTCGAACTTGGAATTTGAATCTGATGATGATGATGATTGTAAGATAAGCGGGTGGCTTATGCCCATGGATGTGCTTATGCTTCTTTGGATCTGTTGGGCCATGTCTTGGAATTCTAGGACTTCAGAATTTCCCAAAGAGAAACCAAATTTATTTCTGCTGGATGTTAAGCATATTGTATTATCGGCCATTGAATCATGCGCTGAAGTTGATAGTGGCTTGAATGTGTGGGACTGCGAGCTTTCGGGTTTGGAAGTTAAACTTCCTGTGGGGAAGTTTCTTTCTTGGGTTTTGAGAACAATGCCTAGTCTCCCTGGTTGCTTTACGCAGTTTTTGTATGCAATACTCAAACATTCCGCTTCTGAAGAGGTAGCGAATCTTGTCTATTGAACAAACAAAATCACATGTCTTTGTGTTTTCTTTTCTCTTATGCTTGATTATCATGTATTCAGCTCATCAATTAAAGATTTGTTATGATATAAGTTGCAACTCCACTCCTGACAGTGGATGCATTTTGGTACTAGCTTATAGAATGAGTTACTATTTTACGGTACGTAGGTTGTCCTCATCCATTAACTTGGATGTTTATATTATCTGATTGGAAACGCCTTTTGATGGCAGGCTGGACTGAAATGTTCGACTTCATCAGCTGCAGATAATTCGTCAACTATGGCATGCAGTTCTAATCTTTTGTCTCATGGGATGGCATGGGCGATTTCGCTCACACTAACAGGCCCATTAAGTGAAGAGATATCAAGGACATGCTTCCCTAGTGAGGCTGATGGAATAAATGAGAACCTACTTTACAGGTTTTTCATTTTTTCTCTTCTTCTTGATCTTGTGTTGTATGAACTGCCTGCCCATTCACATCCATATTGTTATGCATATGTTACATTATTCCCCTAATACACTCAGTTTTCTTGTATACCGCCCTTACTGTTATATGATGTCTGTTTTAGATATTTTGAATAAATGTCTTCCATTCATTTCAGTTCGAGAATTGCCTATTTAGCATCTATTGTATACTAATGTGTAGGTCAAATCTTCATGGGAGAGGGTTGAATAGATTCTGGTCTAATGTTGAAGGTTACCAAGGTCCATTGCTTATCCTGATTTCTGCAACCTCAGGAGATGGTAGTGCCAATAAAAGAAATTGGATTGTAGGTGCTCTCACACATCAAGGTTTTGAGAATAGGGATCTTTTCTATGGAAGTTCAGGAAGTCTATATGCTATAAGTCCAGTCTTTCACGTGTATCCATCTACTGGTATGTAAAGTGGACGGAGAGGTGCTGTAATTATTTCAATTTCATAGAATTGCTGAGTAGGTCTAAAACTAACCATGTAAGGAACTATGATCAATGACAGGAAAGGAAAGGAACTTTGTGTATAGCCATCTCCATCCCACTGGCAGGGTATATGAGGCGAAACCAAAGCCTGTTGGGATAGGATTTGGTGGAAGTATGGGAAATGAGAGAATTTTTGTTGATGAAGATTTTTCTAAGGTTACCATTCGCCATCATGCAGTTGACAAAACTTATCAATCTGGCTCCCTCTTTCCTGATCAGGTATGTATAATTGTAATGTTGCAATGTGTATGGACATAACTATCCAATACTTGGATTCTTTTGACACTGACTGTAAAAAATGACTTATAAGGTACCACAATATAATATCTAAACTTTAATTGGTACAACTCAGGGCTTCCTACCTGTTGAAGCTTCGATTTCAGAAGTTGAAATTTGGGGACTTGGTGGCGGAGGCGCCAAGGATGTGCAAGATTCATATAAGAATAGGGAACAACTTTTCACTGTGCAAAGACGAAAGGTAATCCACCTACATCAGACTAGGTCAATATTTTGGATCTTCATAGTTAATTTGACTCTCTTTGCTCGTCTCTCTTTGCAGGTTGACTTAAAAACATTTGCAAACTGGGAGGATTCACCCGAAAAGATGATTATGGACATGGTCTCCAACCCCAATGCAGTTCGACGGGAAGACCGCTAAATACACCATGTGTGTGGAACTGTATTTTACTTTCTCGCTGGTCCAAGTGTGATTATAGCTCTGTAATATCCATATATAATGTGTGTGAAGCAACTCAAAATGGAGTAACTGGCCGATAATACATAATATAGTAAATTTTAGTAATGAAGATCCAAAGGTGTGTCGTGTTGGTACAGAGCTTGTATGCTACAACTGGATGCATTTATCAATTCACATCTCAAGCCGTACCTAACATTTTGAGCGGATTGTTTGGATTCTTTGTTGACGAGTAAATTCTCAGTTCCAGTCATCTTCTTTTAGATTTGGAAGTGCTTCATTAGCAATAATTGTGAATCGGAAACATTCTTATGAGACGTCACTGTCTTATTACAATCTTATGAGACGCAATAATCTCATCACTAGCAAGAAGCAGATCAGCTATGTTGAATGGTGCTCCTCTTAAGAATT
The DNA here is from genome assembly GCA_029955375.1 of Rubus parviflorus. Lineage (NCBI taxonomy): Eukaryota > Viridiplantae > Streptophyta > Magnoliopsida > Rosales > Rosaceae > Rubus > Rubus parviflorus. The sequence goes on along the minus strand of JARGGL010000001.1, from coordinate 1,292,400 downwards.
TTGAGTGCGTTGAATAGTAAATAACGGATCATTGAAATATTCACCCAATCAATCCGAATTTGTTTTGGAACAAGATTAATGAATTGATGCACAACATACAAATCATTAGGGGAGAAACTAAACTCAATCGATTAGCATCCAAGCAGACTTCAAAAGACAATGGTATGAACCCTTTCGAATTCAATGGTACTCATGACTTCATAAGTCATGCAATGCAGACAATGGGCCAATAACGAGTGATTTATTTCTGGATTATAGATTTCTTCCCTGCTTTAACAAGGCCAGAACAATCTCATACACTGAGGATTTTAACTAGAACCACATATTATCAAATGCTTCCACAACAAAAACCCATCAAAACATAAAATGGTCTAAAATTGTTCCCTTTACCAAAGGAAACATGAATTGAAGTCTCGCAGAGCTGACCATGAAATTGTTCCCAAGTAAGATGTAGATCAAACAAGACAGAGGTTACTGCTTCTTCTCTTCTGCTTTCCTTGGCTGAAAGAAACAACACATGACACCGTAAGACAAAATATACATAGCAGAAAGTTTCTGTAAAAAGAAGATAACCGAAAGAAAGACCCCCAGACCCCTTGCATTGGGATGTGGAGAGGTCTTTCAAAACACACACGCACACACAAGACAGAGAGAGAAGTTCCCTCCTCTAATCCTAAAAGCTAAAAATACAGCATAACAGGCATTTAATAACTATTTGAACATCCTATGACCGTAAGTTAAATGATACACAAAGCTGTGGCGTATTTGATCAGATCTGAAGCAGACACAAATAGGTTCCTGAAGCAGTGGCAGGCATAGTGGTGATTGAGATTCTTTCTAAACACTAAAACTTCTTACTTTCACTGGAAAGCATCTGCAGACTAAATTTCACACTAATATAAATACCAAGTAATCATAAAAACCAATGATATTTGGTGCACAAGTGATCAGGCCTTTGTAGTCACAAATATTCAGGCTTAACCATGTCTAGCTAGTGGAAAGCTACAGCAGCCCAAAGCCTATGATAGTTTTGTACAGGATGAGTTTTTACCCCAAAAGAGTTAATTGTGAATTGGAAGTAATAATAAATGAGGACACCTAAGAAGACACAACAAAGGGATCACTGTGAACACTATAATGCCATGTATGATAAGCACAGCATAGCACGATAGGCAAACACCAACAACGAATTGCATGGTTTAAAGTAGATTCAAACGTCTCAAATTTTCAAAGTGGAGTGGAGTGGTTACATAAAAATTAATGATAATAGAGAGTGCAAGTATATGCTGCAAAAGCATATCGGACCCAACTTTCTTTGATTAATGCACATCAGATGTTCGATAAATTGCCCCACTGAGCAACTCCCTCTAAATCAAAATCAAAAGCGAGCAGAGAACTCTAAAACACGCACCTTGGTACCAGGAGAGGGTTGGTGGAGCTCCTCCGCAGGAATAATAACGGGCCAGGCCTCGCCGGCGTCGCGGAACATCTGCTCGGTCTCAAGGAGCTGACCCTTTTCAAGAATCATGTTCCTTATGCTCTGGGCTGGTGTGGCGGTGGCGTCAAAGACTTCCTCGACTCCGTTGACGAAGGTCACGGTGATCTTGGGCGGTTCGTCATCGGTCCGGCGCTTGACTTGGACGGCGCAGCCGGGATTGGACTCCTTGGCCTTGGTCGCGTTGCACTGTGCCAAGAACTCCAAGCACGACGCCGTGCGTGGGTCCAACGCATTGAACTCGATTCTCACTCGGGATAGGAACTTCAACATTCTCGCAGAATTTGGGTTTTGCTCTCTGTTGCTTAATTTGCTGAAATGAATACCGATTTGATCGTATCAAACAAATACTGATTATCATGACAGTGATAGTGAGTGATTGTAAGCAAGCCCAAACCAAATCAATGGGCCTTAAGTTGCGATGTAATGGGCTGTTGATTTCTAGGGTATGAATACATAGGATTTTTCATTTCAAATTTTATTGACAGAAAGAACATTGCTGCTTCAAAAATCGTGACATTCAGTTGTGCAATTGTCTTTGGCTACTCGACTGTAATCATGATTTTCTGTTTCACAACAAGGAAACGGTATAACCCATAACGTTAATCAGACCATCGTAACCAGAAATAACATCTAAACAAAGATGGAAGATGCCACATGTGACCAACCCAATCCTAGTCAATCCTGGATTTTGGATAGAACAAATGTTATTGATGCCGCAATTGATTTTGACAGTAAGGCTTCCACTCAAGACAAATAAAGGCGAACAAGAGTATGGCAATAAATTAAACAAATTTTGACAAAACCAACGAAAAAAGAAATTTGAGCCACACTAAAGGCTCTTCACCAAAATGGAGGCGGAGTTATTGATGATCTCTTCACCAAAATGGAGGCGGAACAAGCAAGTTATTGATGATCTCTTCACCAAAATGGAGGCGGAGTTAATTCTCAAAATTCCCCTGAGCAGACGGGCTTCCGAAGACAGACTGATCTGGCACTATGAGAAGAGAGGTATTTTCAATGTGAAGAGTGGCTACCATGTTGCAAGAACAACGAATCAGAGGCTCCTCGCTCTCGGCTCTTCATCAAATGGTCCTTGTAGGGGCAAGGGCAATTTGTGGAATAAAGTCTGGAAGGCACGCATTCCCCCAAAAATCCGGTCCTTCATCTGGAGATTGTTAAAAGGCATCCTCCCTACCAGGTGTGCTCTCGCTAAGAAAATATCTATCCCTGATATTAATTGTTTATTTTGCAAGGACAAAGCGGAATGTGATGTCCATATTTTCAAGCATTGTTTGGCGTTGGAAAGTTTTTGGAATGCAAGCTCCTTGGGCATGCTTTTCAATTTGCACCCAACAAATAATCTTACTGATTGGATTTTGGATGCGTCCTCTACTCTCAATACTGAGCTTTTTGATAAGTTTCTCACTTGCCTTTGGACTATCTGGAAGGAAAGAAACAATATTCTTTGGAATGGTAGTGACTTTTCCACTTTATTTATGGCAACTTGGGCTACTAATCACCTACATGATTATCAGAGGCTCCACCCTTCCAAGAGTGTGACCAAGAATAGAATTTTGACCCATTGGACTAGTCCTCCTAGTGGTAGACTCAAAGTCAATATCGATGGCTCGTTCAGAGCTGATGAAGCGGTGGGAGGGATTGGTGTTGTTGCGCGTGACAACCAAGGGTTGTGTGTGGCAGCCTTTGCACGACAGCTGCCCTTTGCCTCTTCTGCTCTTCATGTTGAGCTCGAAGCCTGCAGGGCTGGTTTGTTAATTGCAATCCACCAAGGATGGACCGAGATTGAGCTTGAAAGTGACTGTGTGCAGCTTGTTACTGCATTAAGTACCCCTAGTGAGGATTGGTCGGAGGTGGGTAGAATCGTTGAAGATTGCAAAAACTATATGAGGACTTTTAACAATATTCAGGTCCGTCATATCTTTAGGGAAGCAAATTGTGTTGCTCATAGGCTAGCACACATTGCTAATTTTTCGGCTATGGATGAATTTTGGCTTGGAGAGACACCTGCTATCATTGAAGATGTTCTCTTCGAGGATTTTTGTAATAGTGCTCGAGGTTCAGGCCTTACGTCCCCCTCGATGCACAACCATTTTCATCTATAATGAATTTCTTTTCCTCAAAAAAAAAAGGCTCTTCATTTGAAATGAAAAATGTACATACAAAAAACTAGTTTAACTACTTATCTCTCTATCAAGTTTCATTCTCTTAGCACTCTGCACCTCTGCCACACTAGAACCCCGCTGTTGGAAAGATGCATCGTGTTGGTATGAACAGTTTGCTCCATGGCGGCATCCCCTTGAACTATTGAAGTATATGCAAGGCTTCATAATCTTCGGCTTTGAATCTCTTGATTTGTAACCATTAAAGGATTCTTGGTTTGCCGAATGGTGGCTATGACTGTTGCCAAATGGTGCAAAGGAGTCGTGCCTATCTCCTCCATGTTGTTGAATCAAGCTTTTATAATAGTTGATATCCTTTGCTGGTGGTGGTCCGACAGAAGGTGACGAGGAAACTGGAATGGTTGATGACAAAGATGGATCAGAAACATGTCCCATTCCTCCGATATTTGCCTGAGGATAGAAATGTCCACTTGATACGACGGTTGACAAAGGTGCGATACTTTCTGTGCTATTAATGTGAAGAGGGAGCGGATCTGAAGAAGTCATGGATGGTGATCTAGTCACTGCCTGTGGATCTGTAACCAATTTCTCAATCATCTTTGGATTGCTGAGAATCTTAATCAGCAATTCATGGTCAATCATATTTCCATGCTCATTGTTGCCATTCATGATTGCACCAATGGCAGCAGAAGCAGCAGCTACGACATTCGGTTCTACACCAATAGGCTGCTTATTATAGGCAATGAAATTTCTATTACTAGCTGCACTACTTTGAGATGAAGCTGAAGCTGGAGTTCCATGCATTGATACGAAGGACGGTGAACTTGTGGGAATCTTAAATGGTACCATGGACTCAGATGATGTATCAGTTGCTACATCTTCCTCTTCAATAGGAGTGATAGGTATCGAAAGAGGTTGTACATCATTGTGACTACAGTCGTCCACATCTGCAAAGGGGCTGCATGGAGAAAAATGAAAAAATGTTCAGTCAAAGGGTGGGTAAAAGCCAAGATACATGCCCAACCAAAAAAAATAAAAATAAAAAGTTAAGAATCAAACTTTAGAGGAATAGCAGATGGTCGTGGATAAACTGCTTCCAGTACTCGTATCTCTCTCTGATTTTCACTCTCAACCTCTTTGCTTTCTTCCCCGGCAACAACTTGCCAAGCCAAGTTCAGCACAACCTGTAAAAATTTAGTATTATGCATCGAAAATTTCAAACTGAATTCAATGCCATAAATATTACTGAAACTGCAAGATAAATTATCAGGATTAAAATCCCAAAGCAAAGGTTCATATTTACCCTCGGAGGGGATTTCCATCTGATTAGAGGAATTTGAGACAAGTCAATCTGCAGCTGATTTGCTGGATGAGCACCCTCAAAACCAGGGGGCAAATTGTCATCAGAGCCTGTTCCAGATGAATGTGACAACCATGATGTCTTTGCTTGGAGGTGATCTTGAGCACTCAACCCAACTTGTGAAGGAGATTCCTCCAAAAGAAACAGCCTAACCTGTATAACAATGGAAAAGAAGCATTAGGACAGTAAGTTTATGATACTATAAATCATCACGCTTGATCATCATTCATTATTAACTCCTTTACAAAAGTGATTATATACTCGGGTAAACTGAGCTAAGGACTAAAAGTTCAAAGCAAACTGTATTGTCTGTATATATTCAAGTGAAAGAAAAAGGAACTTTACAGAACGGAAGATATAAATATCGAAGCAAATTTACAAAACTATACCATGATAACATGCATCACACCAGTGCATTCATTCCTAACATGCCCATCTCTTAACTTATCACTTGTGATAAAGTTAAGCATATGCATTTGATTCTTATTGATTTCACCTAAAATAAATTTAGGATGAGATTTGCAAAACTAATATAGGCTAATAAACTAGACGCCACGACTTCCTATTTAACAGGAAGAGATAACCTAACCTACTTAAACTAACTCTAATATGAGATAGTTCACTGAACAAGCAACCAGCGACTTAGCAGGAAAGAAGTGGCCAAACTCCTCTTCAACAGGACAAAGTCAGCCAGATGGCTTCAAATAGACAGCCGATGCCATGCCCATCACCCATCCAAAAAAAGGGGAGAGAAAGAGCACCAAAGAATTAATTGCCTTCAATCTGTATAGAATTCGGGTGGATCCCTATCCTTCCTAAAGAAGACTCTTATTGCATCTTGACTTCCCACATGACATTTGGTCTCTGTAAACAGAAGAGCCAAACATAAATCTACATTTCCAGTTTCACACTTCCACCCCAACGTAATTCAGATCTTCCATAGCCAAGTAAAGGTCTCACACCTGACTATGTTCAAAATCAAAATCCTCTCATCCACGATACAAATAAAGAAGCAAAACTATACCAATGTAGATGAGACAGAGCTCTCTACTACCAGGTAAATAGTGGATGGGTGAGGTTAAGGAAAAAGATCAATGGACATGCTATGAGAAGCTCACTTGGAGAAGGGGGGCTTTAAGGCTCATTTAGCTTATTGGCATTACTGATAGTTATATCTTCGTCCAAGCTATTCTTTAAAAGTCTCAAGCCAGACCTTGCATTTCACAATTACAGCATCAAATTAACTAAGGGGAGCAAAAATACTCGAATCCACTCAAGATTAGAGATGCATCGAGTATCACACATTCTGGGAAGGCAATATTCATGCTAATTGGACGACCGACCAAGATCCAAATGACCTTTTGCTTTCTTAGTTTTGCATGCTTCAGCGGTGAATGTGGAAGTTAACATTATCATTTGACCCTCCCACGTTGGAAGCGGCTCAAGTCTTGGGCTTATTCTCCTCTTCAAACAAAAAAGAAAAGAAACAATTTTAGAAAGAAAGAGAAAATAAAGCACTTCTGAGTTCAATTCACTCCATGCTGATGCAATGGCACATTAAACTTGTGCAACAACAAAACCAACAAAATCTAAAATAAAAGCCCCCTAATGATTTTGACCTTTCCCAAACACAAAATTCTTTTCTATAATTTGTTTCATGTGAGAAACTTGTGCATATTACTTCTAAAGAACTGAAACTAACAAGAGTAAATTTCAACACAGAAACACAGCGAACCATCCCATTCAAGGAAGCAACTACAGCACAGATTCACACGCATTATTCTCACCATTTTTCACACTAACACAAGGCATTCAAAAACAGAAATGCAGAAATCATGACATTGAGATATATGTGACAAGAAATTATCACTACAGAATCAGGTTTATGACCGTTTTCTGACAGTTTTAGGACTCAAAGTGAATGTCACTTGACAAAAATTAACCACTTATCAATGAGGTTATTGAAGAATAAAGTACATTAACCAAGTTTACAAAGGGAAATGAGAGCATGCGTCATGCCATTTTCTTGTTCTTGTAGAATCTTTTCAACAGGAAATGAGAATACTTTCCGATGAGAACACTTCCGCAGTGATCAGTCCCCATGGCAAAAGGCCGCATAAGTATAACCTTATAAGTCCTTGATAACATCTAACTTGCAGTTATATGATTATTATAAGTTTTTCCTCTGCATGGCCAGTTATCAATCCAACAATCTCGAAGCTCCTTCAAATTTAATGTCCATCACTTTGTAATTTGCATTTTATGACATTTTAATTATAATCTTAATTGCATATGCTCCTGTGTTTGAAATTACATTGAATGGCCATCTTCAAAAAGTCTCCAGAAATAGCTTTACCGCTCACATTTTGCAGATAAGAATTTGTATCCCAGTCTCACTTATAGTAAGATTCTTCTTCATGAGTTGCTAATATTTCTAAACATTTAAAGCACTTTATCTCAGAAATTGATTGATAGTTGCAATGAAATCTTTAGACCAATGTTCATTCTCCCTCTAATCCAATTGCCTTTTACACTGACAATTGACCACCAAAACAGCCCCCAAGTTTAAGACATACTTGTTTCAATTTTAAGAATGACAGAAACGAGATGTTTCATTACCTCAAGTATAAACTCCAAAATAAGCATATACTAAGTTCAATGATACATGAGATCTGAGCTACGGAGGCTATAAATTCCAACATTAAGCCTCAATGAAAAATATATATATGAATGCGCATATTCATCTTCTGAACTGAGAAAAGACCCCTAGAACACTTCACTAAGAATTTGGAGCAAATTGCATATCATTTAGAACAATCACAGTTCTAGGATTTAAGAGAAAAACTTTTTTTTTTCTTAACTTTCTTTGTCATATGATATTAAGAGAAACTTATATACGAACTGAACCAGTTGAAATGAAGAAAACTTTTCTACATAAATGTTCATCAGTTGCCGAATTCTGTCATTCAAATGATGCAATCTGTTCCAGAAATGCCTCAAAATCAGAAGCTCCAAATCACTTGTGAGACCAAATACATATCATTAATTCAGAAACCATGCAAAATGATCAAACAAAGTCAGTAGAAAGCAAAGAGTAGATCATATCGAATCAATCAATACAAGAACAAAACAAAAAGAGACAGATTTTTAGAAGTTCAGGTAACTGATTGTTGGGGCTCATTTTCAACAAGCCCAAACCACTCAACGGAATAATCAATTTGGTCACTGAAATGCAATTTTTACCTGACAAAGATTAACATCTGAAGCCCAAGAAACCCTTTTCTGCAATCCCCGCATATTACGTAAAATACCGGTAACCCTTCTTTTCCTGCTTCAATTCCCAGTCTTAGTTACGGTTTCAATTTGAGTCCGATCAAAAGGTAAAACCCCTACTACTCTCAGATTCGAAACCCTAGTCTTACTGTGTCTTCATCATCGCAACCTCAAATCCCTTTATAACTTAAATCTAACCTAATTTACGCGATCCAATTGCAATTGCATAAGCTCTGTGTTTCCGAATGCTGATCTCAATCTCTATGGCACAAGCAAACCCTATACAATCCTCTGGTTTTGGTTATGGCTTTCGCCGTAACCTATATATCTTTTCTATTATCGTTATTCTAATTTTTGGTTTTTTTACCACCTTTCGGTTTTGTTAAACTTATATGGATGAGCGCGTGGAGTTTGGGGTACTTTTGGCGGTTGCGGAGATGTGCTTCACGCGATGGTAGTGGTAGTGCGAGTGGGTTTCTTAATTAGGTAACCGGGTCAAGGTGGGCTTAGATTTTGACCACAGCCTTTTTAGTACGAGAATGACACTGTTGACTGTCGTACTAAATGACAGTATTACTATTTACTGGTTACTGCGCACAGCTTATGGTTGGTCCAAAAATAAACATAACACGTAAGTGGTTAATTTTTATTTTTTATTTTTATTCTCAAAAAAAGAAAAGTAAAAGACTGTAAGATAAAGATAAACTGCTAAATAAATGAAATAAAAAAAAAATTTGGTCAAGAAAAATAAAGTTGATGTATTAGGTCACCCTTTCACATTTTTAGGAGTTGTTACCAACAAGTCAACAACATCTATCTCTAATTCTCTACTATTTATTTACATCTTTGTAAAAGGAAAATAAAATAAAAAACTAGGTCGTTCATGTGAACTTCTTCCTTTTCGTTCAAGTAAATGAGAATACATGTATGAGCAGCCATGACCTTTACAACTGGCTCACCAAAGAAGATCACTGGTGACCTTTATAATCGTCACTTGGTAAAAGTCTGGATGGAATCAGTTTGATTTTTGAGGAATACTTGGCATGCTTGTTGTCTATAATTCAAGTTGCTCATGGAATTGTTTTAGGAAGAAAATGATGCTATAGCATAGTCAAAATCTCTAGATGTTAAACAACATGATAGAATGCCCGAAAAAAAAACACAAGATGATAGAATTCCGATGGTGAATGTTATTAAGAAACATATCGTGAAACGTATCAATATTCAATAGAAGAAAATGTAGTAACCACAAAAAATAAGGCAAATGCAGAAAGATACAATTCAATTTTATTACAATTAACACCTGGCAAAAAGCTTTCAAAAGCTCTTCACCTTATATATAGTTGCCTCATACTTTGGCCATGACCAAGCTTAAGCATCTGTACCAAACCCAAACCATATCACACGCAGATTTATACCATTGGGAAGAAGTTACAGAAAACAATGATGAACAATAGCAGCAGTCATAATGAAAAAAAAAATGTACATGAAAACGTCGCCCAGTTTCTTATATTTATAGACCACCCCGGTAACTAGCGTGGGTTAACTAAGGCACTATCCAATCGGGGGAAAGCTAGCTACCAGTCAAGTAATCAACAGACTCCAAATTTAGAGTAAAAGGAGTTGGTCGTCTGCCACCATTGTCTTTGAGATGTCTGATTACTTCAATTGTTGTTCACCTTTGCCATTTTCTCTCTGAAAAAAGCAGAAATAAAGCGGGGTAAGAAATGAAGTTAGAATTCAAAGATTACACCTGGTATGACTAGATATGCTCTATTTTAGCAATGCACTCATCAAATATAGGATGCCAAGTAACCCAACGAAAGAAAATCTGACTTTGTTCAGGAATTATCATGAGAAGTAAGCATTACCAGTTCCCTTTGCACCCTGCTGTGTTTGTGCCTGAGACATTGACCGCTGGATGCGGGGAGATCCCTGTCTTCCATTTGCACCAGGTAAGGAATGTCTCTTCTTGATGTAAATATCCCTGTCTTGCACATCTGGACTTGATCTAGGAGAGGTAGTTGCTTGAAGCTTTGCTCTAGCAGATTCTGTGGCTTGCATGAAATGAGGGATAGAACTACTACTGCTGCTATCTCTTGGCTCTTGATCAACTTGATCGGGTCTAGTCGAACCAAATGAATTGCGTCTCTTCCCATTTTTGTGATCTTTACTTGATCCAGAATCATGTTTTGGATTCGCGGGCGATTTCTTTCCTGCAGACAGGGACATACGTTTTTTATTTGATCCACTCTTATCAGCTTTGCTCCTTTTCGCTTTCACTGATATCAGACTAGAAGGTGTCCCTTGTGATTCAGGGACAGTCAAATGGCTTCTTGGAGAGGCTTCTGGAGATGACCCATATGCTTGAATACTAGCCTCAGTGTCCTGTTCTCTCTGCATATCAGATGTGGTTCTCTCTGGCTTCGACTCTATTTGTCGGGAGACCATAGCAACCTCAGAATTTATGGGTGTTTCACCATTGACAACATCAATTTTCTCTGGTTGATCTGCGACAGTGTTACATAAGCTGGAGACTGGGATTTCTGGGAAATCCTTAGCTTCAACATCTATGTTTCTTGTACTATTTGGACTGCAAATCCTTTCCTCTGAAACTTTCACATCATGGTCATGGTCACGCTCCATGGCTCCAACATCAGATCTATCAGGCGAATCAAGAGTGGAAGAAATAGATATTTCGGTGCCACACTCAGAACCGCCGACTTGAACTTGTGATCCATGGGGGACTGGATTTTCTGCTACACTGAGCTCCTTTCCTCTGACTTCAGTATCCAACCCAGATGAGAATGTGTCCCTTTGTGATTCAACTTCAGAAACATCTTGATGTGATGAACTGATCAACCTAGCTGAATTGGTTGTTGAAGTCAGCTCTGCGAATTTCGACTGAGCAGCAATAAATGCAGGATTAGTCACCTTCCTCGATCCAAATACAGATTTCTTACCATCAGTTTCCAGTTGTTCTGAGGCAGATCTCTTCATAGAACGTTTAGGTTGTTCAGTTTCAATTCCAGGCTTCCCAGATAAAGCTTTGAACTCCATAACAGAATCTGCATCCAATAGCATACTTTGTGTTGAGAGACAATTTATCCCTACTGAGGTCTCTTTCACATCAGATATACTGGTGTTCTCCAACTGCGGTTGCTCACTATTGCCTCTTGCAGTATAAGAGGCAGAATGGCTTGCCTGAAAGTTCAAGTTGTCCGCATCATAAGTAATCAGATTTTCTTCACTTTCAGATGGCCCAATCGATTCCCTGATGCTGGAATTTGAATCTGCCATCTCACAATATTGAATTTCAGATTCCAGTGGAGACTCAGAATTATCTTCCTTTTCTGTTTCCTGTTGCTCTGCCACTGATACTGCTTCCTTTACATTTGGAGTATCCTTTGTTGAGACTGACATCCACATTTCCAACCATTTCCAAGCAGAATCAGGCTTAGAAGGATCACACTTCACATGAATAGGTTGGTTCTTCGGTGTTGATTCTAAGAGCTTTAGTTGAAAAAGATATCAAATTAGTAGGGATAATTAAATGTACGATAGATAAGCCTGCAATGCAATTACAAAACACATGACAAAAAGATGCCAAGTATACCTGGCGGGCAAAACTATTGCTAAGTAGCTTTTCAACCGTAATGTAGGTTACATTTGCCTTCTTCTGAAACATGAAAAGAAAAAAAGTACAGAAAAATTTGTCAGAAACACCACTAACAAATTGTCTACAAAGTACATTTCCAAAGCTAATTTTCTATTATGACAGTAATAACTAATGGCAATAAATATACAATACTAAAGAAATTTAATAAATCAACTCAAACCTTATGTAAATATCATACGCCAACAAAAGCACACCAAAGTGATTAAACTAACCTCCTAATATCAAAGATATTCTAAAACATTGAATCATTGTATAGTTTAGTCATGAGTTGAGCTTTGCTTATAATCACATAAACAGTTATGGCCTTTCTTTCAGAAGTTGAATATAACATGTGGTCTGGGGAAGGCTACCTCTTTCATAAATGGTGGAGAGATATTTGGATTTATGTACGTTACGGTAGCATCTCAAATATCCAATTTGATTGACTAACCACCAAATGTTGAAGATCTTTAAAACATTGAATCATGACAGATTGATCTTTTTAAATATCAAAGTTCATGCAATCCCTCTACGGCCATTCTTTCAGAAGTTGAATGCAATGTGATTTGGGAGACAGGTATCTCTTTCTCATAAGGTGCCCTAGACATTTCGATTAAATAAATTACTATAATGTCTTGCTTTTCATGAGTGGGGATGATAAATCCTGCAATACTGTTACTTTAGAATTGTTCCTATCAGCTTGACCATGGACAGTTGACAAAGGTTAACAGAGCCAGTATATAAATTACCATGAACTATCATAACAAGATCACTAAAGGCAACAAAATATTGGGATAGCGATCCCTTACAGATCAGATTATACTAATTTGAGTTGAGTGGTATTACCGAGGTTTTAGAACTATAGTTATCCTTCTCATGCTCAAGGGATAGACGAGCACGGCGAGCACGAATAAGAGCTTGCATTTTGACAATGGCTTGAACACAACGTAAAGTTCCAACAGCATGCCTACGCACCAAATGCCCGCGAACAGCAGCTTGCAACTTAACTACATTTTTTAGCTTAAGCAATGATTTTTGAGCCTGCAAAAATAATTTGAAGAAAAGATTAGTTGGAGTGCTAATAACTCGAAACTTCAAAACTCATTTACACGTGAAAGAAAAATTACCAATAATCCTCTGACAGCAGTCTGGACAACAACAACAACAGACTCGTCCAGTTTTCCATCAACCTTGCTTTGATCTTCAACGGCATTTTCAGTTTCAGATAGTCTTGGGTTCTCAGGAGTCAACAACTGGGGTTTCTCATCAGTGCATTGTATTACAGATACTTTCTCTGGAACGGCAGTGCTAGCTGGTGATTGGAAAGTAAGAGGGGCAGATTCTGGGCTTTCCTTATTTCCAGAAGTGGGGGTTTCGGTGATCACAGTGTTGCTAAGCACTCGATGCCGTGCAGACCTCTTACGAAAACTCCAGCCACGTTTGTCACTTGAACCCTTGCTCTGGAATGAAATTAAAAAAGAAAAAACCTTGATCAGTACACACAGAAAGCACAAAGTGTTCTTCGCAGCAACTACTGCAAAAAACACGGAGCCTCAGAAGTACCAAAATGAATTACAATGATTAAATCACAAAACCTATGCCATTATTATAACATAATGGCTCAATACTAGGTGAATTATAAAAGCTTTTTTTTTTTTTTCAATGATCATATGAACAAATCTTTCAATGAATTGCATCCTTCAGTTATGCAAATATATACCAGCTATTCAGCTATTGACATCATAATTCCACATGGCAGTTACGACCAATCAAATTTCCTTCCATGCTACATGCCTTTTAAACCATTACAACAAATAGAATTTGAGCACGAGTAATTATCCTACTTGTATCAAATCAGCAAAAGTCACACACTACTCGATTGCGGATCCAATCTCTTAGATCTTAGTATAGGAACTCTTCAATGAGCTTCCAACTAGCGTTTTCTTGGTTAATTCTCACAGCATCTCAGAGTTACATTAACCAAATACACAAAAAAACACCAAAAAAAAAAAAAAACTACCTAAACTCAGCTTTTACCGTCTCAAAGTAATGAAATGCATCTCGGAAACAAAACACAGCTCCATAACAAAACCCTACCAATTGAATCAAAGAAGAACAAACCAAAAATTGCAAGTCAAAGGGAATATCGGAATGCAGGAAACAAAAACTGCGAACCAATCAGATACCTCAGAAACTTGGAGATCGTCTTTGTCCGCTGAATCGTTGCCGCATGTGATAATTTTGAAGCAAGAAGTAGATTTCCCCATTTTCTTCTTCTTTCACTTCTTCTCACTCAAACTTCACTCTCTCTCTCTCTCACTCTACGAGACAAAACCGCCTTATGTTGGTGCGGTGTGTGCGAATGTGGCAATGCAGCAGCTTAAGAAGCACGGACCCCAACACACTCCTTAAATCTAGTGAAGTCTTTTATCTGGAGTCCGCCATTTATCAGGTCCCTATTAGTTTTCTGTTCGTTGAGGAGGGACTAAAAATATTTATTGGAAAATGAAAAGGAAAAGAAAAGCTGTCAGATCTCTAACCTCTTTTAATTTAAAAAAAAAAAAACTGGAAATTGAAAATATCGAGCTATCCCAGTCCAGCCGTTGATCACGAGGCTCGCGAGAAATTGGGTAAGTTACCGTTAGATTGATTGGTCGTTGTAATTTACCATATATTGTCGGTTTATTGGTTAATTTATCTGATTAGAGTCCAAAATTGGCATATCCTATCCTAATGGGCAATCATTGACCCATATATAAGGTTGAGTTGAAGTAGGAAGCACTATGATTAGAGCTGGGCCGGAAATAATAGAGTTTATGTTAGTTGACCCGCCTCTAATGATGATTATTATTTCTATTGCAACCCACATCTCACTATGAATCTATGATAAGAATGATTAAATTTTCCTCTATAAAAATCACAACTTTAAGCAATCTTCTGCTTGGAGCTAGCTAGAAATATAATGTGGTTATAAGGTGGACAATACATTACATAATTACAAAAAAAAATGGAGGTTTGAACAATATTTCTCTTCACATAACAAAACTGAGCAATAGTTTTTTACGAAAATGTTACTATATGTTAATTATTTTTAACATCACTCTATCGATCCTCATATATCAACATGTCACGACACTATATGTTATTATTTAAGAGTAACACTCTTTTGTATGAGATTATATTCATACAAATTATAGTTTAAAAACTAACATTTTCTCCATTAGAATTCAACTCAATGAGTTCTCTCGTTTGAGTGTGAGTTGGATGATAATTTTTTAGAATAGGCATTCATTGCAAGTTGTTTACAGTTATATATAGTTGGAAAAATGTGTAAATTGTCAAGTGAATTGTTAACTCCAAACTAATTTTTTTTTATACTGTGTTAGACAGGTTGAAATCATATAATATCATAATTTTAACTTGTTTTTATTTTCTTACATAACTTTCTCATATTTCAAAAATCGTGCGTTCATTTTTAGGTTAAAAATAATGAAAATAGTCACATGTAACTCCTTAGATTTACCTTTTTCAACTTGAACTTGGTATTTGCAGTCATTTTGATCTCTCATGTTGATATTTTCTACCACTTACTTATTATTACCATGTTTGAGGTACATGCAATAACGTTGAAAACTTGATGGGTTTTTGTGTAGTTTATGAAATTTGAGTAAAATGCGAAAATTACATGGAAATGGTCCCTCATCATCATAGCATATTAGCATGTGAGTTGTACTGAATCCTGTTGCTTAGTAAACAGATAAGATAAGCATTGATTAGGCAAATAAGTGAATAACTGGAGTTTATTATTTGAAAATTAGAACCTAACATATGGTCCCCCACAAGAATCTGATGCCATGATATTATCACGAGAATAACGTCGTCGTTAATATTGGTGTGAGATATAACAACGATAAAACCATCGGTGGGGCTTTGGGACCCAACAGTGGCCTTTTCTTGTGAGAGGATTAGCGAGAGGATGTGGGAATAAATGAAAACGGTGTCTTAACTTAAAGCAGGTTGGAGGGCAAGAACTAATATCCTTTGACAATGAATGTTGGCGTTGTGGAAGAAACTCTTGGAGGATGGGGTTGTGCTATGTCACCAATTGTACAAAGTTAGGATGTTATTTTGGTGTTGTAACATAAGAATATTATAATTATTAAATGGTAATATGAGTTTTTGATTTCTAGATCAAACGAGTTACGAGATAACATTGATTTTGATTTTTCATTGATTTTTGAGTTTTGATCCACTAATCACAACTACAATAAATAACACCCACTATCATAACTATTCCCGGTCTCTCATCCAAAAACCGTTGCACTCTTTAAACTTGTTTGTTCATGTGATAGTGTGAAATTGGTATGTCGGACAAGCCGGTCGGACAACCCCGTCCGATAACTCTTCCCTTTCCAGCCAATAACCCGTCGTACCTGTGACGTGGGTGCCTAGTGATCTCGACACGTGATCACATGGGATTCTGAGTGCTCACTCACTGGTAATCCACAATGATATTGCTTGCACGCACAAGGAAACTGGAAAAGGGCATATGCCATGTTATGTTTGAGTTGAGCTGCAAATGGGTTTGCCTTGAATCTGTCGCGTGGGACCCAAAAGAAAGGTCTGCTCTCTGCTGTCTGACTTTGATCGATCAGATTCACTACTGTTCCAACGACTCGGCGTACAGTGAAATTGGCTTGCGAGGAGGAATATTGCTGGTAGCTGACACTTATCGAGGTAGCACATAGCACTGCCATGTCCTGTAAATTGTAGGTGATTTGTGAAGAATTATTGTGCAAATTTTCTATTAGTTGGGAGATCTCTGTCCTTTAAAGTAATTTTGATGGCACAACAACGTTTTCGTTTTCCCCCTAAGATTAAGCTTTGTAGTAGGTATAGGGAGGTCATTAAAAGGAAGCAATCACAATCAGAAAGGCCGAGCATTTGACATTAATTTTTACTCCTCTTACTAATAAAGAGGTGGCTAATTGTCCAACCAAAAAAAACAAAAACAAAAAGGAAGAAGAGGTGGCTACATAATATAACCCATTTAGGTACAACGGCATATGACTATCTACCACACGGTCTTCTTTAGGGAAAGGCTGGTGGAGCCCTGTCACATGGGAGTGAGTGAGATGAGAGAGCTTCGCCGAGGAGGATATGAATGATCAATGATCAATGATGCAATGCTCTTTTCAAAGTCATGATTGAGAAATCTACAGTAGTATAGAACCAATATATTGTATTTAACCACCAGAAAAATGGTGTATAATTATTTATTGTATTTAACCAGAAGAAAATAAAAATGCATAGAGCTTTTGCTTCTTGGCCAGGATGCTAGTTTGGACATAAAGGAGATTCCACAGCTCTTCCCTCTTGGGTCGCAACCATTTGATCATATGTTTCCTCTCATACAGACATTAAAATTGCAATGATAATAAAAGATGGGGCCTGTTAGGCTCGTTTGGCTTTAATCTTAGGGCCCTTAATCTTATTCCAACAAGCATGCTTGTATGGAGTAAGGTGAGGCCAGTATTCAGCATCACGATTTCACGATGCCGACTTGGTCCCAAGCTCACAGCTTAATTTCCTCGACTTTAGAGTTTAGACGCATACAATATATGTATGAGTGCTTTCTGGTCCCTCCACAGAAAATTATATACCACAACGTAAATCTCAAGCTCACACCATTCCCTCCCTGGTCCCTGTGTTGTATGGCGTCAAAATCCAAACACTCGTTTCATTGAAACATGAAATATGAGAATAAATCAAGTGAAAATTTGGTACACGCTAACACTCACATTCTTTAGCTTCAGCCGGATCTTAAAAAATGGAGTTTAGTCCAGTATTTGTTATCGTCAATTGAAAAGCGCAAATAATTGAAAAGGGCATATAGAGCAGCCACAATGTAATAAAGTACACTTCTCTACATTGAGAGAACAAAATTTCCAAATATCTGGACTGGGAAAATTGCAATTTATGACTTGCGAGGCCTTCCTCGTTTACCGGTTTTCCCTGCTGCAGGCTTTGGGCTTTTATTTGCTGAAGGAGGGCGGCCACGTCCACGTCCAGAACCTTTCCCCTCTGCTGATGCCTTTTTTGCACCATTACCTCGTCCTCTACCAGAAGCCTTCCCGCCTCTTTGCCTTTTAGGTTCTTTCTCACCATTGGCCTGTTCATCATCACTTTCATCACTGTAATTGTCGTCTTCGTCTTCGTCCTCATCTTCATCTTCATCTTCTGACTCAGAAGACTCCTTTGACTTCTTCCTCTTGGAATTAGTAGACGCCTTAGCAGCACTCTTTTTAGGAGCTTGCTTAGTAACTGGAGCGTCATTCTCCAGTTCCTCACTCCCTGTATCAAGAGCAATGCAAAAAATAAAACACCAGGATGAACACTTTCACTGAGTTTGAACCAACTCTTCTTTAGCCAAGGATGAACTCTATAAACATTAAAGCTTGAAAACCCCATAAAATACCAAATTGTACTCTTCAACAACATAAAAATAGAATACTAAAAAACACTATTGATGAGTAAAATTGCAACCATTAAAATCAGCATACCTTCGGCAGAAGCTTTGCCATCATGAACATCAAGCTGCCAAAAAGTACCAAGTTAGAAAGCAGCCTTGCTATAAACAATTTATAAGAGGTTCCAAGATGCTGGAATCCCATTTTTGTAATGTAGGTCTAAGTCAGTCATTGTGGGGGAGGGAGAACATGAATGACTCCCTCTAGAAGAAAAAAAATAACGAGTCCTCGGAGCTAATCTATGAACAGGCATCACTATGAGACCATGTCAAACCAGAAGCTGCACCAAAAAGTAAAAGATCCCCAAATAACAGGACTTTATTGAAGACGAGAAGAGTCTACCTGATCAAGTTGGTCACCAACATTTGTCCTGTCAACAATTACCATGGAATGACACTGACCACATGCAACGCTAAAGAGTAGAATCCTCCATCAGCATGACCACCAGGTAGAATTGAAGCTTTATGGTATGGTATAATATGGATGTAGACAAGATACTATGAAGACAAATACATACCTAATAACATGCATACCCTCAAGAATCTCTACTTTTTTGGGTACTGCAGAAGACCTAAGAAGACAAAGCAAAAACCCCAAGATTAAGAACGGAAAAAGTGACCTCAAAGACAGAAAGTACCATAAAATGAGATATCACATACTTCTGTCCATTGGGGCCATATCCCAGCTCTCCATACTGAGCGTGGCCCCAGCTTATGCAGGAAGAATCAGCACCAACAAAATGGTGCATACCGCCTGAATCCATGCAACGCAAATTCCAACCACTGTCAACAAAGATATGGAAATTTTTCTAAGCAATTATGCCACAGCCTTGACTAAAAACAGAACCAAAGATCTTAATTTATCAATTCGTGGGTAAGAAAATCCAAAGCGAAGCTGATAAGAGAATCCCCACCGGAAACAGCATCACAAACAAGGAACAACTTCTAGGGTAATTCAATTTACCCTTACCCACAATAAAAAAGAGAAAGAAGAAACAACAAACCAAAGTTTCTGAAACAAACAGGAAAGCATTACTGATTAAAAATTATTCAGAAACAGAGCAGAACCTTAAATCCATGAGTGGTTTAGGATACATCCAGTCATCACCGGTGCTTTTAATTTTACCCCACATATACAACTGCCCTCCACCTGGAAGACAAAGAAATTAGATGGCCACCATGAGCACCAAATTGTAAACGTGATAAGCTGTTTAAGTTTATAGCAAAAGGATAAATCATCAATGGAAAATTCATACACTAAAGAAAAAGAGAAAGGATCTACTCCATTAACTTAAAGTCAAATCGTAAATGTGATTTTGTGTTTGACATGAGGTAAGTCATGACCTTATAAAATGTCACTGTGCAAAGTGAAAAGCCTATGCTTGATGTTTATAAGATTTCCCTTAGATGAGCTAAGATGCTATGAAAAATATGAATTAACATTGGAACACACTCATGCAAGCAATTGACACACAGAATAATCGTTGCATAAAAATGTCACGAAATTTGTTATGAGTAATGGATATCACCATGTATCATGTATGAATAAATAAAGACACTTCACAAAATAATACAGAAGGCTTCATCTTTAAGCAAACAAGAACCAATGAGTAAAAGATCCCTGGTAAAACAGTAATTGGGGTACCTGCAGTACATGCTGAGTTCACTGAACCAGCTGATACCACCGCATCAGAAGGCAGAATATTTTGCCTCTGGAAAACATCAACGCGACGAGGAGCCCACTCATCCTTCTGCTCTCTATGTCCGAGCCTATAAACACCAGTCCAGGAGTCATATGAAGGGTAAGAAGAGCAAAAGAAAAGACAACAAAGCAGATGACCACATAGGCAGAATCCAATTGATCCACTGGTAGTCAACGACACTTTGCACCAGAACGGCCAATCTGCAATATTAAGTACCAACCTTCCATAACCACCAAAGCCCCACCTAAAGTTTCAACATAAATGATTGCAAATTAGAAATCCATCCAAATATCAAAAGGTTTTAAAGAAAGACAAAGGTAATGCCATATCAAAATACTTACGTATATACATAACCATTTGAATCCACTGCCACTGTATTCACAAAACAAATTAAATAATTAAGCGAGGAATGCACAATAACACAATCACAGAGGGGCAGCAAGCAATAGGGCAGGCATCGTAATAACCTGTATGGTTTGTTCCACAAGCGACTTTCACAATGGTTTCCCCAGCTAGAGAAGCTACTGCTTTAGGGCGTGGTTGAGCTTCATAAGCAAGCCTGACTGAGCTGTCTTTAGTGTTATACTGCAAGCACATCCAGCATTTATCTCAAACTTAAGATCAAAAGCATATCACTCTGTGTTAAATCTTAAAATCACTAATGAACAAGGGACATACACTTATATAAATTTCACACCATATAAACTCAATATAACAAATACCAGGGCATATAGGCATCATTGTCCAAAGATAATACCAGGTATAGAAATGTATAGAATGCAATAAGTCAATAACACAAGAGTCACTAAAAATACCTCATTATCTGTTCCATGCCCAAGTTGCCCATACTGAGGAAGACCTGCAGTTCTGGTAACCAAGATACAATTTGTAATTCAGCCAGTAATCACACTAGATTAAGAACCAACATGTAAGCAATTAATTGACAAATTAAGAAACTCAGGTGCAACTGCAGATCATACAGTATAGAAGCTCCTTCAACAGAAGATAACCACACAGTGAAGTCACCCCCACAAGCAGTAGTTTTAACATCAGAGACTTGACAGCGAACAGGGGATGCCTCAGTTTCTACAGAAGACAAAGGAAGTATGTAACCACAAAGGTTGTTAGTTATAGACAAGTATATTGTCAAAGATCTAAAATATTTTGTTAAGTACAATTTAAGAGCCATGAAAATAATGGCGTGTTCAAGCAATTATCCTGTTATAATAAGGATCACTCTGTTGTTCATCTTCTGAAACATTATACTCATCCATGAGCAAACAAATTTCCATTAGATTCTCGTTGCAAGTTCATAAAGTTTCATCAAACCAACTTCACAGAGAAGAAACTACCATTTTTCACTGAACCAGAACCCAGCTGTCCATGCTTATTCCAACCAAAGGCCAGAGAATGGCCATCCTCAGTAACTACTACTGTATGACTCCTCCCTGATCCAGCTCCAACAATTTTGTACCTACGGCACATAAATTATAAAACTTATTGAAGAAATTCTCCGAAATAACAATTCACAACAGGGCAGAAAATATCAAAGCATCCTATTGCCATAACCTATGACATTAACTCTGGACTAGTCATTCACCACAACATACTTTGAAAGTTCAGACACTACAGTCGGCCTATCACGCTGAAGTTTATCTCCATGACCCAGCTGCCCCTTCTGCACACCATAACTTTATGCATATATATAAATACTACTTGAAGGTACAAATCAAGAAATATAGACTACACTCATCAGGAATGAATCCAAAGTAAAATTCGATCATGCCTCATTGCGTCCCCAAGTATAGCAACGCCCTTCCACATCCAATGCCACACAATGACACGAAGCTAAACCAACATTCAAACAACCAAATCAACAAAATCATCATATCCATTATCCAAGAATAACCACCAATCACACCACAAAGTAAAACAGTGAGAGAGATCGTTACCGCAACCGGAGGCGATAAACCGGATATTAATGCCGACTAGAGGGCGGAGGCGGGTCGGAGAGACCAAGTTGCCTTCGACGGCGCCTTTGCGCCGACCAACGATATCCCAAGATGTACCACCGCAGAACAACAGCTCTCCCGATTTCTCTACCTTCTTACTCTCATCCTCGACCTTCATCTCCGCTTCGACCGCAGACATTGCAGGTCAAACTCCGGCAAAGCCGACGGTCAAAGTTTATTTCGGGAAATACACAACGGAACGCCTCCCGACCCGGCAGATCTAACGGCTAGTTTTCAAAAGCTAACCAATGAACGGCGCGAATAGAGATGAGATTGGCGGGAAATGGAGGTAACGGCTAGTTTGAAGAGATCGGGGACGAATAGGGTTTCGGAGTCTGGACGAAACGATGAAGGGGATGAGAGAATGAAACCCTAAAATTCAAGTGGGAAAATGAAATATTAAAAGGACGAATTGGTTGGGTTTCACGAGAACAGGGACCTAATTAATTAAAAAGGAAAAAAAGTGGGATAACGAAAAAGAAACAAAAACGCCATGTAGATAATAATAACTATAGATTTTGTTTTTTTATCAGAGGAGATAAATAGATTTTGCTGCTTTTCTTTCCTTAAAATCACCACTTGCTTCGTCTTTGCCTTCTAGATTTTTAGTCAAATATAGTCCAGCTATTTTCCGCTACTTTTACTTTGATAAAGACTTGTGTGTTTCCTGCAAGCTTGTCAGTATTTGGTAAAGCAAAAATTACACGAATATTAAAAGTGATGGCCAGATGGGGTAAAGATTTCCCATTCCAACTTTTTTTTTTAATCTCTCTGCTGATATTACTGTACAGTTGTGCATTTTGCTGAAGTAGTTCGGTTGGTCATAATATGAATTACTGGTTAAAGTGCATTTTTTTTTTATAAGACGTAAATCATGAAAGTAACCTCTATGTAAAATGTGTGAGATGTTACTTTTTTACAGGATGCTTCCTGTGGCCGGATCCAGTGGAGTTTGATATGAACATGAGGCCATATCAGACTAATTCAATCTAATCCCATGATATATATTTTATCTGTCAAGAAAAACTGATGATTAAAAGTGGTCAATCGGAAATCTCCAAACAAAATCTACATAACACTTCTTCATGGCTTAATTTTTTTTTCCTTCTAAAACTTTCAATACAATAACCAACCCAATAAACCAAAAAATGGTTTTAACTTTTTTAAGTAAATTTAATTATAATACATATATATATGTCGATAAATTTAGACAATTATATGGACTCATACTATTGATTTTCGAAACAAATTTGGCCATCATTAACCTTAGAATCACGCAACAGAAGCCAACATCTGAATCCGGCTATTGGATTGACTCATGCTTAGCAGCATTGCCATTCTGCTGTTGGGAAGGTAGTCTATTTTGCTGAGGCTGCTGCATTATCTGCTGTTGCGCTTGGTGTTGTGGCTGCTGTTGCATCTGGTAGAGGTTGAGTTGCTGTAGTTGGAGCATTTGTTGATTAATTGAAAGCTGCTGGGACATGCGGTTCGAAAGGTTGCCTTCTCCTCCGAGCTCTGCAGCAGAGATTCTTAGTCGCTGGACTTCTCCAGTCAAGGCCTCGTTTAAAGCTACAACATCAAAGACCAAATAGAATCAGATACACGGATATTCTTCAGCAGGATATGGGAATCGATCTCCATATGTGCCAGGATATTCATCAGCAGATATTTGTATAAATATTGATACAGAGGACCCAATTGTTAATCTAGCTCCACAGATTTTTACATATAGGCAACTTGAAAATAAGAAAATCATGGAGCAAAATATGACTATGACGAATCAATGTTTTGGAAACGGGAGGAGGGAGAGGGCAGGCCAAAGTGTTAATCAAGGTATCTTTTTTTGGTCTGAAAGTGTTAATCAAGGTCAATCCCTTCAAATCATTTGGACTCCATTTTACTATAAAGACATCAACTTCATGCCTACAGGATTGAAAGAACATATCGAATAAGTGAAGAATCTCTTGGACTTAATGCCTTAAGGTGAAATTATTCATTTAATGTCTAAGAGGAAATGCTCTTACAATCCTAGAAAATTCATGGTAAGCATGGAAGAACATTAGTATGCAAATGCAGCATCTTTATTTAGAATTGCCAAAGAATATCTTGGTATCAGGATTATATTGTTTTCTTCTACTTGTTTTTGACAGAGTATAGGAGTTTCTACACAGTTTCTTTTTCTTTTGTTTTTGGGCCAAACAAGTCCTCGTCAGTTAAGGCGTCCACCTGGTATGAAGACTTTAAGTTGACCATACTTGGGGAGTAAAAGCCTAGCCTACCTTGCTTCAATTTATTCAAATAAGTACATATATATTTGAATAATGAAAAGCAACAAACAGATGGGTTACAGCAGCACAGTGTAAATGCTAAAACTCACTGAAATGATAGGTTTTCCTGGACCGGTAGAAGTGAAATGGAAATGTATAATCAAGGAAGTGACCATCATGACACGAGGGTAGAAATCATAGAAGCTTGGATAAGCTCAAATTTATATCTAGAGATACAGCAATAAGAGTTGTTAATCAAGTACAGTAGATCAATTCTTAGGTAAACTCTAAAGTTAATGGTTTTCACTTTCCAAACATGAATCATTAAGGCTAGGGGCAAGCACAAAGGAACCTCACTTTAGCCAAATCTAGCTTTACATGCAACCAAACTAGAAATAGCTCTGTATGAATTCTGAACTTCAAACATTTGGTTGACCAACATTCATGTGAAATCATCTAAAATATTATGGTTTATACGGCAGAGATCATCATTATTGTTTTCGACAGACAAATAAAGAGCTCAAGAAAAGGCATAGTACCATCTTTAAGTTGGGCCTGTTGCTCCATGGCTTGAAGACGAAATTTCAACTCATTGTTCTCACTTGTAAGACCCATGGAGTCCCTCTGAAAAAAAATGCATAAATAGAGTCAGTTACCATATAATGAAGGTTAATTTCCAAAAGTGAAGAGATATACTTTAGGATCTGAAAAACCCAAAATACCAACCTGCAACTTAGTAACCTGGGCAGATAAAGTGGTTGCCTCAGTCTGCAGGGTTTGCACCTTGTGTTCCAATTCTACAATGTATCGCATCTTTCGCTCCTTGGAACGAGCAGCTGACTGACGGTTAGCTAAAATCCTGTATGCACAAATCAGATATGAGAAATTCACAGGCATTCATTGCAAATAGGATCATATAGAAGTTAAAAGAACACAATACCTCTTTGCACGTTTGGGGTCTGATACAGCTATCTCAGAAAGCTTTTCACTCTCCATAATCTTTTTGAGCTCAATCGCATTGAATTCACCACTTCCAAATTCCATGCTGAACTTAGCTGAGTTCCCATCTACGGAAGTGCAAGGTGATTGCTGACCCACTTGACTTCCCAGCGGTAGAGGCTTGAGTAGTTCATCATCGAAATTCAAATTATCCATCATGTAGCTATCCATTGAAACACTCCTACAGTGTCGGACAGTGCGTCCAACATCTCCACCAGCAGTGGCCCTCTTGACTCCTTCCCTCTTCGACCCACTCTCCACTTCATTATCACTACTCTCACCCCCATTTGTCTTGGAGCCACTAGCCCTACTATCCTCAGCACCAGGCGAGTTCATTTTGTCAATGTTGTCTAGATTCATGTAAGCACTAAACAAGTCATCCACAACCTCTCCACCGGATTTTCTATCACCCATTACTTCACTACCATCCCCATTTGATCCTTGTCTCACCAACTGAACAGGCTTCTCTTTCCCATCAAAGCTTGCTCGACGCCCAATCGGAATCAGTTGAGGCGAGGACTGAATCACAGCCGAGAATCCCATTGGAACATCACTGTTGGACCGCCTGTGGCCTCTCCGAGGAGGAAGGCCGTCGCCGGCCCAAAATGGGTTGCTGTCAGTAACCGGCGAACGAAGCGATTGGGCATGAGAGTTCACCACGGATTCCTCCATGGAAACATCAACCGAATTCGGGTCCGAGAGCGAAGAAGTCGACGGCTCGCGGTAGGTCAAAGGGCTCAATGGGGGCAAACTATCAAGCGAGAAAAACGAAGGTTGAGATAAAGACCTTGAATGGCTCAAATTCTGAGAACCCATTTGCCAGGAAGCCAATTGAGGCCTCATAGGGTTATTGGGATGAGATGGAGGTATACCGGGTCTCTTACTGTTCTCAGGGCTCGGACTTGGGGATAATTGACGCATAGGTAAACCTATTTGGGACGAATTGAAATTGGGTATATCTAAATGGTTGTTTGGTCTGGGAAACGATGAAGATGACCCAAATGTAGAATTAGGTCTTTGCTTGGCACTACCGGTTTCATCACTGCCCTCCATTAAGCATGGCAAAGCTAGCTGGGAACCCCAAAACCCCAAATCCTAAATCAAACCCTAGAGAATCTGAAGTTATGCTTGTGTACCTGGTGGTTATATAATCCAAGGGCTGGCTGGCTCGCTGGCTCTGAGCATCTTTCAGTACAAGGTCAAGGAACCGATAATCAAAATTGTCAAAGGCGGTGATTTCACGGTGGTTGTCATAAAAAATATACTTGTTGTTGACTACAAATACAATGTTGCCACGAACAGTAAAACATAGTAGTAGGACTTGAGACAAGGCCAATACGCGGTTTTTCATTTCTTTTCTTCCATTATCACCGGCTTCTATTCAGGACAAGTGGACAATTTTTAGTATTAAGTAGACATTCTGGATGAAAATACCATATATCAGAAAATGTTGTTTAGTCCTATTTTCATATACAAATTTCACGTATATTGTTTTTACAAACACGACCTGAACGAGTTAAGAGAGTTGGACTCAAATTATATAGAATCGAGTTACATACGTATTTTATAAAAATGAATAATAATTATTAGGACTATAAATATCCACACACTCGACGGGTGTTGGAGATAAGGTAGTTATTTGAAGAATGTGAGGTAGTAATTTTTGTAGAGGTTGAAAGTTATCTCTATATAGGCTTTTTTTTTTTATATTTTGTGAATTGTCTTGAATGTTCTTATTAATTAATTATATTTCAAAGTTTTGAATGATATATTTGTAAAAAAAATTCAGTTATGATGAGCAAGTCCTATTCTCTTAAATATAGTATAAATACATAAATAAATTAGGTATCGATTTTTGAGATATTTTATACATGCCCGTGTTATGATCTCCTCAACAGTCATTAGCTAAGTCACTAAAAGTTTTTAGTGTCGTCAAGAGAGCCACATCAGTTGTGGAGTACATATTTTTTCATAGTTACAACCGGACTCATGTGGATATGTTCTCTACATCTTTGGAAGATGGAGATGTTAGTCGAGGTTGTTGATTGTATGGGTCAAAATTCTCATCCAGTTGATATTGTGATTGTGTGCTCTTCAAACCCGAGCTTTGATTACTCCAAGCCTCGGGTACTTGGCTCACACAAGCATGGGTAGACTTTCGGGGATAAGAATAAGTTAAAAGATTATATCGATTCTTCTATCATCTCGGCGGTGAAAAAAATAAAAATCATTCAGTATTAATGGTTTTATCGACCCTTCAATAAAAGTGTCGCAAAGTCATATAGGCTCTTAGAGCATCTTTAGCAGACTCTCTATCTTAGATCTTTAGCTATTTTAGAGAGTATGTATAGTTTTTTAACTATTTTAGCAGCTGCACCAGCCTCATAAGTGACTTTCTATTTTAGTTTTTAACTATATGACTCATAAATATAGAGAGCAAGATAAGACTCTCTATTATTTTTGTTAATTTAAAAACATTCTTTTTTTAGTTGTTTTGTGTAATTATTAAATACACTTAAGCTATTTTTTATTCATTAAAAAAATAATTTAAATTCAAAACTAGATAAAGTAGAGAGCATTGGTGCACACATATTTTTAAATTGACTAGCCAAAATAGCTAGGCAAAAATTTATTTTATCGTTTGAGAGTTGGTATTTATTTATTTTATATTTATGTACTCATAACAGTAAGATTATGATTCTAAAAAAAAAAACAAAAAAAAATACTAGGGGATTAGATTGATATCTTGAGGCCCAGTCTAAATAAAAGCAAGACCATCACTTAAAAGATCGTAAATCTCAGCCGTCCAATCAAAGTTCCCAACCCTAACCTCTCCGAACAAACTCTATAAAATGAGGCCGAAGTGCTGGATTGAAAGCAGCGCTGTAAAAGCCCTAGTGACTCCGCGCCGGCCAGGAGATGAACTTAGGCTTTTCGCTCTTCTCTGTTTTATCATCTCATTTTTCTTCGTCTTCTTTGTTCTTTCTCATATAGTTTTCATTTGTACGAATTCATAGAGGCCAATGGATGAACACTTCTAATGATTGAGTGCTTGGATTTCGATTTGGGCATGTGATTCATTCATATTTGAATAGGAAGATCTGATGCCTCCCTCTTTTGCTTCTCTATTTCGTTTTTTTTCGGTTTTTTATTTTTTGTTTGTATTTTACTATTTTCTTCGCGGAATGATTTGCCCTGTGATGACTATGTTATTTTTGACAGAAGCGCAAATTTTGTGTATTTATGTTGAAAGAAATTATCATGAACTAGGACGGTCTGAGGCACTGTTTATTTATTTTTAATTTGTTTGCATTATTTTGTTTTCATTTTCTATTCTTCTACCTACTCTTCTTTCTGGGTGTGATGAGACAATTTATTAACAGTTATCCCTGTCTGATCTATGGATGCTGAAGATTTGTTATCTGACCCAGCTCTCAATTTTTATTTCCTTCACAAATCTAAAATTGCTACCATATGTTTCCTTGTTTTTTTTTTTTTACCTCTTTCGGGATGAGGAGGAGGCATAAGATCAATAAGAAGACTTGCAGTATCAAATTTTGAACATCAAAATGAAGGTCACATAATAAACCACATTTGAAGAGTAACTAAAGAGGAATTTGACTTAAAAGAGGACGTACAAATCTACAAGAACTAGAGACGTCCGAAGGCCCCTAAGACTGAAATTATGGCAATACAATTGTAAATTATTGCAAGGGTTATGTCCATGATACAAATACATGATCTCCATCACTCCATGCTATAGCCGAGACGAGTCTGGTATTTGTACCAGAAAAATGAGGCGTTTTCATTCTTCAAGGCTATAACACTGAACGTAGACATATTGGCAAGTAGATTGGCTAGCTTCCCTTATTGCCCCAGCAACGTACCAAGCTGAAAACAAATTTTGAATTGCATACATGAACGAACATTTCTCCTACGTGTCTGTACCCTCTACCCAATTTCTACTTGATGGTAATGTAGCGATTTGTTCCATGCTTGGCCCAGTTGTCCTTGAGATCAACTGGATTTGAGAGATCATGGCCTTCGGCTGCGAGTCGACTAAGTAGCTTGTTGAAAGCACTGCCGCTCATCTTTCGGCCACCTACTCGGGCATGTCGTTTATTGGGCACTGCCGGCAATGGATATATTGACATTGTAGTGGTACAACATGAGGATTGCCAACCCCCATTACCCCACTTGTAGCATTGCCTCAGAACACCAGTGCAGGAGCACACCGGCGCTGGCATGGTCGAGTCATCGTATGCCACCTGGTTCAACCCCAGGTCCTGACACTTCCAATCGGACTTTGACACAACCAACTGTTTGTTAAGATCATCAGCTCCTCCGCAAATTTCCTGACCACCCTTCCACTCATGCAATCTATCGAATGTCATCTTGTTTAAGTCCTCGCTCTCCCTCTTCACCTTCCTCGGAGATGATTTTGACGTTTTCTTGTTTGGGGGCATCGTCTTGGGCTCCTTTGGTCGTTTGGTCTGCCTCGACTTGGGAGCCGTGGAAGAAGTATCTGCTGGTAGGGGGAGGGAATCGTTTGTGTGCATCTCCCTTGTACTATAAGAAGCTTCATTCATGTGGGGGAGATGATGTACATGCTGCTGTGGGTTGTGCATATGTTTGATCCCACGTGAAATTTGACATCCTGGTGGACACGAAGATACATTGCCACTGGTTAAGGAGGAGTTGTCTCGATACTGAAGGGTTGCGATGGCATTGTCTCGCTCCATTATGGCATTATTTCGTTCCGCAATTGCTGCATCTCGCTGCAGGAATGCCATGTCTCGCTCTGCAAGGGCAGTCTTTTTCTCAGAGAAGGCTAAATTTCTTTCTTGAATAGCTGCATCTCTCTCGGCCATTATGGCCATAATCTGTTTCATGTATGGCTGATGTGGTTGATGTTGCATCAACCACTAAAACAAAACATGAGAAAAAGTATCATTAGATATGAATTTTACAAGGGAACAAAATAATTTATATGTGGTACTTCACTTCGTCTTCAGAAAATTGCTTCCACATTACCTGACCCTGAGCTGCTTTATGCTGCTGTTCTGCTTTGAGTCTTCCATTTTCACGATGCCCACCATCATCCATCTGAGATCAGCAAAGAACAACAATTGCAGATAATAGTTTCACACCTCCACCAAAAATATAATTAATGCTCAGCTGGTTAAACATTAAACCGAGGCTACACATGTTGCAGTATCATCAAGGGGGTTCAGAAATCACATGTAGTAATGGCGGCATAAACAATATATAGGAGACTCAGAAGTGAGACTATACCATGATCACTTTCTGATCGAGAAAAGACTATAGTTGCAAGCTCTGTACTCATCATAATATACGTTAATGGACTATCCAGCCAGGAATCAACACAAAATCAATATCCTTTATTCTTCAAAACTAATCATAACTTGATCCAATTGATTTCATTCTCTTACAGGAAACATAGGTTAACCATTCACACACACTCAAATGCACAGAACTCTTATCATTTAGTGAAGATGGAGCTCTTATAAATGTACTGAATCAGTGCTCCCCACGAAGACAGAACTTAAAATTGACTTGTTCAAATGGTCAACACACAAACCAATTCAGAAACATACAGTAAATTCTTCGAGATCAAACAGTCAAAATCCATAAAAGCTACAGCAGCTTCAGATAAGCATAATAACTAAACCCTAGAATCCAAAATCTCCAATCCGGTCCACAGCAAACTTCATTTGCATAGTGAAAGAGCAATCGCAACCAAAATCAAACATATAGTGACTAACACCAAACTAATTCAAAGCAATCCCAAAACCACTTTGAAATAGAAACCAGGACGATTGTGGTGATAAAATAAAGAGACTGAAACATGATTTGGAGAATGAAGGGAATCGCCATGGAAGAAGAGATGGATATCGGAACTTACCAGAGAGTTGAGGGAAACCTTGATTTGGGAAGATGAGGAAAACCCGTGGAAGAGGAATGGTCGGGTAGGAGAAGAAGAATTTTCGACTTTTTGCGCTCTTCTCATCAGAGTTGAGAGTTGAGAGAGAGAGGGATGATGTAGATGTAGACTTGTAGTGGTGTGAAGGTGGGGTTTTACCTGTCTCTGTCTTAACATCTTTTTTCCTTGTTACCCTTCTTTCTTAGCTTTCTCGTTGGCGATTAATTTGAAACGAGTTACTGGAGCGGCTTTATTTTACGACGACCGAATGTTCCAACTCTAAGAGAGGTGTTCGGCGATTAACATACTTTCAGTTCAGTTTAAACTTTAAAGAGAAGAGGACATCTAAGAGAGAAAATGATCTTTTACCATACTTCAGTTTATGGATTTACTACGTATTTAGAATGTCTATTGTGGTGATTTTGAGCTCAAGTCATTGCACTAAGGTAGTGTACATCTATTTGGTGATTTTGAGTCCAACTTTTGTCTCCTCAGTTGATACCTCTAGTATATTGGAGTTGATTGGAAGCTTAGACAAAAGTCACCAACACACACAGCAATTATTGCCATAAGCAACACTCCAACAACCAAAACATAGCAATGGTTCACTGGCAAGCACTAAAATTGCCCTTCTATATCTTCACACAAAATCAAAATTAATTTCTAAAGAAGAGGAAGGAAACTTTTAAACGATCCCATCATATTAACAAATAATACATGGCTTACATTCTGATAAAACTCAAATACTTAGCTTCTTCTACAATTCAATCAAATCCAACCTATCGAAATTAAGCTGGAGAGAATTTTAATGAAACTAGTTATGATCTGAAGTTAGAAATCTTTCAAAGACACCAGATGAGCTGCTAAACCAAACTGTTTTATACGTTTCATATAGAAATACATGATTGACAGCAGAGCCGCCACAAATACGCGACTGACAAAAGTACTATAAGAAAAGAATGTCTCTCTATGAAATATTCTCAAAGGAGAATGACATTAAGCATAAACTTACACAAAAACAAAAACCAGTCTTTTACTGTTTAACTACATGTACATCCTCCTGCTTTCATCTGTAACGGGGAAGAAATGAAAATCTACTTTTATCTGAATCTTAGATGGGTGAAGTGCAATGCAGAAGTGCTAATCCGTTCTCATCTTCTTCTCAATACTTGACTTACTAAGTACGAGTGAACCAACTACAATGAGCATGGCACCTGCAAACCACTGTCAAACAAGCCTTCTAATCAGATATGCAAATCACACTAGTACAGCTACATGTAGTCAATTTTATTACAATGAACAAGGATATGCAGGAACGAAAAAATTAGCAGTCACATTGCTTGTCTATTGTGTGTGATACTCTATTATTCCAATAATGTGTAAGCATTTAGTAGATAGTTCTGCAAAGTGTGGTGTCTACACCAGAAACCAAATATTTGGTAAAAAGTACCGTTTATCACCATTTGGTGCAACTTTGAAGATAGTAGTGACCACAAACAAGCTATAGTAGCATAACCTTTACAGGCATAAGCATTTCAAATTGCAACCATAAAGTGATAAAACCCATGAAGCATACACGTTTAATATGTGCAAAGGAAAGACTGTTTGATTTTCTTCTTTACCGAAACCAGTATCGTTAAGGCAACTAACCAAAGTCAAATTTTTCCCATTAGTTTCCTGGCCCAAACACTAACTCTAGATGCCAACAGCGTAACTCTTTTGTTAATGTCCACTCAGCATACAATTGTTCAGAATGAAGGCCCTCTGACCTTGTATAAGTAACTTACAGAGTTCGTAATTTTGGCCAATTAAGGTTAGACTAAAACTGAAAATTCTCCACTTACTGAAACCAGTATCCGAATGAGCATATTTATAAGGACTGAACTAACCAAGGTCAAACCTTTTCCATCATTATTCAGGTCTAAATACTAACAGCAACAAACTCATTAATGATACAGTGTCACACTCTTTTGTTAGCTTTCATTCTTCACACATGTGTAGAACAGTTGTATGAAGAATAAAACTCATGAAGCATACAAGAGTTGTTCTTCAATAATTGAAACCAGCATCAGAATGAGCTTATCTATAAAGGGTTTACAAACTTTAACAGAAACAATCAATGCCTTATTTAAGTCAATAATTTTGGCCATTTTAATCAGCAAAGAAAAGCCTTAACCTTTACACAAGTAACAGAGATTAGAGGAGTGACAATTTCATACCTGAAAGGACAAGGGCTCTTGAAACAAAAAATATCCGGCTAAACCAGAAGAGAGGAAATTTGCAGCAAAGTTTGTGACTGTAGCTTGTAGAGATGAGAGCGCTTTAAGGCTGTTCACATAACACCCCCACATTGTCACGTTGAATAAAATCACCAAACCATACCGAACAATCTGATCAATAACAATCATTCACCTCAATTACAAATCAAATCAAGTAATGAATCAATGCAGAAAAAAATGCAAAGGGATCTTAAATTCATAAAACTGGATTTGAGTAAAGCACCTGAGGATTTATCAGCTTCGCCGAAACGGCAGCAAGAGCAGCGTTGAGTCCGGCCGAGACTGCCCAGGCGTAACCTTTCTTCTTGTTACCCTCCATCAAAACGCAAAAACCTTCCGATTCCAGAAAGAAATTGGATCAAGGCGACTGACCGGGAAGGGAGACGATGTCGTTTTACCTGATCGTCAACGTGGATATACAGTTACGAATCATAACCGTTCTGCCACGTTTCAAATTTCACTCAAAGTGACTCGGCCGAGTTTTCTTAACCAGACTCGTTCGGAAATACTCTCACAAAAGAAACACAACTCGTCCACGCTGGCAATCTGTGTCTCATGCTAGATCACTAGATCAACCAATCATATGCCATTCACGCGGATCGTGACCTTTTCCATGGTGGAAATATCTTTCCAAATCGGACTAGTTGTTGTACGCATCCAGTCCACGTTTTAACCGACTCTAACCGTATATAAATACCTGGACCTCCATTCTCTCTCTTCATATTTTTCCCGTTCAACTTTGACAGCTCCCTAATAATCTAGCCCCAAATTTTCTTCTCTTTCTCTGAAGATCTAGTTTTCTTTTGGTGATTCGGCTGTGACGAAATGGCTCGTACGAAGCAGACTGCTCGCAAATCAACCGGTGGTAAGGCTCCGAGGAAGCAACTCGCCACCAAGGCTGCTCGGAAATCAGCACCGACGACCGGCGGAGTCAAGAAGCCCCACCGTTACCGCCCCGGAACTGTTGCCCTCCGGTAAGTGTTTTCCCCAAATTCAATTTCACGTTCTTGAATTTCTTAGTTTGGTATCGTTGCCCTAATTCGACATCCTATTTTGCGATTGAAACAGTGAAATCCGAAAGTACCAGAAGAGCACTGAGCTTTTGATCCGCAAATTGCCCTTCCAGCGCCTTGTTCGTGAAATTGCCCAGGATTTCAAGACGGACCTGAGGTTCCAGAGCCATGCTGTTCTTGCTCTTCAGGAAGCTGCAGAGGCCTATTTGGTGGGTCTGTTTGAGGACACCAATCTGTGCGCGATCCATGCCAAGAGGGTCACCATTATGCCCAAGGACATTCAACTAGCTCGCAGGATTCGTGGTGAACGTGCTTAAGCTGTTCGTCTTCTTATTAATTTCTTAGTTGATTTAGGCAAGCAATTTTATATGTTCTGTATAAAAGTATGGGTATATGAACTTTGGATTGGTATAACATAGCAGTAATTGCTTTTGGTTCCTTAGGAACTTTCAATTGGAATCTGTACAACCTTTTGGGAAATTGGATTAATCAAAGTCTTGTTAGGTTTTTCAACTTGATTTCTTGGATATATGTTCAGAAGTAAGAAGTTACTTGGAATTTATTTGATATGGAATTACATGTTTGAAAACTGATTCACACAGCTGGTGAACCTTTGGTTTACACACTTTTGCCCAACTACATTGCTTAGAATTGCTTGATTTCAAATTGAAGTACATGTTTGAAGACTGATTCACACAGTTGGTGAACCTTTCGTGTACACAATCTGTGGCCCGTCCTTGACCTATTTTGTTCAATTTTCCAATCATTTGGACCCAAATTCCCTCACTTGGGATTTTTTGATGAACAACATACAGATGACCCTTCTATATATTTTATATTAAAATCAGCTATTTACCGGAGACAAATCAAAAATCGTACGCCAGAGTCCGTGAGTAACTTCACATCATTGCCAGAAATTATTGACCTCTATAATTGATGGTACGTACTGATCGATAACATTGTGATGCTATTACCAAAGCAACGCATGTTCAACAATCAATCATTGAGGTACTTCAGTGATCGACAACAAATCGCGATTGTGATGCATCGAGTATGGTGATAAGGATTTCTGCAGCCTGTGTTTTGCATTGAGATTTGATGTTTGAATGTTTGAAGGTTTGATGAACTAGGGCAAGCTCAGAGTTATAGGGAGATGTTTCTGTTCAATATAAGTCTCACTCCTGCACCAACAAAATTAGAAAGAAAGCGTTCTTTGTTTTGGAAGCTCATTTAGGCTCATGTACTAAACCCATTATGGGGCACGACCCAACCATGTAAGAGTAAATTTGCTTAATAGCCCAGTCCAAAATATGGAGAGTCCTATAGCTAGGGTCATAGCTTTTGACTTGTTGAAAGCCCAACATTTTTAGTTTTGAATTTTGACAGAACTTTAACCACCATTAGACCATCTCCCAATAGGTTAACCCTTCATTTTTAAGTGAAAGTTTGAGAGGAAGTAAAATATGGAAACTTTTGCTCTAGTAATACTAGCTAAATCAAGTGAAAATTTAGAATATTTTGTCTTTCAAGCCAATAGTTAACCTTGATAATATATATGTAACTGGTCTTGAAGCGAAACTCAGCTTCAAGTTAGCTAATTAAATTCAAGAGAAATTTCACTCTATCAACACTATTTAACAATATCTCGGCAATTAGCATTTACAAGTAAAGTTTTATTTCACTTTGTATTGACTAATTTGTTGAAGCATAATTTTCCTTTTGTCATTCTATTTTCTAATTTTGCCTTTTATGTCTTCCATCTCTCTTTGTTATTTAGCCCCTCAAAAAAATCTAAATTTTTAGTCCAAAAATAAATAAATTGCTTCACTGAAACTAATCTCTTGGCTTATGCAAATGATATTAGCAGACGTGAACTTGTTGACAAAAAAACAAAAACAAAAAACGTGAACTTGTGACGAAAAGCTAAGCTATTGCAGGCTTTACCTTGAGGGACCAAATAAGCATGGGAGTAGCCACAACCTTAACTAAGTAGGGTAGACGTCACTATTGGGGAAATAGGAGGTGGGTTTACTGAAAATGGACTACCTAGCGTCCTATAAGCCCAAATGCTCTCACATCACAGAGACCCGTGACCTTAATTTGATTGAATTTTAATTGGCAACGCCTCATAACCCGTGACAAACTAGCAGCCAGCACACCATTTGCAACTAAAACTTTCTGCCATCTTTTACTTTTCCAAAATTGACAAATTCATCGTGCATGCTGCATAGTGCATGCTAATCAGTTACCGTAATATCTCTTGGAAATTAAAGACACATTTAATTTCTTAATATTCACATGAATCACTTACACCAGCATCCTATTGGGAATTTATTCTCCTATTTAATCAAATATCATTGTTATACGTGGGATAATGATATATATATTATTCTCCTAATAATTGTATCTCACGTACGACAACGGTATTTGATGGCATACTGATACGTTATTGTACAGAATTTATATACATTAATTTATGTATTGATGCGTTAATACACTATAGAATTTCTTATTTATTCTACGCCCTATGGTTATGATTGCTTTAAATTATTGTTTTTGTTTCTTGTGGTTACATTTGCGTCCTTAAAACAAACAAATAATCACTATAACTTGCCTTAACAAAATTGGAGCAACATCAATATAAGTATAAGTAATAGTAATCGTCCTGTGGACTGTGGTATGACTAATTTGGTGTATAACTACATAGAAGTTTCCGGTGAAAAAATCTTGTGGGGGTGAGGGTTTTTCTGTTGGACATACGTAATGATCGATGCGTACAAGCTAGACTGCTGATCAAGTCGTATTAGTTCTGGGTGTACACAAATTTTGAATGTGACATTTTGATATTGCTGCTGGAGGAGCCGAGTCTGACTGGGAAAATGACTTATTTTGCAGTCCCTGGCCTTTTTATTTTTAACAAATACTAGACGGCCAAAATCTCTGAAAATATATATATGTTACGTTGATTTTGACGGTGACCCAATGATGCGTGTCTTCACTGTCTTATCCATTTGCAAAATTAAATTATTCAATGCAAAAGAGGTAATTATCCACAAAAGTAAAAGTAAAATGCATGAATTAGGTAAAAATGAAAACTGACAGAAAGGTACAGACGGAAAATATATATTGCATCATCCAATAAGCTAGCTTCCTTGGACCGTTGGACATTGACATTTTCTTGTTTTTTTTTTTTTTTTGGCTAATGACATTTTCTTGTTTAACTGGCAATTGGTTTTCTGCTAGGTCGTGAGATCAAGTATGACTGTAAGCTTTTTATTTTAAATAATTGTAAATTTGATAGTCATTGCTAGGTCCAAATGCATGTATCTTTAGAATTTGAACTTTTTTGAGATTACATTTAAGTTAAATTTAGTGTATGTTTCGGTCTTGTCAAAAATATTAATGAAATTTCCATTGCTGACATAATCATTCACGTACAATAATCCCTATATCGATCATGAGATATTATTGACAATCTTCATGATACGTTACATACAACTTGTAAATACTACAAGAATAATTAATGTGAATGTGGAAAAATATATAGAGAAACCAACTAGCTATATATATCTATACCTATATATTATCTTCTAGTGAGAGATTACTTAATTTTGACCCAAATACCCTCACTTGGAATCTGCTGATGAACCACATATACAAGAAAATATCCGGACGGTGCAAGATTACCGGAAGACGGCGTCGTTACCTGAACTTCAAACTTCAAACTCCCCACCGCTATCACATTTTCGGAAGCAAGAACCAGCAGCCTCTGATTCATCGAGAATGAATGCGTATTAAAGGAGGGTGCCACCATCGTAACGGACACTGAGTTGAGTGCTATTCTTCCCGTTATCGAAAATCGAATAGCTAGCTTCTGTCCGTAGCCAACCGTAACTTGTGACTGAGGTGAAAAGATGCTGGGACGCAAACTTGCGAATTGCGAGTCCAAGTAATTAGGAGAAAACGCTTCTAAGCTAAGCTCGGTTGGAAAAAGCACGTTTGAGAACTCGTAACGAATATGAGGATTACTCCCTCCAACCAGTACTCTACCATCACGTAATAGTACTGCAGTGGAGTGGTACATGCGTGGCACTGTGCTCGGGTTTTGTTGCTCGAACCGTGACCCGACTGCATTATCGGGTTTGTAAACAACCGGGTTCAGTACCGGTTTCCGCCCGAGTTCCCAACCCGCAGTCCCTTGTCCTGCACCGTTGATAATTAAAACTTCACCGTTGGCAAGTAACGTCATGTCACCCATCACTCTGGCTAGAGGCATGTTCTCCACAACCCACTTCGGATTCGGGTCGGTTATTTTGATCCGTGCGCAGGTCTTCAATGCTTCCACGAAAGTCCCACTTTCTGCGTTCACGTAAGACCCTTTCGGAGCTCCACCGCAAACCAGGACCTCAGCTGCAACAGACTGACCTTTTGAGCACTTCAGAGGTAGCAACACGGCGGAACCGGTGCTCGGGTACGACCTCGGGTCGCCGCCGGGTATTGTGGGGTACGTCTTGACGATTTTACCAGCAACATAATCGAACAATATAGCTCGATTATTAGCAAATATGAAAAGGTTGCCATCAACGTTTAGAAAAACAAACGGGTAGAGGTTGTTCTCTATGGCGGTGCCGTCGCTGGTCTCCACAAGGAAAGGCAAACTGTGAACGTTCATTGAGCCCTGGCTTTTGGGATAAAACTCGTAGTTGAACTCCCTCCGTCCGCCGATGATTATCTGCCGTCCATCTGGCAATTGATGATTGGTGGCGTACCATCTCCGGTTGGTTAACCCGAACTCGATTTCTTTCCAGTCACAAGTGGGACACGGGTCGAAAATCCTCACCCTTTTTTCTCCGTCGTTGAAGCCGCCGGTCTGGACAAGACTTCCTTGTGAGTTGACGGAGCCGGAGGAGCACCAGACATCGGTGTACACAAAGAGTGGGCGGATTTTGTTGGACGCCACGTCATACTCGGCTGAGTGAGCCGTGCAGTCGACTTTGAGCGCCGTGTCGTTGGGGTTGTTGCGGCATCGGCCGTTGGGGAGGGGAAGGTTGGATTTTCCGAAGTCGGTGCGGTCGAACATGACGACGCGGTCGTTGTGGAGGAGCTGCATGTGCATGGCGGAAATGCCGACGCTCTTCAGCAGGAGCTGCCATTTGCCGCCGGCAGCATGGGTCAGGGAGAAGAAGAGAAAACTAGACAGGAATAAGAATGAATAAAGAATGAGATGATGAGGGGCTGGGCACTTATTCATTGATCTTGTCTTGTGTTTTGGTCTGTTGGATTCAGAATATATAATTGGTCTATCTGTAAATGGCTTGCTGTGGCATGGGTGTCTGAGCTTGTCCCCTTTAGTTCATTTATATACTGGTGATCGAGCTTGTGATCTGGAAGAGACGACGACACAGAGACGCAGAGAGAGATCGATGGAGCCACCCACATGCCCACATGCATATAATATGCAAACGTGTGGGACCGGTTTGCTGAAAACGACAGACCGTTGTTATTTTTTGTTCGAAAAGAAAATGACGGTGTTCTAGGTTTGCCAAGGCAATCTAATCTAATTTCGCAGTAGGAATGCTAGCTAGCCTCGGCCTTTATCCGTTTTATTTTATTTTTTTCTTATGAAGATGATGAAATTTATTTCGTTTTTTTTTCCTGGCTAAATGTGGAAATGGTCATTATATTTTATGAATGCATTCATAATAACTCGTTTTCGGGCACGGGTCAAAGAAATCGAAACAGACGAACGAAGCAGTGCTAGCTGTATAATATATATATACGCGTATGGGTATTTACTTCAAGTTTCATATAACATGCATGCAGTTAAATCTTTACGTTTGAAAATTGACCGAAATATTCATCTTCGGTTTCTCTTTTTTATATTGGATTTGTTTAATTTGTCCACTTGATTTTGAGAATGTTTAATCCTAACTAACTAATGGTTAGGTCACCCCAATGGGCTGTCAGGTAGTTCCTTGATCCCAAGATTCCCAACCCTAGCCCTACAAAAACGGGAAATCCAATTAATATTTTCACTTTTCAGTTTCCTCTATTGTTTCAATGGGAAAGAAAAAATGGGAATTTAGGGTGACCAACGATTTGTTAGAGAAAAAATGTCTTACCCACTAAATTTTAGTTGACATATTTACTTTAAATCGATAAAATTTTATAAATCATGTGTCAGACATTGGAAATGATATTAGCCTTCCTTCTATCAGAGTGGTTAGGGTTTTCAATTGCCGAGGATTTTGAAACTGGTATTATGGGTGGCGTGTAAGTGTGTAACTATGGTGCTGATCTTTAAAATTGGTTAATTAAGGAAGATGTGATTGTTACTCAGTGATTTTTACTCATGAATCTCTAACAGGGGATGTAAGCCAAATAGCTGACGTCAAACTTTAACATGGGGATTCAAAAAGGACGTACTCATTCTTAAGTTGGTAATTATTATTAAGTAGTTTGCTAAATTAGAAACTAGTTATATATTGCGATCGAAAAGATTGATGGGCGGAATCGATTGCTTAATTATGATAATGATCGAGTAAGACCTGCTTCGAGGGTACGTCAAAAGGTAAAGCTATATATATATATATATATGTTAGGCATCTGTCATATTACAAAGCCTCGTGCTTGGATTTGCTTAATCAGTTGGTGCCTCATTTATGTTTGCCTATTTTGGAACAGAAGCTTGCTTGTCTAGGAAGGCATAAGAATTTTCTTTTAGTAGAACCAGATTCGATCTACACGAATTGGTTA
The DNA here is from genome assembly GCA_029955375.1 of Rubus parviflorus. NCBI lineage: Eukaryota > Viridiplantae > Streptophyta > Magnoliopsida > Rosales > Rosaceae > Rubus > Rubus parviflorus. Next base: position 1,250,968 of record JARGGL010000001.1, on the reverse strand, counting down.
AAGTACGTCTTTTTTTAGTAGAACCAGTACAATAGGTAAAGCATATGTCTTTGATCCATTTTTGGATCAAAATAAGGGGGAAATAAAAGTACACACACGATATAGATTAATGCACTTCTAACAAAACGAGCTTCAGCTAAAAAATTAAAAACCTAACAGAATGGGACGATGCCAAGACGTGCATATATTCAATATTAGTTCTAAACGACAACAGATACTCCTTTTTTCTTTTTCTTTTTTTATAGTAAATGATTTATTTATGCCTCACGTTTGAGGCTCCATCAGTTGTTGTTTGATCGATATGGTTGGTGAGTCCCATCAAATTTTTCAATCAATTGGGTTCCAATTTATATCAATTTTGTGATCTTATTCTTGCAATGATAAATAATCGATCTGGCTAATGTCAACATTTTTGAGGCGTGGAAATAATTAAAACCTTCACGTCTTCAGTATATAATTATTTTTAGTCAATTTTATACAGTATATGTATATGTATAATATTAATTTGTTGATAGGCGATGACATTATGATTGAGTCTATGACATTCTCGTCTCCGTATTCTAAATTTGTTTGAGTCTTATATATACTAGCTAGTTAGCGCTAGTTTCATCACCAACCTCTTTTATTTTTTTTGCCAATCATTTTTTCTTGTTGGTGATGTAATATTCTAAGGACTAACTCAAAGTATCAACCATATATGCATATGCTTGTTCTTTGTTAACCAATTGCAAGTCAAACCTTTGATTCATGAAACTAGAAAACCAGAGGCACTTAACCATTTGGATGAGGACAACATATATAATGCAAACCAAAGTTGAAACGAAATAGCTACATAGACGTACTGCAAGAAATTAATATACTTTTTTTTATGAGGATTTAAGAACACAGAAAACGTTTTTGAAGAACTTTCTCGATTACTATTTGGTTCTTTCTTAATTTCAAATATAGATGTACGTAACACGTTTCCTAGATGATAAGCTTTATCTTTCAACTAATTAATTTGATCAAGTTATTATATAGAGTATAGACATCCTAATTAATCATCTAACATCGCGATCAGCTGCATCATTTTCACAGAATGTACAATTTTCCATAAAACCAAAAAAATAGAATTAAGAAAATAAAGAAAAGTCTGCTTTGGAAGATTGGTGCTTCAGGAGGATTAGTATGTTTTAGGGATTAACTAGAATCATTGAAGGTTTGACTCGATGAAGTAATTAAGAGTCAAAATTAGTATTATCTTTTGTTCTGATCCCTGGAGTATCGTGTTTGAATTCTGCATCAAATGTGACTTAATTAATTGGATCGAGTTTGTCTGATAGTGGCTGTTAATAAAGGCCAATTGTGATGGCTAATTCAAATAGTTATATCCATTTTCTCATGAAAGACTTAAAGTTGAAGCAAGGGAAGAGCGTACTTGCATGAGTGCTCCTAAATTAAGCTGCAAAACGCGATATTGGCAAAGTCGAGAGGTGTTCTCTTTTTAAAAAGTACATATATGCCAAATAAATACTTCTTCAAAAACTACAAAAAAATGTTTTTATAATTCGAGAAATATTTATATCTCATTTGGCTAAACGCTGTCAAAAAAGTTTTTTGATAGTTTAAACACGCTTATACCAATTTCAGAAAAAAAAAAAAAATCAAACAGAGCCATAACCACACAAATAAAGACTCTTCGATCTACAAGTTGATCATGCATCTTGAACCCTTGTAAAAACAAATGAACAAACATGTATCACATGCAGAATAATGACGTGAGGATGCGTAGAAGGAAAATGATTGAAAGTGAACTTTTTACTCTGAGGGGGTTAAAAATTATTTTTCCTCCCAAGTTTCATTATCGTTTGGCCTATCCCATATGGAGACATAGTTGGGTTTTTCAATCATAGATCTGAAAACTATAGCTAGATGAACATATAGGAGGAGCACATGGGATCGAGAAGGACTACTAATTAAATCATCCCAAATTCCCAACTAACAAAACATCAATGCAATCCGTACTGGTACCAAAACCAAGTGTGAATCAGGTTCTCTGAGGCAAGTGAACCATCTGTTCATCGATCAACTATCGATGTTACAAAGCAACAAAACCAGCTAGTCACATTCTTCATTAATTAGTGGGTCCTTGAGAAATCGATACAAGCATTAAACAAGGACTACATGCTTTGAGTGAAAGGAAGAGGCAGCTCTTAAGATTTTTGGGTGCCTTGTGGAATACTGCTTTTTGGATTCATTTTTTATCTAAGAAAAAATACATGGTTCAGACTCGGCAAGCTCTCACAAGTCACAACCGTGAATGATTTTGATACATGACCACTGTGGGCTAATCTTTTTTTGGTCGAAACTGTGGGCTAATCGATTGCACACATTTAACAGGTGCCAATTAGTAATCACTAATAAGTTTTATAATAGTATAAACACTTCCGCAATGAAATATTGAAAGAAACAGAAACCTAATTTTGCTGTAACTACGAAGCCTATGGCTATGAAATTCCGAAATTACGTGCTAACTACTTCCCTGGCTGTAATTAGTCTTATTCACTAATATTTAAAGGTATTCAAAGACACATGTTGGTCCCATTAGTAAAAAGTTGAAAAAGTGGAGAACTGGATTTGGTTATGCAAACGTCGGGTTATCTTCTAGATGTCCTCGACGTATATAGAATAGGCTTTCTAACATTATCTGAATAGGCTTTCTAGATGTCCTCGACGTATAGAATAGGCTTTCTAACATTATCTGACACTTTGGTTGAAATATATATACAGAAACAGAAAACGTTTATTGATTCTTGATGCGATTCTAATGCATATCTTTGACCAAACAATATCATTTTCAGGTTCGAGTATAGAGTTGCCAAAGTGCCACCATTGTGTCCTCTGATGCAGAAGCCATTAGCTTACAATCTGCTGAATAAGAGACTGCATTACACTGCAAAAGAAGGGAAAAAAAAATGCTAGTCAGGCCCTCGATAGTGTTTGTAAGGCATCGAAACAAGAGAGTATCCTATACACAAAATCAGGCCTTAGAAAGATGAAGCAGCCTTGGTCATATATATAGTGCAATGATTTTTTTTACTTTTTATTTTTAGTTATTTGAAAGAAAAAAACAAATGGATACTTAGTTTTTTAGAACACATTATAACTCAAATGAGAGAAATAGAACTGCAAAAAATGCCAGAACCGAGAATCTTTGGATATATATCATCTGCCAAGAGTAATACTATACCGTTGCATGGTGATACTTCAATATTGCCAAAGCATTTCCTTTGCGATAGTTATATACTCTCACTCTGCCATCAAGAGGTAAAAAGGAAAAAGAGACATAAGAATGCAGAATATGGGAGATTAACATATGGCCTTTAATGCAACAGGGTGACTCATAAAGAATCACTGCAAGAAAATAGGAAAGAGAAATTCTGAATTTTATTTGTTTTGTATGTTCTTTATTTAATGTTTTCTCGGCAGTATCTATAATTGAATCGCATGTCCTTGCAAATTACAACTAATAATTACACATGAGTAGAAGTCTTAAAACATATCATTCAGATTTCAAACAGAGAAGTTTAATTCCCAACCTGTGGTCCCAGCCAGCTGTTGCAAAAATTTTACCATCAGGTCGAATGGAGGTGCTTGATATGCCAGGTCGCTCCAAATCAATTTCTTTCTTGATCACACATGTACCCTAGGTTGGAGAAGACACAACAGAAAATGAAAAGGTGATGAAATCAGATTTAGTATTACATTAGTAGGCAGATCCAGCAAATAGCAAAGCATGGGTGTATTATACAAAAAGCTTGAGTAAGAGAGAGAGAGAGAATGATGTGTTCTGGTCCAATGTATAAAAGCAACACTAACGAAAATTATTAGATTGGTGATGCATTGCATGAACTGCCCAGAATCATCCCAAATTGACTTGGTTGTCTTTTACAGTTCGTCAGCTACAAGGCCGATTTCTTCATATAACCTTTCGGCTTACATATCAGATGCAATTTTTTTTTTAATAATTACCACTAAATGGAAAGACCACACAATCATAAGAAGACTTCCACAGTTTTGTATTAGCATACAGGCTGAAGTTAAGATATTTACGTATGAAAGTGTAATATTTCCGTCTATCTGTTAGTTCAAATTAAACATCTGCCACCTGTCTCAAAAGTTAAGAGGCCCGAGATGCAATAAATCTAGTAATACAAACTTGCAAAGATGGGAAAGTTACCATGGACTGATCCAAACTATACAACACAATTTTTTCATCTGCAGCTCCTGAGATACCACCGTTGCATGACCCATCAATGCATAGGCTTAGAACTGCAGAAAAAGATACATGAAGAACATGCCTTGACTCAGAGGAAAAAATGAGAAGAATAAAAGGAAAAAAAATGCAATCAGGTTCTTTGGATTCTGACTCCCACACCTGGCTCTGAATGAAACTTGACAGATGTAACTGGAACCCCTGGATTTCTAATATCCCACCAAAGCATAGAGCCATCCTCATAACTGCACCATGTGGCAAAAACACAATCGCATGACATAAATCTAGAATAAACAAACACAATCACATTTCATATATCAAACACAAAATTTGCCACAAATTTCAATTCCCAAAACCAAATGCAGAATATTACTGCTTTTTGCAACAGAGGTAACCAATCTAATATATCAATTAGTATCAATGTCATTATTACGATATACTGATATAACTTTGCATAGTATGTTGTTGAAAAGTCTCCACTGCAGTCATAGAGATGCTAAATTGATGATGAGAATAAAAGAATATACCCAGCCACTACATTTAGGAATCCCTGTGATTCCAATGGTGAAAATGCTTGAACTGCCATGCACATTCCTACCAAGAAACAATGGCTACAATGTCAAAAGTAGGATGACAGGAAAGACGGGACAGGAACATGATAGTCCAAGGTAGTCTATAACTGAGGCAAATTAAACATGAATTGTGTGTAATAATGATGCATCACTTGAAACAATTAAAGGACCCAGTAAACATATGATCATAGTTGAACCACCTGTCTACTGATTCTTCTTCAGTTACACATACAAAACTAACAAATTGGGCTACTTAAACAATAAAAAAACTTCCCTCTCAAAAGACCTTTTTTAAGAGAGAAATTATCCGTCTCTTTAACTTCAGAAATGAACTATTATATAAGAAATTTCTCCAGCCAAGAAACTAAATTGTGCATGCTGGCAGGCATTAGTAGCAACACTTTAAATCAACATGTTTCTGAAATAATAATCCATTCAACTTAAGTGATTTGGTTATCTTTGTCGAAAGGAGTTCATTCCTACCCAGTCATTAGTTAGTCAAAGGTCGATGGATTTAGTAACTGACCTCTTTCCTTGGTAGAAATACCTGAGGAGCCAGCGGAGCAGCTTTGAGGTAGTCGTATACACCTTTCTGCAGTATTTAGATCCCAAATCTCAACCTTTTCACATCAACCACATGAAGACAATTAACAATTGGACCTCAGAAATGAGAAATAAAGTAAACACAATCAAGGTTGCTTATAAACCTCAGAAGACTGCTCCCCTGCTATAGCGATATATTTAGATCCTCCAACTTCAGTATTTTCTGTTTCAAAGAATATTGTCCATCATTGTTTAAACTTCTAAATTGTCTTTGAGCAATGAAGGGGAAAAAAAAAAAAGGAAAGAAAGAAAGAAAGAAAGATATAATCTACAAGACAACAATATACAAACATCAATACTAATAGATATACATATACAGATGTGTTTGTGTGTGTGTACATGTCTAAGCCCTCAAAACCCTGGAAGAAAGTAGCTAAAGTGCATTTACAACTTCTGTAAACAGAATATCAGTCTCAACAAACCTTCCAAGGTTCTAGACAGCTCAGGCACTTGAACCTTTTCTCTGCTATCTTGAATAGTTTCTCCATCAGTAGTCTCCCTCTCATCTTCGTCACGATGCTTAAGCCCGTCAACTTGTGTAGAACAAGAATGAGGCCTCTTCACCAAGGAAAGCTTACAAAAGTGGTAAGCATTTGTCTTGATCGTAACAGAGGGAGTCCTGCCAAAATGACATGAATTTTTTTAAAGGAATACAACAATATCGAATGCTATAGGCTAGAACTATGAGAATCAGCTAATAACCTGGATAGACTTCCATCTCCAATATCCCAGCACTTAACAGTTCCATCCCTACCCTGGCTACACAAACATTCTCAAATTTCATTTCTTGTTCAAAAACAATAGCCAATAAACGAATGCAGATAGGAAAACCAAAAAGCACCTGATAACTTTGTTGGCTCCAATTGAAGAGCTACAAGCAACAGAAGCAACCCCATGTGCTGCACTATGCACCCTGCAAATCACATTCCATTTTCTATTTAAAGATCAACTGCATAATCATGACAAAATAATAGGCCAGTATATATATAGAGTACCCTGCTGATACTATTGTCCGATTCTGGAGTGTGTCCCAAATCCGCAACTCACCGTCTGCGGAACTAAAAAAGAAATATCAAATATGTAATATTTACAAGAACAAGGATAATAATGTTAAGGTTCAGATTGGATTGAAATGGTACCCAGTGTATAGGATAGGTTGAGATGGATGAAAACAAAGGTCCGTGACAGAGGCACGGTGACCTCTCAGCACAGCCACTGGGTCCGGTGGCCGTCTCTGCTTGTTCATTGCTTCTGCGATGAGTGTAAACTGCGGACGGCGCCGTTCCCAAGTTACCCGGAAGTATGTTAGCACTCAAGTGGGATGCCCGAGTACACGACCCGACGGGCTTGCAAAGGGTTTTTGCTGTCTGACCGTAATTTTTGTCCCCAGTTCCCAACGATTCTTTAAGGGCCAAGGGGCTGTTTGGAGGCTGCTCTTTTTTTTTTTTTTGGTACAAGGTTTATTTTTCTTTTTCTCTAGTAAAGCATAATTTTTTTTTCTCAAATGAAAGGAAATTTCATATTTTGTAACGAATTTTTTTTTTAATATTTTCATTAATGATTGTAGGTCGATTACAACCATAAGGTAATATGTAGACTCGTTAAACTCTTGCTTCATCAAAGCGAGTAAAAAATCTTGCTACATCAACATTTACAAGGAACATAAGAGCTTGGAAAAAAACTAGAGAAATGACATATATGATATTTTTATGATAATAAAAATAATAAAAATAAAAAATACTATTATACCATGTAATGTTGAAACAACAAATAATTGAATACAACAAATAGAGTAATACTATTATACCATGTAATGTTGAAACCACACATGAGATACTTGAGCTTTTATAGAAAAAATGTGCAAGTGTGTGTGTTTTTTTTTTTGTATTTTATGGACAACAAGAGTGTGATTTTGGGATTTTGTTTGGAAAAGTTAAAAGCAAAAGAGTTGGGACTAGGAAGTGATTTTTTTTTTTTTGAAAGGAGGACTAGGAAGTGAATTGTGATAGAAACAGTGGTTTGGGTTCCAAGGTCCAAACGCGGTCTCCGGTTACTTCACTCACACACACAAATAGTGTCGGGCCAAAAATCCCTCATCGGTACGTTCCCTCCTTTCTATTATTTTCCTTCTTTTATTTCACTATTTTTAATTTCTACCCGCGGCGCACTTTATACAGTCGACCTTCTCAATTCCACAGCCCGACGCTAACGTGCGCACCTCCTCACTCTCTTCGGCAAATCCATTAACGCCACCGTATTGGAGCTTCAACGGGCACAGGTCAGACATCCCCAACCCAACCCATCTTTGTTCCTTCCTTTCATTAGGGCTTAGTAACTGAATCATAAACCCTAGGCAGACTTTGTTTTTTTTTAATTCCTTTTCCTTTTGTTTTTCAATGTTAGATTTTCTCGATTAAACTAGAGGCAGGCCATAACCAGAACGTGAACAAGAGTTAGGCATTTACAGATATTTACCAAGGATTTGGTTTTTATTGTATTTGTGAATATCTGCGATTTCATGGGTATCGGGATTTCTCTGCGGGGATTCAGATTTTCGATATTGTAGCTGAATTTGTGCATTCGAAACATGTGCTTTAATTTTGTGAGAATAGAGAAGTGGAAGGGGATGCTTGGTTTTCCGGATTTGGGCACTGAAGCTGGCCTAGGGTTACGAAAGGGTGTATTCTCCTGAAACTTGGGTTGACAAAATGGACGGAGACGAGAAGAAGTCCGGCTCTAAGAAGAGATCGAAGTTAATTGAGGTTAATCACAATTCGGATGATGATGAGCCAATTGGGTCACTGTTGAAGTTGAAGAGGCAGCGAAACCTTAAGAAGGTTAAGCCAGGGTTGGAGGGTGAAAGGGGCAAGAAGGTTGAGGCTGGAGAAGAGGATTTGGGGGGACTGGATGATACATTGGCAAGTTTCAGGAAGAAGCTGAAGGGTCCTAAGAAGGATTATGGGGCTGGAACTGTGAGGGGAAGGAGTTCTAGTTTGGATGTTGTGCAGTCTTCGGATCCGTCCCCTAACAGGCATGTGGAGGATGGGGAGTCGGATGCAAAATCAGTGTTGAGGAGTATGGAGAAAGGTCCGGTTATGGGTGATGATCGATCCGATGTGATTATGGATGTGGAGGTGGAAAACAAGGTCAAGGGAAAGGGAAAGAGACCCAAGGTTTCAGGGTCTTTGGTATCTGGGGAAGGTTCTAATAGCTCTTTGGATCATCATTTGGAAGATTCGTTATCGGCATTTTTTCAGAAGGCACAATCTGGTGTTACTAAGAAGTCTCATCCCTCTTCGAGTCTTAGAGAGAAGAGTGGTTCTCAGGATTTGGAGGATGGATTGAGCCTTAATACAGTAGGTGTTGGAGGAAATATTTTTCCCGTGGCTGTGCAGAGACATAGTTCTGTTTCAAAACTGACTTCTGAAAATCCAAGATGTGAAGATAGGTTGCTGTTTGATTCTGGTTTGAATCCGTTCGATTCAGTCTCTGATCAGTATATGATAGAGGAACATCAGAATTTCGATGACAGGTTTTGTCAAGATTCTGATCGCAACAGAGAGAATCAAGAGAGATCTCAAGGACTTTATTCTATTCCAGATGAGATGATGAGACTTGATGATAAAAAGAAGGAAGCCATAGGGGATCCTTGTGGTTTAAATGTTCAAGAGGGACCATGTAGCTCAGATAAAGTTAATGGCGGAGATAGCCAGCACTTACAGAAAACTCAAACTAACAGACTGAGGCACTGCTCTATGGAAAACTCTAGCACTCTAACGAGTTGTGATATAGAATTGCCTAAATCTATACCTTTTTCAGAACAGAAGGGGGAAGTGCTTGGGCTTGGTGACGGTGACTCCAAAGGGGGCTTTCATGATGCTTTTTCCATTCAGTCCAAGGATGTTCTAGCTAGATGCACATCAGGTGCAGACTGTGAAATATCTTCTTCAGCTGGAAAAGAAATTCTGACGCCTCATTATAATGATGATTTGCTGAACAAATCATGTGAAAATACATCCAAGGAAAAAAATTTGGTGGTGTCCTTTTCACATCTACCACACAACTCCTTGACATGCCATCTGAAGATGGACGATGAGCTTGATTCTGATCAATGTACGAGATTTCCCCAGCACGCTGCACATAACTTTGCCCCTGGCACACTCAAGATGGAAGAAACTCACAGTAATTGCAATCATGTAATTGCTTACACTGAGGGGCAAGATCTTGCATCCAGTTCTTTGCAGGAAGAGAATGCTGTAATAGCTGATAGTCGGATATCTTCAATCCAGTTGAGTCATCAAGCAAAAGCCTCGCAAACTGCCTCCATTCAGAAGGGGAGCTATTGTGAAGAATTATCTTCCGATGAAGCATCCAAAGAGAGAATTATTCCAAATCATGATTATGTTACCAGTAATGAAGAGGTTGATGGAGCTTCTCCTCCCTTATATGCAACCCTAGATGAAAATGAGAGTTGCCCAGAAGACACAGTATCTCTACCTGATATTGAAAACAAAGACAGTAAGCTATCAGCTCTCCAGCGCGCACCGCGGAATATTAGGAAACGCAGGCATGGAGACATGGCTTATGAGGGGGATGTTGATTGGGATATCTCAATAAATGATCAAGGATTGGATAGTGACAATTCAATTAGAGCAAGAGTGAAGTTTGATTCCTCTTCAAGTATCGGCACAGAAGCTGAAAGTGGTGGGGCTGCAGCAGTGTCTGCTGGTCTTAAAGCTCACGCAGTTGGTCCTGTTGAGAAGATTAAATTCAAGGAGATCTTGAAGCGCAGAGGTGGGCTTCAGGATTACTTGGAATGCAGGTTAGTTATTAATTCTGAAACCCTTCGAAATGCAGAATTGTGATAAGCTGTCTAGCATGCATTGCATCTTTCTGCAATTGTACCAATGCTAGATGCTACTCTATCAGTATTAATGCTAAAAATCCTGTTTGTTCTTTGATGTCTGATTTCTCTTTTTTAATTTTGATGCTGCTCCACTTAATTGTCATTTGTAATTAATGGTTAGTTTCATTTTGCATTAATGATTTTGTTCCCCCTTTAAGTGGTCTTATGAGTTGTCCATTTTTGTAAGTTCTGGTCGTCTGTTCTCATTGAATGAACATCTAATGAATCTTTTCTTGAAATTGCCATTTTATTTCCTGTGGTTTAATTGTCTGCCTGGATGAGCTGTACCTTGTTCAGTAAAATTAATTTGCTTGGTGCAATTCAGGAATCAGATCTTAGCTCTGTGGAGTAAAGATGTTAGTCGAATTTTGCCTCTCACTGACTGTGGGGTAACAGAGCCTGCTTGTGTGGATGAACCGGCACGTGCCTCCCTAATTAGGGATATTTATTCATTTCTAGATCTCAGTGTAAGTAAATCAATCAATGTGTTTTCTTACTTGTTCTCTTGTACTTCTGTTCCTTGCCAAGATTGATCAGTCTACTTATTCCTTCCCTAGTCCTTTTGCAATAACTTTTCCTCTTGCAATTCTTAGGGAAGGGCTGCATTTTTAGTTTGCCTTTTTTGAATTAAATGTAAAACATTTTTACAGGGTTATATAAATGTTGGAATTGCTGCCGAGAAGGATAAAGCAGAACCTGGTTCTAAGCATGACTATAAAATTCTTAGAGAAAAGAATTTTGAGGAAATTTCTGGGGTATCAGTTGCTGACTCAGAGGATGGGGTTTCCTTTATTATTGGCCAGGTTAAGAATTCGATAACTTCCACTGATGCTAAGAATGGAATTAAATTTAATAACGGAAACTTGACTGAGGGAGCCACAAAAGACAATAGGCTTGTTAGAGCAGTGGCGTTGGAATTATTTGATGCGAAAAATCCTGCAGAATGCCAAACTGATTACCTGGAAAACTGTAGTGCTGATGCAAGGTTACAAAGTCGATTGGACAATATGGATGTTTCAAGTAGTGATCCATCTGCTGAGACATTGAATGGTGGAGATGTCCCTGTTGTAACTCCAGAGATAAAGAATGAATCACACAGTATTCAGTCTGCATCACATGATCATCTACCGAAGAATAATACCCCGCAATGTGGTCAAGAAGTCAGAAAGGAAATCATTGTCATAGGTGCTGGTCCTGCTGGCTTAACTGCTGCACGCCACTTGCAGCGGCAGGGGTTTTCAGTCAATGTACTCGAAGCTAGGAGTCGAATAGGAGGTCGTGTTTATACAGACCGGTCATCTCTATCAGTTGCAGTGGATCTTGGTGCTAGCATTATAACTGGTGTTGAGGCTGATTGGGCAACTGAAAGAAGACCGGATCCCTCCTCATTGGTTTGTGCTCAGTTAGGCCTTGAGTTGACTGTATTAAACAGTGATTGCCCTCTTTATGATATTGAAACAGGTCAAAAAGTTCCTGCAGATCTGGATGAAGCATTGGAAGCAGAGTTCAACAGCCTCCTTGATGACATGGTATTGCTTGTTGCACAGAAGGGAGAACGTGCAGCAAGAATGTCTCTTGAGGAAGGTTTAGAATATGCCCTTAAGAGGCGTCGTATGGCACAATCAGGGAGTAACGCTAAAGAAAAAGAACTGCATGGTTCAAGGGATGGTTTCTTTAATGCGAGAACAAATATTGATGGTAGAGTTGCTGAGAAAAGTTGTTCTAAGCAAGAGCTTTTAAGTCCTCTGGAGAGGAGGGTAATGGATTGGCATTTTGCTAACTTGGAATATGGTTGTGCTGCTCTACTTAAGGAGGTATCTCTCCCCCATTGGAACCAAGATGATGCTTATGGTGGCTTTGGGGGAGCTCATTGTATGATTAAAGGGGGTTACAGCACCGTTGTTGAGTCTCTCGGTGAAGGACTGCGCATTCACTTGAATCATGTAGTCACTGATATTTCGTATGGTGCTAAGGATGTTGAATTGAGTAATAACCAGCATAACAAAGTCAAAGTGTCCACATCAAATGGCAGTATTTTTTGTGGAGATGCGGTCTTGATTACAGTGCCTCTTGGGTGCTTAAAAGCAGAAACCATAAAGTTTTCTCCACCATTACCCCAGTGGAAACATTCTTCTATCATGCGGCTTGGATTTGGTGTTCTTAATAAAGTAGTTTTGGAATTTCCGGATGTCTTTTGGGATGACTCTGTGGACTACTTTGGAGCAACTGCTGAAGAAACAGACCTGAGGGGTCAGTGCTTTATGTTCTGGAATATCAAGAAAACTGTTGGGGCTCCTGTTCTTATAGCTTTAGTGGTTGGTAAGGCAGCTGTAGATGGCCAAAATATGAGCTCTTCCGATCATGTTAACCATGCATTAGTGGTTCTCCGGAAATTGTTTGGAGAGGCATCAGTACCTGATCCAGTTGCATCAGTTGTGACAGATTGGGGTAGGGATCCTTTCAGCTATGGTGCTTACTCATATGTTGCTGTTGGAGCTTCTGGAAAAGACTATGACATAATAGGGAGACCTGTTGATAACTGCCTATTTTTTGCTGGTGAAGCTACCTGCAAGGAGCATCCCGACACTGTTGGTGGTGCAATGATGAGTGGGCTTCGAGAGGCAGTGCGTATAATTGACATACTGACAACTGGAAATGATTACACAGCAGAAGCAGAAGCAATGGAGTCCATACAGAGACAGTCAGCCTCTGAAAAGGATGAAGTTTGGGACATAACAAGGAGACTTGAGGCAGTTGAACTTTCCAATGTTCTTTACAGGAACAGGGAAGCCTTACTCCAGGACATGTTCTTTAATGCAAAAACTACTAAAGGAAGATTGCATCTGGCCAAAGAGTTATTGAGTCTTCCTGCTGAAACGTTGAAGTCCTTTGCTGGCACCAAAGAGGGGCTAACCACGCTCAACTCGTGGATACTGGTAATTTGCACTTATATTATCCATTTTTCAATCAATATCGAATTTACAATTTGTTAATGCATATGGCCTTGGGTGTTGACAGATGTTTGTTTTCTTAGACAAATTGTTGAAGGTATATATATTTTGTTATTATAACAGGACTCAATGGGGAAAGCGGGGACTCAACTCTTGCGGCATTGTGTTCGTCTTCTTGTTCTTGTGTCAACTGACCTACTGGCTGTGCGCTTGTCTGGTATTGTCTCCTTATTTGTTGATTTATATCTAGTGTACTTTCCTGTGTGATCAATGTTTATGTGCAAAGTGTACGGAATGTATGTGTACAGACGTGTGGGTATTGAAAATAATTATAAAAATAATTTTCTGCTTCTTTGTGCTTATGAACAGTGTATTTGTAGGCTGTTCCAACTGATTTTTTGTTTAATTGTCTGCACTTCATTGTCAAACTGGGGAATGCTCAACTAGCATGTGCAGAATTGCAGTGTCTAGTGTTCTTGAAGTCTAATTACAAATGAAATTCATAATCATTTGCATATAGTATGTCTGCTAACTTTTTTCTTGTTGAAGAATGGGAGGTTTAAAATGGTTATCATTAAAGTGTATTTCTTTAAAGTTGATTAATCTTTCTGTTTGTGTGGTGTAGGCATTGGGAAAACTGTAAAAGAAAAAGTTTGTGTACATACTAGTCGTGATATACGTGCCATTGCAAGTCAGCTGGTTAGCGTGTGGCTTGAAGTCTTCCGCAAAGAGAAAGCTTCTAATGGAGGATTGAAATTGTCAAGGCAAGCTACTGGTGTAGATTCATTCAAGAGAAAAACAGTTAGAGACCCATCTTCTGGAAAGCCGCCACTGCACATGTATCATGGTGCTTTCGAGCACAAAGGAAGTTTGCAGGATTCTGCATCCACCGGAAGCCATTTGCCTTCGAATCCAAATGTGAAGAAAGTGAATGGCAAAGCCATTAAACTTGAAACAGCAAATTCCGCAAAATTGGAGACCAATTCATCAAGGTTTGGAGGTTCAACAGACAGACCGCATAATGAGGACTTTGCTATGACTGAAGAAGAAAGAGCTGCCATTGCTGCTGCTGAAGCAGCACGTGCAGCAGCACTTGCAGCTGCTAAGGTTTGTTCCCTTGTTACTCGACTCTATGTAATGGGATATACTACTGCTTCTTTCCTTTGTCATCTCTCTCTCTCTCTCTCTCACATACAGTGTGCGTGTTGTTTCTTATTGTTGTATTTTGTAGGCATATGCATCTTCAGAAGCCAAGAGCAGTACATTGCTTCAGCTTCCTAAGATTCCCTCGTTTCATAAATTTGCTCGACGGGAGCAGTACGCCCAAATGGATGAGTATGATTTTAGGCGGAAGTGGTCTGGTGGTGTTTTGGGTAGAGAAGATTGTATATCAGAAATTGACTCAAGGAACTGCAAAGTAAGGAACTGGTCAGTTGATTTCTCCGCTGCTTGTGTCAATCTTGATAGTTCAAGAAGGTCAGTTGATAACCTCTCGGAGCGGAGCCATCCAAATGAGATCGCTAGTCATTTGAATTTCAGAGAGCACTCAGGAGAGAGTGCTGCTATTGACAGTAGTATCTATACAAAAGCATGGGTTGATACAGCTGGTAGCGTTGGGGTAAAGGACTATCATGCCATTGAGATGTGGCAATCTCAAGCAGCGGCAGCTGACCCTGATTTCTTCCATCCTGATCCGTATGTAAAGGATGAGGAAGATTCAAATACAACTTCTAAAGGACTAAGCTGGAAGCATGAAGGACTAGTAAATGAGAGCTCTGTTTCTCAAGTTACTGTAAACAAGGGGTCGTCGAAAAATCATCGTCGAGGAGCAGATCAAATTAAACACGCAGTTGTTGATTATGTTGCATCATTGCTTATGCCCCTCTATAAAGCTAAAAAGATTGATAGAGACGGATACAAGTCAATCATGAAGAAAAGTGCTACCAAGGTTAGTTGTTTTCCATCACTCCATCCTTTTCCTTCCTGTTGTACTAATTAGAAAAAAAAAACCTTTTACTTGCAGGTAACTATTTGTTGCAATTTTGTTGCAATGGGGTTTACAACTGTTCCCCTTAATCTATTAGTCTCAATTATTTTTTTTGGGTAATTCAATTGTCAGGTCATGGAGCAAGCCACTGATGCAGAGAAAGCAATGGCTGTGTCTGAGTTTCTTGATTTCAAGCGCAGGAACAAGGTATGCTTTCATCAGATCTATCTATCTATATGTGAAATATCTGACTTATTTCATTTCTTAGGTTTTAAACAGACATCCACATGGACTCTATTGGTCATTAAAAAGAATTTCCTGGCTGAAATTTGAAATAGTTTCCGACTGAAATTGGCTTGCTTGAGCCTTCACCCATATAGAAGAAAAAGTGAAAAGAACAGATAAAAAATTGTTGGCACCTTAAACTTTTCATTGAAATTTGTATTTGTTTTCCTGAAATTTCCATTACTGTACATCAGTTTCCTGACAATTGAATAGTATTATTGTTATTATCCTTTCATGTCATGCTGTGATGTTTTTAGTTTCTTCTTACCTAGTCATTCTTCAATGCCTTAAATGTGCAGATTCGTGCCTTTGTGGATAAATTGATTGAGAAGCACATGGCAGTGAAGCCCGTTGTGAAATCTTGATACTGGATCATTGATCTGAGTTTCCCATGCATGTCTGTACAGCACACGCAGAAGGCCGTCTGTTGTTCAGGGATGAATTCACAGCATAAGCTGGCGGTGTTGGGGTACAGATATATCACATCGGATTCTCGGTTGAACTGCCAATAAGCTCTTAATGACAAAGAAGGTGCTGTGGAACAAAGGGCATGGTTTGCTGCGGCCTATCGATACATATTTGGTGGGCACCTTGAACTGCAATTAGAACTGGTCGAGTATGTGACAGGAACGAGCGTTTCCGGATGCAAATGGGACTAAGCGCAAAGCAAGTTGCTTTGCTCATTCCAATTACAGGCATCTACAGGCTATGGGGATGATAGCAGATTGCTCTAAGAAATTGGCTTGTCATCCATCAAGGATGTACTCCTAAGGGTGAAAAATTAAGACAGAAAACCCTAATTTTTATTCAGGGATCCTCAGGGAGGAGACACTAATAATCATTGACTTTTTATGATTGTCTTCAATGTGTACAGCGTAGGATTGTGTCAGTGACAAGTAACAACAAAAATACAGAACAGTTTTCGATGGTGACCGAAGTATTTCAATATGTTGTGTTTACTTTTCTTTTTTAACATCACACTAATTTTACTTTTGTTCCCCAAAGCCGAAGTTCCACCTTGCATTATTAGCAGCCTTCAGGGCTGCAATTTCTGCTTACTGGATTTTGTCCTATTTGAGTGCATGCCTTGGGTGAGGAGACTTGTCTTTGCATGTATGTATACTCTATTAATTTCAACCATGTCCAGCTTCCGACCACTGATGAATTTTATAACATTTATAAGTGATGTTGTATATTCTGATCCAGGAATTAACAGTGTAGATATTGTGTGATTGATGTTCATCTTATACATCTGGAGCTGTGAATTTAGGTTGGGGTTGCACGATGAAATGCTGGATTTCATCTATTGCTTGAACATTTCACAATCAGAAGCTAATTGATCATCCCTTCTCTTTTCCTCCATTTTACTGTCCAGCTCTCTGATCACCCTTCTTTTTTATTGTTGCTAGGCTGGGAAAGCTATTTTTGGCTCTTCCGAGGATGGGAGGTATGTGTATCTCCATATTTACTTATGCTAGTCAACTGTTGTGTAAAACTGCATTTGTGTTCTGGCTCATATTTGGCATACCCAGCTGTTCAGATGATCATTTACTGGAGTTCGAATAGTCCAATAGATGTGTTTGTTTAACATATTTAGGTGTTCTTTTTCCGAGACATTCAGTGATTCAGATGTAGTTTCTCCTCGATTAGTATTCCAAGTCGTAATATTATTGTCTATGATGCCATTTACTGTAGTAGACTTGTGGTATTGTATGAAGTCATGGCTTATACTATATTGTTTTAAGAATTAGCATAAGCTCTTTCTTGAATAACCTCAGGGTTTTAACTTTTTAGTTGATCGATGGTATCAATTTGAGTGATGACCAAGTCGTGTAAGACATCACACATATTATCTTCTTTTCCTTTGCATTTGCTACCAAGTTTAAATGTTAGTCCTAGTGTTTGAACTTTGTCATTCTATCGCGGATAGATGTTAAGGGATTTGAAGATATATATATTGTCATATGAAAGAAAGAGAACTGTGTAGATCTCAAGCCGCTGTGACTGCTGGTGAGACATGCTTCTGGCTTTTCCCTTGCTACTCTTCTTTTGTTCGTTTTCTTTTTCGGGTAAATGTAACCAAAAAGCTTTTGGCTACAAAAGAAGTGGCCAAAACTCACATATGCTGGAAAACATGCTGATCTTTCAATTGTTTACTGTTAATTCCTGAGTCATATTTCATTCCTTTTCGGCTCTGCTGGTGTCACAATTTGTGCTCCGCTCTGGTAATGGGTTAGCTGATTGTTTGTTGCCTTTGTGTGGAATAAGTCCGTATGGATGCTATGCTAGGCGAGTCTTACAAGAGCCTTCTAATATAGAGGAATGATCCTGCAAAACGACCGCAAATTGCAATAAAATGGAGCTTTAGTTTAGAAAGATGAATGCGTCTTTTCTTTATAATGGGAGAAAAATAATGATTTGATTTTAAATGTGCGTCTGCAAGAATTCAAACTCTACGAAAAGACTGTTAAAAGCTTTATTTTATTTTTTTCTTCAGAAATTCAGAAATATCAATAGGCATTCGTTTGTGCGTTTCAATGTTTCGGGTCGGACCCCATCCTCAAGAAATAGCCCAATTTTTAAGTAGCCCATCCTGATCTACACGCGCACCACATTGCCCGCGACTCCTCTAAAATCGGGGGTGTAATCGTAAAAACACGACCATCAGTTTGAGGCTGAGATCTAAACACAGACGCTTAAGCTCTTTAATAGATACCAACTTGCGACTCTTCGCGTAGAGAAGAGACAGAAAATCCCTCAGAATTCAGATCCGATCATCATCTTGTCCGTAAATCGAGAAGAATGTCTTCTTCAACGTTCAGCGGCGATGAAACGGCACCGTTCTTTGGCTTTCTCGGCGCCGCTGCGGCCCTCGTCTTCTCCTGTATGTCTTGTTTTGGTTCAGATCTGAGCTGCTATGTTTTGATTGTTGTGGATTTAGGGATTGATCGGGTTTGTGCTTTTGTTTCACAGGTATGGGAGCTGCGTATGGAACGGCAAAGAGTGGAGTGGGAGTGGCATCGATGGGAGTGATGAGGCCGGAGCTGGTTATGAAGTCGATCGTGCCGGTGGTTATGGCTGGAGTTTTGGGTATTTACGGACTTATCATCGCCGTCATCATCAGTACGGGAATCAACCCTAAGGCCAAATCCTATTACCTCTTTGATGGCTATGCTCATCTCTCCTCTGGTCTCGCTTGTGGCCTTGCTGGGCTCTCAGCTGGTATGGCTATTGGCATTGTTGGTGATGCTGGTGTTAGGTACGACTCTTAACACTTGGAACCTATAACTTTATGCAATATTATCTATCTGTTTGATTGATTTAATTCTTGAGGAACTTGCTATTGGTTTAGGATTTATTGTATTCGTTGTTGCAATTTTAGGGTTGGAGAAATTTGCTTGGTGTTAAGCCCGGTTAAAGACCTAAGCATTTGAGATTACAATTTTGGATTAGATCAGTATACAGTTTTGGAGCTTGGGTCTTTATTATCTACATATACCATTTGGGTTCTAGCTATGGGAGATGAAAAACAGCAAACTGAAACCTCACTTGGTGAATATGATGATAATGATATAGATTTGGCCGTATTGCACATGGTTTAGTTTTTTCAAATTCCATCCGAGTGTGATCTTCGAAATGTACATCTTAAGTTTTTAGTTTAGCTTAGGACATATCCGAAACTAAAGTTCGGTGAGAAATGTTTTCCAAGTTTGTTGTAAACAGTACATATGCAATGGTCCTTGCCTTTGGTAACAGTGTTTAAGTTTTTACTGTAGAGTGTCTTAGTGTTGTGAAACCTAGCATAAATCAGTACAGAATCACTGCTTTCTTTCATATCTGATTTTGACCGGGCTTACCATTTGGGTGCAAAGAGAATAAATTCTGGTTTGGACTGCATAATGTAGTGGAAAGATTTTAAGTTACTAGTTTTAGTACTTGCTCTTGGTTTAAAATGTCATCTGAATGCATATTTGTTCTATGCAGAGCCAATGCCCAACAGCCAAAGCTTTTTGTTGGGATGATCCTCATTCTCATTTTTGCTGAAGCACTTGCTCTGTATGGTCTCATTGTTGGCATCATTCTTTCCTCCCGAGCGGGTCAGTCAAGAGCTGACTAAAAAGCTGTGCTTGGTGGTTTTCTGGATTGCTGCTATTAAACAAGCACTACTTTAATGTTTTGGTTGAAGTTCTAGTTTCGTTTTGGAAGTGTACTACAGATTTGTGTTTGTTGTGATCGATGTCTACCAGATGGATTGGTAGTATTTATGTGTCGTAGAGAATAGAATTAGCAATTAGTTTTACCTCTGAATAAATTTGCGTCCTTTTTCAATTTCATTAGACTGCATTGTATTGAGAATTTAAATTAACATTAATTTGTTCAAAATTATTTCGCGTAGCATTATGTTAGCTATATTCTTCTTGTTCTACCTTTGGATTGGTTGGCTGGCCATACATAAAATGTCATTATGTCAGTTATACTACCTATATTCTCTATTAGAATTCTAAGTCATGGCCATGGCTTGATAAGATTGAATATCTCAAGTATGGCATGTTCTGGTGTTTCAGTGAAAAAGTAGATCTAACGATGAAAAAACCCAATGCTTTGGTACATGGCAGAAGGTCTCAGATTGACTATTATGTTTTCACGAAATCAAATTTCAATGTGCTTGGAATCAAAACCAAATGTGAAGTGCATATAATGCTTATGCAGCCCTTTGTTGCTGACCGATTATGAAACATAGATTCGAAAAGAAACAAAGAAGTAACAAGAGGCAAAAGAACGTTTCTCCTACAAACACAAATGTAATAATTACACATCCACTAGGACTCCCACCTTGGAACTCGGTTTATTCGGATGACTTTTTCCTTCTTCCTGTTCAAAGAAAAGAATTTATAACATTTTTTGTTGGTGAATAGAATTCAAAATATGAAAAATTAGTGTGAAATTCTACGATGCTTGAAAGCACTTGAAATTTTTCATTTGATTGGAAGTAAAATGAAGAATATTCTATGTTTCGCACAAAAAATGTTGACTACATAAAATGTTGACTACAAATAAAGAAAAAATAAATTACAAAGGTGTATAAGAAAAGAAATGATGAAAGGAAAGGGGTGCATTTTGACTTTCGCTCAAATGGAGGGATTTTTGGTAAACTCTGGATTTACGTCATTGCTAACGCTTTATTTGAGATCAACGGCTCCACATTTGTAGTCACTGATCACGTAAGGGAGGGCAGAGATTAATGAGTGATCCTCACACCATTGGACATACGATTCGTAGTTTCACACGTGGCCAGAATAGTCACCTTCCAAGTTCTTCCGTCTGAGTCAGAAAAGCGCGCTCATTGGCGGAGAAGCGTCGTGTATATAGTTTAAGCGCGTGTGGCTTGGCTTTTTACAAATCTTACTTGAGAAAGCTGAAAAGCGTATGAACCTGCGTAGACTTTCGTCCAGAATGGCCGAGGAAATCAGCAGGACAGCCGAGCTACGATCCTCTGCTTCCACCGCAACAAAATCAAAATCGAAATCGCTATGGCCCTCTGTCCTCCGTTGGATCCCCACCTCCACCGATCACATCATTGCCGCCGAGAAGCGCCTCCTCTCTCTTGTCAAGTAAGTAATTCTCCTTTCTCTCTTTTCAAACCCTCAGAATCCTAATTGAAGCTGAAGTTGGCTAATTTGTTCTGAATTGTGTGTTTCATTAAACCCTAACGTTTCAATTAATTCTACGGTTTGGGTTTTGCAGGACTCCTTATGTTCAAGAACGGGTGAATATTGGGTCCGGCCCGCCCGGGTCCAAAGTCAGGTGGTTTCGATCTACAAGCAATGAGGAAAGGTTTATCAACACGGTTAGCTTTGACAGCAAACATGATTCTCCTACTATTGTAATGGTTCACGGATACGGTGCTTCTCAAGGTTTCTTCTTCAGAAATTTTGAAGCCCTTGCAAGTCGATTCAGGGTCATTGCCATTGATCAACTAGGGTGAGCTATTTTGGCTTGAATGCATGTCTCTTAGAGAAGAGAACATTTCTCCATAATGTCGGCATGCTTTAGTTTGATTCCATAATATACAGCCAACGTTATCTGCATCATAGATAAAGAAAGAAACTACTGAAACTATTCTCTTACACCTGATGTTGAAATCATAAGTTCCTAGTTTATTGTGAAATAATTTGGATTCTCTATGTCGGATAGTGCTCTTTGGGGTCTTTCTTTATGAGACATTATGTGCTCAAAGTCTTGGTTTCGTATTCTTTGCAGCTGGGGTGGATCAAGCAGACCCGATTTTACATGCAAAAGCACCGAAGGTAGGTCTGCTATGTCAAAATTGAACTTTCACTATCAATCTGTAAGGATGAATGATGTAATTCATGACAATATTGACAATAAGAATAATGTATGTTCGTCTTTTGTTTAAAATTGCAATCGGCAATGCAGAAACCGAGGCATGGTTTATTGATTCTTTGGAAGAATGGCGGAAAGCCAAAAATCTCAGCAACTTTATATTGCTTGGACATTCATTTGGTGGGTATGTTGCAGCTAAGTATGCTCTAAAGGTATTTGTCATTCCATATTGATCTTTGAATCTAGGCACAACTATGGCATTTTGTGTATTACTGATGTTGATTTTATATATGTAATAGCATCCGGAGCACATTAAGCATTTAATTTTAGTGGGATCTGCTGGGTTTTCCTCGGCGGAAGATGCAAAGAATGAATGGATTATGCAGTTTAAAACAACATGGAAAGGAGCAATTATTAACCACTTGTGGGAGTCTAATTTTACTCCTCAGAAGCTAATCAGGTAAATGTATTTTTATTTTCCTCTACTTCCTGCCAATTTATATTCATCTGGCAAAAGGGTATTATCCGTGGTCATATATCCATTTCCATGATTTAAGCTATACATTTCATTTGGTGTGTTGTTTAGGTTTCTCAGCAATTACATGCATGCCTATGGTGCATGCATAATTGTATACAGAAGCACAAAGTCACACTCACACACACTTTACGTTAGCCCCTATGTGAATGCATGCCTAGCTTGCTTCGGGAGGTCTTAAGACCTTATCTCATGGTTTCTTGTCTTGAGGCAATGATTGCAAAATTGCAGCTAGTTTTTAGTGTTTCTCTCTCTTTATGATTCTGGATACCGTTTCATGCTGTCTATTTTCTTTGAACTTCTTACTGTATTTGTTTTAGGGATCAATTGATTTTTCAGCTGCTCCTCTGGTTATTGGCTTAGAGACTTATCCTTGGGCATACAAATTTTTTTCTTTAGCATTTACTTGAATCAACTTTTAACTTCCCACTTCCACTCATACTGCTTTCCCATGATTCCAGTATCCAAACCTTCCAGTTCTCTTTCCTCTGTGTGGGCCGAGAGGAAGAATGGAGGCATTCACACTGATGATTTTTTAAGTTGTAGTATTAGTTACATTTACTCTCATTCTTTTCTTTCGTTTCAATCGTAGTTTTACTATTCTCGATCAATGCATTGCTTGTCCCAAATTGCTAGTTTGAGCATATGGTACTTTTTCTCATTATGCCTTGGGTCCATTGGTGCAATTTGGAATCTATTTCATTTAGGGGTGAAAACAGAGAAAGATATGGTTATCTTATTTTTACATGGTTATTTATTTTGCAGAGGGTTAGGGCCTTGGGGTCCAAAGATTGTTCGGGGTTACACGAATACTAGATTTGGTGCTCGTACAGCAGGGACTACACTTAATGAAGATGAATCCCAACTGCTAACAGGTTGTTATATAGCAAGTTTTTTTTTTCTGTATAGCACTTATCATACTTTTAAGATCTCTAATGGTTGCTTTTTCAATTGAAGATTATGTGTACCATACTTTAGCTGCCAAAGCTAGTGGAGAGTTGTGCTTAAAATATATATTTTCTTTTGGAGCGTTTGCTCGGAAGCCTCTTCTTCAGAGGTCTGTTGATTCTTTTGATCTTTTTAATTTCTTTTTTTTGGTAGTTTTTGGGGGGTCATTCTTTGTGTTTACATGTTCCTTTTTATGTACAGTGCATCAGAGTGGAAAGTGCCAACTACTTTTATTTATGGCTATCAAGATTGGATGAACTATCAAGGGGCTCAAGAAGCTCGCAAGGATATGAAGGTCCCATGTGAGATTATTAGAGTTCCTGAGGTCAGTCTCTGTCTCCATTGGTGTATGCTTGAATCGCTTCTCAATAAGTAGTGTATATGATCGATTGGTTTGTATCAATAATAGTTTTCCCATAAATAATTGCAGGCTGGACACTTTGTATTCATAGACAATCCCGAGGGTTTCCATTCAGCTGTTTTATACGCTTGCCGTAGGTTTCTGTCACCAGACCCAGACAATGAATCTCTTCCTGAAGGTTTGACAGCTGCTTGAAATGAATACTTAGTTGCTTTCTCATTTTCTTTGTACAGATTAAACAATCACTTTATTTAAGATGATTTATGAAAATATCACTGATTAAATTTTATATTCTTTCGGGTATGTATTTGCTATACTCATGTATGCATAAGTACCGATGGACAATGGTTGGTGTATTAAGGAAAAGCGATCTATTATTAAGGAAAAGCGATAGGCAGATTTACTTTACTGCCATTTTTTGGTTAAAACAAGCTTTTCGCACCATTCTGTTTCATCTATCAAGGACTTATAAATTTTTTTTTTGCCATCATTATTTGGTCATAATGAGTTAATGACGATTAGTAAGGCATATGTAAATGAGTGATTGTTCTAAAATATAATTGCAGTGCCTTGAGTTGAGTACATGTGTGTTGGGTCTGGAATGGCTCTCCTCCGGGATCTGAAATTCATTAGCTGATGTGAGTTGTTTGACTATGGGATGAGAGTTAGCCAAGCAGAAGAATTGCTGAAAACAGAGCATGTGATGCTCTGAGTTTAGATTGGGTTATAAGGAAAGTTCTAACAATTGAAAACCTGGAGCATCACATGATTCAAACATGACCTCAATATGGTAGTGAAACATTTAAATTGACACATGCTGTGTGTCTGACCGTGTGTTATTACTCATTAGCTACCATAACCACTCCAACTCAATGCCATGTCCAAATGAGAGGCCAAGGAGGGTAGGGCCGCAAGAGTGAAGGTGAAAACGACATGTCCTCGACTTGAATGGTGATGCTCTGTTCTTCTTCGTGACCCAGAAATGAATGTGGGTGTCCTGTTTCACTTCTTGTTTTATTGGCTAGTAGAGGTACTCAAGTCACAAGGATTCTAACTCATAAAACTCTGTCGTCTTTACTCGGGGACTCTGATACAGTGGGACCTAGGTGGCCATATTATTGCTTCACGTATAAAGCTCAGGGCCGGTCAGGGACCACGTGATGGTCAACACTTTCCCGATAAAATAAGGGTCAAACAGAGAGAGACTGACTCCTCCCCCATCACATTTGCCGATAAGGGAGCCTCTGTCACATTAACGGCTACTTTCTCCACTCTCCCAAACTTGCCACGTGGCACAGATGGATTTATTTGGCGGGAAACTAGTATTAAAACCTTTTCGGGTCCCCTTCTGCCTTAGGGAAATGACGGAAAATCTTTACTGAACTTGACCATAGGGCCATAGGGGGGTCCTCCGGCGCCGTCACGTTAATATAATGTAGTTGAGCAAAAGCAGGAATAAAAACGGGGCCAATCGTAAAAATGGAATTAATAATTAATCACAAGAATTGGAAATACATGACTAATACAATGATGATGTTTTTCTTGTTAGAAAAACCAAACCAAAAAAAAAGAAAAAAGAATCAGGCCGGTGAAGGTAGTGAAGTTGGATCAGCTGACGATGGTATGTCAGGTCCGACCCGGCAACCTTCAAGCATGAACACAATGTCAGCCATGGATGGTCTATCAAGTGGATCAGGTGCTGTGCAAAGAAGTCCCACTTTCACTCCCAACAAGAACTCTTCTGATTCAGATGACTCCGGGTCCAACTCAAGTAGCCCAGGCTCTAGCAGCTCTGTAATTTGACCTCTTTGTAATTGCTTCTTCACCCATTTCACAATGTCTTCCTCTTCTGTAAACATCACCGGCTTCCTTCCAGTTAGTATCTCCAACAGCACAATTCCAAAACTATACACATCGGCTTCTCTTGTTGCTTGCCCGGTTAATGTTGCTTCAGGTGACACATAGCCTAATGTACCAATTGTGGTAGATGATGAGGAGGCTTTTGGTGAGACTATGGTCAACCGGTCTAGTCCAAATTCTGATAAGTGGGCTTCAAAATCAGCGTCGAAGAGAACATTTTGCGGCTTCACATCACCATGAACCGTTGAGACTGAGTGCAGGAAAGCTATCCCTCTAGCAATGCCAAGTGCAATGAGATGGCGCATTGGCCAATTTAGTACATGACCATCTTGGTGAGAGGCCTCTTGGAGCAGTGTGGCTAAGTTTCCATTAGGCATGTAGTCGTATACAAGTAGCCTCACATCAGGACCTGCATAGTAGCCTCGCAGAACTGTTAGATTTCGATGCTTCACCTTGCCAAGAGCCTCAGCTTCTTTGTGAAACCCTTCTTCATTGAGCAAACCAACAGAAGAAGCAGGAAGGCGTCGAATTGAGAGCACCATTCCATCTTGGAATGAAGCCTTGAATACCAGTCCATACTTTCCCCTGCTTAACACATTTTCCTCATCAAACTGTCTTGTTGCTTCTAATGCCTCGGCATATGTAATCTTGTTGTTGAACATAACAAGCTTTGGCCCTCCATTTTCTCCACTTCCGCGACCAGATCTCTCTCCTCCTGAGCTTGCACGACCTGGACTTGTGCGCTTCTTCTCCCCAACTATCATTTCCCTAAGCTTCTTACGCCAGCGGAACAGGCTGTAGACATAGCCACAACAACAAACTAACAGAAGCAAAGCTCCACCCGCAGCCACTCCAATTAATAAAATCAACCTGTTCCTTCTTCTCCGTTTTACATCACCACATTCTCTGTCCAATGGTTTTCCACATAAACTTGGGTTCATTGCGAACACGGAACCATTGAATTCAGAACCCAGTGGCTCTGGAATCTTACCAGAAAGGTTGTTGTTAGACAAATTCAAGTATTTCAAGTGAGGAATGAGTGCAATATTTGCTGGGATCGCTTCACTTAACCTGTTTGAGGAAAGATCTAACACCACAAGGTTCAGTAACAAAGGCAAGGAGTTTGGTATTGGACCTGAAAGTTGATTCCCATCTAACAATAATGAAGTCAGAGCAGAGCATTTGGAAATTTCCTCTGGGATTTCACCTGTCAACTTATTATGACCTAAATCCAGCTCTTTCAAACTAGATAGCCGAGAGATATCACCTGGAATTTTGTCCCCCAATTGATTAGAATGAAGCTCAAGTACTTGAAGGTTCAAACTATCTCCGAGCTCTGGAGGGATCACACCGGAAATGCGATTCTCGGACAAAGAAAGAACAGTTAGTGACCGTAGAAATCCATATGTGGCTGGAATAACACCAGTAAAGGCATTGGAGGAGAGATTTAGGTAGAGTAAACTAGTCAAGCTACTAAAACCTTGAGGGACATCCCCAGATAACTGATTCTCTTGCAATGCAACCACTTGTAAATTTGGCAGCCCAAACATCTCAGTAGGCAACTCCCCAGAAAGCTCCTGTTTACTCAAATCCAGTGTAGCAAGCCTCATCAAACTTCCAATACTCGCAGGGATGCTTGCTGAAACCCCACAATTGCTCAAATTCAAAACCTGCAAGCTCCTCAATGCTCCTACATTCCCAAGAACCTCACCCGAAAACTTGTTATTACTCAGGTTCAAGCTAGTCAAGTTGCTCAGCTGCATGAGCTCAACCGGAACTTCCCCTGTCAGATTATTACTGCTCAGATTCAAGGATTCAAGCCCCGAAAGTGTTCCCAAACTTGACGGAATTGTACCAGAGATTAAATTCCCACCCAAAGATAACACCTTTAAGCTCCTCATTCCTCCCAAAAATGGCGGAAATTGACCCCCAAAGCGGTTACCACCAAGATCAAGAGCCTGTAACAAACTACATTTCGCAATCTCACTAGGAATTTCACCGCTCAGGGAATTATTGGCCACCCGGAGTTCCTCCAACCGGTAAAGATTGCCAATTTTAGCAGGCAATTCTCCTGAAAACAAGTTTCCAGAAACATCGAAAACCCTCAAGGTAGTCACGTTGGTCAGCCAATTTGGGAACGAGCGGCCAATAATGCGATTGCTTTTAAGGACCAAAACCTCCAGAATACTTGAACACCTTGCATTTTGCGGCTCCACAATTTCCGTGAGTGCATTGAACCCTAGATCTACGATCCTCAGTGAAGAGTCAACATTCGCATTGCACAATAAAGAAATGGGGACCGACCCTGACAAGCCGTTCCGTGCTAAAGAAACCACCTGGAGCTTCGGTATGGCTCCGATAGACGCCGGAATTAGACCTCTAAGCGCGTTGTCGTCGGCGCTAAAATGTATGAGGGAGGAACAGTTGGAAATGGCAGAAGGAAGCGTACCGGTTAATCGGTTCGAGTCCAGCCAGAGATATTCAAGCATCTGAAGCCGTCCGATGGTTGGAGGAACCCCGCCGGTGAACTGGTTGAATGAGAAATTGACGACCTGGAGCTGCGAGTTGACGGAGAAGTTCACCGGAATCTCTCCGGAGAATGCGTTTGACGAAAGGTCAAGGTACCGAAGGCTCGCCGGAATGTGGCCGGAGATTTTGCCGGAGAGAGAGTTGTGAGCGAGGTCGAGGATTTGGAGGTTGGTGAGGTTGAAAATGGCCGGCGGGAGGTCGCCGGAGAGCGAGTTGTCGTGTAAGTAAACAGCGCGTAGCAAAGCGCATTGGGAGAGAGAGGGAGGAATGGAGCCGTTGAAGTTGTTGGTGTGGAGGTTCAGCTTCCGCAGGTCGCGGAGGTTAGCGAGTTGGTCACTGAGTCGGCCCGCGAGGTGGAGACGAGGCAAGCTGAGTTCTCGGACTTGGTTGTTGGAACAGACAACGCCGCGCCAGTCGCAGGGAGCTGATGGCGTGGACGAATCCCAGCCGTTGAGAGCGCCGAGCGGGTCGCGGAGATTGAGCTTGAATGACGTTAGGGCTTGGATCTCTGACAGTACTGTGGCTGGAATTGGTAGTTGACCGCTGGTCAAGGTGGTGAAGCAAACCATTGGGATGATCAGCAAGAAGAAAGTAGCCGTTGCCATTAGAGAGAGAGAGAGAGAGAGAGTGGGAGTGAGAAATTAAGAATGGTTACTTGTATTTGTGGTGGGGTTTTCTTTTCTGGGGAATGCTAAGAAGAGAAGGACCGGAAAGAAACGACGCCGTGGGTTGGCGCCCCAAGTAAGTGCTTCTGTTTCCCTCTAGCTCTCAGAGTCACAGTGCTAGCTTTGGTTTTTCCTTCCCTCTTCCCCAAAACTTGTATTTAAACCCCCCTTCCCATTTTTTTATTTTTCTTCTTGTTTTGACATAAAGGAAGAAAGGACGTTTCTGTGACTCAAGTGTTGTGCCTGTGATAATGAGAAGGTCTTTCTTTCTTTCGGCGCTATTCCCTCACCTGCTTAGAAATGGCCCATTGGAGGAAGCAAAAAAAAAAATGCATGTTCTTAGATAATCTTCTTACGTTCATGCACAATTATATCACGGACTATTTCATGAATTTCATCATATAAAGGGTTAGGATAATTTTCTTATTGTATATGTAAAGTGTAGGTGTACATTAGCAGGGCAAAAGCCAAAACACAAAACAACATGCTCAAGCCTAATGGTCAAGACCAAAAGAGCAGGCCAAGCATAAAACAAAGGCTACATCCTCAGCTGAGAGTTACAAAGTGGAATTGACGTGAGAAGGAACCCACAATTAACAAACACATTAAGCAGCAGAAGTCAAAAGCTCAAACACACTAGACCAAATCCAAATCCAAATCCCTGCTTATAGTTGCAAGATGGCAAGATTCAGTTCGTATATCCAATAATTAGAGGACAAAGTAGCAATTTTATAGCCTTTTGCTTTCTCTTTTTTTATTCTCCCAGTAGTTGGAAATTATTTTATTAGTAGAATAGCAGATTAATATGAAATTTCCTGAAAATATGACATTTCATGAAGAATTCCTGGATACATGGGGACTTCATGACATTCTTATCCTCTTCATAATGAGTTTCCTGAAAATATGACATTTAAAGTAATAACCAAGATGTGAACTTCAGATCCCAACAAAAAAAAAAACCTAGAGGTTGTGAAGCCTTTTGATTGAAACCATTTTCAAACTTAACTGGGCAGAGCCTTTTAATTGTAACCATTTTCAAAGTTCATTGGGCCAAGTCGTGTGTTAAAAAGTTGCTAAAAAACCAATTTTCAAAGTTTATTGGGCTGAGCAGCGATACATCTGGGCCCAAGCCGTGTGTTAAAAAAGTTGCTAAATAGCATTCCGTTGCCGGGACTTGAACCCGGGTCTTTCGGGTGAGAGCCGAATATCCTGACCAACTAGACTACAACGGATTTTTGAAGAATTTGGACAAGCTATTTTATAAGAACATATATAGAAACTTAGAATGTCAACAGCAAGTCAGCAACCAGTAAAAACAAAAAGGAAATGATAGTGTCAAACCGAGAGAGAAGCTGGTGAGGGTTTAAGCTTGGAAGTGCCAATGGAGACCTTGAGACACTTCGGCATTGGGTTCTACACTCCAAGACTCGCCCCTTTCCCACACGCAAGGAAACCCCAAAAGCTCAAACCCACCTTATGCTCCGCCAGCAAATGGTCCGAGCGCCTCCTCGCCGACTTTCAATTCCTCGGCGACTCCTCAGACCACCCCAACCACCTTTCGACCACCGCCACTCTCGCTCCTCCCCCACTCGCTCCCCCCGAGCGCCACCTGTCCATCCCCATCGACTTCTACCAGGTACTGGGCACCCAGACGCATTTCCTCGCCGACGGGATAAGGAGAGCTTATGAGGCTAGGGCTTCGAAGCCTCCTCAGTACGGCTTCACCAAAGACGCATTGGTCAGTAGGAGACAGATTCTTCAGGCCGCTTGCGAAACCCTAGCGGACCCTAGTTCCAGAAGAGAGTACAATCAATCCCTAGTTGAAGACGAAGATGGAACCATCCTCACTGAAGTTCCTTGGGACAAGGTAATTGTAATCTCACTCTCACTCTCGGTCTGTATTCTGTAATTCACTCTCTTATTTTGGTTGCTGTGAAATTTAGGGGACAAATGAAGGAAATTGTTAACAACTGAATGTGGTTTTAATTTAGAGATGGTATTTAATCATGCTGCACTGTTTGTAGGTTCCTGGAGCTCTGTGCGTATTGCAAGAAGCCGGAAACACAGAGCTGGTTCTTCAAATTGGGGAGAGTTTGCTGAGAGAGAGGCTGCCCAAATCATTCAAGCAAGATGTCGTGTTGGTGATGGCACTTGCTTATGTTGACATGTCCAGGGATGCAATGGCGTTGTCCCCTCCTGATTTTATTCAGGGTTGTGAAGTGCTTGAGAGGGCTTTGAAGCTCTTGCAGGTATTTACCCTCATCTTCAACTTGTTGAGTTTTTGTTTTTCTTATTTGTGGTGAAACACATTACTGCACTCAGACCTCTTCAGGTTCGAATTGAGAGCTTCTAATGACTGATGAACAGTATCTTCCTATTGAACTGATGGAATGAAATAGACCATACTTAGTGCATCACCATTGGATTCTTATAAAAAAGAGGCAGTTTTCCAGGAAATAAAAACATGATAGCGTTACTTTTATATGCTTTATGATGGCGATGAGTAAATCATGTAAGAATTAGAACAGTTTCCCTGAACGTTAGCCTGTTTGGATTATTTGGAAGTTGAGTCGAACTATTTACTTCACTTCTTGCATATACACTGATGATATCATGTCTCATTTATATACATGATAATGTTAAGCATATAAGGTCATGTTTGTGCGGTTGCATTACATAGTTTGATGCTTGATCAACGCTGATCTTCAACATGTAGGAGGAAGGTGCCAGTGGCCTTGCACCTGATCTTCAAGCACAAATTGACGAGACACTGGAAGAGATCACCCCCCGTTGCATTTTGGAACTTCTAGCCTTACCCCTTGTTGAAGAGTGCCAATCAAGAAGGGATGAGGGCCTCCGTGGTATGCGCAACATATTGTGGTCTGTTGGAGGAGGGGGAGCAGTTGCCATTGCTGGGGGATTCACCCGTGACAGTTTCCTGAATGAGGCCTTCTTACGTATGACTGCAGCTGAGCAGGTAGCTTGATTGTCAATTCCTTCCCATGCCCCTCTATGTTTCTTGCTCAATTGTCTAATCTCTTTCTATCTTTTTCATGGTTTCCATTTTTTTTTGGTTTAAAGGTTGAATTATACGTATCAACACCAAATAATATCCCAGCTGAAAGCTTTGAAGTTTATGGAGTGGCGCTTGCGCTTGTTGCTCAAGCCTTTGTTGGTAAAAAACCTAATCACATTCAAGATGCTGATATCCTGTTCCAGGAACTTCAGCAGAGTAAGGTATCAGCTGTAGGACACTATGTTGACAGCTATATATCCAAAGAAAATAGTGAGATAGACTTTGCTTTGGAGAGGGGACTCTGTTCACTTCTTCTAGGGGATCTTGATGAGTGTCGCTCATGGTTGGGCCTAGACAGTAATCATTCGCTGTATAGAAATCCATCCGTTGTCGATTTTATCTTGGAGAATGCTAAGGATGATGATGACAATGATCTTCCCGGACTTTGTAAGCTATTAGAGACGTGGTTAATGGAGGTGGTATTTCCCAGATTTAGAGACACCAAAGATATTGAGTTCAGCCTTGGTGATTACTATGATGATCCTACAGTCTTGAGATACTTAGAAAGACTAGATGGAACTAATGGCTCACCCTTAGCTGCAGCTGCAGCCATAGTAAGGATTGGTGCTGAAGCTAATGCAGTTCTTGATAATGTCAAGGCCAGTGCAATTCAGGCCTTGCAGAAGGTGTTTCCTCTGGGTCAAAGAGATAAGAATATGACCCCTCAAGAAGATCATGAGACAAATTATTCTCTTCTCCCTGTAGACAGTGAAGAGCCTCTGGAAGAAGCTGATGAAGATGATTCCGTCCGTGTTGCTGAGGTTTCCGGAAGAGATGGTTCTGTTGATATACGTGAAGAAGAATCAATTACTGAGAAAATCAAAGATGCAAGTATGAAGATTATGTGTGCTGGTGTGGTAATTGGAGTAATGACTTTAGTTGGATTGAAGTATTTACCTGGAAGAAATAGCTCATCCAATCTTCGTAAAGAACTTAGTTCAGTGACTGCTTCTGATGTCACAAGTTCGGGTATGATTTTAACCTTGCGTTATAGCATAACTAAATCAATAACGAAGCCTTACTTTCACCTACTAATGTCTGAAACATAAATACTTTTGGTCTCACAGCTTTTTCTACTTCCATACAGTTAATGAAACATACTATTTTCAGCCAACTGATAAAAATCCCTTGTAATAGTTGCTGCTATCTGTAAAACAGCATCCATATGAATCTTTTGATAGCCACTAGCTAGCAGTAAGGGATGATTTCTGATTTTATCAGAGTCCATTTCACACCATAAGCA
Organism: Rubus parviflorus; assembly: GCA_029955375.1. NCBI lineage: Eukaryota > Viridiplantae > Streptophyta > Magnoliopsida > Rosales > Rosaceae > Rubus > Rubus parviflorus. The sequence continues at coordinate 1,217,847 of JARGGL010000001.1, read as the reverse complement.
TACAGGTTTACAGCTGACAAAGTCTCCTTCAAATCATAAACACCTACACCTTGACCATTGGTTCTCTGACTAGCTATTCATATTCAAAGTACTCCTTGTTATCTTTTCACAGCGATGCAAATGCACCCAGGTTTCCTTAATACCTAATATTTGACGTGATAAAAAACATTTGGTATATTTTTTATGTTTATGACATGTTTAGATCCAATATGAACATGTGGAATATGGTGTTTCATATGCCAATTTTTACCAGGAGATGTTAAGTTTGCAGAGGAATTACCCAAAATGGACGCACGAATTGCAGAAGGTCTAGTTCGGAAATGGCAGAACATAAAATCTCAGGCTTTTGGACCTGCTCATTCCGTGGATAAATTGTCAGAGGTGAGAATTCCTTTAGTTTCTGTGGATGAAATACCATATCGTCAATTCAGTCAAGGCTGCATCTGAAAAGTTCTTTTGATTTCTTTTAAACCATCCAGTGATTTGGAATATCAGTACATACTTCTATATTATATATCAAAGTCTGAATCTCTTGATCATATATTTTACATCAAGGAGCAGGAGTACTGACTTATAGGACTCTATTAAGTGAGGAGTGCATCACTACTTACATCTATATACAGCTGTTTGGGAGACAGGAGTCTGAGGATGTAGATAACTTGTTAATTGGTGATTTAATTTGCTGTATTTAAGGCCTGTAATTAAATTTATGAAATTCCAATTAATCAACAAAAAAATGTTTCAATGTGTTTATGCTTGTCCTGATATTGCAAAACTGGCAGGTCTTGGATGGGGAGATGTTGAAGATATGGACAGATCGTGCAACCGAGATTGCACAGCTAAATTGGTCCTATGATTACAACCTGTTGAATTTGAGCATTGACAGTGTGACAGTGTCACTGGATGGGCAGCGTGCTGTGGTGGAAGCAACTCTTGAAGAGTTAGCCCAATTAACTGATGTGCTCCATCCAGAGCACGATGCCTCAAATAGCAGAACGTACACAACAAGATACGAGATGTCTTGTTCGAGCTCAGGATGGAAAATCACTGAAGGAGCTGTCCTCCAATCATGAACCATTATTTAAGATTTGATGCTGCTTAATGTAAATGGTATCTTTTTGTCTTTGAAAATGTCTATATGTGTGATTTTGTCAAAATTTTGAGTTGTTGTGACTTGTGAGATATATATAAATAATAATAATAATAATAATAATAAATATTTACTCCATTCCTTTCTCCTGGAGAAATCGACTGTTCTTTCTAGGTCTGCAATATTTACGCTCCATTGAGTTGTTGTGATAGTAAAAACGTATATTGGCATTTAGTTTACGCTCCATTGGAGCTGAGCTATTTGTAGTGTGTGTTCTAAGTGGAGCTATAGAGTAGACATGGAGTCTCTCCAGAAAGAGGATTTCTTGTGAACGGGTCGGGATAAGAAGCTGAGTCCAAGTATCTCCTTGGGAGCCTCAAGTGGCTCCGCAAAACCAACCAACTTCGCAACAAGTGCAGCACTCTCCCTTATGTGTCTCATGTCCATTGTGCTCGTCCATAGGTAGTTTGTCAACTGTAGGCTTCTCTCCTTGGTGTTCAGCCTAATCCCCCACTTCTGGTAAAGCCTCTCTCTTTCCTTTTTGGAGAACTTCTTATGCACTTTCTTGCTTAACATTTCTCTCTCTTTCTTAAGAGCCTTCGTACTGTTTGTTTCCCATTTCAAATAAGAAAAAAAAAATGAGATAATTAGCCATGCATTTTAGTCCTTGCATTTTAATCTGAAACAAAGATTACCTTGAAGCTGGCGTGGGAGCCTGACGATCCTTCACACTACTTCCATTGGAGAATGTGTCCTTCAGAATGCTCATTCTTCTAAGCTCTACCTCCAAGTAGAGAAAGTCAGATGGATCTCCTTTGTAAAGAAGGAAGAAATGGGTTCTGTGGACCAGTGGCACATAGCAAGCATCCCATAGTTCGATTATTAATCCCCTCTGTCTCTCAAATTCAGACCGCCAATCAGAATTGTTTCTCAATGCTCGTTGTACTGATGTATCCATACGGCCAGGCCTCCTCGACGATCGTCCTTGGTTTTCATATTTGTCTTCCTTATGTTCCTCAGCAAAATTGAGAACACTGACGTTGTCCTCTAAATCTGACTCTGAAAAGTTCTGGATAACTTTCCAAGCCACCGGAGCACTCAAAACAGAAGCTGATTTAGAACTCATCACCGATGAATTTCCCACTTCAGAACCAGGCTGCTTTGATTTGAAAAGCTTCCATCGCAAGCCTTTTGAACCTCTAGGTAACTCCTCCACAACATCCTCTGCATCAGGCTCTAGGCTTTCCAGGTGAACACTCAAAAGAGATTCTCGACCAGAATCTCTTCGGGATAGCTTTCCATACTTTGGTTTAGAAACCTTTCTCTGAGAGACTTCTTCTTTTTCATTAGGCAAGTCGTTCTCTGCCCCAGGCTCTCTTGTTTCATCTGTATTCGTGGTAGCTCTCACGACAGGAGCTTGAACATCTTCTCTGGGTAACCTTTCAATGTTGATACCATGCTTTGGTTTGAATCCAGTAGGTGTTGCAGTCTCATTTTGTACCGTCTCCTTAGCTGGAGAAGAGGAAGATAGAGGACTTGAGAGAACTGCCCTGGCACTTCTACTTCTGGACAAGCTCAAGCTTCCAGGGCTAGATTCAGAGGAGAGAGGAGATTGATCTAGAGGGCCACTAAGGCTCACAAGAGTGTTAATTGTCCTTTGCAAATCCTGTATTTTCCTCTGCAATGCTTCATACTCTTCACTAGCATTTCTCAACTCGGCATCTTCCTTCTGCTGCGAGGATGAACCTGCATCTTCGTCCTTTGGTACTTTATTCTTGTCCATGCTTGGTTCTTCCTTTTGATCAATGCATCTAATTTCCTTGCATAAATCTTCAGGGTCTGCATGAGAGCTTTGTGCAATATCCTCCCAACCTTCAAACTTTGGACCACTACCATCCAGCAGAAATTTTTCCTCAGAAGTCTCAGAAAGCCGTCGGAAGTGCTTGCTGGAATTCGACGAACAACTAGGTCTGTCAGTACTATCTGGTGGATTACATGCTTTTACACCCATGTCTGATGACTCCAATCCTGAATTTTCAACTATTCTAACTTGGCCTTCTTCAACTGATTGTAGAAAATTTTGAACCCGAGATTGAGCAACATCACGTTGCTTAGTCAATTCTTTTATTTCTTTATCCATCTGCATAATGTAACATTAAAAAAAGGTTAAAGAATAACGAAAGCATGAGCATCCCAAAGAAGAAAGTATAAGACAACAGCAAACTCGTTCCTTAGATTAAAATTGTTTATCAGTAAACATATTGTAGTTTTCTTCTGTACTAGCATAAGTATGTGTATAAAGTCGGTCACAGAGATCATCCCCTCACCTGTTGCAGCAAAAGTTCTTTCTCTTTCATAGAATTTGTTGCTAAGCTCTTCATTGCGTTTTCCATTTTAGCCAGTTCTTGCTGCAATTGCTTTACCAATGCCTTATCTGACCTTACTACATTGACCTTTGCATTAGTAGTCACCTCTTTTGCACAGCTTGCAAAGAACAGGGTATTTTTTGATTGCTCAACGTGACTTCGTGCAGGGCTCATTGTGCAAATGATGGCTGTCCTAGCATTACCTCCCAAAGAGTTTTGCAATATGCGTGTTAGTTTTGAATCTCTGTAAGGTATGTGTCCATTTCTACCCTTGCTGCATCCATTAATGACATTAAATTCATTAAGATGTTAGATTAAAAAAAAACTTCAAAAAACTGGTAGAAGGCACCCCAAAGAAGAAAAAGGTTTGCCTAGGTCATCAAACCAGATATGAAACTGAGTGTAGAGATTTTAAAACAAGAACTTTGTTGAGTAAATGGAAGAACTACTGAACCTTAATTTGCGTATTACAGTTCCCAGGGTCAGTAAACTTCTATTTATGTGACAACCTTCTTTCAATCTTGCACCAGCTGATAATGCCTGAGCAACACGCTCGCTGCCAGCGAGATCAACAAAATTCTGCACAAAGAATTTCATTTTCATTCCTGTTAATATGATCTTCTTAGACCCTCAGAGAATAAGTTTCCTAGTGAGGCAAGATAAGTACTTCCATACCACAGTAGCAGCAAGAGTGCCTGAACTTGGAATGCCTTGAAATTCTTTGGCAGAACTTTCAATTGTCTGTTAATTCCAAAAGAAGTTTAAAGAAAAATTCTCATGCCAAATAAGAAAGCAAGTACTTTACAGAAGCTAAGCATACCAGTCGCAAAATTTGATGAGATCTGGAACTAGTTTCATTCAAAGAGGTCTCTCCTATCTTCCTTTGAGCTGCATGAATTTGATACCAAATATAAGAATTTAGGTAACATGGATTCCATTTAATGCAGTGAGACAAAACTAACATAAGTGCCTTTACCTGCGCAGATGGAAAGAAGTTCCTCCAGGTGGTTTCGGTCTCTCAGAACCTCCTCTGAAAGTTTCTCGACAATGGTACCTTTCTGTAGTATTAGTAAAAACAGTTTGATCATCCAATGAATTAAGTAAATTCTGAGTGTATGCTGATGTTGATTAGGAAAGGTATATATGATTCACCTCTGGATCATCTAGAAGCCTAAGTTGAGCATTCTCGGAGCTGAGAAGGTCTTTGACAGCTTCATTGTATATCTCCATGGCAGAGAACTTCAACACAAATTCTCGGTCACTTTGCTGAAACACAATAAAGAGTCAAATTATGCCAGTGGTCCTAAACACATAGTAACTTGATCTATGAATTGGATTTTAAGACGTTAAATACTATACTCACTCTCTCAATGTGATCATAGATATCAGTAACCGCAAATTCGGTTATTCCATTCATGGTGTATGTCTTGCCGCTGCTTGTTTGTCCATAGGCGAAAATGGTTGCTGCACATGATATTTCAGTCAAAATATATATATAAGATCCTCTTTACGGTTTAGTATCATCAGAAAACAAGGATTAGAAGATGATCACTCACAGTTGATGCCATTGACGACTGAAAGAGCAACCTCTTTGGCTCCCTCCTCATACACCTGCTTCGTGGTAGAGTCGCAACCAAATACTCTGTCTATCCCCATATATGAAAAGAAGGGACATGAAAAACAGTGTTCGATCAGAGTCTTCAAATGTTAAGGAAAAAAATAATATCACTTCACAAAATGCACATGATGCATGCTGTTATAAGACAATATTAAATTCTTGCATTTCTGTAGTTAATTACCAAAAGAATAAGCAGAGGGAGACATGGTCCGGTCAGGTTGGTTGTTCTTGTACATGACGGTTTTGTTGACGCATTCCCAATCGGAAACGTCGTTCTTTACCTTTTCCTTGTCATTCAAGGGTCTCACCCTAACCGAAACCAGAATCTTTTCTTCATTCACAGGCTCCTCAATCGCCATGGTCTCTCGGGCCTTCAACTCGTGGGTTTGTTTTATGTCAGAACAAACAACGAACACCACAAACAACAAAGCCTTTAGCAGCTTCAGATTTCCCAGTTTTTCTCTCCCAGGTCGATGTGGGAGAGAATGCAACCACGACAGTCACCTCATTAAAATGCTCAAATAGATGATCGAGTACGTTTCTCCCTCTCCCAATGCAGGTGCTCTAAACTTTTATAGAATTTTCAATTCGCATTCGAAATCCTTATCTCGCCGTCTTTTTCTTTTTTTCTTCGTTTTTTCCAGGCTTTCCTAGCTTTTTCTATAAACAATGTCCTACGAGCAAAAAAAAATTCAATTCCAAAACGAAAAAGAGGTAAGGTGTAGAAATCGGCAAAATGTCTCACCGTATGCAGTTTGGAATCCAAAATGGAACAAATGTCTACGGCCTTGCGAAGAAAATGCAAATTAGACTAACAAAAAGAAAATGATATGATATTTATCAGAGCAGAACCCTTCTGTTTTATCGTTCTTTTTGTTTCTGGACGGAACGGCCAAAACGTTCTGGATAAACGAGCGCGAACTTGTTCTGGAAATCAGAGCAAAATTTTGGTTTTGGCCGAACCGTCAAAACCAGAGGGGTTGCTGCCGTCCTGGAAATGAAGGCACAGAGAATAACCGTTTGCCTCCCTGTATCTCGCTCCTATTTGGATTACTAACAGCCCCAGATATGCAACCAACCGCCAAAACCTAACAAAAAAGTCCAAAACTGAACCTCCAACCTATTCGCCTGTTGGGATAGCTATCACGGGCTGACACGGGTACGTGGTACATGATACGATACATGGACACAGAAAAAAAAAATACGATACGTCTAAGGATGCGGCAATTAATATATATATTATTTTCATAAATAACATGAAATATACCATAAAAACGGAAGCAAATTTGCACACCAACTTAATTCGGTAACTTTACTATGGTTAATTGGTACTAATTTTGGCAAGGCTAATATTTTTGAGACAAAATATTGTGGTTAGTATCCACAGTGTTAGAACATTGTTCTTGGGTAAAATTTTGTGGTTGGAAAGACCAAAATTAGACGTTAGCCTCGCTTGCTTAAGCATGCATATATATATTAGTCTTGCTTGCATGGGCGAGTGAACTGTATTTTTTTTAGAACTTTTACCATGCCAAAATCTCACCATTCGTAGAGCATGATATTTAGAATGTGTCTAAATTGACAGAACTCGAAAAGTTCGAGTTATGTTTTATGGGTCGACACGTGTCATTTTTATTTGTTATAAATGGACCTATTTGATGAGAATTAAGAGTGTAGGGACTGAACTGATGAAATTAAAAGATCAGAGACTGAACTGATTAGACCCCTAAAGTACATAGTACTGATTAGACTCCTAAAGTACATGGTAGTAACAAGAATTTAGTCCTTAAAAAAAAGAGTTGAAATAATTTGGCACGTTTAGAGGTGCTTTCGCATGCTATGGGAATGCCAAAACATGGCGAACCTTGTCAACACCATTTTTTCTTCATCTTTTCTTGTGCCAAAATCTGACCATTGGTAAAATTTAATTTTTAGAATGTAATCCAATTGATGTGACTCAAAAAGCTCGACTTGTTTATTTTTTATGAATTTTCTAGTTTTTCAAATTTGAAATATCATAAAAAATAAACGAACTGAGATTTTTTCGTTCCGTCAAGTCAAGAAATCCTTACAAATTATGATTTGAAGGTATGAAGATTTTGGTATGAAAATAAAAACATGCGATTGGCCAAAAAATCGTGTGTTATAGACCACAGTTTTGGGTGAGAAAACATGGTTTCTGAAAAAAAAAAAAAAAAAATTGAGAGAAAATATTGTGGTTAGTCTCCACAGTGTTGGAAAATTGTTCTTGAGTGAAACCTCGTGGTTGGAAAGACCAAAATTGGACGTTAACTTTGCTTGCCTAGACATAAATATATATATGTTAGTCTTGCTTGCATGGGCATGCGAACTGCAGGTTTTTTTTTTGAACTTTTACTATGCGAAAATCTCACCATTCGTAGAACATGATTTTTAGAAAATGTTTCAATTGACGGAACTCGAAAAACTGAAGTTGTTTATCTTTTACGAATTTTCTAGTTTTCCGAGTTTGGAAAATCGTTAAACATAAATGAATCAAGTTTTTCGAGTTCCGTCAGTTAGAACACTTTCTAAAATTTATTTTTTACCAATGGTAAGATTTTAGCACGGCAAAGTTCAAAAAAATGGTGGGGGTGGCATTGTTTGACATGTTTGGAGGTGCCATGGCATATCAAACCTTGTAAACACCTTTTTTTTTTCAAATTTGTCTGTGCCAAAATCAAATTATTGGTATAACATGATTTTTAGAATGTGTTCCAATTGACGAAACTCGAAAAACTCGAGTCGTTTGGAAGTTTTCTAGTTCCAATTGAATTTTCTAGTTTTCCGACTTTGTAAAATCATAAAAAATAAACAAACCGAGATTTTTGCATTCCGTTAGTTTGAGAAATCTTTACAAATTATTATTTGAAAGTAGGAATATTTTAGTGTGAAAATAAAAATATGCAATTTTGGCCAAAAAAATCGTGTGCTATAGTCCACAGTTTTGAGTGAGAAACCATAGTTTTGAAAAAAAAATATTGAGAAAAAATATTGTGGTTAGTCTCCACAATGTTAGAAAATTGTTCTTGGGTAAAAACTCGTAGTTGGAAAGACCAAAATTGGATGTTAGCCTCGCTTGCCTAGGCATGCATATATATGTTAGCCTTGTTTGCATGGGCATGTGAACTGCAATTTTTTACCGTGCCAAAATCTCACAATTCGTGGAGTATGATTTTTAGAAAGTGTTCTAATTAACAGAACTCGAAAAACTCGAGTCGTTAATGTTTTATGAATTTTATATTTTTTCGACTTTGAAAAATCGTAAAACACAAACGAATTGAGTTTTTCGAGTTCCGTCAGTTGGGACACCTTCTAAAAATTATTCTTTACCAATGGTGAGATTTTGGCACAAGCAAAGTTAAAAAAAAAAAGGGAGTTTGCATGGTTTGACACGTTTGAAAATGCCATGGCATGCCAAAATATGCCAAACATTGTCACACCTTTTTTTTCCCTTCAAATTTGCCTTTGCCAAAATCTAATCATTGGTAGAACATGATTTTTAGAAGGTGTTCCAATTAACGGAAATCGAAAAGCTCGAGTCATTTATGTTTTATGAATATTCTAATTTTCAGACTTTGGAAAATCGTAAAACATAAACGAGTCGAGATTTTCGAGTTCATTCTCAATATTCCCGTCCCTGCCAATATTCATCCTCATTCACGCTGTCAAACTTCATCTTATTTTCATTTTATTTCAGTTCGAAACAAAAAGGACTCCCTCTCGTTGATTTCAATTCTCGTTCATAACTCTAAATTATATGCAGAGACAATAAAAATTGATTTCTCGCTTTCGTAGACCGTTGAATTCGACACTTGGGTTTTGAAAAAATTTGGACCATTTTTCGATTTTTGACGTTGGTAACTGAGTTTTCGTTTCCAAATTCACCCTTGTATTCAGACCCAAAAAAATATATTTGACCCTAGTATAAACCTAGTCCTCCTCTGCTCAGTCCAGATCATCACCGAAGTACAACACAAAAATATTAGAGAATTTATATTAATAAAGTCAAAACTTGAGTTGTGGTTAAATTTTCATAAATCCGAAATATACTCATCATCCACTATATTAAACACTATATATACTTAAATATATTAAAGGCAAAAGAGTAAACTGCATAGTCAGAATAATAAATAAATAATATTGAACCCCACACCAACTTGCCAATTTGCATATTTCTTTTATTATTTTTTTTGTTCTCTTTTATATTATAACATTATTAATTATTTAATTTCAAAACTAATATGATAAAACGGGAAGACAAATGATGCGGAAAAACTAAATAGGTGAGAAACTTCTGCACCCGTTATGCAAAAATATTTTTAAAAATAATATAATAAAATAGAAGAACATTCGAAAAAACTAACCGATAAAGTTTCTCTCGCACGCGCGAGCGTAGCTTTGCGCGTGCAAGAAGGGGCTAATATAAAAAAACGAAAATAAAAAACTAGAACATGACAGCCTCTCACTGTGCCACGACCTATCATCATCAGTTTCGCTTATTCATTCATCAAAAGTGAGATCCAGATAATAGAAATTGAAAAATCAAAAGAGAGATAGAGAGTGAAAAAGAAGAGAAAACAATAGTCGTCTCTCTCTTTTTCTGGTTCCCTTTTGGCTTATCCAGAGCCAGATGGCCCAGATCCAATGTAACACAACAACAAGAATACAGTTGGTACGCAATTGAAAATGAAATTAGAAACCCCTCAAATTCATTCATAATTTCATGCTATCAAGAATTTAAACCCCAGATGAATTAGTTTTTATTTTTTTCCTTTACCTTCTCTTGTTGGTCCCTCACTCCTTTTCCATTTATACCAATTGCATTACATTTATTACGCTTGTACCATTTCTCTTCCTCCTTCCAAACCCTACAGAATTGAAGAAATTAATTTAAGAGATTGAAGTATAATGGCAACGAGAGGGAGCAGATCAGAGAAGGTGAAGAGGATTTTCCACCAATTTGATGTCAACCACGACGGAGGTCTCAACAGGGAGGAAATGGCCGCGCTTGTTGTGGCGGTAAACCCTAGGGTCAAGTTCAGCGATGAGCAGATCAATGCCATTCTCGACGAGGTTTTTCGAACCTACGGCGACTTCATCGACGGTGAGAAGGGCCTCACCTATGAGGGCCTGTTGCGGACCTACGACGACGGAGCCGGCGACGTGGACCGTGACTTCGACGCGCTTGGTTTGGAGCTCAGTCTGGATGAGACCAAAGGGGCTTCCATGGCCTCCGAGGCCTCCTCGTCTTCGATAGTGGACGAGCGCATCGTGGAGTCGCAGAAGAAGCAGAGGACGGCGGCCTGGGCGGTGTCACCGAACCACGGGATCGTATTCGACGACACGTGGAAGATTGTGGACGATTTGGAGATTTTGGTGAAGCGGTTGAAGGCGAAGCAGGCCAGTAATAATGGGAAGGTGAAAGGTGAGAACTTGGATTCCTATTCGGAGGCCGGGTGGTCTAGAGAATTGGGACCTTCTTCAGAGATTTCAGAGAAGAGGGTATTTTGGGAAGAGTCCGGACATGACTATGCTCTGTTTGTTAAGGAATTGGGGGTGCTGAGGAGCCGAGCCGACGGAGCAAGGTCACGGGAGCAGGCTTTCGATGGGCACATGGCGATTGGGCGGGTTCTGTATGAGCACCAGCTGTTCAAAGAAGCTTTGGTGAGTTTCAAGAGAGCTTGTGAGTTGCAGCCAGTGGATGTGAGGCCACATTTCCGAGCTGGGAATTGCTTGTATGTTCTTGCAAGGCATAAAGAGGCTAAAGAGGAGTTTTTGTTGGCTCTCGAAGCCGCGGAGGCCGGTGGGAATCAGTGGGCTTATTTGCTTCCACAGATTTATGTGAATCTCGGGATTGCTCTTGAAGGTGAAGGTATGGTTTTAAGTGCTTGTGAGTATTATAGAGAAGCTGCAATACTTTGTCCAACTCATTTTAGAGCCTTGAAACTTTTGGGTAGTGCTCTGTTTGGGGTTGGGGAATATAGGGCGGCTGTTAAAGCCTTGGAAGAGGCCATTTTCATGAAACCCGACTATGCCGATGCACATTGTGATTTGGCTTCGGCTTTGCATGCTTTGGGTGAGGATGAGAGGGCAATTGAGGTTTTTCAGAAAGCCATTGATTTGAAACCTGGCCATGTAGATGCCTTGTACAATTTGGGTGGGCTTTATATGGACTTGGGAAGGTTTCAGAGAGCTTCTGAGATGTATACTAGGGTTTTAGCTGTGTGGCCAAACCATTGGCGTGCTCAGCTCAACAGGGCTGTCTCCTTGTTAGGAGCTAGGGAAACCGAGGACGCTAAGAAAGCTTTGAAAGAAGCACTGAAAATGACCAACAGAGTTGAATTGCATGATGCCATTGCACATTTGAAGCAGCTGCAGAAGAAGAAGGTGAAGGCAAATGGGGGTGCCAACGGGGAAGGATCTTTTGTCACTGTGGAAGCTACAAAATTTAAGGCAGTTGGGGAGAAGACAACATTGAGGCAAGACTTGGCCATTGCACTTGAGATTAGGGCTTTTCAGAGGATTACCAGGTTGAGTCGTTGTGATGTGGAGCTCCTTAAAAAGGAGATGAGTGATGGTGATGTACCAGTGTCATATTCAGGTACTGGAGTTCCGCAGAGGTCCATACGCAAGCCTAACTTGGAAGAAATTCTCCGCAGGTTACTTGATTTCCTGAAGCCTGAGACCTTTCAAGGAGCTGTTAAAGCCATAAACGAGAGGATACTCTCTGTTTTTGATGATACAGGTGCAGGCAGGGTGGACTTGGGCATGTTTTTTGCTGTTCTAGCCCCTATTTGCTGTGGCCCTCCAGAAAAGCGCAAACGAATTGCATTTGATGCGCTCTTGTGGCGCCCTGTGAATGAAGGCGGTGGTGCTCAGATAAGAAAAGCCGATGCCACTAAATATATCAAATTGTTGAGAGCTATATATGTCCCTTCCCATGGGGTTAGTGAGATGCAGGAACTCCATGGAGAAACCGACTCTTCGACAATGTCTTACACAGAATTTCTTGTCATGTTCAATGACCCTGATTGGGGTTTTGGTATCATGTCCACACTGTTGAAGCTTGAAAGTGGGGACAGGAATCGCCATGGTAACCATGTCTGCTCGGTTTGCCGCTATCCTATTATTGGGTCACGCTTTAAGGAGATTAAATCTCATTTCAGTTTGTGCAATCAATGCTACAGCGAGGGAAAGGTTCCTCCTGCCTATAAGCAGGAAGAGTACAAGTTCAGAGAATATGGAACTGAGGGGGAAGCCATGAAAGACAAGTGCAAGTGCTTTACATTGCAATCCCATAATGACCTGTAGCTAGATTCAGTTTTCTGTTTCTGTTTATGCTGTATAATCCCTTCTTGATGTTCTAGTTGTTCAGTGTGAAATATATAGCTCATGTCATGAATGTGTTATGTGGGAATCATGCCCTTGTATAATACATTTGTTTTCATCCGTCTGCGCTTCTGACGTCCTTCTCTGTCAATATCATCTCTACAATTCACGCTTGTATGGAGATGCTTTTTTGTAATACTTTTTGGGAGGATCTTTCATTGCTTAATCCAGATTTGTATCAAGGGCTAGTGGCTTTGCATGTTCATGTAGTTTGAATTTTATCGGAGTGTTTCAGGGACAATTGGAGATGTGAATTTCTGCTTCTGCTTTCTAAATTTCTAATTATTTCTATCATAGGCATTGTGTTACAAGATGGTTCCTACTTGCTTTTTACAAGTATTGATTGCTAACTGAAACAATAGTACGTTGGTTATTGTTTTGTTCATCTTTATTCCTTGTTTTCTTTCTGTATTTCACCAAAGGACATGATTGTTTCCATGAATTTTTTGTGCTCGAATCAATCCTAGCCCTTCATGCAAGAGAGCCAAAAAGGAAATCAAGTACAGCCCTAAACTGATAGCATGGAGAAAAATCTCTTAGAATTATGAGCATGGAGAAGAATCACTTCAAATTTTCAGCCTATGGAGATTGCCCTTGTAGCCTTGTTATTCCATATTTCCATCCCATATAAACAAACACTTGAGCCGCAGCAAACAGCAAAGATTCGAAGATTATGAAAGGTAGCAGCATATCACGATTGCCATGAAAGCATTTCGAATTCCTGTTACTGCCTTACTGGTAAGTATATACTTTATACATGGTGTTTGGTAAATTAGAACGACATTTGATTAGGTTTTCTAAAATTTCGGGGGAGAATCTTGGGTAGAGCATCCATTCTGTTTAGAGCACTAGATGCATGCAAGAAACATGGTAAGTCATCCATCAGGTGTGAGAAAGAAAGAACAAATGCTGTGCACACCGCTACTAATACTTCATATATAATATTAGGGTTTCTTGCTGACGGTTGCCAAACACATAACCATAGAAGAAGTTTCAAGGTTGGATTTGCAGAAAGCAGTTACCGCAGAATCATCATGCCAATAGTTGCAGTAAGCACAGCGACGCACATGTTATGGATGATGGTGGTGTCTACATTGATGATTATGCCCACAAGAGCAGCTACATCACCTCCGTTGTTGATATCCCCAGCCCCAGCACCAGCATCTCTTCCTTTCCACCAGCTGAAAAACCAGGCACGGATAGAGAAGGAGGCGCAACTGTCCGAAATAGCTCTTGAAGACTATGGCCTCTGGAATCCCATACCATATTATAGGGGAGGCAATGTGGCTCCAATTCCTCATTGAGAAGAATCTTGTACTTTTTCTCTAGTCGTTTTATGGAAAACAAATAAATAAATGTAGTTGTTTCACATCATCAATGAATAGATATTGAAATACACAGCTAGGGAAGTTGCTGCTTTTCTTGTACCAAAAATTTAAATAGACAACTAAGCTCAAGTCAAAGGAAACACCATCCTAGTTTGAGAAAGGAGGCAAATACATCGTGGTGTGCATATTCAAGTGTAAAGACAAGAGAATAGAAGTGCAGGAGTAAACAAATAGAAGTCCAACTATCGTTTGCAGGAGCAAGCAAAATAACCAAAATCTTTGTGGAAAAAAAAAACAAATATAACCGGATGAACTACATTAGAAAATTCCATACCAAAAAAAATGAAATACATTGGAAAGCTGAAGAGACGGTTTATTATCTTCACCTCCAGCCACCCACATTACATATGATTCTAAAGAACAACTCAACTCACATCCTATATATTATGACATGCCAAAAACATCATAAACATAGATTTTACTCGATGATATGTTGTTTTAAGCCAACTAATATTCCATTCTCTCAAAACCAAGGCAATGCAGGTAGGGCATACACAGCACCTTGTTTAACACGGTTTGGACGACATATACGTGCTTCAAATGCAAGTTGATGGGATGCCACACTTCTTGACAAAAATCCAATGCATTCTGAAGTCTTACCTAGAAGAAAACATTTCAACAGGTCGATCAATATAAAGCATACTAAGCATATTCCATAAACAATCTGATTTTAAAGCAATGGTGATTCTATTCCAATTACCATTTGATGATCAGCACAATCACATCAGACGTCTGGAAGAAGGGCCAGATATAGCAGCTACTCTCTGAGCATGCTGTGCTTCACCCTTGTAAAGTTCCTTCATTTCTTTTTTAGCACGCCGTGCTTCCCGTCTTTCCTCCTTGACTGCCGCCTGCACGAGGATATATTCAAGTTATCATCAAAGAACCAACAGAAATTTACCAACACAACTACAAAAGACAAGGTACTCTTCATGGAATTATCAAATGCCAAAATCAGAAGCAATGAGATATTTGAATGCAAGTTACTTGCTCCCAATTTACTCGTAACATGACAGTTTCTGGATTTTAACTATCATAAGCTGGCATATTAATCTTTCAATGGTAAGGCAAGATGAATGAAATAGCATGTCCAAGATGAGCTAAAACAAATAGCAGACCCATACCTTCCGCTCTTTCTTCTCCTCTTTCGACTCCTGACCCTGTTGCTTCCTTTTCTGCTGCTCAGTTTTCAAGTCACCTATACCTTCCGCCCTCTCTGTAGCAGCAGGTCTTCTATTACGAGACAATAAATCACCTATACCTTCCGCCCTCTCTGTAGCAGCAGGTCTTCTATTACGAGGCAAGAAATCACCTATACCTTCCGCCCTCTCTGTAGCAGCAGGTCTTCTATTACGAGGCAAGAAGTCCACAGGCAGCTTCTGTTTTCCTCCAAGCTTTATCAAATTTTCTCCAATTTTCACAGGATGGTTCTCAAGATTTGAATATGTAGTAATAACGGTCTCACAGTCCATTTGCTCTGAATCATCACTGTATTCCTCAACAACGACCACGTCCTCTTGATGTTCATCCTCATATATCTTCCCAAGCTCCTTCGTTTTTTGTTTCTCCTCATCATCTCCCGGAACCTCATAGGCATTAAGTTCAAAGTCATCCTTCACACAGTCATTAAGTTTGACGTGCTTGAGCTTCTCCTCAATGGGTTCATCTTCTTCATCTCTATAACCATAATGATCATCACCATCATTGTCATCATCATCGTCATCATAATCATTGACATATTCCCGACTTAAAACCTGTTTTTATACAAACAACATATACAAAATGTGAAAAAGTAAAGACATAAAGGAATAAAGAACATAAAGATTTCTTCATGAGACTCAAACTGTAGAGCTTAAATAGAACACATAACTGATAGATAACAGGAAAAACAACTGACCATATCAAATTCTTCATCCAGATCACGACGAGCTCTTGGATCGTCTACCACAAAGTCACCCTTTTCTCTCTCCATGCAATTTTTTCTAACCACAACAACTTCAGTGCTTGCATTTTTGTTCTCAGATTGCGCACCAAAATTTGGGCCATCACCTATACACACATCCTCCTCTTCATCTTCATCTGGAAGGTTAGCCTTGACCACGAAATCCTCTTCCAAGTCCTCAACATCAGAACCAAACCGCGAAGCATCGCTATCGTCAAGCAATGCAGACACTTCTGGATCAACAGCTTTCTGAACCCTCACATTGACCGTCTTAGACGCCACGTTGTAAATAGCATTCTCATCCGGAGCCTCATTCACAGAAATGGGCAACCTTGAAGCATCATATGCCTGAAAATTCCAACAAACTCGTTTAATATGAAAGTTCATTATAACTGAAAAATTTCCCAAAACAGAATATGAGCATAAGAACCTCACCTTTACATCATGCGGAAGCTGCTCAAGCTTAGCTTTGGGATTGGAATAATAGGCGGAGCCACCACCAGTATTCTTAATATCCCTCAAATGGTTCAAGTAATTGTAACCGTCATCGGGAAACCCAAGATCCAGAATCTCCTTCCTCAACTTCTCCGGCAGAGGCTGAGCCGCCGCAGAATTGCCAAAAGCTTGGTCGTAATAATACTGGTCACCATCTTCGTCCGCGTCAGCGAATATTGAATTGGGATCTTCGTTGGGTCGACCGGAGACTTGGATGAAGACTCGGTCGCCGCCGGGTGAGTCGTCGTAGTTGGGATCAGACGAGTCTCGGGCGATTAATTGGAAAGTAGACGAATTTTTCTTGTCGATGAATTTCTTCTTTCTCCCCATTATCTCTTCGCTGAATCAGAGAAGGTTTGCCAGGAAATTGTGAACAGGTGCTAGAAGGCTGAAGAAGAAGGAAAACAAATAAAAGTATAAAACCCTACTCGATCTTTTTGCTTCTAAACCCTGCACGGCGGGTCATGGGTTTACCTAAGAGCTTGAATGAGAAAATCCAGGCCCAGCAGAGCTAATAATTAAGACCACGTGGCGGTCGCGAGGAGCCCTTGAAAAAAAACCCTATGAATATATGACTTTTCCCGAATCCCGACGATTCATTCATCAGCAAAGGTTTTTGCTCTTTTTTTTTTCTCTCGTATTTATTATTTTAAATATTTTATCCCCCTAAAAATAAAAAAATTCTACAATGCCCAAAACACTAGTGTTCAGGCATGTCAGAAATAATCTGAACCGTTGGATTTATAAATCTCCATCTTGCCCCTTTTAAGTGAGATCTTAAAAAAATCTGGAGCACTAGTGCTCAAAACACTTAAGACGTTCCCTGAAAATGACGTTAATTTTAGAAAAATAATATATAACACTTATGAGTTATGAATGACTTTTCTCGACGAACAGTTCGCCGGTAAAGGTCATCGTCTCCATTTTATATTTCTTATTTAAAAAAAAAAACTTTTGCAACGCACAAGATTTTAGATAGTTGAGAGATTTTCTAATTGTCCAAAACAAATTTAAGAAAATTCACTCAAATTTTTTTAAATTGAAGAGATTTTCATTTGGGTGCTCAAAGAACATTGGGGACTCAACTTTTTTAATCTTTTATCCCATGTAAATGATCTTGATTTTAGGAAAATAAATTTTTTTTAAAAACACCTATGAATTACTTTTTCCGACGAAATAAATCGTTGGTAAAGGTCATTGCCCCTATATTTTATTTATTTAAAAAATATATATCTATGCAAACCTCAAGATTCTAAACAATCGAGAGATTTTCTAACTGTCCCAAACAAATTTAAGAAGCTTCACTCTTTTTTGAAAATATTGTTGTCTTATATGAAACTTTCATAATGCCTTGCTATAGTCCACATTTTTGAATATATCTAGTATTTTAAAAAATTGAGGAGATTATTTAATTAGGTGCTCAAGGAACATTGATGACTCCAATTTTTTTTTTTATCTTTTATTCCCCTGACTTGACCTTGATTTTAGGAAAATAATTTTTAAAAAACTATGAATATATCACTTATCCCGATGATTAATTCGTCAGCAAAGGTCTTTGCCCTTATTTAAAAAAAAATTTCCTAAGCAAACCAAAAGATTCTAGATGGTTGAGAGATATTTTAACAGTCCCAAAAAAATTTAAAAAAATACATTCGATTTTGAAAACCTTGCCGGCTTCTAATAAACTTTGAGAATGCCATGATATAGTCCACATTTTTGAAGAAAAATAGTTTTTTTTTTCAAAAAAATTGACGAGATTCTTAAATTGGGTGCTCAAGGAACATTGGTGACTCAAATTTTTTTATCTTTTATCCCCTGGATGTGACCTTGATTTTAGAAAAATAATTATAAAAAAAAAATGAAAAATAATTTTAAAAAAATTAGGAACACATTTTAGCGACGAAATATTCGTCGCTACAAGTTGATCAAAATAAATATATATTTTTTAAACAAAATTTGAAGAAATGTAATAGGATAATTCTTGGGTTCACCTAGGCATTCACCCCCCATTATGATTAACGTATATTCACTTTATAATTTCATAATTTATCCGTTCATATTTTAAATTATAATTGATAGATTATCTATGCAAAAAATCAATCGAATGGAAGATTGTTCAACTATCTACTTTTACAAAACAAATAGACAGTTCTGAAAACAATTACTACTATTATGATGAACCATCTATTTATTTCATATAAATGAGTGACCAAAAGGTTTCTAATTTGATTGATTTTTTGCAGATGTAATATTTATATTATGTTATAAAATATGACCGGTTTGATTGTGAAAATTTTATGTAAAAATGTGTTAATTGCAAAGAGGGTGAATATGCAAGTTCACCATTCCCAAGAATTATCTTATTATTTATTAAACAATGCAAACGAGTTTTGGCAACACATTTTATATCGTTTTCGCTTAGTTTGGGTGAAACAATTTAGGAAAATTTTCATATTATAATACATGATTTATTTGAAAAATGGTATCTTTGAAATTCCCAAGACCGGTTTGCACGTATTTTCAAAAGTATGTGAGTCTTAATGAAATTCTACAAGAGACCTTACGAGGACCCGAAGTGTTTACTTTTTATTTCGTAAAAAAAAAATTATGAACACCTTGTAGCGACGAACGATTCGTCCTTACAAGTTGTTGAAAACAAATATATATATTTAGAAAAAATATTGAAGAAATGTAATAGGATTTAGAAGATACCGTGTAATAGGATTTAAAAAATACCGTGTAAACTTGATTTTAGAAATGAGTTTGCCCAACGAGTAGTTCATTGGAAATGGTCTTTGCTCCATTATTTATTTATTTTTTAAAAATC
The DNA here is from genome assembly GCA_029955375.1 of Rubus parviflorus. Taxonomy (NCBI): domain Eukaryota; kingdom Viridiplantae; phylum Streptophyta; class Magnoliopsida; order Rosales; family Rosaceae; genus Rubus; species Rubus parviflorus. The sequence continues at coordinate 1,198,711 of JARGGL010000001.1, read as the reverse complement.
CTACACAGACCACAAGATTCTACACAGTTGATGATCTTCCAATTGTCCCAAAAAAATTCAAGAAACTTCACTTGATTTTGAAAATCTTTCGGTTTCTAAGAAACTTTGAGAATGCCTTGTTATAGTCCTCATTTTTGAAGAAAAATAGTCTTTTAAAAAATTGACGAGATTCATTAATTGGGTGCTTAAGAAAATAATTAAAAAAATAAAATGTTGTCCAAAATTTCTCGCGCGAGCGGTGGGAAAATAAAAGCCGTTACGGCAATGTCGGTGTCCCGGTGAGGGGTTGAAAAGGTACAAGGCCGCGTTAAGTGCTTAACCAGCCTCAGACTACAATATAGGCGGGAGAATTAGTTACAGGACTTCATTTTGTGTGAAATTTGAGTTCATGTCACTTCAATTCTCTGATATCATCGCTGAATGAGAATCTATAGGCTGGTTAGATTGAAACCCCTAATTCCGTCAGCGAATTCGAAACTACTGCGTTTTCGATGCTCTGTTACTTGTAAAGCGGAAGCGCCGGTTATGGAGGCCAAGATACTCACGCAGACTCAGAGATACGCAGCCGGAGCTCTGTTCGCGCTGGCGCTTCACCAGACTCAGATCCACCAAACTCGGCAACTGAATGCTTTACTCTCTCTTGAGGAGGAGACCATCGGCGACGGTGCGAGCATCGGTAGGACCGTTTCGGTTTCGGATGATCCCGGCCTTTGGATCCACGAGAGTTCTGGTTTACTTTATCCTGTTCTCAGGTGCTTTCTTTTTATCAATTTGATTAGGCTTCCATCTGTTTTAGTTAATGCGGATTGAATAGCTTTGAATTCATTGTTGTCTTGGTTGAATTTTAGGTTTCTAGGAGTGGATGACCAATCATGGAAGGGGCTAAAGGAAACTGCAGGATCTTCTTCACAAGTTAGGCATCATGTAGGAGCGGTGTGTTTTCTTCTTTCTTTCTCTTTTTTTTTCTTTGAATTTCGAACTATCAATGAATTTTATGAGACATTGGTGCTTCCGTTCTATCAAAATTGGTAAATGTCTTATAAATTTATAATGGAAGAATTTTTGTTCGCATTAGTATGCTTCCTAAGGTTTCCGCTATTTATCTGATTTGAATTGTTTGCTCGGAAGAAAGATACGGATTTTATTGGCTTTTTAGCTCACAAATTTTATTTTGCTGCACCATTTTTATGTGTTCTTTGTTGTATCTGTTGCGTATTATATTAATTTGTTTATTCTAGTTCAGTTCTTGACCTTACTAAAGGAGGGAGCTGAGGTGCCTTCTTCTGAAAGAACTGACAAGGAAGCTGCTCTGACAAAAACCGTTGATACCATGGTTCTTAGTGAGGAAAGCGCTGATGTTCCTTCAGTGGATAGAAGTGAGACTTATGAATATGAAACTAAATGTCGTGAAAAATTTTCCAATACTGAGACAAAAATAGCATCTGAGGTTTCTGAAAAGCATTATGAGGCCCCAAAGAGGACAACTTCTGAGGTATCCACTGAAGTAAAAGCTCCAAATGAATCTAGAAGCCTTGAGGTGCCTGTTGAAGAGGGAAGGCGGATCAGTTATGAGAAGAAAATAACAGTTCTTTATGCACTTCTCTCGGCCTGTGTAGCAGACAATAGTGAAACCGGCAATAAATGTTCGCAAGTTAGGAATGGCTATGATGCTCGACACCGTGTTGCATTGCGGTTACTGGCAACATGGCTTGGGGTTGAATGGCTAAAAGTGGTGTGTCTATATAAGCAGTTCTTTTCCTTTTTTTTTGCAAGCTTCCTTCTATTTATTAGTTGTGCCTTATATCTGCTTTTGTGATATGAATATCTACTCTTTATGCTTGAAAATAAGCAAAATAATAATAAACAAGGAGAAGAATAAGAAAAAACCTTCCTGTAAATTCTAACTCCAGCAGTGGTCATTCATTTCTGTGTCAATTGAGTCATTTATGAGGAAAATTTAATTTTGCAGGAAGTTATGGAGACGATGGTTGCTTGTTCTTTCATGGCTTCCTTAAAAGAAGGTGTTAATGAAGAGGTAACAGAGGGTGTTAATGGAGATAAAAAAGAAAACCAAGATACCTCATGGGAAGAATGGAAGCGTGGAGGTCTAATTGGTGCGGCTGCTTTAACAGGAGGAACCTTGATGGCTATCACTGGTGGTATGAGTTCTGTCAATCTATATTGATCACATAGCTCTCCTGTGATACAATTTATGACAGAACCAGTAGTCTTAATTTGTTGTTGTCTTTGATCTTTTCACAGGCCTAGCTGCTCCTGCAATTGCACAGGGATTGGGTGCTCTAGCTCCTGTACTGGGTGGCATTGTTCCTGCAATTGGAGCAACTGGCTTTGCTGCTGCAGCTACTGCTACAGGGTCTGTTACTGGTTCTCTTGCTGTTGCTGCATCATTTGGAGGTGCAAAAGTTATTTTGTTTCTAATATTTTGTGTAAATTATATTTTGAACTTTTTTGGAAGATTTTGGATTCTCTTCTGTCCAACTTGTTCTTAGTGAGTTGTGTCTGCCAGAAATGCAAGTTAGGCATAGGGACACTTTACACTTGACCATTGAGGTTGTCTGTGATACTGTTCTTTTGATGTATTTTCTGTACACTGGATTTCAAATTAGGAAATTCATGTCCATTGTTAGAGCAATCAGTCCTTTGAAGTTTGGCAGTTTATGGATAAGTTACCTCAGCATTTGTGTTAGAGAGAAATACCCTTTGTCTTATGTTTTGAAGTTTGTATAAAGCTTGGTCTTGTTTATACATAATGCAAGCTTGCATAGATCCTATCTTTCTAAACTTTACAAAAAAAACGATATGGAGGGGATACTTAGCTACTCATTCTTCGGGAATCTCAGCTGCTGGAGCTGGACTTACGGGGACTAAAATGGCTAGAAGAATCGGCAACATTGAGGAATTTGAGTTCAAAGCAGTTGAAGGAACTTATAACCAAGGAGTGAGTTCATTTTGACATTTTATTAATTACATCTGAAACTTTGGGGGGCAGGAGTTGTGATCTGTTCCTAAGGGATTCTTTTAGCATGGTATTGTAATAATAAATTGAGATAATTTATATGCCACGATCTCTTCTTGTATGAATGAAAAGGCTTACCAATTTCAGCAAACCTCCTTTTCAGCGGCTAGCAGTGGGAATAGTGGTTTCGGGACTTGTTTTTGAGGATGAAGATTTTATAAGACCTTGGGAAGGCTACAATGACCACTTAGAGAGGTAAGAAATGTATTATATTATGTGCGTCAAGGACCATAATAGAACCTTATTTTTGTTAGTTTTTCTATCTATCTTTCCTTCCTTAAAGGAGACTGTGAATTGTGTTTCCAGAAGTAGGTTTTGTCTGGTGCTTTTCAGTTGAAATTGTATTTTGAGTGAGCTCTCTTTTGTCTATATAGTGGTCTCTTCTCAAGTTTAATTGCTTGGTTATATTTAGACTCTCAATAATGCAACTTCATATAACTGGACATGCTCATACCAGTAAGGCATATGAATGCCTAATTTATCACATTTTGCATTCTTAGTCTAACCTTTATATGCTTTCTTTAGATTTTCTGATTCTTCAATTAAAAGTGCATGTCCTTTGTTATGGCTTATAAGTTATAACAGTATAAGTTATAACAGTCATCTTTTCTAATTGACTATTGGAATATCGATGACCCTATAACCAGCCCTTCTATTGATTTGCTGATTCTTCACTTGAAAGTGTCTTGTCCTTTTGAAGCCTTAGATAGGATCTGAGTTATCATCGCTGGCTAAGTAATTGGTATTGATGTAGTGAACTTTTAGGTATGCACTGTGGTGGGAGTCTAAGAATTTGGTTGCATTGAGCACTGCAATTCAAGACTGGCTTACTTCAAGTACTTCCATAACCTTATATCTGTCACCTTTTGTATCTGACTATTGGCATAGACACCAACAACACCATTGCATCCTGTTGCAGGAATTGCCCTCGAGTTGATGAAAGAAGGTGCAATGCTCACTGTGTTAAACACACTTGTAGCGGCATTTGCTATGCCAGCAACCTTAGTTACTGCATCTGATATTATAGATAGCAGATGGGCGATTGCAGTTGACAGGTAATTTTTAATTTTCCAGTTTAAGTTTCACATATTGTTCTTGTATTCAATTTTACCATGCAGAAACTACATTGAATAAAGTTATTCATTTAAAGTCCCAAATTCTTCCTGGTGCTGTCCTCCCCTCACAAACTTTTGTTAGGCCACAGTTTTTATAGTTATCATGCATGTTTGATTCTTCTTTTCACAATTAGCTCCCGAGGTGGGCCCACTGGGATTTATATCATGATGCACTTGAAATTGGCTAATTGAGTGTTTAGTATACTTGCACTGGGAGACAAAAATATGAAATTTTGGTATCCTTTTTTCTTGGCCAGATCAGATAAAGCTGGGAAGATGCTTGCTGAAGTACTGTTGAAGGGGCTGCAAGGAAACAGGTAGAAGAACCTCATATTCTAAAAGATATTTCCCAATGCACATTGAAACATTATATGTATCATTCTCTTAGATTCTCCATCCATGGTCCAGGCCTGTGACGCTCATAGGATTCTCACTTGGGGGCAGAGTAATTTTTAAATGTCTTGAATGTTTAGCTGAAACAGAAGGGAACAATGGTAACCATCACCATCTGTTTCATGTTATTTTGTACGATTGTAGTGGCTATGGAATTAAATATATTTCTCTCTCTGTACGTCTGCAGCTGGTCTGGTAGAAAGGGTTGTCCTGCTTGGAGCACCAGTTTCAATTGAAGATGAAAATTGGGAAGATGCTCGGAAGGTAGACTTGTTTGTTTTATTTTTTTTTACCTTTTAATTGGCTTTCATGTAGTACTTATTCTCACAAGTACCAATAGACCTATTTTCTGTTTCACTTTTTGTATTCTTTTCCAACTTTTGATTGTTTTGCTATGCAATTTTTCTCTGCTGGCGCTACTATTCTTACAAGTAACCCGAAACCTAATTCTGGTTCACAGATGGTGGCCGGGAGATTTGTGAATGCTTATTCTACAAATGATTGGACACTAGGAGTTGCCTTCCGTGCAAGGTATGGGTCATTTATTGGTTGTTTAGTTTTAGCATTATGTATCTCCGAGAGTGTGATCGAGTTTTGCACCATGCCTTTTAACATTCCCATCTTTGGTTTTGGTTTAAAATAACACTCAGTTTAAGCCTCACCGCATGAGTAACACTTCTTAGTGTTAGACGAGGATCTTCCACCATCCGTATATTTTAATTTTATTAATTCATAACAGGTTCTGGATTAAAGATGTTAGATGTGTAATCAGATTGCTAGTTATTTTTAAAAAGCTTAAGCTTGCTATGCATCTGATAGAACTAAGTGGTCTACCGTGTACAGTTTACTATCTCAAGGTTTGGCTGGAATTCAAGCTGTTAATGTTCCTGGGATTGAGAATGTAAGTTCTCTAATTCCCAATCCCTTTTTATATTTGCAATTGTGGTTTTGCACTTGTATATATAGCATTGTCTTAAACTGATAATTTTCCCATTGGCTTTGCAGGTTGATGTAACACAACATATAGAAGGCCATTCATCCTATCTTTGGAAGACAAAGCACATCTTGGAGCTGCTTGAACTTGAGTCTTACTACCCTGTTTTCAGAAAAGAAGATACAGAAGATAAAAAACCCCAGGAAGAAAAAAGCTCAGCTGGTACATAGTTTAAATTCACCATGTTGCTCATTTCCAGTTCCATCCCCTCTTCCTAATTCGTTTGAATTCTAATTTGATTTCTTTTTGTTCATCTGTATACGAATTAACTGCTAAATTTCTGTATTGCAACTAATTGAGGTATAGAAATGGTAGCAATAGAAATGACAGTGGTGGAAGGTCAATATGGTGGGTGACGATGATGAGAAACGACACCCCCACCTCACCTGCTGTTATTTTTTAAGGTTAGTTATTAAGGCTTCTCTACGCAACGTAACGGACTGCAAATGCAGGCTACTTGAGACTTGTATTAGAAGTAATTTAATAATTTCGACGCTTTGATGCTAAAGTTGTTTTAAGAAAACAGAACTCTTGGAGACCAAGCCTCAGGACCACCTGATTCTCACACATTATAGCTTGTGGTATTGAGCTCAACATCATTACATTTCTGTTGCAATAATATTTTGGGTCCTTGACCAACAAGGACAAATATAGGAAAAATTTGCCCACCAAGTTTTGCTACAGTAAAAATTTGCCCATCAAGGACAGAAATATTTGAAAATTCACTGTAGCGGAGTGAACAGTAAATTTATTGACCACAATAATATTATTGAGATCAATAAAAACTTGCTGAACGTTCCTAAATTTTTATTATTGACCACAATAATAAAATTTAGGAACGTTCAGCAAGCTTTTATTGACCTCAATAATATTATTGTGGTCAATAATAAAAATTTAGGAACGTTCAACAAGTTTTTATTGACCTCAATAATATTATTGTGGTCAATAATAAAAATTTAGGAACGTTCAGCAAGTTTTTATTGACCTCAATAATATTATTGTGGTCAATAATTTTACTGTTCACTCCGCTACAGTGAATTTTCAAATATTTATGTCCTTGATGGGCAAATTTTTACTGTAGCAAAACTTAATGGGCAAAAAGTTGCCACGTTTGGACCTATGGGGTATTTCCCTTAATATTTTAGCATCAATTTGTTGGTTTCTCTAATGTCTATTGCCATAGTGTGCAAGGCTTTGCTCCATCCGTGACTGAGTGCCTGAGCATTTGGTCCAAAGCTAGATTTTTCAGAGAAAAGTTTCAATTATATCCAGCACGTTGGTTACATTTCAACTTTCACGCACCTAATAGTTAAGACTAGTTGGTAAAAAAATTCTTGTTTATGCGTGATGGTATCACCGACTACGATTATCTACGTTATCAAGGCAATTTCACTCTGTTTTCGTTCCTAAACCAAAGCCAAGGCAAAAACAAAAACTAGTGATTAGGTGCTTGATTATTGTGACCAAAATCTGCATCTTTCTTATTTCAATAGTTGACATGGAGAAGTTGGAAGCATGATGGCAACATTCATGTAGTTGTAGGTTGTATACCAGCACTATGACCCTACCATATACTCTCTTGGTATTGTTACATACTTTCTCCAATTTCCGGCCACCAGACTTAAAGTCCAAGCAAAATGCAATAACTAGTTAAATGGATGGAAGTATGTAGGAGAGTCCTCAGTCACACCCATCATTACATGGATGGAAGTATAAGTGCCTGTGGCATCTTAATAACAAAGTAAAAAACTTGATTAGTTACTCTCTGTGATTCAAACTGAAACTGCTAATGGAATTACCAGCTATGATCAGAGTACGTAGTCTGAGACGGGGTTGCTGCGCGCGTGCCATATAAGTGGTAAAGTGGGCGAGGCTGGGCACGCTGCAACCCAAGCTTCCAGCCTAGCTGTGAGGTGGGGCCAAAAGTGAGACCTAAGGCATCTCCTAGAGATTTGGATCAAGTGGGGACAACGTCTAGGTGTCACTACCACGACTCCACAGTACCTGCGTATATAACGAAACCATGCTATGGTCACTCGACATACATATATATTTTGCATCTTAAGCACATTCATGGATACACTGAGAAATTTATTGGCTATCTTGCTTGTTTCCATAGCCATTGTGGGCTTGAAAGGTGATAGCAAGGTGGAAAATGGCACTGGTAGTAGTCAATTAGGCAATGCTAGTTCTCTAGTTCTTGCTCTTGATCAAGGCAACAAATCAGAAGTAAGAAACAAGAGCACTTCGTACACTACTGAAGTTGTTATCAACAGCAAGAGCAAACACTCTTGGATGCACAGAGGAAGAGGAGGCGGCGGAGGAGGGGGAGGTGGTGGCGGTGGGGGTGGGGGAGGCGGTGGAGGAGGAGGCTACTCTTGGGGATGGGGTGGAGGCGGCGGTGGCGGTGGTGGAGGCGGCGGTGGCGGAGGTGGTGGGTGGGGATGGGGTGGAGGAGGAGGAGGGAGTGGTTGGTGGAAGTGGGGTTGTGGAGGCCAAGGCGGCGGAAAAGGAGGAGAAAGGCATCATCATGTGTACCGGGGGACAGGGAGGTTCAGTGAAGATCACTATAAGTTGGGAGAGTACGCACAATGCATGCGTAAAGGGCGGTGTAAGGGCATGAGATTGGATTGCCCTCTTCACTGTGGAGGACCTTGCTACTATGACTGCCAAGATATGTGCAAGGCTCACTGTCGACGTCGATCGTCCGCGCCATGATTAATTAATTTGCAATTCTATTTTATCCTAGGTCATGTCTCCTAAGCTTGCTATGTATTCATTTGCAATTCCATTATTTTGTTACATTTTCTCATCGTTTGTGTTAATTTCAAGGGCTCTCGAATTAATTGTCAGTAGATGTCCAAAGTTTGAATTCTCCCCCTCCCTCAAAAAAAAAAATATCACAATAATACATTAATGTATCGATAATTCGATATATAAATAAATACAATGGACCACTTCCTGAAATTGATTTACATTAATGTACTGAAACATTAATACACTGAAGCGAATCTATAATTCTCCAAATTTTCTATGAAAAAAGAAAACATTAGCATTAATCTAGTAACCAACTTTAATCAAAAGTTAGAATGGGTGCCAATTAGCATTAATCTAGTGGTTAATGCTGGAGATGCTCTTAGGCATTTCCTCTCCAACAAATTTGATTACGGGCCTTCAAAATTAAATGGGCCGCAGTAACGGAATTTGGAGGGATCCGCATAAAGTAAGATAAACGGTAAAAGAAAAAAAAAGAGGATGTTTTAGATTGGAAAAGCGATCAGATCTTAGAACAGTTGTAAAGAAAAAGGAACTCAATATTAGCCAAAAAAAAGAAAAAAAAAAGAAAAAGGAACTCAATGAAATGAACAGAAGTTGACGTTTAGTTCAAGTTAAAGAAAATTAATAGCACGACGACAATGACGTGGTTCAGGGAAATAATATGGTATCAAAATTTAAAATATCCAGGAAATAAATAATTATCAGCCTCCACAGTAAACTTTGAAGCAGAATTTGAAAGTTGAACCTGAACGAAACCCATCCGTCTGCTTCAGGCTAACCGAAGCTAAGGTCCATTGTTCAACATCAACCATGGAAGCAATCAGGAAGCTCAGAGATCAGGTCGCTAAACAGCAGCAGGTACTCTCTCTCTCTCGCTTCCATTTCTCGCCGGAAAAAGATTAACGAAGAAGAACAATTCCTGTTTGATTGAAAACACTGTCCGTAATCGAATCTATTTTGGAATGATTGATATGATAATCGGCGTAGATATGAGATTGATAATCAGCTTTGTCATTTTATAAGCGAGTTGTCAATCAATTTAGCTCAAACTGAGAATTGAATCGAATAGGATTTTACTATTTCTGAGCTGTTTAGGGCGGCGCTGGCGTGCAATGTTGTATTTCAGAACCAGGTGTTGTTTATTGTTTGATTAATTATAAGCGTCTGTAATAAACTGGACCTTCTATGTCAATGGAAAGTAAAGCACAAAATGGAGGCCATGTTTGGGTGGAGAAGACCTAGTTAGCTATAAAATGGCGCAGTTTTGGAGTTGCCTTTTGGTTGCGGGAAACTTCAAGCCGAATTTATCTAATTCAACTTGTTATGGCTACATTGATATGTTTATATCAGATGGTCCGTGAATCTTAATGCATCTAATTCAACTTGTCATGACATTTTTTTTTTCATTTGAAAAAAAAACCTCAACAATTTCAGGCTGTCTTCAAACAATTTTCTGGTGGCATATATGGGAGTTCAGATAATGTTGTCGCAGATGAAACAGAACTACAACAGCATCAAAAACTTGAGAGATTGTTCATATCAACTCGTGCTGGCAAGGTTGCTACTCTTCTCTAGCTTAGGAGTAATAATCAGCTAACATTACTACTTTACCTTATCTTGTTTTCTCTTTAACAGCATTACCAAAGGGATATTGTCCGTGGTGTGGAAGGTTATATTGTAACTGGTTCGAAGCAAGTGGAAATTGGTGAGTTTCTTAAAGTGTGTTTGTTGTCCATATTGGGCATTCAGATTCAATTTCAGCCTTTCAGGTTATTTTACAAATTTGTAAATATAAAAATGTCAACAGGTACCAAGTTATCAGAAGATAGCAGGAAATATGGTGCTGAAAAAACTTGCACCAGTGGTAACACATTATCTCGTGCTGCACTGAGTTTTGGAAGAGCTCGTGCCCAAATGGAAAAAGAGTGTGGAATTCTACTGAAAGCCCTTGGCACACAGGTATAAGATAAGTTAATACTATGGCAATTCAGTGAAAATCAAATGCATTATATTGCAGGGTGTCAGTCATGTGGATGAAATTTAAACTGACATGATTCTTTGGAAATAACTTTACAGAATACATAATTTCCCTTTCCATTTTGTGGTTCAAGAACTAGACTATTGTTCTGTGTTTATATGCAGTCATACGACAAACTGGTTCACCATTTTTCTCCATATTGGGGACATATCTGATATCTTGAGTTTCAGATTACAGTCATATTACGTATTAGAAACATTGGTAGCAGCTGGTTGAATACTGGCTTTCCTGGTTGCAAGTTAGATTTATTGTGCTTGGAGATTGTCCTGAATGAAGGGGAAAAAAGTAAATGATATCTCAGATTTTAAGACGTTGTCAATTTTACTGATGAAGCTGGATCATGTCTCATGGAAACTATTGTTGCTTGTGTTTTAGAGATAATATAATCTACTGTTGCATAACCCCCATGTCATCCTACAGGCTCATGTAATCATAATTTTTCATGGTTATTAACTTATCAACTTGTGCGTCTAGGTTGCAGAGCCTTTAAGAGCAATGGTAGTGGGAGCGCCCTTGGAGGATGCTCGACATCTTGCTCAACGATACAGTAGAATGCGACAAGAAGCTGAAGCACAGGTAGATGCAGTATCTTCTATTTCCTGCCAATATCGATCACATTGAATTTAAGAATTACAGAGTTAGCGGATTTTGCTTGATAGACGTAACTTTTTGACTTTTTCTTTTACCAATGCTTGTTTTATCCCCTTCTGTCCATTGTGAGAGATATATGGGAACAGTTTCAAAGTGCAAGCTTTTATGCTTTTGAAATTTAGATTGTTATCTTGTGGAAATTGCAAAATCTTAAAGTGTAGTTAAAATAGTTGAGATTGCTTTACAAGTTGAAACTTGAATTTTTCTTGTTTCAAACTCCTACAATGTTGTGCGTGTATTCTAACTGGCATCCAGATAGGCTATTGATGTTTCCAGACGCCAAGTCAAAGTACGGGAATCTGCAGGTAATTCAGATATTATCATGAAACTAGAAGCTGCTGAAGCCAAACTTCAGGAGCTAAAGGCCAATGTTGCAATATTGGGGAAAGAAGCTGCTGCAGCAATGGCTGCTGTAGAAGGTCAACAACAGAGGTTGACTCTTCAGCGACTTCTTGCCATGGTAATTCATTCCCATCCCCTTCCTATTTATGTCCTGTTCTATTTACAAGATTGAAAGGAAATTAACTTTGTATATGTCATTTTTTTTCCTCCCCATTCAAGGTTGAAGCAGAGCGCAATTATCATCAGAGCGTCCTCCAGATACTTGATCGGCTTGAAGGCGAGGTAAACATCTTGGAGTAGTCCTTTTAAGAGTCACATGGGCAAGACACGTTTCCCCCAATTCATTTATAAATCATGGTTCTGCTACTTTTAAGCGGTGATGATAGACACTATTTATTTGTTGGGCAGATGTTGTCAGAACACCAGCGAATTGAAGCATCACCTAGTCCAGCTGCAGAGAATAATACTATGCCTCCACCACCCTCATATGAAGAAGTCAACCATGACTTTACTTCTGAAACCTATGATGATTTAACAGACACCAGGGACTATTTCTTAGGAGAGGTACTGTTATTTGTGTGGTTGATGCTAAGTTTGGTCTTTTTGACTCTTTAATTTCTACTAATTGTTCCTTTTTAACTGCTGCAGGCTATGTACACATTTCAAGGTGTAACTGATGTGGAGTTGAGCTTGTCTTTCGGGGATTATGTTGTTGTCCGGAAGGTTCTGCCATCATTATTTCTTGCATACTTGCATCTCATATCGCATGCTTGCATGCAAAGTATTAAGAGAGGGAAAAAAAATGTCAGCTGTCATACTATAGATAATCTTTACAGTTGAATTAATTGGTAAAAAAAACCCATGAAAAAGTACTTATATGAGAAGACCACATTAACATGCCAAGGTTTGAGGTGTTAATAGTTACACTGCAACTTTGCTACTAATAATCATGCCGCAACACTGAATGGAGGACCTCTTCATAATTTAATAGTTCCCTTACTTATTCAACTGTGCTCGTTATTCTTCTCTTTTGGAAGACACTAACACTTAATTGAAGAGCTACCTAGTGTTCCAATTAAGTTTCTACTTGCATTTTGGTTGCTTCTAGTTTTGCAAATATGATCAGAACAAGGATGTTGTTGTTTTTCAATGTGCTAAAGAAAAATTCTTTTTTCATTTCATATAGTATACTAAATATAATACTCGGTGTTAATATGGTAAAATATCTCCGAGTGTGCTATTCATGTTTGCCTTGTTCTTTTATTCTTTCATATTGAGGTTAAATTCTTGTGTGCTTGAGCAGGTGTCAAACAACGGTTGGGCTGAAGGTGAATGTATGGGAAAAGCAGGTTGGTTCCCTTTTAACTACGTAGAAAGGCGGGAGCGTGTTCATGTGAGCAAGGTGGCTGCAGTCTTCTAAATCCACTATCTGCTTGTTTATTTGACTTGTGTTTGTGTTTGTACGCTGGAGTTACCTAGTTGTCCAGTTTGTGTATTCATTTCGGAAACAATGTCAGCTGGTGATCAGCCTTGTACATGAGCCAAAGTTTTTTCAATTGCTTTGTATGTGCGCTATTCAATATATGATTCATTTACAGTGTATGGAATATTATGTCTATCGTTGGTTTTCTTATGCAGATGAGGGTTTACCTTCAGAAAGATGATTACGTTTATCTTTTTCGTTTGGATTTGAGCAAAAGATACCTTGGTGCTTTTGTAATTTCTATTACGCACTTAAATAATAATAATAATAATAATAACCCTAATAATAATAAAGCAACGGGGATCGAACCCGGAATACAAACATCGTATTTGATATTGCTACAGCAGATTGATTGGTATTTCAGGGAGTAAATACTACCAAAAGCCCAAAATTGCTTCAAATCCGCATAAAAAGAAATTTCCGCTGCCGGGGTTCGAACCCGGAATACAAACAACGCATTTGATATTGCTACAGCAGATTGATTGGTATTTCAGGGAGTAGAAATCTATATAAACGCTGCCAAAATCGTTGGTCTTTTTTTGTTTTTTTTGTTACAAAAATCGTTGGTCTTTTCTTGTCAATATTACAATTTTTTTTCTTTTTCAGAAATATCCCTTTCAGCTTTTTTAAAATTCAAAAAATTTCAATATCCATCTTATTTGAAAAATATAAAATAAAAAGGAGAGTGAAATTAACACTATCTATTCTAGAATCCACATTGTAGGAGTTCTAACCTAAAACAGAAAAGAAAGTTGTAATAAAGAGTGAATTTCGATCTCTAAAAAAAAAATTACTACCTCTCTACAGATGGACTCAAGGAACAAGACCAATTTTTTTTTCCCTTCGTAGTCAAGTTTTGTTTAATACAATAATACCACAAAACAAAAGCCTCTACTAATATCTTTCAACCCTATTGATGTTAAACCACGACAACATTTTGATGCAATTGAATGGGAAGATCGACTATCATTAGCAACATGACACTGGTATCAAAAGGCCTTCATATTCATATCAAAGATTCAAAGGTGAAAGACAAATAGGGCCCGTGGCTATAAATTGGCCGGGACAATAAGCACCAAGGATTTGTGTTCTTCCACGTACAATACAAGAAGCACCATCACAATTCACAAATCAGGTAATCACCAAAGCTTTCATTCATTCTCCATGACTCAATGGAAGCCTCGTGTGAAGTGTGGAAATGCGGCCTCCAACAACATTTTTGTTTTGTTTGGGGACTACTCTAACTATCTATCTATTCTACTAGTCAAATTACCCCTTTTTCACAATTTGGTGGGTATCGACCTCATCCTCGCAACCTACGTTTGCCATGACGTTTTCATATTGAAAGCGACTCATATATATGGGCGTACCAATAACTCTAGCTGGATTTCCCCCCCCAAAAAAAAAACGGTAGCTGGCAGATCGAACTAGAGTGGCCGGCGCATTTCTCAGGACCCAAGTACTAAAAAATTAGAGCACCAAATCGAACTATCTTCTTTCCAGGAAAAAAAAATCGAACTTTCTGGTTTTGTAGTGAAAGTGATGGCGCACTTGCCTATTTAAATACCAAGAACAAGTTTTGCCAGACTAAAAAACAAGGCCATCCCTTTTTGCCTCTCTGTACTTGCATCATTATCACTTATCTACTTCCTCTCTACCCTCTTCCCTTGTAGTCACAGTGAACCAATATTCACTTCTTGGAGGTTAACTAGGTAATGTGTTGCAATTTTACACATTTTTAAAGCCAGAATACTTTGTAACTTTTCCATTTTCCTACATATTGCAGGAATTGACTGAAAATTGAAAAGCAAAACAAAGCTGCAGAAACTCTTTGATATTTACAATGAGCACTAGTATTACATGGAGAGCTAGCTGAACCCCATCTGGATTGATGAAGCAGCTTGATACAAAAAGTGGGAAAAGTAAAAGCAATCACATCCGTGGAAATTGAACATTCGAAAAGATCTTAGGGCGGGGCAGCCGGGTTGGAAGTTAGATTCTAGATTGTATCAAAAAGGTCTAGTTCTCTTAGAGCCAACAGATGGAGGACTAATCTGAGGAACTGTGAAGGCATCGACGTCGTTCCACATTGATCTGTTGTAGATGTTGTTGGCTTTGATCATGTTCATGTTTGCAGCCTCCTTTGTGCTCTCTTTGAACCCAATTTGTGAATGTTGCAGAGAAGGACATGGTGCTTGGGGGACCCAAATCCCCATATTTTCTGACGAGAAAGAGCTCAGATTGCTTTCGATATCATCATCGAAAAAGGGCAACACCCCATAATCATCAGCCTGCAAATCAATCCAAAGTATCCAATCAATCAGATCCATCGACAAGAATGAAACAGAACCCAAATTTGGGAATATATTCCAACAAAATTGAACCAAAACCAACAGAGGGATAGAACCGATCAATCAATGCAAACCTTACAGAAACCAAAAGGTTTAGAAGAAAAATCAAGAAGGTCTTCAACGTGCCAACCCGGAAGCGTCTCAATCAAATACTCTGATATGCTACTCGTTGATCCAACCCCACCATTTGGTAGCAAATTTCCACAATTTTTGGTGGTGGTGGTAGTAGCCGAAATTTTAGGAATCGAAGGAGGGTTTGAAACAGAAGCAGCAGAAACAATAGACTTGTTATTGATCTGAGACTTGAGATCAGTAACGGTAGCAGAATCAGAAGATGTGTAAACTGCAGAGGTAGCAGAGAGCTTAACCCCTGTAAAAAGAAACCGACTATGCTTCTGGGTATGTTCGTTGGCGGAGTGAATCGGAACGTCGCACTCTCTGCACAGAATTGCTCTGTCCTGCTGACAGAACAAGAAAGCTCTTCTCTCCTATCAAACCCAAATCACAAAATCAGACAAACCCACCGCACAAGTGAAATCACATATCAAAGAGTGAATCTTTTTGCGGGCTGAGATACGTTCGTGAAAATACCTGACAGATATCGCAGAGAGGGGACTGTTTGGAAGAGGAGGAAGGGTGGATAAGCGAGAAGCGTTGGTGTTTGGATGCGAGCTTATTGGCGTGGTGGACTCGGTGGTCACAGCCGTCGCACAGAGCCGCCTCGTCGGCGGTGCAGAACACTGAGGCGTCGTCCTTGTTGCACACGTCACACTGGATCTTCATCTCCTTAATTGAACTATCAAACTAGCTGTGAGGATGAATTGAGATTTGGGTTGAAAGAAGCTCGCTTTTAGCTAGTTTTAATTGGAGACAAGGAAGCAAATAAGGTGATAAAGAGAAGAATAAATAAAGGGAACAAGGTAAACAACAAACACTAAAACAGAGCACTGAATTAATATGGTAATAAAATATGGACAACGATATCTGGGAAATCTTTGGGGACGGACTTCTTATGGACGACCTCTATCCTACTTTATCAGAGGAGCTAGCAAGCAAAGCAAGCGAGGATGGTGGGTGCA
Organism: Rubus parviflorus; assembly: GCA_029955375.1. Taxonomy (NCBI): domain Eukaryota; kingdom Viridiplantae; phylum Streptophyta; class Magnoliopsida; order Rosales; family Rosaceae; genus Rubus; species Rubus parviflorus. The sequence continues at coordinate 1,182,450 of JARGGL010000001.1, read as the reverse complement.
TGGTATTTTAAATTTTACTGATAAAAAAAATTACAGTTCCCCATTTTTTTGTACGGCTAGCTAGCTCCATCAAGTTTTGTTTTGTCCCCATTTGCTCAAACCAGGAACGAGGCAACGAGCATATGCAATTTTATCTCCTAATAAAGAATTGGTTTCATTGTTTGCTCCAAGTAAAATCAGTTTGGACTATTCCTTGTAGGTTATAAAAGTATAAACCAATTTTCTGGGACCAGCTTTCCTTCACCTTTTTACCCATGCATGTTTCTAACTTGGGAAACCTAGAACTTGTTTATCGGAACAAGATGGCGGCCTCGAACCTGGAAATGGTTAACGTTGCTATAGCTAGATCCTTCCCAGGCCACCAGTCATGACCAGTCCACGTTACTAAATTAAACCTCGAAACTCATAGAAGAATATGACTTAAATTTTGAGTATAAATATTAATATGAAAGTGAAGTAACACCGCCCAAGATCGTAGCTATTTAGTGGGTATCATGCATACCATCATAGGCAATAACTTGCTGCGAAAGTGACCAAATGCGCTTTTCTTTGAGGTGGGAATGTACGTGGGATGGAATATATCTGTAGTCTTGCACTCTTGTACAAGATATGTATGTATTTAAGTTTTGACTCATCTTGAATCCATCTGAAAAAATTGTCATATATATCCTCCCAAGCTTCCTAGGAAAAACTCCGAATATTTATGTGCCTATTTGTTTATTTTATATAATTTCCTTGAAATTAATTAGATTACTTATGCGTACGTAACATATTTGAGCTAAAAACAAGGTGGAGCATGCATATTTGATCGTATAACTGATTATGCATGTATGGCCTATAATTTTTTGTTGCGCGCTATGACTCTCCAAAATAAAAGCAAATATTGCATATTGAGGCATTGCACCGGCATAGGTTATTTTGTGGGATTTGGATTCTCTGCTAGAACTATAATATGCTTGGATATTGATCTCAACCATCCATTGTAAATCAAAGGCCGATAAGCCGCCACATAAGCAAATGAGCATTGAATTCATATTGAAATGTTTCTCCGTTAACACGCCGTTCCTCATCTCTTCTTCCCATCTCCTTTTTTCCCAGTTCAATCTCAGACACAATTTATCACCGTCGATCCGCGACAACCAATGAACCAAACCATTCAATCAATCATATTACTTCAACACAAAACCCAAGACCAAGTGTTTAGGTTCTTCAAATGCCAAAGCGCAGAGATCTGATCCAACAGACTGTGAGCCAAAACCAAATCGTCGCTCATCATCAATGAGGAAATCAAATTATAAGCTAGGACGACAAGAAGAGGGAAGCAAAACATACCGATTCCATTAAAAGATTCTCATGAGATTATAACAATTCCTCAGCAACTCTCTCCTCCTTAAGCTCAAGGATGAGAAATATCTCATCTATTTCAAAGCATCATTCATTCTCATCTATCGCTACCAAAGAAAATCGAAGAAGAAACCCACACCAAAACAAAAAAGCGTTAAACTTATTTCCACATCAGAAGAGAATAAGGGAGGAGGAGACAAAAAAACTTCGAGAAGAACCAGATAAAGAAACAAAAATAAAACGTATAAAAAGTACAAAAGACAAGGAGAAGAGAAACGGCGTTAAGGGGAAATGTCTAACTTCATTGATTTAATAGATATATGCTGATGTGGCGAATTATTGGTCCTTAGATCTTGGTGGACGGTTGATATTAGAATCCAAGCATATTATAGCACATTAAATTCTAGCAGAGGATCCAGGTCCTATTTTGTGAGTACACATTCAAGCACTTGGTTTATGGTATGGTAGGATTGACAGGTTGGGGCGAATTACGAGCTAGCCTAGCTAGAGTCTCAGCTATATATATATATATCTTGAGGGTTAATTTAGGTTAGGCCACTTTAAACTTGGGTTCAATAATTGGGGGTGTAAATGTAAAGGTAAAATCATATTGCATAATAAATTAATAATCTTCAGACGTGTGAAGTGTGAACTAATGCCTGACCTCTCCCTTCCTGAGGAAGACATTCGAAGCTATTTGATTAATTAATCGTGTGCTTTATTTACTTTCTTTTTCATTTGGCAAGAATTTCTTTTATGCATATCCTCTATACCTTTTTCATATGTCACATCTCTAATTTTTATTAAAATGCTTTTCATAATATATGGATGGCAGCATGGGCATTTGCACCCAATAATCGATCCTACTTAAATTATTGGTGCATAACTGCATATACGAGAAGATATATTCGGACCACATACAATTTGGGTCGTTGAAACAAGCACGTACATATAGCTAGCTAGGCAGGCAGAAAGATGGACAATTGTCACAATACATATTTAGAAAACTCAGCATAGAGGGATTGGGAGCATCTCTAATGAGTAAGAGGGTTAGTTCGGGGAGAAGAAGCTAGCTAGAGTGGAACAATAATCAATATATATATATATATATATATATATATATATATGCTTCTTTTACGTACATGTTGCGCACTTTGTTCACTGAAGAATGATTTAAGGACATTCTTTGCCAAAAAAATTTATTTAAGGACTAGTATAGTACTATATATGCACTGAGTATTATTATATGGTTGTTTACCGCAAAATATCTCCCGGACTTCCAGAAAAGTAATATTTTTTTTGGGTTAATATCCAAAAAGTATCATGGTTCGGACAATTTGATACATGAAGTAACAAAGTGGACAATTTGGTACCTATATTTTTTCTCCGTCTTCCCATTTGGTACTTTCGTTAAAAATTTCGTTAAGTTGGTCACATGACGTGCATGTGCCCCAAGGGGTATTTTCGACCATTCAGTTTCCAAATATTGGGGGTGCTATAATTTTGTTTATTTGGTCATATTATATTAGTATAATATTAATTAAATAATAATGTGTTTTAAATTATAATAATTAATTAAATAAATTTTTTATTCTAATTATTATTTTTCGGCAACAAAATAATTATAGAATTGGGTGAAAAATTAGAAGAGATGGAAGAAGTATGGTGTTAAAAATTATAAATAAATGAGTTGGTTTTTTTTTGGTTTTTTTTTTCGGGTTTATGATTAATAAATCAGATTTACTTTAAATACAAACTGTTAAAAGTTAAATTAAAAAATATATATTGGCCGTCAGTATGATGTTTTTTTATAAGAACAATATGATGTCTTTAGGAGAGAAAGTGGAAGCTAGGGTTAAGGAGGTGAATTTTATAGAAAGATGAGAGTCATGAGATTGAAAAGACAAAACTATCCTTGAAATTGGACCAACTTAACAGAATTTTTGGCAAAAGTACCAAATGGGAAGGAAAAATTTTTGAATGGGACGGGTACGCCACGTGGCCACTGTACCCGGCCACAGTGATTGGCCACCAGCCAATAAAATAATTTTTCCGGATTAAAATATAGAATGAACAAATTATATAATATTCACAGTGGCCAATCACTGTGGCCGGGTACAGGGACACGTGGAGTACCCGGCACATGAAAAAATCCCTCAATGGGAAGACGTATGACAAGTATAGATACTAAATTATTCACTTTGTTACTTCAAGTACCAAATTGTCCAGACCATGATACTTCAGGTACTATTTTAGATATTAACCTTTTTTTTTTTGGCTAATTCCAGGAAAGTAGTTAATAAGGCTTAATTAAGCATCAACAGGGTTTGCATTCATACAGGCTAGGGTTTGGCCATGACCTAATTAATTCAGTAGGGTGCATGCATCTGAAACTATTCGATATATATATATATATATATATATAACTTTATTATATACATATATTGAAGAGAATATATACCATCTCTGAGAAGGAAAAATATATAATTGAAAGGATAATGGGATACAAATCATGATTGAGAGAGACACATGCAGAGATTCTAGTTGATTTTTACTTAAACACGGGAATATTACCATGTTATTTTCACAGCATTACATAATTAATTACATGCATATTCTGAGCACCTTAGCTTAGCTAGTATTTAGAGCATCTCCTACAGTTTTTCTATAATTTGTTTTTGAGAAATTTTATTCACACACCTCTATATACTATATACACACCCTTTTTTTCCTACAATTTACATAAGACTTTGTGGGTACGTAAAATTACCAAAAGAGATATTTATATATTAAAACTAGGAAAATTATCACAAATGGTACCTGAACTTTATCTCCATTATATAGATGGTACCTGAACTTCACTTTTGATCACAATCAGTACCCGAACTTTTCGCGTTCATCCTAATTGGTACCTACCGTCCAAATTCGTCAATATTCAGTTAAAAATCTAAAAAAATTGATTTTTTTTTTTTAACTTCTTTCTTCCTCTTCTCGATCCCCTTCTTCTTCCCCTCTTCTTCTTCTTCCCTCTCGTCCAAATACCGCCTGCAAAAGGCCAATGTGGAGAAGTTCTTGTTAATTGTTGCAAGCAATTGCTTTGTCCTGGGCAGCCTCAGCGGAATGTGGCCGACATCAAAAAGTTTCATGTAATGGCTGCACTATAGATCTTCTTTGATATATATTTCTCTAAATATAAGTTATATAACATGGGACAATTAGCATAGCAAGCCACATGTGAACTAGTAGAACTACCATCTATTTCACACCAAAAATTAAATTACTACCAAATACAAAAACTTGGGTTTTACCAGTTGATGCGAAAGTTTCAATTACAAAAAATTCACCCTCATCCATTTTCGTCTGCTCCCCTTCTTTCACAATGGGAATTGGGGAAGAAGAAGGGGGACGAGAGGGAAGAAGAAGAAGAGGGGGAAGAAGAAGGGGATCAGGAAGAGGAAGGAAGAAGAAGGGGATCGGGAAGAGGAAGGAAGAAGAAGATAAATTTTTTGAAACAAACGTTGTCGGTGTATTTAGAAAAAGGATGTGAGATGTGTATTTAGTAAATATGTTGTATATTTAAAATTAGGGTAATTTAGGAAGTTTGGGGTTGTGTATCTAATAAATTGTGTTTCAATAAAGTTAATAGGTGGTGTATTAATAATAGGGTGTGTATCTAGTATTTAGTCATGTGTGAATAAAATTTCTCTTTGTTTTTTCTCTAGTTTAGAAAAAAATAAGCATTGTTTTGCTCCAACAGCTTCCCTATACCTATCCATATTTTAGAGATAGTGAGTAGAGAGAGAATAAAAATCTCTATATTTACAGCAAACTCTAAAAATTAAAAGAAAACATATTCTTTGAATCTTTAATGTTTTTCTCTCTTTTCTCTCTTCAAATTATATTTATTTACACCATAAATTATTTGAATACATTTTCAAATAAAAAATATTATTATATTCAATTGTAAATAATAAATTATAAAGAATATGATAGAGAAGCTGTTGGAGATATGGTACAAAAATTATAGAGATTTTAACTTTTGAGTCTCTATAATAGAGATTTTTTAGAGAAACTGTTGGAGATACTCTTACTATTTAGATCTGAAACTATCACGTTCTAAAGAATATATTACATTACATAATTAATTAACACGTACTAAATGACAAATAAAACTTTTTTGGACTAAATCAAATGCTGTTCCAAAATTAATATCGGAATCAAATGATCGACATACGCACATACGAAGGATTACTGATACGTGTTGTCGATCGGTATCGTATACGTATATTACTACTGCAGCAATTGAAGTCTGCTAATTAGTTAAGATATATATATTTTTTTGGCATATTAATTAGGGAGGAGATCGAGAATATTCTATCTGTAGCTTAATTAGTTTTGATTCTTATTATTTAGGATACAACAAGATGCTCAATGCATAAATATTATACTTATGTCTCGATCTGGATTTTTTTTAATTTTGGATATATTAGTAGCAAATTGTCATGATTAAGCTGTATGTGTACAGATGCATCGATCCCTCAAACAAAAATATCCCCTCAATTATCAGTGGCATTTCGCTGTAATTATACCATCAATGATACGTTGGTCGGGTTCCATCAAAACTACCAAAGCTAGTTAGAATTAACTGATGATTAAAAGAACAACAATTATAATTAATACCTATTTGATAAAGGTCCAAAATTCGACTTAGCATGTTCATCTATCTGTCTATGCCCTCAATTATTGTTGGTTTTTTTATTACTCTAAAGCTTTGTTCGGTTTGCGAAATTGAAGGCTTCTTAAATCTTAATGCACTTCTAGAAGATAAAACCAAGACGCAAGAGATTGAAAGACAAAACAAATTGTTCTATATACCAGCTAGAGATAGTCCGAAATCGAAAGTTGAGAGACTCAAACCAAAGCAAAACAATTATTGTAGCTAGCTAGCTTAGCTAAACTCTCAGCTGTCAGTCTGTCAGGGCATCTCCAACAAGGGTTGTTAAAACCCATACCCAAACCCAAAAGTCAAAAAATCCATCTCCAACAAGCAAAACCCAAAACCCAAAATGAGTTCCTACTAGCAAGTCTACCTAAAATGGGAGGAAATTTGGGTAGGAAACCCATTACTATTCGGGTGGGGCACACGCGGGCCAAAGTTGTTTTTTGAGTTAAATAATTATATAAAATAATTAAAATATAAAATAGGTATAAATTTTGACTCACCTTTGTTGGGGATGAAAAACCCAAATGAATAGTAATGACTAATGAGTTTGGATGAGTCAAAATTTGGGTTTGGGTATGAGTTTTGAACCGATGCCTTCAAGGACCTTCCATCCATTAATTAATTCTAGGGCACCATGACCATGCAGATTGATATGTATGAGTAAACTATATATAGCTTTCAGAAGTCAGAAGCACCATGATAATATTAAGATGGGAAAAGGCATGGGTATGGGATCGAGCTAAGGAATTTGAGATTTGAGAGAGAGAGAGAGAGAGAGAGACAGAGTTTCCAGGAATTGAATGGCATTTGATTGTCTTGTATGTATGGTATGCATAGTTTACTTTCAAAGGTAATGAATAGAAACATGGGATAAGGTTTTCCCCAAGTTAAATATGTAGGACAGAATGCTCTCCATTAATTCTCTGCGCGCAGACAATAATTAAGGTTTCAAATTCCCACTTGGCCACTAGACTCTATATATATATATATATATATATATATATATATATATATTATGCAACTAGCGGGTGTTGCTTCAATGCTCAGGGCAGAGGGGGGAGGGTGGGGTATACTTATCATTCAAGGGTAGCGGAGCATGTCGCATGCCCAAGCATGACATGCTCCAAACATGACAGAATTTTCCCCGTGTGTGTTGATTACTTGATCCTAATTTATAAGCAGTACGTTGGTTAACTTCCAGGTTTTTAACTTGGATAATCATTTGCTTCAGTATTAGGGTTCTCTTGTGGTAAATCGATCATTTGGTTAACTTTTTGAGGAAATTAATGTTGATCCTAAGCAATAAGAAATTGGCCTTCAAAATGATATCCAATTAATTATGCAAATTTCATCAACATCTATATGCCATTAATTGCTTATTCTATTGAAGCGATTCATCTTTCAGATCATACAAGATATGAAAGAATATAGAGTTTTATCTCTTAGGCATATGATAGGACTACGATTATGTGTGGCACTTTTGCTTGATGCACCATACCTCTTGGATATGTTTGTTTCTAATTTGAGGTCTGCAGTGAGTAGTAGTGACAGTTCTTTCTTAATTTATTGTGAATCGTAAGAGAAACCTAATTTTGATATAGCCTACTCTATCATATTAATACGTTGAAGCCCTTAAAATGGGCCCAATTTAAGGATTTCCAAAAAAATTTGGGCATGAAGCCCTTTCTTAATTTATTGTGGATCGTAAGAGAAACCTAATTTTGATATAGCCTACTCTATCATATTAATACGTTGAAGCCCTTAAAATGGGCCCAATTTAAGGATTTCAAAAATATTTTGGGCATGAAGCCCATTAAATATCGGCCCAGATTAATATTTTTCAAAAACACTTGGGCTGCAGCTCATTAAAAATTGGCTCAGTTTGGTAATTTCTAAAAAATCTTGGGTCTGAAGCCAATTAAAAATAGGCACAGATAATATTTTCCAGAAAATTTGGGCCGGAAACCCATTAAAAATAGGACCAGATTAATATTTTCAAAATAACTTGGGCCTGAAGCCCATTAAAAATCGGCTCAAAATAAATTTTCAAAAATCTTGGGTTGAAGAACATTAAAATCGGCCCAGTTTAATAATTTCACAAAAATCTTAGGCCCAATACCCATTCAAATTTGTCCCAGATTAATATTTACAAAATAACTTGGGCCTGAAGCCCATTAAAATCAACCCAGTTTAATGGTTTCCAAAAAATATTGGGCCTGAAAACCATTAAAAATCGGTCCAGATTATATTTTCTAAAATACCTTGGGCCTGAAGCCCAATAAAATAGGCCCACATAATTTTTCAAAAAACTTGGGCCTGAAGCCAATAAAAATTAGGCCCAGATTTTATATTTTCAAAACTTGGGCCTGAAGCCCATTAAAATTCGGCTCAAAATATAATTTTAAAAAATCTTGAGCCTGAAGCCCATTAAAATCGGCCCAGTTTAATATAATTTCAAAAGAATCTTGGGCATAAAACCCATTAAAATTTGTCCCAAATTAATATTTACAAAATAAATTGGGCCTGAAGCCCATTAAAAATCGGCCCAGTTTAATAATTTCCTAAAAATCATTGGCCTAAATCCCATTAAAAAAGGCCCAGATAAAAATTTCATAAATAACTTGGGCCTGAAGCCCATTAAGAATTTGCCCAGTTTTATATTTTCTGAAAAATATTGGGCTAGAAGGCCATCAAATCGGCCCAGAATAAAATTATCCAAAATATTGGGCCCGAAGCCCATTAAAATAGGCCTAGTTTAATGATTTCCATAAAAGCATGGACCTGAAAACCATTAAAAATCGGTCCAGATTATGTTTTCTAAAATAACTTGGGCCTGAAGACCAATAAAATAGGACCAGATAATTTTTTAAAAAAACTTGGGGCAGAAGCCCATAAAATTCAGCCCCGATTAAGAATTTCAAAACTTGGGCAGCACATTAAAATTCGGCTCCAAATAAAATTTTCAAATATCTAGGGCCTGAAGCCCATTAAAATCGGCCCAGTTTAAAAATTTAACAGAAATCTTGCGCATGAAACCCACAGCCCAGTAATAATTTCCCAAAAATCTTCGGCCTGAAACACATTAAAAAAGGCCCAGATAATATTTTTCAAAACAACTTGCGCCTGAATCCCATTAAGAATTGGCCCAGTTTAATATTTTCTCAAAAATCATGGGACAGAAGGCAATTAAATCGGCCCAACATCAATTTTTCCAAAATCTTGGCCCGAAGCCCATTAAAATCTGCCCAATTTAATGATTTCCAGAAAATCTTGGGCCTGAAAACCATTAAAAATGGGTCCAGATTATGTTTTCTAAAATAACTTGGGCCTGAATCCCAATAAAATAGGCCTAGATAATATTTTCCAAAAAACGTGGGCCTGAAGACAATAAAAATTCACCATTGGTAAAACATATTTTTTAAAAGGTGTTCAAATAGACGGAATTCGAAAATCTCAAATCCATTATTTTTAATGAATTTTATAGTTTTCCAACTTTGAAAAATTGTAGAAAATAAACGAGTTGATATTTTTGCGTTCTGTCAATTCGAGAAGTCCTTAAAAATCATTATTGGAGTGTGGGAAGATTTCTGTGTGAAAATGAGAACATGCGATTTTGGCCAACAAATCGTGTACTATAACCCGCAGATTTTCGTGAAAAACCAAAGTTTCGGAAAAAAAAAAAATTTCTTAAAACTTCACCATTGGTTTTACATGTTTTTTAAAAGGTTTTTCAATTGACAGAACTCGAAAGTTTTTTTTTAATTTCTTCCAATTAAAATAAAAAAATAAAAAATTTGGAACACTCGTCGCTACAGGTTGTTCAAAATAGATATATATATATTTTCATATTTGAAGAAAATTAAAAGGATTTAGTTTTTAGGGCTTATGGACTCTATGATAAAAACAATGCAAACATGATATTTAAAAGATATTCCACTGACTTTGCTCGAAAAACTCGAGTCGTTTGTTTGATATGATTGTTTTAATTTTCGGGCTTTGGAAAATCATATCTCATAAACAACTAGAGGTTTTCGAGCAAAGTCAGTTGGAACAACTTTTAAAATTCATGTTCTAGCATTGGTGAAGTTTTGGCACGAGAAAAGTTCAAGAAAAAAAAGGGTTGGCCATGGCACCTCCAAACGTGCCAAGCCTTGCCAACCCCTGCCAACCCCCATTTTCTTTCAACTTGGCTAGTGACAAAAATCCACCATTGGTAAAACATGATATATAAAAGGCGTTCCAATTGACTTTACTCGAAAAACTCGACTTTTTTATGAGTTATGATTTTTTTAGTTTTCTGACTTTGGAAAATCATAACTCATAAACGACTTAAGATTTTCAAGCAAGATCAATCGGAACAGATTTTAAAAATCATGTTTTATCATTGGTGAAGTTTTAGCACGGCAAAGTTAAAGGAAAATAAGAGTTGGCAAGGTTTGACACATTTTGGCATCCATGACACATCCAAACGTGTCAAACCATGCCAAACCCCTTTTTGCTTTAACTTTGTCCGGGCCAAAATTTCACCATTGGTAAAACATATTTTTTAAAAGGTGTTCCAATAGACGGAACTCGAAAATCTCAAATCCTTTATTTTTAATAAATTTTATAGTTTTCCGACTTTGGAAAATTGTAGAAAATAAACGAGTTAATATTTTTGCGTTCTGTCAATTCGAGAAGTCCTTAAAAATCATTATTGGAGTGTGGGAAGATTTCTGTGTGAAAATGAGAATATGCGATTTTGGCCAAAAAATCGTGTGCCCCACAGATTTTCGTGAAAAACCAAAGTTTCGGGAAAAAAAAAAAAATTCTTAAAACTTCACCATTGGCTAAACATGTTTTTTAAAAGGTTTTTCAATTGACAGAACTCGATAATTTCAAATCCTTTATTTTTGATGAATTTTCTAGTTTTCCGACTTTGAAAAATTGTAAAAAATAAAGGAGTCGATATTTTTGCGTTCTGTCAATTCGAGAAGTCCTTCACAATCATTATTTGAGTGTGGAAAGATTTTGGTACAAAAATAAGAACATGCGAATTTGGCCAAAAAATCGTGTGTTCTAACCCAAAGATTTTGATGAAAAACCTTAGTTTCGGAAAAAAAAAATTTATCAAAACTTCACCATTGGTAAAACATGTTTTTCAAAAGGTGAACATAATTGACAGAACTCGAAAATCTCAAATCTTTTATTTTTAATGAATTTTATAGTTTTCCGACTTTGAAAAATTGTAGAAAATAACAAGTTGATATTTTTGCGTTCTGTCGATTCGAGAAGTCCTTAAAAATCATTATTGGAGTGTGGGAAGATTTCTGTGTGAAAATGAGAACATGCGATTTTGGCAAAAAAATCGTGTGCTATAACCCACAGATTTTCGTGAAAAACCAAAGTTTTGGAAAAAAAAAAATTTCTTAAAACTTCACCATTGGTTAAACATGTTTTTTAAAAGGTTTTTCAATTGACAGAACTCGATAATTTCGAATCCTTTATTTTTGATGAATTTTCTAGTTTTCTGATTTTGAAAAATTGTAAAAAAATAAAGGAGTCGATGTTTTTGCGTTCTGTCAATTCGAGAAGTCCTTAACAATCATTATTTGAGTGTGAAAAGATTTTGGTACAAAAATAAAATCGTGTGCTATAACCCACAGATTTTGATGAAAAACAATAGTTTCGGAAAAAAAAAATTTATCAAAACTTCACCATTGGTAAAACATGTTTTTCAAAAGGTGAACAAAATTGACAGAACTCGAAAATCTCGAATCATTTATTTTTTATGAATTTTCTAGTTTTCCGACTTTAAAAAATTGCATGGATATCGTTAGCCTCGCTAGCATGGGCATCGTTTTTATTTTTTCATATTAAAATTAAAAAAAGATACAAAAAAAAATTTGAAACACTTGTAGCGACGAACACTTCGTCGCTACAAGTTGTTCAAAATAGATATGTAGTTTGTTTTTTTCAAATTAGAAGAAAACTAATAGGATTTAGTTTTTAGATCTCTTGGACTCTATGATTAAAATAACACAAACAATCTGTGGCAATATATTGTCCATCAAAATTGGGTTTTCACTTAATTTGGGTCAATGGTGCGAAATTGAGAAAAATTTCTTTATTATAACACATGATTTTCTTGAAAAATAGTATCTTTGAAATTCTCAACACCGATTTGCACGTGTTTCTAAAAGAATTTTACAGTCTCAATTAATGTCATCAAACGCAAGAACTTTCGAGAACCAGAAGTGTTTCCTTTTTATTTCTTCTTATTAAAATTTAAAAAAATTTAGAATACTTGTAGCGACGAACAATGCATCGTTATATGTTGTTCAAAATAAATATATATAAATATATATATATATATATATATATATATTTTTTTTTCAAATTTTGAGAAAACTAAAATTTTCTACATTTTAGGGCTCTTGGACTCTATAATTAAACAATGCAAACAAGATTTGGCAACATATTATTCATCGAAATCGGGTTTTCTCTTAGTTTGGGTGAGTTGTGCAAAATTGCGAAAAAATTTCTTAATATAACACATGATTTTCTTGAAAAATGACATCTTTGAAATTCTCAATACCGGTTTGCACGGATTTTCAAAAGTATTTTAGTGTCTCAACGTCATCAAATGCGAGACCTTACGAGAAACAAAAGTTTTTTTTTAATTTCTTCCAATTAAAATAAAAGAATAAAAAATTTGGAAAACTCGTCGCTACAGATTGTTCAAAATAGATATATATATATATTTTCATATTTGAAGAAAATTAAAAGGATTTAGTTTTTAGGGCTTATGGACTCTATGATAAAAACAATGCAAACATGATATTTAAAAGATATTCCACTGACTTTGCTCGAAAAACTCGAGTCGTTTGTTTGATATGATTGTTTTAATTTTCGGGCTTTGGAAAATCATATCTCATAAACAACTAGAGGTTTTCGAGCAAAGTCAGTTGGAACAACTTTTAAAATTCATTTTCTAGCATTGGTGAAGTTTTGGCACGAGAAAAGTTCAAGAAAAAAAAGGGTTGGCCATGGCACCTCCAAACGTGCCAAGCCTTGCCAACCCCTGCCAACCCCCATTTTCTTTCAACTTGGCTGTGACAAAAATCCACCATAGGTAAAACATGATATATAAAAGGCGTTCCAATTGACTTTACTCGAAAAGCTCGATTTTTTTATGAGTTATGATTTTTTTAGTTTTCTGACTTTGGAAAATCATAACTCATAAACGACTTAAGATTTTCAAGCAAGATCAATCGGAACAGATTTTAAAAATCATGTTTTATCATTGGTGAAGTTTTAGCACAGACAAAGTTAAAGGAAAATAGGAGTTGGCAAGGTTTGACACATTTTGGCATGCCATGACACCTCCAAACGTGTCAAACCAGGCCAAATCCCTTTTTTCTTTAACTTTGTCCGTGCCAAAATTTCACAATTGGTAAAACATATTTTTTAAAAGGTGTTCCAATAGACGGAACTCGAAAATCTCAAATCCTTTATTTTTAATGAATTTTATAGTTTTCCGACTTTGAAAAATTGTAGAAAATAAACGAGTTGATATTTTTGCGTTCTGTCAATTCGAGAAGTCCTTAAAAATCATTATTGGAGTGTGGGAAGATTTCTGTGTGAAAATGAGAACATGCGATTTTGGCCAAAAAATCGTGTGCTATAACCCACAGATTTTCGTGAAAAACCAAAGTTTCGGAAAAAAAAAAAAATTTCTTAAAACTTCATCATTGGTTAAACATGTTTTTTAAAAGGTTTTTCAATTGACAGAACTCGATAATTTCGATTCCTTTATTTTTGATGAATTTTCTATTTTTCCGACTTTGAAAAATTGTAAAAAATAAAGGAGTCGATATTTTTGCGTTCTGTCAATTCGAGAAGTCCTTAACAATCATTATTTGAGTGTGGAAAGATTTTGGTACAAAAATAAGAACATGCGAATTAGGCCAAAAAATCGTGTGCTATAACCCACAGATTTTGATGAAAAACCATAGTTTCGGAAAAAAAAAATTTATCAAAACTTCACCATTGGTAAAACATGTTTTTCAAAAGGTGAACATAATTGACAGAACTCGAAAATCTCAAATCCTTTATTTTTAATGAATTTTATAGTTTTCCGACTTTGAAAAATTGTAGAAAATAAACGAGTTGATATTTTTGCGTTCTGTCAATTCGAGAAGTCCTTAAAAATCATTATTGGAGTGTGGGAATATTTCTGTGTGAAAATGAGAACATGCGATTTTGGCCAAAAAATCGTGTGCTATAACCTACAGATTTTCGTGAAAAACCAAAGTTTTGGAAAAAAAAAAAAATTCTTAAAACTTCACCATTGGTTAAGCATGTTTTTTAAAAAGTTTTTCAATTGACAGAACTCAATAATTTCGAATCCTTTATTTTTGATGAATTTTCTAGTTTTCTGATTTAGAAAAATTGTAAAAAATAAAGGAGTCGATATTTTTGCATTCTGTCAATTCGAGAAGTCCTTAACAATCATTATTTGAGTGTGAAAAGATTTTGGTACAAAAATAAGAACATGCGAATTTGGCCAAAAAATTGTGTGCTATAACTCAGATTTTGATGAAAAACCATAGTTTCGGAAAAAAAAAATTTATCAAAACTTCACCATTGGTAAAACATGTTTTTCAAAAGGTGAACATAATTGACAGAACTCGAAAATCTCGAATCATTTATTTTTTATGAATTTTATAGTTTTCCGACTTTAAAAATTGCATGGGCATCGTTAGCCTCGCTAGCATGGGCATCGTTTTTATTTCTTCAAATTAAAATTAAAAAAAGATACAAAAAAAAATTTGAAACACTTGTAGCGACGAACACTTCGTCGCTACAAGTTGTTCAAAATAGATATGTAGTTTGTTTTTTTCAAATTAGAAGAAAACTAATAGAATTTAGTTTTTAGATCTCTTGGACTCTATGATTAAAATAACACAAACAATCTGTGGCAATATATTGTCCATCAAAATTGGGTTTTCACTTAATTTGGGTGAATGGTGCGAAATTGAGAAAAAATTCTTTATTATAACACATGATTTTCTTGAAAAATAGTATCTTTGAAATTCTCAACACCGATTTGCACGTGTTTCTAAAAGAATTTTACAGTCTCAATTAATGTCATCAAACGCAAGACCTTTCGAGAACCAGAAGTGTTTCCTTTTTATTTCTTCTTATTAAAATTTAAAAAAATTTAGAATACTTGTAGCGACGAACAATGCATCATTATATGTTGTTCAAAATAAATAAATAAATATATATATATATATATTTCTTTTTTTTTTCAAATTTTGAGAAAAGTAAAATTTTCTACATTTTAGGGCTCTTGGACTCTATAATTAAACAATGCAAACAAAATTTGGCAACATATTATCCATCGAAATCGGGTTTTCGCTTAGTTTGGGTGAGTTGTGCAAAATTGCGAAAAAAATTCTTAATATAACACATGATTTTCTTGAAAAATGACATCTTTGAAATTCTCAAGACCGGTTTGCACAGATTTTCAAAAGTATTTTAGTGTCTCAACGTCATCAAATGCGAGACCTTACGAGAAACGAAAGTTTTTTTTTAATTTCTTCCAATTAAAATAAAAAAATAAAAAATTTGGAACACTCGTCGCTACAGGTTGTTCAAAATAGATATATATATATATATATATTTTTTTTTTTTAAAATTTTTTTTAAAATTTTTTTTCATATTTGAAGAAAATTAAAAGGATTTAGTTTTTAGGGCTTATGGACTCTATGATAAAAACAATGCAAACATGATATTTAAAAGATATTCGACTGACCTTACCCGAAAAACTCGAGTCGTTTGTTTGATATGATTGTTTTAATTTTCGGGCTTTGGAAAATCATATCTCATAAACAACTAGAGGTTTTCGAGCAAAGTCAGTTGAAACAACTTTTAAAATTTATTTTCTAGCATTGGTGAAGTTTTGGCACGAGAAAAGTTCAAGAAAAAAAAGGGTTGGCCATGGCACCTCCAAACGTGCCAAGCCTTGCCAACCCCTGCCAACCCCCATTTTCTTTCAACTTGGCTAGTGACAAAAATCCACCATTGGTAAAACATGATATATAAAAGGCGTTCCAATTGACTTTACTCGAAAAGCTCGACTTTTTTATGAGTTATGATTTTTTTAGTTTACTGACTTTGGAAAATCATAACTCATAAACAACTTAAGATTTTCAAGCAAGATCAATCGGAACAGATTTTAAAAATCATGTTTTATCATTGGTGAAGTTTTAGCACAGGCAAAGTTAAAGGAAAATAGGAGTTGGCAAAGTTTGACACATTTTGGCATGGTTTGACACATTTTGGCATGCCATGACACCTCCAAACGTGTCTAACCATGCCAAACCCCTTTTTTCTTTAACTTTGTCCGTGCCAAAATTTCACCATTGGTAAAACATATTTTTTAAAAGCTGTTCCAATAGACGGAACTCGAAAATCTCAAATCCTTTATTTTTAATGAATTTTATAGTTTTCAGACTTTGAAAAATTGTAGAAAATAAACGAGTTGATATTTTTGCGTTCTGTCAATTCGAGAAGTCCTTAAAAATCATTATTGGAGTGTGGGAAGATTTCTGTGTGAAAATGAGAACATGCGATTTTGGCCAAAAAATCGTGTGCTATACCCAAAGATTTTCGTGAAAAACCAAAGTTTCGGAAAATTTTTTTTTTTTCTTAAAACTTCACCATTGGTTGAACATGATTTTTAAAAGGTTTTTCAATTGACAGAACTCGATAATTTCGAATCCTTTATTTTTGATGAATTTTCTAGTTTTCCTACTTTGAAAAATTGTAAAAAATAAAGGAGTCGATATTTTTACGTTCTGTCAATTCGAGAAGTCCTTAACAATCATTATTTGAGTGTGGAAAGATTTTGGTACAAAAATAAGAACATGCGAATTTGGCCAAAAAATCGTGTGCTATATAACCCACAGATTTTGATGAAAAACCATAGTTTCGGAAAAAAAAAATTTATCAAAACTTCACCATTGGTAAAACATGTTTTTCAAAAGGTGAACAAAATTGACAGAACTCGAAAATCTCGAATCATTTATTTTTTATGAATTTTCTAGTTTTCCGACTTTAAAAAATTGCATGGGCATCGTTAGCCTCGCTAGCATGGGCATCGTTTTTATTTCTTCAAATTAAAATTAAAAAAAGATACCAAAAAAAAATTTGAAACACTTGTAGCGACGAACACTTCGTCGCTACAAGTTGTTCAAAATAGATATGTAGTTTGTTTTTTTTCAAATTAGAAGAAAACTAATAGGATTTAGTTTTTAGATCTCTTGGACTCTATGATTAAAATAACACAAACAATCTGTGGCAATATATTGTCCATCAAAATTGGGTTTTCACTTAATTTGGGTCAATGGTGCGAAATTGAGAAAAATTTCTTTATTATAACACATGATTTTCTTGAAAAATTGTATCTTTGAAATTCTCAACACCGATTTGCACGTGTTTCTAAAAGAATTTTACAGTCTCAATTAATGTCATCAAACGCAAGACCTTTCGAGAACCAGAAGTGTTTCCTTTTTATTTCTTCTTATTAAAATTTAAAAAAATTTAGAATACTTGTAGCGACGAACAATGTATCGTTATATGTTGTTCAAAATAAAAAAAAATATATATATATATATATATATTTTTTTTTTCAAATTTTGAGAAAAGTAAAATTTTCTACATTTTAGGGCTCTTGGACTTTATAATTAAACAATGCAAACAAGATTTGGCAACATATTATCCATCGAAATCGGGTTTTCGCTTAGTTTGGATGAGTTGTGCAAAATTGCGAAAAAAATTCTTAATATAAAACATGATTTTCTTGAAAAATGACATCTTTGAAATTCTCTATACCGGTTTGCACGGATTTTCAAAAGTATTTTAGTGTCTCAACGTCATCAAATGCGAGACCTTACGAGAAACGAAAGTTTTTTTTTAATTTCTTCCAATTAAAATAAAAAAATAAAAAATTTGGAACACTCGTTGCTACAGGTTGTTCAAAAATAGATATATATATATATATATTTTCATATTTGAAGAAAATTAAAAGGATTTAGTTTTTAGGGCTTATGGACTCTATGATAAAAACAATGCAAACATGATATTTAAAAGATATTCCACTGATTTTGCTCGAAAAACTCGAGTCGTTTGTTTGATATGATTGTTTTAATTTTCGGGCTTTGGAAAATCATATCTCATAAACAACTAGAGGTTTTCGAGCAAAGTCAGTTGGAACAACTTTTAAAATTCATGTTCTAGCATTGGTGAAGTTTTGGCACGAGAAAAGTTCAAGAAAAAAAAAGGTTGGCCATGGCACCTCCAAACGTGCCAACCCCTGCCAACCCCTGCCAACCCCCATTTTCTTTCAACTTGGCTAGTGACAAAAATCCACCATTGGTAAAACATGATATATAAAAGGCGTTCCAATTGACTTTACTCGAAAAGCTCGACTTTTTTATGAGTTATGATTTTTTTAGTTTTCTGACTTTGGAAAATCATAAGTCATAAACGACTTAAGATTTTCAAGCAAGGTCAATCGGAACAGATTTTAAAAATCATGTTTTATCATTGGTGAAGTTTTAGCACAGGCAAAGTTAAAGGAAAATAGGAGTTGGCAAGGTTTGACACATTTTGGCATGCCATGACACCTCCAAACGTGTCAAACCATGCCAAACCCCTTTTTTCTTTAACTTTGTCCGTGCCAACATTTCACCATTGGTAAAACATATTTTTTAAAAGGTGTTCCAAAAGACGGAACTCGAAAATCTCAAATCCTTTATTTTTAATGAATTTTATAGTTTTCCGACTTTGAAAAATTGTAAAAAATAAACGAATTAATATTTTTGCGTTATGTCAATTCAAGAAGTCCTTAAAAATCTTTATTGGAGTGTGGGAAGATTTTTGTGTGAAAATGAGAACATGCGATTTTGGCCAAAAAATCGTGTGCTATACCCACAGATTTTGGTGAAAAACCATAGTTTCAGAAATCGGCCCAGATTATATTTTCTAAAATAACTTGGGTCTAAAGCCGAATAAAATAGTTGGTTAATATTTTCCAAAAAACGTGGGCCTGAAGCCCATTCATAATTTAATATTTTCCCAAAACTCTTGGGCTTGATGGCGATTAAAATTTGGCCCAAAATAAAAGTTGAAAAACCTTGGGCCTTAAGCCCACTTAAATTTTGCCTTGATTATATTTTCAAATAAGCTTGGGCCAGAAGCCCATTAAAAATAGGCCCACATTATTTTTCAAAAAACTTTGGCTGAGCCTTTTAAAATTCGACCTAGATTAATATTTACAAAATAATTTATTCTGGGCCTGAAGCCCATTAAGAATTGCCCAGTTTAATATTTCCCAAAAATCTTGGGTCTGAAGCCCATTAAAATCGTGGCAAAATTAAATTTTCAAAATCTTGGTCCTGAAGCCCATTAAAAATAGGCCCACATAATATTTTTCAAAAAACTTGGGCTGAGCCCATTAAATTTCGGCTAGATTAATATTTACAAAATAATTTATTTTGGGCCTGAAGCCCATTAAGAATTGGCCTTGTTTAATATTTCCCAAAAATCTTGGGCCTATAGCCCAGTATATTGGCACAGAAAAAAATTTCTAAAATCTTTGGCTTGAAGTCCATTAAAAATTGGCCCAGATAATATTTCAAAAAAACTTGGGCCTGAAGCCCATAAAAA
This sequence comes from Rubus parviflorus, assembly GCA_029955375.1. Taxonomy (NCBI): domain Eukaryota; kingdom Viridiplantae; phylum Streptophyta; class Magnoliopsida; order Rosales; family Rosaceae; genus Rubus; species Rubus parviflorus. The sequence continues at coordinate 1,162,664 of JARGGL010000001.1, read as the reverse complement.
TTAGGCCTTGATTAATATTTTCATAATAACTTGGGCCTGAAGCTCATTAAAAATGGGCCTGGTTTTATATGTTCGTAGAAATTTTGGGCCTTAAGCCCATGAAAATGCGGCCCAAAATTAATTTTCCAAAATCTTGGGCCTGAAGCCCATTAAAATCGGCCCAGATTAATGATTTCCCAAAATCTTCGGCCTGAAGCTCAATAATAACTGGCCCAAATTAAATTTTTCTATTATAACTTGGGCCTGAAGCCCAATAAAATTCGGCCAGAATAATAATTTAAAAAATATTGGGCCTGAAGCCCATTAAAATTTGGGCCAAATTAATATTTTTAAAATAACTTGTGCCTAAAGCCCATTAGAAAGCAGCCGTGTTTAATTTGTTTCAAATCACTTGGGCCAGAGGTGTATTAAAACTCGTCCCAGTTTTAATATTTTACCAAAAAACCTGGGCCTGAATCCCGGATTAAAATTTTTCTAAACAACATGGGCCCGAAGTCCATTAAATGTCGGCCTATGTTTAATTTTTCCCAAAAATTGGGCCTGTATCCCATTAAAACTGGGCCCAGTTTAATATTATCACCTCTGTTGATGAAAAGGAAATTTCTTCTGGATTTTTTCCGATCTAATGTATGAAGAGGCTGAATCTCCATCTCAATTAAATTAAACTCACTGCTACAGTCGAAAGAAAGGAAGAGAAGCAAAGATAGAGATGGACAGGGAAAGAGAAAAAAAGAAGATAAGGCACAGTTTTGGTATACGAAACCATAAAAGAAAAAAAGAGTAAGTGAATACTGGCAGCAAGAGAGAAACGGGCGGCCAAGATTAAAACATCCGGAAATATTCGGAGAGGATCCGAGTTCCTTCAAGGGTCGTTTATTTTTTCTTTTTGGTTACATGGAGGCTATAAGAAAAAATCTAGTCAACTACAACAAAGAAAAAGTGGGTTAACTGGAGAACCCAGAAGGTGCAGAAAAAATTAGCACCTTCTGCATACATCACCACCATCCATGGCAACTTCGCCATTCGCAGCTGGTGCTCTTTTTTTCTGCTAAATTTGTGTAATGCTATCTAGATACTGCTTCACACGAGTTTGGTTCGTCTCAAATATGAATGGCATTCCCCTTATCTGCAAATTTACCATTCGTGAAAAAAAAAAAAACAAATAAAAACATTTAGTTAACTTTTGAGGAGATCATATTCATTCAAGCAGTAGAAACTTAACTACAGTATCATTCTACTGTTTCTCGAGTTTGGTTCGTCTCTTGACATGATATTGGTGCTTAAGATCCTTCAACTATATGACTATAATCTTATTAGAAACAGCATGGCCTATCAATGACTCAAAATAACACGAACAATGTATTATATCCTTCAATTACCCAGATTACACAACTGAATATGAAATGGAAGGTCCGAAGGTACAAATTGTCAAGTTCCACACCCCACCCCACCCCAACCACCCAGCACACACACACACACACACACACACACACACAATGCTTTGCAAATAAAACAGCCAAGAAATCTAAATCAAGTGCACTAGTTACGGAGACCTATGAAGCATTTTTAGCAAAAGGAACAGTCAGAACATACCTCAATCAAGCAACTGGAACTAAGGCTTAGACTCCGTCCAGGGGCTAATTCTGTGCTATTTACTGAGATCGGACAACTGCCAAGATTTTTCAGATAGAAAGATCCATCTTTTTCCATCTTTATTATTGCCTAATAAATACATAAAGAATAAAGCACTCATTTCAAAACAAAGCAGAACTTGTTCCCTTTTTAGGGTTAAAAACAAGATATAAACAGCATAATATGAAAACACCTAGGTTCAGCATATGGTCTATCATTGCTACCGTGATTCAATGCACTAAATATATATATGTGTGTGTGAAAGAATAAAGCACTCATTTCAAAACAAAGCAGAACTTGTTCCCTTTTTAGGGTTAAAAACAAGATATAAACAGCATAATATGAAAACACCTAGGTTCAGCATATGGTCTATCATTGCTACCGTGATTCAATGCACTAAATAGTGTGTGTGTGTGTGTGTGTGTGTGTGTGTGTGTGTAATATTTATATAAACACATCTCTAGTTCTGTACTTCCAACAGTTGGAAGGACAAGGGTAAGTAACTGTATCAATGTTATGAATAATACGTATCTGTAATCTTACCTGTTGACGAGAGACTTTATTACCACGCCCTTCTCTTGCCAAGTCAATGTCAACAATAAAATCTTTTGTTGCCCTACCCAGTAAAACCTGCAGAGGTCGATAATTATACAGTCACACCTCCAACCCATGACTAACTTGGACTAATTATGTGACCTTAGTTTCATTACCTTACTCTGGTCTATTAAAACCTTATTTGAACAAATAATTTCAAAACCTTATTTATGATCAAGGGTTGTGAAAGCTTTGAAATTTAGTAAAAAAAATCAAAATCACTACTATTGTTCTTTTCAATTTTTCTTTTTTTGAAAAAAAAAAATATATGCCCTCCAATGCAAAATACCTAGATGGATCACTTCAACAATTTCAAAGAGTAGTCAAGTTATACAGAGAACTCACATTCCACAATTTATGGATCTCTTCCAAAACCAACCCCCAGAGAGAGAAAAAGGTAAAAGAAGGTCCATATAGCAAAGCCCAATTAGGTAGATAAAAATTTAAAAGCAATTTAAATACCTCAGGCTTCTTAATATAATGCTTAGAACGGCGCCCATACAAAATGGCAAATGCTCCGTGAGATGCAATGGCTCGTTGCATATACGAATAAGCACCCTGCTCCAGTCTCATGATTGCTCTCTTAGAGTCCTCATCCTGATATCTTGAGACTACAAAGAGAGAACTCAAAATTACAAAGCATTTAATAGTTACGTATGTTAATTTGAAAAAACAAAAATATTAGTCGAATATGGAAAAGGGCAGGAAAAGAAAGTGTGTATGATATATACGTATATATAGTCTGGAACTCAAAGTTAAAGTTCATGCGGTAAGGAACCACCAACAGCGCGCATTGATCCAATATGTATCCTTTTCTTTTACTACGGATGCTGTTTCAAAAAGAGCAACTAATGTGGACATTGTCTGATGTGATGCAAACTAGTGTAGGCCGAGAATAATCCTACTTCATGAAGTATTTACCATTGCATGTGCCAGATGAGCATGCATATCATATAAAAGAAAGCATATAACATCTCTTTAAATGTGAAATACAAGAAAAGGCCAAACCCAAGAAGAAACCAATTATATCATGATACTTAAACACATGAAACTAAACTGTACCACTTATTAGGCGAATGGATTGACCCGCTTATTACTTCTATAAACATATAAGCTGGTCACTGAACGGATAAAAGTTGACCGAGTATTACCTTCCTCACCGGCATACATTTCTTGGTCATCTGGATCCAAATCCATGTCAAGTATCTGCAGGTGTAACAATAATAAAGGAAATTGAAACATAAATAAGACAATGATAAGCAAAACAAGCACTCATCAACTAGATAATAGGCATTTGAGGACTCACCATTGCCTCTATATCCGAATAACCCGGTACATCATCATCACTATCGAAAAGACCCTCAAAATCTGATGTCATTGGGTTTACTTCTGGTTCTGAGACAGCTGATGCATCACGTTCCTGATTAGTTTCAGTAGCATATGGCTGAGGATAGCTTTTAAAGCTATCATAATCATGATGTGAGTTCTCCATATGAGACTCCATTGAGGTATAACCAAGACAATTTGTCAATGTACTATCTCTAGGGTCTTCCTTCATAATTCCAGGTAGAGGATTTGTGCTTGCTTCCGCTGAATCAATTTGACCCTGATTACCACTAACATGACCTGTACTTGTAGAAGCCACATCAACGGGGTCAGTCTTGGACAACTCAAAATTACACAGGGGTGGTTTTATACCCACTTCTGTTATAAAGTGTGATCCTTTAATCTGAGAAAATCCAAGAGATTTTCCAGGATTCCTTTGTTCTTTTTGCATAAAGCAGGGGCCCGTATTACCTGCGAGATCCTTGACAGATGAACATTTCGGCTTTGGCTTACTTGCTTCTTGAAAACTCCATTTGACTTTAGAGGAAGTTGATGACAATGGTACATGATTTAGAAGAAACACGTCATCGTTGCAGGGAATTTCCCATTGCTCGGTATTTAATGTGCAACAGATAACTCCATCTTTATATTCGGGAAATTGGGAGTTTGAAGCTGTTGAAGATGATTGCATCAGCGTCTCTGGATGGCAATGCATATGCTCATCACCATTGAGGGACCCCCTAATGTCATCTGCCACTCCAGGATCTGTACAAGAGGGATTCATAGGATACATAACTGGAGCAATAGATGTCTCTGGCTCAGTTAGATTGATCATGTGTCCTTCACTAACATCATCCTTTGGCGACCTCAGTAAAAGTGAGCTCAGGCCATCATAGTAAGACTTATCAATCTCATCTTTGAACATGAGTTCCTCCTCATTCGTAAAGTTCAATAGAGAATTGGACAATTCTGCCAAATAAACTTCAGTACTAGCAGGACTCTTGAAATCACTGACTTTTACCTCTGTCCCCAAGTCAACAGCATACCCTGATGTTGTCGTGTTCTCAGCACCAATATCATTAGGAAGTTCAAAAGCATCTCTGGTACATGTATCATCTTCTCTAATAATAACATCAACCGGCATAGCTGTTGCTGGAACTGTGCTCCAGATATGTGTCCCAGGAAGTTGAGTTGAATACTCCAAGTTCTGAAATGATGCACCGCTGTCTGAAGCAGATACATTAAAAACCTGATTCCCTTCGAATGTGGAGCACACATTTCCCTCGTCATTATTAATTTGATCTAGTGAACAAGGAGGTTCCATTCCTAAATCACCAGCACTGAACATGCTGCAATCCGGCAATTCATTTGGGTGACCGAATTCCTTGACCTCAGATTCATTTCCTGTGATAGGCAGATCATCTCCAATGTAAGGAACTTCTTCATGTAGATTATCTTGTTCAACCAAAAAATCTTCTTCAGCTGGCTTCTGAAGTCCTCCAGTCTGAAAGGTATCAGCAGTAACAATACCACCAATAGCAATGCTGTCATCCATCAGATTTTGTGGAAACGTATGATGCATAGTATCCATATCTGACTCCTCAAGTTCAAAATGATTGGAGATTGGATCTCCAGTCATGACATGTTCAGATAGAGGCTCATCCCCATTTACAACAAAGTTGCTATCGCTGGGTGCGAGAATAAAATTGAGGTCCATGGAGTCAAATGGCTCATTGCAGATCCTTTTACGCAGAGCATAGTAACTACTCCGAACACTTTCAGCTTTTCTCTTTCCAGGAACACATTTGTTTTCTTTTGAATTTCCCAACCTACTAAATTTAGATGCGAAATTTGGAGTGGAACACTCAAACTCAGTCATGCGAGAAGAAGCCTCTTCCGAAACAACTGGATCATATAGGATAGAGTGCCACCGGTCTTGCAGTTCTTGAACAGTAAACCTCCGAGAAAAATGGACTGCACCTTTAGCAAGTGATTCTAAGGAAGCACCAGCCTGCAAACAGAATAAAAGACTACATTTAACTCCAAGGAAGAACTGCTAAATCCAAATGAAAATTCCGAGAATAGGTACGGCAGTTATTAAAATGCAAACAGTTTTCCTTTATGAAAACTTCCTATTGAGATGTCAAATTTTTGAATGAAAACAAATGCAATGACATGTTTAGCACATGTACACATCCCTAAATCGATAGGTTGCTCATGAAAGAACCCACCCCATCTACTCTGAAAACACAAGTCAAGTGCTTATCACGCTTCTATGTGACTTATATGATAACAAAATCAGCCCTCTGAAAAATGCCAAATTCTAACTCATTCTCAAAGGGACAATTCCACTCTGACCAAAAAACCTAATAGAGGCAAATAGTCCTTAATTAGTGTAAGACTCTAGCGCAGGAAAGTATATCACCTTCCGTTATCTAGCATTTGTCCAATTTCTTGATTCCATTGCTTGAATTTACACCTAAACACGCTAAGCCTATCATATATACATGTAACAGAAAACCTGAAATTCTCTCATGTTCAAACACTTGATGCTTTAAACTCATAACTTGAAAACTCAGAATAGAGAAAGGGTTTAGAAAGATGCAGGAAGAGAGTGGAGAAGAGAAGCCAATGAGAAAACCGATTAATTTTTTCAGAAACGAATTATATCAAATATAGAGTGGATGAACAAGATCAAATTTTGACCTCAACAGCGTTCTTGAGCAAAACATCATCTGCGGGAATCCAAGCACTGACCGCCGCCGAGCTTCGAACAGCGGCTGCGTCGCCGCCCATGTCTACACCGCAGCAGCTTCGTCACATAGAAGAAAAGGGGAGTGGTGAAAAATAGGCCAAGGCCTCGATCGGAAGGGTTTTAGAGAGAAATAATAACGGAAACGTGGACGGCCAATTCGGAGTCTCACCCCTTTCTTTCTATCTTGTGTTGTTGATGAGAGTGAGTAACTGAATTGGATTGAAGCAGAAGGTTGGCCAGGACTCCTGCTGCTCCGTGCCCCGGGGTTTGACCATTGACCAAAGAGTCCTTCCTCCCAAAGTATTGCTTTTTACTTCGAATAAACTTTTTTTTGGTAAAAAATAGGAAAATTTTACATTTCTATTCCAAAATATTCGGGATTATTTTTCTTCTGCCACTAGATTATCTTGCATAAAAAAAAAAATATACAGTATCCTCCTCTTACATATTCTTTCAAATCAATTCATATACACTTTCTTTAAACTTCAAAGAGATTGTGCTGCTTACGGTAATCATTCATAAGGAAACGAAGAAGTTCAAGTGGCCTGACGAGGTTATTTTTTATTTTTTGGACAAGACACCAGGTTTTTTAATTTTTTTTCAGCAAATTATAAATAAAATTATTTAACAATACCTAAAATGGTTGTTTATCATTTTTATTTTCAAGTAATTACGAGTCAAATTATTTTGTCCGGCTTAAGCAAAGACCGAAAGCAAGTGATCAATAAGAAACTGATCAGGAATTCAATCCACCGCGCTACCAAGCAAATTACAACCAAATATCGAAGACAAAGTTTTATGATGGAAAATGTCAGGCTCAAGTCAGAATGTCATGAACGTACAACTCCACATGCATCTTCAATTTAAGATAATATATACTACTACAGTAGCTAGCTAATTAGCTTCCATCGATCTACTTAATTTCATTTTAACCTTAATACATAGAATCTTCCTCAGCCGTGAAGATCGATTAATATTTTCAACCCGCGATCTGAGATCTTGCTTGATACTCGATCAAAGCAAGGCATAGGTCGTGAGATCTGAACCTCCTCCATGGTTATGCAGATTTGGATGATGAGAAGTTTGCAGCCTCAAATCAAATACATTGTGAGGGTCTTCATTTGATGAGTAGCCAATAACAGAATCATAATAATCCCCTCCATTCTCAACCAGTCCGTACTGTGGATCATCCATTGCATCATCCTATATATAAATAATACAATATTTCAAGAAAGCACTTGAATCAATCCAGCTTCTTAATTAATTAATTTGAAAAAAAAAACAAAACAAAACAAAAAGTAAGAAGCAAGATATATATATATATATATATATATGTTTGAATTACTAGACAAGATCGAACTAATAAACTTCACTGGGCAGTAATGCATACAAATTCATAGAGTCTCCCGTTGCACTGGGTTGCATTCCGAATCTGTCATCAGGCAATGAAGAGAAATGAATCAAAAACATTCCTCGAACAAACAACAAATATCAATGGACAAAAAGATATACATGGTGAATGATCGAGGTTACCTTTTTCCTCTTAGTTGTTATCTGATTGGAGATCACCTTAATCTGACAATCATCACACATAATGTTAATATTAGCTTTAGCTACGTAGTACGTACATTTGGAAAAAAAATAAAAATGAAGTGACTACAAAACTAGCAAGCCTGGTTAACGCTAGGTCTAGCTCTCTGCTATATATATATATCCATGTTGAGTATATGTAGAAATTAATATTAAATATCCAACATAATTTAAAAAGATAAAGAACTAAACAAGGGAATGAGAGATCATTTGTGCAAAAATTAGAAACAAATAATAGAAGAAACTCATGTATATATTCCAAATACGTACACCAATTTCTATGATAGAACCCATGTGGTCTAAACTGCAAATATACACCCATTTTTTTGATAGAAGCGTGAAAAGAGGACAGGCACTCAATAAAGTGATTTAAGCGATCTGATTGAAGTGGCCAAAACAAAAGCCATCTGATTAATTGAGAAGATGGAATAGATATATGGCCGGGGTGCATTAGACAGACCACTTAGCTATAGCCTAAAGATGCAAGCAATTAATCCCCACACTTTCAATACATTAAAAGATCCAAACTATATATGCAGTACGTGAAATTGACAGAAGAAAAAACCTAAAACAAAATCCAAAGAAAAGAGAGTGCATTTACAGCTAGCTATAGCCTATTCGAATTTTGCATTGGGAAGAGAAATACCACAAAGCTAGCTAGTTAGTTATATGAGTTTGAATTTACTTGATGTCCTTAATTAACCTAGCTAGTGAGCTATACAACCGCCATTTGAAAGGTAGATCCATTTTAGTGAATTTAAGATGTTATTTTGAAAAGACGAAAACGTAAATTATAGCAAGGCTGTCAATAATTAATAGCAATAAAATTAAGCAGGAGATAGAAATCCCCATATTAAAGATAAGAACATTAATTAATTCTTATCTTGATCATTCAATAAAACTATCTCTTCAAAAGAAAACAAATAATAATAAGAACATTAATATATAACCTTGCGTCTACGAATAATTTCCACAGCGCTTTCCATTTCTTTCTGAAGACTGTGCAGTTCATCGAATCTCAGATCGTTCAAACACTCACCCACCCTGTGCCTGTATGTATGTCAAAAGAAGTAACTAGATCATCAAGCTCATTACACTTTGGAAAGAAATAGTTAGTAAGAAAATCAATAAATGTCTTCATATGTATATATGTTAATTACCTGATCTGCCTCTTAAGATTCTTATTAATCTCTTTCAGCTTCTTCAAATTTTCTTGCATTGCCTCGTAGTGCGATTTCCAGAGGTCGGTTTCTTGAAGCTTCTGGTACTCATCGTATACTTGCTTTGTCCTAGACACAAAAATTTGATATATAATGAAGCTAGAAAATGAATGAAAGACTTTAAGCTAGCTAGGGTTTGGGAATGAGATCGAGATCGAGATCGAGATAGAGGTAGGGATTTAATCAATTACGTGGTGGAAGGGCTGATGAATTCATGGAGTTTTCCGGAAGAGGAAACCATGAGGAGAGAAACCTTGGCGTCACAGAGAACAGTGAGCTCATTGGCCTTCTTGAAGAGGCCGTTCCTTCTCTTGGAGTAAGTGACCTGCCTATTCGTCACGTTCTCTATCCTCTTGATCTGGATCTTACCCCTCGCCATCTTCACTGATCTCCGATCTGAATTGCACAATTAGGTTAATAGAGAAACAAGAGAAGCACAGAGTTAATAGTAAGTGATTAAAGTGTAGATCGATAGAGAGAATAAGGCCATTTACCAAGAATACACGGAAAGCTAAACGTCTTGCTTTGCTTGCTTGGTTCGCATTTCGATGCTGGTGGGCCGGGGGACCATCATACACACACTTCCCGTCCTTGAAACTCTCACCGTTTCCGTTTTGGTTGTGGTTCATTAGCATCCCCACGGTTTTTCATTGAAGCATATATAGGCTGAGCAACTCCAAGAGATTCCCCATAATTTCTTCATAATAAAGAAACAAAAGTCAAAATCTCCATAATTTTTCTTCTCTAACTCCAACAGCTTCCCTATTACTTTCTCCATATTTAATTTCTACAATTAAATATTGTATTATTGTTTAAATTTAATTGTAGTCATCAAATTAAAAAAAAAAAAAGGCGAGCTGTAATAGGGGTTGTGTTGTGTTTAGCATTTAACTTAATCAACAGTCCATCAACAATTACTTAATCAATAGGGGTTGTATTGTGTTTAGCAATAGGGGTCTTTCTAAATGATTTTTGATGATGCAATACAAGTAAGAATCGGCTGTTGTGCTGTAAAAATCCAAAGAGAAAGGGTTCAAAGGCTCCTCTAGAGAGGTTGGGTTGGTGGATGGGTAGGTGCAGATTGACTGCAATAGCACCTTCATCGGTAAAACAAGGAGTCAAACTAACTCTAGGACATTCTACTGCTACCATATCATATTCATTTAAACTAAAATTGTACAAGATTAATAACACATAGGATTCGTAATATACCACCAAAGCCAATTTGTAGGCTTACCGCAATACATCAGCGACAACTGATATCAATCCTAAAACACATAACAAAGTGATAGATTATTGTGCTTAGCAAGGTATGAGGACTTTGCCTCTGTTTAGGAATCAAACCCTAAAATCTTAATTCAAATTCAAAACCCTAGAACCTAAGTTAAACAAAAATTTTGTGAATCTCTTTGATAGTATGTAAAAATGACCTGAATAAAAAGATTGGTGGAAGAACGATGCAGCGATGAAGAAGATGGAAGAGTGTTGTTGGAGCCGTTGGGAGATAGAGAATACGTGAAAATTGAAAAAATTTGCTATCGCTATAATTTTAGCGATTGCTGTAAATATAGGGAATTTTGTTTTCTCTCTCCTAACTATCTCTAAAATAGAGATATGTATAGAGAAATGTTGGAGCAAAAAAAAGCCCATTTTTTCCTAAAGTATGGAAAAAACAAAATTTAGGGAATCTCTTGGAGTTGCTCTCATACAAGTAGTTGTGCTCTCGTTACGAAATTTGTACGTTGTTAACGTTGTTCAAACCTCCAAGGTAAAGTCATTTCAAACGTCTCCCCTAAAAAAAAAAAAAAAGTCTTTCAAACGTCTAATCAATTGTTGAACTAAATTCACCACCTATCAAAACAAAGACACAGATCAGACCCCAAAAAAACAAAAAAAGACAGAGATACAATGTTAATGGGCCTCAAGTCTGCAAATGTAGTAGGCCCACTAGGTTTTTCATCTATACAATATCTTTCCTCTTACAATTTCAAAAATTCCACATACATTCTCTCCGTCCGTATTACACAGTAAATAGTATATTTGTGTGTATATTGAATCATATCAATACATTTCTATCTTACACCTTGATTTCTAGATACAAATGAAAATGGCAGGGCTTCAATCGTCGTCCTCACTACTGAGTAATGCAAATGAAAAAGGGTAGAATTTGTAACCAGCTCCCTCGTAAAACTTGTTCTGGAACTCCACCCAGTGAAGCCTCAAGGCATGCAAGAATGCACTTAAGGTCTCCATCACTAGTAGCACTCCAACAGTTGCACTTATAAAAACAATTATCCCAATGATTAGAATAATGACATTGTTGAACCTGCAGTAAAATTTTCCAAGAGATTCATTAATTACTTGGCTCTTTTTATATCTCAAAGTTCTGTAACAGGATTGACATGAATTAAAGAAAGAACTTACCCCCAAGCTAGAAGTAGAACCTTATCATAAAATACACTGGACAACTCTGAATGTGCTAAACTGAACACAACAAAGAAAAGAACAAACAAGATGATCATCATCAATATTAAAAACTGAAAGTATCAATGTGAAACTGTGCACACCAATGCATGTTAGGATGCCTAATTGCTTGCATGCTATGAAATGGTTCAAGTTTTTAGCCACCCACCTGAGTGCCCATAAACGCAGATATGAAGCTGTATTGGACACTGCGCCAAGCACAAACTCTATGGTATGTATGAGTTGGTGTACAAAGACCTCGCTGAATTCAAATTCCTCATGACCTTTTAAATCGTGATGTTGTTCCTGCTCCTCTTCTAGAGGGTCCTCACCAGTGTGAAGCAACGCGTAGGATTGACCTTGGTGCCTCTGATGAAACAGAATATCAACAGATGGTAATAGGGTGTAAAGAATAAGATAATTTCAATGCATAATTAAAGGATTCAAGGTGCAAGAACCATATCTTAGAATAGATAGAAAAGATTATAGTTTCAAGCGTACCTCCTCATGCTGCTTCTTCAAGAGATAAGGCTTTGGAAACAGCATCCATGGCACAGCAACAAGAGCAGATAGTAATAACAGAATCTGGTAATTAGAAACAGGGAATTTTAAGATCAGCACCACTATATCATACTCTTTCGAAAATTTTGGCATAATCCAAGGAAAGAGAATAAAACCTGAAGGAACCTTTGCCCCCAAAAAAGCTGATTTTCACCCAGATCGTCGAAAGGACTCAGGAACATGTATATCATTACATGATACAAATCAGCTTTTGAACCAGTGCACCATTTCACAATGATTAGGAGTGAAAGGTAGCCAAACAGACTGTTTAAAAATATCATCTGAGGAACAAATTGGTACCTACAGAAACATGGTTAGCTATGATGAGTATCAACATTAAGAAACCAACTCATAACACTTAAACATGCACTCTTCAGAAGTTCGGAAGACTGAAAACAAGAGGGAAAAGGAAGTAGTAAATATCCATTTGCAAACTGAAGGTTGGACTTGCATGCAAGATATACAATATCTCAAACTCAGTCTAAGAGCTAAGAGATAGTGAAAGTTAGGATCATTCGACTAACTAATCTACTGATTAAGTATCACATACATTTGCATAATGAAGTGACATGCGGGACCAACTATCAAGCTGAGAACTATGGCTTACCAGATATTAAGCTTATCCGCAAAAAATTTTGCATTAAAGTAACTCAATACAATTCCAAGATTCATCTGGGCTACTCCAAGTAGGATTGACATCTTCATCTTCAACGAGTTAAGAAAGGGTAATTCGGACCTGGAACCATGCCATTTAGGGTCCACACCAAATGGATAAGTGTCTCGCACCTTACTCAAACCAGCAGTAGTAGCATCTCTGCAATAAAAAATAAAATAAAAAACTAGAATCAACTCAAATGGGATCGGTATACCAAAACTTTGTTAAGTATCTCAGACAGATTGTGTACCTGCAGGATGGGTCACGGCACCCATAGGCAGATGGCCCAAATAATTCAAATGGGACTGAAAAGAATTCATTATATATCAATCCTGTGTAAATTGAGAACAGCGCCATCATAAAAATAACATAACGGCCACCAAACGTCATTTCAACAATGTCCCCAAGTTTCTGTTGTCAACAAATCAAGTAAGTAGAAGTTGTAGAACTACGCAATAATTACAAGCAAAGAATCCACTATCTTCTGTCAGAAAGCCATGCATCGTTACCTGATTAGAAAACGTCCTCTCCCTGATGATGAAATATAGTGTTGCCAGCAACAAGCAAATACCATGTCCCCAGTCACCAAACATTACAGCAAAAAGGAAAGGGAATGTGACAATTGTGTATACACCGGGATTAGCCTCCTGATACTTGGCAATCCTGTGATGATAGTACAATAATCAAATTCTTCCATGAAATGATATTATTTGGGAAATGAATAACCCAGTCCGGCAGTGACTAAATAAAATGTAGACCTTGTTTCCTATCTTGCAATCCTCCTACCGAACATAGTGCTAGATCTTAGAGAGACATAACCTATAAAACTGACTCACCCATATGCGTCAACAATTTCTTGGAAAGCAGAAGTGAATTTGTTTGTACGGAAATATGTGGGAGGCGATTCCTTTGTATGCAAAACCTGGAATATGGCCCCAACTTGAGAGTTGCTATCGAAGGTTGCCTGCTGCAACGCATTTTGGATCTGTGAAAATTCAGCTTAAGTTAATAAATATTTCTTCAATGATGCATTGCACTTGGTAATTGTAATACCCCGAAAATTTCCATACTATTTTTATAAAATAGGTCGTGAAATTTGAAGTGAAATGGTGTGAAATTGTATTTTTAGAGGTTTTCGTCGTAAAACGATAATTACGGCGGTAATTATAAGTTACACAAGGTTAATTAAGGTAACTTTTTATCCGTTGAGAATTTGGGAAAACTTCCTTCATGAAAGTTGTAGACCTCGTCGAATCGAGTTCGTAGGAATTTGGTTCACCAAAAACGGAGTTCGTATGAAGAAGTTATGGCCGTCGGAAGTTTGACGAATTTCTATAAATAGAATGTTGGGATTTACTGTTCACCCGAAAATCAGAATTTATCCCAGAAATGTACTGTTCACGCCGTGAACAGTACCAGAAACTTCCTCCGGTGATTTCTCCCTCCTCCGGCCACCAATTTGTGTGAGACTTGTCCCAATCTCTTTGTCTCTTCATCCTCTTCGATTCTATACTAGTTTCATTCTTTGATTTTCAGTATAGAAAGAGAAATCAAGAAAAGAAAAAGGAGAAAAACGCTGCCGAACTGTTCATCAGTTTCTGGGCAAGTTTCCGGCCAAATCGAGCCACCTTACCTACTGGGCTTTGTAGCCCTTGCCAGGGGCTTTCCAGCAACATAAAATATGCCTCAATCGGAGTTCGGACGAAGGAGAATTTTGGATTTGAAATCCTAGGGTTTCGGAGCTATCGAGGTAAATTCGAGACTTTTTACTTTGAATTGGCCCTTGTGGCAGTTATGAAAGTTGTTGCTGGTAATGTGTAGAACATTGTGTTAAAATTTCATGGCAATCGGAGCACTTTTTTCCGGCGACGGACAGTCGCCGGTGGCGGCGCGTCGGCGGCGCGTCCGGCCGGTCCAGGAGCAGTTCTTTGCTCCGTTTGGCTTGGTTCGTCGATACGAACAACTTTCGTGTTTTGACTTTTGTCAAATTCGGTCGTTTGATCAATGATCAATTAAGCGATAGTTATGGATCGTTAGATCCGTGATGATCCGACCGTTGGATCATCACCAATTTTGGGTATGATGTTAGGATGCTAGAAATAAGCATGCTGTTGGATTTTGGAAGTTTCGGATTTTGTGTGGGACCCGTTGATGAATAGTAGACGTGGGACCCACGTTGACCGATGGTTGACTTTTGGTCAAATGGTCTCGATTAAATGTTCCGATGTCGTAGGAGACATTTGAGGAACATTTGGATTATTTTGGAAATGTATTATGCTAATTGGATATTGCATAATCATAGGTGTTTACGAGAAGTGTAGCTCGTGCTTGTCGATTCCTGGTTACTATTTGAAGACGCAGCAGGAATTAGAGGTGAGTGAATCTCACGATATTTTATATATGAATATTAATTCATATTGTGTTGTTTGCGAAAATAAATAATTATATTTATTTAAATGATTTTGCGATATATAAATTAAATACAGTTTTAATTTGATATATCAGCATGTGTGATTTTGTGTTAAAACAATATTTGAAAGTATTCATTTTATTGTTTTAATTGGTGGATTTTGTGGGAACAATATTTCAAAAATTATGATATTGTGTTTGCCTACTCGAATGTTTTTGTAGCCAATGGGTGAAGGTTAGAGCTTTAGACTGTGTAGCCAATGGGTGAAGGTTAGAGCTCTAGACTGTGTAGCCAATGGTGAAGGTTAGAGCTTTAGACTGTGTAGCCAGAAGGTGAAGGTTAGAGTTCTAGACTGTGTAGCCATGTATTCATTGAAAACAAAGATGAATACTTTATGTAATAAAGGAGAAGAAAAATGGTATTCTCGCTTTATCTTGATGTATTAAAAGGAGAAGAAAAATGGTATTCTCGCTTTTAATCATTTGAAGTTGATTGTGGTTTTGTGTGAGTATGATATGAATTTGCTTCTTAAATATTTGAAGCATTGATAAATGAATTACAATTCTTGAACAATATTGAATTGTATTTTGAAGTTTTTACTTCTTTAAAAATTGAAGTAATTATTATGATGATTTACTTTTCTTAAAAAGAAAGAAATCATAATTTTGGGAAATGATTTTGGGGAAGGTTTATATTGTTTAATATTCTGAATTACCCTGGGATTAACATACACGTTATGGGACGTGTGGGGTTAAAATACGTATTATGGGATGCGTAGGTTCATTATATTTTATAATATGAATTTTCGGGATTTGAATTGTTTTTGAAGAATATAACTTACATATATTTGTTTAAAACAAACTATATATGTATATTTTTGATAAACGGTTTAGGGTGAGTAAAACTGAGTTAACTCATACCAGCTTCGTAAGCTGACCGGGTTTGTTGATATAACCCGGTACACTATTCCACGGTGTAGGGGTTATACCTGCAGGTTAGGATAACCAGGAGTAATGCAAGGCTGCATACTTTTTGTTGGGTTATAAGACTTCCGCTATTTTATGCTTCGCACTCTGAAGATTTATTTGTGTAATATTTTGATGTATCAATTTATTATATAAATATTTGGTATGTAATATTCGACTCTTGTTTTGAGTTTGAAATTACAATGTTGGGCATGGAGTTGGTGTTGTGTACTTGAATTAAAAAGAAAAAAATTCTAGTGCATATTTGTATTTGATATTCCATGTCGTCACGTTCCCGAAATGGTTTGTAATTAAGGGCAAAATGCCTTATTAATTGATTGGAAAATCGGGGCGTGACAGATTGGTATCAGAGCAAAACAATGCTCTAAGGAAGTGATTGAGCAATGGAACGCTCTACGGTGATGAAACGAGTTTTGGTTTTGTGAAGTGAAGTTAGGGTTTAGAGCTTAGGATCGGTTTAGGGTTTGACGTTAGGTTCTTAGATT
Organism: Rubus parviflorus; assembly: GCA_029955375.1. Lineage (NCBI taxonomy): Eukaryota > Viridiplantae > Streptophyta > Magnoliopsida > Rosales > Rosaceae > Rubus > Rubus parviflorus. The sequence goes on along the minus strand of JARGGL010000001.1, from coordinate 1,145,987 downwards.
CATTCAAGTAATGGTTACTTCGTATGCTTAATAGCACACAGTATTTATCGAGTGATGGCCCGACTGCAGCGGATCCCCATCATGTGCTCTTCAGTGCTGTTGTGTTGTTAAGAATATAAAGTACAAATTACAATTCCGAAATTGATAGTCTTACATGGCTACATTTCTAATTCTCTCAACCGTACCTTGGATCAAACGACAGACTTGATCCACTGATCCTTTCTTGTTCTTCAGCAGCTCAGTAGAGATCTGTGTTGCTACCGTTATTAGACAACCAATGTATGGATTGTCTGAGATCCCTTCTGTTCTTCCAGCAGTAGGCATATCTGGTAGAATTGAAAAACCTGAAGTTAGGAATACAATTGTACCTAACTCACAACCACCTAATAACTTCTGGACCGTTGACTGACTGATAGAGGCATAAATCACGTATGACCCTGTTGAATCAGTACAACTTTCTTGGAGTACGTAGGTGTCGTCGATTTGCATCAAGGTGACACAGTTGCGTGGGTCTTGACCCGTTGTGATGTGTGCAATCTCTTGGACTGTCTTGCCCAATGCTTGGTGGTCCCACTGGTTCCGAGTTTGTATGTCAGTGAAGTAGTCAAACAGCTTTCGGTGAGAGACATGATGTTGGAATATTGCTGTTGCAGTTCGAGTAAGACCATGGGGCTTATTCGGCCTATTCCAGATTTTGTTGGTGGAGACTCTTATCCCTGAACCCCTGAACTTGGTTTGTTCAGCTACCTTCCATTCATGAGCAGTAGAGTTGCCGATGTCTGTGAAAAAGTCTGTCACTATTCTGCATGTCATCTGCAACAAGTTTCTTCTTCCTTCCACAGATGGTATGACACAAAAGTCTTGAGGTGGATAAGTGTCTGCCGCGGAATAATTTAACCTTTCCGCTTGCCTCTGAAGTATTTCTACCCATCGCCTTGCTCCAAAGGCTAAGCCTGACTCCACTAGCGTTCGGTATGTTTGGTGCATGATTTGATCCTGTACATCAACATGTTCCACCCATACGACACGAGAGCTGCCGTTGAACAAATCTTGGATTAAGCATCCGGATGGACGCTTCTTGCATTGAGATCTTGGGTGTGGACCCAGATTTGAGCTTAAACCGTCCACAGAGACGTCAATTATTGCCCAACTTTGTTCTGTTTGTCGTTGGCAATAACGAACAAAGTGAGTTACACGAGTGGAGACAGATGGACTGGTCACCTGGAATTCAGCAGTCATGACTTGGATGGTGTCGTGGTAGCTTTCAGTAGTCCCTGATGACAAGACATCAAGGATACTCGCCCTTGAAATGATGCTACCGAATATGGTGGACCATTGGTCCACATCCATGAAGAGATTCACGAGTACGACAGGACTGAGGGGAACAGTGGCTGTGTAGCGAGAAGCTTCAGTTTGGAAGTTAGTGGGAGTAAGATCAATACCGTTAGTGAAGATTCTCTTGTACTCTGCTTCATTCAGGAACTCATGAAGCGTGGCAGAGCTGGATTTGAGTGCAGAGATCCACAGTGGCGCAGCAGCAGATGCCATGATGATTAGCTCATCTCTGACCGACACAATGATTTCAGAAATCTTAGTTGTGTCTGCCACGACCGATGCTTCTGCCACGGCAGATGCTTCTTCAGGTTCTGAACGGTTGATGTTGTCTGATGGTTGTTGTGTAGAAGAAGAGTGATGTGGGATCGACATACACTTTTGAATATCCCTCCTCATGTGAGACTTTTCCCTTGGACCGATGACTGCAGGAATTGGAAGAGTCTGAGGTTGTGGGGTAGTCTCTTCAATCCCTTTTAGTAGCTCACTATTGGGAGTAACTCGTTTTCCACAGTGGTTGCAGTTGATTCTGTTGAATGCTGCTTGGTACTGGCTAAGTTGAGCTTGAAGCTCATTGATTTGCTGTCTCAGCAGAAAATTTTGTTGACGAGTTGTTTGGGCAGGCGTTTTGGGTCGATGCTTTATCACCCACGCAGAGACTTGTGCAAACGTTAACCTTATTTGGTCACCCAAATCTTGTCGTTGTTGAACAGTTGGCTGTGGAAAAGCCTCGACGAAGTCCTTCAATGCTTGGACTTGGTATTTGGTGAAGCTCTTCCTCAGTGGAATACGTTTGGATGAACTAGGTTCAGCTTGTGGAGATGATACTTGTGGACTTGAGGCTACTTCAATGGCTTCGTCTTCTGCTAGAAGCATGTCTAACATGTCGATATCGTGGTTGAATTCGATTGCTGGTGAAAGTATTTCATCTAAGCCCTCAAAAAATTGACTTTCAGAGGGATCAGATTGAAGTAATTCACTGAACGAATTCACTTTGCGTGACATGTTTGAGTTGGTGGAAAATTCTGAGAAGTAGAATGAAGAAGTTTTTCTCTTTGATAGAGAAAGGAGATTATGGCACTAATGGAAGGTATCTGTTAGTGGATGCGTAAGGGTATATTTATTGTTGGTGGAGGATTTGATAATTCAAAAGCAAAAGTGAGCGGCTGATTACAGCTAATTGTCGGAGCCCTTGGAGATCGTGGAAGATTTTTTTTCCCGATGCATGGATTTCCCACATACAGTTCCACTCTTGTGAGACCTCGCATCTTTTGAGGAATTATTTATGCGAAAGCAAAAGGAAAAGAGTCATTATGACCGGTGTTAGTGGAAGACTGAGTTTTTGTTGATTAAATCTTGTGGAATCTTGTATCGTGGGCGATACTTTTGAGTAATTGAGACAGATATGAGCAATAATTATTCTTAGTGGGTTGCTGAGTGCACCGCACTCGCATTAAAGAAAGGCTTCCTTACGGTGGAAAGTTTGGTTTAAATACATGGGATAAGGAGTTGTGTTACTCATCTCATATCTGTTATCAAACAATCATCTCAAAATTTTCTCTTACACAATGGTGAACAAAGGAGAGTGCAGCAAGCGATCCAAGAATGCAGAATGGAGTGAACTTCCGGTGGAGATCTGGAAGTACATATTCCAGTTGGTTGCTACCGCATCCCTGCAGAGCACAATGGAACTCCGTTATGTCTCGAAGACCTTCAAGGAGTATGTTGATAGCTGGTCTACTCTTGCAGCGATCGACATGGATGGGTTCGATGGTGGATCCAGACCCACTGGTTCCATAGAAGCGGACAGGCAGGTGCGCATCTTCGCAAATCGATGCTGGGAAGCGAAGAACCCGGAGTCTCTATTCCGAATGGGAATACGAGTACTTGTGGAAGCGGCCAACATACCCTTAGCCCTGGAGTATTTCGATGCGGCATGCAAACCAGGAACATTCTACGGTTCGCGTCCCAGTTCGGTGGTAGGTCATCATGTTGCATTTTATGCAGCATGTATGATTAAGATGATAATGGGACCACGAGCCGAGCAGCAGAAAATGGTGCACCGACTGTGTGAAGCCCTCGACTGGTGGAGAAGCGGATGGAACATCTACTACTGTAGACAAGAAGTCGAGCGGATGATGCATCAGGCCGAGTTTTGTCATGAGCATCTACTGCTGTATTTTCCGTCGACTACAGCTTTCCTGCCCGCAGGTAAATGTCTTACTTGCGGTGAGTCAAGTTTTTGGCGTCCTTTTGGCCAGGACATGTGGGACGTGGATGGAGATAGGCATGCAGCTAGAGAATGTTGTGACACTTGCAAGTGTTTCGTGGAGGCAGCATATTTCTATCAGCTGATGATGTATGGAATTCCGAGACATCCGGCCTCTTATCCACGAAGTCACTACTGGAGGTTTAAGGATGGCTTCTGGTAGTGTAAGCCCTGTGAGGCATCTTAAGAATCTGTAATAGAAGTTGTGTGCAAGTTGTTTTCTAGTGTGTTGTGTACTACCTAAGTGATTATCAATAAAAACTTTGGATTTTGGAATTGAAGTGTGATAACTTGGGTGTACTCTGCGTCCTAATTTCGGGACGAAATTTCTTTAAGGAGGGTAGACTGTAATACCCCGAAAATTTCCATACTATTTTTATAAAATAGGTCGTGAAATTTGAAGTGAAATGGTGTGAAATTGTATTTTTAGAGGTTTTCGTCGTAAAACGATAATTACGGCGGTAATTATAAGTTACACAAGGTTAATTAAGGTAACTTTTTATCCGTTGAGAATTTGGGAAAACTTCCTTCATGAAAGTTGTAGACCTCGTCGAATCGAGTTCGTAGGAATTTGGTTCACCAAAAACGGAGTTCGTATGAAGAAGTTATGGCCGTCGGAAGTTTGACGAATTTCTATAAATAGAATGTTGGGATTTACTGTTCACCCGAAAATCAGAATTTATCCCAGAAATGTACTGTTCACGCCGTGAACAGTACCAGAAACTTCCTCCGGTGATTTCTCCCTCCTCCGGCCACCAATTTGTGTGAGACTTGTCCCAATCTCTTTGTCTCTTCATCCTCTTCGATTCTATACTAGTTTCATTCTTTGATTTTCAGTATAGAAAGAGAAATCAAGAAAAGAAAAAGGAGAAAAACGCTGCCGAACTGTTCATCAGTTTCTGGGCAAGTTTCCGGCCAAATCGAGCCACCTTACCTACTGGGCTTTGTAGCCCTTGCCAGGGGCTTTCCAGCAACATAAAATATGCCTCAATCGGAGTTCGGACGAAGGAGAATTTTGGATTTGAAATCCTAGGGTTTCGGAGCTATCGAGGTAAATTCGAGACTTTTTACTTTGAATTGGCCCTTGTGGCAGTTATGAAAGTTGTTGCTGGTAATGTGTAGAACATTGTGTTAAAATTTCATGGCAATCGGAGCACTTTTTTCCGGCGACGGACAGTCGCCGGTGGCGGCGCGTCGGCGGCGCGTCCGGCCGGTCCAGGAGCAGTTCTTTGCTCCGTTTGGCTTGGTTCGTCGATACGAACAACTTTCGTGTTTTGACTTTTGTCAAATTCGGTCGTTTGATCAATGATCAATTAAGCGATAGTTATGGATCGTTAGATCCGTGATGATCCGACCGTTGGATCATCACCAATTTTGGGTATGATGTTAGGATGCTAGAAATAAGCATGCTGTTGGATTTTGGAAGTTTCGGATTTTGTGTGGGACCCGTTGATGAATAGTAGACGTGGGACCCACGTTGACCGATGGTTGACTTTTGGTCAAATGGTCTCGATTAAATGTTCCGATGTCGTAGGAGACATTTGAGGAACATTTGGATTATTTTGGAAATGTATTATGCTAATTGGATATTGCATAATCATAGGTGTTTACGAGAAGTGTAGCTCGTGCTTGTCGATTCCTGGTTACTATTTGAAGACGCAGCAGGAATTAGAGGTGAGTGAATCTCACGATATTTTATATATGAATATTAATTCATATTGTGTTGTTTGCGAAAATAAATAATTATATTTATTTAAATGATTTTGCGATATATAAATTAAATACAGTTTTAATTTGATATATCAGCATGTGTGATTTTGTGTTAAAACAATATTTGAAAGTATTCATTTTATTGTTTTAATTGGTGGATTTTGTGGGAACAATATTTCAAAAATTATGATATTGTGTTTGCCTACTCGAATGTTTTTGTAGCCAATGGGTGAAGGTTAGAGCTTTAGACTGTGTAGCCAATGGGTGAAGGTTAGAGCTCTAGACTGTGTAGCCAATGGTGAAGGTTAGAGCTTTAGACTGTGTAGCCAGAAGGTGAAGGTTAGAGTTCTAGACTGTGTAGCCATGTATTCATTGAAAACAAAGATGAATACTTTATGTAATAAAGGAGAAGAAAAATGGTATTCTCGCTTTATCTTGATGTATTAAAAGGAGAAGAAAAATGGTATTCTCGCTTTTAATCATTTGAAGTTGATTGTGGTTTTGTGTGAGTATGATATGAATTTGCTTCTTAAATATTTGAAGCATTGATAAATGAATTACAATTCTTGAACAATATTGAATTGTATTTTGAAGTTTTTACTTCTTTAAAAATTGAAGTAATTATTATGATGATTTACTTTTCTTAAAAAGAAAGAAATCATAATTTTGGGAAATGATTTTGGGGAAGGTTTATATTGTTTAATATTCTGAATTACCCTGGGATTAACATACACGTTATGGGACGTGTGGGGTTAAAATACGTATTATGGGATGCGTAGGTTCATTATATTTTATAATATGAATTTTCGGGATTTGAATTGTTTTTGAAGAATATAACTTACATATATTTGTTTAAAACAAACTATATATGTATATTTTTGATAAACGGTTTAGGGTGAGTAAAACTGAGTTAACTCATACCAGCTTCGTAAGCTGACCGGGTTTGTTGATATAACCCGGTACACTATTCCACGGTGTAGGGGTTATACCTGCAGGTTAGGATAACCAGGAGTAATGCAAGGCTGCATACTTTTTGTTGGGTTATAAGACTTCCGCTATTTTATGCTTCGCACTCTGAAGATTTATTTGTGTAATATTTTGATGTATCAATTTATTATATAAATATTTGGTATGTAATATTCGACTCTTGTTTTGAGTTTGAAATTACAATGTTGGGCATGGAGTTGGTGTTGTGTACTTGAATTAAAAAGAAAAAAATTCTAGTGCATATTTGTATTTGATATTCCATGTCGTCACGTTCCCGAAATGGTTTGTAATTAAGGGCAAAATGCCTTATTAATTGATTGGAAAATCGGGGCGTGACAGTAATAATTCATGTCAAATTTTTACAAATGAATACAATGTTCTACGTTTTACCAGGACTCTGTCACAGGATAAAAGAACAAACCTGATTTGATGCAGATACAGGACACCAACCTTCTGCAACAAGACACACCTTTGTCACATCAACGCTGAGCATGTTTAAGGTGTGGTAAATGGATTTTTCCTTCTTTACCTATCAAGTCATTGAGAAATAAAACTCAGTGCTGAAAATAACACAGTGATTATGACCAAATTCACAACTGGATGGGCAACAGTGTATCTGAGAGAGCTATGACAAATTCAGATACATAAAGAGGGAAACAATAGATAGAAGCATAAACTTTTGGAATATCAAATAGAAGAACTCAACAAACCAGAAAATTCCATTGCTCATATTGATCACCAATTGTCTGTAACAAACTGCTCCGGTGAAACAATCCAGCATCTATGGTAGACTTCAGCTCTGAAAGTTTTCCAGACACCTAGAAATTAAAATGGTTATAGAATTCAGAATGTAAAATGACTGTTATTAATGTTATATTCACTATTAGACAAGGGTATTACTGTCCTAATAATTATAGCGTGATGTTTTATTTCTAGCAACTTAACCAAGCTCAAAAAGTTTTTTATCTGCATGACTGTGACTATGCTTCACACTATTTCAACCAAAATGCAATTACAATCTCTTATTACCATAAAGTGTTGGAGATTTTGGTGATTATAAATTTCAGATGTACAGACTAAACCCTGTAATAAAAATCCTATCCAGAAATATACGCACACACACAAATTTCAGTATCCTAAACCACACAGATATTTGTAAGTGATTGATAATTGATGCAGTTTTAGCAATAATAGCATTCCTTATTTTATTGTTATTAGAGTTAAAAATCAGAGCATCGACTGATATATGAGTTACAGGACGATTCTAACTGCAAATTGTGACCACACTATAGCTTAGGAATCAGAACTCCTGAGAATAACCAAAAGTTTAACAACAATGAATTGAAAGGGAGAAAAAAAAAAAGCCTATCCTCTCTGTGTTTCTCAAATCCACATGATTGCCACAATGCAAGAGTGTTTATCTAAACATAATAAAAGCTGTTGGTACATACATAAAGCCAAAGAAAACTAAAAAGAACATTGGCTTACCTCTGTAATCATCTGAAATTGTTTTCCCAAGTCATCTGTAAATGGGTAACGGTTTGCTCCAAAAGCCTCACATATTTTCAGAATTTTATTCTTTGCCCTTTCTCCCGAATAGAAGATGATAAATACATTTTTCTCAACCTGTAAAACAGTACTTTATCAATTTCGTCAAAGAAGAAACAGAGAGACAGAGGGGAAGAACTTGTGAAAGATTAAATCATCCTGTGAGAAGAGAGTAAAATTTAAAACATATATGTACAAACACAGCATGAAAAAAATAAGTATTTAGCATGCAGGAAGTAAACCATCATGTTCTGTCTGAGTAAGACATATACATATATAAGAGGAAGCAAATCTTCCTGAAGTAGTTATTGAGTGGGAACAAAATTTAAGAACTAAAAAAAAAAGAGACATGCATGTAAATCACCATGCATTTTCACACCACCATAATAAAAAACTATATCTTGAACATTAGAATGTCATTTGAGTATTAACCTTCTCTCCTGACACAGGATCAACAACAGGGTCATTGACCACAGCTTGCTTCAGAAACACATTACCCCTGGTCGCACGAAATAAAATCCTTTCAAAGGTCATCGACTTTTCTCTCGGAACAAGACCACTAATGGATCCAAGCCTTACATTCTTTGATGGATCCGTTGTCATTTCCTACAGCAGATAAAACCCTAAGCATCATTCAAGGACAAAGGAAAAAGAATTTTATCATAATTTTAGAAACGAAATAGAAAACTACAAAGCTGCACTTGTTCGAGTAATAATGGACTGTCAATGGATCTTTCACCCATGTGCTGCACTTCAGTTTCTCTCTGCTGAGCTGCAGCACTACTTTGAGCTGAACTAAAAAACTCGCCAGCCTGAAATCAGTTGAAAAGTTTAGCCGTGTAATAAGAAATATCTCTCTTTCTAACCTATAAAAGAATATACAGCTAACACCAAAGATAATGTAAGGATATGAACACTAACAAAATTCCTTATCATAAAAGTACACAGGACACACACCACGGAGAGAGAGTCATACCTTCTGCAGGACAAGCTTATATTCTAATAGCTCGCTATAAGTGCGTTGTAATTGTTCATTATTTGTATTCATTTCTAATAGATCAGCTTCAAGTTCACCGAGTTTAACCTGGAAACAAACCCCAAAAAAGAAAAGTTGATCAATACAGAACACAATAGGCTAAAAAAAAAACTCAAAACAGCAAAGCAACTTCTCAAACTACCTCCAAGTGATCGAGATCAATATCATTGCTCATTGTAGACATTGTTGAGGGTGACAAGCCAGCCTTCTTCATTTGTTCCTTGAAGAAACGTAACCTTCTAGCCATTTCCCCACATCGTTTGATCTACAAGACACCAGACACAAGCACACGCATGAGATCTCATAAATTTTAAATTCAACACAAATATTTCAGAATGTATCACATTTTTTCGCAAACTACTAACAAAATCACCAGAACCAAGGCAATTATGCGCAGATTGCCAACCTTGTGTTGTAGAACATGTTATCAGTGTAAATGTTAAAAAGCCATAACATTCATACAAGATGCTCTTACAGTAGATTATCACTTTCTTCATAATTCATAGGTATAAATTTATGTAAACATTACTTTCTGATCGCATCTTGTATGAAATATGAAATTACTATGTTGATTCAACTAAAAAATAGAAGATGAATTAACCTGAGCGGCATATGTTCGCTGGAACGGACTCTTTTCCGCATTGAGCTTCAAAATAACAGAAATTCAAATATGAATAGACAATACAAAGACCAAATGTGAAGGAAACAATGAAATATGAGAGGGAAGGACTAACATCTTTGAACTGAAAAAGGCCTAGTTCGCCGAGGTAGGAGATGGCGCGGCGAGACGATTCCATCGGAATGATGAGGTGCACCAATTGCATTGGCTCCGACCGCAGCAGATCCATGGTTGGCCAGCAATCTTCCGTCCCCATTTTCACTCAATTCGTTTTTTTTTTGATTTACAAACACACAAACATACAAGAGAGCTCTAATGTAATGTTCTTCTTCTATTCTAATATCTATTTGCTGTGTATTTCAGGCGCCTAATTCGCACCCAGATCAAAATCTGATTCTGGGGCTCAAAATGTTGCAAGCTTCGTGCATTTTTTTTGTTTCTTTTTTTAACAAATTTATGCACATTCCTGAAGCGTTTACCAGACGCCTACCATTTTCCTGGAGCTTTTTTTTTTTTTTTGGTTACTTTTCGTTATGACGCTACGTGGCGTATTCTGATAAGCTTATAGGATTTTGAAGAAGAAATCTCATTGGCTGAACAGGCTTTCTATTCGCGGTCGTAAACTTAGAAGTCCATGTTAGGAGAAAGATGAAATGACATAAAAGCCTTTCTGCACCAACTCTTCCTTGGCCTGTGATTCAGAGATTGTCAAAGTCACAATCTGGTTGTTGGTGTTCTCAGCATTCAGAAACGTTTCTATTAGGTTTTGTTGCGCGAATTGGATACATCGAGTTGGGCCATGAATGTTATGGGCCAACTCACTATATCATTGTCGACCCAACACCAACTCCCACATTAGGATTCAGGCCCACTAAAATTGACTACATTTTCCTTTTTTATCTGAACAAATTAGACAATGTACAGTCGAGCTGGGTAAAATAGATAGGGCGGAAAAACCAGACATTCATTTTTCACAATTTTTTTGCTCAAGCGTCTGATCCGGGCCAACAATATGTCGTTTTCAAAGTTTGTGAGAAGAATACGAATCCAATTGTTGGTTAAACTTGTCTTGGAGCTTCTTTGAATTTACTGGCAATAAGATAAAGCTCATTTGAATGCTTTGGAAAGGTACGTATGTGTTATGCCAAAATCAGACGAAGATGCATGTATTAATTGCAACGTACCAAGTCGGCCTACTACACACTCCTCAAACTAATTCTTGAGGCAGGGCAAAAAAAAACAAACAACTAGTTGACACCGGTTAGTCAACATCAATCTCCTCCTCCCTTTCCGTAGAGAGAAAAAGACAGATAGATGAGAACAAGGGGAGTTGAGCATGTCTGTTTGAATTAACCAAAGCGAAAGATCGAGGTCTTTAACTATATATTACCAGCAGGCTAGGGTGTTATATATTTCCGTGGTTAAAATGACTCCATTTTCATTAAACGTACCTTGATGCTATAACTAGCTAGGTAGCCCAGAGACATGCATTACGGCTTTCACACACAAATTTACAAGGATTAGCAACAGAGAGAGAGAGAGAGAGAGAGAGGTTTGGACCACGTTGACGTTTTAGCTTAGCAACAAGCGAAAGGGAAAAGGGCAAGACGATCCAAGACGGATCGAGATGGAGATAAACAAATATTAAGTCACAGACACTGAGACACAGCAATCGGATCGGTCGCATGCGTCTGGCTCTGGCCGCAACCCTACGTTTATAAACGCTCCACTAGCCCTGGAGAGCCTATATTATATAAGATGATGAAAACCCCAGACATTAATTACACTGATCCCCAACATAAATATTAGCTAGCTAGCTAGGGTTTTTTCCATCTACAGAAGGATATTCAACCACTCATGCTTCAGATCAGACAGCTACAACTCGTAATCATGCCCATTTCGTGTCAGTCAGTCAAGAACTCAAGACAGACTAATTAATAACTGCATGCTTTTACGGTACACTAGTTTGGCTCTCTCTCTCTCTCTCTCTCTCAATCACTTTGGCTTTGAATTAAGTCTCTAGCTACGTATATATCAACTGATCGATACATATATAACGCATGCACCAAGTGATCCATATTCAAATGTAAATATAGTCGTTCGATCTCGATCTTGTTGTTAACATTGTCCACTGGTTACTATTAAACACGCATTAACTTAATTGTCTCCCTAGCTCCACAAATCACAATTCCTTGACTCGTGACCTAGCAGCTAAATCGGGAGCTAGTTGATTGCCAAAAAAAAAAAAATCGGGAGCTAGTTGATTTGAAAATATAAATTATTATGCACAAAGCCAGAAAACAAGGGTGATTGATTGCTTAGATAGTTAAATATAAAGAGTTGTCCAACTAATTACGGTTCCTGCCACTCTAGAGTCTATAGCCTATAGTACTGTACCAATATTAAGTTCTTCACAAGCTCAATCCAAAAAAAAAGTTCTTCACAAGCATTGAAGTCAGAGAGGAAGATGCCCAGAGAATTTAAATGACGATAGGTACGTGAGTCCTTCAACCGCTATCCGTCTCTATCGGTCTAGATTGAAGTTAAGTCTGTGGACTGTGGGGATACAGAAAATTGTTTCATTTGTTCATTGATGTGTTCCCAGTTTATAATACCAATTAATTTTGGTGACTAGAGTCATTGAGTCAAGTTCATCTATATCTTGAAAATGACATAACAGAGTCATACGAGAAAATGAAAATTGACATAACAGAGGTACCATATGCTAATCACGGACCCAGATCGATCAATACAGTGTGCTCCTCTAAAACAAATCTTTAAATGTAATTGATTATCTGAAAACATTTTTGACACTTAGAAAAATACTGCTAAACAAGTACTCCTTCGATCGTATAGTTTTCATTATACTCGGGATTTTGCCACCGTTGAATACGCTGAAAAGGTGATCATCTAACGATGATAATTAAAACTTGATACTCCCAGTGTATATATATATAGTAGCTGGGTCTACTATTTTTGTCAAGACGTACTAAACAGTATTTCTACATTATGAATTTGAATCATCATCACGAGTTTGCTATGTGTAATACAGTGGAAGTCAAATCAGATAGCTATATAGTCTGGCTGGCCTATGTCCAGACTCCAAGTTAACAAAGCCTTTTTAGGATGCACGGTTGTTTGACTGACTCACAACTGCAATATCATCAATATCTATAAAATTAGTACGAATTAGAATAGTGCATCTTTCTGACCTAAAATAAAGGACCGGCCTTCCCTAAACACAGAGATGAATGACTTCGTGGGTTAATGCGTGATCATCACAAGCTAAGTAGAGTTAACGTACGTGCAAGTTATCCAGACATTAATAAAATCATTTAAGCAAAGTGAAAAACTTTAAAGTACTTCTGGAATTCACAGATGTTCAAAAGTTTAACAAAAAAAGCACTTTTACTGAACCTTGAATCATCCAATATTAGTTTTCGGTGTATAAAGTTTTCTTCTCCCCCTCTGCATGAACCTAAAATATTCATTTGTAGACAATTAGTGCCAATATCAACGTGTTAATTAATTTATGCTCATCTGTGTATGCATGTGTACCCTACGAAATACTCTAATTTTATCCTTCAAATATATATATATATAATTAGTATCATTTCTTTAAGTATGACTTACTTTAAGAGATTGCCTGTATATATATGTTTCTATCATGCAAGCAAATTCCCAAAACCATGACCATGAGCTTTCAGATTCCAGCCATACCTTACTGTATACTTACAAAATAACAATTGCTCAAGCTCCATAGCTAGCACATCTTTTGGAATAAACCCTAGCCAACCTTTTCTACATATGTGATAGAGACAAATTAATGCAACCCACAAAATCAAACAAACTTCTTCATTCCTCATTATTTGCTCCGCTAATTAAATTCTCTCTACCGTATAAGCATTGCTCTTATCATCCAAACAGTAAAGAAACCTTTGCTCATCACCATATAATTATCCAATTTCCAATTTCTAGCTAGTTTTTATATAGTCTCCACATATATCATACTCCATACTCCAAGAAAGGTTCTTCAATCTTAACTATATATACAAACACTACGTACAGATTTTATATGCTACTAAATAACATAAAGCAACTACAAAAGAGAAAAAATATCAAGTCCAGCTCCTTAATAATTAACACTATCTACCCAATAATAAGAGAAAACTTAACACAAAATGGAGTACAGAAGAGACAGTGTGTTTATGTGTGTATATCTGCTGGAAGAAGATGGGGTTGCACATGTTAAGGGTCAGAATTTACAAGAGCATGGCAAATTTTCATAAGGTGTAAGTTTCTTTCGTTACTACCAAATCTAGCAGTCTAGGGTTCCGTCATTAAGTAGCAACGATACATATATATATAAATATATGTACCTCCGCCGCTCAGCCCTATATCTCATTTGTTACATAGCCTACATATATACACAACATATATAGACGTTCACATGCATTCCCATAGTTAATTTCAGCTGCATTAATTAACTCCCATCCACGCATGTCTATATCAAGTTGCTAAATTTTACAGCTTTGGCAGGTAAGTAGTTGGCATATAATGCCTTTGTAATTACCCATTTACGTAACTAATCAATTTTCACTACTTGCCAATTCGCATTGCATGAGATTGAAAGGCTCTGCAAATCGGCACCGTTCATTAAGTCCCCTTTATTTTCTGGGTTTTCTTTTTCAGACATGTTTTGACATAGGAATTTAAAATGTTTGGTTAGCCGAACACGAAACCTAGTTGTCGTCCCATTTAAATCCGGCAAGACACCGTATAAACAGGAAAAAGCGGGGCTTCGAGTTCACCACCACCACACCCAGAATCCGCATTCAATATCAAACCCAGACAATTAAACAGAAATAGCTAGAAAGCTAGCTAGTCAACCAAACAATCATAAACAAACAAATATTTTAATACCATCTAGCTGCTACTGCCGCACAAACAATTATTAAGTCACAAACTAAATGATTAAATTAATTGTAGTTAATCAGAATTGAAATTCGAAACGAAACCAAACATCCCAACATCGTCATCATCATTATCCTCTCCAATTTCCTAGGGCATGTTAAACCTAGAAATTAACTTCGTTCTACGATGATCATCGAAAGCCATAACAATTACTAGAGAACAATCAATATTAGATCAAGCTAGCTAGTAGCTGAGATATCAAGATTTGAGGTGCATGCAAAAGCAAAATGAGCCAATCGTTGGCCCTTGGTTTTTGATTTTCTAAGACCTCGGAGGTGGGAAGTATTGCGTACCAGCCACAAAAGCATTCAGCGGAGTTGGAAACACCACCGAAGGATCGAGCAACGTCGCCGTAGGTGGGTTTGCACTTGTGCTTGTAGTGGTGGTTATAAGATTCAGTTGCTGCTGATTATGATGATGTCCTCCTCCACCTCCTCCGTCTTGATGGCCTGAGGAGCTTTCGCCGGCCGTGGTTGCGCTTGTGTAATGACCATCCAGTCCTTGATCGTAGAGAAGTCCCTTGAACACGTGCCCTCCGATGTTCACGGCCGTCTGATACGCGAACTGCTCCTCCACATCGTCCATTGCACTTACTCTCACACACCGGAACACCGCTGGGGAACTCACCTCCGCTGGAAATGGTGCAAGCTCCAACCCTAATATTTGTTTTTTTAATGATATTTGAAGAAATTAAAAATGAAACAAAAGGGAAAGTAATGGAAGCAGTTAGTAGAGTATAGAGTGTAAATTTCATGGATTTTTTTTTCGTCAGTTTTACCAACGAACAGTGACAGAATGAAAACAGAAGAAAAACAGGAAAGTGGGTGGCTTATATGGACTATGGTCCGGAGGAGGTGGACTTTGTCACACGCAAAGGATATGGATTTGATGGGATCCAACTCGTAGTGAAATTAAGTCCAGATGAAAGATCTTACTATTTTCTTTTTCCTTGCATTAGAGAATTGTACAGTTATTTGTTTCATGGACTTACTTACCAATGTCCAAAATTGGAGTCTGAAAATCATAGGTTTATATATATAATATAATCTTTGTTTGTATTGTAAACTACAAGCTTACCTGACGTGTTAGTGGGTAAACGAACGCAGGCAAGAGAAGAGCCTCCAGCTCCTCCTTGATTATCTCTCGGCCTTTTGGGAAACTGTAACTGCTGTTGTTGTTGTTGTTGTTGTTGTTGCTGAAGAGCAGAGAATTGTTCCTGCCTCTCGCGGCGTTTGGCAGCAGGAACCCAAGTGCTCTTGACGTGTGTTTGGCACTGAAACCCTCGGCTCTTGCAACAAGTTCGGCACCGCAAGTGAGGACAGTCTTTCTTGGCTTGGTTCCCGCAGTCCTGGCAATTCATTCCGCTCGATCCTAAACCACTACCGCCGCCGCCTCCGCCTCCGCCGCTTCCTTGTCTCATCACCGTCAGTCTCAAGCCTGAAGATGAGTCATCCGAGACGTTGCCCTCCAAGTTGTTGTTGTTGTTTCTACGGCTAGGATCCACTCCAAACGCGTAGTAGTTCAAGCTTTGCTGATGTGGATGAGGAGGATGATGATACTGTGGCCATAACTCGAAACCCCCCTTGTTGTTGTAGATCTCTTCGTTTCCGTACGAAAACAGGTTTAAATTTCCTCCGCCTCTTTCATGATCCCCTCCGTCTTGTTTATTTCTTAGCCCTTGATCTCTTCCTCCTAGACTACCGAAGAACCCAGCCATTTCTCGCACATGAAAATGACCCTCAATTTGGGGTAAAAATCCATATCAGAAGATCAAATCTTGATTGCAGATCAGGGATTCTGACACCCGGGTTTTCCAGGGTTTCAACTTAATTTGCTTTTCGAACCAACCGACCGATCTGATACTCACTCTCACTCTCTGTTTATGAGAGAGAAAGAGAGAGAGAGAGAGAGAGAGAGAGAGAGAGTACTGTGTGAATCTAGCTATGTGATCTTCTTGTTATGGTGAGGGGGTTGGGTTTTGTTTGGCAGCCTTTTTGAGGGGTTAATTGTTGGGAATATTTTAGGGTAAGAAAGAGGTAAAACTAAGTTGTTTTGTTGTTGATGAGTTGGGTTTTCAATTCTGGTGGTGTCGTTGTTCGAAGCAATAATGGCACGGAATTAGAGCCCTGCAACGCCGCCATGGAAACTGCACCCACTCTGCTCTCTCTCTCTCTCTACTTAGCCCTCATCGATCATTTAAGACAACTACGCCAAACGAAAACCTATCTTTCTCTCTATCTCTGTCACATACACACCAGTTTTCTGTGTGCGAGAGATAAGAGACTGTTACTGACTGAGAGAGACTCAGTACTGAGTGAGTGCGGAGAACAGAAGAAATTAAAAAATAAAAATTCTGTACCACTAGCTAGCCAATTCTCTCTGGTCTTCTTCCAGTTTCTATGAACCTCATCAACCAAGCACGGTTGAATCACAGTCGTCGTAATGCCACGGAACGGTCACTATACGTCCACGTGCCGGTACATCAGCTTTTGCTTATTCGTGATTACACCGGAAAACCCGCTACTACTACTTTTTTTCTGACCATCCCTATGAATGAATAATTAAGTTTTGTTTTTTTTTTACCCATTTCAATCCACCAACACCAAGCAATCTTACCTCCCAAAAAAGGACATACATTATAAAAAAAAAAAAAAAAAAAAAAAAGGACATGCACGATGCAACCTCCCTCCCTCCCTCGTTCAATCACAGACCTCTCTTTACCCGCCATGTGTACTTTTAGCCAATTAATGTATTCAAATCGAGTGTTTTAGCAGCGCCTGTGATAACGAGCTTCACATCGCGCGTAAACTATTTATCTAAAAGAAAAATTCTCATAAATTATAAAAAAAAAAAACATTTTTTGAGTGTAACGTAATTTTGAGCTTTACGAAATTGTGTGGTATTGTTTTCTTGTGGAATATATTGCCTCGTATTCCACTAAAAATTCTTCGGGTAATCATTTTATGATTGACTAATTGATACAAAAAATTTGTTTTGTACAGTAGTGGGGTATTGAGCTAGAGATTGTTGATTCACTTATGATGATAAGGTCAACATCTTTGATGGTTATATTTAACGGAATTAGGGTAGATGGGCTGTTCCTATATTAGTACTGTAGGACATGCACCCCCCAGATCAATGTTGGTTATATGCCAGCAGGCAGCAATATCAATATTGTGTTGTACATTTTTCGATATTATGGAATCTATTGATAACAACTACCTTTATTATTTAATCTTGGGGAGATACAACACAGGTTTTATATGTTAAACGTTGCTAACATGCGATTTGTGTGCTTGAAGAGTTTATTCTAATAAATGGTTCTTATATTGGCTAAGAAAAAGAAAAAAGAAAACACTTGAACATGTTTGGTTAACTGATTATAAAGTTTGAAAGGAGAAAATCTTTGCGATTTCATGTTTGATTTACGGATTGGAATGTCATACAATAAGAGAAGTAAAGATTGAGATATTAAAAATTTTAAACCCTTACTCTCATGTGAGATTATATTTTATAGAAACATTAATCATGTTCAAAAACTCTTAATTTCTCAACAAAAAAAATCTTAATTTCTTAATTGGTTTCTTATTGTTCTCATTTCTCAAACTATAGTCTTGAGTTCCCATATATCCTGTCAAGATTTTTGAATGATTGCACTTTACAAACCAAAATGAGCCTTATACAAAAACTCATACTATAGCTCAAAAGATTGTCCACTGATAGATTTAACCAATATTGTTGTTTGATTAAGAAAGCTTATTTTACGCTTTCAACACATATAATGAGATTTGACTGTCATTTGTATTTTATCATGCATAGAGCTTATATTATTACCCAATTCAAGAATTTGTAATTGTAATTAATAATGATTATAGGAGGAAATATATGCGTATATATACATATCCAAGGAAAATGAATTCGCGTGTATGTGTTGCTTAATGATATCAAGTTAATTTCTTGCATCTTTATTTATTTTAAGCATGTGTTGAGAACAACTAATTAGATGTCTATACTTGTACATGTCATCAACAACATGAAAGTGACAAGCATATATATATTTCCTATTTGGTTCTGCTCCGATCCCTTCCCTGCTACGGAGGCTATCTCAACCTGCAATTTCGATCCACTAGAATCGAGTTGAAATTGAACCCCATATTTTTTGCCAACGAAAAAACAAAATGACTAAGTGGGTTTCAAGTATATTTTTCAACCATATATAGATAAATTTTATGAAGGAATATTTATGTCAGTTCATTGCATAACTCATAGGTCATTTCCCCCAAACAATTCATAAATATCTCGTTAATTAACCCCAATTAGTCTGTGATGATTGGCCTAAGTAGATAGGAAATACGGTTCGTTGCTGTGGAGTGTACTT
This sequence comes from Rubus parviflorus, assembly GCA_029955375.1. Lineage (NCBI taxonomy): Eukaryota > Viridiplantae > Streptophyta > Magnoliopsida > Rosales > Rosaceae > Rubus > Rubus parviflorus. Next base: position 1,127,134 of record JARGGL010000001.1, on the reverse strand, counting down.
CAGCAAATCCTGGCTTGGGAGGAGCTAATTAGGCAGCAGTAGAAAATTAAAGCATTTGACCAAAAGCTGGCTTTAGTAAAGAGAAAATGGCCTTTTCATGAAAGACAGTCACGTGAATCCCCCAAATTAGTGCCCACTAATTATTGGATTTCAAATATACAAATAAGAGAAAGAAAAAAAAAGGTACGGGCTCCGGCCGCCTTTCGCCGATGTCGCGCCGTACGCTGCCCTTGACTCTCTGGTGGTGACTCAGTTTTAAACTTTTAAACAGAACAAAGCGTCAAAGCGTTCATTTCATCCATTAATTTTTGTTACTAAACCTTATTTTGGTCAATAACACCCCCCGAAATAGGGTTAGAAAGTAGGCTGGACCCTAGCAAAAGCAATGTGTGGCCCTGCCGTATTACCCAATACCTACTTAATTACCCTCGATCAAAATTTGAAGTTGGTTATTGCTTTGTTGACAATAATTTCGTGCATCGAGCTCAACTACAGCATACTGGCTGGTGCAAGCAATTCCTCAAAATTAGTGAAAAGTCGTAAATAGAATTTTAATCAGGGCCTTCTTGGTGTTATCAATTTTTTTGATGCCGGATTGGGAACATTCGGACGAGGCCATCCATTTTGATTGTCAATAATCAAAGAGATAAATAAGAACGCTAGGGTTCCCCAAAAAAGATCAGAAAGATAAAATAAATTGAGGGAGGGGAGAGAGAAAATTAAGGAAGATGGGGGATTTTTATTGGAGAGGAGATGAATGATATTCTGTGTGGAAGTTCCAATAATTGTGTCTCTTTCTTTCTTTCTTTTGCTCTCGAGCCCAGTGCTTTCTTCTTGCTATTGACTCCAATCCTTGTCCTTCTCGCTTTCTTAGCTAGTTTCCTCTTTCTATTATAATTCATGTCTAAAGCTCCATTTTTACCTGCAAAGGCCAAGCTCTCAACACCACCATTCATCCTTGACCCACATGGAAAAAGGTTGTTATTTCATTTTTATTTTTACATGCACTTCTCCTACATTGACCATTTGGTCCATCGGATACATCAGAATACAACTTTTGTTTTACATCACGCGTTAAAATGAATCTTTAAGATTTTAAAAATCAAATTGTAATATGTGTTTCATCATCATTATAAGTCTTGTGCACTGATGTAATAAGACCTAAACAATGATGTACCAGTTTGTTAGCAAGATCATATTAGATTATATCTTCTAAATACGTGCTTAAATCATCATTATATTCTTTCAAAAAAAAACATCATTATACCTAATCTTAATAAGTTGATGACTTGATGTTATAATTTTGTAATTTAATCATCACGACTAGATAAATTTTGTTTGTACCTCCTTTAATGTTTTCCTACCTCGACTTCTACCGCTAGCATTTCCTATTGAAATTAATCTCCAAGTTAGCTACATCTCATACTCTTTAATTACATACTCCCGTGTATCTATTTTTGAAGTTATAAGATTTGTTCGCTATACCTATTTTAGGGTTCTTAGTTTGAAAAGAATAGTATGTATAGATGAGAGTATATGTTATACGCCTACTATTTTAATATTTTGAGGAGGTCTAGAGAGAAAATAATTTAGAGTATATGTTTCTACTATGGAAGTTCGAATAAAAATTCTCGTATGTTTTTATTTTTAAGGAAATAAGCATATATTAGATATAATCACGATTACAATCGTTAATAAGGGCATTTTGAACAGCAGTAGGAGCTATAATTAACCTAACAAAGTTAATATGACAACTTAAGGCAGAACAAACCATAAGTTGTCTAACTGGTTTTTCATTTACATAGTTAAAGCTTACTTCTTGGAAATAGAAAAACAATACTACTACAAATTGATGTAGACTCCTTGTCCCAGAAAAACGGGCTGTGCTGCTCGCCAATTCATTCAATTGTGGTGCTCACAGGACAGTAGTCCAACTGAAACTCATTAAAACAATAAAGAATGACCTCCACCAATTTGCAGGGAATGAAAAATAAAAGAAATACTAGGCGAAGATTAGAGCTATATGCGGCTCAAAGTTACTGCCTCCAAACGCACTTAGTCTCTGTAATTATTGAGCTAGCCACAAGGTAGGGTCTTCGAAAAATAAAGAACCCCAAATCTCCAAGTTTACCACCTGGATCCCATACAAACCTAAACCAGATTTCATAACAGATGAAGGATAATCCCTTTGCACCTGGCACTCGAAGTAGAGGATAATCCCGAGAACCGAAATTAATCCAAACATCCCAGACGGCCAAGATCAAAGAAAAACCAACACCCTCATGATAACAATGAAAACTGAAGTGAAAAACCTAGATAGACGAAAAAGCCCGCTAGGATACTGATGTCCGGCGGAGCAAGCCACGACCAGTGCTGGTTGCGATGCCAAAAAAGTGTCAAAAGGTACCAAAGTCATGACGGCTAGAGTTTAGAGAAGATAGATTATCAGAAAGAAAACTAACATAAAACACAACAGTGTTGGTTGCCCAAGGGGCTTTATGTTGTAATTTTTTTGTTTCCTATCGAAAAAAAAAAAAACACATAAATCACAGTCCAAAATAAAGAAATACATTCTCTATATACGGTAATGGTATGAGGCACGTATACAGGGGTATTGGTACGTCTACATCATTTTAAAGGTCCCCACTGTATATTTGTAGGGTAGGTCCAAGTGTCCAACGTCAAGTTGAGGTGGGGTATGACTGGCAGTTCGGATAGTGTCCACCACCCGACATGATGAGAATTGAGATTTTTAGGCTGAGATGGTATTGGTAGGTTACCCTTTATAAAAGATTAAAAGCAGATTATTGGCCGCCTAAATGTCATTATATGTCTCGTGAAAGACTACACGAGAAACAAAGTTGTCCGGGTCCATATACAAATTCAGCTACTAACCCACAGAAAAAAAGTTGGGCCGAAAGTAGAAGATTAGAAACCCAACTGGCCTGACCCACCAATCAGATTAGAATTTTTTTTGGTCCTAAGCAGAGCAATCAATAATTTGAAAATAGAGTACGTAATATTCCGTTTTTAATATGTCGGTGTTGATGTATGTTTTGTGAGTGCTGTACTTGATGCAGTTTATTTAATGAAATTATTCACTTTGATAAAAAAAAAAAATAACCAACCAACTCCTCGGTTCCCTCATTCATCGAGTTTCGGTTATAATCCATATGGTAATCTAAACCAAAGTACCAGGAAGCTGGGAACTAGCTAGGGGGAGCTGCCTTACATAAGCTTACAGCAGCAAACCCTAGTATAAAAATAACATAATAGTACTGATAAGAGTCTATTACTATACAAGTTCAACATCAGACAACCAAACTTATTACAAACCCTCCTGATATTATAATCTAGGAGATCATAGGATATATGTACAAAACCCAAAAGTCTAATACAGTCACTATGATAAACTGCTTGATTTACTAATGGTTCTGGTTGGATGTATGCATAGCAGCAACAGTGGAGACCATGCTATCCACCCCACAAGCATTGTGACCCCTGCATATCTTGTAATACCCTTCCTCTCCCCAATTCTGTCCCCATGAATTCTTGATGATCCAGTAAGGCTTTTCCTTAAAACGGATCGGAGCATAGCCAGAAGAGCCATAACCCACCAGAAGCACCCCGTGATCCAGACGTTTTGCGCAGATGTAAGGGCATGAAACTCCCCCTATGTATGTTTGCATGAACACTGCGTTGATGCCAATCGCAAGAGGGCCATTGTGGACCAAATTTGCAGCAATTTGATCTTCGTCAAGGGAAACAACGCTGAAGTTGGATACAGTAGCAACAACTTTGCTCTTGTCGAATTTACAGGTACCACGATCAGTCCCAGTGTAAGGGTAGTCCTTCTCTTGCTCCAAACCACCAGCCTTGAGTGCGTACTCAAAGGCATTGGTCATCAGTCCACCACTACAGCCTGAGTCACATGAACCATATTCTTCTGGGTCACACTGCAAAAAGGCTCTATATAAGAGAATGCCATGACATCGTAACATAGTCAAATATAGTACAACACTATTCAATTAGAGATAAGAAAGCAACCAACTGCCCACACAAATACTTAATTCTACATTTCTACCACTGGTACAGGTAAAATTTCGCAGTTCTTTCCGAAATGAATGTAGATGAAGCAGGATTATGAGGAGACTCATAATTTAAGCATTGAAGAAGACACCAAAAAGATAACCATGATCTGAAGCCACATATGCTTCCTCTTTGACCTTCATATGCCCATTAAAAATCAAATCTTCAAACAAACTAGTCATTCCGATCCGCTTGAAATCCATAGGGTACGTCAAAAACGCACACTCAGTCAAGCAATTAGCAAAAGCTCAATCCTTCCGGATTTTCTAGAAAAAAGTTCAATATTTTGAAGTAGAGCAGAGCTCAGCTTATATTCTATCAGCAAATAAGGAAGACACTACTATATACATGGAAATTCTACTGCTGACGAACTAGGGTCAAAAACTTAAACTTAATCGAGCAATTAGCGCAAGCTAAAGTCTTCATATATATATATATATATATATATATATATATTGAAGTAGAGCAGAGCTCAGCTTATATTCTATCAGCAAATAAGGAAGACACTACTATATACATGGAAATTCTACTGCTGACGAGAACCCCAAAGGCAAAAAGCCTTCATATTTTGAAGTACAGCAGAGGTCAACTTAATAATCTATTAGCAACATAAGATAAATACATGGAAACTGTAAACTCAGTGAAGCAATTAGCTAAAGCTTAAGCCTTCAAGGTTTTGCGGAAAAAGTAGAATACTCAAAGCATATTTAGCAGAGATAAACTTAGATTATATGAGCAACATAACACAGAAACTAGTATATTTACAATGGTAAGTTAAGATGTATTTTTTTTTTCTAGGTCTGCATTAAGATGTAAATTGAAGAGAAAAACCTCATGATCACAGTCCACTAGCTGCTGCTCACTAAGACTCACGAGCTCCCCAGTTGACAAATAATGAGCTCCTTCTAGTGCTCCCGCCGCACTAAATGACCAGCACGAACCACATGCACCCTAATATACACCCCAAAACAAAATCAACACTCCATAAACATAAAAAATCAAGTAATTAATTGATCTTAATATATATCACGTGTCTGACCGTACCTGGTCCTTGACCGGCGTGACAGCATTTTTGTCACGCCAGTCGAAGTCGGTGGGAAGATCATTGGTCGGAAGGATCGGAGCGGTGTGAGCGTCCGCAGGTAGTCGGAGACGCTTGAGTCCGAGAAAATTCCGGCGAAACTCCTTGGGAGTGAGATCGGAGAACTTGGTGACACCGTGAACGGCAGTGGGATCGATCCCCTGGTGCCTTTTGGCTCGGCGCAGGTTGGCCTTGAAGACGCCGAACCTGTAGTCGTGCTCCTCTTGACTCGCGTAGGTCTTTCCGAACGAAGATTTGAAGTTGGAGAAGTGACGCTCAGCGTGGAGGAGTGGATCGTCCGCCTCCGGCACGACTTGTCGGATCAGAGGATCGCCGCCGTCAGTTACGGTGGACGCAACCGCAGAGGATAGGAGACAATGGAAAAGAAAGACAGAGAGGAGAGCGAGGCGATGATCCATTGTTAGTCTGAGGGGTGAGCGAGTGTGTGAAGGAAATGGGGATTTTATTATACAAGAGAAATGAGATATTTGTGGGGTTTGGATTTGTGTGGGTGAGCTTCCCAGAAAATTGTAAATTTGTATACACGTGGTTTGTTATGGTTCGTGTATTTGTCATCAAGTGGAGAGCTAAGTAACAAATACCAGAAAAAGATGGGTTGGTTGGTTTCCTTGCTCCATACGGCTTTATGTAATATGGTCATGGCTTGGCGCTACTCCATTATTGTTGCTTGTCTTCTTCATTATTATTGTTTCTTAAATGGAAATACTCTCTATCATGAATGTAAAGAAAATGAAATTTCCCCTTCTTATATTCACTTAAATTTGAAATTTGGACACCTCTTATCATACAAGAGTGTACCACATATACCATGTTTTTTAGCCATAAAATTCACCTAATGAGCTCATCCAAACCATGGCGTATTGAGGCGTTCGTATGGAGTGTAATACATCCTTGACATGCTTGTGAATATGAAAGTACATGGGTTAATTGAACATGTGATTTATGATGTTATTGTGTATCGAACTTCTCTTAGACTATCTTAAAAGAAAGGCGATAACTTGATCTTGTTTTTCATGCTATCATATCGCAGAGTGACTACTCTCATCCGTTTTATAAGAGTCCAAAATATTGTTTCTTTTGAATCGGTAGCAACAAGTCAAGGGTAGCACCACTTTTGGTCCAAATCGTCGGCCTAATAATTTGTGCCAACGCGAAATTTTTTTTGGGCACAACACGAGCTTATGTAAGTCAATAAACTGAGTAATCAGTTACGTTTAGTCGATTCATCAACGCTGCAAAAAAAAACACTGCTAAGACATATATGAGTAACGATGCCACGTTCTCATTATTTGCAAGAAATGATCCACCGGCGTTGAAGATACGAAGAAGGGCCGAAAAACAAGTAGTGGTAGTTTAAGAACTGAAATCTTCTGTTGGAGAAGTTGGGCCTGTTGGCGTTAAAGGCCCAACAAAGAACCAAGACCTGCCAGGTACCGAGTCTTTTGAGTCACGAGTAATTTTACCGCCTGCTTTCAGGAGTAGTGATACGCCGTGCTCAAGTCTATACTACACCTGATTCTAGTTGGTTGCAACTGTGGAAAGTCAAACAACGAACAATACCCTCCCTTGTAAATAAAGCGAATGCGCTATTGACACGTACACTGCGCATCGAATGTTAAGGCTCTTGTGCAGATTTTGACTTGGCGTTTCTTTTGGTTGAATTCCGGTCAATCAAGGTTGGGGAGCTCAGAGATGGAGGAGAAGCCGTCGGCGAAGAAGGCGAAGGCGGAGGAAGAGCCGGTGGCAAAGAAGGTAAAGGCGGAGGAGGAGCATGGGCATGGTAGTAATAGTAGTAGCAAAAGCTTGGATACTGCGAAAGCCGATAAGTTGGTGTGGCTGATGAAGTTGCCGCAGGCGGTGGCCAAGTCTTGGAACTCGCACCCTTCGTCTGATCCCCACCCTGTCGCCAAAGTCGTCCTCTCCTTCGATCCACTCGAAGCCGATGAAACCTCTGCGGTGCAGGTATTCACTACTTCTCTCAATTCGATTATGCGCTTAACTAATTGGTGCATTCGCGGAGTTTTTAGTGCTGCAATTTATTAGTTCTACGCAGATTTTGTTGAATTAGGGCTCGAATATTAGAAAGATTGCAGTTTTGTTGGTTCTGTGTTTTTCACCAAAACCCTAATTTATATTGTGTACTGCCACGGCGACACTAATTTTCTTTTATTTATGATATAATGTTCTTTTTCTACAATTTAATCGGTAGGAGTTGTGAGTTCTTGTACAACATGAGAATGAAACAAGACTCATCCTAGAATGTAGCTACTAAATTTAGGTTTGAAAATGTCTCAATTTCCATTCTCTGTTGCTTACACCTTCCAAATTTGCAATCAGTTCAAAATGGAGATTGCGGGCACCGAGGCTGGGAATAAGGGGAAGAGTTATTCTATGAATATGTCTAAAGACTTTGTTCCAATGTGTGTTTTCTCCGAGGCAAATCAAGGTAAGGATCAGAAATTAGATTTTCTGATACATTTATACCGAGACATGTTTAAGTAATTCATGAATATCTAATGTAGTTCTATTTATATCTTGTTTAATGCACTTTCGTAACTAATTTTCAACTTTATGTAGATTTTTATGCTACAATTTTACGGAAAGCCAGTTTGTTTAATTTTAAAGGCTACACACTAGAAAATGCAGAAAGTGGTTGTTGGGCAGTTGAAGTAGACTGATTGACAACATATGACTATCTTTCATCGATTCCAGGGATGCTTCTTATATGACTAACCGGCTAATTTTTTTAAATTTGAATGGCCACAGATTAGAAATAGGGTATAAGACAATTGCTTGTTGTCCTATTGAAATTGTCTGGTTGAAAACATGTGCTGTATCTATGTTGTTGAAATACTCTCCTTCATCAACTAAAATCACGAACATGAACATGCACGGAGGAGTCCAATTACCGGGATAAGCTGCACAGATGTTATAAACTAATGACTCTATCTAGGTTCCATTGGTCTGTCCAATCATATGTCATATATTGTGCCTTTATTTTCTTTCAATCCATTTCACTCCCCTTTCTCTCGTAATTGCCCTGTTAAAATGGTCCACGACCTTTGCCTTCATTTTAGGCAAGATTTCTGTGGAAGGAAAAGTGGAGCACAAGTTTGACATGAAGCCCCATGGTACAAACTTTGAGGAGTATGGGAAGATGTGTCGTGAAAGGACAAACAAGTCCATGATCAAGAATAGACAAATACAGGTAGCCATATCTTCCATTTGTTTCTGTTATAGAAGCTCATTTGTAAGTGTATAAGAGATCTTATTTATTTTTCTCTTTTGCCGGTTTAATTCATTTGAAAGGTGATCGACAATGACCGAGGAGTACATATGAGGCCCATGCCTGGTATGATTGGCTTGATTTCTACCAATTCCAAGGTATCTACTTCCTTCAATACAAAGTTACAAACTAATACCTGTAGTGTTAGAAGTGTGGCCTGGTTATTTATTTTGCTTTTTGTTTCCTACCCCTTGTTTTCTTTGAGAGCACATCTGTTAGCCTGGGAAGTCCAGCCCACAGGCACATTTTTTTTAGCATAGAATCTGTCTAGCTTTATATGGTTGTTATGTGTGATCGTAATGTTTTCCGGGATCAAGGAAAACCATAGTTATAGACATTATGAGACGAACTAAAATGAAATATATCTTTTGCTTTCTGGTAGAGTCTAGATGTGTGAAATGTGATCCTATACAGATATAAATCTTGGGTTCAGATATGAAGGGTTATGCTTATGCTCCCTTTGGCTACATGTTTAGAAGAAGCAAAGGAATAATATTTGAATTTTAATATGCCAGGATAAGAAGAAACCTGTACCGGTTAAACAATCAGATGTCAAAAGGACTAGAAGGGATCGTGGGGAACTGGAGGATATAATGTTCAAGTTATTTGAAAGACAACCAAATTGGGCATTGAAGCAGCTTGTGCAAGAGACTGATCAACCTGCGGTATGTCTTTACTTTTTTAGCCATTTGCTTATGTTTTAAGTAGTGTACTTAGATTTTGCAACTTGGTACCAGTTAATATTTACAACTTTCGTATGATTTTTCATCTGCAGCAATTCCTGAAAGAGATACTAAATGAGCTGTGTGTATACAACAAAAGGGGAACCAACCAGGGTACTTATGAGCTTAAGCCAGAGTACAAGAAATCTGTTGATGATACAACTGCGGAATGATTCTTCTCTGCCCATCTAAGCATCATCCTCTTTCCCTTTCATCAAGCGCAAGTTCTCATTTTAAAGAAAGGGTGCCTGAGGAACGACAAAGTAACACCATCAACGAGAACTGTAGACATGGGAGACAGTTGCCCCCTTTCGTCTTTTTAACTCTCACAGTTATACTCTCTTATTTTATCTGACCAGAGATAAAACGCTTCCATAGTGGACAAGCATGCATAAATTTGAATTAGCGTGTACATCCATAAGACTGGGTTTCCTAGTGTTTTAGTTTGCGAACACTAGAGATGCTAGGACAGCCATTTCAATGCAATCATATCGATACAAAATTTAAAATTTGATTGCCTCTGTTATTTTCTTCCTCTGAGAAATGACTCTCAATACTCTAAACGCTCGATCGTTTCACCAATAAACTGGGTTACATAAATTCTCATCTAATTACAAAAAAAAAAAAAAAAAAAACAGCCACTTAAGACCTTCTCAATCCAGCCTGTTCATATCCTGCCTACCTTAGAGAAAGTTGGACGGAATGGAACAAAGCCTCGTATTGTCTGAAGACCATCTCAATCAAGCAAATGAACGCACGGATCTCTGCATGCCTTTAAACTTTTTTTTTTCAATAAGCTTATAATGAGTTTCACGTAATGTAACATCAAAGACCTATTTGGGTTTGGAATTTTATTTAGCAGCCGCCACTAAAGCAACATGTATATCTCCCATTCAAATGAGTATCATCGATCGTAGACTGATTCCTCTTCCTCGAATATCATCATTGCTCGCATTATCTCTACCCCAAAATGGTCAGAATATTCTTCCACGTACATTCGTCGACGATAACTTATTTATATATAAATTCGCATATTTTCTCTACTACATAAGACTATGCACTTTTAAAATACATAGTTCTAATGTTAACCGTCAGATCAGATCATTTAAACAAATCTAATGGCTGACATTAGAGCTATATATTTTAAAAGTACATAGTCATATGATGGCGAAAAATTCTATAAACCCGAATCACATTATATACGTACACTAATTAAGCTCATTAGTTTCATGGCTTCCGCGTGATTACACTATGCTAATTGACAATTAATGATCCGTAAAGAATTTAGTAAATGGGTCGGAGTGAGTGGATTGATAAAAATATGCATGAACATCATGGCCGGTTAGAATTAGGTAAAGGAGGTTGAGGCCTTGTCAAATGTCATGAATCACGCGAAGAGGGTCCGGAAATCGACAAACTAGGAATCTCCTCTGTTACCTTTGGAAGATTAATTTTCGCATCACCTTTAGTTTGGTTTCAAAAGATTCCAATATTATCTTCTCAAAGATCAAGCTAGCAATATGATATATCGATCAACTGAGGAAGGTTATATATATACTCGATCAAGATGAGGAATGATGGTGATCGATGAGGAAGTAGTCCAACTTCATGCACATTAATGAGGCAGTACTAGTACAAGTAGTAGTGGGTTATTGGGATACCTTTAGTTTTGGGACCCTAGCCGGCCTTCTTCTTTTCCACAATGGTTGCAAATTGAAAGTGAAGGGTAATGGAAACTCTGTCACTCCCATGAACGTGGATACCAAAAGTGGCAAACCAATTAATGGAGAGAGAGAGAGAGAGCTAGTGAGAAATCAGAGGGAAAATCTCAAAGATGGTACGTACGTATGACTAGGAGTGGTCTGCCACAGCATGTTGCAAAGATCAAATCTAAACCCTACAAGACTCTTATGACACGTACAATTGGATCCTTCTGGTGAAATGCGTCTTCCATCTTTCAGCTTCTTCTTGTAGCTTGGGGCTCAGTCACCTCAGTGAAAGTTTTTACGTACTTCATGGATGACACCGTCAACCAACTAAAATGAAAGAAATAAATGATCGAAAATTAATATTGCACCGAATTAATCCTGTTCGTTGTGCAAATTAGATGCTCTACCAGTTCGTCCTCTTTGACCATAACCCTTTATTGGGTGCGCAGCTAGCTGATTGATCTTCTTGTTGTGATTAGGTTGATAGGTGGTTTTGCTTTCCTTCGATCATTGCTAACTGATCGTACTAGTGTTTTGGTTAAGTTCTAATAACTCTAGCTGTTTTGGTTAAGTTCTAATCATTAACCACACCTAGAGCAACTAACTCGAGCAAATTTGATCGGGTTTGATGAAATTTCATTTTCTTCAAACTTGCGCACTGTAGGAAATCAGATGAAGCATCACCTATAGCTATTACGTTAGGAGCTAGTATGGCAATGATAAAGCCAATTCGATCAGAAACTTGCAAAGTAGGAGAGGATCGAACTAATTTGTTTTTTGTTATATATATATATATATATATATATATATATATATATATATGTTACTCTTAATAAATGCCCCGATTGATTGATCACCATCACCATAATAAAGATCTCCAGTCAAAAAGGGAGGAAGCCAATTGACTTTGATAGAAAGCAAATTAGCCGAAATTCTTCATTCTTTAGATTATTGGACACGCAATTAGTTCATGAAGATCTACATGAACCTATCTAATCACGTAGGGTCGTCGATCTCTAAACCACAGCAAGAGCTGGTTATTAATCTCTAAACAATTTTTAGCTCATTTCCTACGTACAATATCGTATATTCACAAAATATATATGCGTCTTTAATTAGCCCCTTGGCAATGTTCACATACTAGTGTTCGATCGCGGTGGGTGGGAATCACTTTATGTGCCAAAAGAGCCAAACAAAAGCAATAAAGATATCTTGATCGATCACTAGTGGGTTTCTCACTCTGCTATTTAGTGAATTTTTTTTTAAAGAACCAAAACCAACCCACATAAAGCTAGAAGGATCTTTCCAAAGTAGGGATTAATCGGTTTGGCTTTATATCTCACTCTGATCTCATTTACCAAACATGAAGATATAGTTTAGTTTTTTCCTTCTTGTATTATTATAGTGATCGATCGATTCAATGCATCTTCTCAGATTGCATAAATATTCCAGACCCCTACGTACGTACCCTCCTCCCCCAGCCCCCAAAACAAAAATAATGAAACCAGTAACAATTTTATTCTGGTAGTTATTCGATTAATTTTTTTTTTTTTTTTTTTTTTTGATCCATTGGAGGTGGGCCGGTCAGGAACCAGCACCCACCTAAGAACACATGCAATTTGGAGTTATTCGATTAATTTATTAACTGCTTAAAGTTGACATTGATATATGTACCTATTATCTGAATCAAATTAATAGAGTTTTTCATATCTTTTTCTGACTCAAATTTTTCCAAGAACAAGAGAGAATCTCCTCAAACTTCAAAAGAAAAAAAAAACTTCAGAAGAATATAATTAACAAATTAAAACCCGGAATTTCAGGGGATCTTAGTGCATTGGACAATCACACCCACTTGATTTTAGTCATTTGTGACTTCAAATCATCACCTTGTACATTTATTTGTTGGCTTATTAGAACTTTTACATAAGTGGGTCTAATTAACTTAGTTGAGCGGCGGTTGAAATATAGTATCTGTCTGGCAAACTTATGTTTAATTTGTGTACCATTTCTAAACAATGTCGAGACATTAGCAAAGATACTAATTAATTAAGAAGAAGCATAAAAAACGTCCAACCATGATGAGGGTAGGCCACATGCCATTATATACCATCGAATATGACCCGAAAGGCCAATTAAGCTTTAGTTTAGTCAATAATCAAGCAAGCTAGGCCGGCTCAAACTTTTATCCCCTAAATTAATTAAGTTTGCATTAATTTCCGTTAAATTAATTGCGATCGAGCTGCATGTATAGTAGCTAGTGATAGCTAGCAGCATGGGCAGGCTTAGTGAACCCCTTTGAAATGTTGCATTCACTCAATGTCCCACAGACTCCTCCATGAATCTGAGAAGACCTATATATAAAGCTGAAAATGAGAATTGGACCATAGTTGAGAACTTGAGATATATGGGCGTAACCAAAACCAAACTAAATATTGAGATTCATTGAAGGAACCCCATCAAGCTAACACTGAAGGTGACTAGCTAACTATAATTGGAAAACATGAGACAAGATTCACACCTTGTCTCGAAAGTGCTAAACATTGAATTAAAGGCTGAGGAAGACGACTCTGGTTGCATTCAACCAGTTCATCATGGCTGCCTCCCAATTAATTAAGTTTTTGTAACATCTTAATCATGGTTTTTACCTTAATCCATGCGAATGTTAATTACACGTCTGTTACGTACGTATAGCAAATCTATTGAGTATTAACAGAATCATTAGCAATAATAATGTTAGTTAATTAATTCAAATATGCATGCCAAGCTTCAAAACCTTCATTGTGGTTGTCTAGAGAGATGTACGATATTCATAAAACCCTAGCTGTCAACGTGCCACGTGTTCCAGATGCAGCGATGCACATGTAATGTTGGTGTCACCATGTATGCAAAATTCATCAAATATTGTAGGGTACGTAGAGACCCTTATGTTACTACTCAAGTCTTTAAAAAAAAAAATTCAGAACACTTCCCTACCCAAAAGTAAAAAGATGTATATATATAATGTAAAAAAAAAAAAGGAAAATATAATGTAAATAGGAACAAAAACTATTTCTTCAGCAATAATTGCTGCATCCACTAACATAAAAATCCAAGTTCTTTTTATTTTTCATGAACACAGAACTCCAAATTTTGGTGTTGAAATAGCAGTTCCAAGTTCCTCGATCTGCTCTTCAATGATGGATACATGCATATCCCATATAATGCAGAATCATAGTATATATAAAACGTAACTCCACCATACTCATCTTTTATCTGCACTACCCAAAGTTGTGGGTCTCTCATCCCAGAAAAAGCTTGGTTAAACATTTTCTATATTTGTGTATTCCAGAAAAAAGATACCATATATATGTTTACTATTTAAAAAATTATTGAAGAAAAAGAATCAAATTAGTGTTTAAGGAGAGTCAAAGGGTCTCGACCAAAAACTGGGTTCGAAGATTCGCTCGTGCAAAGAAAATCTAAATTTAGCTGTCAGGCATGTACTTATTATTATGTGAGAAACTGAAAAGAGAAAGAAAGAAAAAAATAGGGCAAATGCAATTAGCAACACAACTGGCTTGGTCAGGGTGTTGTCCGACCGGTTCATGCAGGCCGGGTCAGACCCCCGTGTCCTTCTTTTAACTTTTTAGGTTTAAAATTATTATTTCTAATGTACCAAAAACAATAATTAATTATTATTACAAATCCCTGCTGTCAGATAAAAATACCTTTTAACAATATCCAAAAAGCTAAAGATATATTCTTCTTCCTGGGCAGGCCTTGCTTTTGAAATTTGGAAATGATGGTGGTCTCAATTGAAGGGGTGGCCGGCAACATGTCTCTTAAAGTGTAGAGGCTTCATTCCATTTTCAAATCAGAGTACTAGCTTCACGGCCCTGCAGGGAGTGGGAATACTAACATAGTGGAAGCTCTAGCTATTTCATTAATTAGGGTTTGCTAATTAGGATGAGAGGAGGATCAGTACTACTGGATCAACAATCTTATAAATCAAAAGTTAAAGTCGCTTTAATTCAATTGATTAAGGTTACCTACCAGTTTTAAGTGCTAAAGATCATTTTTAATTTGCTGGTATATCCCAAAAGAAATGCGCGCGCAGAAAAGATGGGGATTCCTCTTGTTGGCTGCTACTTTTTCTTTTCTAATACATTAATTTATACAATGGTCCTAAGCTAGATAGAGAGAGATAAGAAAATGGAGTACATACTTTTTTGCTTCCCTTTCCAATCTCAAGCAATGGTGATCGACCCTAATCCAAAAGAAGACTTTTACGGATCCCATGATCTTTAATCTTAACCATTCGAATCTAATTCGGTTTTCGATCTGTTTTCATCCCGCAATGGCGCAGTGTAGGAACTTTTGTATGCATCTTTTTAATCAAACGATTTTAGACGTACGTACGTTGGAAAGTTCGAACTCAAGACCAATTGCTGCAAACGATTTTAGACGTACTACAAACCCTTGCACATTGCTTGGAAATGATCGATCGAGTAGCCCATTGTTATATTTCCAATATTGTGTGAATGCAAAATTGAATGCGGTGCTTTGAACCTGATAACCAAATTATGGTATGTGATTAAGAGCGCAACGACTACTTCGACAAGTCAAAAAACTAAATTTTTCAAACCGTTCGTATTGCATGTCTTGTTGAGTCAATACCAAAAATACGCTAAATTTTTTACCATATTATCCAAAACCACTGCTAATTGACTTATATATATATATACAATGGGGTAGGGAAGGTAAGGCAAAAACATCATAACAAGGATATTCCTCAAGTGTCATTGTGTCAATACATGTGTGATGCCTGTACGTACGGCGGATATAGAAAATAAAATAATACTGAATCCAAATACGAAAAGTATGGCTATATGGAAAAGTAATATTAATTCTCGATTTTATTACATTCATGATGACGACCCTATATAATTAAAGAAATGAAATACAAATTAAGAAATTGATGAAAAAAAAAAGCTGGTTGAGGGTGGTAGGGTGGAGACGTGGCTGTGGTAGGGTTTTAGCTAGGGTTTGATCATAGGGGATGAGGACGCATGGTGTACCCACCTCCCCTCGTGCGCTCGCGCTATCTATCATCTTCAAAGAAATATCATATCCCTGTATTCATTCAACGCTAGCTTAATTATCATCATTAATAGCGTGGTGCCAAAATAGATACTGTTAATCTGTTGCACTAACTTACCCCTAATTAAAAACTAACAATTCAAATAATACAGAAGAACCAAATTTCATAATTTAAAGAGACTAGTAGTGGGAGTGCGATCGATGAGGCTTGTCTTTTCAGCTGGGGAGTGACTGAGAATATATATGCTGGTTGTGGGAGACAGCCAAAAACATTTGAAGGCTAACAACAGTTGACATTACGTCTTTTTAGGGCCATTGTGGGGTCCACACTACTGCTCACAGTCTTCCCTCCCCTCTGTATTTATACCCTCCAACTCTTACCCTAACTCACCATCACTACCCCTTCCCTTCCTCGATCATCTTACTCATCTCATTCCGTTAATCTCAGTGTTAGTTTAAGCTTAGCCTTGATCGAAAACATGGCTGATACAGGCGGTGGCTCTGACAAGAGAGTGTGGTGCTCGGTGCCCGAGAAGTTTCAGCTTCATGGAGCCATGCTGGCCTTGCAGTTCGGCTATGCCGGTTTCCATGTTGTGTCTAGATTTGCTCTCAATATGGGCATTTCTAAGCTTGTCTTCCCAGTTTACAGGAACATCATCGCTTTGCTTCTCCTCCTTCCCTTCGCTTATTTCCTAGAGAAGTATTACTCCCTTCTATCTTCTTGAAATTAATTAATAAATTATTAATAGTTAATTAACAGGTTCTTCTTACTCTTATTTGGTGATCAGGAAGGACAGGCCTGCGATTACCCTCAACTTTCTCGTTCAGTTCTTTTGCCTTGCGCTTATTGGGTATGAGAAAAGAAAAGCACACATTTTGACAAAAAAAAATGCAGTCCTTTTGTATGAGTAGCCTATGAATGATGTCATTTTTCTTGTTTTGTTAATTAAACAGAATAACAGCAAACCAAGGATTCTACTTGCTGGGATTAGACAACACATCACCCACCTTTGCTTCCGCTATACAAAATTCTGTCCCTGCCATTACCTTTCTCATGGCAGTCTTACTTAGGTAAATTAATTAAACAGCAATTAATGTTATAACTAATTAGTTTTTGAGTACGTACGTTTGTTTTGTGCTTATGTCTAAAACAACGCTCTTGTTTACATACAGGATCGAGCAGGTAAGACTAAACCGAAAGGATGGAGTTGCAAAGGTTGTCGGAACCATCTTCTGCGTGGCCGGAGCGTCAGTGATTACTCTATACAAAGGCCCAACCATATACAGCCCAACACCACCACTGCAGATGATGATGATGAGCAGTGCCTCATCATCAGTATCCATGTCTAGCATTACTACTAGCACCATGTCAATGCTTGGAGATGCAAACGGAAAGAGCTGGACTTTGGGCTGCATATACCTGATCGGCCATTGCCTGTCGTGGTCCGGCTGGCTCGTCCTGCAAGCCCCGGTTCTCAAGAAGTACCCGGCCCGGCTCTCCGTCACATCCTACACCTGTTTCTTCGGTCTTATTCAGTTCATCATAATTGCTGCAATTTTTGAGAGAGACTCTCAGGCTTGGATCTTCCACAACGGTGGAGAAGTTTTCAGCATCTTCTATGCGGTTAGTACTGCATGCGTCACTCACCACTAGTCAATTACTAACTCAGTCAAACATGATATTAAATCAGGAGAAGTCTATTATAATTTATTTATAGAACTTATAGGAAGTGTAACTAATGCTAGAAAAATTGCTTTAGTTTTTTCTTGAATATATATTGACAAGCTAGCTAGCACGCTCAACCCGGCCAACTGGTTTCTATGCATTTCCTTTTCAAAAAAATGAAAACGAATTGGGAGTGAAGCCTTCTCACTCTCGATCTCATGGTGTGTCTTTGTCATTTTCGTAGTTAGTTAACAAAGGTTGTCAGAGCACAAAGTGAAAGATTCAAATCTGTCAAGTCTATTCTCAGAAGCAAGCAAAAGTGGTAACTTGTTCATGTGCGAACCAGTTGCTAGCTAGGCTTTATCACGATTTTATATACATGTGTACGTATTATTTTCTTAATATTGAAAAAGAGAAAAAGAATTTCTGTGCAAACGCAATAATGCAGCAGGAGGAGGGTGCATGCATGGTGGTGGGTGTTGAAAGTGAAATGATGATGATAGATAGTGATTCACTACTTAATTGTGGTCTACTCTTGTTTCTAATTAATTAAATATATATTTATGTTTTGGTAAATTAATGGAAGTTAATTTGCAGGGAGTGGTTGCATCCGGGATTGCATTCGCTGTACAGATATGGTGCATCGACAGAGGGGGCCCTGTATTTGTAGCTGTATATCAACCTGTTCAGACTCTCGTTGTAGCTATAATGGCCTCCGTCGCTTTAGGCGAAGAGTTCTACTTGGGAGGGTAATCTCTCTCTCTCTCTCTCTCTCTAACCACGTGTTCATTCATCATATCCATCCATCACTCGATCTCCTAGCTAGCCCTGGCGTCCTCCATTATTCATTTGAATTTGCGCGCACCCCAGTTGTAGGATTACAAACCAACCTACACAAACATGATCGACGACCAACATGTATACATACATCCTGACCATAGATTTGATCCATTATATATAGTAGGTAATAATGCACACATGCGCACGCCTTTTTCAAAAGGACACCAATAAAGTGATAAATCAACATGATATATACAGATATTATAAGCAATTAAGACTTCTTCGGTAGATCGCTTTTGGAGGAATAAGCACTTTTGCTTAGTGACGCTAGCTTTTGTTACACTAAAAATCTAAGTGCTTCTTGTAATTGCTTTTTAAAGAGTTTTGAGATGAAATACTAATCAAATGCTTCTTCGGAAAGTACTTTTACAATCAAGCGTGTTTTTACGCCGAACATTACTGATTATGTATATGAAATCACTTCTTAGCACCCCCTTCAATGCATCACGTACGTTTTGGCTTCATCTTTGTTGTTGCGGAGTATTTGTTAATACATGCATGTACGTTAATGCTAATGGTGGATTGGATGGATGTGTATGTTAATATTGGACGTACAGGATCATCGGAGCGGTGCTGATCATAGTTGGACTGTACTTGGTGTTGTGGGGTAAAAGCGAAGAAAGGAAGTTTGCTCAAGCCAGCCTAAGAGTTCCAATTCAGTCCACTCCGAGTGATAATGTGCACTCAAACAACAGGAAAAGCCAAACCAAGACGTCCCTCACTCAACCACTCATTCCTCCATCCACCGAAAATGTCTGATCCATCCATCCAAGTCGTTCTTATGACTTTTAATTAACGACAGCTTTGTCCTTCAAGAAGAGGAGGAAAGTACCAGTACTATCGTAGCAGCTTATATATGATCAGAAAGCTTGTGTGTGTAATGAAGGTGTTCTTTCTTTTTTGTTTTCACTTTTATTCAATCGCTTTCTTAGTAGGGGAGGGAGGGAAAAATCAAAGAGAGAGATCTCAGGTGATCAGTATGATCATGATCATTGTCAGCAATGTGGACCTCACAGTATGCTTTTATATATATATATGTTAATTTTTGGTTTGATTAATTTACCAAAAAAGATTGCCAACATTGTATCTGAAATCGGCTAACTCATGCATTCTTTTTCTTTGACAACCAGCGATAGCCAGATTTGATTAAGGATTAATTACATTAATATGGGAGCAAATTGGTTAAACAAACTTAAGCACTAGCTAGCTAGCAGTATATATACCATTACAAAATCACGAGACAAAAGCCTAATGTTTGAGTTGGGTTTATATTCTGAACCGTTTTCGGCTCCAATAAAAGTTTACACGGGTTAATTTATGATTCTATATATATATATAGTTAGTTAGTGTGGTGACAAAATTGTAGGTAAGATTTTATGTATGATTATGTATTGGATCCCAAGATCACTTCATCAAAGAGAGTACTGTTAAATATTCTATGGCACCATAATCATAACCTTAGAAACTTTTTGTCAAAGCATGCATTTCATTTATAATTTAGGCTGCTTTTCCTTTGAATGATGTGAATGGCATCCATTGTGTATTCATTTCGTCCCTCCACGAAGAAAAAGAAAGAGCAGGGATAATAGTCATGAATTTCATCAATCATGTTGGAATCTAAACACAGCGTGGAGGATTATATTACAAATCCGAATGCTGAATTGGTATAAATTTCACATGCCTAATTAAATTCCTGGAATTGTCATTGACGTTTGCAACTCTCTCGATTGATTTAATGAATGAAACAATGTACTTGTCTTAGAAAAAAAAAAACAAAAAAACTGAATGAATGAATGAAATGAATACAAATACTTAAAAATTACATTAAATTGAAGAAAATGTAAATAAATTACATTAAACAGATTAACATGCACTTCTCTAAAACATAACATCACGCTTTGAAATTCCAAATGCATATATAAACTCCAAACTCGTGATCACTTCTCCTCCTCTTCCCCGTCTCTCACACTTGTGCCGGTTCCGTGTCTGCCTTTATAACGCCGTGAAACCCACAGATACACCAAGAAATTCAGGCCATTAATGGCCGTCAATATCCAATAGAAATAATCAAGCTTGCTCGTATTAAGAGTAGTCCTCAACCACCCTTTTGTTTCTCCACCAGTCGTACCCTGTATGATCTTAACGAGCGCAGTGCTTAACCAACTCCCAATCCCTATCTCACTCAGGAACATTGCACTACTTATGCTTCTCGTACCATCCGTAGCTTCGTCGTAGAAAAACTCCAGCTGTCCAACGTAAGTAAAAACCTCGGCGGCACCAATTAGAAAGAATTGTGGAAGCAACCAAAACACACTCATGCTAAGCGGCTTTGAGTAGTGGTCTCGCCGTCTCTTCTCCACCAAAGCGGCTGAAGCCAAAGCGAAGATCGAGATAAAGAGTCCGACACCCATTCTTTGCAACGATGTGAGGCCACGGTGGTGGCCTGTCTGCCTACTAATGATCGGAACTATCCATTTTTCATAGATAGGGACAAGAATGAGGGCGTTGATGGCACTGAAGATGGGGACGGAGCCTGCAGGGATTTCGAAGTTGGGGCCAAGATTGCGGTCCATAAGGGCGGCTTGGCTGATGAAGAAGGTTGAGAGTTGAGCGAATGAGACGGAGAGAGCTATGGTTGATGCCCATACGGGGAGGACTCTAATGAAGCATTTGAATTCTTCAACTTGGGTCACTGTGCATAGCCTCCAACGAGTCTTTGGGTAGTCCTCTAGGTCAGTCACCACCGCTGCTTTGTCTAGAAATCTGCAAGTACACGCTTTATTAAGTATAGTGTAACGCTTGCTAAATTTGTTTATTAAATTTTGTATCAGGCTGGACTACTGTAAGTCTGTAACTTAGAGATTTTGTTTCCAAAATAAAATGTGACAATATGTTTCATTTATTTAAATTTGGGTGCATAAATAACCTGTATTGTTCGGTGTGAGGTAGCTTTCTTGCACCCACGATATCAGACTCTTCGGTCTTGACCTCATATAGCACAGCTTCACGTCCGACTTCAACCCCTTTGGAATGGTTCCTCATTGAGACAACGATGACCTGAACAAACCTAGTAAACGGGCTTCCCATTGGCTTTTGGTAACGATAATAAGGGATTCCGACAGCTAAGATGGCAATGGAGCAAACCATGGCCACTGTTGGGATTCCGAAACCCCAAGTCCACCCTTTCTTGTCTTGTACGTAAACAAGTAGCGTGATGCCCAAGAGTGCACCCATGTTTATGCTAAAGAAGAACCAATTGAAGAATGAGTATTTCTTTTGGACTTCATGTGTATCAGCCTCGTCGAACTGATCAGCTCCAAAAGACGAGACGCACGGTTTGATGCCACCGGTTCCAAGGGCTATGAGGCCGAGTATAGAAACCATGTCTGGCCATCGGTTGCTTTGTTGCACGGTCTTGCCGTGCATGGAGGTGGGCGCAGGCTGTCTTGGGAGGCTGACACTGTCAACAAAATCATTCCCTATATATGGAAATTAAGAGTACGCTCAGGGCCATTATCAATAGCTAGCCCAGTCCACTTATATAGAGTTTAAATCTTTTTACTTACCACTGCATAAACACAAGAGAAAATAATGATGGTTTTGAAGCGACCTAAGTAAGCATCAGCAAGAAAAGCTCCAAAAAGGGTGAGAACGTACGCAGCTCCGATCCAATCTGTTACATGAGTCGCTGCATTCGGTAGCGATTGTCGCATCTCAAAGACCAAGTAAGCCACCATGTTCACGGCAATTGCGAAAAATGCTAGCCTCTCTGCTATCTCATTCACTGCAACAATGCAAATTAATCAATCATTTATGTACAAATTAATTAGTTAATGACATGTTACAATAATTTAAGCTAATTCACAGCTAATTTTAGTAAGTGATTAAAGTTATGTACCGATGATAAATGGAGAGGCCTTCCACCCTCCAGTTGTTTGTTTGTTTGCAACATTTCCCCGGAAGTCCACGCATCCATTGCTTACCAAACTAGTTGATAGGCTTCCTTCCTACATGTTTATGTTAGTTAGAAGGACAAGTTAGAAAAAAAAAATTATTCAAGCTATCATGATTGAAGAACACCTTCGATTATCCAAAAAGGGAAAAAGGAAAGGTAATATTACCTTCTTATTATCTTCACTATAATCTTGTTCAAATTTTTCCATAGAGGGCTGAATGAAGGACTTGTCATACTGCAGGTCAGAATTAGCAGCAGCAGATTCAGGTTTCTCCATTGAAGCTTAAGTTGTCAGAAGTTTGAGTTTCAGATATATATGCTACATGGAAGCTGCGAGGGCTATTTATTCAAGTTCGGTTTGCTGTAAGAACCAATTAAAACGAATTAACTTGATCGCTGTCATCGAGTACGAAAGGTTTAGTGTTTGACTTATATGACTAGGACGTTTATACAGTATATGACAAGTAAGTTTGGACTGTATTTGTGTTTTTAAGTGTGTGTGGTGGGCGGCACAGAAAAGGTATGGTTTAATAGTCTCCCGGAGTTTGAGCAAAATGCTGCAGAATAAGGCAAATGTGTTGGTGGTCATTACAATGATGAAAGAAATATATATAGCTAGGTAGGAACTAGTCAGACTGCCGCCTTATGTATGTAATTAAGTACTAGCTAGTCAGCGGGATGGACAAGAATGTTATACGTACCCGGCCTGTATCCAAATGGCATAAACCTATAGTACGTATAACACATGCATTGCAATTGGAAAGATTTGAAATCATGAGGTGAAGCAATTTACTTGAACCAAATTCCACTAAAAAAAAAGGAAAACATAATAGAAGTTTTTACCAATGACTACTAGAAGTATCATCCAGTCTTTGATTAGGTGGATATGTCAATATTGGTCGAAACTCTATTCGGCCGACTCGGTTGGGTTCCAATTCAACTTGTTAGAAAGTAAGTATACAATATATATATATATATATAACAAAGCATTTAATTCTAACTTCTTCTTTTTTGTGAAATTAAGGGAGTATTGTATTTGTAGAATGCATCCATATATATATAAGTATTTTTGGTTGAGTTGAAGGGCTTGTGCATGTAGTGATCATCTCTTTCGTATTAATTTATAAATTTCTTATATATTGGTTTGAACACTCTAACATCCCAACGTTTCCTTCTTGATATATATTGAATCATCTCTTTCTTCTTCTCCTTCTTCTTCTTCCATGATCATCTTTTTTCCAACACATATTAATTTCTTCCTTTCTTTCTTCTTCCATATGACCATCTTTTCTCTCAAAACTATATTTTTAGTGTGGCTTCTCCTTAATTACTACTTCTCTAAATGTTTTACTAATGTGTCTTCTTCAATTCGCAACCATCTTTATTATAGACTTGTTAAGAAGTTTTCACATACCTTTAATATAGAATCGATTGTGGTGTTAGTCAACTAATTTTGTCATAGTATAAATTGTGGATTTTTATTTCACATTTATATGCTTTATTTGTAGGTAAGATTTCAAAAGAAGATTGGTTATATGATCTACGATTTTTTTTTTTGCTTCATATGTCTAAGGTAGAATAAAATATTGTTTAATATCTATAGGTATTAAATTTATAGGTATTGTTTTAAATATCTATAGGTATTAATATAATCTTGCAAAGATGTAGGTATATTTATAGGTATAATGTGGGAAAATTTATAGGTATAATCATGAATCATGAACAATTTATAGGTATTTTGTAAAAATTCTTTCCACCACCATGTAATATTTGTATATTTATAAGTATAATTATGAATCATATAATCTTGAAAAGATGTATATTCAATTGATTAATATGTCTAGCTCACAGGTTTCAAAAAATTCAAGTTTATATATGTCTTTATGTGAGGTTACATCTCTCTCACTCTCTCTTCTTATACTTTTTACCTTTTAATTAGGTGTGATTCTATATGTACATATTGCTTAATTTATTTTGTACATTTTGATTAGATTGGTTATATGATCTTCATTTTTTTATGCTTTATATGTTTAGGTAGATTTACTACCTACTATACATTTTTAATATCTATTATACAAATATTCAATGAAATTAATATTGTTTTTCTTTTTTCTTTCTCATTGGTTTTTCTTTTATATGATGAAGTCTTTTTATGTTTCTCGACCTGCATGGCTGCATCCTAGATATCTTGGTTACATGCTAACACATTTAGTCTTATATGTTAGATAATTATTCAACGATGAATTGTGTAGATTTTAGATATTTGAAACTTGAAATATAAAATTCAAAATTCAAAATTAAGCTAAAATGATGCTTTGAATTAGTGATTGTTTCTTATGGATGAACTTGCATATTCACCCCATGGATGAATTTGCATATTCACCCCCTATTGTAATTAATATATTTTTACTTTATAATTTCATAATCCAACCGTTAAAATTTTAAATTATCATTTATAGATTATCTCTGCAAAAAATCGATCAAATCAGAGATTGTTCAACTATTCAACTTTATGAAATAAATGAATGGTTTTAAAAATAATTACTACTATTATGATGAACCGTCTATTCATTTCATATGAATGAGTTACCAAAATATCTCCAAATTGATTGATTTTTGTAGAGGTGATCTTTATATTATGTTGTAATACATGAACTGCTAGATCGTTAAAATTTAAATTGAAAATGTATTAATTGTAAGAGGAGTGAATATCCTGGGTGAACCAATAATTATCCGTTTCTTATTTAGTTCAAAGGGAAAATGGACAGATAAAAATAATGAATAAACGTAATTAAAAAAAAATATGCACGGATTGCATCTAATTTTTATATAGAAAATTGGACTTGCATTGAAAAACCTCTTCAAATTAAAGAGATCAATGTAGGGCTGGCTTCGGGACGGGAACCGGGTTTTTGAGCCTCCACCGATTCCCGACCGAAATCCTTCGGGAAGCTCAAATCCGTTTCCGATGCCGAACCGGTCTACCGGTTACCGAAGAGTTCGGGCTCCCGACTAAAAACGGTCGGTTTCGGTCGTCGACCGACTACCGATTCCATGGAATTCACACATCTCTTGGTCCACACTGACCAAGAAAGCAACGCCCAAAATCTGACCAAGAAACATGGCGGCGAAGCACCGGAGAATTGAGAAAATCAAATAGATCAATTAATCTCCAGATCGATGGATCTTCATGGGTTTTCTCTGGGCGAACAGAGGAAGAAAAGGAAGAAGAAAGATAAACACAGGTAGAAGAGGAAAAGAAAGAAATAAGAGAGAGATTGAGAAACGAAGAAGAACAAAAGAAAGAAGAGAAGCAAAACAGAGGAAGAAGAAAGAATAAAAAATAAGAGAAAGAGAGCAAGTGGTCGGAGAGAAGAAGAAGACAGCAGAAAAATAAAAAACAAACAAAGAAGAAATAGTAAAAAGTAATAAAGAAAGGGATAGGTCACTATAAATGCATGTGCTGAGATAATTTTTTTAATGTTATTGTTTGGAAGTAATTAAATATAATGTATTGTAGGTATATATCAAGTGAAACACTTGGTCTAGTGGTTAAGACTCTATCTTTCTTAGGAGAGGTCAAGTGTTCGAATCACATTGTGGGCGGAGATATGGTCTATTTTTGGATTAATATCTGCAGTCGGTCGGGTCGGGAATTCCCGAACTTTGACTAAGCCCAAACCGTTACCGACCCGAATAGGGTCATTCGGTTCGGGATTCCCGTACCGAATTTTCGGGAATTTCTCGGGTCGGGTCGGTCGGTATTCGGTCGGGTCGGGAGAAATCGGTAAAAAAAGCCACCCCTAGATCAATGAGGTACTTATGAGGAAAGATTTTGGTGAAAAAATAAGAAATGCGATTTTGGCAAAAAAAACTGGTGCTATAGTTCACAATTTTGGGTGAGAAACAAAGGCTCGATTTTTTTTTTCTTTTTTTTGAGAGAAAGTTTTGTGCAAATGCAAGTGCAATGGGAAAAATAATGTAATCTATACCCATAAAAGATAGTCAGAATTTTTTTCTACACCGGAAGTAATTTTTTTATTTTCCAAAATTGAAAAACTGGGAAAATCATTAAAAACAAATGGATTGAGATTTTTGAGTTCCGTCACTTGAAACACCTTCTAAAAATCATGCTCTACAAATGGTGAGATTGTGGCATGGAAAAATTTGAATAAAATAAGGTCTTGGTATGGTTTGACACTTTTGGACTTGTCGAGGGCACATTGGCATGCCTCCTTGTGAACTGAAGTTTTTTTTGAGAAATTTTCACATGTCATAATCTCACCAGGGCATGATTTAAAAGGTTTTCCAAATGACGGAACTCGAAAAGTTTGAGTGGATTTGTATTTATGATTTTCTAGTTTTCTACATTGAAAAATCGTAAAAAAAAAAATAGTCGAGATTTTCGAGTTCCGTCAATTAGAACACTTTCTAAAAATAATATTTTACCAATGTTGAAATTATAGCATTGAATTTCTTTTTTAAAAAGGGATTTGACATGGTTTGACACATTTGTAGATGCCATGACATGCTGAAACATGCCAAATCTTGTCAATACTATTTTTTCTTGAAATTTTCCATGCCATTATCTTACCATCGGTAAAACAAGTAAAAAAAAAAATCGGGTCGAGATTTTTGTGTTCCGTCAGTTTAATTAGTGCTTAAAAATAATGATTTGAGTGTGAGAAGATTTTGGTGAGAAAATAAGAACATGCGATTTTGGCCAAAAAACCGTGTGTTATAAGTCCACAGTTATGGGTGAAAAAAAAAGGCTCGGAAATTTTTTCTTTTTTCAAGAGAAAGTTTGTGCAAATAGAAGTGCAAGGGGAAAAATAATGTAATCTATGCCCAGAAAAAAATTCAGAATTTTTTTCTGCACCGGAAGTAATATTTTTATTTTCCAAAGTCGGAATACTAGGAAAAACATTAAAAACAAATAGATCTAGATTTTTGAGTTCCATCACTTGGAACAGTTTTTAAAAATTATGCTCTATAAATGGTGATATTTGGGACAGGAAAATTGGAATAAAATACGATATTTGCATAGTTTGGCACGTTTGGACTTGCCGGAGTGCACCTTCACATGCCTCCTTGTGAACTGCAGTTTTTTTTAGGAAATTCCCAATACCATAATCTCACCATTCCTAGGGCTTGATTTTTAGATAGTTTTTCGATTGACGGAACTCGAAAAACTCGAGTAGATTTGTATTTATGATTTTTTTAGTTTTCTACTTTGAAAAATCGTAAAAAAAAAAAATCAAAATTTTCGAGTTCCGTCAATTGGAATACTTTCTTAAAATCATTCTTTACAAATGTCGAGATTGTAGCGGAGAATTTTTTTATTTTTTTAAAAGAGACTTGACTTGGTTTGACACATTTGTAGATATCATGACATGCTGAAATACGCCAAACCTTATCAACGGTACTTTTTCTTGAAATTTCTATATGCCATAATCTAATCATTGGTAAAACATGATTTTTAGAAGCTGTTCAACATGACGGATTTAGAAAATCTCGACCTTTTTTTTTTCTTAAGAATTCTCTTGTATTTCGACTTTGGAAAATCGTAAAAAAAAATCAGGTCGAAATTTTTATGTTTTGTCAGTACAAGAAGTGCTTAAAAATCACGATTTGAGGTGGGTAGATTTTGGTGAGAAAATAAGAACATTCGATTTTGACAAAAAAACGTGTGCTAGTCCACAGTTTTGAGTGAGCAACAAATGTTCAGAATTTTTTTTCTGAGAGAAAGTTTTGTGCAAATACAAGTGCAAGGGGCAGAATAATGTAATTTATGCCCAGAACAAAATTCAAAATTTTTTCCGCACCGGAAGTTTTTTTTTTTTTTTTTTTCTAAGGTCGGATAACTGGGAAAATAATTAAAAACAAACGGATTGAGATTTTTGAGTTCCATCACTTGGAACAATTTCTAAAATTCATGGTCTACAAATGGTGAGATTTGGGACTGCATAATATGAATAAAATAGGGTCTTGACATGTTTGGCACGTTTGGACTTGCCGGGGTGCATCTTGGCTGCCTCCTTGTGAATTGCAGATTTTTTTAGAAATTTTCCGATGTCATAATATCACCATTCCTAGGGAATAATTTTTAAAATGTTTTCCAATTGACGGAATTCGAAAAAGTCGAGTGAATTTTTGTATTTATGATTTTTCTAGTTTTCTACTTTGAAAAATCGTAAAAAAAAAAAAGTCGAATTTTTCAAGTTCCGTCAATTGGAACACTTTCTAAAAATCATAGTTTACATACCGATGTTGAGATTATAGCACGAGAATTTTTTTTTTAAAAGGACTTGACATGATTTGACATGTTTGTAGATGTCATGACATGCTAAAAAAAGCCAAACCTTGTCAACACGTACTATTTTATCTTGAAATTTCTTTGTGCCATATCTAATCATTGGTAAAGCATGATTTTTAGAAGTTGTTACACATGGTGAATTTAGAAAATCTCGACCCTTTTTTTTTCTTACGAATTTTCTTGTATTCCGACTTTAAAAATTTGTAAAAAAAAATATGGTCGAGATTTTTACTTTATGTCAGTACAAGATGTGCTTAAAAATTATGATTTGGGGGTGAATAGATTTTCGTGATAAAATAAGAATGTGCGATTTTGGCCAAAAAAATCATGTACTATAATCCACAGTTTTGGGTGAGAAACAAAGGTTCGGAATTTTTTTTTATTTTTTCGAGAGAAAGTTTTGTGCAAATTCAAATGCAAGGGGCAGAATAATGTAATCTATTGGAGGGGATTTGGGTTTTGGGATTGAATTTGATAGAGGTATGATAATTGGAATTGTGGATAAGAGTATTGGAGTATTGGGTTGTGCCGTTGGAGAGAGAGAGAGAGAGAGAGAGAGAGAGAGAGAGAGAGAGAGAGAGAGAGAGAGAGAGAGAGAGAGAGAGAGAGAGAGAGAGAGAGAGAGAGAGAGAGGAAAATGTCTATGGAAAAAAGTCATATGAGTATGGCTTAAACGGAGTTATTGACTGTGGGTATTAAAATTAGGTTGGGTTGAAAATGTCAGGTACTAATGTAATAATTTTCGTATGTCAGTTACCAAAATGATGAACAGTCTAAATATCTGGTACGTTTATGCGAAAAACACCAAGAAGACACTCATGATAGAAAAAAAAAAAAAAAAACAAACGCCAATTGGCGCATATTCGTTCGAACAGTGAATATTCGATGCGTAAACATGTCTTGTACGGTAAGTACTTCATTGTTTTACATTCCATCGTACGCTTCTGAGCTGGCCTGAAACAGTGAAACGTACTTCACTCTGGCCTGAAACGTGGAAGTGGCTTAATTATTGGTGGCATTGAAGCACTCGATGAGGAGGACAGAGATGAAATTGAGGTTAGACTACTCTCCTGGGCTCGTAGCGGCCATGATACTAGTACTGATTGTTGCTGTGAAGGTTTGTGAGGGTGGGATGACAAGTAGTTACTTGAGGAATGATGACTTGGCCCATGATATGCCTTTAGACAGTGATGTGTTCCGAGTCCCTCCAGGTTATAATGCCCCTCAACAGGTATGGATTCTTCAAGATCGTTGCTTTGATTGTAAATTTGATACGTGGGTTTTGATTTACTTGGGCGAATTCAGATTGTAGTATTGTGATTAATTTCTGGGTGTTGAAACTGTTATTGATTGTGGAAGGTTCATATAACACAAGGGGATCATGAGGGTAAGGCAGTGATTGTCTCTTGGGTTACTCCAGATGAACCTGGTTCAAGTACTGTGCTTTATTGGCCAGAGAATAGCAGCAATCTCAGAAAGAGTGCTCATGGCATTATTCTTACTTACAACTACTTCAATTACACTTCTGGTTACATTCATCACTGCACCATTCACAATTTGGAGGTCAGTACTAAGTAGTTCCCCTTCTTTCTTTGTTTTAGAATCCAACTGAATTGAAGGTAGAGACTTTTTTTATGCGTGACAAGTTGACAACTGCAGTTTGACACCAAGTACTACTATGAAGTTGGTATTGGGAATACCACAAGACGATTTTGGTTTATAACCCCTCCTAAAGTTGGTCCTGATGTTCCCTATACTTTTGGCCTCATAGGTAATATAGAATATTTTTTTTTTCTGATTTACTTGTCTTCTTGAATGCATTTGTAGTTGAATGCTTCCTTACATTGTAGCCTTCATAGGTTTGAATCATTGAACTGATTAAGCATTGTGTACTTTCTGCTTATACCCTTCCTGCTAAATTTGAGTAATACGAACATGTCATCTACTAAATATGCATAACAGGCATACTTGTTTTATGAAGTTTTTGAACCATATGTTTGTGCATTGCATCTTGTTCTTACTCACCTGAGATTTTTAAGCAGGGGATATTGGTCAAACCCACGATTCGAATCGAACACTTTCCCATTATGAATTGAACCCAGCAAAAGGACAGACAGTATTATTCGTCGGAGACCTCTCTTATGCAGATGCTTATCCGTTTCATGACAATAGAAGATGGGATACATGGGGGAGATTCATAGAGAGAAATGCTGCTTATCAACCTTGGATTTGGACTGCAGGAAATCACGAAATTGATTTTGCTCCTCAATATGTATGCCTCTTTTTATGTGTTACTTTTCTTCTACAGCTTACAATTTTGCAAAAGGATTGTGTCTAGTAATAGTTGTATGATTTGTTTCACTAATCCTTGCCTCAGTTTAACTTACTAACAACTACATTAACGTCATTTCAGGGTGAAAGTAAACCCTTCAAACCATACACAAATCGCTTTTTCGTTCCATACAAAGCTTCAAATAGTACTTCTCCTCTGTGGTACTCCATCAAGAGAGCTTCAGCATATATCATAGTCTTGTCCTCTTACTCAGCATATGGTACTTAATAAGAATGCTTACTTTTCACTTCTATATCTTCGATTTGAAATCCCAGCAATTTGACAGCACTTTAATTTGCAGGAAAATATACTCCTCAGTATAAGTGGCTTGAAAAGGAGCTGCCTAAAGTGAACAGAACTGAGACGCCATGGCTCATTGTTCTTGTGCATTGTCCAATGTATAGCAGTTATGTGCATCATTATATGGAAGGAGAAACCATGAGGGTTATGTATGAGCAATGGTTTGTGGAGTATAAAGTAGATGTTGTCTTTGCTGGTCATGTTCATGCCTATGAACGATCTGTAAGTGCACAATAATCTACATGATAATGTATTGTTTGTCATTGATTGTTGTCTAAAACCAAATATGTTTGGATCACACAGGAAAGGGTATCAAACATTGCATACAACATAACGAATGGACTTTGCACTCCCATAAGTGACCAATCAGCCCCGGTTTACGTAACCATTGGAGATGGAGGAAATCTAGAAGGACTGGTTACTGAGTATGTATTGTTTACCTTTATGAGCAATCTTTTTATTTCTATTGATCGGAAGGTCGGAAAATTTACTGGCTTTTTTTGCTGTTGTGCAGAATGACAGAACCGCAGCCAAGTTACTCGGCTTTTCGTGAAGCTAGCTTTGGTCATGGGATTCTTGAGATCAAAAATAAAAGTTACGCCTTTTTTAGTTGGCATAGAAATCAAGATGGTTATGCAGTAGAAGCTGATTCTTTATGGTTACACAACAGATATTGGACTACTATTTTGGAGCGGCCATCATCCCTAGCCGCATTGTAAATTGTAATTGCTCAATTGTTGGCCCAGAACAGGTTACTCACTCAATCCATTGGAATCAGTTATTTCCAAATATATTAAATTAGGTCAAGGGGAAGAGTGAAGGGGGTTTACTTTCAAATTAATATTGTAAATTGGGTTCAAATATTAGCTGACAGAACTGTCAAAGTTGTTTGCAATGCAAGTATTGATGCCTGAATTGAGTTGTGGATAAGTTCAAACCTCAAAGTTGAAGAGGTACAGCTAGCTCTCACCGAGTAGATACTAGATACAGCTGAATATAATAAGATGGGAGACGTTCAAATAAAAGCTGTAAGCAAACTAGAAAAAGGAAACCTTAGTGTTGATAACAAGACGAAATAGCTCTTAGCTAGCACTTATCTCGATCTGCTCCAACAGATTCCAACGTCATGCAGCCTAAGGCTGACGAAAGTCTAGTTGCAGAAATTGAAAGGGAATTCATATGCAGCCAAATAAATAAACATAAACTGCGGAAGCGCAAATTTTGGCATGATCGAGTACAATTAATGCAGATAAACTACTACTTGTATTCACACTTGAACTAATTGCCATGCTTTCCCACAAAGGAGGGTCAATGGTCATGCGTCCAAGTAAGTTCCTAGTCTGGTTGTATATATTCAGCAAATAATGGATTATTAATTAAGAGAGGCGGGTATGAATTAATTTACTTGGTTCGCTTGCACTTAGTTTCATTATTTGAGTGATCTTATGCTTTAGTTTTGTCATTAGGATTGGATATATTTAATCATTTAATGTTACTGATGTCGTGTTATGGATAAGTTCAAAGTTATTGAAGATCGAGGTACATCGATCCCAGCTAGGTCAGAAAATCTAATTAGACGAAAAAAAAATAGCTCTTAGCTTTTAGCTTTGCTCCAACAGAGTCCATCGTCATGCCAAAGGCTGACGAAAGCCTAGTTGAATGAAATTGAAAGGGAATTCACGTGATCTATATCTATCTGCGGCCTCAGACCCAAAAAAAAAAAAATCTATCGGTGGCAAATAATAATAATAAAAAAAAGCAGAGCAGAAACAGATCGAAGCAGAAGCAGAAGCAGAGGCACAAATATTGGCGCGCACGACACAATACACTATCTACTGTCTACATGTAATAAAGTGGCTGATAGAAAGGGTATACATTCATACCTGAGTAATTTACATCCATTCATACATACACAATCACAATATATAGCCAGCCCTTGCAAATTAATTACTGATAAAATAAAACAGAAAGGTCAAAAACCATATTGATATGATTTGGATATACACATGCATAGAATGAGCCTGACAAATTAAGCCCAGAAAAACCCATGCGGCACCGCCGCCGGTACCCATATAATGATACACTTTTCCAATATATATAGTATATATACAGAAACACACACCGTACTTACTAACGTATATATATACACTGCAAGTACTAGTACTAGCTAGTAACATTTGCCACCCAGCTTCCCAAGCATATTTACACGCACCATGAAGAGGGCAAAGCTTCCCAAGTACTATTTCCATCAACGAAATTGCTCGCGAAAATCCCATGATTTTCCATCGCCGGAAAATCGATAGACATGGCAGCCTCGGCCCATATCGAGTCATCAAACACCGGGAACACGTTGGTATTTACATTCTCCCAGAACCCCTGATCAATTCCTTCATTCTTCTCCGCTTTTGTGTTCATATTCATGTTGTTGCTGTGGTTGTCCTCATAGGAGGCTTCGAAACTCGGATTCGGATAAGGCACCGGACAGTTATTACTGTTCTGGATGAGCAGAACCGGTACTGCAACATCATCGTTCAGTACTCCAGTTACTGTCGGAAAACATGCACCAGCTGTACAGGATGATGAATTCGCCTTCTGGAGATTATTACTGGGAAGTGGAGACTCCAGAAATTGAGGGACAATCTGATCCGGCAAATTGAGCTTCGCCTCCGAACCGTAGAGCTTTCGAGCAGCAGCATCATAGGCCATGGCGGCATCATGGGACGTGTCGAACGTCCCAAGCCAGAGCCGAGCTCCGCGATTGGGTTCGCGGATCTCGGCCACCCATTTCCCCCAAGTTCTCTGCCTCACGCCTTTGTAAGTGCACAGAGAATTTTCCGGCCCTCCTTTCCCTCTCATGCACCCCTTTCTGGAGCTCGCCTGAGCCGGCTTCTTCACCGGTTTTCTCTCCCCAACCGCAACGCCCGATTTCAACATTTTCAGAGAAACTGTGTGAAAATTTCAGAGAGTATGATCGATGAGCCAGAACTGAAAAGGGTGGCGGAATTTATACGAGGAGTATGAGCCAGATTGGAGTAATGGGGCATACCTGAAACGTGGCTTCTGCTGGGGCTGCAGTGATACTTGTCATGGTGAACAAGACAGATCGTGTCAACGGCCAGACACACTGTTTACTTCTCTCATACACACATGGCCGAACACTTTGTTTGCATACTTGCTCAGGTGGCAAACAACTAAGAGCAGCATTCCAGTTTTGCTTTTTCATTTTCTTATTTTCCTTTTTTTTTTCTCTTCGAAATGTGTTTAAGGCTCAGAAGAGACTGTAATCGTCACTTACTCTTGGGGGCGGTTTGGGATAAGACCCTAGCTGCGTTATTTCCCAAAACCAAAGCTTGACAATTAGCAACGCAGATTGATACGTGTGGTTTCCTAAATCCATGCACTGGTGGGGTCTTGGAGTCCAGGTGCATGAACAAAGTTTAATGAATCTGATGGGACCCGCAATTCCGATAACGCCGTACACAGGAATCAGAATGAATCTTAGGTTTTTTTTTGTCAAAGAGAATGAATCTTAGGTTTGAGGGGGATTTCCAACTATTTGTTCCAAAAAAAAAAACATTGCATGCACACGGACAGTTTGTGCTTATCGAAATTATCATTTCTACCTAGAGTGACTATTTGATATATGCCACGAGTATTATGTCATTTTTGTGGGTGTGATGAATTCGTAACACTTTTTGTACATGAGGTAAGCAAAGTAATCATGTTTGCCTGTTGTATCTAGTGTCCACAATTAAATCCTATCATTGTAGCGCACAGATTATACAAGAATCCGAAAAGTATGATGAATGTTGAATCTAACATATTAAAAATCAAGTTCTACGTGATAAGAAAAGGTATCAAATATGGATGTTCACAGAAATGTTGATGCGTGCGAAAATGGAAATGTTGATGCAGCGCGAGCAAAGACCTCGATGCATGTGCATACGGAAATCACAATGCGAGCGCGAACGAAGATCTCGATGCGTGCGCGACTACGAAAGGAAATGTCGATGCGACTGCGAAAGGAAATGTTGATGCGACTGCAAACGGGAATGTAGAGAACTATAGAAAAGAAAACTAGGATGAATCTAAGGTATTCAGTATCACACGAATGAGTATATTGACAATCGGAAAATACAAAAGTATTGGAAAAATGACGAATTTAAGGTCTAATATATCAACAGGAACGGAAATAGACTTCTATTAGTATTGAAAAATGCGACAAAGCTTTGATACCAAGTGTATGAAACTAAGTGTATTAGGAAAATATTGAACTGTTTAATATTGATACTCATCGAAAATGGAAATTTCAAGACTAGGATTTCGTTCACTATGTTAAGATCCCGTAAAAAGAAAAAGGAGGATTATATTCATGACTTCGCTATAGTGTCTACTTCACGAATTAATCCATGCATCTTTAACATATATACAAATACAACACAAAAATATCCTAACCTATCTAACTCGGAAGACCCTCATGCAATAAAGGCCGTTGTCTCTGTTCTACACAAACATTCTCATAGTTTCACACTCGGTCTAATACTTCATTTCAGTCTCGGCACTTTCTCAGAGCTGCCCTTATCTCCTTCAGCATCTCATTGATTCTGATGCCTTTCCTGCCAAACCCAAAATAATGCAACTTCCAATTAGGATGCGGCTCTTATACCACATAGAACTAAGCAGGGGTAGTTGTGATTAACTATTACAAGGTATAAACAAAATACTAAACTGGGAGATCCTGTCACAGTTCACTGCATAGTAAAATCATGCTCACATGAATAGGAATGGAATGTCCTTTTGTTTGGTTTTACAGTATAAATCTGTGCATTTTGTGGGTGCACAGAAAATCAAGATAGCACTTGCAAAACAGAAAAGAGGATTAAGCGTAAAACTAATGTGACAAAGCATCCCAAGTGATAGTAGTGATGAACTTACAAAACACTGACTCCTACAATGGCAATGGGTCGTGGATAGTCCTCAATTCCTTTTTCCTTTCTGTCTTTATTAGGAACTCCTGAAGAAGATACATCTGCATTTCCACCTTCGGTGGACAATGGTTGAGCTGTATCTACAGTAGATGGCCTGTCACTACCGAGTCTCATTATTTCTTCTGTCAGAGATGGAAGCCTGTCACTTGCCTGACATACAGATTATATATATCAACTGAAAATCAAACTCAGGAGATGGTAGTATCTTATTAAAAGAGAAAACAGTGGCAGTAGAGAAGATGAGGTTAATTCCAGGAAGCATTTCACTTGCTAGAAAAAAGAAGAAAGAAATGAAAAAAAGAAACAAACCTTGGGAATGTCAATTTTATTCAATACCACAATGTACGGTCGTTCAAGGTAATCAGGGTTGTACATTCGCAATTCCTGGAAATTATAAAACCTATAATCAGCATACGATCAAATTACTGATTTAGCAAAATAAGAAAAGTTCAGCACATGATAAAGACTGGCACTGCTTCTTGCCTACACCATATCAAAACACAAAGAAAACAAATTACAATTAAAGATGGTCTATTTCTTTGAAAATGACTTGAGTTTCTATCAATAGGAACCGATTTTCTTATCACTTGAATACAGCACATAATCAAATTATAAGGGAACACATACTTCTTTGACGGTTCTGTAGTCATTTACAGGATCCTCGGCTGCTGCATCAACAACATGGACCAATAGCCGAGTCCTCCTCAGATGCCTCAAGAAGTTGCGCCCAAGACCCTGATGACAATTTGAATTGAGCAGCTTATAGCAGTTAAATAAGCAAGTAAATAAGATAGTAAACATTACCTTCCCAAGATGAGCACCTTCAATAAGACCAGGCAAATCTGCCAATGTTGCTTCAGAAGTATACATCTGTGCCCCTAAACTTGGGTCACCATTAAGGCGTCCTAGGTTTGGCATTAAGGTTGTGAAAGGATAATCAGCAATATCAGGTTTTGCAAGTGTAGTAGCTGCCAAAAGGGTCGACTTTCCAGCATTTGGAAGGCCCTACAACAATGGAAAGTGAGTTTTAGCATTCTAAAGACCACATTAATACCTTCTATAAGTAGCCTTGTTCTATAATTTTGTTCTTCTCATCCCGTGAAAGGCCCAAACAAAGTTGCAAGATTTCTTCTTCAATTTTATTTTTATTAACTTGATCACAGCATTTATTAGTGAAGATTTTGATCCTGTAAGTTGCAGAAGGTTCTAATTATATTCCTGCTTTCAGAAAGTGCTAATCAGTGTACGAACAGGTGACAGAACTTTCATAATATCAACAGTCAAGAAACAAGCACAACTGGGTCAGGTAGAATAAAGTACAATCTGTTCTGACAATTTTGTGCTCAGCTATGTGAAATATATTGTTCGTCTTCTGTGCCTAGGCAAGAGTTTCAGTTTTCTGCCGGATTCACTATCACATTACAATAATTGAATCGAGCAGATATTCAAACAGAGGACCTCAAAGAATATAAAAGTACTAAGAGTATTATAGAAAAAAGAGAGAATACTTACAACCAAACCAACATCCGCAACAACTCGTAGAATCAACTCCAAACTAACCTCCTCTCCAGGTTGACCAAGAGATAAAACCTGCAATAATCTACATATGACTATACAACTTCTCTAAAATAAGAAACACATATGTGACCAAACTAGAATGGTTACGGCATACATTTTATTATTATATTGTACACTAACCTAATACTAGAGTATTGATGCATAAATATTACAGATGCTTCAAGCAATTAAATTCAAACCTACTTTTGCTTAAGATTCTGTTACGTTATGTCGAAAAGTAGCGGTTGGAAGGGGGAAGAGAAGCGACCAATGTCATAAATCTCTTTGTCAGACTCTATTTCTGGACCACTATAGAAGTAGGTTTAAGAATAACAATGATTTCTGGAATTACTGGACTCAACAAAAGGAAATACTGAAAAGCTACACGATTGAGCTGGAAAAGTACTAAAAAAGGCAATGAATGATTTCCACCTGCTGGTAACCATGATATCAAATGCAAGAGAGAATTCCAATAAATCTTGAGTGTGCACGTGTCAATGGCGATTTTCCATATAATTCACATTGGAGTACTAAGTGAAAAATAAGCACAACCCCTTTACCTTATCACTGTCATCTCTCATCACATTTGTGGTCAAAGCCATCAACTTTTTCTTGCTACGCTCTGGCATTTCTACCAAGCTAATCTGCCACAAAGCCAAAAGAATTCAATGTAAATGCAAATTGGTTTGAGCATCCAAATCAGATATATACTGAAACAGTGGACAATCTGTAAGGAAATACTAAAAATTTCACTCCGTTTAAGATGCATGATGCCTCACCCCTCCTTGTCCCCCCCTTGCTACAAGGACTTCATCACCTGGGTGTGCTAGATCACGCAACAGCGTCCCTCGTTTGCGCTTCACAACAGTACCTAACATTAGCACAGAGGCAGATAGATATAAGGCAATGCACAAACAAGGCTGCATTTTAATCACATTAACCATCCTATCAACATTGTTCCAGTGATTGCAGTATTGAAGATAGCAAAGCCGAATAAAACAGAAGTCTTTCGATAAACAAAATTCCCAATTCTTTACAAACCTACAGGCACAGGAATGCGCAGAGTTGGAGCAGCAAGTCCATCACGCAATTGTGAGGTCAAGACACCCATGGCAGCAACATTTCCACCACGTTTTGCATTGAACCTCCCTTTGCTGTGAAACTCCAGCAATGTATCTTTTTCCTCATCTGCATAGATCACAACATCACCTCCATGTCCACCTGTGGGAAGAATAAGCGACCCCCCAAAATCCCTTTTCAACAACCCTCTCCTCCTGGCCTTCTCCTTCTCAATCTTTCCCTGCGGCGGCTTGCTAGCTTTCTGGTTAGGCATAGTGAGGACTGCGCCGTGGCCTCCGTCGCCGGAACGGACTGTGATGGCGACCTGGTCAAAGTACTTGTGAGGTTCCTTGATTAGAGTGTTGGGGTTTAAAGCCGGAGACGACGACTCTTTGGCTCTGGTGCTAAGTCGGCAGCTTATTGCAAAGTATCCGATACTTTTCAAATTGCAGGATTCGCGGTCACACCTGTGTGTGTATATACTATATAATTAAACAACAAGCTATGCATTTTCACTTTCTAGAGCATTTTGCAATTAGCGTTTCGAAATGTAAAGTAGAAAGCCCTAATGTTCATAGTTGTTACCTAACAGGGAAAACGGTGCCGTAGAAAGAGGATTTTTCCCGGAAAAGATGCGGAGTTGAAGGTGGTGTGGATATGAGAGACACCATATCTGTTGCAGCAAGAGAGTGCGAAACACTGTGGCGGGACTCATAATCCTAATCCGAGCCCATTCACTTCGGGTCGGCGACTCGGTGCCCAACTCTTTGCCGCCCCAGCTTTAAGCCCATGTTCCATCCAAGCTAAATAAAATTATTTAGAACCATACTTTAACAACTAATCCGGTGTAGCACAATGCTTTGGAAAGATTTCTTCTTTACCCAGGTTCGAATCCTGGCACCGGAATTTCTTTTTGCTAACTGTTTGGTGTGCGATATTTCAAAGCCCAAATCCTTCTAACATATTCTTTAAGCCCATATCGGTTTTTATCCCATGCACTTAAAGTTATAAATAAATATAGAAACGTATTCTAACAATGAATCCGGTGTAGCACAATGCTATGGAAAATTTAATTTCTCCCAGGTTCGAATCCTGGCACCGGAACTTTGTTTTTGCTAACCTTGGGCTTTTTGTTTTGCAATATTCTCTTACAACTAATCTTGTGTAACACGGTGCTATGGAGATGTCAATGCTCGAATCCAAGCACCTGAATTTGTTGAACATTTTATTTGTACCCTTTCCTGAAGCATATTACATATTCACATGCGATTCACCGCTGTCTTGATGTTATATTCATTGAAACATCCTCTTGTCAAGTAACATATAGAACTTGGATGATGAATTTCTAAAATTATTTGTAGATTAAAACTTCTTGGACAAAACTAAAATGATCAAGATTGCGAAGTAATAAAATAGGCACCACTTCAGTGAAGACATTACCATTGTGAAAGGAAAAATTACTGTCATCTGCCAATATAATTTAGATAGATTACAGAAGTTTGCAAGTCTCAGAATAAGAACGATAACACAGGCAAGCCTTGCACTAAATCAAACCAAGAAACCCCAGCTAATTGGCGCAAATCTTTTACCCAATCGTAGTTCCTCTATATGGCCAGTCAACGGAAAAAAATGCAGAGAGCATTGATGACTACTTTCTATACAAGAAACAAATCAACGACCCCAACTGCACTTGTGGCAACAAGATTAGAAGCTAACTTGCTGAACTGTATGATTCGAAAGCTCATCAACGGCTATAGCTCCTCGCCAGTAGTACTTGAAGCGTTCCCTTTTTTTAGCTACTAAGAAAATCCTTCAAAGAAAATGGTGGAGACCCATTCTGCAAAACCACAGAAAATAGAGTGAGGAAGCAATGCCATCTCTCACTAACATGACTACACTCCTGACAACTAGGAACTTGCTCCTCCTAATTAATTATGTCCAAGTTGTTTAAATGGATGGAAAAGGTACTGACATACACAAAAACACATGCACGCATGCACAATATCAGTAAACCAAATGTAATGGATGAATATCAAAATGTAATTGTTCAATCCATACTCGTTGATGATCAACTTTATTCCAATCACCCTCCTTTCCTAAGCATACATTCTCAACTTCCCTTCACTTTTCCATTGCTGTACATAGGCTACAAAAGAGACCATGTTCCCTACAACTTTGGTGCCTACACTTCTGGCGATGTAGGAGCCAATAAAACCACGTACATGTTTGGATTTCTCAATCCCAAAGAAAAAAAAAAAAAATATCAGATTGAGTTCACTGCGAAGGCCACTCGGTAGAATGAATCTTTCTACCAAGCATTGTTTTTAGACTTATTTGTCTCTTCATAGCATATGTACAGCAGAGTAAAAAAGTTGGCACCCGTAAACACTTTTAGCCATATACAAAATAATCTAACCATTTATAAAATCAGGGAAAACATTTAATTCTGCAAAGGCAACAAAGATCAGATGAGAAGTGATACTTCAGCTCCCAACAAAGACAGCCTCAAAAGTTTAGCAAAAAACTATAGATAAACGAGCTGCATGCTACCTTGACATTGTCTTCACTTAAAGATTGTCTAACTGCTGTTGTCTGTTGTATTAACCTTTCCATTGCTGTATAGCTGGGAAGGTTTGAATGTGCTGAAATAACCAAGAAACAAAGTAAAAAGGAGTAATTTAGTGATTGTTCAAATGACAATTGACAATAAAGAAACGAGATACACTATTTCCAAGGAAACAGATATCTCTATAGCAGCATAGGAACAGATACAGTATACAAAAGCATGAAGGGACTTGGGTAGGTAACAAACCTAGAATCGCTCGATTCAAACTATCTGCAACTTGCTGCCGATAGTCCTTGCTAAGCAAATGAAACATAGGAGACTTCTCCGGTTCTTCATAAGCAAGCAGAGCCATGAAGTCCTACAGCAATGCCAAACTTCAGCTTCATACTGACATACATATATAAAAATAAACAATAGATAACAGATACTTAAGATTTTAAAGCATACTTCAAGTTTTTCAACGTATTTTTCCACCTTCCCAAAGGGAGTCAAATTGGTCTGGGCAAATTCCAAAGCTTCTGTGCTGCCAAAGAAATAAAGAATTATAAAAGCAAGAAATGAGTGATACAAGCTTCGGTATATTGTAATTTAGCTCACCATTTCCGAGAGCAAACAAGTTCAACAAAGTGAAGGCTCAGAAGATCAAAATGCAAGTCTTTATTTTTCTCCAGTAAGTCATTCGCCAGCTGTTCTGTCAGTTCAATCGCCTTAAGAGCATTCCCCTCCATTGCACAATGGAAAATCCCTGAGGAAAACACATTCGATTAGCACCCTCATCAATCAAGCACTACAATAGCATCTCCAAGTGAAAATCAAATGTGAGGATATCCAATAAAACGTGCTTTCAAGGTTTAATTCATGCAACGAATTCAAGAAACGTATGCACGGGTGCTGTGAGAGACTAAAAGAATGACCTACTTTTCCTTCTCTCCATATCCTCAAGACAATCAGCAGGCTGCTTCATCCCCGTAGAAGAAACAAATGACTCCATGGTTTCTTTATAAC
The DNA here is from genome assembly GCA_029955375.1 of Rubus parviflorus. Classification (NCBI taxonomy): domain Eukaryota; kingdom Viridiplantae; phylum Streptophyta; class Magnoliopsida; order Rosales; family Rosaceae; genus Rubus; species Rubus parviflorus. The sequence goes on along the minus strand of JARGGL010000001.1, from coordinate 1,084,563 downwards.
AGTTATGCACAAGATATGATAGGACAACACTATGAGTGTCGTTCTCATTGATAGCCTGTCATTGCACAAACACAAAATCACCATCATAAACATAAATGAATGACCGAAAAACAGCATTAATATCAATACATCAGACAGAAAATTTCTTCATCCATTAAAGTCCTCCAATCTGGTCCCCTCCATTGCCTCAGTAACAGTTTGGAAATAGAGATAAGAGTATAAATCCTAATTCTCTCACTAAGTCATTAAGCCAAAAAAAAAAAAAACATCAATCAGCAAAATTCAATCTTGATTCGAACCTCGCCAGTACTGTGTCAAAAAGCACCAAAAAGTACAAACAATAAAACCACGAAGCTATGGTATCCGCAAGTCAATAATTGAACAGTAATCAGGTGTAAAAATTACATGATCATAAGGATTGGAAGTAAGGCAGACTCAGAAAATTAAAATAATTCGAAACCGAAAACAAAGAATGGATACTTACAACATGATTGTAGTGACTAGGATCGACGTCCATGATTCACTGCGTTTTGGTTTGAAGATAGAGAAGGGTTTAGGGTTGCTGGGTTCGTGCTCAACGGAAGGATTTATGAATGGGCAGGCATTTAGGTTTCGACTACTACTACTGGGTCTGGGTTTGGGTCTGGGTCTGGCCGGGTCTGATCTGATTTCTATTTGTATTATCCAACTCTCTACCTCTAACCGCTACGTTCTATTTGCACACGTGCCTTCGGAACCTGAATTTGAAGGCACTGCCCTCCGTCCTTATAATCAAGGCTAATTTAGTAATTTTAATTATGATTTTTTTTATGTTAATTAGTGATCTAATCCTATCTTTATTTATTTATTTCTATATTAATTGTTTCTTTTTTATCTTAAAAGAGCGGAAATCTGAACTTGCATTCTTCGAACTTTAAGGAGAAGTATGCAACTATGCATGATAGGCCAAGCAATCTACAAAATATAGTTTTAGTTTTAAGTTGTCGAACGATGCAAAAAATTATGAGTCGTAATTGTAACACGTTATGATGAAAAAAATTTAAAAAATAGATGTTTCACTAATATTTGTGTAATTTCTAATTCTTGAGTGAATCATCTATTTTTAAAATTTTTTTCATCACATTAGTTAATACAAGGATCACTAAAATTAAAATGACTCCAATTCTCAAATTATACATAAGCATATGACATGACAAAACTTTACATTTTATCCCCATCTCACAATAGTAACAATACATGTCAATGTTCTTATCAAGTTATCATCATTGTTACAAACTTACCATGGCACTTGATAAAATGAAATAGAGAAATCACACAATTATCCTCTTTGATATAGAAGTCCAACTATATCTCTTTTTTTTTTGGTCAAAGAAGTCCAACTATATCACTACAAGACTTCCCATTTCTAAATTGGGAAAATAAGGAAAAAACAACCTTACTTTTTACCATTCAATGTCCAGCTTTAACTGGTCAGCGTCATACCCTTCAAGAAATTTGATCCAATCATACAGTTTCTCCTTATTTCTAGGCACCAATACAGTTTCTCAAAAACCCAGCAAAATGAACCCCTCGTTGCTTTGTCTCGTTCTTCTTCTTCTTCTTCTCGTCTCCCATCCTTGTCTCTCTATTTCTTCTTCTTCATCCCAACTGTTTGAAGCTTGGTGCAAACAGTATGGCAAGTCATACTCTTCAACCCAAGAAAAGCTCTACAGGCTCAGTGTGTTCGAGAAAAACCTTGCCTTTATTACCCAACACAACGATTTGGGCAATTCTTCTTATACCCTTTCCCTCAATTCCTTCTCTGATCTCCTCCACCACGAGTTTAAGGCCTCTCGCTTAGGCTTCTCTCCTACCTTTCTCAGACTTAACCACAAACCAGACCCAAAACCCAGTGTGGTTCGTGGTGTTCCTTCTTCAATCGATTGGAGGAAGAAAGGAGCTGTGACCAATGTTAAAGATCAAGGGAGTTGTGGTATGTTGATCTTTCTTCTCAATCCATTCACTTTTCTATTCTTATTGTCTAAATTAAAGTTCTGTCTTTTAGTTAATTATTAGCTTTAAATTTTATTAATGATCTGGGATTTATTGGAACATATGCATTTTTTTATTTTTGAATCATTGGCTCATTGCACAACTGCCTTAGCTGTGTTAGCAACAGAGAAATGAGAAATTAAGGTAAATTAGTGAGCCATGGTATAATGTTTGACTTGCCTGCTTCCCTAATGTGGCTTGGTTAATTGCATCAAGTCAATTGAAGTTTCTTCACTGTAAGAAGTACTGAAGGAAGAAGCTTATCAATTGAATTCTTAAAAGTGTTCATTCTATTCAGATTTTTAAATTTACTTGCTTTGTCATTTGCTACATTATTGTTACTCATTGAAACTATTTCTGTCACTCCTTTAATGATATACTGTATTTGTGTAGGTGCTTGTTGGTCGTTCTCAGCTACTGGTGCCATAGAAGGTATCAACAAGATTGTCACAGGATCGCTTATCAGCCTCTCCGAGCAAGAGTTGATTGATTGTGACAGAGTTTATCCAAATAGCGGCTGCAATGGCGGACTGATGGACGATGCATTTCAGTTTATCATAGATAACAATGGGATTGACACTGAGAAGGATTACCCGTATCGAGGTGTGGATAGCACTTGCAATAAGAAAAAGGTATTTACTTCTTTGTTTTCACTCTGCCTTTCCCCTCAGTAACTTTGCATGAAGTCAGCACTCTATACAATCAACTACACAGGGTTCAACTTCACAATCCAAGTCTTTTACCATTACCGTTGCACTAGACAAGGTTCCCATAGGGATTGTTGTCCCATATTCATATTATAGTAGATTGGACTCTCTCATCCAATGTACTTCAGTGTAGTTACTTCAGCATTTTTTTAGTATCCTGTTCTGTTTTCTTATGCTGCTAATTTAAATTTACATTTTAGTTGAAGAGGCATGTTGTGACGATTGATGGCTATACTGATGTGCCCGCAAATGATGAGGAACAACTCCTACAGGCTGTGGCAAGTCAACCTGTGAGTGTAGGTATAGCTGGCAGTGGCATGGAATTTCAGTTCTACTCGAAGGTCTGTCTCAATGATCTAAACCCTATGGCATTAGATTCACCAACTGTTGATCATTACATGTGTTAACAACTAGTTTATTTATTCGTGTGATAGGGGATTTTCACCGGCGAGTGTTCAACTTCTTTGGATCATGCTGTATTAATCGTAGGTTATGGTTCAGAAAATGGGGTGGACTATTGGATTATAAAGAATTCATGGGGGAAGAACTGGGGAATGAGTGGCTATATGCACATGCTGCGCGATCATAGCAATCCCAAAGGGGTCTGCGGAATCAACATGTTGGCTTCATATCCAACAAAGACTGGGGAAAACCCTCCTCTTCCCCCGCCTTCCCCTCCTCCAGGTCCCACTAAATGTGATATCTTTTCCGAGTGTGGAGTAGGGGAAACCTGCTGTTGTGCGAAGACGTTTCTTGGAATATGCCTTTCTTGGAGATGCTGTGAGTTAGCCTCTGCAGTTTGTTGTAAGGATCGACGTCACTGTTGTCCCCATGATTATCCTATTTGTGATACAGAGAGGAACTTCTGCCTCCAGGTTTGTATGAGTCTTTTCTTTTATTCAACTTAATATGAAGCTTGGTTTTTATTAATGTTGTTTGTTGTGGAGTCAAACTGATGTGTTCTCAAAACTGCATTGCGTGTTAATGCACTTCACATATCATAGTTCGTGAGGTTGTTCGTCTATAGTGATCTTTGCACAAAGCTTCATCTTCAAACTCGGTGATTTGCTGTCCGTATGCACTTAGCATTATCATTGACATTTTGAGAAGTTACTATCTGACATCTGAATATTTGATACCTTTTAGTTGTAACCCATTTTGCTGATTTTAGATTTTACGAATTGAAAATGTATTTTACTTCAAATGAATAATAAAGCTGTGTTGTGGTTGCAGGCTAATGGGAATCTAACAATGAAAGCGAATGAGAGTAGAGGCAGTTTGGGGAAGTCAAGCCGGTGGAAAGCGAAGTTGTTCTAGTGGTAATGACCATATTTGTTGCCAGCGGATGAGATTCTTCTTCTGTAAATAACTTGGAAACAAAACAGTCCTGTTGTAAGCACCAAATTCATTGTTGAAATAATTCATTGAGTATGTCATACGAAATGTAATATCTTCCCAACTCAACATATATGAATAAAATTAAGAGTACCTCTGTTCTCGCTAGTATTTAGATGATGACGAACTTGTACCGGTTCCTGTGTGAGAAGTGAGATGCAGTATGAGACAGTCTTGCTTCTCCTTCATATTCATGCTTTTGCTACGAAAAGTTGCCATGCAAGATTACGAAGATCGGGTTTACAGTTGCAATCCTTTAGAATGAGTAAAGCTACTACAGCCCTAGGCCTAAAAGTCCCAGCAACAACACCATCCAGCAAGCCTAAAATAGATATGAGTGAAGAACATGACATTTGGCTATGGAAAATCTTACAATTCCTCTCTCTCTGAAACTTAAAGAATTTCCTTATTATAGTTCAATCATTTTAAAGAACACGACATTTTTAAAAATTGAAGAGATATGTCGAGCACCACAATCGGGGATACAAATTTATTTATTCTTTTAAAGTTGGAAGCGAGTTGCTTGATTTAATAATAATTTAAATTTAAAAAAATAAACATTGAATGACTTTTACCGACGAATATTTCGTCGGGAAAAGTTTTCACCCATTTATTTTAATTCCTTCAATAAAATCCAAAGAAAATGAGAAAATTGCCGATGGTTGGGCTATCTCCTAAGAACTTCATTTAGCTTTGATTTTTTTTTTTCATTCCTATTTTTTTTTGAAATTTGAAACTAGAAAATTTCCTTATTAAACACCACATGGTTCATCCGTTAATAAAATAGGTCGCTTGCTTCTTAGACTGTTACTCTTCTCTAAATTCAGCCCACTGGAGGAGAGTGAAGAAGCTGCTCTCAAGCACCGCAATCACAATTCAGTGAAATTCACAATGTCTTCTGCAACGTCGCCGTTCCAGCAGAGCCTGCTGCTCTCATCCGAAAGCGCTCCCAAACCAAAACGACGTCGAATAAAGGTTCCTCCTGAGGTCGTGCACCTCATTCTCTCTCTAGCTTCCCGCCCAAAAGGTTCGATAACAGAATCGGTTACATAACCATCAAGAAACCCCATTTCCAAGAAATCTTGTTCTCCAATTTAACTAAGAAAATTGTTATACAATTCAAAGTTTGCTTCTTTCTCCATAATTTCTAATTCAACGAAAAACCCAAAACCCCAAACCATCACAATGAACACCTCGTTGCTTTCTGTGATTCTCCTAACTCTTCTTCTCGTCTCTAACCCTGGCCTCTCTTCTTCTTCTTCTTCTTCTTCATCCCAACTGTTTGAAGCTTGGTGCAAACAGTACGGCAAGTCATACTCTTCCGCACAAGAAAAGCTCTACAGACTCGGTGTGTTCGAGAAAAACCTTGCCTTGATTACCCAACACAACGATTTGGGCAATTCTTCTTATACCCTTTCCCTCAATTCGTTTTCTGATCTGACCCAAAGTGAGTTCAAGGCCACTCGCTTAGGCTTCACCCCTATGTTTCTTACTCTTGAGCACAATTCTGAGCAAAAACCCAGTGACAGTGTAGCTCCTGATGTTCCTTCTTCAATAGATTGGAGGGAGCAAGGGGCTGTCACCAATGTTAAAGATCAAGGGAATTGTGGTATGTTGGTCTTTCTTCTCAATCTTTACACTTTTCAATTCCTAATTGTAGACTGTTTATCAGGCTAAAGATGCTGTCTTTATTAGCTTTATGCTTTGGTTTTCTTGTTTCTCGGTGATTTAAGTTTGCCTGAATTTTGGGTTTGTTAATGATCTGGGGTTGTCTTGGAGCCTTTACAGTTTTTCTTGAATCATTGGCTCATTGCACAACTCACTTGGCTTATGTTAGCGCCAAGAATTGAGAAGTTAAGGCAAATTAATGAGCCATGGGATAATGTTTGATTGCCTTATTCAACGTACTGTGGTTGGTCTAATTCCATCAAGTCATTTTAAGTTTCTTTACTATCAGAGATAATGTTGAAAGAAGCTTGTCATCTCTAAGCACTCGTGTAATAATAATCGAGTATTGATCTCTTGATGGGCAATTCTTGTTTTGGATTGTATAGGTTCTTGTTGGGCGTTTGGAGCTACTGGTGCCATCGAAGGTATCAACAAGATTGTGACTGGATCACTTATCAGCCTCTCTGAACAAGAGTTGATTGATTGTTACAAAGATCACACAACTACAGGCTGCAGCGGAGGAGTAGTAAGTGGTGCATTTCAATTCATCATAGAAAACAAAGGAATTGACACTGATGAGGATTACCCGTATCTAGCTTGGGATGTGATGGTCTGCAATGAGGAAAAGGTATTTTCTTCTTTCTCTTCCCGCTGCCTCCACAATCAATCACTTCATTACTGGTTACTAAACGTTTTTTAGGGGTATCGTGCTTTGATTTCTTATACTTGCTAATTTGAGTTTACATTTTAGGTAAATAGGCATGTTGTGACCATCGATGCTTATAGATATGTGCGCCCAAATGATGAGGAACAACTACTACAAGCTGTGGCAAGGCAACCTGTCACTGCAAGTATTGCTGGCAGTAGCTTTTTTTTTCAGTTCTACTCAAAGGTTTGTGTCAATGGTCTTAACTCTATGACATTAAATTCATTATTTATATTCATCAGATGTGTCAAGTTAACTCATTCATTTAATTTGTGTGATAGGGGATTTTCACCGGTTCATGTTCGACTTCTTTGGATCATGCTGTATTAATCGTAGGTTATGGTTCAGAAAAGGGAGTGGACTATTGGATTTTAAAGAATTCATGGGGCGAAAGGTGGGGAATGGATGGCTATATGCACCTGCTACGTGATCATGGAAATCGCAAAGGGCTCTGTGGTATCAACATGTTGGCTTCATATCCAATAAAGACTGGTGCAAATCCTCCTCTTCCCCCACCTCCTCCACCAGGTCCTGTGAGTTGTGATATCTTTTCGCAGTGTAATGGAGGGGAAACCTGCTGTTGTGGGATGTGGTTTCTTGGAATATGCCTTTCTTGGAGATGCTGTGAGGTAGACTCTGCTGTCTGTTGTAAGGATCTCCTTCACTGTTGCCCCCCTGACTATCCCATTTGTGATACAGAAAGGAAAATGTGCTTCGAGGTTTGTAAGAACCGTTTCTTATTCAACATTAGTCTGAACTATGAAGCTTGATTTCTTTTAGTCTTTTGTTTGTTCTGGAGTCACACTGATGCAAACTGAAAACTACATCACATCTCACTCCCATTGCGTGCTAAATTACTCCACCACATAGATTCCTCTATTATTGCGGTCGATTTAGTCCCTATGCACAAAGCTTTTATGTACAAACTCTGTTACTTGCTGGTCATCGTTGAGTTTTTGAGATATCACTGTCTACGTTCTCTATTGATTTTATTCATTTGCTAAAATAAAATTACCATCTGAATTTGATTCCTTTTAGTTTTAAGCTCTTTTGCTGAGTTTAAAGTTTCAAATTAATAGCGTAGAGTAATGAAGATATGATGTGGTTGCAGGCTAATGGGAACTTGACAACGAAAGTGCATAAGAGTAGAAGCATTGCTCGGAAATCAAGTACAGACAGTGTTGCTGGGAAGTCAAGGCAGTGGCGGAGACGACAGCCTCCCTTTATTGAGGATTGGATTCCACCTAGGCCTCCTAGCTCTGTTCAAGTGGTACTGACGGACGGTGAGTCATATTTCTTGCCAGGGAATAAATCTTCTGCTGATCACATCCAAATCGAATCAGTTTTAAATTTTTCATACACTATGTAAGGGATGTGCTAGGATTGTTCACTAAGATTGAATAGTTGATATGCAGCAGTACAGTAGTGTAGATTGTGATGGACATGTAAAATACGTCTACATTTTCATGCTTGCTATGCAAGATTAGAATGTGATATTACATCACCAATCATTCATTCCTTGATACTGTCAAACTATTATTAATGCCTTACACAGATGTTTAATGAATAGGCAACTTAGTTAATCAATTTACATACAGCAAGAAATTAAGTCTCAAGGGAAAGAAGGCTAAATAAGAATTTAAAAAAGAAAGGAGATCACTCCAAATATAATCTCATATCAGAATCTGAAGTCAGCGTCCACATCCATTGCCCAAGCAAATTTTTCGAGGAGAGCCTTGTTGAACATCTTCTCAATGGGAACTTCATGTCGCTTGCACCATGCAACAGTGATCCTAGGGTCAAGATAATTGACTTTTGATGTTTCCATTGCAACGTTTTTGTTGTCCTCTTTGTCCGCAATTTTCCTTTCAATGGTTTCGATCTTCTTTGTCGTTTGAGCCATCTTCTTCTCCAACGCTTCTGGGGTCAAGTTCCTCTTTTGTTTCCCGTCACCGTCTTTCGGTGGGGACTTTCCCTTTCTTGCTCTGATCAAATCTGTTTCCAGAGCTTCCATTACGCCTTTTAAGTCCTCAATCTTCTTGTTTAGCCTAGATATTTGCTTGCCGAAAGTCTTTGGTTCAGCACGCTGATGATTGCAAAGGATAGCAACCTGCTTGTTTGCATCTTTATAAACTTTGACTCTAGCTGAAACATCTCCCACTTCTTTAGTTTTCTCGTTCAACATGTTATCCAATGTGATTGATGCATTGTATGTACGGAACACTTTCGCGGTAAGGCCAGGCATCAGTTCCTTTAAATGTGCATTCAGTATATTCGTATCCAACTGATCAAAGAGCTTATCACCGCTACTTTTCCCATCCTGAAACTGCTTGATTGCATCGTAAACAGGAAGCTCAACTTGATGGGTTTGGTGATATTTGATTGAATCTTTACCAAGAAAGTCCAACTCCAGCAAGTTAGGGGCAATTGCTTTTACATTCTCTATTTTTAATGTGCAGCAGCCAACAGTATCAGCTTCTTCATCAACATCCTTCTCGTTCCCAGCCCTCAGCGCAAATCTGTCGATGAGATAAGTAGCTACTGCTATCTGCCGCTTTAAAATTGCACCATCTTCTTTACAAGGAATAGTAAAAGCCCTGGTGTATGCAGCCCTGATATCTTCTATGTAGTCTTTCAACTTCCTTGCTTTCTCATATTTCTCCTTGTCACTTTGACCCCTCAAGGAACTATTAGCTGCCAGATTTACATACTTGGTTTTCTCCTCAAAAATTGGATCGTCCCAGCAAGCTAACCACGAAACAGTATTGTCATGCCTTATTTCTTTCCAGGTTTCACCAGGAATGGGGCATCCGGGAATCGCGGCATTCTTTCCAATGTTGATTGTAACATCACTTGGAAGAATCCGCCTTTTCAACCTTCCTGACTTTGGCTGCTCACCACGGCCTCGGAATAATCCAGGTGGTTCAACTCTGAAGTTCCCAACCGCCTCTTTTACACCATCAATAATAGCCCACTTATATGTCTCCTCTTGTTTCAATTTCTCCTCTCTCGCAGCCTTCTTCTCTTCTGTACTCATTTGTTTCTTCTTCTCCTTTTCTTGGCAACACCATTCATATATTGGTTGGAAATCACAGGCATCCAATTTCTGAATCACATGCTTCTTTCCAAGCAACTTGTGCCAATCCTTCCAGAAATTGTTTCTGAATCTTTGGTTCTTTGCATAATCTGTATCTTTCATCACACCAAACATGGTTGCTACCTCTTCTTGTTCAGGAGTCAAGTCGACTGGCTTCCCATTATAAAGCATCTTTACCCCATGAGGCTTGTAAGGAGGAGGAAAAATGACCCCATTGTGAATTAAACTAGTCCAATACTTCTTCTGCCCATCATTAGATTCAGAACCAGGTTGATCCTTGGATATGGTTATCTGGCTTTTTGCCCTTCTTGATAGTTTTTGAGGATGAACTGACTTTTGGTCCTTTTTGCTTTGGCTTGGGTGATGATTTTCTGAGATTTTTCATTCTCTGTGCAAGTATAATGTCGTCATTATCATCTACCTGTGGCTCTTCTTTGGTTGATACCTGCTTATTCTTTGAAGGGGGAAAAGAACCTGAAAGTTTTCGCCTTTTAACCGAGGACTGCTCAGAAAAATTGGCCTGATGATCTAGAGGCCTCTTAGAAGGAGCGTTCCCTCTGGCCTTTAAATTCCTTGATGTTAAAGGTTTATTATCATCCTCCTCCGAATCAGAATCGTCATCTTCTTCCTTGTTGGAGTCAGCCTCCATGAAGGCACACAACGGTTTTTCATCGTCAGAATCACTGTTCTCTTCGGCAGGAATAGGATGTTCAATAGAGGGAGACGGCATGCTTTGTTCTGGCAACTGTTTAGACTGATGATGATAACTTGATACAGGTGATGAGATTGAGGCTTTTGTAAATGGAGCCATCTTACCTTTTTCTTGATACAGGTGATGAGATTGAGGCTTTTGGAAGTCCTAGGTCGTATATTTTCACTTATTCGGCAACAAAAGAATTGGGATTGCAGCCTGTTAATCTTATACGACCTATTTATAGATAGGACTTACAAATACGGCAAATTTTATAAAGAGGACGTGAATCCGTAATATTAGGAAACCTTGTATGAATAGGAGTGGCGAATAAAAGATGGAGATTGCGATAGTCCTGAACCAGGCCTTAGTGATTCGACTTGTTTAACACACAAATATAAAGTTTGAAATATGTGCAAATTATAAACCGGCCAAACATGTAATTAGTTCTAAAAATCTAGAAGGAAAAAGAGAGCAAAATTCGAAATTTTACACAAGCAGCAGCATCCATATCATCCTTTATGGAGTGATTATGGAAATTGTGGTGTACAATTGGGCATTTGATTATTGATACCTCAATAACAGCGCCGCAAATCCGTCACAATTCACTGGAAATCGATCGATCACGAAGAGGATGACGACGACGGGAAAACGTCTTTGACCGCCGATGCGGCGGTCAAGTAATTGAGCGTGTTCCTCAGCGTCTCCTTCTCTCTCTTCAACCTCGCTGCCGTGTCCTCCAATTCGAGCAAGGCCTGCTGCTCCCTCGGCGCGCCTTCGAACGTGCTTCCCACGAAGAAGGAAAACGGCGTCGGAAACAGGTTCCTCCTCAGGTCCTGCACCTCCTTCTCCGGCTTCCCGCCGAGCCGGTTCGACAGCCGAATCACGTCCTTCATGTACGTTTCCACCTCGTTCGCCAATGTGTCCAGGTCCTCCTCGCCGTCGCCGGACGGCCGGTCCTCCAGCCACTTGACCTCCGCCACCAGGTAGGGTTTGGTCCGGACGAGGTCCGTCACTCGGAACCGCTCCTGGCCTTTGCATATTAGGAAGAATCGGTCGTCGACCAGGCGCTCGTGCTTGACGACCTCGCCAACGCAGCCGACGTCCGCCGTGCCGGAGACGGCGTCGCTGTAGATGACTCCAAATCGGAGATCGGTCTGGAGAAGGGAGTGCATCATCATCCGGTACCTGAATTCAAAGATCTGCAAGGGCAGAATTGCGCCGGGGAAAAGCACCAGAGGTAGCGGAAACAGCGGGAGCTCAACGACGTCGTCCGACTTGGGCTGATTGGTGTGGTGCCTCTCGGAGAAGGAAGAGGCGGAGCATTTGAGAGAAGCCGGTCTTTGGCGGCGGCCATGGCGGAACCGCGGAGATAAGAAATTAGGGTTTGGGTTTAGGGGATAGGGGATTGGATTGGGATTGAAGGTGGGTATATGGTGAAGAGAAGAAGAAGAAGATGGGGAGGGAATGAGCTGGGGAAGAGCCATTGCTAATTTGAGATTCTCTCTATACTGCCATTTAGTGAGAGAGAGCGAGTGTCTTACTGTTTCTTCTGATAATTTGGTTATTTTGAAAATTTCGGGAAAAATCTGGTGGTTTTGAACAAGCGGAGGGAGATGTGGATAATATGGTGGACTGAGATCCATCTTCAGATTGGTCTCATTTGGGAATTGTTTGGATGTGGTCTTTGGATTTTCCACGTGGAGTTGGGCCTCGTGGTGTGTGTTGTTCGGCCTGTCATTTTCGTCCCAACACAAAAATCTTCAACCCAAAGTTCATTTGTATTTTTTAGGTTAAGAGTGAATCAAAGGGAATTATTCTGATCCCCTAAGAGCATTTCTAATGGTTAGAGTTAAATCCAAGTGCCAAATCAATTATAGTACCTCCAAATGAACACTATTCATATAGGAAAACCGCCATCTCCAATGGTTAGGTGTAAAATCCAAGTGCTATAATAATTTTTTCCTCTCTCCTCCTCACCCTACATGCAATTAGGCCCCCCGAAAATTTATAGGTCTAGACTCAATTTGGATTTGAGTTTAGCACTTGAGAATTTGAGATAAGTCCAAACTAAATTTGGGTCTCAATTTTTACACCATTGGAGATGTCAAATATGGGTGCCAACCATTAGAGATGCCCTAATAATATTACATCACATTGAACCTACCTTGGTAATAGAGGCAGATACGTAACACGTCACGTGACGAATTTGCATACACGTTGCTTGCGTGGTTATTGCTTTTTGGGCTTTATAAAAGCGGTGAGCCCCATCTACACCGCGTGAATATATTCGTTGGGCTTTTGACCAATACTCCTATCTCAAATGGACCAAAGAGAAGAAAAGTAGTTAACGTCACTGACATATGGGTATGCGTCACCTAATGGCATTTCCGCAATAAAGTTGACATTTTGGTTAAGGTCGGCCATGGGCTATATATACCTTGCGCTTGATGCCATTTTACTCATCGCGAAAAAAATCGAGGCAGACACAGAATCACAAAACCTTCGAAACCAAGAAAAGAAAACAAGAGAATGGCCGCCGAAGATGGACAAGTCATCGCCTGCCACACTACTGAGGCTTGGGATGAACAGCTCAGGAAGGGAAACGAGACCAAGAAACTGGTATTCCTCAATTTCAATCACAAATATTTACTGGTTTTTTTTTTAGTAAATTTTAATCTTTAAAATTGACTGGGTGGGTGTTGTTTGATATGTTTGCCTTTAAAGGATTAAATTTAGATTTTTTTTTTTGGGAGGTTTTCTTGTTTTAGGATATTGAATTTGTGGCTACAAATTTAGGTTAAATTCTCTTGCAATCAAGAGCAGAATTGGGTTTATTGCATTTTCTGCTTACAATCCTTTTAAGTACAATGAATTTAGTCTGATTCTGCTTTGTAATTTGTATATGGCTTAAAAATCTGGGTTTATCGTGGTGGGCTGGGCTCTGGCCCCTCCCATATTTAAGAAATTATTTTCTACATTGTTTGACCTAGCTGATTAACTTAATTACTCTATTATGTTGCCAATTAAATTAGTGTTGCCAATGTCAGATTTTCTACATGGTTTGACGTAGCGATTAAGTTAGGTCACTTTTTGGGAAATCAGGACTAGTTTTGGTAATTAAGAACAGGAATTTAGGTCGAGTTTTGTCCGACTCTGCTTTGTGATTTGTAAATGGCTTAAAAACCTTGTTTTAGGTTTTGTCCCTCTGATTTTATACTTTGCTCAACCCAAGTTACCTGACTCATTCGATTAAATTGAACTACATTAATGTGGTAATAGATTGTGGTGGATTTCACTGCTTCATGGTGCGGACCATGCCGTTTCATTGCTCCAATCCTGTCGGAGCTGGCCAGGAAGACCCCGGAGGTCACATTCCTGAAGGTGGACGTTGATGAGCTGAAGAATGTTGCAGAGGAATGGGCTGTGGAGGCAATGCCTACCTTCATTTTCCTCAAAGAAGGCAAGATTGTTGACAAGGTTGTCGGTGCTAAGAAAGACGAGCTGGTGCTCAAAGTAACCCAGCATGTTGCTGCTCCTGCAACTGCTTCTGCTTAATTTATATGTGGAGGGAATATGAACCTCCTGCTGCTGTAGTGCTTTACTCAGTGTGTATGTATATTGCTACCTCCAGTTTCCCTTGTTATGTGAAAGCATCAGTGAATGCTTTTGTTGCAATGTTCAGATTCTTCAGATGATATTCTAGCTATGCAATGTTTTTAATTTCAGTGGCCTCCCCTTTGCTGGTGCTTTAAGCAATTTCAGTTATGCTTCTTTCCTTGACATAAAAATTCGGATACAACTTATTGCTTTGATAAATTTATGACATCTCAAATTCAGTGGAAACTATTGCGAAACAACTCTCAACTAGCATCAATATCATAATTTTCATTCCATCTTTTGCTAAATTGACAAACAATGATCATGCTTTGAGTCATTTTCGTGTACAAATTTCGGAGCCATGTAATTGAACTTTGAGGCAAAAACACTTGCCTATACTTGACAAACTACTATACAGAAGCGTACTCCTGATAAATATTGATCAATAATATTGAAGGATCTTCAACTATGCCCTGAAGAATCTTAAAGGCTTTTCACCTTGTCACTGATCTCTTAAGTAGGTGGATCTTTGATGGATCCCCACCAAGTTCTTCAAAAACTACTAACAAATTTTGTGTAGGCTTTAACCAGGACCTAGGAACATGATACCTGCAAAAGAAAACCGAAAATCGTTTGATGACTCGAGAAGAATTCATCTTGGTCTTAAAAGTTCAGTAGTTTTATGAGGTATTACCATCGTTGAGTTGGTTGGCCACAGCCAAGTTGACACTTTGTCGACCGGTATGTCCCAGTGTAACTGCACGTACTACAGTCGCCCTTGGCAAAAGCCATCCAGTATCTTCCTATACTTTGCCCATTGATCCATACTTGACCCTTTCCCATGCTTCGCATGTCCAAAGCCAATGGTTCATCTCCTTCAGGTGCGTTGAAATAAGCCTGCACATTCAAAGCGCGAACGTTAAAACTAGCTTATACTAATTTTTACCACACTTCACTGTCTTGATATCCTTACCTTGTACCATTTCAAAGTCTGCTGGTTTCGGTTAGCTAGTGACACTCGGATCCAGTCAACGGATGAGGCTCCATTGGGAGAAACCAAATTCATTGCCTCTCCATTAAGGCCAACCTGTTTGGAAATATTTTTCTATGAGATTGAACCCTCTGATAAAAAGAGTGTACCATATCAAGTGCCTAAAAAGATAGGGTGAGATTTTTGTCTGACCTTGTAGAACCACTTCTGCGATGTTAAGTCTTTCCTTCCCTGGCTAAGACCATCCAGAAAAACTGGACCTTGGATTCCGGTTTTCCATGTCTCGAAATGAAACCCAACATTCTTCAACAACAAAGCAAATAATTTATGAGTAACAGATATTACTAATGGGATTCATCTTCTACTGTATGTGTTCAATCTTACTGGTTGCATACTGGTTCAGCTTATGCTGCCCCATCCAAGAATCTATGAGTCATAGAAAGAGCACTAACCGGTAGTCCAACAGCTATGCTGAGCAGTGCAATTTTATTTATTCCAGCGCGGAGGTTGACTGCCCCGGTAAATGTGAATTGCCTCTGCTCCCTAGTTCCAAAGGCAGACCCTGTAATGATGTTTAGATTTGAGTCAAGAGAGATGCAAAACTTGTAGCCTAAAAGTGATAGAGGAATATAGTTCCTGCTCCTGCTCACTTTTTGTGGGAGAACAAAAATCTTACAACATACCTGAAAACTGTCCATTGATGAAGACATGGACGGCATGACCTGCTGACTGCAGAGTAAGAGTCGGCCATTTTCCTCCATGGAGAAATGATTCCCATGAATTGATCTCAACACTAAATAACATATAAAGCAGGGAAAGTTATACTATGATCATTAATATATTTGGGGGAAAAAAGAAAAATTAGAGCAGAACTAGCAGGAAAATCAATATGGCACATGTTCAACCGATGACAATCTTTTCTTATTAAAACAAAAGATAGTGCAGCTGCTCACTTGGTCATGTACCACAGATAGTCACTAGTATCTCTAGTGACATTTATCTGCTCTAGAAGTCCAAAAGTTGAAATGCTTGACGTATCATGTAGAGAGGAAACATCTTCATCATAAGTCTCCCAATAAAGCAACCGACTGTGGGTTGGGGTCATCTGCACTCGTGAAGTTGGGACTCCCACCTTGATGACACGACGACATTGTATCAGTAACTTAAGAGAGATAGAGAGATTAAGAAGAGTGTGCACTGACCATCATAGTTTTGCAAATTGCTATTAAAAATGAACGAAGATTGCATGAGTATGGCCCTGACATCGTTGCTTACCTTTGCAGTGTTAAATACTGCATTCCTGCAATCAGGTAGGATGCTAATGGACCAAGGAGGCAGATCATAGTGCATGTTATTAAAAGTCACCCTTGCAGCAGAATGTGGATGAAAGTTTGACAGAAAAGCTGCACAGCTTCTTGGTCCTGAATTGAATACATAAGCCTGCAAGATATATAACCATATGTTTTTTAAAACTTTTCTGTAAGGTCATTAGAGAGAAGGAAGTTTCCGACCAACAGAAAAAGTATGTATAGGAGAAGCCATACCTGCTGATAGGTTGCTAATGAAGTAACAGTAGGATCTGAAGAAACTAAAGCATGTTCACATAACTTAACAGCCCTATGAAGCTCCTTCAAATGACTATATTTAGGTTCTCTGATCAACCCTGAAAACAATAAGTGGTTAGTTCCAAGTTCCAACCGAGAGCTAAACATATGAACCAACATGCAATGTGTGCCAAGAAATTCTTCGAAGAATCATGCAGGATTTCCGGACTTTGAATTTACAAAATTATTGGCAAGTTATAGTCTTTAGACCCTCTACCATATTCATCAATTGGAGCATCATAGTCATAACTTGTTGTAATGAATGGGCCTCCAGCAGTGCGTCCAAAGTTGGTACCTCCATGATACTGTCATAGACTATAAACAGTGAGACTCAAATTCTGAGCTGCACATTTTAGTTTTTGAAACTTGAATTGATTAACGAGGAAAAAACCGACCATGTAGTAATTAACATATGAGCCACCCTTCTGTATGAAGCGAGCAACTGCAAATGCCAGATCTTGAACAGGTCGGTGGTGAATTGTGCCGCCAAACTCAGAAAACCTAATCATTTTTGTTGTGTTGGCAGATATCAGAAGACTAGACAATGAGTCAACTTCCGAGGTAAAGGTAGAGATCACACTTACCAGCCACTCCAAGCCTCAGTCCACAAAGTAGGCTTGTAAGGTTTGTTGGGAGTGAAACCGTCACAGTAAAAACCATTACATGCATTTATCTGTTACCAAGATATAAGTAGATCAAACCCAGAGTTTGAAATCTAATCTTCCATCAAATGCAAATTTTACTATTGAATAAATGCATTAATCAATTGGGTAAATTTGGTACGTGAAAACTGTAAAGAAGTAGATAGCTGACCATAGGGTCTGGGGCATCGTCTTCCTTGCACATCACCCATGGGACTCCGGTGTTCAATCCAACGGCCATTTTGGCAGCCCAGTCTAAGTAGTTATGACCAGCAGCTCCATATGCCTTGCTTTCTGGCCCATACTCATTCTCAATCTGCATAATATACACAAAATTAGACTAAGAAATCAAACAAATTCATGAAATTTACCAGAAAGAACTCAATTATATCAATAATCTGTTTACCTGAGAAAGGATTATGGGGCCACCTTGTGATGCAAACAACCTTTCATTTTTCATCATCTGGACAACTTTCTGGGTAAACCCTTGCATTGCCATCTTCAAACCAAAAAAAATAAAAAGGTAAATCTTTAAAATTTCAAATCCACATTGAATCTTGAAAAATCAAAGGGAATAGAATAGAGGAAGAAATACCTTGAATGGCCCATTGTCTGTTCTGAAGCTGATACCGGGAACATATTTCAGCCAAACAGGAAATCCTCTGTGTCAAATCAAGGACTCAAAATAAGAGATTTGAAAATAAGTCCAGCAAAAATAAAAAAGAGAAACAGAAGGCCAGCACTGTACCCAAAATTCCATTCTGCACAAACATATGGTCCAATGCGCAGATGAAGGTAGAGCCCTGCTTTCTGTACCGTCCTTATGAACCGTACAAGATCGTATCTCCCCTCAAAATAGTACTGAAAAACAAAATCAAATTAACAAAAAAAAAACAACAACTAAATTTTCAAAATTGAAACTTTGGTCAGAAAGTGGAGATCCAGAATAGTACATTGCCAGGAGAAGGTTCATGACCATTCCAGAAAACATAGGTGTCAATCACATCCAAGCCTCCATCTTTAGCTTTCTGTATAAGACCTTCCCACATCTGCACCAATTAATTTAATACACCCCATTTCAGTATTCACACAGAAAATGCCACCCAAATTACGGAAGAACCAGAGAGAAATGCCACCCACTTCAGGGGTGCTTCTGGGATAGTGAATTGAGCCGGACATGAGTAGTCTTCTCCGGCCATTGATGAGAATGGCCTTGTTGTCGTAGGTGACAGTGGTGCACTGGATCAGCTCGGAACCCAAAAACAAGGCCACCACCAAGTACAAACTTAAGAGCATGGAAACCGAGTGAGTTTCCATTTGAGAATATTATTATTATGTGAAATGACAGCTTTAATGGTGGAAAGGCAAAGTGAGAGAGAAGAAGATCTGAGCTTTCTGATCTATAGCTCTGCAACTCTGCAGAAGCTGACAGCAACAACTGGGTGGGTACTGCTACTACCAAGTACCAACTATATAAATAAACAAATACTCGATCTGCTCCATAGTACGTTTTTGTTGTAAATTTTAAATTGACTGATAGATTGATAGTCCAACAAAATCTTAACCTGAGTTGAAATCAGTGACTCTAAGCATTGTTTGAAGTTTGAAGTGACTAAACATGAATCAGTGTTCAAATCCTAGTGGGTGGGAAAATGATGATCACATATTCACATGCCATTATGCTCCTAGAACCATGTAAAACAAGCTCTCGTGCTTTCCATGCGCGTACCGTATAATGTATTAGGTTTGAAAATGGAGCCCATTCGATTGTGCTCTTTGCCTTTCGTTGTCCCATTCAATTATTAAATCATAATTAATGCCTATCTCTGATGGCCATGTGATATGCTTGAGCAATATTAATTAGCTAACAAATTCTTTTCTTTATGCATTATATCCGGCCTTAACCAAAGTCACCTTCGAAATTGATAATATTAATATTTGAATATTGTTTGAGATCTCAAATTTAATTTTTGTATCAAATAATATAGTATTCGACATATCGAATATCATATCATCAATTCTAACATAATAATTTTTGACATCATATATGATATATAACATTAGATAACACGATCGATACAAAAATTTAAAATCTGTAACACTATTCTTGATAATTTCATTTTATATCATGTACCCCCACAAATATTGAAAAGGCAAAAAGGGCAGGGTTGGATAAGAAGCAAGGACACTAAAACAGCGATTGCATTGATGTTCAAGTCTTTGGACAATGGTCCACTCCTTTTAGACTATTTGATGATCAGTTTCCTTCATCTTCACTCATTGTTGTTCATTTAGTGCGGCCGGCGAGAGCACCTACCCTAATGTTTAAGGCACTATGGTCCTAGTAACAGGTGGAGATTGGGCAATCCATGAAAACTCTCTAGTGGTTTTTTTGTATGATTTCAATAACGCAAGCAATAATTCTCTTCTTCAGTCGGTATTTTTTTACGCAAGGCCATGTGCTAAAAATTAATTTCTATTTTTACTTGAATCTGAAGCATGAAATCATAGAGGCAAGAAGACAGTGATGACTAATGTTTTTCAATTAGATAACCTTTATTATTTATTTATTTAGAGAAAGAAGATAACCTGTATTTATGTAAAACGCTTAAACAAACTTATGGGTAATATTTGGTAAACATGTTAGTATAAAGTGAGATTTGATACCTTCAAATCAGACCAATCATCATCACCATTTCATAGAAAAAAGTCAGCACTTTGAAATTATTGATAGAAGCTGTCATCACCAAAGATTAAAAAAAAAGGACAAAAAGATGATGCAGATACAGACTTATTAGTCAAAAAATCAAAAGAAATGAAAAAAAGTAGAAGAAAGATGAGAAATGATGTACTGGAGTTTGAAGACATAAACAGTGGAAGTTTAAGTTCACATCATTCTTTAAGAGTATGTTCACCCATAAAGTCTAAAAACTAAAGTCTAAACTAAAATTTAAGCTCCTAAATTGACACTATTCATCAATTTAGACTTCTCATTATTTCTGTGTTTCCAACCATGAAGTCTAAGTCTAAAATCTAATTTGTTAATCAGTCTTTGATCCCTATCACTATTCAATCATGACCATTGATTGAAAGTTTAGCCTAGCTTTTGAACATGTTTAGTTTAGCCTTTTCCAAAAGTCAGCATGTGTTTAGCCAAGTCTATAACGGTGCTGTTGGAACTGACTTTTGGTTTCTATGGCCTATAGTTTAGCTTAGACTAGGCTAAACAAGCCTCATTGCACATGCTCTAAGAAACTACATGGGGTCCCAATTACCCTTCTATTTTTTGGTTAAAACTTAAAGCACAAGTTTAAAAATGTTAAATAAAGGGGATTAAGATATCATTGAACGATGGGTTAGGAGCGTGTAACGGGCCACTGTTCATGGCCGTCTGTTTCACCCTACTTAATAGTGGGTCCCACTTGAATGTGCTAAGCTAGATCTCCGTTCCGTTTACGTCGGTGCGGATTCATTTCAGATGTACAGTCCTAGATTTTGACTGTCTACAATGGTTTTAGTTACCTTTATGCATTGCTTGAGGCCCGAATTGAAGTAAGGCCCGAACTGGAAGTGAAGATTGGGTTGGGCTGAAAATGAAATGATAACAGAACTGCAATTCGTGAGAACCCATTTTCATATCTGTTTTGACGAGGAGAAAAATTAATAAGCCAGGGCCCGGCCCAACATTGAAATATCCAAGCCTGCAAGCTTGGGCCCAATTGTCTTCAAATTAACCGTCATTAGGTTTCAGTTACGCATATAAAGGCCGAGGACTCTGGTCACACTACAATTTAGACAAACCGGTGCGGCCGAGAGAGCAATTCTAGAGCGTCGCTGCTGCTGCACAATCTCGGAGGACCTTTGTGAGTCTTCTTCTTGAGGTATCTATTAGTCCCTCTTTTCTTTTCTCTCTTTGTAAATAATATAAATGGACTGGCTTTCTCTATCTCTTAGCTTTTGTGATGTGAAAAAATACGAATAGTTGTTCAATTTTGTAACTTTGATCTCAAAGTGAACTGGATCACCACTAGCCGTAGACATAATCCTTGTTTAAATTTGAGGGGCTGAAAATGTTGCCTATTAGGTGTATGTGGAAATGTCCGAGTGATACCACCATGTTTGAATTTGAGGGTTTGCCTTTCGGCTCGTTATTTTGTAGGTGTTTGTGATCGAATATGTCTGAGTGGCACCACCATTACTACCCGGAATACGAACCGGACCTGGACTATTACATCAACGGTCCATCAAGGGAACCCCAGAAATTTAATGGCAAAGGCGATTTCAGGCTTTGGGAAGTAGAGGTATGTGATATCCTTGGCTATGAGGACGTCGCTGAAGCTTTGGATGGGAAACCAGACCATATGAATCAACAAGAGTGGAGGGTGTTTGATGAAAAAGCTTGCTCTATTCTTCGGTTCTATTTGTCCAAAGAGGTCCAGAACAAAGTGGTGGCAGAGAAGTCATCCAAGGATATTTTGGAGAAACTTGAGAGGCTTTATTTGAAGAAGGACTCATTCATCGAGAGGATCACTCTCAGAAAGCAGCTTTACAAGTTGAGGATGGATGAGAGCACTACTAGTTTGCGGGACCATCTTGAGGAGTTTAACAGGAGGGTCTTGGAACTGTCTGAGTTTGATGTGAATCTGAGTGAGGAAGACAGGGTTTCCATTCTCCTTGCATCGCTTCCTGACAAGTATAATCATTTGGTGATGGGCATGCTGTATGCCAAGGACAGTTTAGTCTGTTATGAAGTCGAAGAAATGCTCCTCTTCAACGAGAATAGGAATGCCGAAGCTAAAGCTGGAGTGACAAACACTTCCTCTGGGTCTTCCAAGTCAAGAAATCATAGGGTAGTCGAGTGTTTTTACTGTCATGAAATCGGACATGTTCGGAATCACTGTCCCAAACTGGAGCTGAAGAAGCAAAGGGCAGATAGGAGAGGAATATGAATCTCTAAAGCATGCATGCTCAGTTGGGTACGTTGAATGCGTCTGGCTTGGCTAATTTCTAATGGGGATTATGAATACATTTTACTTAATTTCCTTGGATTATTAATATTCCAAACATTATGATGGAAGTTTTCAATTTTCATGATACTTCAAATTGAAGGTTAGTTACGTGTTTTGATATAGGAGGCTGTGATTTAGTTTCTTATTTTGAAATCGATACATATGATGGGAAGAACAATTTGAGGACATGGCAACGTAAAGCGAGGAATATCCTAGCCCGGGAGGGATTAGCAGATGTACGTTTTGGATGGGAAACCCTCTACGTACTTTGGAGGAAGAGAAAGTGTACGTTATAACTAGCTAGCATGCACACAATCCTGGATTGATTTAAACTAGCTAGCTAGACTGTGGACAAAAACTGTGGTCAATATATTGGAAATTGAAGATTCTTAATTGGCGGCCGTATCTAGTAAAGCAAACCAGTACCAACAGTAAGAAGAACATTAATTATTCCAGCTAATTAAGCAATTCTGAAAGGAACGATGGAGTGATTGACCACTATGATCGATATGCCATCACCAGCGAGAAAAGTCTAAATTAAGTAGGAATATTAATTATAGATTTTCAGGTTACGTACGTGTACGTGTACGTGTCTAAATTATATCCTCGTTATGATATGCCATCATCAGAAAAGCTTCCTATATTCGCAGATCGATCAGAGTAAATCTGTCTCCCAATTCATTTTTATTGGAAGTAATGCTCAAAATGAAGCTACTGTATATATAGGCCAGCGTACTTAATTAGTGGATCGAGACCGTCACAAATGCTTCCTATTTTGTCTGTATGAAGGCCATACAGGATTTGATGCTTTAACTTTGAACCCTTTCGCTCCATAGTGGAAAACAGAATTAGCTTCTTCTCCACAGTTCCAAGCTACCTATTTTATTATTGTACGTTGTCTTAATCCTATCACCCTTTATGCTCATATAAATTCATCATTCACATCCTTGCTCTCAATATTAATTTCAGCTACCTAGCATTCATTTCATTCATTCACATTTCTCTGCTCACCTTAGCTCGATCTCCATCTCTTTCGGTGATCACTATTCTGAAATGGTAACTACTTACCATACGTCGTCCTTAAATTGTGATTCATATATTATTTATGTTAACTTCCAACTGAAAAATTAGAGTACTAGCTAATTGGACATTACCTAATGTTGTCACAGAGTACTTTTGAGGAATCGGAGAAAAAAGCGGTATCAGTCGGGCCATGGGGAGGCCAACACGGGCTCATGTGGGATGACGGAGTTTATTCTACGGTGAGGCAGTTGGTGATAGCTCATGGATCTGGGATTGACTCCATCCAGATTGAGTATGATATCAAAGGGACTTCATTTTGGTCAGACAAGCATGGTGGAAATGGAGGCTGGAAAACAGACAAGGTTAGCTCTCTAGTTAGTTATGACATAAAAGTTACCTACCTAGCTAGGTATAATAGTTGACTTACAAATTTACTTCTGCAGGTGAAGCTTGACTATCCAGAGGAATTTTTTACTTCGATTCATGGATATTATGGTAAAATAAGTGAATGGGGGACGGTCTCAGTCCGATCACTTACTTTCAAGAGCAACATAAGAGTTTATGGACCCTTTGGAATTGAACAAGGAACCTATTTTTCACTTCCAGTGACAACTGGAAACAAAATTGTTGGGTTTCATGGAAAGTCTAGCTGGTATGTTGATGCAATAGGAGCTTACCTCAAGCCTATTCAGAATGATCAAAACCACTTCTCAAAGCTAGCTATGGTTCACACACAGTACAGTTATATGACTGGTGGTACTGACAATCTTGCTGGCTACTCAGTCCTCCAAAACTGTGACGTGTTTTTTGCCATAAGACCCAAGAATGACTCATCCACCACTACTAACCCTGCTACATTGCCCACCAAGCTCTCTAGGCAATTTTCTAATTCTGGAGATTTTAGTGATGGTGTAATCAAACACAAGGTAAGACAGTCTCTTTTGTAGATCATTTTTTTTTCCTGTTTCTTCAATTTTAACTTTGCATTTTTTTTTTTATCAATTTTAACTTTGTAACATGATCAAATTAAATTCCTAATTTCAGACTCCGAGTATCGAGAGAGTGCCTTCAAAAGTTGAAGGGGTGGTGACATATGGTCCCTGGGGAGGGAGTGGTGGTTTTGCATTTGATGATGGTGTTTATTCAGGTATTCGACAAATCAAGTTGTCCAGAAATATTGGAGTTGTGTATATAAAGGTTGAGTATGATCGCGACGGTGAAGCTGTATGGGGAGCCAAACATGGAGGAACTGGAGGATATAAAAGTGACAGGGTCAGTTAATTAATTGTTATACTAGTCTCTCAATTTCAAGTATGACTTGCACATGCAGTTATATATGTATGTTGTTTTTACATGTACATTACCAATCCTATTGCAGATAATTTTTGATTATCCGCACGAAATCTTGACTCACATCACAGGAACATTTGGTCCTGCAATGGGTATGGGGCCTAATGTGATCAAGTCGCTGAGCTTCCACACAACGAAGAAGAAGCACGGGCCATATGGAGAAGAACAAGGAACCCCATTCAGCACTAAGCTCAAAGAAGGCAAGATTGTTGGAATTCATGGGAGGACAGGTTTGTTCTTAGATGCTATTGGAGTACATGCCATTGAAGGAAAGGTCATGGTAGAGACTACCGAGACATCACCACCCCTGGCCCTCACAAATTCTCCTCATAATGCCATCACCGAAATCGTCCCAAAGGAGCCTGCAGGCGCCATTACTGAGATAGATCATGCTCACTGGTCTAGCAAACTAGTACGCACAAACAAAGGACCAGTTGAAGAGGTAAGCGCATCCAACCCAAAACTAATTGACAGCGGAGTAATTAAGGTTGCTTGTTATGTAAGTAATTATGTTTTTTTTTTTGGGCAGGTTGCTTGTGGGGTCATAAAAGAACCGGCCCCATGTGGACCGGGGCCTTGGGGTGGAGAGGGAGGAAGAGCATGGGATGATGGAGTGTTTACGGGGATCAGGCAGATACATTTGACAAGATCAGCAGAAGGCATCTGCTCAATGCAGATTGAGTATGATCGAAGTGGTCAGTTCATTTGGTCTGTTAAGCACGGAGGCAATGGAGGAACTGCCCCACATCGAGTACGTACATAATCCTAGCTTGTTCCGTAGTTATCACCATATATATATTATCTTCGTTGTTCGATCATCAAAGGATTAATTGAGGTCTAATTGGGATTGTTTAATATTTTGCAGATAAGATTGGAGTATCCACATGAAGTACTGTCTCGTATAGCAGGGTATTATGGTTGCATTAGTAAAGATGAGCGACCTCAGATTATAAAGTCACTGACTTTCTATACAAGTAGAGGCAAGTATGGTCCATTTGGAGAAGAAGTTGGAACCTATTTCACTTCGACTACGACAGAGGGCAAGGTGGTTGGCTTCCATGGCAGGAGCAGCTTGTATTTGGATGCCGTCGGAGTTCATATGCAGCATTGGCTTGGAAGCACTCAGAAGACCTCCAAGTCTTATCTCTTCAAGAAATTCTGACGCTGTCAGCAATATCTTCACAAAGCTGGAAATAAATAAGTGTTTTAGTCATCATGATAAACATTTGCTTTGAATCCTAACAAGTTGTACCATTTTTATAGTTCCCTTGCAGAATAATATATACCAATGCCTGATTACATTTGCTTGATTCATAAGAAGTTGTACCATTTCTATAGTTCTAGTTTTGCAGAACATTGGATGAAAAAAATTTGGTTTTGGTTTTGCAAAAAGATTCCGTTGCCGGGACTTGAACCCGGGTCTTTCGGGTGAGAGCCGAATATCCTGACCAACTAGACTACAACGGACTTGTTAATAAAGTTTATGCACAATTTATATATATCTTATAATACTAGGTCGTTTATCCCGTACTCCCACGTGGCTAGATACTATTGGGAAACCTCTCTTCCATCATAATCCATTACCCGCTGAGTTCCATACTCTGCAATCTCCGACTCTCTCCAGCCATGAACTGAAAAACGAAAGCTTTATACTTTGAGCTTTCAACAATGGAGAATTTTACTCTGCCATGCAAATCAAACCCTGTCATTCTTATAATACCCTCCAAAATAGGCAACCCATCAGAATTCTCACCAAAACCCACAATCTCTTTCTCCAGAAAAACCAAAACCCGCCCAAATCCAGTCACAGACCATTTAAATTACCTCTGCAAGAATGGCCAGTTCACCGAGGCCATCGCCGTTCTTGACTCCATTGCCCAAAGTGGGTCCAAGGTAACACCCACTACTTACATGAACATACTTCAATCTTGTATTGATGTCAATTCTATTCAATTGGGTCGGAAGCTCCATGAGCGCATTGATATAGTTGAGAAAGTAAACCCATTTGTTGAGACTAAGTTGGTTAGCATGTATGCGAAATGCGGGTTCTTGAAAGATGCACGCAAGGTGTTCAATGAAATGCGTGAGAGAAATTTGTACACTTGGTCGGCCATGATTGGTGCGTGTCTTAGAGACCGAAGGTGGAATGAGGTAGTAGAGCTTTTCTTCTTGATGGTGAGAGATGGAGTTTTGCCTGATTACTTTCTGTTTCCGAAGGTGTTGCAGGCCTGTGGGCATTGTTGCAATTTGGAGGCCACGAAATTGATACATTCCATGGTGATCCGGTGTAGTTTGACTAGTTCTATTCATGTCAACAATTCAATACTAGCTGTGTACGCAAAGTGTGGCAAGTTGAAGTGTGCAAGGAGGTTTTTTGAGAAAATGGATGAGAGGGATGGGGTGAGTTGGAATACAATTATATCTGGTCATTGCCAGAATGGTGAGAATGAAGAAGCTCGTCGGCTGATTGATGCAATGATCAAACAAGGGATGGAACCGGGTTTGGTAACTTGGAATATATTGATTGCGAGTTTTAACAAGTCAGGGCAGTGTGATGTTGCGATGGAATTGATGAAGAAGATGGAGAACTGTGGGATCACTCCTGATGTGTATACTTGGACTTCTATGGTCTCGGGGTTTGCACAAAACAACAGGACAAATCAGGCATTGGATTTGTGGAAGAAGATGCTTTTGTCCGGGGTAAAACCAAATGGCATTACTATTGCCAGTGCAATCTCAACTTGCACATCTTTAAGATCACTGAACAAAGGGTTGGAAATTTATTCTTTCGCTATAAAGATGGGTCTCATTGATGACGTACTTGTTGGAAATTCACTTATCGACATGTTCTCCAAGTGTGGGGACCTGGAAGCTGCCGAGCAAGTCTTCTCTATGATCTCAGAGAAAGATGTCTACACTTGGAACTCCATGATTGGAGGATATTGCCAAGCTAGGTACTGTGGTAAGGCCTATGAACTGTTCATGAAGATGCAGGAATCAGATGTACGTCCTAATGCTATCACATATAATGTGATGATCACGGGATACATTCATAATGGAGATGCAGATCAAGCGCTGGATCTCTTCCAAATGATGGAACAAGATGGGAAAGTTAAGCGGAATACAGCATCGTGGAACTCTCTTGTTGCTGGTTATGCGCAACTTGGGGAAATAAACAAGGCACTTAGGATATTCAGGCAGATGCAGGCCTTCAGTATTAGCCCCAATTCAGTTACTATGTTGAGTATCCTACCTGCTTGTGCGAGTTTAGTTGCCATGAAAAAGGTGAAAGAGATCCATGGTAGTGTATTTCGAAGATTTTTGGAGTCTGAAGTCCCTGTTACAAATTCCTTAATCGACACATATGCAAAATCAGGAAACATAGAGTATTCAAGAATCATATTTGATAGAATGTCATCCAAAGATATCATCACCTGGAACTCAGCAATTTCTGGTTATGTTTTACATGGTCGTCCAGATGTTGCACTTGATCTTTTTGACCAGATGAAGAATTTGGGGCTCAAACCAAATAGAGGTACCTTTGCGAGTGTACTATATGCATACAGTCTTGCTGGAATGGTAAACGAGGGGACACAAGCTCTTTCTAGCATCAGTGAAGAATATCAAATAATACCTGGTCTAGAACATTATTCAGCTATGGTAGATCTATATGGACGTTCGGGTAGGCTTCAAGAAGCAATGGGGTTTATTGAAGATATGCCAATAGAACCAGACTCCTCTGTTTGGGCTGCCTTACTCACAGCATGTAGGATTCATGGGAACCTTGGCTTGGCAATTCATGCAGGGGAGCGCTTACTTGACTTGGAACCAGGGAATGTTTTGATTCAACAGTTAATGTTACAGGCATATGCATTATCTGGGAAGCCTGAGGATACCTCAAAATTGAGAAGGTTTGGAAAAGAGAATGCAACAATAAAGAGATCTCTTGGCCAGTGCTGGATGGAAGTCAACAACACCGTGCATACATTTATTGCAGGTGATAGGTCGAAATTATGCTCAAAGTATGTAAGCTCGTGGTTACAAGACATAGCAGAAAAAGCAAAGGGACCTGATTTTCGTTGTGGGCTTGGTGTTGAGGAAGAAGAGGAGGGTATTAGCATGGTCCACAGTGAAAAACTTGCACTTGCTTTTGCCCTCATTGGCTCCCCATCTGTACCCAAAAGTATCAGGATAGTAAAAGATCTGAGAATGTGTGGAGATTGCCACAGGACAGCTAAATATATATCTATGGCTTTTGGATGTGATATATATTTAAGTGACTCAAAGTCCTTGCACCATTTTAGTAATGGGCTTTGTTCTTGTGGGGATTATTGGTAGAGAAGACATAGAATGCGGAAGTTGTAACGATTGGTTTGGCTTGAAACATGGTCTTGTTGAAGGGATCTTGCCATGTTCTGCAGGTGAATTTCCCTAATGTGATTTTTTCTTTCTTCAGCCCCACTTAACCTTTTGTCTATCATGTACCCAATTGATTATTGCTGAAAACATAGTTACTAATTTATTTTCCGTGTATATGCATAGTTTCATACCACTACTAGTGAACATGGGGTCACGCAAAATAGAGATTGATATTTGCACTCGGAAGCTACTGACAAAGATATGTGTGTCTAAACTTCCTGCATTTTGTTCATAGGTACGGTGCAATTCCTCCCACTTTTCTATTCTATTAATTCCAATGTTACCGACCATATCACCATAGAACAGTTAGTTCTGTTGCTTGGAAGTACTTTTAAAAAAAAAAAGTGCTTTTAGTTTTGGGGAAATAGTATGTGAATTTTTCCATGTGATCAGGTTATTCTTAAAGAACATTTTGATTTTTGTTCCTTTTGTTTTCTTAATATTCATCCAAGTTGAAAATTGATTTGTGTTGGCATCTCACTAGTTGGTTCCATATGGGCAGGTAATATGTATGTTAACCTAATCCATGGATGCTGGAATAGCATTTTAAGATTGGATATATTCGAGGCATGGAACTTCTTTTCACAGAATAAAGTAAGTTTGTTTCTGCTGTCTAGGTTCTCTCTTTTCGGGTCGATATTGGAGCTTGGAATCAGGTTCATATATTATTGACGTCCACTTATTGTAAATGATAATTTCCTCTATATAACCTTCCTAGGTATGCGATTTAATTTGCAATACAATTGCACAAACCCTCCAGCTCCAAACGTCTTCATTGGGTGCTCTGCTTGATAATATGCCTCGTGAAAAGAAGTACGTACTCTGGTGTTTTGCTACCAGAACCAGACGCCTGGACTAAACCTGCAGTGACCAAGAATAGTGAAGCATCAACTTATGTAAGAAGTAGACACGAGCTGAGAAATTAGCGTTTCTAATCCACTTTTTCCTTCTTTTTTTATGTGGTTGTGGGATTCGTGGATCAATCTTTGTATTACAATATATATCCTGTGGTTTTGGACCCTCATATTTCAACATTGTTGACATGCATTTGTTTACTTGTTCAGAACAGCAACAGACAGCTTTAGCAATAGCATAGTTATTACACCTCAAAGTTATGGTGAAAGACCCCAAAAGTTGCGTCTTGCCGGCAATGTCGACAAATGTGGTGGTTTGTGTTTAGGACGTTAATTTCGTGACTACGGCACACGGCCGATAACAAGGAATAAACTTGTTCTACTGAGTTGGCTCGATCTGGATCTGGTTAAAATTTCTCAAGTATTTGGAACAACATATATATGTCTGTTGCAAGTTTTGTTTTTCTTGTTTAAATCTCAAGGAGAATTCCAAATAAAGTACGTGTGATGATGTGTCACTTAATTTGGTAGCTTAGACATATCTAAGTGATCGTGATCATATATATATGTTTAGAGGTGGTATCAGATGCTGTATGATTAGTACAAATATATATATATGGATAAATGATGCCAACTAATTTAGAGCAAGAAAAGAAATGAAGAAAATGGGACCTATATACAGTATTATATAACTTAACTTGTGTTGTGGGCAATTCCAGGAACAACTGATCGAATGCAACTAATATTAACAATTAATTAATAAAATGGATCAGCTGGGGCGATCTCTGGTACTGCTAGCTAGCTAGGGCAGAGTATTGGCCCCAAATGATGGACCAAGATTCTGTGCTAGATTTTATTCCTGTAGCTTTAATTAGCTATCTTTAATTTGCATGGGGAACGCAGAAATTCTCAACTTTAATTTATTTATATATGGAAATGCTATCTGCTTAATGCCTATATATATTCAATTATATATTCATGCAGTTCCTTTCATATATATGGGATTGTAAACTTATATAAATATCTTTTCAGTGCAGATCGATCACGGGGCTCACAGTACGTACGTTGTATTTATGGATCAATGAATGAACAGAGCCAACAGGCTACGTTATATGTGAGTTCAATGTAATGGAAATTAACCAAAATTAATATATTAGTTGGTTTAATATATTAATTAATGTAATAGATAATTAGAACCCTCACATGACTATCAAAATTAAAACCCTATCCAGCTCAACATTGGATCAAGCATGGATTCGAAAGTGCTTCACATTTCCAGCTGGAATTTGCATATAGGCATATATATAGCTAGGCATATCATATCTAGCAATATATGTATGATTTGATAAATGTAGCTTAGCTAGCTAGCCGGCCAGTTGCTAGGTTATTGCTCGATTTATGATGCAAATTTAATTAATTAAAAGTCGATAAGAAATTATATTCATTTGCATAAAAAATATATATATTACACACTTCTTTCATGACACTATATATAATTCAGATTTATTAAAAGAACACAATTTGGAGGCAATAGAAAAATCCATCTAATGGAAAACGAATCTAAAGTTAGATTGTTTCAGAGTTATTTACTAACAGCTAGAGAAAGAGAATAATAATAAGAATATATGAAAGGGGAGAGTGTAGTGTTGCTTTCAGATGTCATTTATGCATGTGCAATTGTGCAACCTCCATCCAACAAAACCCAAACAGCAACAATGATCGATACATGCATGGAGTTATCAGACCAACAAAACTCGACCTCTAACAAATTATTAGAACCTCGCTAACCAACTAATAATGATCAACAACGTACTAAATTTTCTCAACTCATCAACTACTTACTACGCTAGCTCATCTGTCAAAGGAGCTTAATTTGGATGTTTCTGTAAAGACTTATATATATATATAATTAATATGCATGCATATGGTAAAATGAAAAATGGATCGAGAAGCAATAATTATAATGATTTATATTAAACAATTGGTATTGGGGGGATGATCAATCTGGGCATGTAATGAAAACCATGAAAATTAACCTGACCAAACCTGAGATTGCAAACACTGTTTCCTTTTCCTAAAGCCTACACGAGTCTATGGTCGATTTTGCTCCTATTTAATTTTTTTATATATTATCTAACTTAAAACGGGCGAAAAAGAATCTGATGTAAAGAAGATGCAATATATATATATATATAATGGTGTCAGGATAGGAAAAAGAAGCCATAGATGCATGGCAGTGGGAGCTAGCTGCTATCTTTTTCAGTAACACAAAAGAGATTGTGTATTGCTTTACTGAGCAGCTTGCCTGTAAAGTCACAGCTTTGTAGGTCCTTAATTTGTAGCTAGCCCATATATTATATATCATCCATATTGCTTTGCTGCACTTTGTAGTTTGTACTTAATTTCTTTCTGATTCTTTTCTGGTTCTAAAATTTAAACTCAAAAGCGAGACAGCAAGATGAGCAAATCACTAAGCAATAAGCAAATGAATAAAACTAATTATGACTTTCTTCTTTTTCGATCACAGGTACTTTACATATAAACTCGATCATATGCATAGATCGATCATAGTGCATTACATTATTTGTTTCCAGCTAATTAATCTAATATGCAGCAAAAATAGAAAATTTGTAAAAAAATATAGTGCCGTTGATGGAGTTGTCCAATTAAGTTGCTTCTACCCTAACCCAATTGGCGGATCCGATTTTATATCTACATAATATCTGACACGTTCCCAACTTTTATTTTTATGCATATGAAGCAAGACTTTGAATGATCTCCTAATCTAATCCACTGCAGTAACTTTTAGTATCTTTTAAACGAAATGAATATAAATGACATTGCTTCTTTTGGAACTTATTGATGAATCATCACCTACAGGCAACTTAATTCAATCTTAATTTCTCGTGCATATAATGCATGGTGAGGTTTGCGCTTATTTATCTATTAATTTTTGTTATTACATAACAATTAAGAATATACAATAATTAGTCCGTAAATGCAACTCAAGACCTCTCCCTTACAAAAAAAATAAGACTAATTATTGTCCAAAAAAAAAACTAATTCTATTTATTAATTAGTTTATATATATGCTCGATCAACTTGTTTGAAGTTGCTACAGCCCAAGCCAAACCACTGGCTAAGATTGAAGGTGTAATCTAGCTGGATAAGGAAAAACATATATGCATGCATGCATAATGCACTATCATTATTTAGGAGACGATCATTTATGAAAACATATATAGTGTTTATATTCCCTAAACCTGAAAAATATATATCATATTCTAGCTGGGGCTGTATAATTAAAAATTAGGGCAATAATGAGTCGATATATTCAGATAACAAAAAAATTTGAGTAGTGAGTAGAGTCAATATATAATGACTTTGCATTTTACAATTTTTTTTTTAACATGATATATATAAAATGATTCTTATTTCGTTAGGGACAAAATTATATCAATAATGATTAAAGATTCCATATAAGACAGAGTCATAATAGCAATAAGAGAAAATACTATATATATCTTTCCTAAAATCCCAAGAAGGAAATTTCCCAGTAACAAACGTACATAATATATCGATCTTAAGACTATAAGGCATTGATTTAATTGTTAGAGTCGTACACGTTGTTGGTAGTTTGTCTTGGTCAATCCCTAGACAAGACTCATGTTGCAATTAATCCTAGGCCGGTCCATCGATGAATTAGCTTTTGATTTATTGAGGATTGCACGTACAAGCTAGTCGATCATTGTCCTTGGCTATCTAGCTTATCCGAAAGAGACAAGGCTTTATTGTCAAGGCTCGATCAATCTGAGAAACCAAGTCTGATTAATTTCCAAGTTTTTTCCTCGATCGATCGTTTAATTATTAGTTGATCTGACAAATTGATGAACTATTAGATCACATGAGTTTGCAACTTATTCATTACTTAACTATCTCTATCTCTCATATCGTATGCATGATTGATATCTAAGTTCCAACTATTTTGTTCGATCTATTCTGTTCGCACCAGGAACATGTATACATAAAAAATTAATGCATGTGTGCTCGGTTCATGTGGGCATGTTTTTTCGAAGAAAAGGAAATGCGCGCATGCGTCCGTATATGATCGATCACTTCATATATGTATGGTTAATATCAATCTGGTTGTAGTAGTAGTTAAAACTATTAATTATTGGTGTTGCCGATGAACTACGTAAATACAATACCTAGCAACCCTTCTTAATTTCTAACATTCATGTAGAAAGAAACTTAAACTAATTAACGTAGTTATTGACTCGTACTATGCGTCGGGTGTGGATTTTGTTTTATTTTATCTCATAATTAAAAAGGTTAGAAAAGTCCAACTTGTAGAATGCGCAAACACATATATAGTTAACTAAAGACGCTAATTAGTTTGGATGTTAGACACGCAATTATTATGTGGTCCATGCATGCATAAAGCTCAAGATGTGCACTCATCGATTGAACGATCGATTTTCATTATTCTGGCTGACAGGCCCTAGACAATGTGAAACAACATTTGCCAATGACCATATGCAAATGTTTTCTTTATATAATATATAATAATGTTTGCTTCTTCTTCTTTATTCCAACTTTCACTTATATCTAGTAGGAAATTTTGTGAACACGTACGTATTATATACGTTGGACATGGTGGGAAACTTTTTAGAACTTTCATAGCAAGGTCGTGGAGCAATTTGCCACAAAGCTGAGTGGAAAAAATTGGATTAAGAAGCTAATGTTCGTCTCCTCAAGTATGATAGTTCTATTCTTATCCATTAATTAAGGTGTTCCTAATGGGAATCCCATCGATTGCATTTGTCATCATACAACAAATTAAATTAAGAAGGAAATAATTGACTAATCCTATATAAAATCCAAAAGTGGGTGCCATTTTAATCAAAACCCACTTTGAGCTCTTAGCGGCAAAATTGACATTTTTCGTATATTAATTGTATCTCTATCACCTAGACTTCAATTAGTTTAATTAACAAACAGACTAATAAATTTCCAAACACACGTACCCACTTGTTGTGTATGATTGTCTTGTTTTGTGAAGCTCTCATACTTTACCTTAGTTTTGGCAAATCATAACTGCTCGTTAGCCTAATTGTAATCTAAGGCTTAGATTCTGTGATTTTCTTGGGACTTGATAATTCATAAATATATTTGATTAATTATTGAGACTAGTAATTAATTATTAGATTCCTTTATTAATACGAGTTTAAGCATCTGCTTCGGTTGATGAGGAATTGAAAACAAACCCTGAAGCCTTGACCAAAAAGAAAAGAAAAAAACCCTAAAGCAAAGAGCAGAAGAGAAAGAGAATTTTTATTGGTTGTTGTTGTAGCATAAGGCATAAGCATAAGCCTAACATCGTCGCCAGTGTCTGCAACCACGTGAACTGTACCTCGCTCGTGTCCCCACACAGATCCTCCGTATCCACACGTGGGGCCCAACCCATGCATCCTCGATCTTCTTCCTCAAACTCGAAGGGTGATCGGTGAGCAGTGAGTGTCCATGTATATATATATCCTCATCTTTGGTACAAGAACCTTTAACCCGTATTAATTCCTTCTTCCAACACGTGTCTCTCACGCTTCGCACGTGAACGGCCACGTGTCCCAGGACCCCACGACAGACCCTCGAGTCCTCTGTCCTTTAAATTGAGGACCTGCATGTTATATCCTAGACAACACACAGAAAATTATTCCAACAGGCTAGCTATAGCTCACACTAGTACTCCTACTCTGAATCGATCTGAGTTTCTCGTTATGCTCAATTATGGGCGAAATAATATTATAGACATCAGATCGAGTATATGGTCCAACACACACTCTAGTCGATCGTACTAGTACAAACATCGAATCTCTGTACGTGCATGTTTATTGCGTACAAAATCTTTAAAGCCAAATCAAAGCTAGCTTACGTTCGCTGCTCCACGACTCCCAACATCACAAAATTTTGGTTCATTCTTTTCTACAATTGATTCCTTTTTATCTCCCTCCCTCCACCTTCTACCTACGGCGCTCGGTCTGTTATAAACAAGATCAAGATTCAACAACGAGAAGCAGATCCATGGCCACGAAGCTTGTTTTGATTACATTCGCCATTTGTAGGCTGATTGTCACGGTCGGGTTGACCATGGCCCCGGCGGAGCTGCTCCGTCTCGTGGTGGACGGACAGCTCAGCGTGGACCCTTCCGACGTGGAGACGGCTTCCAAGGATTTCGGTCTCATGAGCCGAGCGGAGCCCTTGGCGGTTTTGCACCCGAATTCCGCGGAAGACGTGGCGAGGCTGGTGCGGGCCGCCTACTCATCCGCCCATGGTTTCAGCGTGTCGGCTCGAGGCCACGGACACTCCATCAACGGCCAGGCACAGGTGAGAAATGGAGTGGTCGTTGAGATGAGCGGCGGAAACCGGGTTGGGTCGGGGAAGCCCGCCGCCCGGATTCACTCGGGTCGGGTTGTTTCGGAGAAGGGTAATTTGTACGTGGACGCGTGGGGAGGGGAGCTGTGGATACAAGTGTTGAGGGCAACTCTGGAGTACGGGCTGGCGCCCAAGTCGTGGACGGACTATTTGTACTTGTCAGTCGGCGGTACCCTCTCCAACGCCGGAATTAGTGGCCAAGCTTTCAACCATGGACCTCAGATTAGCAATGTTCTTGAGCTTGACGTTGTTACAGGTTGGTTCAATATTATTCATTAAGTTGTTTATGCTTTTAATTATCTTCCTAATTACATACACGATTAATATTTCTTTTGCTAATTAATCAGCATAAGTGTCCAAAATAGTAAGGTAGTTGATACAATCTCTTCTCTGGTACAATGAGATATAGCTTCACATGGCCTCTTTTGTTACCTACCTGATAAAAATTGATGACACAACAACAACAACATTCTCAAATTATTAAGTTGTTGCTGTCGTTATATTGCTGCGTACTTACCAAACTACTTAATTAGCCATGATCGAGCTTGCTTGTTGAAAATACATATCTTTAATTGATCGACATGTGAATTAATCAATGTTACAAAGCAATGATCGATCGAGCTTGTTCTAATTGTTTACTGCGCGCAGGAAAAGGCGAGCTCTTGACATGTTCAGAAGAGAGAAACTCAGAGCTGTTCCACGCTGTTCTTGGTGGGCTTGGCCAATTTGGAATCATTACTAGGGCTAGAATTGCCCTTGAACCAGCCCCCAAAAGGGTATCTAATTATTTCTCACTTATATATATATGTGTATATAATTGTTAATTTCAGTTTAAATCTGGTTGGTTCCACCTTCCACGGTGTTAATTAGTGGGACACAGACATGCATACTAGTTTTGCAGAAAGGAAATAATTCCTGGTTTTTGTTTTTGTTTTTGTTGGACAAAAGTCACAAAACCTAAAAAGCAAGGTATCACGACCTAATGGTTCCCCTTTGAAAGTACTACTTTTAAGGATATCGAATCAAACTAATGTGTAGTCCATTTACTCTAAAGCTTTTTTAACCCATTCAAAACGGCTGTTCTATAGCTGGCAATGTTGTTGACGTGTTCTCTTTTTATGCCGCTATAATCTGGTTTTTTCTTCTTTTTGTTGCCTAATAATAATTTAATTTATGTTTTTATTGTTGTTATTGTCAATAGGTGAGGTGGATCCGAGTACTGTATTCAAATTTTTCGGCCTTTACCCAAGACCAGGAGTACCTCATTTCTCTGCATGGGCAACCCACCAGCCAAAAATTCGATTATGTTGAGGGTTTCGTTATTGTAGACGAAGGACTCATCAACAACTGGAGGTCGTCTTTCTTCTCTCCAAGCAACCCTGTTAAGATCTCCTCCATTGATTCTAATGGGAATGGAGGTGTTTTATATTGCTTGGAGATAACCAAAAACTACGATGATTCAACCGCTGACACTATTGACCAGGTACAAATATGCATGCTTATTTGCATCATTAAACATGCATATATATATATATATATATATATATATATATATATATATATATATGTAGCCACCTTATATATTGTTCCTTAATTCCTTCTCAAAACAAAGCAGCATTTAGTCAAGATAGAAATTTGAGGCAAGCAAGTTAAGTACAGCAGCAGCCAATCTACACCTACCTACTAAAATAGAAAGAACGAAAATGTTCCAATATATTGCTAGCCAAAACCCTACACAAATAGGGTAATATTACTGAAAAAATAATTTAATCAGGCCGTGTCTGGTCACGATTGGCCTGCATGCTAATCAAGCCCCAAGACTATAATTAAAGGCTAATTAACATCATTTTTTTTTTGTGCTTGGTTAGAGTAGCTTCCAAGCCTACCATTGTTCATATTCAAACCAATAAGAGTATAGTTTTGTTAGAATGATCAATTTCAGTGGCCGGTGTCCTACTAAACCTAGAGTATATGATTGAGATTAAAGTCTTTTAAGTGTGTAATATATTAATATGCTAGTATAAAAATGTATAAGGCATACGCAAGAAAACATGGAAGATCTGTGATCTATTATTCTATGCAAAACCTAAGATTGAATACAATTTTTTTTTTAATTTGTTCTAATTATATTAATACTAAATCTAAGCCGCCCACCCACCGAATTATTCTTCTAGTTAACTAGAAACTAATTAGAATGGAACTTATCCTGACAAAAGCAACTGTTTGGTAGCAGCTTTAAGTCATTTTTGTGTACTTTGATTGTGTTTTATAGAACAGAAGCCTTCTTCTTCTTCTTTCTCTAACTGTATTCATTCAAAACGACAAGAATTTAAAGGCGTGAGTTGGGTTTTTTTTTTTAACGCAGGAAATAGAAGCTTTGTTAAAAAAACTGGATTTTGTACGGACATCAGTGTTCACAACAGATCTCCCTTACGTGGATTTTCTGGACCGGGTCCACAAGGCCGAGTTGAAGCTCCGGTCCAAGGGCTTGTGGGATGTTCCCCACCCATGGCTCAACCTTTTTGTCCCCAAATCAAGGATTTCTGACTTCGACGAGGGCGTGTTCAAGGGCATTTTGGGAAACAAAACAAGCGGCCCCGTTCTCATTTACCCCATGAACAAAGACAAGTAAGTTCCCTTGCTCAAAAACTCAGTTGCTCCGAGCCATTACGACGTAGGTATAAGTATAACATGCATGAGTGAAAACGCCAACAATGTCGACGGTGGAGACGATGTTGTTTAACGTACATAAACAGACGGTTGCATTGCCGTTAGTTTATACATACGTTACAATATTGCATGGGCATAGAACGACATGTCAACCTCTGCGGGCACTGGGTCTGAGTACTCACTCTCTCACTGACGATTCACTCACAAGCATCAAATCCCAACCACCTTATACGCACAGTGCTTTTGGTGGTGGTTTTAACTTTTGATTGTGTGTAGGTGGGACCAGAGGAGCTCGGTGGTGACGCCCGATGAGGACGTTTTTTACCTCGTTGCATTGCTGAGATCGGCTTTGGATACTGGCGACGAGACCCATACGTTGGAGTACCTGACCAATCAGAACCGTCGGATCTTCAAATTCTGTGATGAAGCTGGGATCAAGGTGAAGCAGTACCTCCCCCACTACACCACACAGCAAGAGTGGATGGACCACTTCGGAGATAAGTGGCCGCGGTTTTACCAGCGCAAGATGGAGTTCGACCCCCGGCGCATTTTAGCCACCGGCCAACGTATATTCACCGGCCCCTCCTCCTCCTCCTCGGTTTGTGTCAACGGTCACGATCAATTGTGATCGAAAAATTAATTCATGATGTACAAACCACTCAGTAGTAGTAGCAGCAACCTTTAGGGATGGGGATAAGCCTATAAAATTAGCCCATGTACAAATTAATACTAGCAGGATTGAGGAAGGGTATTTTTGAAAATTAAAACTAGAAAAGCCGAAAGGGTTTTTGAGGGTGTCCCAATGGTGCTATGCAGTTGACCAAAAAAAAAAAAAATGGTGCTATGCAAGTGCACATGTAATGCTGTTGGTAACATGCAGCGCCCGTGAACCCGAAAGCCCAGTGTGTCTGGGTCTTGACATCATTGGTTTCGCAATTTACTGTCTTACTTTTAACGTACCCTTGCGATCTGGTCCGCTATGTAAAATATATGAACTACTTCAGCCTTGTAATTAACTAGAGAAATCATTCAGTAAAAAAGTGATTATTAGTCTACTACATATCTCTGCTTTTGCTCTAATTTTAGCAGCACCTGGCAGATATACAGATTGGAGTGAAACTGTGAAAGTACACTAGACTTGCAAGTAACAACATGGCCCTTTTACTCTTTCTGGTCCACCAGCAGCAAGCATATAAGGTTACTCTCGCTGCAGCTTGGACGGATCTGAATCACTCTCTGAACCAAGTTGCCTCCCAAATTTTCTCAATGCAATCGAATATATCGTTTTCCTTCGCACTGATGTTCCATCAGCTACTAATTTCACAGCCTGTAGATGCACATACGAGTTGTCAAAGCCATCAAGGTTCATCATCACGAAGCAGCGGGAAAAAAAATCGACTAAATAAGGGCAGAGGGGATCATGATGAGACCATCTGCTGGAATTAAAACACTATGCAATATTACTACCGATAATTTAGTCAGCTATTGTTCACTCGAAACTTTCCTCGGTGAAATGTTTCACTATCCTGCTAATATTGTGAACAGGTAAAGCGAGAGCTTCTAAAGATTTTGTAAGAGATGGAAAGTGCATTTCAATTACTAGTGATTCTTATTTCTAAGATGTCCTCCTATAATGCTATCGCCAGCCACGACTACTAGACTCACAAGTAATTCCAATCAACCAGCAAAATTAAAACAAAACAGCTTTTAAGGAATTATTCACAAGTAAATTGAATATTCAACAAGTGAACTTATAATTTGATATAGCAAGATAGAAGTCATTACCGTAGAAAGACTGTGCCCATTGGAGATCAAATCTCTTAAATCATTCTCAAGCTGAGACTCCGATGGAGTTTCAACTGGAGTAATTTCTTTTCCTTCAATTAATACTGTAATTTCACCTCTTGGCGGGTGTGTTGTAAACCATTGTTCTGCTTCCCCCAATGTACCCCGCCAAAACTGATGAGGCATCAAAATAGGGCACATGTCATAAGCCAAGATTTGAACATGAAACAAATAGAAGTGCAAATTCTAGTTGTGAAAACATGCTTTTCCATGAAGACCATATCACTGCATCTGAACGTGGAAAAATAAAAACAGCAATATTCTGACATATCTTGCTTCACAGGCGATCTAATTGATTTACTCAGTTATTCCCCAATTATGCAATCTCGGTTGAAGAGGTTTTAATCACATAACTAAAGCACAAATAAGGTTAGATCCTGCTAGAAATTAAATGTCAGATGAGAACAGCACGCCCCAAAAGGAATAGAAATTATGGCTACAGTCTGCCAAATAAAGAAACCCCTAGTCACAGAGCCTGAAGAGTAGTGCAGAGACAAGAAAGATAACGCTTGAAACAAGTAATATCTCATCATATTATCAGTCACCAGTCTTAAATTATGTCAAACTTTAGAATTTATATCATTTAAAAGAAGACTCAAATAATACTTGGTAGTGCAATTGTTGACACTGATAACGCTCGAGATCTAACCCCATGAGATCCATCAAAATTGTGCATATATTCAATAAGCTGGTCACTAGTAACCAGTTGACATCAGAGTCAAAATTCTTAGAAACCCATCAAAGAAACAAAAGAAAGACATAATGAGAGACATCGAATAAGAACTACCTCTTCATGAATTTTTGTCAGTTCACGAGCTATTACACATTGTCTGTATTGCAATTGAAAATAAAAGTCAGCCAATCATCTACTTGTAAAGACACCAAGTCAATTGCAAAATAGTAAATTCTACATATGAATGAATTAGGGAGGAAAGAAAAAGCACTTGCCTTGTAACACCAAAAAGTGAAGAAGTCTCTTCAAGAAACTGATGAAGCTTGTGGGGAGGCACATAGAATATTTGTGTTGTTGCCTCATTTGCTGAAACCGTCAGCCTCTCTCTTCTAGATCCAGAATGTTTAGAGAGAAATCCAACTGCAGAAGTATAGTTAGATATCATGATACTACTCATGCCGTATCCACCAAGAACAATGTCATCATCATATCAATTCATAACAATCTTACCAAAAGTAAACTCATCAGTGGACAGGCCTGAGGCAGAGAGAGCAGCCACAAAAGCAGACGGCCCAGGTATAGGAATAACAGGAATATTTTCATCTACACAAAGCTTTGCCTACATGAAGACTTGAAATTTATACTTTGTAACCACATTTTATACAATGTTTCATGACAGATGAACAGTCTACATACTATCCATAAGAATACTTGCTGACCATCTTCTAAAAACAAATAGTCACCATGGACCATACGATCCATTAAACATTTTTCAACTGATACAATTACTTGCTCTGAACATTTATCAAGATTCATTTTATTGGAAAAATACATCAATGAAAAAGAAGGGAATTTCTTGAAAGTAACCTACTAAGAATGCAAAGACCACATGAGCATAGATGTTTTTAACATAAAGAATACATGAGGAATCACAAAACAAAAACTAACTAAGACATAAAGGGCAGAATGCAGAGGCAGACCCTCACCAATTCCGTACCAGGATCACTAATGCCCGGCATCCCAGCATCGCTTATGAGCGCGACAATTTCACCTTCCTTCAACCTCCTTAACACTGTCTGTTCCCTTTGGGATTCATTGAACTTGTGATAGCTGAGCTGTAATCTAAAAGCATAAATCACCATGACTATAACTAATGGGCAAGCAACCAAAATAAAGGCCCCAAACAACTTGAGACTTACAAGAGGAGTTTTGATATTGTAATGGTGGAGCAACTTCCCTGAATGCCTAGTGTCTTCTGAGAGTATCACATGAGCTGATTTTAGTACACGGAGAGCCCTGCATTGCCGAAATTCCAATCACCATCACATTAAAAAGAAGCTAAAACTGAGGTTTCCAAGTGAAAGTGAGCGAGGGAGTACCGTAAGGTGATATCTTCGAGGTTTCCAATAGGAGTTCCGACCAAGTATAGACCGGGTTTAAGAGGACCCTGCAACGCAGAACCACCCCAAATCACAATCACAGAAAACACCCAGCAACGAAAATTGAACAAGGGGTTGTGGAGTTACTTGTTTTGACGACGGCTGGGGGATCGAGTCGGTGTACTCTGCGGAGATTTCAGCGGTGGAACAAAAGGCAATCAGGCCAATTTTATTAGGGAAAACGGAGAGTGATTGCAGAGACGTCTGAGTACGGGCCAAGTTCGGCAGTCCGGCCCACCGCCGCCATGAGAAAGCAGCCGCCGTTGACATGTGTTTACACCAGATAGAGTTGCTCATTTTAGAACTGGTCAAGCGTTTTGTTCCAACATTTCATTTTTTTCGTTTTATTCAATACTTATTTAATCTCTTAAAATTTAAGGGTCAGTAAACTACAAATTTCTTATCATCTAGAGAACATTGCTGATATTAGCTTGTTTGGTCGCAGAAAGTTTACATAAAGAAGCAATGACACAAGACCCTCACTTCTTTCCAGCACCAAAAACCCGAGTACGGCCAACAAGAAGAACCAAATTTGATCACTGCAGATATGGCTGCAGCATTGCTCTTCCAATTGGTACATTTTTGCGACTCCGGGTGTTGTTCTTTTTTTCCTTCAATGATCTCTTATGGTAAAGCAATACGCAATCACATACGCAATCACACCTAACTAAAGATATGTATTGTA
Organism: Rubus parviflorus; assembly: GCA_029955375.1. Taxonomy (NCBI): domain Eukaryota; kingdom Viridiplantae; phylum Streptophyta; class Magnoliopsida; order Rosales; family Rosaceae; genus Rubus; species Rubus parviflorus. Next base: position 1,041,033 of record JARGGL010000001.1, on the reverse strand, counting down.
TGCAATGGCAGCCAACATGTATAGAAGGGTGGGAGAGACATGCCCCTGCCAGCTCCCCTTTCAATGGCATTGATTAAATAGTATTCAGGAACAAAGCCCTCTTTTTCATACATAAGTTAACAATTATTTGTTATGTCATTACACCTTGTCGTCATGGAACCACCACCTCGTTTCCTTAGGAGATCGGCCATTCCTACAGTTCTTCACGTATCGATCATTATCCGCTGGGCGTTGCTGCACAAAGATAAATTGCACGAATAATGGTCATGAGTTTATTTCCACAAGTACACAAACGGGTGAAAATAAATCATCAAAAACTTGAATTCAACAAATTGAAGCAAACCTTTGCAGGGGAACTCGACAACATGGAGAGAATGCTGATACAGATGGAACTGACAGTCATGGCTGGAGACCATGAATCATATAAAATATCTGCAAATGATATCAAAACCAGTAAGTTCCCACGAATATAGTGAAGCAGCTCAAGTCTCGCAATCAGATAACAACCATCAGAAATTAAGTATTCCATCGCAAAAGCAAGAAAACGTACAAGACAATACTACATTAAAAATAACTAGTCTGAAAGTGATTGTTGCTTAAAAAAAACTCTGCTCACCTTAGCCTGATATTCCAAAGGAAATAATACATGGAAAATAGAGCAAAACAGTCCTCACATTTTTGTTATCTCATCTTTTCCAGCAACCAAAGGCATGGTGCCTGAAAGACCAAAGTTTACAAAACAATTGTAGTTTGAGCTTTAAAGCTCATAACATTCCATCCAATACACCACAGCCTCAAAACTTGGACTATGATCTTACTGGTACCTCATGCCTTTGGTCACTAGTGTTGCCTCATAAGCATACAGAAAAGGATTTAGTACACAAAAGACTAAGATTGACTCCATACTAATTAGTCTCTGATCAGTGACTGAACTGGTATAGGCCTTGGGGGGTTTAGGGTAGATTTTATTTAGTAGATTTTAGAAACATGTATGCTGCTCCTCCAAAAGAATAACTGACCCCAGCAGTTTCAGCTAAATTTATCTATGGCACCCCAAATAAATTCTACTCCACACCTGTATCTGCCTGACTTTCATAGTTCACTACTAGACCTGATTGTTGGCAAGCACTGGACTACGTACTAGTTCCTTTTTAGTCAAGCTACAGAACTTGCCCACTCAGAATAGATAAGAGCAGCCTCCAACCAAGCATAGCCCAAATTCAGGTATATACTGTTTATTCACTAATCACAACTGTAATTCTAATCATCATTTATTCTTTTAGGTAATGAGAGACCTGCATTGGCTTGTATTTTCTCAAGCAGTTAACAAGAATTAAAAAAGTTCTTGACAGAACACATGAAATCATGAAACATTGTAAATAGTGCTACGATCATAACAAATGTACGTGGCAGGCACAGTAAGTTTCCTTGAAGATTAGTTGAAGAGAATGGCTAAACTTGCCTGGTCTACAAATTCAATAGAATCCAAATAAACTTTACTGTAAAGTTTCCCAATTTGTAAGTAAACAGCAAGATGTGACTGTCGAACAACTTAACAACCAGTTATCATCTTGCTATAATCACATCAGTCAAAGCAACTACTTAAATGGTGTAGGTATCAAACTATCTTTCTTATTTGAGTGTTGTTATCTAATGATCAATCTTCATCAAACCACGAAAAGATAAATTAAGGTGCAATTATTCTAAACAAAATTGAGAAAAATGTGAAAGCAAAGTTAAAAGAGTAAAAAGGTACCTAAACAGATATGGCCATTGCTATAAATGTGGGGATGCTGAGGAGCTGGAGATAGAAAAATCACCTGAAAAACCAAAAGGGTAGTATCAAAACCACAGATCACAACCATAGAACACTGTTGTTTTGGAGAGACTACAATTCAATTGTTTTGTTTTCTTCAATTATCTGAAACCCTAACACAACCACAACTCTACAAATTCAAAAACCTAATCCCAAAATTTTAATAATAAGCAAACAACATAACACAAAAAAAATTGGAATCATAAAGACCTGTGGTGCTTCCATCGGATAATGCTCGGGAAAATCAACTTGAAGCTGATATACTTCATTGGCATACAGAGTCCCTGGAGCTCCGTTGACTTCAATCACCCATCTTTACAAAAAAAAAAAAAAAAAAAACCAAAGGAAATAACACAAATCAGAAAAATTTATTCTTGAAAAAAAGAAGCTTAACTAAAGCAATTGAAAATGGAACCTTTGCAGATTATCAGTGACTTTGTGCTTAAATCCAGCCGGAGGATTCACCTGCCACTCCACCAGCTCTTTCTGGAGCCGATTGCAGGCGATCTTGCTTAAAGCCTGAGCACATAAAATTAAAATTGTTAAAAAAAGAAAAGAAAAAAACCATAAAAATGAAAAAGCCATAAATAACAAACCTTGCGTGAAGCGGCAGAGGAGCTGGTCATGGCTTCCTTCCTGAGGAAGCGAGTGAGAAAGTGAGCGGCGGACGGCAGCGTTTTGGGGATGTGTTTTCTACTGCTCTCGTTTCTTTGCTCTCATCGATTCTCAGAAATTCCACAAACAAAAAATGTAATGTAATTTGTGTGTGTGTGTGTGATTATTGGTCAAAAGGGGATTGAGAATAAGTCGGTACTTTAATTTACGCGATCAGTGATCTCTCTCTCTAGACTATACTAAAGAAACCTTTTTGGTGTGATCACGCGCGCATCTTTAGTCTGGGTGGGACCCAACACTCTGGGAAGGGGAGTTTTGGAGCTCATGTCTCGTGGTCTCTTGTTTTTAATTAAGGGACTTAAACTAAACATAGTAGAAACTTTCTCAACCCACTGAACCACGAGTTGAGAACTTCTCGATCCGCGTTCGTATCACAAAGTTATCAAAGTGACCGGATATTGTGCTGCAATGTACAGTTTGAGTATTTCACATGCGCGGTAAGGATTAGTTTTTGAGCCGTAAAAACTTACGTTGCTAAATTGAAATTTTGTTATTCGACATGCAATTTGCATCAAGATATGGTACTGATGGAGACTTCTCCATGTTCCTCATTCTTAACTCCAACCCCCTTTTAGACATGACAACAAAACTACTAAACCATGAAGTCTTAAACTAAACACGTCTACATTACAGTTTGGGTTGAGTTCGCCATATCCACGTTTTCACCTACTACCTACCACATCTACAAGTACAGCTAATAAGCCACACATGACACATACAAAGCCCAACAAAGCCCACACCCGAAACAATTTAAAAAACCCAACAGTCCTCCACTAAACTTACCAACTGGTGGTTACTGGTTAGCCGTTAGCGTAATAGCGTCTAAAAAACCCTGTTTAAGCAAACAACCACCACCACCAATACCATAGAGTCTTCTTCTTCTTCTTCTTCAGGAACTTTCTCTTGCTTGTTTTTTCCGGGTTAGCGTATACATATTGCCAAACAATTAAAAAGGGGGAAACACTATTCTATTCTATTGGATTATATAATATTCAAGTTGGTGTTGATTATTCCACATTTCTTTTATTATTAAACTCCGAATTAAATATGATAAATATTGTGTGAGTTGGTGCCGTTGCTCCAATGATAAGGAGGTTGGTCTTGTTTGGGAAGAATTTATATCTCTCGGGATTGCTGTTTGTCTCCGGTTCGGGAGGGAAGGATACCATAGTCTTCGGCTCTAGAGACTTTCCCTAAATTTCATTTGCTTCCTACTCTCTTCAATTTAGCACCAGTTTCAGGTATTTGAATTTTTCACTTCCTCTGTTACCTTTTCTTTGTTTTCAGTTCTAGTTATATATACATAACGATCATGTATCCTTGTTTTGAGAGCTCTTTAATTTCACTATTAATAGAAAGATGCTTCCTTTTTAGCACTGCTGTACGAGGGTTTAAAGTACATGGGTGATTTGGTTTTGGGTTTTGCTAGTTTGGCTTGTCATCTAGATTGGTTTTATGGGTAGATCATTGATTTTGGATGTTTGCTCACTTTGTGGTTCCTCTTGTTTGACAATTTTGCATCAGTGTTTTGATGAGTTTTCTATTTTTCTTGTTAGGAATCAGTAGATGAGTATCACCAATTCAGACTGGTAAATTTGCCTTCTTTTTCAGATTAGGGGGAACAAACTATGGCTACATATTTCCAAAATTTAAGTAATCAAAATTTGTTGACCCCTTATCCAGGGGATGAGAAGCTTGCTTCTTATCCTGAACAACCTAGTAACATGATGATGTATCTGAATCAAGCTTCATATCCTGGATCCTACTCCGAGGTCTTGTCCGGTGGCTCTTTCTCCCCTCACAAATGTGCCGAGTCTGACGGTGGTAGGAACGAAATGATGTTTATTCCACCCACAAGCGGCCCGGTCAGAGATTGTGTAACCGGGGATTCATTGATAGGGTCTCTGGATGGTAAACATGGTATTCAGGATCATGGATTATCTCTTAGCCTCGCCACACAAATTCCTTCTGCAGTTTCTGTTCCTTCATTCGAGTACCAGTATCTGAATCCAAGTCTTCCTTCAGTTTTGAGCACTTCTCAAATTTTAGGGAAAGGGGAATTTCATTGTAAAGGTGATGAGTACAGCCAAAATGAGGAGTTTAGGAACTTTGAAAGCTTGACATCTGGCTTATATGACTCTCTCAAAACACAGAATTTCTCCAATCCTATGGGATCAATGGTGCCCAAAGAAATGCATTCCGAAGCATACTTGTATGACTCGTTAGGTTTTTCAAACTCTATGTTAAACACCAAGTACCTCAAGGCAGCACAGCAATTGCTTGATGAAGTGGTAAATGTACGAAAGGCTTTGAAGCAGTCTAGATTGAACAAACATCAAAGACGTAATGGATCAGATGGTTCGAAAGAGACTGATGGGATAAGAATGTCATCAGATCCCAGTGAGTCGAGTAACATCTCTTCAGTTGAGTTATCACCAGCAGAACGGCAGGATTTGCAGAACAAGAAGACCAAACTTTTGTCCATGTTGGATGAGGTAAACAAGCCTACTTGCTAATTTATTACTTGGTCTGTTAAGTTCTACTTCTAACAATTAGCATATGGAATGTGGCTGAGATGAAAAGAATAATATCTGTGCTTGAAGTTACTTGGTTTATTTCAAGCTATAACTTTTCTTTCTTTCTCGCTTTAGCCTGATCATATATCTTTGTTGTGAGCAGCACATATTTTGTAAGGTTAGTCATTGTTATGTCCTTGATGCAGGTAGATAGAAGATACAAGCAATATTACCATCAAATGCAAAATGTGGTGTCATTTTTTGACAAGGCGGCTGGGAATGGGGCTGCCGGACCATACACAGCACTTGCTCTCCAAGCAATTTCCCGGCACTTTCGCAGTTTGCATGATGCAATCAAGGGCCAGGTTCAAGCGGCACAAAGAAGCCTGGGAGAGAAAGATACTCCATCAGATGCTCAAGGAGAAGTAATACCTCGCCTCCGCTACGTGGACCAGCAGCTTAGACAGCAGAGGGCATTTCAGCAGCATGGTGTAATGCAACATTCTTGGAGGCCTCAAAGGGGACTTCCTGAAAGCTCTGTTGCAATCCTTCGCGCTTGGCTATTTGAGCATTTCCTTCTTCCGTATGTAACTGAACACCTTTTCCCCTTAATTTACTTGCCAATTGAAACTTAGGTTCACTGATTCTTTCGTGGTTTTTGGTGTCAGTTACCCAAAAGATTCAGAAAAGGTTATGTTAGCAAGGCAAACCGGGTTAACCAGAAACCAGGTATGGTGATTTCTAGCTTTCTTACTGTTGGATCACAAGTATATTTTGCGTAATGGTTCCTCAACATACATTGGTGTTGCAATTGGGATCCAACAGTGGGTAGGTTGAGCATGTGAGACTAACATTGTTCATGTTCAGGTTGCCAACTGGTTTATAAATGCAAGGGTGCGTCTTTGGAAGCCCATGATTGAGGAGATGTACAAAGAAGAATTCGGTGACTTGGAGATGGATTCGAAATCTTCACCAGAAAATGTGCTAAAAGAAGCAAGAGTTGATTTCTCAGCATCTGAGGATAGGAGAGACGAATTGCAGGAAAGCCTGATGTCTGCAACTGCTGATAGTGTTGAACCAGGGCAAGTGCATGACTCGAAGTCTGGAATAACAAAGTTACAAGATGATGGTCAAAAGCCTAATGCAGACGACCGTAGTCTTTATCTGGATGCCAACCAGAATGGTGTTGCCACATATGATATGTCGGGGTTGGGTAATGCAGTTGGTAGTGAGGTCTCACTTGCATTGGAGTTACGGCACTGTGAGGAACATGATGGATTTCCGGCACCTAATGGATCGGAAGTAAGAGTTAACGATCCGGAAACTTCTTTGGATTGTTATTATGGAGATCCAGGGCAGCAGCAATACAGGTTTGGCAATTCACACCTGTTGCATGATTTTGTAGTCTGAGGGAATTGAATTGTTGCCTCCAGCATTGAAAAAAAAAAATGAAAGAACCATAAAACAGAATGCTTTGCTAGCTGTGCCGAATTCGGTTGCTTATAGTTCAAGGAGATGGAAGCTGCTAGCAATGGAAATAGATGTAGTTGCGTGTATAATACCAACTTGTAATATAACAGAGATTGGTGGATCCCTAGCCCTAGGCATATTTGTAAAGATAAATTGTAAAGATAACATGAAGGAATATCTTGTGCATTCCATGGAATAAGGTACTTGAACTTGCATGAGTACTCCATGTGTAGTCTCATTTGGAAATAAATGTGATACAAGAATTGGCTTAGTTTCATGTAGCTATCATTTGTTTAGTAGTAAACCTGTGAAAGTGTGAGCATGAAACTGAATTGTAAACTTAAACATTTTAAATTCTAACTCTCATGGATGTAAAAAGACATAAATTTAACCCATATATATGTAGTTTGTATTTAGAATTCACATCAAGTCTTCAAAGATATTACTAACATGTTCTTAGGGTTACTTCTTTTAACCATTGTTCCTTCTCCCCCTTCCTTAAGACAAACTCAGTGGCAAGCTTTAGGAGTGAGTATGGAATAGGATGACAGTAACACCCTATCCATCCAAGCATTTGATTTTTCTGATGGACCTTTTGTGCATTTACCATCAAATTATCCCAAAAACAAAAGGGTACCCTTTTATTTTGTACAGAATTGGAGGGTGGCTATCCCAAAGCATAATCACGGGGGACAATGCTGAGTTCTGGCGGAAATTTTAGATTTGAAATTTACTGGGATGGATGATGATGCAGGTTTTTGCAGAGAGAGAGAGAGAGAAAGAGAGACAGAGACAGAGACAGACACAGCTTTAATCATAGTAATAGGAGAAAGGGTTGTGGGCCCTTAGGGCCCAATTGAATAGTAAAGCTACAAAAGAAGAAGAATCAGAGAGTGACAACTGGAGAGGAGGCCAAAGGAACAAAGATGGCAATCATTACTAAAGCATACCAAATAGACCAACCAAAAATAGCATCATCCACCCAGAAAAACAAGATTTAGTCTCATCAGCACAAAACCAATCACCAATGACCAAACCTCAATCCCCAATTAATACCCATCTTAATAGAATATTAGCTGCACAAGAACCCATTTTTATTTGCTATTCAATAATCATAGATTGTGATTTCAGAGTCCTTTCAACATCTAACAAGAAAAAAGTTAGATATTCCCATATGTTTAGAGGCTCAGAAGCTGACAATCCTAGAACTGGGAGTGTGCAAAAGACAGCCCACTTTTTCTCTGCCTTTTACAGAATGCAGAGTGTGTACCAGACTAGTGAATAGAACAATTTTTTGGCATTGCCCTGTGAATCTGTGAAATGTGAGCTCAAGAGAGAGAAGAGAGCTCAAAGAAACCACCTTTTGAGTTTCCCAAAGAAATGTGTGCATTGCAGGACACTAAAGCTGGAAGCTTGATAGTGCTTTTGCTCTTGGGGACCAGTTTCTCATGTCATTTTCTGAGATTTAACTTGGCTAATTAACTTGGCTTCTTTTCAAGAACTAGCACAAGTCTATGTTCATAGCTTTCTGCTGTTTGGAATAGACCTGTACATGTTAGGACAAGACATGTAGAGAGAGAGAGAGAGAGAGAGAGAGAATCATTGCTTCAACAAAATTAAAGGTAATGTTTGAATTCACAGATTGGTGCTTGCCTGCTTGCTTTCTGCATTCATTTCCATGCTTGTTTAAAGGAACTCATGAGTTTCAATTTAGGCATTGCTAGTAGGTAGGTAGGTCTTCTTCTGTCTTTACCAATAAGGGTTCGGTATTATATGGGGTTTTGCTTATAATTTCCTTGGTTTCAGTCACCCAACTACTTCTTATGCCTGGTCTCGCCTTGCCACTTCTTCACATTGATTTTTTGTCCATTCATAGATTTCCTCATGTATGTATTGCTTTACAACTTGACATAGACATGTTGGCCATAGGTGTTTATGACAAGTAGACAGCCCTTAAAATTTCCTGCCTTTTAGCCTTCAAATTCTGGTCACAATGGTTTCACAGGACTCACCCCCCCCAAACCCAGCTTCAAGTATTCTTCACCAATTCATTGTCTCAGACTCCATGGCAGGTCAAAACCATATGGAAAACCAACACCAGCTTGATGCTGCTTACGGGTCTAATTTTCGAACCAGCAGCACTCACACATTCCCTCAGTCTCTTCCCAGCATTCACTCTCTTGAGGAGAGAATATCAAGGTCAATGGACCTTGTTCAAGCTCCTCAAACAGAGGAATCAGATCATATGAGCCACACAAGACATCTGATGGATCAGCACCAAGCTCAGAGGCTCTCACTGTCTCTTGGATCACACATGCTTCTTCCTTCTAATTCTCATTCGGTTCAGTATGTGAGCGATGACTATTCGTTCATGGGCAATGCGCTTGCTTCGTCTTCAAACTCTTTGGCAGCTGTTATTGGGAATTCAAGATATCTAAAGCCAGCTCAGTCCCTCTTGGAAGAGATAGTAAGTGTCGGTGGAAAATCAGTTGACATCAGTAATGAAAAACATGTTGGGAAGTTGTATGGTGGAGGTAGGAGAGGTTCAATGGGTCTTTCTTCTGAATTAAAAGCAGACTTGTGCTGCAATGGCCTCATGTCACCTGACAAACATGAATTTCAAGCTAAAATTGCAAACCTCATCACCCTGTTGGAAGAGGTGCACTGTCTGCTACACTATACGATCTTGATTGATATATTCCTAAGTTATTGGGTTTTCTGTTTGATATTTTTCATTCTTAGGTTGAAGACAGATGTGAGAAGTACTACCATCAAATGGAAGAAGTGATGTCATCATTTGAGATGGTAGTGGGTGCAGGAGCAGCAAAGTCCTACACAGCTCTGGCTCTCAAGGCCATGTCCAGGCATTTTGGCAGCTTAAGGGATGCTATAGTGTCACACATTTATGCAGAAAAGCGAAAGTTGATGCAAGATGTTCCGAAAGTCAGCAGCGGGCTAGCGCAACTTAGCTTGTTTGATCGGGAGTGCAGACAGAAAAGAATGTCTCTTCAACAGCTTGGGATTCTCCATAGCCAAAGGCAAGCAGCTTGGAGACCAATTAGAGGGCTGCCTGAGACCTCTGTGGCAATTCTTCGCACTTGGCTTTTCGAACACTTCCTTCACCCGTAAGTCATCAATCCAAATCTAATTACTTCTATCTTTGTGCTTACTTCAAATTTGCTCAACTGTAAATGCTGGTGCTCATACAGTTATCCTAATGACTCTGAGAAGCTAATGCTGGCATCACAAACAGGCCTGTCCAAGAACCAAGTAATATTTCCCAACAATTTTATCTATGTCCGGATTTCATCATATGTCATCCCAACTTGGTCTAACTGTGTGATCATGTCAATGATGGGTTCAGGTTTCAAATTGGTTCATAAATGCGCGAGTTCGGCTGTGGAAACCTATGATAGAGGAAATGTACAAAGAAGAATTTGGGGATTCTTCACAAGACTCCAATCCATTAGCTAATAGTTCCATGACCGGTGAAAGCAACACAGATCACACACAAGATTAAAGGGGGCCAAGAATTAGATCGGAATGTCATTTCATGTCCGAGTTCTCTTTTTGGCCGTAATTTCAAGTGTTTCGTGTGTGAAGTTTGACGTTCAAAGTTGTCAGTTCACCAACCTAGAAAGAGTTAGAAGGTTGTTTTGTTAAGTTGAAGAGCAACTCTTAGAAAATCGGGGGTTTGCTTACATGTACTTTGAACTACTAATTATATTTAATTTTGAGGCTCATTATCACTGAGTATGATTATTTGCGTAAAGACTCTAAATGCATTAAATGATAACTGCTTCATGGACGTGAAAAGAACCTTACTGCAAAGAGAAAGAACTAGTAATGATGCTAGTAGAGTTTTCAACTTTTCATATTCTGCTCCCATCATTCCTCTATAAACAAAAATCCTATTGTCAATCTAAGTCTCACTTGTGTAGCGAGTTATTTGATCCTAGTGTGGTGGCAATCGCTAGCTCAACATCCACAGAAGCTTCAGTTTTGCAGTTGAATCATGCCTTGTGATGTTTAATTCTATGCCGAGAAACCACAGAGTAGCAAGTACCAAGCCACATTCTCAAATTAACGATGGAAGCCAAAGAATCCTCTACTAGGGTTTCATGATGTCGCATTAATTTTGTGATACGAACTCAGAACGTAACCAGCAATAGACTATCCCTTAAACTACTTCCCAGATTCCTCCTGGACTTGACCATCTGCACAATGAACAGGTCCCATATGAATTAGCTCATTTGAAACGTTTACAAAATCTAGTAACTGCATAAATGCAAAATCAGATTCGAAAGCCCTACCAGAAAGAGTGATTGCCATGTTTGCTTGAGCATCTGCCTCAGAATTTAGCTCCTTTACAAGTATACAAGAACATGTCAGAATGTTATGAGCAGCCAAATGACGCAGTAAATTTGTCAGGTGTGCATAGAGGGCCGCAAAGTTTCAGATGTGAACGCAAACACTAAAGAGATATACACAGGCATTTAATAATATCATCCACAATAACTATCATAGAGGGGACAAACAGAAACAACTTTTCTCACCCTAAGAACATGACCGATCTTGAAGGAGACAAATTTATTCTTGAGTTTCTTCACCTCTTCATACAAATTAGACATGTTCTGGTTTTTCACCTGCCATAAACCCTGAACCTGTGCCAGTAACCTTTATCAGTAATATATGTACATCATATCAAAGAGCTTTGTTTTGACCTAAAGATGCCATCTCACTACACCAACCAATATATTTGCGCAGCAGAGGTCCAGAGGTTAATGAATACCGTTTTAAAACAGAAAAAGTACTTAAGAAAGAAGATAATTCAAGAGCATGAATCAGAGTTGACATAAACAGCTTAAGAAGAAGAAAATAGCAACAAAACCAACCTGCATACAGACGAGTTTGGAGTCACCTTGGACAAAAATCCTAGTAAAACCTTTTTGAAGCGCATATTTCAACCCTAAAATAACAGCTCGGTACTCGGCAACATTATTGGTTGCAACACCCAGACCTTCACGTAGTTTACAGATCTACAAGAAATACATGGTCAGAGTCTTTGAAAGGGACAAAAGAACAGATAAACTCCAAAGGTAAAACTTATACCAAGCTTCCATCATCAGCTCGCAGTACAGCTCCAGCACCAGCTACTCCAGGATTTCCTTTTGAGGCACCATCAAAGTGAAGAGTACAGCCCTGCAATTGTAGCATGGACACACAAGTTACAGAGAACTCCCACATCCGTAATTATACAATGCATTCCTTAATATGATAATAAACATAAAGTTGCAGATCCTGAAAAGTTACTGAGAACTCCCACACCCCTGATTTTATGAAAAAATATGAGACAAACACTGGGGCGGATAGCACTTAAGTCAAGGGGTTCATATATAATTAATTAACAAGTAAAACAAATGCAGTCCCCTCCTTTTATGCATATTTTGCTGCATATGCTTCAGAATGTGATGAAAAGGATCTATACAAATACCAAGGGCAAGATTGATAAAGCCAAAAAATGGGGATGGCCTAGGGGATGATAGAAAGAAACTAGTTTTCCCAACCATCACCAGGACTTTAACTTACATGGCCCGAAGGGGGTACTTCAACTTCAGCCCTTGTCTTGGTCTGCTTTCTGGAAGGATTATCTGCTACGGAAGTTGAACCAATTACTTCCTACAAAGAATTAGAAATTGTATAAACTTAAAGCAGCCATATGAAAGTTCATCCGACACATATCCTCCAATGCATATAATGTAATCAATTATATGGACAGTAATACCACCAATAATACACAATAAACTTAAAAATAGAATAGGGATAAATAAATGTTACAACATAGAGACACAACCGAAACATGGAAGACAAATGTGCAGGAGAGAATTAAAATTGCATCTTTATGGCATAAAGGAACAATAATGGCAAAGAACACGACGAAATTTTCTACTAGATAGTCACACAAAAAGAAAATTCAAAGATATCCATAGTTCTTATTTTCTTGAACGAGTGCATTCAAGTTCAAAGGTTGTTATGATTCTGAACTTACCACATTTTCTGATTCTGACTCTTGATGGGATCTCTTTTTGGATGCATTCTTAACAGCTGTTTCGCCTTTTGAAGATGTTGGACCCTAAAACGTGAAAGAAAATACATCACATCGCCAAACAAGTTAAACAACTATAAGCCCTCTAACTATAAACATAACCATCGAAAAGCACAACCTTACAACGAAAAGGATCAGGAAACAAAATGATTAATGGTTCCATTCTTACTAATGTATCCGGCATAAGATAAGAACTGACCAGAATTTCTTTTCGATAAGTAAAACAATTGACAAGAGGTAGCATTTCATTGCAAAAGCCAGCAAGTCGAAGAATCTTACTTGAAGAGAGCAATCCACAAGCTTGCCAAAAAGGTTATCTTTCATATCTAGAATTGAGATAGTGTAAAGGGCATTCTGAAGTCCACAGGAAGCGAGATATTGTTCATCGTGCTTAGGCATAGAGTACCCTTTGTACACACTAACAGGAGGATCACATATCTAACAGCATTCAAGCAAAAAGATTACCAATTTATCCAATCCAATTCAATTCAATTACACCAACACAAAAATAATAAAAGGAGTAAATTACCGAAGAACCTTGCTGAGCTTGGCAATCAGCCAAGCTCTTATAGACACCAACAACGTCTCCTTTGCGCACTACATAGAAGGAGTCTTTTTCCGGGTCCATAACTCGTTTCTTTCGCGACCGAGACGACGTCGCTTTGCTGCCTTTGCTCTGAGACGAGTAGAGCTGAGTCCGGAATCTCGAAAGCGCCGATTCGAAGTTGATGAGCTTAATCCCAGCGTAGAGAGCACCAGTCCCGACGGAACGACCTGTCGTTCTGAAAATCGCCGATGAGACCTGCGACAAGCAGTTCATTCCACACCGTTTTCCTCCAGCTTTCTGTAATGAATGCGAAAATGCGGAGGCTTTGAAGAGAACGAAAAGGATTCCGAGTATTTTTTGGTGGGTCTTCCGGCGGGTTAAATCCTTTGCAATACAATTCTGGGCCTATACTAATACCACATCATTTATTTGTGCTAAACGGAGTTCTAAGTTTTAATTTTTTTAATTTTTAATCAAAATAAATTAACAACAAATAAAAAAATAAGTAAGTTATCTTTGCTGACGAATCTTTCGTCGGGAAAAGTGGTATTCACTATTTTTTTTAATATGTTGGTTTTTGCCTATTTTATTAATTAAATGTTTTTATTCTCGAACAATTGTTTAACACTTTAACTTAATACTAACTTTTTTTTTAAGGAAGATAAATAGATTAATCAAACAACCATCCATTTTGCCGTAGACTGTCGACAACGAACAAACCAATTCAATAGCAATCTCTCACTATCCCGTAGACAATTACCAACAATGTGGTGCGTAGCGCACACAATTGTGGAATCCCAACAAGCAATGTCATGATCTAGAGACTTGGTAAACCAACAACTAGAGAGAATAACACAATAAATTGTATCATAAGTCGTTTCCATTTTCAGCATACAATGGCTCTCAGTCACAAAACCATCATGAAAACCACTAAACCAACTAGAACCATGAATTAATACTAACTTATTACTCTAAGGCACTTATACTTTAAGGTACGAAATTATCAATTTGCCTTAATTAATTTGTCCAAAAATGGTATGGTATAACAAATAATTTTTAGAAATTTAGGGCATTTACACAAAATAATTTTCAACACTCAATGTGCAATAATAATAAGAGAAATTCTATTAGGACCTCCAAATTTGCTCACCTTACCTCTTATACTCTTTGCACCTCCTTTTTACTTTTAAAATACAAGATTTGCTTACTAAACCTCTTCTAAATTCCTAAAATAACCATGATGATATAATTCACATTAAATATACAAAATTACTACTATAATTCTAAATTTACTCACCACACATCCATTAATTAATTTCTAATCAACAAGAAAATATTTTAGCATGAACTATTCTTTGTTTTTTTTAATCTTTTTTTAACTATTTTTTTCTCTTTTAGTTGTGCAATAAAAAAAATAATCATTTATTCTTACTGTTTATTTTTTTCATCTATTTTTTGTACCTCATGATTAAATATTTTATATTTTTTTTTAATTGCTATTTTTTTTTTGCAAATATAATGGATAGACTTAGATTTAGGTCATAGTAGAATTTCTTTTGTTCTCTATCACCAATATGGGTTCAACAAATGATACAAATTTTTATGTCACATGATCTATCATAGTTTTAATTTTTATTAAATATATATGAATGTTTTAATGAGTATGTAGTGAAATTGAAAAATAAAAATAGATAAGGAAAATAATAAAGAATGCAATCTAATATTATTGAATTGGAAACTCTAGAGAAAATAAATATGATATATTTTTGGTATAATTATTGTCCTTAATAGTCATTTTATAGGAGGTTATAAATGTTATTTAATAATTCATAATGGAGTGAGGTCAAGTGAGCAAATTTGGAGGTCCCAATAGAAACACTCTAATAATAATTGAAATATTAACCCCGAAAGCCCATAATCAAAATGGGGTTCCATTTTCATTTCTTAATTTTCTAATTAAAATAAGTTAATAGCAATAAAAAATCAAGAATGCTACTTTTTCCGACGAATATTTCGTCAGGAAAAGTGGTATTCCATTTTTTTTTTAATATTTTGGCTTTTGACAATTTTATTAATTAAATACTTTCCTTATCGAACAATCATTCAACTTAATACAAACTTATTACTCCATACACCAATGCTTAAAAGTACAAAATTATCAATTAATTAATGAGTTTTTCTATTGGAACCTCCAAATTTACTTACTTGACCTCTGTACTTTTTACACCTCCTAATAAATTTCAAATACTAAATTTTACTCACTAAACTTTCTCAAATAACCTCACTCATATAATTTGCAAAAAACTTTCATCTTTAAAATAAAAAACTTAGCTATTTCAATTATATAATTACTCTATAAATCTTAATTAAATGTTAATTCCTAAATCAGACAACATAAATCTCTTATCCAATAAAAAAAATCAAACACAAGGTATTAGGTTTTAAAAATTAATTTCTAATCAACAAGAAAATGTTTTAGCATGAACTATTTTTTGTTTTTTTTTAAATTTATTTTTTCTCTTTTAGCTGTGCAATAAAAAAAAAGAGTAATCATTTATTTTTTGTACCTCATGATTAAATATTATATATATTTTTTTTAATTGCTAGTTTTTTTTTTTTTTTTTGCAAATATAATGGATAGACTTAGATTTAGGTCATAGTAGAATTTCTTTTGTTCTCTATCACCAATATGCGTTCAACAAATGATACAAATTTTTATGTCACATGATCTATCATAGTTTTAATTCTTATTAAATATATATAAATGTTTTAATGAGTATGTAGTGAAATTGGAAAATGAAAATAGATAAGGAAAATAATAAAGAATGCAATCTAAAATTATTGAAATTGAAACTCTAGAGAAAATAAACATAATATCTTTTTGGTATAATTATTGTCCTTAATAGTCATTTTATAGGAGGTTATAAATGTCATTTAATAATTCATAATAGAGTGAGGTCAAGTGAGCAAATTTGGAGGTCCCAATAGAAACACTCTTAATTAATTTGTCTAAAAATGGTGTGCTATAGCAAACAATTTTTTGAGAAATTTGCTGTGTTTACACAAAATGAAATCTGATGCCCAATGTACATCAATAATAATTGAACTATCAACCGGGGAGCTCAGGATCAAAATGAGGTTCCATTTTTCAATTTCTTAATTTTCTAATTAAAATAAGTTAATATCAATAAAATCAATAAGGAAACTACTTTTCCCGACGACTATTTCGTCAGGAAAAATGGTCTTCCCTATTTTTCTTTTTTATATTTTAGCTTTTGCCTATTTGTAAGGGCAAAATATTTGCTATTGGCTATTTCCTATTTGACAAAACCTCTTCCCTTGTATTAGCATTTGTTTTGTATTCAATGCTAGATTGTTTAGGGATTATGTGTCGTGGCTTAGGTTGTTCTTACTCGAGATGGTTCGTGAAGACGCCTTTCTTATCCGGTCTTTTCTCCGGACTTCGATCATTGGTCATCGAAGGTTTCGTTCAAGCATCTCAAGGTATGACTCATGCATATGCACATGCACTTCATTGACATTTAGTCTTCCTTGTTGTCCTAGGTTTATCTAGGTTGTTTTCCTTTCTCTTATGATGTGAATCACATAAGTATAGGATGCTTGTTTGCCACACTTGTGTCTTGTATCACAAGTTTCGAGTGCTTATTTTATAAGCACCCGGTCGCAACGCGACCGGCTCAAATTTTGTATGCACTTGTTCATACATTTGAGTTTATGATGTTAGGATTGCTAGATCTTCTTATAGATTTGTTTTGATTAGCATTCCTTTATGTTTAAGGCTGTTTTATGCCTTGCGATCGATCGTCACTGTTCATGCGATCGATCGCACCACGTGGCAAATTTGTCCGTTGGATTTTTATGACCGTTGCATTTCAAAAATATGTCCGTTGGGACTTTTTGTGCGATCGATCGCACGACATTCTGCGATCGATCGCAAACAAGGGTTTCGCACTTCCAGGAGCTTCTGTCTTCTCATTTTGCACTGTGCGATCGATCGCAAATATCGTGCGATCGATCGCAAATGCTACTGGGCTGTTTTCTATAAATTGAACCCTTGTGTTTCATTTCGGTCAACTCTTTCCCCATAGTCGAAAATACACTTTGAGAGAGTTCTTTGGTATTGTGAGTGATCCTAGTTCCATGTTGTAGGTTCCTCACCTTAATCTCCATCTATAATCCATTGCTAAACACTTTGATTTGCATTTATATGCTAGTTTAGCCTATGTTTAGGATTTAGGAGATTCTATTCGATTCTAGCAATTGTTCCATGTTGAATTGCTGAATTGAATGATTGAATATATATTCAATCTTCTTTGTTGTTTGTTTGTTTAGCTAATGATCCTTGTGATTAGTTAAACAAACCCTTGAATCATATTCAAGGCTTTTCAATTCGGTTTGGTTAATGCAAGCAATTGTTCCTTGTTGAATTGCTTGTGTTAATTGAATTGAATTGAATTCATTCATTCATACACACACACACACTTGCATAGTCGGTGTCTTGCGGTTGGAGGATTCACGCGGTGAAGTTCGATCAATCGGAGAAGCTTGAGGTGGGATCACTTGAAGAGCATTCGGGGCTACACAAGGTTAGAGCTGCCACTAGTCATAGGGTTGATAGTGTAGAGTTTGGGACGGAGTTCCCCCTTGTACGTGTTTGCCGATTTGGCGTTTTTCATAGTGTTACACAAGAGCGTGGGGTACGGCTCCCCTCCGGTTTTCCTCTAGAGGTAGAGGTTCCGGGTGACCATATTGTGTGTTGTTTGTGTGATTGTTGATATCTATTGTATTGTGCTTAATTGATTAGCATATTGTGTGCTTGTTCATACATAGATATATATAGTCCGTGGTGTGCTAGTTTGATGCACACTTTGGGATTCTAGGTTGTACAATTGATTGTGCTTGTTGCATATATATTTGTTATCAATTGTGTATTGCTTGTGCAATAGTTAAAACCTAGGTTATTCATTGTGAAGCATATTTGTATTGCTTCCTATTGTTGTTTGTAGGAGAGTTAAGTTTTAATTTGTTGAAAGTTGTGTATACTCTCCGATTAGTGTTTAGGACGACTATACCGTTGTTGGGACAATCCGGCATACCGGAATTTCACTATTTAAATAATTAAATACTTTTATTGTCGAGTAATCGTTCAACTTAATTCAAACTTATTACTCCAGCCACTCATGCTTTATAAGTTAAATACCAAATATTTTTTTTTTAAAAGGAAGACCGGAAGAGTGGAAGACCATTTTGTGTAAACACCGAAAATTAGAACATTAAGAAATTTAAAAAATTCTCTAAAAAAAAATTAACAAATAGAACCTTATTTTCATCATAATTACGAGTCATCGGAGTTAATATTTCAACTATTATTGTTGCACATTGGGCGTCGGAAATCATTTTATGTAAACACCGAAATTTTTTAGAAAATTTGTTTGCTATAGCACATTATTTTTGGATAAATTAGACAAATTGATAATTTTGTATGTTAAAATTAAAGCATAGGCGTTGCCTAGAGTAATACGTTGGTATTAAATTGAAGTGTTAAAAATTGTTTGAGAGGAAAGCATTAAATACGGTTGGAAATTGAGAGTGTAGCAGAGTAGCAGTCTGAGACTCTTCCACTCTATTCAGACCGGATTGATAATGAGCGCGTATTTCTGTTGCTCTCTGATTCGTTCCTCACCTCTACTTCAAGAACCCTATCTTTCATGGCCTCTCACAAAACTTAATCATCGCCAAATTTGGTCTCTCACGCTCAGAAACACTTCCAATTGTTCTCCAAGAGTGGTCGTAAGAGCTATCGCTGACGGCCTCGGCGTTGTGTCGCCGGACGACTTGTCGATTCAGAACCCGCCGTTGATTGAAACCAAGGAGGAAGGAAATGACGTGATTAACGGAGTCATCGATGGAGTCGCGGACACCAAATCAGAGGATAAGGCCCTACGTCCGTCGACTAGAGTCAAGAAGAAGAAGGAGGATGAAGACAGCTTAGAGAATAGGTTCAAGCTAAGGAACGGAAAGGAGGTATTCTTTTATTGTATTTTTCCTACTGTGAGATTTATTTATCTGTTTTGAGAAAGGAAAAAAATAACTTGAATTGTTCATGCTGGTTTTTCTTGAGGGTAACATTTTGGCTAAGGTTAAACGGAGCATTGGGGGAAAGTAAATTGAAATATAATACTGGTAAAGTTAAATTGGGATGGTTTGATCCAGAGCATGACAGGAGGGCAGGTTCGTAGATAAGTTCAACTGCAAGTAGGATTTCTGTTGCTGATATGGTGCTGATTATACTTAATTAGGTGGTGGGCTAGCTTTTAATATATGTAATTGGAAAGTGTTGTGCCCAGTGCTTATGAACTGGTATATATGGTAGTAGACCTAGTGGTTAAAAAGGAGGGCATTCGGGGAGTGCTGAAGGGCAGTTACAGGGGTCATTTGTATAAAAAAAAAGAAAAAAAGAAAAAAAGTGATGGCAATGACATTGTGGTACCTTGGCATGGCTCAATCTTTCAGTTTAAGTCCTTGTGTTGATTGGTCTTCACGAGTCTGACCATCTCTTTTGTGTTTCGTCTTTATTCATTTCCCCAGATTTTTGAAGAAAAAGCCTACATTGTGGGTGTTGAGCACAAACGTCATTCAGCTGATTTATTTGGTGTAGAGGAATCACTCAAGGAATTGACCCAGCTAGCTGATACTGCTGGACTAATGGTTGTTGGTTCCACATATCAAAAGTAAGTAGTTCTGGATGCTTATGTAGGTTTTTGCTAATATATAGCTTTCCAACCTAGGCGGGATTCTTTTGAACACAACTTTACAAAAGTCCATTGTGTATGTAAGATAATCTAGTGAACCTTTAGAGCTATTGTAACTTGTAAAGTCTCTTGATGTTTTAGTTTTGGCAAGATCCATCTTTGGTGCCATCTATCGTGATAGGACCATCTATGAATTGCTCGTTGGTGGCAGGTGGTCCTTACCCAATGTTTATGTTATTTCCTTCCTTATGCTAGACAAAAATAGCACTTGCTGTAATACTAATTTCTATAGACATTCCAGTTGGAATACTTATACTTGATCTGATTCTTTGACTCTCTTGTTTGAATAAGTTTGATCCATTCATTAGTTAGTTGATCCTTTATATTTTTCAAAAGATAGCTGAATATGTTCTGAAGATAAGTTATTTGATTCTTGATTAATGGTTTTGTTTTCGTATTCTGCAACTTATTAAGTGGAACGAATGATTCAGAACATTCATATGCTTAACAAAATCATTCTGTTTTCCTATCAACTTATATATAATTTTAATTACTGCTTGTTGGCCACTTAGCTTGAATTCCTTATGCTCTATGTAATGCAGACTAGTGTCTCCAAATTCAAGGACATACATTGGATCTGGCAAGGTTGCAGAAATCAAGAGTGCAATTCATGCATTGGGTGCTGAGACTGTGATATTTGATGATGAGCTCTCAGCAGGGTAAGAAACATATGACATTATAGTTGTTTCATACATGTTTATGTTGAGACTGATTTCTATGAGTTACACAATTTTATTTTGCCAACACCGACTTTCCCCTGCCTCCCCTCTCCTGTGTCTATAGGTTTGCTGTGCCATTTGGAATTGTACTTGTATGTGTTTGAAGATTTTGAACCAGAATTGAATTGTCTTCTCTTGAGCTATGATTTGAGACCTGTTTAGATTTCACCTGCTTAACCCCAATCCCTCAGAAAACTTTACCAGCAGAAATATGTTTATTACACACACTTCTCCACTCATTGTCAATGGTGTCGTATTCTTGAAAGCTACATGGATCTTTTTATGGTCAGCTTCATTTAAATTTGCAAGAAATATTAGGCTCAGTGTATGATGAGACTTAATAATGCACATTTTGAACTTTTAAGATTTTCTTTTTCTTTTTTATTCAAGTGTTACTATTCTAGGCAATTACGCAATTTGGAAAAGGCTTTTGGTGGGGATGTTAGAGTTTGTGACCGCACTGCCCTCATTCTTGATATTTTTAACCAGCGGGCAGCAACACATGAAGCAGCTTTACAGGCAATTTATTATTGTGGTTTATTTAGTAGTATTGATTTCTTTCTTTCCATTTGAAACTATGTCAATATCTGACTTGCAATTGTTTGAAATTCCATCTCCCTTTGGGGGTTTAAATTGTTCATTACTAAGACCATTATGATGTTTTTAGGTAGCATTAGCACAGATGGAATACCAGCTCCCTCGACTAACAAAAATGTGGACTCATCTTGAGCGTCAATCAGGAGGTCAGGTGAAGGGGATGGGTGAGAAACAAATTGAAGTGGATAAGCGTATCTTACGTACTCAAGTAAGCCCCCATATTCGAATCATCAGTATTCCAATATGGTTTATGTTAATACGGTTCTTTCTATAGCAATATTAGATTGTAGGTTCTAATCAATGCCATGAAAAAGTTTCTGTTTTGTTCTTTTCGTTGTCTGAGATATTTTTTTTAATAAAATTTGAATTGTCTCTGGAAATTGATTTGCCTGTAAACATGTTTGTGATGCTAGATTGGTGTTCTCAAGAAGGAGCTAGAATCTGTTAGAAAGCATAGAAAACAGTACCGGAATCAACGGCTTTCAGTACCAGTCCCAGTAGTATCCTTGGTAAGTATTTACGTAGATATGCTGGATTCACAATTATATAGATGATTGTTTCTACCTGTTGTTGATGTTGTACATGTAATGTTTTTGGAACTAGGTTGGGTACACCAACGCTGGAAAGAGTACTTTGTTAAATCAATTGACTGGAGCCAATGTGCTTGCCGAGGATCAATTATTTGCAACACTAGATCCAACCACAAGAAGGGTTCAGGTAGGTTGATCACAATCAAGGAATCTCTTAATCCAGCAAGATTATGAGTTATCTACCGTCTAAACAACTGAAGAGTCAAGTGACTTTATCTAGTATCAAAAGGTTGCAGGTTGCACAAAAGCTGGATTGGCATGTTATAACTTCTTTGTTTCTTCAAGTGACTATGAACTACTTTCTATAGTCCAGATTTTGGGGTTTATGTAATCACTTATTTATGCATCTGCCACGGCAGAAACATTGGGACTTTTACGTTGAGTATATACTCTATATAGCATCATTTCAATCCTCTCATTGATATGCTAGTCTTGTGCTGAATTTTTAATAATTATATCTTGAATAAGTTTGTGGTATGACCATATTCTTGTTTCAATTTCTAGCAGATGAAGAATGGGAAAGAGTTTCTTCTCACGGATACTGTTGGTTTCATTCAGAAGTTACCAACTACGGTGGTGCGATACTTGCACAATTTATTGATGAATTTTCAGAGTCAAGCTGATAATTTCTTTCACTTATGTTCACCAACTGCATCTTACAGGTTGCTGCCTTCAGAGCAACTCTTGAGGAGATATCGGAGTCATCATTACTGGTGCATGTGGTTGATATCAGGTACAAAGTGGCAACCTACTAAAGTGATACATTCATGGTGACAGACATTGAAATCTTATTAGATATTGCTATCAACTTCAGTCATCCACTGGCTGAGCAACAGATAGAAGCTGTGGACAGAGTTTTGTCAGAACTAGACGTGTCTTCGATACCAAGGTTGATGGTGTGGAACAAGGTACAGTAAATTTTCTTGGTAACTAAACAATGTAGTGAAACTCTATCATCGTATCTGTTGATTGTGTGATAGGGTTTTTTGAGTCAGATCAGCATTAAATTGGATGGGAAGTGATTCTGTTGATTTTCCATTTAGCTTACTGGACAAATGCTTTGCATGTTAAGTGTTATCTTAATGTTAAATTGCTAAATTATAGTAATGGTTAATGTTATGTCCTAGGGATTCATTCCTCTAATCTAATACACAAGATTGATGATAGACTGCTACATTTTGCAGGTTGATAAGGTTAGCAATCCTGACAGCATCAGATTGGAAGCGGAAAAGAGAGATGATGTTGTTTGCATATCTGCTCTGAGTGGCCAGGGCTTAAATGATTTCTGCAGTGCAATCCAGGAAAAATTGAAGGTACTTGTGCTTGTTTCTCTGTTACGTTTTCATACTCAACAGTGGTGTTTGTGCTTCTATAAATTTAAAGATAAGAATGTCTTTTGTTTAACAGGACTCTATGGTATGGGTGGAAGCCTTGATCCCATTTGAAAAAGGAGAGCTTCTTAGTACCATACATAAGGTTGGAATGGTGGAGAGAACAGTAAGTATCCAGTGGATGTAGATTGTTTTTTCTGTTTCCCTACTCTCTCTTCTTCTTGGATTTTCCTTTTGTGTAGTGTAGCAATTGCATCATATTTCAAACATTCTCTATATTTATAGGAATACACAGAGCAAGGGACACTGATCAAGGCACATGTACCTCTACGGTTTGCAAGGCTACTAACACCATTGAGGCAACTGTGCATATCATGATCTTAATTTTCTTCGACGATTATCCTATATACTGTGTGGAGGTCTACAAGTTTCATATTTGATTCGACGGGGTAGATTAGCTTCTTGTCACGCACAGAGATAGAAGAAATTTGTAATTAATTGTACATATGTTCTTGTATTATATTTCTATCGAGTGTAAGATACTAGGAAACTAGAGTCGGTAGATGGTCCTCGATGCAAGTAATCGTACCGTGCTTGGCCTTGAAACAAATTTCGTGATTTCATACAAGTGTTATGGGTGGTTAGATTGTACTTGCGCATTTGCCACTTGAGTTTTCTCTATATAGCAATCTAATGTTCATCATTGAATCAGTCCAACAATGGTCTAAAATCCAGCAATGTGAAAGCAATATCTGTCAGAACCTAATACGCGGTTTCCATCTTCTGTAAAACTGAAGCTCCAGTGCTCTCAGGTTGAAAGTTGAAGCTAGCTATTCCAGTTTTGTAGTTCAACACTGGCATTTCACTAAAGCAAGATAGAAAGGTTGATAGAAGAAAGGAGGGCTTTCAATTGTGGCACATTAGTGACGTGGAGAAGATTCTGGCCCAAGGAAAAAAGATGTCATAGAAATTAGTACTGTGGAGCAGGTAATACCAGAAACACGAATACTTTTGACATTGTCAAAGCTCTTGTTATCCACATTAGGTATATGATCAGAGAGGATTTGGTAGGAGAGTGGTTAATTGGTTCCTCCAGGAAGCTCTATAAATTGCCATGGGGCAAAGTAGTAAGCAGACACAGTAATTTGGACTCAAAAAGTCTGAAAAAAAAATTCAATGGCATTCTTCAAAGTAACTTGTTTAGCTCTTGTAGCAATGACATTGGTCTACTCGGGCACACTGTGCGTAGCTCACCCGGTTGGTTTCAACTTTGGGTGGGGATGGGGTAGTCACGGTGGAAATGGCGGCGGTCACGGTGGAGGAGGGTACTCTGGTCTTTTTCCAGAATTCTATCAGTTCTCATGCCCCCAAGCTAATGACATTGTCATGTCTGTGTTGCACAAGGCCATTGCAAACAATCCCAGAATGGCTGCCTCTTTGCTCAGGCTTCACTTCCATGACTGCTTTGTTCAGGTTTCTTTCTCATAAATATTAGACGTGTTCACCATGATATATATATATATATATGGTTCTAGTAGTAGTGCGTGCTGCTTGTTATACTTATACGTACTCAATTAATTGCATATGTGTGTATATGGCTATTTGGACAGGGTTGTGATGCATCTGTGCTATTGGACGACAGCGCAACAATTTCGAGTGAAAAGAATTCTGTTCCAAACAAGAACTCACTTAGAGGGTTTGAAGTGATAGATGAGATCAAGGCCAAGTTAGAAGAAGCTTGCCCTCAGACTGTTTCTTGTGCAGACATTCTTGCCCTTGCTGCTAGAGGCTCCACTGTACTAGTAAGCCCTCGGTTAATTTTAATTTAATTTACTTGATCGATCATCCATTAATGTTACTAATTAATTAAGCAAGCTAATTAAGCTTGAATAATGAACAGAGTGGTGGACCAAATTGGGCATTACCACTAGGAAGAAGAGACTCAACAACTGCAAGTTTAAGTGGCTCAAACACCAACATTCCTGCACCAAATTCGACTCTCCCAACCCTCTTAAACTTTTTCCAGCGTCAAGGCCTCGATGAAGTAGACCTTGTAGCACTCTCCGGTACTGAATGATCGAATGAATTTTCTCCAATATATTTAATTGTGATTAACACGTACTTAATTACGTACCACGTACTAATTAATGCGCGCATGCAGGAGGGCATACCATTGGGATTGCAAGGTGTGTGACATTCAAGCAGAGGCTGTACAACCAAAATGGGAACAACCAACCGGACGCGACGCTTGACAGATCCTACTACTTTGGTCTGAAATCAGTCTGTCCTAGAACTGGTGGTGACAACAACATAAGCCCCTTGGACTTTGCTTCCCCTGCAAGATTTGACAACTCTTACTTCAAGCTCTTACTTTTGGGAAAAGGGCTTCTTACTTCAGACCAAGTGCTTCTCACCGGGAATGTGGGGACGACAATGGAGCTGGTCAAGAGCTTTTCGGATGATGAGAACCTCTTCTTCCAGCACTTTGCTAAGTCCATGGTTAAGATGGGGAACGTCAGGCCTCTCACTGGATTTAAGGGTCAAGTTAGGAAGAATTGCCGCCGAGTTAATTAACTAATTACTTATATGTGCTGAATAATTCAGAACGTACGTACGTACGTACTGTTAATTAATTTGGTGTGATTTATAGCCTTCTATTCCTGTAAACCAATTAAGGGGGCTTTGGCAATGAATGAGACTGATTACTTTGGTTACTTTGTTGATCCCTTCATTTCTTAACGCTTTTAACTTTAGCAATTAAGCTAAAGCTAGCTGTAGATTATTCACAAGCACTTTTCCAGTTCTCCGATCCACTTTCGGCTTTCTTTCCTCCTTTCACATACGTACATAAAAGCTAAGCAAATTATAATCAAAAAGTTAATCACGTCTTAATCAAAAAAGTTGAGCACAGATCGATCTTAATCATTGTTCCTTTTCTCTCTCGGTACGTGGTTAATGCAGTTTGTGGAATCAGGAACAGCATGCACACAAAGTATAATTCTTTTCTTTTCCCAAACCACAAAAGAAAGTATAATTCTTTTCTTTTATCCCTTCAGAATATGACTGCCTTTTCACGTGAATGAACTCTTGAGGACCAATGCCAAAGTTTTACTTTGTTACCTTTGCTTCTTCTTCTTCTTCTTCTTTTTGGTCAAAAATCTTTTGGTTTTTTGGTTCTTCTTTTTTCCCAATTTTTGGTCCTTTTTCAGTTTTTTTTTTGTTACTTTTCACTAATCTCATTTGTACCCCTTCATCTTGCTAATTACTCTGAGCACCTAAATACACCTTTATCATGGGATTGTATAATAAACATGCAATATTTTATTGATACATAGTTGACGTAGTGTATCATTTCAGAAATATGTCTCATAATTATTTTTATTTTTTCATAAAAATAAATCCCAAATTCTAAATGTATGAACAATAATAATCGCTTCTTAGAAATAAGCGATTATTGTGTAGCAAGAAGAATTAGGATTAATTACGATAATAATCGCTTCGTTTACCGCAGCGTGAATGGTAAGCCCAAGAAGCGTGCGTAACTTTTAAGTCCAAAAATGTTGTATAAAACCCAGAGCGCAAAGGCCTGTGGGGTTCAGTCGTTTAGCCCACACCAATAGTAAGCGAGTAAGTAATTATCAAACATCTACTACGAGACCTCCTCAAGGTTGAAGAAGATCCCAGATTTGATCTTCGACATCGCTTTTGCAGATCGGAATTCGCAAATCTGAAATTCGAAACTCAGAGCATATGAAATCAAAAACAGAGTAAGCATGGCGAAGCAGGCGAATGCGTGGATTATGCAGAAGAAGAAATGGTCTTTGATGGTTTTGGCATTGTTTTCTCTCTCCACTGCTATGGTTTTCTTGATGAGAACTGCGTTTGATTCGTGCAACGCAAACAGCAGCAGTCGTTTTGAGGAAGGAAGAGATAGAGTTGCCGAGGCGGTTCGAGTCGTCCGGAACAACGCCGGACCGAACCCTCTGCAATTCATGAAGTCGAAGCTGGTTCTGTTGGTCTCACACGAGCTCTCTCTTTCCGGTAACAATTTCATTTTCTTCGCCTCTTTTTCTTCTTTTCGTGTTGTTCTTGGAAAGGAATAAGAAAAGTGGAAAAAAGCTAAGAAAACTTTAAAGTGCTTCAAACTCCGAGCTTCTTCTTTTTTGTCCTCTTTTTGATTTTTTTTTTGTTAACGAAGAAAACAGGGGGTCCTTTATTGCTCATGGAGCTAGCGTTCTTGTTAAGAGGGGTGGGGGCGGAGGTTGTTTGGATAACCAGCCAAAAGCCGCCGGAGTCCGACGAGGTGATTTACAGTTTGGAGAATAAAATGCTGGACCGAGGAGTACAGGTGGCATCTCTTACTTCATGTTCAATTTTGTAGACGTTTTGCAGTTTATCTCGTCGTTCTGGTATTCAATTTATCACTGCAAGTTGCCTTGTGCTTTTTGCTGTGACTTTACTTCATTGCTTAAAATGCCACCAGATATTAAAAATTGTTGATGGTTTATTGGATTTGTTGGCATTTGATCACATAAAGTCATAAATGAATGAATAGAAGTTCTGTGAAATGTCCGGATTCAATTCGATTTTTTTCTGATGTATTAGTAGTTTTGGATATTGTGGGGTTGTGGGACTGTAGCTTTAGTTCTGCTCTGTCTTGAACATGTAAACATATCAATTTATCATAACATAGCTAAAAATTGGTAAGACTTTTGCTAATGGGTAAGTTTGCCCCTAATGTTCATTGGAGGTGGGTAGTTGAGGGGTTTTCGGACTCAAGTTTTCTAAATGAGTATCTGTGGTTGCACAATCTAACTGCCTATTCTTCATGATCTTTATGGTATCGACTTATTAACCAGTGTTTCTTAGATATGGAATTTGATAATCTCCATGCATATTGGTTTTGCATGCCTAGACATAGAAAGGAGGACAGTTAGGCATTTTCCCTGTTGTCGTATTTATTTCTTAAGATGTGAAGTTTCTGTGTTATATTAATAATTATGAATTTGCCAATACTTGGCAGGTCCTCTCTGCAAAGGGTCAAAAGGCTATAGATACAGCTCTTAAGGCTGATTTGGTTGTTTTAAATACTGCTGTTGCTGGAAAATGGCTGGATGCTGTTCTCAAGGATAACGTACCTCGTGTTCTTCCTAAGGTGTTGTGGTGGATTCATGAAATGCGAGGGCATTATTTCAAAGTGGAGTATGTTAAGCACCTCCCTTTTGTTGCAGGTGCCATGATTGATTCACATACAACGGCAGAATATTGGAAGAATAGAACTCGGGAACGTTTAGGGTAAGAAGAATCATATGATATATAAAATCACACGCACCATCAGTCTTATTCTAGTAACCTTAATTTGTAATATGGAACTTGATAATATTTTCCTTTGTGTTTTGCAGGATTAAAATGCCTAAAACCTATGTTGTGCACCTTGGAAATAGCAAGGAGCTAATAGAAATTGCAGAAGATAGTGTGTCCAGGAGAGTTCTCCGTGAACATGTCCGAGAGTCTCTTGGAGTGCGGAATGAAGATCTACTCTTTGCCATCATAAACAGTATGCTTCCTTTGTCATTACAATAAGTTTCTGTTTGTATGCACTCCACTCTTTTTTTAAGATATAAAATAATCGTTGTCCTATATCTGTGGATAGCTGTAAACCAATACAGCTCAAATTGTGTATCAGAGTGGGAGATTTTAAGTTTGAAATTCGTGCAATTTAAACCTTCCAATTTATGTTCAATTTCATGTGCCTGGGTCTTTATTGGTAGCAACAAGTTCGCCAGTGAGTTCTGAAGGTGGGTGGTAAAAAAAACATAACCTGACACATATCCTAATAACTCAAGTAATTTCGGGGTTGAGGTAAACTAACAAAACTTATCACTTTTTCTCTTCCCAAAATTCACACTTTTATTCGGAGAAAGATTACTTTAGTGGTCTGAAACTGTAGTGGTTTGGTTTTGGATTTAATCATTTTCTTTATAAGCCCTTTGTTTAAGAAGTTCTCATTAATCATTATTTCCCTTTCTTAAATTGGTAGGATGAGACCTACTGCATTTTGTTTTGCATCAATGAGCCAGATACCAATATTCTTTCAATTTGTTTCCTGTTTACTTCTCTGATTATCTATGCACTACTCTAGTTTGCATGCATTTGCCTTTGACTTTTATATTCTGAGCAATATGCGTGATATAACTGCAGGCGTTTCACGTGGGAAAGGTCAAGATCTATTTCTTCGAGCTTTTCATGAAAGTCTGCAAATTATCAAGGAGAAGAAATTTCAAGTGCCATCTCTGCACGCAGTAATAGTGGGAAGTGACATGGATAAGCAGACCAAATTTGAAACGGAACTGCGTAACTTTGTGATAGAGAAAAGACTTCAGGATTGTGTACACTTTGTTAATAAAACCCTGACTGTGGCTCCTTATTTGGCTTCTATTGATGTTCTTGTTCAGAATTCTCAGGTAGGTTGCACTCAAGTCAGCAACTTTTGTAGGAGATGTTAATTCTTGCTGCATAATTTTTGTTTGAAACTTTCATGGAAAAAGTAATAAATGATTCATTTTGGTTGTGGTTTATGCATCATATATAGAGCTTAACTTTGTAATCCTGTGTAGGCTCGAGGAGAGTGCTTTGGAAGGATAACTATTGAAGCAATGGCCTTTCAGTTGCCTGTACTGGTATGTTCTTTACTACCGATGTATGATGTACCTGTCCATGATTCATGCATAAGTAATTATACTTCACGGCTTTATTTGAATGTCTTGACAATTGTTCAGTCAACTTTATTTTAGTTGGATATGTCCGTACGTATTTTTTTTTTCGACTGTCTTGATCTTATTTTCGAACTAATTATTTTGTTTTTCTTGTGAATTGCTCCAGGGCACAGCAGCTGGGGGCACCATGGAGATTGTAGTGAATGGCACAACCGGATTGCTGCATCCTGTTGGTAAAGAAGGCGTGGCATCGCTGACAAATAACATCGTAAAATTGGCCACACATGTAGAGAGGAGGTTGACAATGGGCAAAAAGGGACACGAGAGAGTGAAGGAAAGATTTTTGGAACCGCATATGGTGCAAAGGATCGCTTTGGTTTTAAGGGAGGTGTTGCAGAAAGCAAAGAGCCACGCCAATTCTTAATTTGCAGGAGGAGCACTGTATTAAGTTTAAATAGAGAATGCTCCTCATACTTTTGTAAGCCATTATTTTGTATCATATGTAGCAAGATATGGTAAATAGAGAAAGTGATGTCTGATCATCGAGTTGCTAAATGCGAATTCATCGATGGTATAAATACAGTTTTGCAAATGTAAAAATCTCTCTCACACTCACACTCAACCCTTTTCAATTTTCATTTGTATGGTTTACACCAACTTTCTTGGATGCAGTTGTAGTCCTCTTGGTCAATTTGTATTTCACCATTCTCGCAATAGCCACGCCAATTCTTAATTTGCAGGAGGAGCACTGTATTAAGTTTAAATAGAGAATGCTCCTCATACTTTTGTAAGCCATTATTTTGTATCATATGTAGCAAGATATGGTAAATAGAGAAAGTGATGTCTGATCATCGAGTTGCTAAATGCGAATTCATCGATGGTATAAATACAGTTTTGCAAATGTAAAAATCTCTCTCACACTCGCACTCAACCCTTTTCAATTTTCATTTGTATGGTTTACACCAACTTTCTTGGATGCAGTTGTAGTCCTCTTGGTCAATTTGTATTTCACCATTCTCGCAATCTTGTAGAACCAGAAAGTACTGACCAGCTGCAATCCAAACGCCATTCCCTACGAACAGTTCCATATCGAAAACATTATACGTACGAGGCCTCAGGCCTATAAGCATTACAGGAGTGTTGTTGCTTCCTTTGGTATAATAATACGTACCTTAATGATGAAAGGATTGTGAGCGGAGAAGAGTGTTACATAAGTGAGATAAGGCCCTCCTCCCATCCTTGCAACCGTGAAAATAACTGCAAATGAAATCTATACATACAAACATGAAGAACGATACTCGATTAGATCCTGTTTCTGTCTGCTTCACATTTCATCACTACACAAAAGATAACAACATTAACGTACATCAGCTGCTAAGTTTAGGTCGGTGTCCCTGTAGCCAAGCTCTTTCAGAAGCTCCCTCGAGTGGAGGAAAGGGCTAGACAACTCTGTTATCCACAATGCTGCTACCATCTCTGACCCACACTAACAAACCCAACAAAATTTACTATTAGTACGTGCTCAAAATTCCATAAAAGACTAAGTAAACTAGCTTTATGTAGTCGTAGACCAACTATACATAGTTGTACATTAGCTTCTATGGAGTTGAATGTTACTATAAAAGTGTATATACCAATGCATTGAACTAGTCTACCACTATCGAAAATTAATGAAGTTAACAAGACTCGGACTTTCCCTTAATTAAACACCCAAGTACTTGTTTTTGTTATAATGATTATGCAAAGCTAGAAGCATAGAACTAAAAATGGCAACTAAGTTGTGGGACAAGGTAAAAGGAAACTACCCTTTGGTATGCAAGGCCTGCTCCAATTCCAACAATGCTGACCAAATGGTGGAAGAAATTGTCAAGACTGAATTGCTTGTCAAACAGGCAACAAATGAGATCATAGATGAGATAAGAAAGGCTCACTGCCAGAGTTTTCATCTGCAAAAACCAAAGTTAATTAAGCTAGCTAGCACACCATTGAAGACATTAATTAATCTCCATGAAACTAAATTGAAGTACCTGTTGAGGAGAAGATTGAGCAGCCAGAGGACAAACTGGACATTTCCAGTCTTGGACGGAGAAGGAAGCTAAAGTTACAGCTATGGTTGCATGGATTGTAGAAACAAGGCGGTTGCAGAACTCAAAGGACCGCTTTGGACACATTTTTCTGATGAACAGAAATGCTGTTGTCCATGAAATAACTCCCAACACTACAAGACTTGTAACTCCATGCTCTAATTCCATCTTTCCTTCTTCTTCTTCAGCGAATTGAAGAAAGTCGATCAGAAGCTAAAATGATTCTTGGGTTTCTTTCATACAGAAAATTAATGAAAGAGGAGAGGTCATGTTCGATTCGTTTTTAGTTGAACTTCATTTATTTTCGCAGCTGGATGTGGGTGAAGTAGGTCAGTTGTGCCGTCAAGCTATAAACCAATTTTTTTTTTGGTACAAGTTATGGTCCAAGTCCAACTTTGAATATCTAACAACTACCCGGAAACAGGATTAGTTAATTGTAGCATTCCGTTTCCAATTTGAATCATGCATATTTGCGGACAGAAAAAGATAACCTGTTCAAGTTCAACATCATCAACTTTGTTTATTTGTTAATAAAATCGTTGAGTGTTGTCACCTTGGTAAGATTCCTTTTTCTCTGTTTTTGGTCAATTATCAATACTATATACCATTCAAGAAATTCATAATAGTTTTTTATCAAGAGGGAAAGATTCGCACTTCGGACCTTCACTAACATTTTATTAGAGAAAAGTAATTTATTCACTAGATTAAATACTAGTTGGTAGAAATATATGTAATTTCCTTTTCGTTTATTCGTAATTTTTTTTAAAATGTAACTGTCATTTATTATAAACGAATTCATAGCCAAAAGATAAGATAGTAAATACACCAA
The DNA here is from genome assembly GCA_029955375.1 of Rubus parviflorus. Taxonomy (NCBI): domain Eukaryota; kingdom Viridiplantae; phylum Streptophyta; class Magnoliopsida; order Rosales; family Rosaceae; genus Rubus; species Rubus parviflorus. Next base: position 1,008,204 of record JARGGL010000001.1, on the reverse strand, counting down.
ATTTTTAACCCTCATGTTCACTTTTTTTTTTTTTTTTCCTTTGACAATTCCTCATACTTTATCAGGAAATGGGAAATTTGGGAATGGCCTTAAAATCCTAAAGGCAGTGGATAATTAAGCTTGGGGGCGGTAAAAAGTAAAAACACGTGTTACCTTATGAAACTTTAGTGTGAAACGGTTGCTCAATTGGGTCCGTTCGAGTGTCTGACCCTCACTCTGTCTGCGATGGAGTTGTGTCAAATATCGGGTCCTTTGGGCTTCAAATCGGGTCATTTGCCCCGAAATTCCGTCATTCGAATGACCGGTACATCGGACGTAAAATCTCGGAACCGGATGTTCATTGCGGGGATGGGTTTCGTAGGACAGGCGTTGGCTCTGGACCTCAAGAACCAAGGATGGTATGTTTCCTCCTAATCGTAACAATTTTGCCAACTTAAATTTCATTATTAGGGTTTAATTGGAGCTTGATCATTGCAATAAAACTAGGGGTGTCTCTGGAACTTGTACAAGCATTACCAAGAAGAAGAAACTCGAGGGAGAAATGGGCTTTGATATGTACCTCTTTGATGCAAATGAACCAGAGTTTGTGGAATTTCTTGTTTCTTTGAAATTATGCTAAGCTTATGAAAAGCAAAGCTTGGTTCTTTTTGCTTATTTTGGGCACCCAATATTGTTTGTGGTGCAGTGTGACCACCATAGATTTTATGAAGTACCATACTCACCTGGTTGTTTCAATCCCTCCAGTTCCTGGTATTGGTGATCCGGTATGATATTGATAAGTACTTGTCCAATATTTTAACTTTTTAGTGACAACTTTTAACTGCAGCTGATTTTGACTGTTGTGTCCTAGATGCTACAACATCAACAACTTATAAGGAAAGCACTTTTGGGAGGAAATCTTCAATGGCTTTGTTATTTGTCGTCAACTAGTATGTCTTCATTGGCCAATGGTCCTTATTATGTTCTTTCTCAACACGCTCTCTGGTTTTATTAGTAGCTTATTTAAAGTAATGCAATCTAATATGTTAATTCGCACTCTTCCTTTGAAATAATTGTGTTTCATTTGCTTTTCTGATGCTCCTTGATGTTAGTTATGACTTATGACTATGGTGGAATTGCTTCTGTTAGGTGTTTATGGAGATTGTGGTGGTGCATGGGTAGATGAGGAGTAAGTGAGTGCAACTAGATGAACCACTTGATGTGCAAATTATCTCATACATGATATCAATTAGTCACTAAAGCTCTTAAGTATCATGTGGCAGTTATCCCCCTAACCCCACAAGGGAGGTGGGTAAATTAAGGTTAGCTGCTGAGGAAGGATGGTTAGACTTGGGGCAGAGTCTGGGCCTCTCAACACAAGTATTTCGGCTTGGAGGTATCTATGGTCCTGGTAGAAGGTTGTGATTGAAATTATAGCAGTATGATACTATGCTGTCTTTCTGTTATCAATAATAGGAAACCTTCTAGCAGTATTATAAAAATTCTGATAAGAAGTTCTGTAAAAATCAGTGTCTGCCTGTAAGCCTTGGATTCAGAATTTTAAATTAGTATCACATTTCTTGTTAGCAAATCAGCCGTTGGAAAAATCATTTTGGACACTGCTTGAATAGAAAAATTTTGTTTATTTCTCATGCTAAACTGTAAAGGTTTGGTTCCTTATAAATTATTTTCCACTACAGTGCTGTTGATACAATAATCAAGCAGGAAGCCTTATCGAAAAGTCAGAGAATGAGAGGATATAGGCAGTTCACATCAAGGATTCATGTTGAGGACATTGTTCAAGCCATTAAGGGGAGTATTTGCACATTGTCCTCCAGGTATGTGTCCATGCTGATTCTTTCTCTTTTGACTTCTTCTCTAATTTTGTATTGTAACATGCAATTCGTATGAGATTCAATATACTTTCAGGGAAATTTATAATATTGTTGATGATGACCCGGCCCCAAGGGAAGCAGTGTTTGAGTATGCAAGAGACTTGGTTGACAGAAAATGGCCTGGCTGGATCAAACTGTCTTCTGAACAAGAAGAGTCTACAGTTATTGTTAAGAAAGATGGTTTATTGGGTGAGAAGAGAGTTAGCAATGCTTGTATGAAGAAGGAACTAGGAGTCAGGCTTCTTCATCCGAGTTATAAATCAGGATTACAAAGTATTCTTGACCAAATGGATAAACCCTTTTCAACATACTGAATTTGGTTCTGTCAAATTACATGATTGACATGCTTTAGCTTTGATTCCCACTAGTAATGTCAAATTACATGATATAACGCAGTATTCCAATCTCATGTTAAGTTCAAATATTCTTTGTTGGAAGATATATAAGTGCAGTTGATACGTGTGGGCTGTGGCCTTTCCAAATCCCACTCCTGTGAATTGTTATGTCATTTTTTTTTTCGTTTACATAATGCATCTCAAGCATGAATACAAAGCTTACTTACCAGATAAATCATGAAATTATAGTGTAGAATAATTACGTAAAAGGTTGACTACTTGAGTCAGAATTCGTCAAAACCGTAATCCTCCCCATCATTATACCCATCGTAATCTTCATTTGCATAATCGTATGTCTCATTGTCATCATTATAGCCTTGTTTGTATTGATCCTCTTCATTTAGATGGTCAGACTCATTGTCATCGTCATAGCCTTGTCCCTCTTCACTGTGCTCTGCACTGTTGAGTTTCTCATTAGACTCCAAGCCTTCTTCGAATCCATAATCCTCTTCATTTAAGGCACCATAGTTGATTTTCGAACTCCGTTGTTTTTTGACTCCATGTGTGTGATTGCCAACCTCTTCTCTCGATTTCTTCGTATTATTATCCATCGACTTGGTAGAAGTTTTGGCTGCTTTTTTTGGAGGACCAGCTTCCTTGGCTTTTCCGGCTCGTTTTCTCGTACTTGTTTTCTCAACATAACCCCTGTTCATTGCTTCCCAGACGATGGTTTTGTACAGTACCTCCTTGTCGGTATTAAGGTACGGAGAAATCTCGGCATCGTCAATATCAGAGAGGCTTTCTGAGACATGATCACTACAATCCGAGTCCAATGTACCTGAGCCCTCCTGAGAAGCACCCTTATCAGCTTGCTGCTTTTGCCTCGTCTCTGATTGCTTTCGGAATGCCATCAATTCCCTTCTCACGAATCAGTCGTGGGTTTTCGCTGTTGAGAAAAATTGTTCTCGTCAGACTTTATGAATGACGAAATAATAACTCGGAATAAACCATACTGGAATAGGAAAAACAACCCAACTTGAGACTAGGAAACATAATCCATTTAGGATTAGGAAAAATTCAGGACTTAAAGTTGCCCACAATAATAAGCCCAAAGTTGGTGACCCGTTCGGCCCACAAGCTTGAATTGGGCTTCATGTATATTAGTTCACTCAGACTGCCGGCTTTGTCTGTGCTCTAGCTTAGCTCAGCTCATTGGTTCTCTATTCAGATACGGTGTCTCTCGGTCTCATCTCAACAAGAAATTAGTTAGTCGCGAAACCCTAATTTGTTCGAGCTGGAGCATTCGTAGTGTCCCTGTAAGGTAACTGCTTTCTTCATTTGTGATATGAAATTAGGGATTGGGTTACAGTTAATTTCATTTCTGTGTTTTGGTCGACCAGTCGTAAGCGCTGTTTGGTTGTGATTGTTATTCTTAGAATTGATTAAATCCAATGCTTCATGATGGTTAGGTTCATGAAAGGTTGTCTTTTTGGCCTGGAATCAAATTGAAGATTCGTAATTTAGTGTTCACTTCGTTTTATCTTGTCAGTGGTTGGGACTAGTTGTAAATGTTCATTCAATTACACAATTTTTGGTTAATTCTTGGATTTTTTTTATCTGCTCATTTCAGGCAGCGCTTTTAAATGTTCATGTTTTACATACATGCTATTCTTTCCACTTCTGAAATTGCTTTACATTAGGTACTTGGCTATGATTCCAAATGCATGTACCAGACCCAGTGGGTATATCTCTGTAAATTCCAGAGTTTGTAAGCCATCAATATCCAGTAGCCCTGTTTTGTCATGCATTCCTCGTTTCCGGAGCAAGGGTGCTTTTCAATGCATCAGTTCATGGAGCTCCCCTCAGAAGGGTAAGCTTATTTTGGTTGTATAGAGGACTATGCATATTGTAGCCCTTTTTTCTTCAAACTCTTTGAATTCTGTTTTTACGTGGTTTTAATTATAGTATTATCACTATTATGAACTATTCAATTTGAGGCAGCATCCTTTGAATATGTTCCACACACGTTTCGCTTACGATTTACTCAAACAATCACTCATTTTCTCATATAGACTTATCAAAAAGCTAGGACCGTCGATTCCTCAATCTCTTGCATATCATGCCAACACATATGGTGAGTACTTGTTTTAATTTTATTATGTTGGTTGTAGCTATGCCACTTCTGCAACCTTGTGCTGTATCAAGCTCATTTTTCAGTGGGGATCAAGGCAGCCTGTTACGCACAATCCCCACGTTGCAAAGCCGAGGCAGATCTCGTATGGCCCCTCGAGCATCTAAGGATGTCCCATACAGTTTTCGGTTCCCTCCCATGATGAAGAAGCCAAAGTGGTGGTGGAGGACATTAGCATGTCTCCCCTACTTAATGCCCCTACACGAGACATGGATGTATGCTGAGACAGCCTATCATCTGCACCCTTTCCTGGAAGACTTTGAATTCTTCACATACCCATTCCTTGGCGCCATTGGGAGGTTGCCCAGCTGGTTCTTGATGGCATACTTTTTCGTTGCTTATCTTGGAATTGTGAGGAGAAAGGAATGGCCTCACTTCTTCAGATTTCATGTCGTGATGGGCATGCTGCTGGAGATTGCCTTGCAGGTGATAGGGACTGTGAGCCGTTGGATGCCACTTGCCGTTTACTGGGGTAAATTTGGGATGCACTTCTGGACAGCCGTTGCTTTTGCTTACCTTTTTACTGTGTTGGAGTGCATACGCTGTGCTCTTGCTGGTATGTATGCTGATATCCCCTTCGTTTGTGATGCTGCATATATTCAAATTCCCTATGACTAATAGGTAAAAGGAAAGCATAGGAGTAAAACCGGCTGTCTTTCCGTCTGTTTGAATTTTGTTGTATGAGAAGAAACTTGTTAGCAGAAGTGGTTTTTGTTCTGAAACAGCCTTTGTGTAAAGGTTTTAATTGGATCGGTGGCATTCGTGTTCTAGCAGAATTTTCATTGAGGTGTTGTTTGCCTATTTCATTGTTGTTAAACAGATATTCAGATTACTCTTTTGTAGTTTCTTTTTTATTTTATTTTTTTGGCTGTGGTGTTGTTAAGAATTATGGAGGAAATGGTAGTATAGATTTAGTACCGGGATCAGTTTTGATATGCATTTAACCGGAGAAGCTCTCTACGTTATCTGGGCCTTGGGCTTATCATGTTTGGGCATAATAGTAGAGATGTGGAGAGGCCCATATGAAGCAGAGACAAGAAACTTGGTCGCGTTTTTTAATAGTTTTGTTGAGTGAGTGCTGAAGTGTCTCCTCTCCCAACTTGAGGTATGTTTCTAGATAGCCTAACACTGTCTTGAATGATGTAAACTTAACCTAACAATTGAATTAATATTGGCTGCAAATTAAAAATAGTATATCAAAAGGTCTTATTCTGGTCTGGTCTTTTTTATATCAAATTAAGTGAGGAAGCCATTAATTGTAGGTGCCTTTTCGTCCAGCAATCCATTTCAAAAGCATGACCTCAAAACTAATCAGATTACAAAAACTAAATGTTTGGTCATCTTACGTTGATTGAGGTGAGCTGCTCCAATGTCTTTGTCATCAACATTATATAATGGACCAAAAGGTTGAATTAAATGGTCTGAAAAAAAAAAATATATATGATGTATCGGTTAGAGAAATTTTTCCAAGAGACCGTCAATCCATGTAGGATATGTGACGGTCCAATCATTGTCTGCCACGTGGCCAATAGGAAAAAAAGGGTTAAGGCCCGTTTGCTTCTCTCCCCTCTCTCTTCTCTCTTTTCTCTCTCTTCTTTGTTCTTCTTCTTCTCTGCCCAGTTCTCTCTCCTATCTGATTCTTTATTCTTCTTTTTCTTTGCCCAGTTCTCTTCTTCCTCTCTCTAATTCTTTAATTTTGTTCTTTGCCCAGTTCAAGAACTACGCCCAGCACCATCTTGAATTTTTTTTTTCTGTTTAATTTTCTTTTGTTTGCTATTGCTTCTATGTTCATGATTTCCAATTCTTTGTGAGGTTGTTCCCCATGAAAAAAGGGAGAGATACGGTGTGGGTGCGGAAGAAGAGGTGACTAGTAGATTGGAGCACGGCGGAGAAGGGGAGTTTGTTGGGGCTGGTGAGATGGGCACGGCCGGAGGCGAAGAAAAAAGGGCTGGGCGCGGGTCTGTGTACGACGACCATGGTTGAACAGCGGCGGAGACGTGTTAGGCACATGTGGAGCTGCGGTTGCTGGGCGTGGTTCTTGAACTGGGCATAGAAGAAGAACAAAGCAAGAGAGAGGAGAAAGGGAAGAGAAGCAAACGGGGCCTTAACCTTTTTTTCCTGTTGGCCACGTGGCAGACAATTATTGGACCGTCACATATCCTACGTGGATTGACGGTCCCTTGGAAAAATTTCTCGTATGGGTTATTTCACACATCCCTCAAAGCCCTATTAGATGAACTCCATTAACTAACTACTCTGCCCCTGATCAGGAATTTGATTATGAATGATTAAAATTGATTGTGGCAGTGTCGGTTAGGGTTTTGGAGACAAAGAAGCTCAGACACCAATTTGTTTTATTTATTAAATTATTTTTATTTGCTCGTGTTTAGTTTCGAACATCTTGTTCTAGCCTTGTTTTCGTGCGCTTCTACTCCATTAACTCATTTTACTTCTACCTCTTAAAACATTTTAAACGACGCAATAAATAAAACAGTGTCTTGAGCAATCAGCAGCATAATAAGTTGTCACTCTGAATTATGCTATAATATTTTAATTGCATGCATGTCATCATAACTGCTCAAACAACATTTGCAATATTACAATATCTAGCATTTGCTTAATCGTTTCTGGGTGTAATTTACTCCTTTTAAAATTGACACTCCCGCAAGTAGTAGTATACCATCACCGGCCGTTGGCACAACCCTTGCTCATACCGTAAAGCCATCAACTATAAATAATTACTTGCTAACTCCCCACTACACCAGAAGTTTAATTAATTAAAATGGAGATCGAAAATGACATGATGATCGAATTTTCTGCTCTGTGCCTTTTATTAAATGGTTGGTAATTAAATTAATTAAGATGCTTTCATCATCATCGATCATCTCCCTAGTCCCTAGCTAGCTTATTACATGGTTGTTTTGTTTAAGCTTGCTCAAATTCAAACTTTTTACTATAGCATTCCATACATTAATCATAAATATCTCTCACGTACCCAAATAATAATTTATACTCAAATTAAGGAGCTTAATTAGATAGAAAACCAAATAATAATTTATGAGATTTGGAATATGCTTTTTATTATGGCGGCATATACTAAAGGGCAGATATATCAATCAGAGGCAGGCAGGCAGAGCCTGTTGAGGTAATGGCATAACCCACATATCGATCATAACTTGGATCATTGTTTCATGCATGGTCAGTTGGTCACTACCCTACATCAAATGTATTTAATTTACCCTAGCAATTAAGCTGCCACCGCAATTTGATATATATGCATGATACATATTACATAGAATCGAATTGGACCCAAAGGCTAGAAAATGATTGGTGCAACAAACGAAACATGGGAAAGAGGTAGAGATCCATCAAAGGAAACGTACCTACATATTAATATTATTTCTGTCAATTCTGTGTGTATATACAACATTGTTTGTCTTCTCTCTCTCTCTCTCTCTCTCTCTCTCTCTCGATCTGTATATTTATCAATTCGAAAACAGATGGAGCAGTAAATAGCAAGCTGTAAGTGCTGTAAATTATGGGCAGGGGACTAGGGGAGTGGTTTCTTAATTAATTGTGCCTAGCTAGCTTATAACTAATTAGTATACTGATTTGCTTAATTGGTAAATACTTCCTAGCCTTATTGGAAGTGCCACGGCACTACCTGCATCTACCTGGCTTTATGATTAATTATAAAACGACCTCGATCATAAAATATACACAGAATCTCAATCTCCACTATATTTGATTGTCTTGAAAATTAATTAATGCACAAACGATCGATTGAAGCAACCTACCTCTTTCTTTCTTGTGAGCTAGCTGTTGCCTCAAGGAATTAAGCTCATGTTTGGAAATCTTTACTTGCTTTTTTTTTCAAAGGGTGAAGTTCAAGGCTTCAAAAGGTTTGTTTGAAAGTATAGTCGATCGAAGATGACTTAGGAGCTCTCATTGACATATTAACCAACGGAAATAGATTATTTGTGTTTTCGTATTTTCTTAAACAATATCAAGTTTTTTGCTTATTAATTCGTTTGACAACCTCAAACATCAAATTCAAGCATGGTAAATGCTTGTACCTGTTAATTTTACAAGCCAACACAAACTTGATTAATTGCACTTGTGAAAAATCATTTTGCATTTCTATGTAATTATTTTGGAAATTAAACATAATACGAGACTTTTTCAAGTGCTAATAACAATCCCCTACCGTATTAATTAGTTCAAAATCTTATACCAAAAATGCACCCAACCAAACTCTTATGTAAACATCACGAACTGTAAAAGCCAATATGGTGTAAACAAGTCGGCAGTTATTTGTCATCCTTAGGATATAAAACTAACTCTCTCAAAGCTCTTTCGGTGTGAACCTCCGCATTGATAAAGAGTGGTCATATAAACAGACCAGTATATATGCTGAGAAATATCAGGTCAATAAGTATTACCGGCCTTAAAAAATAAAAAATATATATATATAGAAATATACATAAAAGCCCTTCACAGTTCACACAATACTCATTAATATTAATATTTGATTAATGACCGACCCATTCCATTTACAAATAAAGACGTCACTTTTCCAATCTCCATTGCTAGATACCTTTCCAAATTTCCAACAGGCCATTAATTCATTACCAAGCTCTCTCATCATCAAAGTCATTTTGCTTCACCTAATCACTTGCCTGATACATAAATCTAGCTAGCTTTATATTATATGCATATACATATATATATATAATCTTAATTATAGCAGCAAACAAAATAAAAGAACACCCTCTCTCCCACTCACTCATTGAGACCCTAATACAAGACAAGAAGGAAGGAATTGACCAATCACAGACCTCTAGGGTCATGATGATCGACGATCAATCAGTACTGGACCATGTCTGCAGTGGCCATGATGGGCTGGTTAACATAAAGCAAATTATTCCAAGGGTTCATCATGAAGCTATTATGATCAGCAGCGGTTGAACCGGTTTGAAGCAGCTGGGCCGGTTCGGTTTCAAAGACCCCATTGTTATTATTATTGTAATTGAGGATCTCGGTTAGAGAGTGCAGTCTCTGGCTGAGCTCCGCCATCTGAGCCTTGAAAACCAAATTTTCGGCTTCAACGTTCATGTAGTGCTGGTTGGTGATGTTTATGCTGGTCAGGATTTGGTTGTTTTCTTTCCTCAGCTGCGTCACCTGCGCCGTCAGATCATCCAAGTGCTGCTGTTTTCGCATCCGGGACCGCCGCGCCGATTCTCGGTTGGACTGCATTCTCTTCCTTTTTCGCTGATGCTGCAACTCCTCTTCCGACCCAGAATTCATCTGAAGCTGTGAGGAATTCCCACTCGAGGAAGCCATATATATATATTCACCAAGAGAGTGATAAAAGCCCAAAAAAATAAAAATAAAAAGCCTAGATAGATAGATATTAAGATTAAAAGACGCAGGACCCGATTATTCCAATAATTGGCCTATATATGATTTATATTATAATTAATAGATATACGAGGCGGTGTTGGGAGCTGATTTATGAAAACACATAAAACCAGTAGAGGAAGACTACGGAGAAGGATTGAACTAAATGGGTCCTGCGCCTGAGGGAGGAATCGACCATAAACCCGGAACGGAGGATTTCACTGAGAACCGGAGACATGAATTTCAAACATTAAGGACAGAATAGTCAGCATCAACATTAATTTTCCACAGTTTTTCCTTTAGAAACCACCTCAGAAATACGAAATTAAATTGATTGAATCTATGTGCGTGGGTTCTTACTTCTTAGTACAGAATACGAAACCCAAGATTCAACAGCAAAAGCCCAGAAATTAAGAACAAATTAACCCACAGAAAGGGAAACTCAGAGCGCAAAATCAGGCTGAATTTCCTGAAACCCTAAACCAGCAGAGCTTTAATTAGCTAGCTCTCAAAAGAAAGGAGGAGCCAAGAAGAGGAAGATCTATCTGTAAACTAGAGAGAGGGAGGAGAAGAGGAAGAGGAAGAGGATGGTGAGGAGGGGCCATTTTATAGAAGGAAATGGTAATAAACTAATAATTAATGAAGGGAGAAAATTAAATTAAAATTAATATTAAAAAGAACAAAAATTGAAAAGTAAAGGGCATTGGAATCTCCTCCAACTATCATCTAATGAGGGAGTTTGTTGAGATTGGGCATGTGAGCAGGAGGAGACGAAATTTCCACAACCGTCCAATTCCAGCTGGTGAGCAGAAAACCATTTAATTTGTTTATAATTATTATTTACCACTCTTTTGCAATTTTCTTATTGGCCCATTTTTTTACCTCTCTTTCACCGCCGGTACCAGTTTTAACCGTTTTGGGCTTTTAGCAGGGACACGGTTGTCAATTTTGACCAGTTTGTCCCTTTTTTATGATGGGCAAAGAAACAAGTGGCACCTGAAAAGGTCGCAGATGGAATCTCAAGGACGAAGGTGGTATACAACAAGTTGAGCAAGGCCAATTACGTCATTTTGCATTCTTTTCAGTAACATGTCTCATTTCCATTCCATCAACTTTTATGGCATGTTTACTTACTTGGGATGGGTATGGGAATAAAAGAATTGATTTTCATTCCTAAGTTCTCTTGTGTTCACTAACATGCATATGAATCGGAATGGTTGTGGGTCCCACAAAAAAGTGACTAAAAAAAAGAAATTCATTCCTGAATATCCGGAGTTTGATTATCAAGGGGGGATAGGTATTAGGAATGATTCTATCGGAATGAGAATTCTGATTCATTTTCATTTTCATTCCAAGTAAGTAAACATGTCATTAAGACTTATTTGGTTCGCGGAATTAAGGCCTTCGGAAATGAAACTTAATCATTTCCTGAAATAAAGGAAAATATAGGGGAATCATTTTTTTTATTTACTTTACTGCATTTATTGTACTAATTCAGCATTAATTACACTACTTTTATGAGTAAAATAACTATTTATGAAATTATAAAAATTAATTCACTCTTACATTTTGAATTTTAACTGTACTAACTAATTTGTGTTGTACAAATCTAATGATCAATTTTTTTTGTTATCATATTGACGAGACCCTTTTACAGTAGTCAAATATGTTTTTTTTTCTCTCACCCTTACGCATTCCCTTTTTTCTTCTTCTTCTTCTTGTTTCTTACATTGTTTGCAAATGCAATGACTAGACGTTCAAGCAAGCCAAAAAATAAGATCTAGGTACAGGTTGTTTTTGAATTAGACATGATTAATTGGGCGAAATATAAAGAAAGTATTGTCTAGCTTGTACTTGATGTAGTATATATGAGATGTTATCATTGTCAAAAATTACATGTAATAGTCGAGCTAGCTAGCCAGCCGTACGTTTTTGGGGTAAGTTGACCCATACATATTGTCATGGACAAAACATTGCAAGTCTGTAAGTTTTAGGCTGAAACTAGTCTCATCGATCAGTTTTGAGGCAATTAGGCTTCCAAACATATATAGATCTATAATCTTTTTAGTGGTAATTAACTTATACCAAATGTTAGTTACTAGGTAATTCTCTCAGTACGTTTTTAGGCTTTCCACGTAACGTTCTCTTTCGGTTAACCTTGACACCATGTCAAGTTTCATAGTTTACAATCTTACCTAATACTCATGGTACTTCACAAACACCAACAATTATTAAACAAACTCAATCCTTGCAAACTGCACAACACACCATTAATTATGGAACCCGTACACATAGATTCAAACTCTTAGATTTCACACAGAAACCAAGTTTTAATTATACACTCTGACCACAATAAAAAAAAATTATTGACCACAATAAAATAGTAGATCTATCGACCCAGTTGAGACCCATGAATAAGCAACCCGACCCAGCTTTTTCTCCGTCGTCTGGCCACCTCTCGGTGGCACATGGGTGTCGATCTCTTCAGATCGGCGGCGCGAAGAGAACCTCAGCCATAGATTCTCAATATGGCGTTGGAAGACGGCGATTCGAAGGAAAAAACATTTCCAGATTCCGGCGGGTTCTATGACGTTTTCCGGCGACTCAAATCATTGTTGTTGACGAAGTAGGTATGAAACTTGACCCTCTTGTTGAGCTCTACGTGTTTTTAAGCTTTGATTCGACATTTGATCGATGTTTGGGGAAGTTGGAATTTGAACATGGTGATTTGTTTGTAGTGCAGCTTAACCACGATGAAAAAAGGGCAAAAATGTCCGAAAAAAAACATAACAGATCAGAGTTTGCATATTTTGTCCTTGATGGGAAAAAAATATGCCCAATAGGTCCTTATTGAAAAATATTTAAAACCTCTTAAACTTGAAGAAAAATATGTAGTGAAAATTAAGACCTATTAGATATTTTCCTATTAACAATAGGTTGGCCTCATTATCCCCCCGCATCTCAGGAAAGGCATTATAAATTATGGAACGCACAACAGTACGTAGACTAGCTACTTAGTTGCTTTGCTTTTTTCTTTCCACCTAGAAAAGTAGAAAAGCACACCACAGTTATTGAGTAATCTAACCTTACATTTATGGACTACTCACTACTATAGGTCAGTGGCAAATTATTCATTGATAGAGTTAAATAAATAAATTTTGGAGTAAGGCTATGGTATGTTGACATTGCTCATACATCATGAAGAGAGAAAGTCCTTATTAAGGTAAATAATGTCCTCATTAGAGTAAATTAGGTTCTCGTTTGAGTAACTAAGTCCTAAAAGTGGTAATTATAATATTTTACGACTTGACGACATATATTACAACTTCGACAACTCATGTGGTAACTATGAAAAAGCCCTCGTGAAGGTAAATAAGGTCCTCATTTGTGTAAATAGGTTCTCATTTGAGTAATTAAGTCCTAAAAGTTGTAATTGTACGTATGAGATACGTTAACATACACTAGAATTTTCCTAAATTTTGAAACACGTACTATAACGCTTTTGAGGGAGAAAGTCTTATTGTATCCAGCGGTCGAATCACTGAATTAATCTTATCAGCCAATAAGAGAAAGCCACGTAGACAAACAACTAAAATATTATACTTAGGTAGGTAGGTAGGTTAAGGTGATTAGCAATTAAAAAATATGAGTTAAAGTAAAAGTAAAAGTAAAAGTAAAAGTAAAAGGTAACCCTGAGAAATTTGGAGAAAAAGTTAATGTTGTAGTTATGCCGTTTGGGAGCAAATTAAGTGAGCGAGAGAGCACCAAAATAATATATCCCATTGGCTGATTGGCGGCTTATGCATGATGTTGACGTCTTTCATGCTTTTCTTTTCTGATGCGCAGTGAGGACCTAACTTTTTAACTTAATATACATTTGTTGCTTCCCTTTCTTTACTTGTAATGTTAAGAAAAGATGGAGAGGGTGATATTAACCGTGCTAATTACACTTGGTCTCTTTTCAAAGCTTAATTTTTTTTAATCTCACTTACTTTTATGATGATAAATTGACCCAATAAATAGCTTCAAAGTAGGGCAATTAATTGTTAATTTGGCAATAAAGTAGAATAATTGATCAGATAGCTAGCTAGAAAGCAAAATTTTCATGATAGTGTTTAGTAAAATAGAGAAGCAAAGGATGCTACGTAAATGGTTTAATCATAATTATCAAGAAAGGGGTCGACAGAAGAATTCTAAGGGGATCCATTGATTTCAATTTTTTACTATATATTTTACTCTCTGAAAACAGACCTTGTTTGTATTCTACATGCAATAAAGTAAAAGGAAAAAAAGTGAGAAAGACACAAATAGGGTTGAGGGGCAATCTCTTGTGATCTTACAATGATCGATCCCTAGCTATTTATATATATATATATATATTGATTATATATTAACTCTACCAAGCTAGGGGTGGGGTGAACTCTGGCTGCAACATGCGTAGTGTTGATCAAAGCTAGTTTCACCTCAATTATTGTTGTTGGAGCCTAAAGTGGAGTGAGTGTTTACTAAACACAGGGGTTGTCATGGTGATTGTGAAATGACCAAGTGGTCCAAGCTACAGATCGATAGCGATAGGTACACCGTACACCGCACGGAGAAGAAAAGCCCACCGTTCAAAATCCGGTAAATGTCCAAGGATTGGAGCCACAACTCGCAACTTGTGTACGTAGTAAAGGCTAGCTAGCTAGGACTCTAAGATCGATTTGAGGATATATCGGAGGCACTAGCTAGCTAGTTGTACAACAGATGGGTGCCACGTACCCCCACAATATTCAAAGCTTCCAGAAATTAAGAAAGAAATCTTAATCTAATGAAAGCAATAGATTACTTAAATTGATCCCCACATTAATTAAAGGGTCCTTGCCTAGCCTCCATCGATCGTTCGTTCAGTTTCTTTTCGATCTTCTTCCAGCTAAATTTGCCTTATGATTCTCATTTTTCATCCACTAATTAAATATAGGGTTTCCTTGACAAAATTCGATGATATATAAACAAAATAGTGACAATAACACGAACTCTCGTTTACCCTAAAACGGTAGTATGATGGAGCACAGTAAGAAAAAGTTTTTGGATTTGTGCCAATACAAAATGAAATGCTCAAATCGATCGGCATCATTTGAGCCGTGATTCTCCAAGATTTTAAATCAACAACATTTGCCAGAGAGAACTTTTTTTCTTTTTGTTTCTATCATTTCAATTATTAAAAATTAAATGATCGAACCAGAAGGTAGTAGAACCGGTCCGTCCGGTCGGCTATATATGCATGGCTCTTTAATGTTGATTGATCAAGGAAGATTGACTGATTGAGAGAAAAAAGTCGTGGTCGGTTTGTAGGGACAAACATATATCATCTGGCATGGTTCAACCTTTTGCAAATTGGGGTACATCCCAATCATTTTTTTTTTCTGCAGAAGCCATGAGTTCTTGCTTTCCTTAATTCTTTTCAAAAGAATAGCTATAAAAGTAAATGTTCCCAAACTTATTGGTTTGTGCTAAGAGAGGAGGTTTATGAATCGGTCTCATAGAAAAGAGTTGGGTACGTTCAACTCACTGATATATCAGTTTCTCTTTTAATTTGCTCCCCCTTTTCTTCATTTGGACGCCTACTAGCTCAAAATTATATAACACAATGCAAGTTCTTCTCTAGCTAGGGTTTCGACGTTAATTTTATGGCTATTTCATGCTCCTAATTAACCAGATTTCACAGCCAGTCTGAGATATAATCTTGGCCAGAAATATTTACTACTACGTATTACGTATACAGCAACTATTATATATGAGAAACAGAATATAGCACCCATGTGTTTCATATTTCGTAGGAAAAGTGTTTGTCAAGTCACAATTAACTTTATTCTCTGTAATATAAGCTTTTCTCCAGTCTTCAGAAGCTACAAAGGGTTTCCGACATGTATATATGAGATCAAAGTATATATGGAAGAAGATCAACCCCACAGTACTGTACTTAAAGTAATTTGTAGAGTAAAAAGTAAGATTTCCTTTATATATATATATATATATATATATATATATATATATAGTGCTGTAGGACGTCTCATCAGTCTCAATCCGCTTACATACCTACCTTAAACTATAGGGTTACCTCTTAGTTGTCCTTTAAATCTTGCTGGGATTTGCCTTCACTGTGAAGGCAATTATATATTCAGGTAATTAAGTAGCTGCTTAAGGCAATTACCTTCCTACCTTAAACTATAGGCCAGGAGACCACTCAAAAAAAAAGTAGCTGCTTAATCATATGCTTTTGCTTACAGTTAATTAGTAAAACTAAACCTGCAAGGATCGAGAGCTAGCTAGCTTGTCATCAATGGGTACAGATTAATGACCGAGAATCCTATTCGATCGAATTGGGCACTTAATTGAGATCAGGAGCAAGATATATTCTCGATTGATCTGCAGATAAATATCGATCAAGTTCAAAGAAAATCCGCAGATCGTGGAATAATAATACGTACAATCAGTCAATAAAAACGGTCGACGGGATGAGCCACGCACTAAAGCTAGAGAAGATAGGGACGTGCTATTAAACAATTCTATGTTGAAGCTCCACAACCACAGCAAGGCAAAAGAATCAATATGCATATATCCAGGTCTAATCAAGATTAACTATTGTATATGCATGGAACTATATATATATATATTGTATTCGATCACGCGCAACGTACATAAACTTTAATTGTTTGTCATCTATATTAAATACTTTTATATAATCAACACCGTACCGTTTCCAAACATGTCTAGCAGAAATAGTTAATTAGAAGCTGCGCGCTTCCCTAGCTCCCTTCAGAAGCCCTAGCTTCTAAAATACTCCTCATTCTAACGGCAAATTTACCATTAATATACAAGTGCCTAACGAAACACATAGTTAAAGTAACGTCTGTTGTATACTTAAAGTACTAAAGTGTCTCATGACACAAAATTAAGATATCGTTTATGAGTTTTTTTTTTCTAATAAAAATTGTGAAAGTAGTATTTTATTTTAATTAAAAGTGGCATAGCTAGGAATACACAAAGCCGATAATATGCTCGATCGATCGGTGCTCTTATCTTATCATATCCTCATGATAATCAAACAAAACAAGTGAAGTTAGGGCATTCATGCAACTTGTTATGGTGTTGAAAATTGATAGGATCCAACAAGTCTGGTACGTAGGTTGGACCTGGACCTTCCAGCCGGAAAGTTTACGTAGCTCCAATTAGTGGTTTAGGTGGCTCCACTTTTTTTTTTTTTTGGACAATTAGGTGGCTCCACTTAAATCCAAATGCCCCTGCCTACTTTGCCATTTGCTTGGGTACTGTTGTTGGTTTGTAAGAAAAAAAATGTAAAAGAAATTTGAAATGTACCATCAACAATGCACCTTTAAAAAAGGCAAAAAGAGTTCCAACAAAAAATGAAAAAGAAATATCACGATTGCTGCTTTCCCTTTCTCTGTTCCTGTTTTACATGTGCATATGTATTTTCTTCGGTCTGGGTCATCACGTGAAATGTCAGGTCTTAGTCTGTTTTAATACGCACGTTGGTTTCAATTTGGGCCCAAATAAAGCTTCTCATTTCACTCGGTTGCTTTTCTAATATCGGTCTTGGACCACGCACGGCCCAAAAAAGGTATTGGCCCACCCATATGAATACAGATATAGGAAAATTAAATTTTACAGACAAAAACAAGTTTCCATTCGACCATACAAAATTTAGGTGAACATAAATAAAATAGTATCTTCGTGGTTCGTAGTTCCCTAATTACAAATGGAAATAACTCCCAGAGTCCAGAGACAACACACATAGTCATATATACAAACTTAAAGAACCACCTACATGCAGGGCTCAGGCTCACCATAGCTTATTACTCGATCATAAGCAAGGTATCAAAGGAGAAGAAACCCACTGATGCATGCTGCTTCGAGATTATTAGAATGAAGAAGATAAATATGAAGCTGGCTGGGAACGATATTAACCTTTCCTATTCACACCAAAAACAGCTTCCTAGGCTAGGCCGCTATCCGAAGCTAGAAAGAAGATGATCAGGAATACACTTCACCGTTGCCTGTAACAGCTTCGGGATGGTATTGAAGCATTTCCCTCCACATCATCTCCCTTATCATCTCTTCTCCTAAATCCTCGTCTATGTCAAGATCAATTGGTACCTCTGCTGGAGGGTTACCATTGGGATCATACAATGAGGACATGTAAGGGTGTTGGAGTGCTTCAGTAACACCGATCCTCTTTGACGGGTCAAAAACAAGCATCTTCTGCAGTAGATCGATGGCCAAAGGATGGGCATCGGGGTAAAGACGGGAGAAGGGCGTCCCAGGAGAATATGGCAGTGACTTGATGTACTTCTTCGCCTTTGGATTGTCTATAAATTCGATATCCTCCTCCCTCTGGCTGCCAAGGATGTTAATTATAAGTTTGAGTTGGTTGAGACATTCTGTGCCAGGGAAGATAGGCTTCCGGCCAAGAAGCTCGGCAAAGATGCATCCAACAGACCACACATCAATGGAAGTTCCATAGTTATCACAGCAGAGGAGGAGCTCGGGGGCCCTGTACCAACGAGTGACAACATACTCAGTCATGAACTGGTCCTTCCCTGTGCTGGTACGTGCTAGCCCAAAATCACATATTTTTAGGTCACAGTTTGCATTGATAAGGAGATTGCCAGGCTTCAAATCACGATGGAGAATGTTTGCAGAATGGAGATACTTTAGGCCTCGAAGCAGCTGAAATTAATTAGCATCTCATTTAGTACAGGTGAATGCAAAAACAGCTGTTAATCTATCTATTACAACTTTAAAAACCACTAAATTTGATACCATGTTTACACAGGTTTAAAATCGAGATCATGGAGGACAATTCTGATACCATAGTAGGAAATAAATAAAGAACATTAACAATGAAAGATATTCTTTTGTAAAAATGGCAGGAAAGGCAATCTAGATTAAGGCTAAAAGAATCACCCAAAATTTCACCACTCTCAAAGGCAATAGCTTTCTAAGTCATTTGACAATGTATTGATGTTTGATTTCATATGGTAAGCACAAAGCCAAGATTCCAAGTAGCAATCAACAAGGATGCATGACTTACCAAAAATAGTAACAATTCCACTAACAACAACATAAAGGAAGGAGATGGCGATGATGAGTACCTGAAAGAGGAAATACTGGCAATGGTCATTAGAAAGTGGCTGAGAAGATTTAATAATCTGATGGAGATCCGTATCCATGAGTTCATAGACCAAGTAGACATCCTTGAAGGTATTCCTCTGAATGGGCATCATCACATCTTTCAAAGCAATGACATTTTCGTGTCGAAGATGCTGCAGCAGCTTCAATTCCCGCAAAGTTCTCAGCGCATCAATTCGGTTCTCAAAGGCATTATTGATCTTCTTGATTGCAACTTTCTCGTTGGTTTCTCTGTTCACGGAAGAGCAAACGATGCCGTACGCTCCTCTCCCAATTGGCTTTATGGGTACGTATTTGGTATCGATCTCAAACAAGCTCTGCCACATCGAGAAGTAATGCTTTCCTTGGGATCTAACCCCATTTGGAGGCTCAACTGGAGTTGCCATTCCCTTTAATTCACATCCATAGATTTCTTCTCTGCCACTAATGTTTTCAAATTCACACTCATCAAAATTCCTAACCGCGCGCACCAACAACAACAACAACAAGTAACATGATTTCAAATTACATAATCATAAAATATTACCTCTTCAACTTCTTCGCTCGTTCAATTGCGCCAATCGCCGGAATCGTTGACTCGAGCCCTAGTTTCAAACCACCTCTGGCTTTTCAATTTCGCGCCAGAATTGCTAACGAATCATGTCGCCGGACGGAGGGCTCTGCAATTCAATTGTAATTGGAACTCGAATTTCGATCGGTATTTGACAAGCACAGCAAGATTCGTTATCTCGTCGCGAACAGACCAGAGCGAAGAAGCTACTGACAATTATGCGGATTTTTGCTTTCATTATTTTCTTGTTTTCTCCAATGGATGATGGATCTCACCGGATTTCGCTCTCGTAACGGATATTTTTAATCAGAGGGACCCATTCCCAGCGAGCAAACGACCCTACGAACATCGTCGTTTGACACGTCACGTGCTTGACCCGTGACGTTTAAAACGTGGCGCCATGCGTTGGTTACGAGTTGGAACTCCGGAGCTTTTTCCACGCTGAAGGAGTAATCTGCAAATCGAAAATTGCAATGGTTTAATCGGAAACGAAGCTCGGAAAAAAGAAGAAGAACAGCGATGATCTCTCAGTTCTTTGTTCTATCGCAGAGAGGCGACAATATCGTCTTCCGCGACTGTTAGTCTCTCTCACTCTCCTCTAGTCCTCTCCCTCTCATCAATTTCAATTTCAATTTCAAATTTCTAGGGTTTCATGTGATGAATCAATGCAGATCGCGGTGAAGTACCAAAGGGAAGTGCGGAGATTTTCTTTCGCAAGGTGAAATTTTGGAAGGAGGATGGTGAAGGGGACGCGCCACCTGTCTTTGTAGGTATTTTCTTTCATTCTTAATAATAAGTATATTTAGAGATAACTTGGCATCATCAAATCAGAAACTTAATCCTTATGTGATGTTTTCAAAAGAATGCGGATGGTGTAAACTACTTCCACGTGAAGGACGCTGGATTGTTGTTTGTTGCGACGACAAGAGTGAATGTGTCAGCTTCTATGGTTTTGGAACTTTTGCGAAGGATTGCGCGAGTCATCAAAGATTACCTTGGGGTTCTTAGTGAAGAGTCTTTGCGAAAAAACTTTGTGCTTGTGTATGAGTTGCTGGACCAAGTTATTGTAAGTTGTCCTCAAAAATGCAGCAGTGTCCTACATTTTATGACTCTGCGCGCCTGCCTGGCTAACCTGTTATCTATATGTGCTAGGATTTTGGTTTTGTGCAAACAACTTCGACCGAAGTTTTGAAATCATATGTATTCAATGAGCCAATTGCGGTTGATGCTGACCATTTACAACCCCTTGGTCCTGCTGCGATTTTTATGGTATTTTTTTCTTCATAAGACTTCATTTGGTGGCACTTTCTTCTTGGTATATATGTGGTTTGATTGACTTCTTAAACTTGCATGTCTGCATTAGGCTAAAAGAATGCCTATGACAACTATCTCGAAATCTGTTGTGGCAAATGAGCGTGGGGGTAGGAAGAGAGAGGAGATTTTCGTGGACATAATCGAGAAACTGAGTGTCACATTCAGTTCCAGTGTAAGTACCACTTGTGCTTCTTTTTTTTTACTCATTCATTAAGATTTACCAGTTGTAGGATTAGGAGACCGTCTTAGACTCTTAACATTGTTTCTAAGACACTTCCAGGGCGGTTTTTCATTTTGAAGGGGTTGACCAGACAAGTTCTGATAGCAACCAAACTGCTGTTTTTACTTTTTATATATTTTAGAAACTCTCCAGATACAGAGACACAGAAAATTATGGTGATGGAGGGTGCTGAAGTTTAGTTACAGCAGCAGATCTATGCTAGAGGGTTTTGACTTTTGAGTTTTGTTCAGCCTCAGTTCTGAACTGTTTGCTGTGCACTGTCTGTTTAGTTTTATATTTTTGAGTTTTGTTCATGCAGGGATATATACTTACTTCTGAGATTGATGGTACTATTCAATTGAAGAGTTATCTGACGGGCAATCCAGACATTCGACTTGCTCTAAATGAGGAAGTGAGTATAGGAAGAGATGGAGGGTCAACTCATGGTAATTCTGTACACTATATAAATCGCTTTTAGGATGTTTGTGGCCTTTCATTCTTGTCATTCTTTCACAGTTTCCTGTAATTGGTCTAACATGTAAGGATTAGATATATGATAAACCCGGATAATCTTAACATGAAATCTCCTACTGTAAAAGCCGGAAGAAGTTTTATCCATGTTCTATTCTAAAAACGAGAAAGAAATAAAATATGCAGTAATGTCATGTGTGACAAGCGCATGGGCTGGTATATTATGATTTCTGTTAGTATCCTTCCAAGACCTTGTTTAAAACTTTGGGGCTAGAACAGAGCTAGTCCCCAGCAAGAAATACGCTTCGACTTCACTCTAGTCTTTTTTAGCTGTTTTTTATTATTAGCGTTTTCTGATTGTTGAGTGCGATATGTAGTTGATCCCATTCTTTTAGTTTCTTTCCCCTTTCTTCAAAAGGGTGTACTTTTAGCAGCATTGCCACATAATATGATTATGCTTCTTTTTGCAACAGATTATGGTAGTTCTTTTGGATCAGGGCCTGTTATACTTGATGATTGTAACTTCCATGAATCTGTACGTCTCGATAATTTTGACATTGACAGAACGCTGACACTGGTGAGTGTGATTGAGACAGTTAAATATATAAACACATGCAATACTGGTGGTTGGAAACACTATAACTATTTTTCTGTTGCTCTTCAAGCTAATATATCTTACCCCTGCTTAACTAGGGTTCAACAGATGGTGAATTTCCTGTCATGAATTACCGCATAACTCAGGAATTCAAGCCTCCCTTCCGTATTAATGCGTTAATTGAAGAATCTGGGCCCCTTAAGGTGAATATATGTTACTCCTATCTTAAAAATATTAACATCTGATTTCATCTAATAGCCTATTATATTATTTTAGGCTGAAGTGACTATCAAAGTGCATGCTGAATTCCCATCAAGCATTGTTGCAGATAAAATTATGGTGGAGCTACCAGTGCCAACATATACAACTAGGTAAATTATTTTCCGTTGTGCTTGCAAGATTTGGTGCATTTTCATACCGTGGGGGAATAATAATAGTTAGATTTATGCTAAATAGTTGAATGTACTTCATGCTAAGTGGCTGGATGTACTTTGTGTTTTATTTTTCTGTCATTGAGTGAAGAGCATAAAGATTTCTTCTTAACTTCTATCTAGTAGGCACATTACTTCACATGATTGCAGTTCACTTGGCCTTGACCAGAATAACTTTTGTCTTGGGCATATCATGCTTGTCTAAATTACTGATTACCTTGTCTGCTGTGGAATAACTTCAGAGTTAGTTTTGAGTTGGAACCTGGAGCAGTTGGAAACACAACCAATTTCAAGGAAGCAAATAAGAGAATTGAATGGGGTTTAAAGAGGGTAAGGGTTTCTACAATTTTTTTTATCTCATCCTTTACCTTGAACATTTACTATGTTGATATCTGATTTATACAAGGCTTTCTCCTCTTTTACATTTTCATTTTTAGTATAAGTTTTTCTTCAATATCCAAACTTAGTAACAGGTATATTACATTTGTAGATTGTTGGTGGATCTGAACATACTTTACATGCAAAGCTGACATTTTCACAGGAATTGCATGGTAATCTACTCTTTTTTTGGCCTGTAATGGACTGCTCTGTATTAATCAATTTAGTTTGTATGGGCACATTTTCTTCAATGTCATTATGTGCAGAAAAAAAATACAAATAAAATACATAAATCGTTGTGTAAATTATACTTTGTTATGCACATGTATTGTAATCCAGGAAACATTACCAAGGAAGCTGGACCTGTGAGCATGACCTTCACAATACCCATGTACAATGCTTCAAGGCTGCAGGTAAGGATTTTTCTTGACCTTGCAAGGACCTAACCTAACTCCACTAATTGCGGTGGACCCATGGTACATACTAATAGCTTGAAACCTCTTGAATGGTAGTAGATTGTGTAGAAATTTGGTCTAGGATGTACCCTAAGAGTGGTAGCTTCAGTTTAATTATTCGGAAGGCCCTGGATTCCCTTGCATTGAGATCTCATCTAATTTTTGGAGTGATCTCTCTTTTGGCATCAATCTCCTGAGAGCATGTTTGTTTTAAGAACTGATGTGTAAATGAAAAATGAGCTGCCAAATTTGCTACCTAGTTGGTTAGTTGACCATGGTCTGAGAATCAAATTCACAAGGTGAACCAGATCTGTGTAGTATTCTTTATGGTGCTTTTCACACATATATTATTAGCATATCAAAAATAGAAATCTACAAGTATGTGCTTTCAGTGATTTTAAGATGCTTTTTTCTTCATTTGCCTGGGTGCAGGTAAAATACTTACATATAACAAAGAAGTCGAAGAGCTATAATCCATATCGATGGGTGAGATACGTCACACAATCGAATTCCTATGTTGCCCGGTTATAACTTCTTCTTTGCTTCTGTCATTTTAATTTACCTCAGATTAACAGAGAATTGATGCAGTTAAACAAAAAGATTTTGTCTTTGTCTTTGCCGTGTGTACAGTGTACGTACTGTCATAATTAACTTACCAAACATTACTTTCTGCGATTGGATAGAACTTGAAACATCCTTTAGCATCTAGAGTTGTTGCCATCCATATTGAATTAGGATTTCAATACTTCCTTCTATGCCCAGTAGTCAGGTCTAGATAGTCTCTTTGGTAATGGATGTGGGATCTTTGACAGCTGGTATTACCCCATCTTTTTATGGAAAGTTAGAGTACCAGTTGACAGTTTGCAAATGTCAAGTTATTATAAGAAAATTGTCAGTTGAGTTCTTCTTTTGATAGTTTTGTCTGCTGGAGATCAGGGTATATATACTGTCAATTTTGATGGCTTTGAGGGGGCTAGATTCAATGTAATTAGTTAAAAGGAGAGTTGGACCATCCCATCTCATATATGTTTAGGTTATCTTGGGATGCCCTTAATAAAGTGCCAATTCCAGATGGCTAATCCTAATGAATGAAAGTATAGATTCAGCTAATCTAGACTCGGAGATTTCCATGGAAAGTTTTTGCCACCCTTGAATTCTTCAAAGTCTTGATCATCTTTGACATGTTCAATTTTCTATATATTAAGCTTTAGGAATTCGATGCTAGTTCCATTACTTTTTTTTATTTTCTTTCTGTCTAAGCTCTTTAGCTTTTCCTTTTGCCTAGTGATGAATACATTTGGTTGCTTTATTTTGACTAATTATTATCAACAGTAGGAACCAATGTCTTTCTCATATCAATCACAAAAGGTTTACTTCAACTGGAAAATCAACTAATTCTGAAAGCATATATAATACATGGAGGGGGTGGAATAAAGCTAGCTAGCGTCCGTTAATTTGTTACCCATAAAAGGCATTATCTAGAATGAATTCTTTCTTTCAGAGAAGCCTATCATGGATTATAATTCAACGCATCAGGAGAAGAAGTCGTGGTGATAATTCAGTTGACATGGGGATAGATTATTGTATTCTGTGTTCGCCTATGCCTTAAGCTATGTATGCTCATGGAACGTGGGAATCTTTTGGCAACAAGATTGACTATACACGACTTGTGAGTGACTTCTAAATTCTAATACATTACATGATAGGCAAAGATAATATTTATGTGATCGAATAAAACTCGGGCAAAAGAGGAAGGGATATGGTATGGTCGGAAAGTGGAGAAGACCCAATTACTTATTTGCGGTTAGAGAATGTTTGGCATGTAATATAAAATAATTGCTGGTAAATCGTCTTCGAGTACTGAAACTCCGCAGATGTGAGTTTCACACGCACTTGCAC
Source organism: Rubus parviflorus (assembly GCA_029955375.1). Taxonomy (NCBI): domain Eukaryota; kingdom Viridiplantae; phylum Streptophyta; class Magnoliopsida; order Rosales; family Rosaceae; genus Rubus; species Rubus parviflorus. The sequence goes on along the minus strand of JARGGL010000001.1, from coordinate 982,899 downwards.
TGTCTTCACTCTTCACACAGGCACAGCCGCAGGAAGGACGTACTGAATGTAGAATCTTTTTTTGGTTTTGTCAATACTAGAAAACACGTGAGTAAGGGAAGGGGAATCGTTCAAGTTGAATGACAACCTGGTGGCTGATGATGTAGCCCCCCCAACCTCCGAACAGGAAGTACATTCCCCCAAACCTAAAAACGTTTCTCCTCTAAGATTCTCTCCACCTTTGGCCTCTTTTTATGTTTTATCTATCTTTCATTCAAGGTGGTTGGTGTAGTAGTTTGACACCAAAGTTGGCCTAGTAGAGATCATGGATTCGACTCTCCAAGAATACCAATATGTTTGTATCCTAACATCCTAAATAAAAACAAAAATGTTTTATCTATCTTCCCCGTATAAAATGTATTTAAGCTGGATTTACCCGGAAATTTAACACTGGTAGTATATATATGTCATACGTATTCCACAATTTTTTCGTGGTTGGATGGTAAAAAGCTCTCATAACTGAATAATATTGAAACAGAGACGAAAGTAAAGAAGGGAAAATGAGCGCATACACTGCTAATTATTAACTTACAGCCGCCTTCAAAGTCGATTTATTATTAGGGTCGTCTTCTACCCGGGAGTTGTTCTCCATGTCTTTAAAGGTGGGGCGTCAAGCAGCCTCAATGTTTATATGTTGCCTTTTGGGACAAACAAATGGAATAGATCTTCAGCCTAGCTCCTAGCTAAAGCTAAAGCTAATATGTGTGATCGTCTTTTCCCCTCCCTTTTGCTTTTGCTCTCTGCCACCAATCCAATGCCAATTGATTATCATAATCTACGTATGCTGATTTTGTCCGTTGAACATTTTCCCTACAAATGTCCGAGCCTTAATTGCTCATTTACATTTTACGTTGTTGATACTTTCAGAAAGTTATATATATTGTACTTTTAAGAATTAAAAACGATAAAATGACTTCTTGAGGGAACAATTATTTAGTTCACCAATCACAATATTACTATTGTGGGCATATTGCAAGACTAATGCACACGCCCTCTTCCTATCTTAACCCAAAAAAGGAATCTCAACGTACCATCCCCATATCCAACCGTAGATATTGTTTCTCCGGTCTTACTAATTAGCTAGACAGCCCCTCGTCCGTACTTACCTCTCTCTCTCTCTCTCTCTCTCTCTCTCTCTCTGCTTCAAATCTTCAAGCCTTTGAACACCAACACAACCCAGAGATCGATCGAAAATAAGAGACTAGCTAGGATGTTAGAATCTGCAGAGTTAGAACTGCCAGATTGTTTGTATGCAACACAACCCACACTAATCCGCCCAAACACACCAACTCCCAAGCATTGCCTCACTCTCTCCAATCTCGATGACCAGAAGTTTCTCCGATTCTCCATCAAATATCTCTTCCTCTTCAAAACATCTGTCGACTTAGATGCCATGAAATACGCCCTCTCGAAACTCCTGGTCCTCTACTACCCATTGGCCGGGCGGTTGAGAACCAGCCCTGACCATGATCAGAAGCTCGAGGTCGACTGCAATGGAGAGGGTGCTGTCTTTGCTGAGGCCTTCATGGATATCACTGCTGACCGGTTTCTTGAGCTTTCCGGGAAGCCCAACAGGTCTTGGAAGAAACTCTTGTACAGAGTCGAAGCTCTCACTTTCTTGGATATTCCTCCTCTTGTTGTTCAGGTACTACTACTATACTTCAATTTCAGATTTAATTTCCTTTTCCTTTTTCCTTAATTATTTCTTATAAGGTAGTGATCCATCTTTGTTTTGATTTAATGATTTTGTATTGCTCAAAGAAAAAAAAGATTAAATGATTTTGTGTAAAACGTTTACATTTTTCTTAATTCCTCCAAAAAAAAAAAAATTGGTACTCCAACTTGTTCTCTTCTATATCTGACTCTCTGTAAATGAACAAAACATTGTGATGTTGGCTTTGCCTTTGCCAGGCGCAACAACTCCTTTTTTTAACGGAGGACAACACAAAAATAAGCCAATAAAAAACAGAAATGTGGCCTGACATTTTTACACTTGGACCACCCAAAACAGGGTACTTTTGTCCTTTCAGATAAGGTGACGCCAAAATTTTCAAAATTATAGTCCAGTTAAATACTTTTATTGCTTTTTCGTTTATCAAGCTTGCAAATTAGCAAGATCAACAAAAAAAAACTTCATAAAAACTAATTAAATGTGAAGCTCATAAATATTATTTATCAAAAATTAATTATATGTAAAAATTGCATAACAAAATGAAAGCCCCAAAAAAAAAAAAATGGCATGTGCCCAGTTACACTACACACTAGTACGTAAAGGTTTGCGGGACGTGGACTCTGCTTCATTCATGTTGCTCTGAGATAGTGACCCAAGAGGCAAAGACGACTAAGTGATCCCTATCAACGTTTCATCGTACCATTATATCTCTCTCTCGTGTTAATTATTTTCACTTAAATCTTTGCAGTGTTTCTATCTACATCCATTACATCGACAAATGCAGTAGTACATAGATATGTTTATATATTTTAGTACACAACTTAGTATGTGAACAAATAAATGCGCCACCTAACATGCAATTTAGAGTAAGACACGTCTCATGCAAATTATGTTTTATTGCATATTTGAAAAAAAAAATTTGTCATAACTCAAACTAGCAATTTCCTACCTACTATGTATGTGGTGAAACAATTATTACAATAAAAAAGAAGTGGGAGAAAAATATGGGTTGTGGGATTGTTTTTATTTATTTAATTTTTAAAAAATTATTTTATAATTTTTCACAATTGTCCATAGTCAAAATGATTTTCAAAATTTTTTAACATTTCAAAATTATTTACATAAAAAAATCTCAGTTTTGATTGATAAGTTTTCTTCTTTTAAATATAGTATACAGTATAGATAGATAAATATTTGCTGTAATATATTTTTATTTGAAAAAAAAAAACATAAAATCTGTTTTGCAGGTTACAAATCTTCGCTTTGGTGGTATGATTCTCTGCACCGCAATCAATCACTGTTTATGCGACGGCATAGGCACATCTCAGTTTTTACATGCGTGGGCCCACATAACAGCCAAACCAGATCTTGCTCCACCAATCACACCTGTCCACTCGCGCCACGTGCTAAAATCCCGTACTCCTCCACAGATAAGCTGCTCTCATCCCCAGTTTACCATAACTAGCAACCCAAAGGACAACACCCACGTGGACGTCCTGAGATTCCTCCAATCTCAGCCGCTCGTCCCTATATCCTTAACTTTCACCAACTCCCACATCCTTCACCTCAAGCGCCAGTGTGTACCGTCGCTAAAATGCACCACCTTCGAAGCCCTAGCATCGCAGACGTGGCGCTCCTGGGTTAGATCCTTGGATCTGTCACCGTCACTCAATATAAAGCTCCTTTTCTCCGTGAATGTTCGAAGAAGGCTAAATCCGGAAATCCCACAAGCTTATTATGGTAACGGGTTCGTGCTAGGATGCGCACAAACCACCGTGAAGGACCTGGTCATTGCTAACCTGCACCACGGCGTAAAGTTGGTTCAACAAGCTAAAGCACAGCTTTGTGACGATTACGTAAGGTCTATGGTTGATTTGTTGGAGGACAAAACGGTCAAAACGGATCTGTCTGCAAGTTTGGTTATATCACAGTGGGCTAAATTAGGGTTAGAGGAGTTGGATTTTGGAGAAGGGAAGCCACTGCACATGGGTCCGGTAACAAGTGATGTTTACTGCTTGTTTTTACCGGTTATCGGAGATTCGGATGCGGTGAGAGTGCTTGTGTCGGTGCCGGAGAGAGTGGCTGAGAAATTTGGATACTACATGACTGAGTTTTTGGATAAAGAAATCAACAATGGAGATGATCATCGTCATGCTATTAATGGATATCATATTCATGCAGCAGACAATGGAATTATGGAATTTTAAGTATTTGATAAATCCTTTTTTCATTTTCCTCTTTCACTGCTCCCAGCAGCCAATATATATATATATATAAAAGTATCATAATGGGATCGAGCAGCTCACTGTAACCGGCCTGAGTTCTTATTAATTATTAATTGTAGGATTTTTATCACAAATAGTCACTCACCTTTCACCAATTCGACACTTTAGTCACTTACTTTTGCAAAATATCACTTTGGTCACTCACTTTATACTCTCTCATACACTTTGGTCACTCACGTGGGGTTGGACACGTGGCCACTCACATGGTGTTTTTTAATGAGAAAGTTGACTGAGTAACCAAAGTGTATGAGAGGGTATAAAGTGAGTGACCGAAATGATATTTTGCAAAAGTAAGTGACTAAAATATCGAATTGGTGAAAAGTGAGTGACCATTTGTGATTTTTTCTCCTTAATTGTAACCTAATGACTGACAAGTTTTTAATTAATTTGTTATTTTTCAATAGCTCCTGGCCTGCTGGGGGTTTGAAGCGTCAGTACGTACAGTGAATTTGGACGTTTGTATATTCCTATAAAAAATTAGCCATAGCATAAATTAATTTTAGTCATTGGATTAGTATGATTCTCATAAAACTAGTTTTATTCGATAAGTTTGCTATGTTGATATAATTTAGATGACTAAATAATTATAATTTGAATGATGTTTTACGGGTATAATACGATGGAGTCTTTAAAACAAGTCTCTATATATCATGTATAATATCCTTCTTATCTTGCGTACGTATTCACTAGATAGAGATAAGTTAATATAACAGTAAGTGCTACCAGAGTAGGAAAATGTTGGCTGTAAAGAGAACACAAAACAATTCCTCCAAATCCTGATTTGTCTACTCATTCTATCCTTGTAAAGTGATTTCGATCAGAATGTAAGGCATAGACACGAAGAAATTCTAGTGTTAAGTGTTAACTATATATATGAATCTTTTGTTTGTTTTTTGTTATCAAATTGGTTATATACATGCATGTATTATGACTTTCACATATAAAATCAGTTTATATCGAAATGGTGGCAAAGAACCTAATTCAAAATGAGTATGAAAATGAACTATATAATAATATTCTAAGTTTCCTTGTGTTTACTAATGCTAAAGGAATCAAAATGTAAGTAGGCCTCATATAAATACAAGTAAATACTCTTCTTCTTTTTTTTGCTTCATAAAGTAAATTATGAGGAGGTAATATGTAATCTCATCCCCGTTAGTGTTTTTTATGAGTACGTCTCTAATTCATCATTCGTTCTCCTATTTTGAATAATAAGTAAACATATCATTAATAAATTAGTCCATACCGGAGTGATTTGACAAATATATATAATTTTTAATACAAATAAAAAATTATCGATAACAATCCAACTTGTTGTAGTTCTTTCTCGGCCTTTAATTTATTTATAAAGCAAATGATTGTGCTAGCCGTGATCGATCGTTCTATATCTTTCTTGAGTGCTTGATCGGATCTACATTATCGGCTAGCTAGAGTGCATGATTCTCAATAAAGTCTATACGTCAAACACTTGCACGTTTGCAACCGCACTCTTGGGAGATAATGATATTCATGTGGAAATGGACGTTAACCTATGTAAGTATGTATATATATATAGCAGCAAAGCATATAGTTGTTTTTGTGCTTATATATATATATATATATATAATAAGCACGATAAGTACAAGGCCACCATTAGTGCACTAGGGGCACTAGGGCACCACTACTAGATTTCTTTATAGACCCACATGAAACCTATATAAAGTGTCGTCTCAAACAAATCTAGAACCAATTGTGACAATGGTTGGTCGGTTTGTTCACAATCAACATTTTTAAATCACATGCATTTTTTTATTTTTGGGACGAAACTCAACAATGGGTACAATTTTAGTTTAGAGCAAAAGTTAGGACAAAACGGAGTCTTACGTACAACTTTTAAGTCATTTTGTATAGAAGGTATATTTTGCTTCTTTTCTATTTCAAAATCTTGTCATTGTCCTCAAATCTACTTCCGTGAACAAAGTGTTAAAACTAAACTAACCACAAAGAAATGTGGATAATCATGACATGAAATTTAATTATGATTACTTGTTAATCTAATTGTCACAGTACACTAGTGTTATGTTTGTGAAGAATGAAAACGAACCGAGAAATATATGAGAAAAGAAACGGTGCAATTAAGTAAAGAATCTTTGGGTGACTATGAAATGCATCTTTGGGTGAGTCATCAAGTCATTTTCGTGATCGATGAGTCATCGATCATTTCAACTTGCATGAGATCACTTTGGTCATCTCACAATGTAAAAGGTAAAAACGTAAAAGGTAAAAGGTGAATCTGAATATATATATATACTCTTTTGGTAACCAAAAAGTGAAAGTCTTGATTACCATATTTGGCAGAGCTTTTTGAGAAATAATTTATGTAAGTGGGGGAGGGAGTGAGTGCTATAATAATAAATTAGTAGATGTGACATATAATTATATGATATTGATTAAGTTGTCATTTCAGTCTCACTGATAATAATTAAGGTAGTGATGGTGGTCAGCCAATTAGGTATTGGTACGACTACGACCATGGTGCTCATCCATTATATCAAATCAAATGTATCAGAATCATTCCTCCCTCGTGGTGTTGTCATCGAAAAAAGTTTTTTGGGCCTTGAGCCCATTATATCGTACATTCGATAGATAAGGTCTATTCTCAAACGGCCCAACCCATACTCAACAACATAATTGCGTCTGTGAAGTGTGAAGGCATAAATCAAAATCTCTAGTGCTCGATCATCCGGTAGGAATTTAGTAATATGGACTTTCCCTAATTTGGGCCTGAAGCCCATTATGTATGGGTATCGATGGCTTCAAAGCCTCCTACGGCTCAAGCCACAAGTCCCGTTTGTTGTCAACGTACTAAGACCCACTTGTCAGTTTAGCGCGTAGTAGTACGCGTATTGCGTGCCTGCGAAGAAAGAGAGGCCCCCCACCCTCCAAAAAAAAAAAAAACAGAAAGCGAGTCAACGCCGAGTCGAAGACCCACTTTAATCTGAACAAATTTAAAACCTGCAAAATAAATTTTCTTCCTTATCTGACCGCCGACGGCGGAAGCTTAGGGTTTCCGAATCCCTATTCCGGAATACGCCGCCTTGATCGCTCCATTCTTGTCTTTAATTCGCTTTGTTTTCCTTGGGGAAAGCGTTTGTAGCAGCGAGGTATAAAGTTGGCTATCTCTGGATTCCGAGGTCTCTAATCTCTCATCGGCTGCGAAATTCGAATTATCGCTTTGGTAAGTGTTCTTCTTTACTAATTCATGATATTCTGAAGTTGCATTGTTTCTGAAGATTCGGAATTTCCAAGTGTAGTGTTTCCCCTTTCGATCATCACTATTTTTGGGCATGAGAACATTTTCGAAGACCTATAAATTGGAATTATATTCGTAGGGTTTAGCTTTAACTGTTTGATCGCTTCATTAGGTTGTGGAGTAACTTCAATTTTTCGCTTGTTTATTATTTTGATTACTGTGTCCATGGTCCCCAAAGCAGTATAGTTTTGCTTTTTTGTGTGTTGCTGTTTATATCAGATTGTTGGGTTTATCTGTCTTAGTTAGTTAGAGTCTAATTTCATCCTTTGAACTTATGTGATTGAGAAGACGACTATGGCGAGACCGGTGCCTGAGAATCCTTCTGAGCAGGGGATTGCAAAAGCTTCAACAAGCATGTGCATTCCACAAGAGCCTCAGTGCCCTGTGCGTAAGTGGTATTTTACCAAACAGGAAATCGAAGATTCTCCGTCGCGGAGGGATGGCATTAGCACCAAGAAAGAGTCACACTTGCGGAGTTCATACTGCTCGTTTCTTCAAGAGATTGGGATGAAGCTTAAAGTGTAAGTTCAGATGATTCATATGTTGATAGTATCTTAGGCCTATTAGTTCTGTTCTCTGACTGTATGGCATGTGTTTGCTCATTGAATTCAATAGGAAGGTCATCTATTCTCTGCTTCTCTTTTCAGTCTCTATACACTGGTGCATCTTTGTTTAATATATGTACTGTCTTTGCCTGTTCAAGTTGATCTTAGGTAATTCTACAAACCCCTGCTGTATTTTCTCCTAGGTTGAACATCTTGGTTGCTTCCTTGATATCAATAACAAGAACATAAACTCCCAGTATTATTGAAGGCCTGTTCTTTCTATATCAGTGAATCAATTTTTGCCCCTGTCTACTGTGTTTAAGTTGTGTGTTAGATCTCTATTGATTTGATTGAAATTTTCCATCATCATACAAATATCTTGTGTTATTCATCTTTCAATTGTTTCCATGATGGATTTTTCTGAATCTCACAGAAGTGTCTTTTTAATTGCTCACCGTTCAGTTGTCCTACTCACCTTCCAATTATTGTATCAGCCTTGCTATTTTAAATTTTCTTTTGGGGCAAAATATCTCTTATCTACTGTATTCTCTTTATATCATGCAACTTCGCATCAGTTATTTCATGGCAATTCAATGGCATATGATAATCAATAACCAAGGTGATTGATATTATATATCCTTCAGGCCCCAGCTGACAATATCATCTGCAATGATGTTGTGCCACCAGTTTTATATGCGTCAATCTCACGCTAAGAATGGTTGGCAGGTAAAGATTTTGTGTGTGAATTATGTTTAATAAAACTTTGGTTTGCATACCTAGAGTGCACACTTTAAAACATAGACATGCCCAATAGAGTTTGCATTTTATTTAGCTTTAGTAGGTTTGCCTTTTTTATTTATGTGATTGTAAACATCTTACAGACAGTGGCAACTGCGAGCATCTTTCTTGCATGCAAAGCAGAAGATACACCACGCTATCTGAATGATGTTGTTGTGGTGGCATATGAGATGGTGCACAAATTTGATTCATCTGCCTTGCACCGTATCAGACAAAAAGTATGTGGACACTCATTTGATGTCAATGGCTCGTGGTAATCATGTTTGCTTATGTTCCACTTTCCGCATGTAGGAATTTCTCAATAAGCAAAAGGAATTGATCCTAGTTGCGGAGAGAGTTCTGCTGTCAACAATTGGCTTTGATCTGGACATTCAGCTTCCGTACAAGATACTTGTTGCAGCTCTAAAGAGATTAGATCTTCTCCCTGATCTTGCTAAGGCGGCGTGGAGTTTTGTTAATGATTGGTGAGGATGTATTCTTACTTATTATCAGAGCTTTGTGCATGCATCCTGGTGGAGATGTAAAGTTGGATTTTATGTTTGTATTTTGCATGATGGATCTTTCTTGGTAGGCTTCGCACATCATTGTGCTTGCAGTACAAGCCCCATTACATTGCAGCTGGTTCAGTCGCTCTTGCTGCTAATTTTCAAAAAGTGAAACTACCAAGAGAGAAGGGAAAAGTTTGGTGGCTGGAGTTTGATGTTACGCCGAAACAGTTAGATGGTTAGTGCAATTCCTCTCTTTTTAGATATGGTTCGTATTTGATTTATGAGATTCATCGTGGTTTCCTCAAGTATATACGTATCGGTCAGACATAGTGTCCGATTTGCATCCTTGAGTTTAAATTTGAACAGATTCATTCTTCAATGCCTCCCTTTTGATCTATGTATAAGGTCAATGACTTCTTTGTTATTTCTCAGAGGTCATTCAACGGATGCATAGTATGTTCAAGCCTCTACCAGCCAAAACTGAGAGGGTCGTTCAGCCTGAAACTCCATCTAGAAAGCCAATTGATAGTAGCCCTCAATCATGTATTTCAAGTGAAGCAATGGTAGACCAGCATTCTAGGCACGGCGCCATTGTGGATGACAGAGGATTAGGAGGAGAGTCTGTTATGTCTTCGTGTAGGCAAAATCTTGGAGGTGAGAACAATGTTACTGGGAAGGATGCTTTACCATCCCAGACAAGTGATAGTAGTATTGTTAAGGATAGTGGTGGTGAGATCAAGCCAATAAGAGGGGAATTGGATGATCAGAACTCCAGATGCAAGACTGTTGATGTTCCTAATAGCTGTGGTAAGATTGATATTAACCGAATTCGAGAATTGAAGAGGAGAAGATGTGATAAAGGTATAAATAAGAAGTTGGAGGGCTCCATAGATGATGAGTTAGATCCTGAAGCCTGGATAGAAAGCGAGCTTGAAAATGGAGTAGAGCTTGAGGATGTATCTGCAGCAGCAAAGAAACAAAGGAAGGCATAGTGAGTTTTTATGTTGAGGAATGAGGAGTTTGATGCCATTACAGGCATCATCTTCCTTATATATTATTGTTTCAGAGTGTTCGCACTTTGGTTGGGGATCTGATTTCATTAGTTGGGTAAGTATTCAAATTGAATTTTACATAATAGCAGTTATTTTTTGCGATGACATTGCTACAGGCAAAGTTTAGCCCGTCAATGCAATGCAGGTCCCTATGTATTTTTAATGTATGAATAATTACACAGTTATTTATTTTCGTAATGGCAATAATATCTGCAATTCTTTATTAACTTTTGCATTTGATGGATGGAAGGAGGGTTCTGTTTTTATCCTGTTTATTCAATAATGTTGGTATCTTTTATCAGGTGTCTTCTTCAATCATCGAAACATGAAAGATACATATGAATATTAACATAGAGAGAGAGAGAGAGAGGGAGTGAGGGAGGAACGGTCTTTGCATATGCACGAGTGTAGATGATCGAGTAAAATGACTATTACATGCAGCTTGCTTTGAGAGAAGAGTTGAAGGGAAGTTGGGTTTGAGCAGACCCTAACATGTATATAGTGTAATTAAAATATTTTTGATGGACTTTTAAAGGAAGTTGGACGGAGATAACTTTGATGATCGTTTTTTGAAAGCTTGAATGGTAATTTGATCGATTTAGAAATTCGAGTACTATTATGTCCGGTCGCGATTAATTCAGGTATGTATGGTGATAATAACTTTTTATATTATATAACAAAAGCTCTACTGCAAAATGCTACACAGTCTCTTTATTTTTTTTTGTATAGATTCTGTATTTTGCAGATTGAAATACACGTGCGACGTACTGACTAATCTGGTATGAATTTTTAAGGCAATGGCATCTATGAATATGCAAGGTCATAGTGCATATAATTCTGGTTGCAAAAGAGGCAAGAATAGATGGATGGATCATGTAAGTGACATATTAATATATGGAGAGGTAAACGAGGAAGATGAAGGAATCGCATAGAACAAGGGATTTATATATAAATATGTATTTGTGGTTGTTGAGTGGGCAGAGAAAGCAATTAAAAAAAAACAAAAAACAAAAAGTATGGGAGGCCCCTCGGTGTTGGATTTCATGCCCTGAAACTTAACAAGCATATATTCTTCTGTTGCAGTTATTTGTCTTCTATCTCAACACACCTTTAATTCCTGCAACTTTGAGACCTCCTTTTAAGGGTTTTGCCATGTATTATTATTTATTTTACTTACAAGTGCTTATTTTATGCTCTAGTGGAAATAATGCATCACCTCCATAAGTCCATATTAAACTAAACAAGGCCAAAAATGATCAGTGCTTGAATTCACAACTTGTTAATTACTCCCTCCCTAGGCTATAAAGATGAGATCGTGTTATATATATATAACCTTGTTTATTGAAGGAAAAAGAAAAATAGTGCTCACTTTTTAGGGTACTTAGAAATATCACATATGTCTATAACAGATATATATATATATATATATATATATATATATATATCTATAGGGATCTTCTGTGTTTACTATCCCATCATTTGAAACTTTATTTGTAAAAAATAATATATACCCCTTCTAATTAAGTTTTATGTATGGCCTTCGAATCTCTTCACCAGCTAGTTGTAGAGATATAGAGAAAATTAATAATTAAAAGAATGTTTAAGCTTTCGGGATTTGGCAATAATTTCAGTAACTAATTAATTTTGATATACAAAGCTGACGACGGCTTTGGTTAGTGATTAGGATGTGAATCAAAAAGGTTGTAACTCGCTCCATATACATAAACAAGAAAATTAATTAATCAATCAAAATAATCGAATACACAACATTATTTACATACCGATTATATATATATAATTTAGGGATTCTCTATATATAGTAAAGTTAGCAGACTGTTTCAGGATATCATTATTGTGTGCCTTGTCAAACTAGGACTTTAGTATAGGTTAATCCTTCCGGGATATGGATTGTATTTAGAATAGATTTCCTACATCAATACAGATTGTATCTTGTACTCCTCTATATATAGAGGCCCTTATTCATTAATGAAATACATCCTATTCTCTGCTCATTCTCTCTTGTTATTTATGTTTTCCTTAAACACGTTATCAGCACGAACCTCTAACCCTGAGTCAAAAACTAAAACTATTGAGCATAGCATCTTGCTAGCGCCAAAACTCTAGAACCCCAAAACCCTAGGTTGTGCCTGATGAACAGTAACCGTGAATAGTAACCACGTGAATAGTACCTCCGTGCAATCTCCTCTAGTTCAAGAATCTGCCTGCACAGAACAGTAAACTTCGGAAGCGATTTTCTCCCATCTTATCCGTTGGATCAAGCTACAAATTTGATGAAAGCTTCCTTCGTGTGTCTACTACTTCCAGTTCAAATTTCACGCAATTAAAACCGTTGGATCTTCAGATATTCAGTCTTAAAGAAGCAGCACTCAGGATCAAGATTTTCTACGATTTTGCAAATAAGAAAACCAAGTAAGTTTTTCTAAAAGTTCCTGCTTTGATTTAAATTCTCGTACTCTTCTTTTTCTCGGGGATTTAAAAACTTCCCTTCTTCTTCATCCCGACCCCTCTTATGGCGTGGGACTTTATGAGATTTAATTGAATCATGGAGATTCATATATTATGCTATGATAAAGTAATTTCATGAGCATCAGTTTTAATTGAATCGTGGGGATTCATAATATATGCTATGATAAAGTAATTTCATGAGCATCAAAGAAAAGTTTTGTGATAAAGTAATTTCACAAAAGCATCGAATTCGACCAATTTTTGGTCATGACTTATTCATTACTAGACTCACCTGCGTGGGTGTGATGTCTAGGTAGGGGATTGGAATCAGTGGTACTTAAGAGAGCCTCGCTCCACCGACATTCCTTTCTCTTATCTGGTCATGCCTGCGTGGAGCTATCGAACGGTTTAAGTTATGGTCATACACCATCTTGGTCTTGTTCTAATCCAAATTTTCTGGACAAGTGGGTTATACTTAACCACTATTTGTATTATCGAATCCAACAATATTTTTAGAGATGATCTTTTGGATTCTGACACATATAGGCTTTGACACGACCTTTTGGGATATCCAGGTCTTGATATGATGATCCGTACTGAAAACCTCACACGGACATCCATTTTATCGAGCTAATCGAAGCAAAGATCAAAAATTGATCAACGGAGAAGAAACTGGCGTTTCTGTCGTCTCGGCGACCGGTCGACAATGTCCCGGCGACCGGTCGACAACTCACAGAAGCAATATCGAAACGTCCAGAAGCTCTGGCGACCGGTCGAGGCACTTTAGCGACCGGTCGACTACTTCCAGTAGCTTTGGCGACCGGTCGCCGACCGGTCGCACGGCAAAGTTCGTTTTTCTCCTAATATGAACCCTGATTCAAGTCTTAATCAGGATGGCTCCTATGCTTCTATCGCCTCTATGGCCAAAAGCTCATTTTGCAAAGCCTGATCCTTAGGCAAATTAGGATCGAGACCATCCTATGCTAAGGACACACAAAGAGACTACTCCATTCTTACATCGTATCCAAGAAGATATTTGTGGACACATCCAACCATATTGCGGACCTTTTAGATATTTTATGGTTTGGTGGATGCATCGACACGCTGGTCACATGTCGCTTTATTGTCCACACGCAATGCTGCTTATGCAAAACTTCTAGCACACATTATACGCTTAAGGGCTCACCACCCAGATCATCATATTAAGTCAACTACGTCTTGACAATGCTAGAGAGTTTACATCACAGACAGTTGATGATTATTGCATATTTATTGGGATTAATGTTGAGCATCCTGTACCCCATGTGTATACATAAAATGGTCTCGCAGAAGCCACCATTAATAGACTTCAAATGGTCGCTTGGGCATTGGTTATGCGCACCAATCTCCTATTATCTGCTTGGGGTTATGCAATATTGCATGCAGCTCTACTTATTCGTTTTCAGACCCACTACCAATCAAACCGTTTTATATGTACCAGATGGTAACTGGATATGAGCAGGATGTCTCACATTTACGCATATTTGATTGTACGGTTTATGTGCCAATTGCGCCCCCACAACGCACTCAATTGGGTCCTCAGAGACGTTTAAGTATTTATGTTGGTAACGAATCTTCAACTATTGTCCGCTACTTGAATCCTTGACAGGCGATCTCTTTACCGCTAGATTTGCGGATTGTCACTTTGATGAGACAGTCTTCCCGTCGTTAGGGGGAGATAAGAACAAGAATGTTCAACAGAAACGACAGGAATTGTCGTGGTCTGTCCCCACTCTGTCTCATCTTGATCCCCAACTCGCACAAAGTGATAGTAATGTGTGAAGTATACTCAATATTCATAACGTAGTAGATTCGATGCCTGATACGTTTTCTGATATTGATAAAGTGACGAGATCACATATACCAGCTGCAAACGTGCCTGTAAGGTTGGAAATCCTCTAAAGGAAGAGGGGATATGGCGCCAATAATGGTGCCACAACCACACATAGTGGAGGCGTGGTTGAGGCCGTGGTTCCCTAAAGGAAGAGGGTGAGACCACTTGGTTCGATGGATACTCGCCAAAGGAAGGAAGCGAGTTTGGCACAGCCTAATCCATTCATCATCAATACCCAAACCCGTCTCATGAGATTATATCTGATTATAGTTATGTCCACGAATCAATATTGGGGGACGCCTCAATGATTGAATCAATTTCAGAGAATACAAAAATCTCGAAAAATGCATGCATGCTTGAGACGAAATTCTTGATGATGTATTGCTCAATAGATTATAGAGCATGATGACATCGAACCACGCTCTGTTGAAGAATGTCAACGTAGAGCATATTGGCCTAAATGGAAAGATGCAATCCCTATTGAACTAGATTCACTAACAAAGGAAAAATGTATTTGGGTACGTAGTGCTAACGCCCCCAAGTGTAAAGCCTATTGGACATAAATGAGTCTTTGTTAGAAAGCGTAAAGAGAATAAAGAAGTCTTGAGATATAAGACTCGCCTCATGGCGCAAGGTTTCTCACAACGCTCTGGGATTGACTACGAGGAGACATATTCTCCCGTAAAGGATGTTATTACATCCTGCTACCTTATCAGTTTGGTAGTTTCCACAAAAAACTTGACATGCAGCTTATGAATGTGGTTACAACATATCTCTATGGGGATCTAGATTCAGAGATATAAATGAAGGTGCCATATGAACTTCATTTACCCAAATCAAGTGGCTCTAGACCACAGAGCACGTTTGTAAGTTGAAACGTTCACTAAGTGACTACTTGATTGGGAAGGGATATATAAATAATGATTTATGCCCATGCGTGTTTTTAAAGAGAACAAGTTCCGGATTTGCAATTATTATTGTCTATGTATATGACATGAATTTAATTGGTACTCTCGAAGAACTGAGAGATATTGCTACATATTTGAAATCCGAATTTGGGATGGAAGATCTTGGGAAACTCGGTTTCTAGGCCTTGAGCTAGAGCACCGAGATAGTGGAATATTAATCCACCAATTGGCTTATGTCCACAAATTGTTAAGAAGGTTTAACATGGACAAAGTACATCCAGTTAGCACTCCCATGATCGGTCGGACCCTAGATCCAAAGAAGGATCCACTTCGTCCAAAGGATGATGGCGAAGAATTACTAGGGGCCGAAGTGCCATATTTAAGTGCAATAGGCGCATTATTGTACTTAGCTCAATGCACTAGACCTGACATCTCTTTTGATATGAACTTGTTAGCTAGATTTAGCTCTGCGCCCACGCAACGCCATTAGTATGGCATAAAGATAATATTTCGTTACCTTAAGGGTACAATCGATTTAGGCTTGTTTTATCCCTACAGAGAGACAAGAGGAGTTGAAAAAGAAAGTTCAAACCTCAAAGGCAACGCTGCTGCCGTCGGGCGATCGATCGCAAGGAATGCTGCGATCGATCGCGCCAATGTTGAAACTCCCTTCACCGAAAATCGTTGTGATGTTTTGGTTAGTTGTGCTGATGCCGGGTATCTCTCTGACCCGCACAAAGTTATATTCAGCAACAACAGACTCCTCAAGATTCAAGTGAATCAAGTTAGATTTGAGGAGAATGTGGCAGATTTATTTACTAAGTCTTTGCCTAAGTCCACATTTGAAAAACATGTTAAAAGCATTGGTATGCTTAAGTTATCCGAGCTCCCATGATTGTAGGAATCAGGGGGAGGTGCAGACGTGAGGGGGAGTCTGGCACATACATGTCACTTTCAAATGTGAAGGGTGCGTTGTACTCTTTTTCCCTTCGACCAAGGTTATTTTTCCCACTGGGTTTTTATTGTTACTTGGCAAGGTTTTTAATGAGACAACATGTAAAGCATCACCTAGTTGTGACCGGCACAAAGGGGAGTGTTTTCAGGATATCATTATTGTGTGCCTTGTCAAACTAGGACTTTAGTATAGGTTAATCCTTCCGGGATATGGATTGTATTTAGAATAGATTTCCTACATCAATACAGATTGTATCTTGTACTCCTCTATATATAGAGGCCCTTATTCATTAATGAAATACATCTTATTCTCTGCTCATTCTCTCTTGTTATTTATGTTTTCCTTAAACACAGACAAATATTTAAGTATTGTTTTATGGGTTTTTATCACATATAGTACCAGAACTATTTCTCAATTATATACTTAGTACCTGAACTTTAATTTTTGTCACAAGTAGTACCTAAAGTTTCAATTTTTATCACAAGTAGTACCCAAAGTTTTTGATTTCATCTCTTTTGGTATCTATGGCCGATTTTTGTGATATTATATGTACGTGAGGTGCGTGTTAAAAAAAAAAACTAAAATGGGTACTATTTGTGACAAAAATTTGAAAACTTTTGGTACTACTTGTGCCAAAAATTGAAAACTTTGGGTACTACTTGTGACAAAAATTGAAGTTCAGGTACCATTTAGGATGGACTTGAAGAGTTCGGGTACTGGTTGTGATCAAAAGTGAAGTTCATGTACTATATATATAATTGAGGTAAAGTTCAGATATCATTTGTGATAAAAACCTTTGTTTTATATATTTTGAAAAAGTATACTAAAGTAGGCTAGAGTTTGTAACCAACAAAAAAAAGTAGGCTAGGGTTTATATAGCATCATTCATACTACTTATAATGATTTATTCCATAAAAATATATTTTTATTTGATCAAAAAAGAAAAGAGAAAGTATACGCTAAAGTTGGCTAGGGTTTATATTAATTGTTGATTAAAAATAAAAAAGAGTAGGGCTGGTCAAGTAGTGCCACAGACGTAGTGAATGTATGACCCCTAGCGTTGACTGGAAAGGACTCCAAAAAGACCTATTAATTTTTATACTTTAATTTAATGATGGTGATGGACCCTAATCATGGCAACTTGCTTTTAGTGGGTTATGGCTAAGGCACATTATATTAATTTGTACGAAAATTAAATTAATTAGGATAGAGAAAAAATCTCAATGAGTTCAGTTTATTTAATATATTAGCAATCTCCCACATGTTATGTATGTAGTGAAATAGTTATTGTAAGAGAAAAAAGTGTGTTGTGGGCTATTTTTTTATTTATTTTTATTAAAAACTAATTTGTAATTTGTCACAATTATTCTTGATGGTTAAATTGGTTTCAAAATTTTTTTAATATTTCAAAGTTATTTGCGTAAAAAAAATTAGTTTTGGTTGACAAATCTTCTTCTCTAAAATATAATATAGATTAGTCATATATATATATATATACTTGCTAGCTTAGAACCAAGTAATATGAAACCTTTAAAATTGAAGGTTAACGTACAATTGGTTCCTTCTTCTTTCTCATTCCTACAACGCAAATCCACTAAATAAAGAAGGAAGGTAGAGATTAGACCTTTCAACCGAAGCTAATAGTCTGGTTAATTTGTTTTACTAGAGCTTTCTTTCCCCTCTTGTCATTAGTGGAGAATGATTTTGAAGTTGGGAAGGAAACTCTTAAGTAGCTAGCTAATGAACACACATTAGACTGTTATTTTGACATGTAGTCACCAGTAACCGTACCTTTGTACGTACTCTTATATGTCTCGATCAAGAGAGTAATTAACACGTATATATATGTATAATTACTGAATTCAAACCCTAATTTACATACTACGTTAAAAGGTGTGTGATCGAACGATTGCACGTTGAGACCTGAATTTGTACTTAAAAGAAAAAAAAATATTGGTAAGAGGTTGACGCACGAAACTTTGAAGAATCATGAAAGTGTAAAAATACAAAAAAAAAATTGAAATTTCTATTGTAAACCAGATGTAGAGGCAGCTTTAGTGAAAATGAATCTTGGAAGATAGTAAGACTAGGAAATATGGAAAAGGTGACAAGCAAGTCATGAAAGAAAGAAAGACTGAAAGATATGCAGAAAGAAAAAGCTCACGATCGATAAAGAAGCAAAGCTTTAAACAAGAGAAAAAAATAGTTTGAATTGAACAAATATATAAATTCGATTATGTTCAATTAATAATAATAATAATAATAGTAGTAAGACTGTAAGATGGGTGGGCATGCTGGAAGGCTAAGCTAAAAAGGCGAAAGAGCAGCTAAAAGTAAAGGGAAGGTTTCCTTGCCCATGCTCTGATCTCACATTCCCCTTTTTCGTCTGATGTGAACTTTTGTGGGGTTTATCGATCAAATTATTATAATATTTCTTTGATCGATCATGGACAATGACAACTTAATCATGCTTAAGTTTATATTTAATTTCTATTTTTTACCACAGTATTAAATATGCCAACTAAATTTCCTATCCTTGTTCCTATTTCACCAGCCAGAATTTATTGAATATATATAGGCATAGCAGACACTCTAGGATTTTTTTCCTATCCATATATCCAACGTGCCCCAATATTTTTTTTCCCATTTCTCATACGCTTGCAAATTAAATATATCTCAATACACAATTAATGTACTTAATGATGAGAGATTGAGAGATAAACCGTCAAAAGTAGAGGTCGACAAGTGTAGTTACAAGGTGTACATCAAACACAAAATTTTGTCTCGGCAAGAGGGTTTTTGGGTTAGACTTTTGTTTGCCACTAGTGATTTGATTGGACAGTAAGATTACATTTTCTTTTTATCTTCTCTCAAGTCTCAACCATCATATATAATTAAGGACTATTTTGAAAACTATCTAGTCTTTTTTGGGTTAGATATTTTGAAAACTGTTGTCTGCTGCATTTTTGCAGTTTTTATGAAAGATTTTCATTGTCCAGAAAAAAAAATATATATATATTGAAAACTATCTAGTCTAATCTGTATAATATATCTGTGTGCAGATCGAGCTAGCATACAATGTCTTTGATTTGTTTATCATTATTAATCTTTATTTATATTACTCTTAATTAACTTGATCGATCTTAGATTCTCAATAGATTGATATATCAAAAATCGATTGAGTCTTTGATTAAGAAATGATGTGATGTTCAATTTGTTTTGGTTTAACCTATTCAGCTTCCATGCATCCAAAAGTTGCTTTGAACACTAAAGATCGAGGAGGATCCATCGGATCAAAAGCTAAAAAGTCGACGAGGGTCACAAGACCAGCAATGCCGGCCTGTAGTTTGACCAAAATAAGAAGCAACTGTTCAGTCGTTGAACGTACTTACTCTTGTGGTGGTTCAAATCAAATGCTAATTCAACTTAATTGTGAGCGTACGTGCGCATCTTAAACTACGCCAAAAGGAGAAGGGGGAGAATGCAATCATCGTCCTCTTTTGTCCTTAATTGGCCTCTTGAATTTGAGCAAGACATGCACTTATTTTTAATGGAAGTGATATGATCCATGCATGTTCACCAATTAATGCAACCAAATAAATAATTATCTCATTATATTGAGTATAATTGTTCCTCTAGTATACATGCATGCATGTAAACCTTCTTCTTTCTACGTACGTAATATTATTTTTAATTTATTCGATCAATTCCCAAATCTTAATCTTCACGAGTTCCTTCCATTCCTTCACAACCGTTCGTACATATGAGTTCCAAGGATGTTCTCAAATATACATGTGAGGTACATTGTCCTTAATTTGGAAATTCGTTGTCGCTAATTAATTAAATTTACATATCAATTATCTGAGTTCTTCAAAGTTCAAGCGATCTGTTTTTTTTATATTAAAATATTGTTACAATATTTATGTAATTTCCTGGATGAATTACATTTTTTAATGATGAAATAAAATTTTGATTGATCCAATATTTTAATATCTTCGATAGAACTCTTACAATTATAGTGTACTAGCTAGTTTCAAACATTATGTGATTTAATGGTATTTTTTTTTTGTTAGAGCTCTAAAAATTGTCCACTTTCCCCTCCTCAGAAAAAAACTAAACAAATTCGATCATTAGATAGAATTGTAGAGTACGTAGTTCGCAGCAGATCGAGAACTCCTATTTGGCCATTGTTGTTGATATATACATACATACTTACCGACCATCCCAGATGGGAAATATATATATAACTATATAAGTATCTCTCGACATGTGGGGTTGAGAGAGAGAAAAAAGAGAGAGAGCGTGGTGATTATCATTTGTCTTGTGAGGCGTTGGTTGACAGCCTTGGGATCGAAGGCAGGAGTTTAATCATGTCATAGTGGAAACTTAATTCAACTATATAATCATCTTCCTCTTATTGCAGCTTGCTTTACTTGCTTATACCGAGAGACTAGAGAGTATGCTTATATATCATATTATCATGAGAGAGAAAGAGAAAGAGAGAGAGAGAGAAGAAACAAGAGCTAGCTGAAAAGAAAAAGAACAGAAAAATAAAATTAAAGTCCGATCAGAAAGGGAGATCGATCGATCAAGAATTATGTATATATGGTCCGTATGGAAATGAATAAGATCCAGTAGTCTCACGCTCTCTCTCTCTTTCTTTCTTTCTTTCTTTTCAAGGCTGCTACTTTAATTAATAAGATCGATGCAAACTTGAAAGAGAGTAAAGAGCAAACTCAGAAAAAGTGACTAGCTAAAAGCAACAAGGTAAGGTATATTATGTATATATATGTGGCTGTCACCTGAGTACTTGGTTTCCCATCCATCTTTGATTTGAGTGAGGGAGATTCCAATTCCATAAGCAGATTAAAGCTAGTTTGTGTATACTTTGATTAATTACCTAATTTTTATTGCTTTATCGATCTTGGGATTTTCAAGGCGTTTAAAAGAAAAAGGAACTATATTATCATTGCAAATGGAGTCTGCAAATCTCCATCACCAACATCATCAGCTCCAAGGGAATCTTAGTCATCTTGGGTCGTCTTCTTCCTCCTCCTCCTCTTTAGCTACTGCCCCATCTTACTATGGAGTTGGAATCAAGCATGCTTGGACCCAGCCTACTACTACTGCTACCACTAATTTGTAAGTCTCTCACTAGCTCTCTCCCTCTCTCTCTCTCTCTCTCTCTCTCTCTCTCTCTCTCTCTCTCTCTCTCTCTCTCTATATATATATATATATATATATATATATGTGTGTGTGTGTGTGTGTGTGTGTGCAAATGTATCCTTGAGCATTCAACAGTGAACAATTTTTTTGAAAATTATGTTCATATATTATCAGAATTAACAAATGTAAGTTAATTCAGAGAATTTGGAATAAATATTCTTTCTTATTATTTTCTTTCTGATTTGATGCTTATATATCGATCCCTTGAATTTGCTTTGCTTATCATATTCTTGTCAATTATGATTTTTTTGTTTTGTTCAAGAAGTTTTCAATTGGATTTTGAAAAATATAAGTTATGACACCATGTACTGTATACTATCCACTCTTATTCACTTTGCATCAATATATATTAGCATGGAAAACTTCATCATGCCTGGGATAGTGATACATATGGCAATTCAGATTAAACTTTATCAACAATATTTTTCTTCTTGAAACAAAGAATTTAAGAGAAGGGGCTTATTAATCAAGGGTTCTGTTTTGAAATTTAAGTTTCTCCTGATCAACTGTTTGTGCAGAAGCAATCCATCAAATTCAAGCTTCAACAGTAGTAATATGGTACCAGATTTGGGTTTTCACTGCTGGCCTCCTAGTAGTAATTTGAATAGAGCTGGAAGTAGTAGTAGTAATATTAAGGAAGAGCTCTCATCATCTTCATCAGATTCAACCTTTCCAAAATTTACCCAAATGCTGACCAGCCCATCTACCACTAGTATTAACCTTGATGATGATGAGTACCACTTTACTAGTGCTACAAGCCTTGGCCTTATAAAGAATGAGCAGAAAGAAATGATGATGAATGACCTCAGTGAGAAACTCTTGCTCAAGACCTTGTCCTCTTCTGGAATTAATCATCAAATTTCATCATCTGGAGATCATCATCAATTTTACAGCTCAAATAATAACCATGTCCAGAATTTCACTCAATTGATGCCTGGAAGATCTGGAGGGCACTACTTCAGCCAAATTTACCCCAGCATAAATATTTCCAACTTAAACCAGCAGCCGTCGTCGTCCTCGTCAGCAATCTCAAGCTGCAGCTCTTTAGACATGACCTTGCAGGCCATGGATCTTTTAGCTTCTTCCAGATATAGTTTTCATGAGCCTTCTAGGCATTCCTTTGGTCTTCAACAGATGCACCAATCAACAACTCATCATGATCATCATAGTCTGCTATCATGTGGTGCCAATAGTAAAGTAAGTTTCATATCTTCTTCTCCAGCTTCTTCTTAGCAGTGAGCTAATGAGCATCACCAGCTGTTACCCTAGACAAACACAGAGATATCAGCATTATGATCACCTGCATATTATCATTAAAATAATATTTTGTTGTTGCTTTTTTTTTTTTTTTTTTTGAACGAATATATTTTGTTGTTGCTGATTATGCAATTCTGCATTAATGTATGTTAGTGCTATTTAACTATATATTTTCAAGGTGTACTACTGCTAGTGCTAGCTAGCTATAAGCTAAGTGTGTTGGAAATCAATGACTTAATTAATTTATGTAAATCTTTCACTAAGACCTTAATATTGATCGATATGTGAGATTATGCATGTAGCTAGCGAGCAAATGTTAGTCTACACATGCATCTCTACTGAAAATTCGATCAACTAAGTCAAATATTAAATCGTATATTTTCTGGGTTTTATGTTTATATATATATTGAGTATAGGTTTTATGTATATGAAAAAGTAAATCCAATCACTTAAAATTAAAAAGTTACTATACTTTATTCATGAAAAACTCTTTATTCGATCACTTAATATTTATGTGGCACCAAAGGAATATATATAGCCTTCCCTTTTTGCAACGTTGGGGTAGCTATAGCTTCAAACTTTATACAGTGTGTGCTGATATATCTCTTTAATTTCTGAGAGTACACTTTTCTTTTCTCTTTCTTTCTTACATTCAAAGACGACCGATTTTTGTGATCGAAAGTGAGAACTGATCATGCATGATATTTACTTGATCGATCTGTTTGCATTTGAAAGATATCGGCTTTTGAGAATGAAATCACAGAAGTGAAGCGACCCGGAAGTTTGATTGAGCCAAAGGCCACACAAGCAGCTGCACCAAAGAAATCGCGGTTGGAGTCGCGCTCTCCCTGCCCACCTCTTAAGGTCCCAATTAGTAATTAATCTAATTTATTTAACAGTCTGTCTCTATTCATATATTAATTAGGGCTTAATCTCATATATCTCATTCCTGTGCATTAATTTGTATTGCAGGTTAGGAAGGAGAAATTGGGAGATAGAATTGCAACTCTTCAGCAATTGGTAGCACCCTTTGGCAAGGTAGATTTTATTTACCTTTTTTCACTTTCATAAGGTAAATATATTAATTTGTATATCAGTGGATCTTAGCCCCTGCATTTCTATATGGCACGGACAATAATTTGCTTTCGAAAAAACTTAACGTCACGCAGTATAAATTAAAGTCCATACATCAAACAATTAGAATTTGAAGGCTAGCCATATCTTTCTCTCGATCTGTTTATTATTTTTAAATAACTGAAAAGAAAAATTGCAGACAGACACAGCATCCGTACTGATGGAGGCTATCGGATACATCAAGTTCCTTCAAAACCAGGTCGAGGTACTGCTACTTCCATTTTCTACTTCAAAGATCAAATACCTCTAGTGAAATTAGGGTATCAGAATCCATGTATGCTTTATAAGAGAAACCCTACTATCCTACGTCAAGTAACTACTTTGGATTTGGTCTTAAAACTTTTGGTCACTCGAAGTATCTCAGTTTTATCTCAATTCTTTGCACGTAATTAAGATGTTAAATTCTCATAGATCACAACATTCATTGTCCATAAATTTAGCATAAAGATCGATTAATTGGTCAAGTTTCAATCATTGAAGCAGCAGCTAGCAAATTTAATTTCTCCTTATAGCTAGCTTGTACTGCTTTAATTGCTTTGCTAGATCTATAAAAAAAACTTGTACTGCTTTATACATAATTAGCTAGCTAGTTTTGATTTTACACGTTTGGTTTTGTGCATGCAGACTCTAAGCGTCCCATACATGAAGTCATCACGCAACCACAAGTCCTCTAAAGCAATGTTGCAAGGGGTAAGTACGTACGTAATCGTTCATGAGTACGTTCATGATGATAATTAATGAGTCTAATCAACGTACCCCATCAGAACCCTAGCCTTAATTAGCTTGCTGATATATATTTATAGCAGAAGCATGTAATTAATTAGTTATACATTTCAGGGATAAATAAGTGCTTAATCTCGATGGATCCCCGCTAATCGATTTGTACGTTTCAGGGTGTGATGGAGATAAATGGATCAAATGGAGATCATGAGACAAAGCGCGATCTGAGAAGTAGAGGGCTTTGTTTGGTGCCATTGTCGTGCATGTCGTATGTCACTGCTGGTGCTGACGTTTCTGCTGCTACTGCCGGTACTGGCAGCGTTAATTGGCCAGCCCCTAATTATGGTCATGGAGGGACTTGAAATAATATAATTAATTAATTCTGTTTTAAATTAAATACTGGCTTATTCTTTTTTAAGCCCATAATTGTACGTGTTGATGAAATCAGCTCGACCTATGTTTAATGGAGCAAATTTGGTCATCCTGTAAACAGATTAATTCCAGCAGGATCAGGATGGACCAAGTTTGATCCATTAACGATTCATCATTGCATGTACCCATTAATTATAGACCCTTTAGCCGCCTATGGTACCTTCTTAATTTCACGTAATTTATTATGTATGCACCTCAAAATAGCATCTCATTTTAATATTAATTTCATAGTAGTTTAAGTCGGGCATTTATTTTATAATTTCAATTTTAATTAAGTCCTACCATGCATATATACCAATGAAATCTCTATAGATTTCAATACTTCCCACCAAGCAAACTCCTATTCGAATTTCATTTAGCAATAAGATTCTTAAAATTCATCTTTAAGACAATGGCCGACCTAACTATCTGAAGTTTTTTTTTTTTTCGTGCTCCAATATGTTTATCATTGCCATACTTTACATTTGCTGATTGACATGAAAACAAAATGATCGATTTACCTTCATGTTCAAAAAATCAAGAAACATATATATACATTGGAAATGAATATCGAAAATGTTGGTTACCCTATGCATGGCTCGATCTCATTGACAAATGAGCCGACCAGCTCTGCCCTAGACGCAACTTAATCTACATATATGCATGCATCTTCGTCCTCACGTCGTCTTCTCCGCCTAGACGTACTGTATGTAGAAGCGAGCATGGTGCTTCTTTTCTTCCTGCTGGTTATTTTATGGGCCTGATCTTAATTAGCTCTGATCAGCCTTTCATGATCGATTTATTGCTTTTTAATTTGGGGCCTTCGATCTCTTTTGTTCGTTGACCCTAGCCTCATTTATAATTTCGTATTTGTCCAAATTAAGAAAGACTTCGATCTCTTTACCGTCCTATTCTTGTGGAAGGTACTCCTCCTCCTTTGACGTTTCTCTGCTAATTCTCCGGTCATATGTAGGAAGATGACAACACACTACTGGTCGACATAGATATTCCCTTTTGTGTTTACTTTTCCATTTAGTTTGTATTCACCTACTTAAATTAAATGCCCAATATAATGGTCCCTTGCACTTGATCGATTAAAAATAGCTACATGACAATATTCTAGCTACCGTCCTATAAAAATGGACTATTACATTCCTATCAATCCATTTTTCATTTGTTCTCATTTCGACTCTTAATTAGTTGGGTTGAAACAAAGTTATTACGTACAATACATGTAATAATTTTGAGTGTTAAAATTACAATAATTATGAGCAGAGCCGTCTCAAAAGTTTCGGAGGCCCTGTGCGAAATGTAAAAAATGGCCCTCTTACATTCTTACATGCAAATTTCATTGAAAAAATTGCTATAGATAGAGGTGAATATTATAAGAAATTCATCTTTCAATTTAGTTTTGTTTGTTATAATACATCTATATAAAATGAGCTCTTGCTAAAAATATTCATTAAAAGAAGCAAAAACAATGATTCTCTAATCTTTAAGAAAATAAAAGAAGTATCTACCCAAAAGAAAAGACAAAAATAATGAAAGTATTGCAACAGCAGGTTTCGAACTTGAGCATTTTAGTTAGTTAGAAAGACGCACAATACAATTGTCATTGGGGCCTCTTATTGTATATATATAGAATTCTAAAATTGGGGGCCTTGTTCTGTCGCACTCATTGCACACGTTCAGAGCCGGCTCTGATTATGAGATGTGTAATCTTACATTTTACCTTGTTATTGTTAGTTATTTTTTTAAATTTCGAGTGTTAAGGTTTTGTCTTCCTTTTAATTAATTAAACTTTCGAGCAAGTTATCGAGATTCATGTCATCCTATAGCCAAGTAGGTGGATTAACACTTTAACAACAAATGGACCAATTATCTTTTATTTTTATTAGTAAAAATTAACAAACTCTTTAAAGTCTCTAAGTATGGATTAGGATCCTCTCCTCACGGAGAGGTTTTCAGATTTCCTCACCGACCAATTTTAACCCTCCATTTTTAATTAAATGGCCAAATTTGTTTCACTTCTTTTTACTAAAATTTAATTTAAAACCCCAAACCCTCTTTTTATTCTAAACCCTAAAACTCGTTACCGCGAACGTCCCAAGGTCAAACGTTTCATTAATCAATGGCAAATACATACAAAAAGGGGGGCAAACGTCTATTATACGTTTCAGATGACATCATCTGGTGGCCTCTCCATCCCCACATAAAAATAATTGCCATGTTGCTTTCATTCATTCATTTCCCTTTGTCTCTTTACTTCTTCATTAATCTTATTATACATTAATAGCAAATCCCAGAGAACTATTGGGCAACATTTTTCATGATCAAATCCAAAATTCCAATTGTGGGTGATTTCGAAAAATAATAATAATAATTTGTTGGTGATCTTTGTTTATAATTTTATATGCAGCTAGAGGACTTTTTCTTTGTACTTTCTATATAATTCCTCATCATTTTAATATTTTTCTCACCTAATTAGGCAGCATGGAAGATGATGATGGGATTTTTCTTCTGGCATTCTATTTCTGCCAATTAATATTTAAATGGGTGTTGTTTTATATATTAATGAAATGATTACAGCTTTGTTTAATTATAAGCCATAAGCCACTATTGACTATACTAATGAAATGAACATGATTTTAATAATATTGATAAAAACCATCCCTCTGTGTTTGAATGAGCACACGATGGAGCACAACAGTCCTAGATAACTTTCAGGCCACGTCAAAACAAATTGCTAGCTGGTTTTGACAAATCACCAATGCACTATATCTTAATCTGACATGTTCAAACTTTAAAGTTAATTAATAATACATTAAGATTCTGATATTATTTTTGAATTTATTATAAAGAGCATCGTTAGCAAACTCTCTATCTTAGTTTCTTAGCTATTTTAGAGAGCATGTTTAGCTTTTCAGCTATTTTAGCAGCTGCACCAGCTTTCTAAGTGACTCTCTATTTTAGCTTTTAGCTATATGACTCATAAATATAAAGAGCGAAATAATACTCTCTATTATTTTTGTTAATTTAAAACATTTATTTTTAGTTGTTTTGTGTAATTATTAAATACACTTAAATTATTATTTATTCATTAATAAAATGATTTAAATTCAATACTAATTAAAGTAGAGAACATTGGTGCAGACGTATTTTCAAACTGGCTAGCCAAAATACATTGTTAGCTGCTTTAACTAAAATTTAGTTAAAAAATAGTTAGCATTGCTAAAGATGCTCTTATACTCTACAATCTACAACCTGTTGTTGATATGTTATGTATATTTGTGTTTCAATAATGGTCTAAAAATTATTATTTGCATGTCATGTTAATTATTAACTAAATTTTTGACGATTTCTCAAGCTAAAGATTTTCATCGTAAAATGTGAATTTTGAAAGTTTTTTTATTAAAATATGAAAATAATATTTTAAAAAATGCAGAATTGCAATAGAAAGTAATTGGCTCTACTTTTTAGTTGAAGTACTTGGCAATGTGCTCTAATCACGTTCTAACTACCAAGTGTTAGCAAAGGGAACCTATAAATACTTTTTTTTATTTTTTGGGGAAGAAAACAGAAATTTGATATTTTTGAGAGAGAAGCCTTATCCAGATTTCAAATCATCCTGCGGAAAGAGCACACGTGGCGCTCATCTATGAATCCTGATCTCGTCGACCGCCGGCACTCTCAGACTTGTTATGAGGTCATTAAAAAGCGGGAAGCCGCTACTTGCACTCAGAGTCTCAGACCCGTATTATCCACTTCAGTTAAAGGTCATAGATACCCTTCTACAATTCTATTACTATGTCATCTGTTTGGAGACAAATCGGCGAGGACAGAACCGTAATCTGACTAATTTGATTCCCTCGAGCAGTACCAGTATATTAATTGTATCTTTCTCTTCAAACCAATACAATTAATACAGAGGAGGAATCTCTTATCTTCTTTCTCATCTCTCATTTCTTTCCTTGCTGTCGGTAAATTCTTCAGGCCAAACAAGCTTCAATTGCTTCATCTACAAGCTTTCTCTCACTCTAGTTGATCCCTCCGTAGCAATCCGATCGCAGACTTTATTCGATTCAGATCTTTGAGAATTCTTCGTGATCAATTTCATATAACATCCATTATTTCTCAGCGATTAGATTCTGGAATCTTTGATAATCGCTGGAGAAGCGATAAGACAATCTCCGGCAACCGGAAGGCCTAAAAAGCTTCGATCGGTGATTAAAGGCTTCTGATCATCAATCTTTGTTTTTAAAGGTAGAGAACTTTTGTCTTGAGACTGATTTTAGATTCTGATCTGATTTCATATCTGTGATTGATGTTCTAAAAATTTCAATTAACTAGAAATAGTGGAGACTTGTAACAGAGAGTGAGTGAGAGTGAAAATCATCAAATCATAAAGCTAAAATTTCAGTGTCTCGGAAACAGAATTTTCCCTTTAATCATCAATCTTTCAATTTCTGATGTTACTATCTCAGCAATCAAACAGTAAATCATTTTTTTTTGTTTTTGGAAAAATTCGTAGGAGGTACGATGGGGTCTTTGCAAGGGCCAGTAATTTGCCCCACTGTCAGCGCAAAGCAAGCGGGTTCTTACACTCTTCCCATGGTAGGCCCTTTGGTGAAGGCTAGGCATCTTAGAAGTGAGCTATGGGGATTAAAGGGAATCAGTGGTTGCATCACTAAGGCAGGCTTTGTTTCTCGCCCTCAAAATGCACGAAAATGCACAAGAGTGCATTGTACTTACAGTTCTTCGTCAAATGGGAACGGAAGCATGGCAGAGAATTTCAATGAAAATGATGAAGACTATGTCAACTCAAGCGTACTTGAAGCCGGTATGCTACTACATTGGCCAACTTATGTTTGTGACCATTAATTGCCTAGAACTGTAACCTTGATGACATAATCTGCTTTGGTTTTTTGGTATAGTTGAGGTGAAGAGTGGAGCTGATGGGTTCATGATCAAAATGAGGGATGGCAGACACATGAGGTGTGTCCATAACAACCCTCAGGGTGGCCATCTGCCAGATTATGCTCCACATCCCGCAATTGTATTGAAGATGGAAGATGGGACTGGCCTTCTTCTCCCAATTATTGTTTGTATGTTGATCTTGCATTAGTAGTTCCTACTATTACCAGAATTTTGTGTTTGGAATTTACATCAGAAATTTCTGTTACTTCTTATGTTATTTTGAAGCTGTTATTGCCATTGATTGCAGTGGAGATGCCTAGTGTGTTGCTCATGGCAGCAGTGCGAAATGTTCCTATTGTATGTTTTCTTTATCTCCATTGTCCTTTTGAGTTGTTGAGCCTGGCAACATTTTGATTTTGCATTAAATAGAAAGTCTAAAAATTACTAATTTGGTATATGGTTACCAGGCCAGGCCAACTATGTATCAAGTGGTGAGGGAGATGATTGACAAGATGGGTTATGAGGTACGGCTATGCGGATCATAATGCTAGTCTGTTAGACACACAATTCTTCACGATCTTTGATTGTATGTTTTGTTTTCAACCTTGTAGGTCCAACTTGTTAGAGTCACTAAGAGAGTTCATGAAGCCTATTTTGCTCAGTTATACCTCAGAAAGGCATGTTTCTTCTCTTGCAGTATAATAGATGCTTCATTCTTCATTTGGCTGACTTTGGGAAAGGAGGGGAAGGGTTGCATCTGAATTCAGATTATCAAATTTTAAGTAGGCTATTGTATAGTGACACTGTGTTTGATGTGGTCACAGGCGGGTAGTGAGACAGAGTTCGTCAGCTTTGACCTTCGGCCTTCAGATGCCATCAACATTGCTGTAAGATGCAAGGTATTCTGATTGTGCTGCTTCAGATATTTATTTTCCGAGTATTTGAATTAGATTTTTTGCTAGTCAGTGGACCTGAAGTATGCTTGAAAAATTGTTTGTGAATCTTAACATATTGACTGAAAGACAAATGTTCCTTTCAATAATTTTTTTAACATAGTTGCATATGGTGGTTTTGGATGTTCACCATATCTGTAAAATTTTACCTTCTTTTGAACTAAATATGTGCAAGTTTTGATGTTTCTTTGCTTTCATGGATGATACGTTAATATTGCAGAGTGCCAATTATTTTTTCAAGTGTCACTTCATCTCCATGGTTTTTAGTTTCTTTTGTTTTTATTTTTAAACTTTATCAGTGGTGTTTTGTTAACAGTTCTAAAAATAGACTAGACTAGTTTAGAATATTTTGGGGGAATTATTCAGTGTGAGGACTATACTAGTAGTTGTAGACAACTTTCTGAAGGTGTTTTACTTTGCAAATCTTGGATTGTAGTAACTAGTAATCTACAAGAGTTGAAGGCTCAAAGGCTTGATAGCATTTTAGTAATCAACTGTAGCCGTTTCCTATTCTTTGCAGGTTCCCATACAAGTTAACAAGTACCTGGCATACAGTGATGGAATGAGAGTTATTGAATCTGGAAAGCTTTCTACGCATACCCCTGCTTCAGATGGCTTATTATTCACTGAACTGGATCGGTAAGTTTGGAATGTGTTAGGCGGTTCTCATTTCCTGTCTCGAAGGAAGCATTTCTAAGCTTGTCTGGAATCTGGTTTGGATGATATACTGTAATATAGTACATGTAGTTGGGTTACCTAAAATCAGTTGGAGGGATATACTATCTGTCTGTATCTGATGGTGATCAGATGATATGACTGTTGTTTGCCCTGCCTTATATTTAAACTTTAGTTCTGTCTTTCTGAAATTCATGTTGAAAGGGGTTTAATCTAGGCAGATTTCAATTGCTGAGCATGGCTATTTAAAATTAGTGTTTGCATTATTAATCTGAGCATGACAAAACCTATGTCCAAATTTATATTACAGCAAAATAGACGAATTAATTGAAAGTTGATATGGTTTCAGGCCAAATGGTC
Source organism: Rubus parviflorus (assembly GCA_029955375.1). NCBI lineage: Eukaryota > Viridiplantae > Streptophyta > Magnoliopsida > Rosales > Rosaceae > Rubus > Rubus parviflorus. Next base: position 950,873 of record JARGGL010000001.1, on the reverse strand, counting down.
AGCCATGTGTTGAAACGAAGGAGTTCAATCTTGTGCGCAACATGCTCATTGCTGCTGTTGAGGAACGCTACAGAGATGCTGGTGAGTTTCTATTCTGTTGGGGCACAAAAGAAATTCCTTTTCTGTGATAGCATGGTTGAATTATTAATGTGACAGCTGCTTAGTCATTGTTGCTTGTAGAGCTTCTGAATTCTCATATTATTCATGATCTCTTGCAGCCCAATGGAGGGACAAACTCCTCCAACTTCGCGCTAAAAAGAACTTGGCATAGCAGGTAAGAAGCTCCCCATCACTCCCAAATTAGTTGAAACTTATGAAACATAGTTAGCTGTTTCACAACTTCTCCTTCTCTGTTTCTGTTGAAAACAAAAGCTGAACTAATTAAGGTCTTGTTTTCTTTTTGCAGCACAGCTGTTCCTTGAGATTTAGAACATTTGTACATAGATCGATCCCATTCTTCCAAGTTGATAAAGTTCCAGCACAACACTAGTCCGCATGCAGCTCTGCTCTGCTCTTCTATGAAATATATATACACGCATGTTAAAAGTCTGTGAATAGCTAGCTATATATATATATATATATGTATAGTATAGATAAAAAGTTACTGACTTACTGTCAATGTAAATACTCAAGGCAGATGGCACTTGTCGGTTTCTGTTTATTGATTACATATTCGGTCACTTAACAGTTGATTGATTTCTTAATGGCTGATGTATGCACCTCATGGGTGACTCCTTGCCAACTTATCGGTATATAGGTTATACCATTTTGATGTGTGTGTTTGGCATGCTTTAGATGCTGTCGTAAATCGAATTCTGATGAATCCATAGGTCATGTATCCTCTTGCTCCGAGTTAAAGCACCTTTACAACTGTATTAGCATGCAAAGCAAGTCAATCAACTGGAGCTTGTTGTTGAGTTTTCCTTTGATTAAGGTTTTAATTACCCACGAGTAAGTTAAACGCAAGGTTTGATCTGAGCCATGCGATGATAATCATGTGGTCGGCAACTTTTGATTTACCAGATTACTTGCTTACATTCATCACTTGGCAGTCATGATTCTATCCGAGTCCCGAAAGGTCCAGTCTTGGTTTGGGTGTGACAAACATGATAATGACATCATGATTACTGCTGTTCTGAAAAAATTACCAAACAAAATAAGTATCTTTAAGCATAAGTATGGTTATCTTGAAAACAAAACAAATTTGATCACAATAGCAATAGCATAGCACTCGTTATAGCTTCAGGCTTCAGCTAAGGAGGAGACATGAGAATTGGGCGTCATTGATTACATAGTGCATGCTACTCTATTATGATCCTTTCGAAAAGTGAAACAAGTGCTCTCTTCTTTTTGGCTAAATCATAAATGAGACTAGACAGAGCCAGAGGTTGCCGTCGCGCATTTAACAGCGGTAACGGCGCTGGCAATTTCCCGCCAAGTCTATCCTCCTTTACTGCCACGTGGCAGCTAAAGTATATACCATACCATACGTACTGGTATTCCTATTTATACATACCGTGTCAAATGTCAAACCTTTTGGCTTTGGCGAATGGCCAATGTTCATAATTCATCTTTAATCGTTATTATCAATTAATCTGGATTTAAATCATACGTTTAGTATTTTAATACAGGAGAGATATTTCATCATAAGTTCTCTCTACAACGTTCCAGCTTCGCTCTGTCTCACTCTGAAGTCTGAACCTTGCTTGTTTAGCTCTGAGACCCTGAGAGCCTGAAAGCCCCAATTCTGGTCTGAATTATCCCATAGACACGATTAGTAGGAGGTCTTGCTTTTGCATCCACACAGTTCTTGAGCTCTCAGAAACGCCACCATGTCGGGGCCTTTAGATCGATTCGCCAGGCCCTGTGAGTTCATCTTCTTCTTTGACTCCTTCCTATATTTTCTGCTTTTGCTTCTTTTCAATTCTTTGGGAAGTTTTTCGTATGACTCAGTCACGCAAGTCTTTTTTCTTTGTGAGCTATGGTGCTTTGAATTTGGGGTAGCAGTTTCTAGGGTTTTGGATTGGGCCCTAGTTTATTTGCTATGGGAATTTGAAATTGACTTGCGTTAATTAGATACTAAATTTCGTCTTCAAGTAAGAGATAGGATTGGGACCTGAATATGGTAATTTGTTAACGTTCTCTTAGGTTTTGAGGGGTTCTCTAGCCATGAGGAAAGAAAAGAAAGGAAGTCAGATTTTGAGAATTCAGAGGAAGACAGGAGAACCAGAATTGGAAACCTGAAGAAGAAAGCAATCAATGCGTCTAGTAAATTCAGGCATTCTCTCAAGAAGAAAAGGAGGAAAAGTAGTGGCCGCCCCACTTCTGTTTCAATTGAGGATGTTCGAGACGTTGAGGAGCTACAAGCTGTAGATGCATTTCGACAGGCGCTTATCTTGGAAGAGTTGCTACCTTCAAAACATGATGATTATCACATGTTGTTGAGGTGATTCATTTGGATTAAATTTTTCTTCTAAATTTTTGTTTTTCTTCTAAATTTGATATGATAACTTTGGTTTTGTTTCCTTGTATGAAGAGTTTATTTTGTTTCAGATTTTTGGTAGCAAGAAAGTTTGATATTGAGAAAGCAAAGCACATGTGGGCCAACATGATTCAATGGAGGAAAGATTATGGTACTGACACGATTTTGGAGGTAAATTTATCTAAGAATTTACTTTCCTTTTGAGGTCTGATATCATCAATGAAGTATTGAAGTGGATCTTGTATGTCTGATATTTACAACAATTCCATGCAACTTAGTTTAGCTCTGCAGTGCATACTTGAAACTTTGCTTCGTATATGATATGCCACCATAAGCAGAAATGAAAATCACGTTCTTGACTTTTTCTTCCAGGATTTTGAGTTTGGTGAGTTGGATGAAGTTCGAAAGTACTACCCTCAGTGTTATCATGGTGTTGATAAGGACGGAAGACCTGTTTACATTGAAAGATTGGGGAAAGTTGATCCCAATAAGCTTCTGCAAGTGACTTCTTTGGAACGTTATGTGAGATACCATGTGCAGGAATTTGAAAGGAGTTTTGCCATTAAGTTTCCGGCCTGCTCTATTGCTGCAAAGAGGCATATAGATTCAAGTACAACAATTTTAGATGTTCAAGGCGTGGTATGCTGTCAATCGACATGATATTTAGCTCAAGTGTTCTTCGCACTTTCTATTCATAAAAGACTATTTTAACATTTTTTGTTGCTCCTTCAAATTATGTACTTTTCAGGGGTTTAAAAATTTTACCAAGTCTGCACGAGATCTCATCATGCGACTGCAGAAGATTGATAATGACAACTACCCTGAGGTATGTGGACACTTTGAACAATTTCTGCCTTTGGATGTATATGGCAATTGTTTTTAAACCATATCAATCATCTTCTAATTTATATTATTTCACTTGTGCAGACACTTTGCCGAATGTTTATAATTAATGCTGGTCCTGGTTTTAGGCTGCTTTGGAATACTGTTAAGACATTTCTTGATCCCAGAACAACCACCAAGATTCATGTATGTTTGAAGCTATCCATCAAAGAGTGTATGTTTCTATTGACTGAAGTAGCAATAGGATCAACTGATATTGTTATTTTTCAGGTTCTGGGTAACAAGTACCAGGGAAAATTACTTGAAGTAATTGATGCAAGGTAATTGATGCTTTATTTGTAGATATCCAGGTTCTTTCTTGTTCAGTTGTGTTAACCAATTTGCTGTCAAAATATTTTTTCTCTTTTTAGTGAGTTGCCAGAATCTCTGGGTGGTAGCTGCACCTGTTCCGATGAGGGAGGTTGTATGAGGTCTGACAAGGGGCCATGGAAAGACCCCAACATATTAAAGGTTTGGTTCTCCTTGTTAACTGTACTTTATATGGCTTATTATTTTTGTTTCACTTGTTTTTTTTTTTTTCTCGTTCTCCTTGTCAACTGTACTTTATATCGCTTAAATGAAATGATTATTGTGTGCAGATGGTGCTTAGTGGTGAGGCACAATGTTTCAGACAAATAGTTACAGTTTCAAACAGTGACGGGAGGATCATTTCTTGTGATAAGCCACGTTTTGCAAACGTATGGACTACTGGACAATCCTACTCTGTCTATGATGGAAGCTGAGCGTTATATGCAATCTTTTAGTTTGGATTTAAAGTTTTTTCTGATTCTTTGTTTATATGTTAATTCAGATAAGAAGTAGTGACACATCTACCGCGGAGTCGGGTTCGGAAGTGGAAGAAATGGCTTCACCCAAAGCAACTAGGAGTTACTTACAACCTAAGTTGACTCCTGTTTGTGAAGAAGTAAGTGTCTGTATTTGACAAACATCTGTGATTTGAGAATGATTGTCAGCATAAGTCTGTAGACCAACTTTGGATTCATAGTCAGCATCATTTAATGCTTGTTTAGGCTAGGGCGGTTGGCAAAGGAAGCAGCGCTTGCGGCTTGTCTGAGTATGATGAATATGTTCCCATGGTTGACAAGGCTGTGGATATGGGATGGAAGCAACAAGTTGTGCAACAAAATCCACTTGCTTCTGGAGGTTGGGATTCTAGACTTTATAATGCCCTGTCACCTCAGTGTTAAATATTTTCCTTGTCAGTAATTTAAAACACACGTCATAGCCAGCTAAGCCTGTACTTACAAGTACCATTCTGTTATTCTAATTATGGTTAATTTATGTTTCTCTGTTAACACCTCCTAATATGGGAGGGTGATGGCAACCAGTGTGACTTTGTGTTGCATGCTTTCTCAGGTTCTTTGGTTCATTATGGATCAGAGATAATCTGCATATTTGTTAAACGTTCATAGTTAATTAAGTAATCAGTTGGAATACATTGCAGGGGCATCGTCTCCACGACTTGTGGAAAAAACATCAGTTGGAATCTGTGCTCATGTCTGGACTAGGATTATGGCATTCCTTCTTACCCTTGTTACTCTCATGCAATCTGTTTCCTTCCGGGTGACTAAAAAACTTCCAAACTCTGTTTCGGATTCCACCCACAACATTCCTGACCTGACTGCTGAATCAATTCCAAACGAGGAGTTTCGGCCTCCATCACCAGCACCAAAGTTTACCAGGGTAGATCTTCTCTCATCTGCTTTGCAAAGGCTTGGTGAACTTGAGGAGAAGGTAGACATGCTACAAGCAAAGCCTTATGAGATGCCTCATGAGAAAGAGGAGCTACTGAATGCTGCTGTTTGTCGAGTGGATGCATTAGAAGCAGAGTTAATTGCAACAAAAAAGGTAATTTGATCTCTCCTCTGGGACGGTCTAGTGACAGAGTTAAATGTGAATGTAGTTAACTTTTAACTGTAGCCATGCTTTTGCTTCATTGAGACATTGACAAGCCCAGTATATCGGTTGACCTTAAACCTTAATGTATGCACTAAAACTCTCTAAGTTCTGATAAGTTTTCCCAATTAACACTTTCTTTAAAATTTTCTCCAAGTTGTTTTTATCAGGTCTCATTATTTCTTATCTTCTAATATTTCAATATTTTAGTGGATTTTCTGATGTTATGTTTTGGGGCATGCATATTTCATCTTTTAATTTGTTTTGCATTCCGGTTATATTGATGACTTAATTGTGATTGTATGCTCCTTCTTGAGTAGGCTCTGCATGAGGCTTTAATGAGGCAGGAAGAACTTCTTGCATATTTAGACAGGCAAGAACAAGCCAAGCTTCGGGTATGTTAAAGTTTTGCTTCTTTCGTCTGCACTCGAAATATTCAATTAATGCAGATTTTTTCTTCTTGCGCATGAAACTGAAAATTGTCCGTCTCTCTTGTGAAACAGAAAAAAAGGTCTTGCTGGTGAAGATGGTACTTGTTTTAAGAGATCTTTCTTGGTGATATGTTGTCTTGCTTCGCGTGTATGCTTGAGGTGTATCCGTGTATACAATATGCAGAATTCCAAAGATGCTGCTATTTCTGTTTATAATGTATCGTAAGTCTACATCATTGTAATTAATGAAAAGTATCCTTCAATGGAGCTTAATGGTCTTCTGCATCAAATGTTGTGTGTGTGCTGTTCTTGGATAATGTATTCATATATTTTCTAGTTATAATATGGAAAAATTTACCACATAATATATGTTATAAACTTCTTGATTGTTTGGTTTGGAATCGACAGTATAGAGCTCTAAATTGATGATAATTAACGAGCACCGGACTAAATCGATGCTTGGTAAACAAAATAAAATCCAAAAAGCCCAAGTTATTTTGTCATTACAATATCCTATATATGCTTCTTGCTCTGGAGGAATTCGATAATACCTTGAAGGGAGACTTGAGCATCATCACTTTTCATTAGCTCTCCAGCAACTTCAGCCGGTGTAGCTTCTTTGTGATTTAGCAACTCTTCAATATCTCCAAAAAGTGGGTGCTCTTTAATCTGCAAGTAATTGTACGCTAATGTCTTGAAGCCACTGAAGGTGCAGTAGGACATGTGCAGATGCAGGTCCATCCGGCCAGGTCGGAGCAAAGCCGGATCAAGTCGGTCCTTGTGATTCGTAGTGAACACTATGATTCTCTCCTCTCCACAGCTTGACCACAACCCATCAATGAAGTTTAGTAGACCAGAGAGGCTCACCTGCAAATGGCAAAGGGTCATTTTCGTTGTGAAATTTTGAAAAACAGGGGACTAGGATGGATTTATTACCTTATCCTCCTCAACAGTTTTGGGTTCATTTTGATCCGAGTCTCTGTTCTGCAACTCAACCGAGCAGTCGATATCCTCGATCACCAATATCGATCTGCTTTTCGTGCCGATCAGCAACCTTCTCAAATCAGAATTGCATTGAACCTCCTTCAAGTCCAAGTCAAAAATATCAAATTTCAGATAATTAGCCATGGCTGCAACCAGGCTTGATTTTCCAGTGCCGGGTGGTCCGTACAGCAAATACCCACGTTTCCAAGCCTTCCCTACTCTCTTGTAGTACTCCTTCCTCTCCCTAAACCTGTCAAGGTCCTCGATCAGTGTGTTCTTCGTCTCCGGGTCCAATGCCATGGTATCGAAATTTGCTGGATGATCAAGGTTTATGGAGCCCCAATAGTCTGTGCCATTGTAATCAATGGTATGAAGCTTCACCACCTTTCTCTCCTCTATGATTTTTTTATGCTTCTGTAAGATATAGGGCAAGTAAGTGCTCAGCACCATGTCTCTATGCTTCTTATGGAAGCTGATCTCCAAGTGTCGAACCTCAGACTGTGAGCCCTGGTCACGTTTGTTAAGCTTTTCGGTCACCAAAACCCACTTGAACTTGACCCCATTGAACGAATCAACGAGTTCTTGGTTCCTGTCTATGTTGACCAGCAACTGCTTCTCCTTTTCGGGTTTGTTGACTTTGATTCTTTGCGTTGAGGAAGAGAGCTTGGTGCCCAAATAGACGTTGGCCGCCTCGAACATCTGGTTGGGGGTTAGGCCGTCCAACTCGTCGACGACGACGGTGAGCTGGGACGACAGCTTTTTGAGGCGCGTGGAGAAGAAAGCTTGGACGGCGTCGGGGACGAGGTCGTTTGCGACGCTTTTAATGACAACCACGGACGCGGCGACTGAGGCAGCCACCGAAAGAATGGTTTTTGGGGACGGTAAGTTTTCATTTGAGCACCGCAGCATTCTTCTTCTGGTTTTTTTTTCAATGATAAATTGGGAGCGATCGAGACTAGGAGGGTTTTTGGAAGGGTTTACTTTTGGGTTTGCTTGGGGAGAGAGAACATCACAATTAGGAACACAGGTCGGTCGGTTCCTTCACTTTCTTTTGGGGTTTTCTTACTCTCCATTTTTAGGGGTGGAAGCCCTTTTTTTTATTTCAAGGCCCAACTAAAATATTTCAAAGCCCAAATAAAGCGATGGGCCCAAAGTATAGAAAACGATGTAAAAGCCCAGTTAAGGGACCCATATTAAAAAGTGGGTTTTTTTGCCCTTTTTGTTACTACAATAGAGTAAGTATCGTGAAAGTGAACGAGCAAAAAGAGATCAAATTAGCATGTAATTGTTTTCCTTTTTCTTAAAGAAAGGGAAATTTATTTCATTATTGTAAAGGATTAGCTGTCTGAAAGTGAACAAAATCTAGAACGTGACCATCTCTTCCAAAGTCTCTTTCTTCAAAAACGTTGGAAGGAGATTTCCTATCATGGTTTAGATGGCATTGATTTATGGACAAGACGGATAAGTTACCTTTGATTATTATTATTTCAAACTTCATTTGTATACATCAAAATCAAATCAAATGTCCATATACCAACGACCAATGATAATTCTGTCGGAAACCAACATACAATTATATATTCCCGTTGAATTAACACATGGGGCTTAACACATACACAGTCTCAATCACATTCATGGAAACCTAATCAAACAATAACAATAGGAGCCATTTTTTTCCCTTAATTATTTATTTAGCTCATCAGCGATCATTGAATTTTAACATGAAATAATACAACTGGGTATTATTGATACATGATGTTATATGGAACAGTAAATATAATTACATAATGGAACAGTAATTGTAATAACCATCTTCAGCAACCACATACCAAACATCGCATCTTTGACATGTCTTTGGTACGTAGGGAACAAGGCCAAGGCCATGGCCATCCTTCTTCTCCTCCGGCTTTGGAGGACCGATACTCACAACCGAAGCAGATTTTCTGAATTTCCTCACCTTATGAATGATTTTTACCGGATCGGCTTCCCCGGTTACTGTCACTGTATTTTTTGACGGGTCCAGGACAATGGAAGTTATCCCTTCTACAGTTGCTATTAACTTCATCACCTTTTTCCTGCACTTTGAACACAACAGTTCCACTGACACTACAGTTTTCTGCAGTACAAAAAAACAATAGAGGTCAGATCAGATCAGATCAGAACGGTTATTCCGTACTTCTGTGCTCAGAAAAAAAATAAATTCCATCTGAAAGTATTGCAGTGTGTCAGTGAAGGACGACAGTCAACAACTAATTACATGGCAGGAAAAGAGAGAGGAACTATAAATCACATGATGCAGACAAAATAGTCAAATGCAGGTAAAGAGTAGTAGAGATTGAACCTTAGACATAATCTTGATAAAGAATCTTCAAGCAATGATTGATAGAGAGTAAACTAGAGCAAGCTACTAATGAAAGAAAAGAGATCTAGAGGTGAGATGCTAGAAATAAAATGCTCTCTCCCACTATTCTGTTTGATTATATTTTCAGCATTTTGGATTTCTTCTATACTTGTTCAGTACAAAATGACTGTGTCAGTAGTTGGCCAGAAGTAAATGCCAGTCAGAAGGCTCTTAATTGGATCACCTATGCCCCCCCCAAATGTCCAATATACAATCAATGCAGAATTTACATTACCACATCCAACACTCTAAGCTAAAACACAGTTTTCCAAAATGCCCATCCTTCCCTACTAGTCTTTATCAAAGTTAAACAACATTTTACAACAAACTTGAATGATGATGGTATAACTCTGAATGTACAACTATATAGAAAATTTTAACAAGTTTTCCCAACAACTGTTTGTACAAATACTGTACACAGGTGTGTCAGTTTACAGCAAGTTTTAATTCAAGTAAACATGTTGATTGCTTGAGTACACAACTATTTTGAACTGACATTACCAACTATATGTGATTGTAGCATTAGGATGTCTGCAGAAAATAATGATGACCTGACATTACACAATGTCTTGGTCACTTGAGATATAGGAATGGCATTCAGTTTCTCATTTCAGCTTTAGTGGGCTCGGTTGAATGGGCAAACATGACCCACTTCTGGAACCTATTAATTCCTCTTTCTGTCCTACTTGAATCATCAACTTCAACTGGTTTAGATCCACCCACACAAAAAGATAGAAATAAGGAGAAGGAGAAGGAGAGGAGAGAGAGAGAGAGAGACTGACCTATAGACAGTTGAGGAGCTCTTTGTGCATCACATGATAAAGCCAAGTCACAGCCTTTATATTCCACATATCATCTACTAAGCTGATCAAAATAGTAAGCTTGATCGACCACAGTGTACAGAGTCTTCCATATCGGCCACACCTCCTGGTCTCCAGTATCAGGCTCATTGATTCTTCCAAATCATTTGCTGTTCGTGCTTTGACAATGCAATTACAAATATCAACTCTAAATCATACTTGGCAACTCAGACAGTTGCGGGAAATTTCATAAATTACTGCTCAGAATTAAATTTGATGGTTTCATTGTTCAAAACTGCAAGACACTTATGATTAAAGGATAAGCTGCACTATTTATGGGAAACCAGAAACACTTGGTTTGTTAAGGTTAACTCAAAACATATTATCGCGAAAGCTTAAAGAAATTGTAAAATACAAATTGAACCACTGATTACCTAAAAAACATTTTAAGAAAACAGAAGCATATGACAATGCAGTAAAAAAAAAATATATATATATATATATGGAAACTTAGAAAACATCATGATTAACTTGCTCCTTTTCTCCCTCTATAGTTGTATCACAAATTGATCCAGCTGTATGAATTAATTGGCCATGTGGGCTTTGATTGAATCACACTACAGTTAGTTGATACGTCACTATCCCTGTAGAGCCCAGAATTTTTTTTTTGTTTACAAGGGGGCTCAAATAGCCCAGACAAAGCTAAAAAAAAAACCAGCTATCTATTACAATTTACAAACAGAACTAGGATATCTAGTTCTACCAATGCCAGCACTATCATCCTTAAGCACCTGATCAATATGAGTAGGGGGTTGAGTCAAAATATGCAGACTAACTGCATCAAGAATGCTTCCCTTTGCAAGAATATCAGCCACAGCCTAGAAATTCTTTTTGATCAATCTCTCCTCATCTTTCATTAAACTCCATCAATATATTATAAACAAGGTGTTTCCCTCTTCCCTCCTTAAACTCCATTAAGGAAGCAAGGAACATGCCATGATTACACATGCATAACTTAACTAATTAATTGATTTTCCTCCAAATAGGTAGAACACAACAAAATAGTGTCCTGCTCTACATCATTAACAAGCTTACAGTGCAAAATACAGAAGTGACAGCCAAAAGCCAAGAAGTTTACATATCATTTACAATTCTTTTTTGTTGCACACAGCATTACAATTTTTGTTACACATAGCATAACAATTTTTTTTGTTACACATACTACAATTAGTGACAATAATAATATACAGAACAGACTATATCAAGTGACTTGCACTTACTCGAAATTTTTCAAGTAAAGCATCCTCCATTCCTCCATGGCATTGCAACTAATCTCAGTGTGCAGTTTGAAAAGCTTTGGTGCTTGTAGATTTATTTAGTCTTTCCTTAGTTTCCACCATTTCATTGTAGCAGCTTACAATCTTTTTGTCCAACTCATAATATTCTTCCATTTTCTTCAAAGATTTCAAATCCAGGTCAATGAAATACACCTACAAAATTGCAACACAGATAAGCTGTTAAGGATGATTTCCCCCACCAAGTACTTCAGTTTTCAACTTGAGCAAATTAACTGTATGAAGCTTTAAAGAATACAAGTATATGTAAAAGCAATTCAGCTTCAAAATGCTATAATTGAAAGAAATGCCATAAAAATCTCTATACCTTGTAATCAAAAAATTGGTTGGTTGATTCCAGGTACACATTATTATATGGAGATCCTGTACTCCCATCTTTCCTCAGTCTAAAACTAATCATCAAACTGCAGTCCTTTGCAGTGGCAGCTATCAAAAAATCCTTCACAATTTTTAAGCTTTCATCCATAGAGAGGGAATGCAATGAAGAATATCTGTTCGACGCTTTGTCTTTACCCATTTCACTACATACCATGCAAGGCTCAGAAATAATGTCATAATATGCATGGATAGCTCCATCTATGTCAAGATTATCAAGTTTCTGGATCTCCAGGAGCTGATCCATCACTCCAGATCTATGAACTGTCTCAGCAACGAGCTGTAGAAAACTCACTGTGCGCAAGCCATCACCTCCCTGAATGACACCCTTAAGTGCTGTTTCAAATTCACCCCCAATCACCAAATTGGTACTTTCTGCACCACCACCCAAGCCCCCAAATATTAGAGAACCATTCAAGAATACCCGGAAATTATTCTGTGGGGTGGCGAAGAGATCCTTGATAGCTTTATGTATTCTGTCCTTCGATCCAGAGAAGAGATCAAGTGGATCATATTCACTATATTCTGATACCTGTAACACATGTTCAGAATTAAACACGAAGTATAACAGTACAGCAACAGGAGTCGCTTTACTAAATCTTGTGCAGAAAAGATCTAACTAGATTAGACAAGATTCCCATTAAATAAATGGAACAAATATAAGCAATTCAATTCCTGTGTAGTAAATAATTTGAAGAACATAGTAAAAGAATACCTCTCCATCATGCAACTTCAGGGCTTGGTGCATCCTAAAACGAGTAATCCTCCGTTTAATGGCATTTCCTTCATCTATGAACTTGGAAGATGGGAGAAATCCACATTTTGGCTATTTTGGAAAAATTGAAAACAAAATAGGAATAATTAATGTATAAGTCGAAGGTCTTCTCATGTCTAGGTAAAGAAACAGAAATTTGCATGACATTTATAAACAAGAAACAGAAGGGAAACTAACGGAAAAGCACCTTTATCTCTACAGATATACAGGTTTCGCCTTCTTGAGTACCTGAAACGTACAAGGCATATTCACTATCACGCTGTCTGAAATTTACACTTAAATAAACACTACTGCTCAAATTATTTGTGGCGTGTCATGGCTTTCTCGTACAATCTTTAACAAAAAATTAACACAAAAAGAAAAAAAATTCTGGTAACATGTAACATGCTTCAGAAGACAAAATTAGATAGATAGGTGTGTCTACATGCTATTAGATACAAATTCCCTAGGACGCCAGGTACAATGCCATCTCCAGGTTTCTCTCCCTGCTTCTGTAAGTTGTAGTGTCTTATATCGTTTCTTAGAAAAATAAACGGCAGAGAGAGAAATTCTACGTGAAAGCAATCAAACCAGGCATGGAAAAACAAAACTTCGATCAAAGCCAAGACTATAAGTTCTTGGACTCTTAAACTGGACCAAACCATCACACAGATGACCCTATTTACATGACTAGCAAAGTTTGATGAGTGCAGAACAAACAGTTCCAAATGTTTAAGTGCAACACCAATGAAACTTGTAAATAAGAAAGGGTCGCTAATTACCACAAGGAAAAAGAGAATGATCAGACATGAGAAGCACATAATCACATTGTGTATCAACTTTAGCAGCATCAACTCGAGAAGCTGGGCGCTGACAGTTTACATTCTTCTCCACTGACTCCAAGAATTCCCGGGAAGCAGGGACACGCATCTGCCAAAATCCAACTTGAAGGTTAGAGAGCTAAACCATCATGTATACTTTACAACACTCATGCACTTACAGAGTAAAACCAAACGTATCAAGTATACTGCCTCAATACAGTCACACAAATAACCAGTTCTCAAGTATTGGTGTTTGGGAATCTCATAACAGCATTTATAACTTAATTCATTTTCACCCCTATCCTGGTTCCAGCCATAGAACTAACAAGGAGATTTTGTATATGTATGTGTGTGGAAAGCTACATACCCCAGAATCAACGTACTTGGAACCCAATAAAGGGAGCATGACATGCTTCACAAATAGTTGGCTAGCAAGTTCTTTGTTAGAGGAAGCTACAATGTCCTCCATGTCTTTCCACAATAGGCGTTCATGCATGGTTAATGCTGTGGGACTGCTCGAGCGTTCGGACCCATTCCTTGGAGCCTTCTGTATGCGCATTACTTTCCCAATCTACATAGACAAGAACACAACCATTATAAATAAGCTTTAATCAAGACCATAACATATAACTAGTAAGAATTTCACTCTTTCATGACCAAATTGTTTTGTTTTTCTTTGACCAAGTGCATAATTGCTGGTTCATACTAGTAGAGCTGAAAAAGGCGAATATGTTGTGTGAGTGTGCAATGAAATTATCAACATACAAAAGCTGGGGAGGATCCCTTGTGAGCGAGAACAAGATTAGCAGCGCCTTCGCCTCTGTAAACCCAATCAGCAGCGTCCTTTTTCTCTAAAACGACCTCCATTCACTGAGTTTTGATGGTGCTCGTCGTCACTGCAACACACAATTTCAGTTTTTATTTTCCTACTAAAACCAAAATTCTCAGTAGAAATCGAAATTGCAATGTACCTGATCGGCGTCTCCTGAAACCCTAAAAAGCCTTAGCTGGATACAACCCAGAGATCGCAGTGAGATGCTTTATAGATAAGAGCGGACAACGCAGACGAACAAAGTGACGACAGTGGGCTGGACAAGTCATACACTTTGTCAATAGGTGGCTTCGTCTTCACCTTCACGACTCGGCAAAAGTGTGATTCTTCTTCTCACACCTTTCGAGATAATCAATCTTCACCGCAATTCAGGTAGCTAGTATCAGAAGCGACCTAAACCCAAAACCCATCGCCAATTTTTTTTTTTTTATCTTCTTTTTCAAACAAAAATATACAACACTTGAGAAGTGGAGACAAAATACTTGGATCATTTGAGTGGGCTACTCGAACACCAACTTGGATTTCATTGGGCCTGACACCCAGAAGCCCACTTAGTGCTTTAACATTGTATGTGCGACTTTGGCCACCCATCTGAAAAGTTATTAAAGGTTACAGATTCAAAGTTGTTTCTCTCATATCTTATTATTAGTATTGATTCCAAATCATGGGTCTGTAAACTTTTGTAGTTAGTTGACATTCTTATATGCTCCAACCACTTAGTTTTGTTCTTGTACGATCGATTAGAATGCAGTCCACTTCTTAGTGTGTTTTTTGGCCAAAAGAAAAAAAAATTGAGAATAATTTTGCGGTAAGAAATTAGGGACAATATGGTTCTTGTCATTATTTTCGGGCCAAGATAACGACAACCATATCGTTTCATAAATAAATTGTAGACACATAGAGTTGCGTTAAGAAATTGTATATGCGTGAAAAAATAGCATAAGAATATAATTGCGTTAAGAAATTTCATGAGCATATAATTACTTTAAGAAATTGCTTTGTTATCTTCCTACAAATTGATAACGCATCAAGAATTAATCAAAAGAACATTTACGACCTACTACTTAATTTGGGTTGAAGGTCAATCACTTGGCAATAGGGTTTAGGCTGGTAAAGTGGTAATATGGATTCTCTAACTTCTAATTTCTAACTATGTGCGTGGCTCCCGCGTATTCCTTTCTTTATTTTGACTTAGAAGATTGAGGTCCAAAATATGAAAGTATCCCTTTTATTACTCAATAATGACAAAAGAAAAGTGTAACCAAAAAAAAATAATGACAAAAGAAAATGTTTAAGAATTTCAGAGTATGCAACCCTTTTAGGTAGTAGGGTACTAGCATATATGCATCTGGCATATCAATTGACACATTTTCAAAATCCATTTTATCGTGTAGCCACTTGGCTTCATAGGTGGGCGAACGTGCAGCTAAATTGACACATTTCCAAAGTCCATTTTATCGTGTAGCCACTTGACTTCACACGTGGGCGAACGTGCAGCTCTGATACCATGATGAAGTAATATGGGCGTCACAACCAAAACCAATTGACAATGGTTGGAGAGGCACAAATCTTTATAAACACATTTGCAAGATCAATTTTCTCCAATGTAGGACAACACTGTACATTCTCACAATTACAACTTGCATAATAGGATTAATTTGATCATTATTTATATTTATTAGAGCAACTCCAACATGTTTTCTAAAAAAATCTCTATTATAGAGACTTAAAAGTTAAAATCTCTATAACTTTTATACCGTATATCAAACAACTTATTTATCATATTCTCTATAATTTATTATCTATAATTAAATATGGTAATTTTTTTTATTTGAAAATGTATTCAAATAATTTATGGTGCAAATGAATATAATTTTGAAGAGAGAGAATAGAGAAGATCATTAAAGATTCAAATAAAATGTTTCCCTATAATTTTAGAATTTGCAGTAAATATAAGAAATTTTATTCTCTCTATTCACTATCTAAAAAATAGGGATAGTTATAGGGAAGCTATTTAAGCAAAAAAATGCTCATTTTTTCCTAAACTAGAGAAAAAGCAAATTATAAGGAACATGTTGGAGATGCTCTTATATATTACGTGGTAGTCTAGTTTATTTGGTATTCATTAATTGCTTATATAGTACGTATTTAGGGTTGAGTCATAGAATAGAATTAGGTTTAATTTGGCAACTGTTGGGAGTTAAGTTGCATGCGCACTAGTTTGTTTAAGTGTCTATTCGATTTGGATAAATATCCCAATAAAATCGATCTCTCAATAATTTTTCAAATGCGTTGCGAACAAATTAGCATGGAAAAGAATCATAACATTCGTTCAAAAAAAAAAAAAAAAAAAATTCGTTCAAAAAAGAAAAGAATCATAACACGTTTTTTTTCTTTTTTTGGTTACAATAACACGTTTTTTTGTCTGTCGAGAAGAAATCATAACACATTAGCCAAAAAAAAAATCATAACACGTTTTTAAATAAAGCAAGTAGCCAAGTAACAGGTAGTGAGAAAAGAGTCAAAGAGACTTACGTGATCACATGCAGCATAATTTAGCATATGCTAAATGCAACTGTACTATATATACCGATGGATCACTCTTGTGGTTCGATTCCCACTGCAATAATTGACGGTCACATCTGCAGTCCATTGATCCATTAATGAGCTTAGTACGTAGTCCATCCGATAATTAATTCCTATGCAATTTTGCCACCACTAAATAAAATCCCAAAGCATAAGTTCAGGGTTCTTCTCTAAAATTATGATGGACGTGCTATTGACTACACAGAACACGTAGTATTGATACACAACCACGTACTAGTACTACGTAGTAAATACGTAACAAGTACAACGTTGTGTGGTCGCTAGCTCTTATCTTTTTTTTGGGCATAGCCTGCCTATTGGTCCATTTTGCAGCATCCACCAATCATGATTAGTTGTAGGCAAAGGCTGGGACCCACCTTGCCTGACCAAATTGTTGGGACAATTCTTAAATGTTTTTTTTTATGTTTTCTGCACATAATTCAAAACAAAAATATATATTTTATAATTTTGGAACCTTTGGATTTCTTCTAAAATCAAATCCAACGGTTAATTGTTTTTACGAAATCAAATGACAATTTTTTTCAACTATTTTTTTAAAAATTCACCCAAAAATTGCAATAATACCTCATTCTTTCTTCTTCATCTTCCACACAAAAATCTCTCCTAAATCTCTTTTTTCATCATCTATTTTCATTGTTATTTAGGTCAATAATGTTAATTACGTATTAAAAAAATATATTGCCTATTTAAAAAATAGTGATGGGACCCATCTGCCTTTAATCCTAATTTTTGGTTTTTGACTATTTTTCCTTGCCAACCGGTGCAGATGCTCTTACATATGACTCTATGTATCTATAAATAGAGCACTACCGTTTACTCCGATCACCACCATCTTCAACAAGCACTCTTCTCTTGATCTCTTCTATTGTTTTTTCTTCTCGATCAGTTACACTTATCGATATGGAGGTGATGCAAATACTTCACATGAACAAAGGCGACGGCGAGACTAGTTATGCCAAGAACTCCAAACTTCAGGTAACATCGATCATTGGCTGATTTTTTTTCTGTACGTTGATCCATCTCTGTTACTTTATACCATTTTAATTTCCTACATGCACACATTAACTAATATAAATAAATCATCTATTTTTGTAGAACAAAATATTATCAATGGCAAAGCCAATCATCGAGGAAGCCGTACTCCAACTCTTGGAGTCGAATAATGTTATGCCAATGGAGAGTATGGGCATAGCGGATTTAGGTTGTTCATCTGGACCCAACACCTTGTTACTCATATCGGAGATCATGGACGTCGTGCATTCTAAACTCAGCAGGTCGTCATCGTCAACCGAGTTTAGAGTGTTTCTCAACGACCTCTTCAGCAACGACTTCAACAGCGTGTTTATGTCTCTTCCCGGATTCTACAACGAGTTGAGAGAAGACTATTTCCACAAGAGATCCTTGCAGGGCCCTAGCCCCAATCTCTTCGTTTCCGCTGTGCCGGGCTCTTTCTACGGCAGATTGTTTCCGAGGACGAGCCTGCATTTGGTGCACTCGTCCTCCAGCCTTCACTGGCTCTCTCAGGTTCCGGCGAGCCTCGACAGCACGGCCTTGAACAAGGGCAAGATCTACATTTCTAAGAGCAGCCCGCAATGCGTTTTGGACGCATACTCACTTCAATTCCAGAATGATTTTTCACTGTTTCTCAAGTCCAGGGCAGAAGAAGTAGTTCAAGGAGGAATAATGGTCTTGTCATTTATGGGTAGGCCAACCTCTGACCCAACATCTGAACAGAGTTGCTACCATTGGGAGCTCTTAGCTCATGCACTAATGAGCATGGTTTTAGAGGTACGTACGTATATACGTAACTCACTACTGCTTAATTGGCCGGGTACGTTATTAATTAATTAATAGCAACGTACAGATAGATTAACAAGCTTAATTAATTTATGCATATATATGGTTTGCAGGGTCTTGTGGAAGAGGAGAAAGTTGATTCCTTCAACGCTCCCTACTATGCCCCATGTGCAGAGGAATTGAAATTGGAGATAGAGAAACAAGGGTCCTTCGTAATCGAGCGACATGAAGCGTTCGAAATTGATTGGGATGGTGATGCTGATGTTCTCGATCATGAACATGATCGGACGGTAGCTAGTAGTGGGAAGCGAGTGGCCAAAACCGTAAGAGCGGTGGTAGAGTCAATGATCGAAACTCATTTTGGGAAAGAGATAATGGATGATCTGTTTCGAAGGTACGCGGAGCTGGTCAGTAGTCACTTATCAAAGTCGAGAACCAAGTATATCAATCTGGTTACTTCACTCGTTAGAACGGCTTGATTTTCTTTTTTAACGGCTTGGTTTGGTAGGATTTGGCTTCGCAATTTGTTGCTGACTCTTGTCATCAATACAGTTTCAGTCTTCCATATATTAGTTAATTAGTATAGAGTAAAAACCTCAAATGGTACCTGAATTATCGCGTAAAGTATTTTTTAGCACCTACGAATTTTTGTTATCTAATATGGTACTTGAACTATTGCGTCGTTACCTAATATGGTACCTTCATTACTTTTTCTGTTATTTTTGGGGGGCAAAATGGTCCGCACAACCACTAATAGTAATGATAAAAACCTCAAATTGTACCTGAACTATCGCATAAGCTATTTTTTGGTACCTACAATTTTTTTTTTACCAAATATGGTATTTGAACTATTACGCCATTAACTAATATGGTACATTTATTATTTTTCTCGTTAAATTGGCGTATGTGGCAAGTATTTGAATAGTTGTTGCTAAATAAGCTATGGGCAACACAACACGGCATTTTCTAAAGTAATTGTCATAGCTTATTTAGCAACAACTATTCAAATATTTGTCACGTAGGCCAATTTAACGAGAAAAGTAACGGAGGTACCATATTAAGTAACGTCGCAATAGTTCAGGTATCATATTTGGTAATAAAAATTCGTAGGTACTAAAAAATACCTTACACGATAATTCAGGTACCATTTAAGATTTTTACCCATTAGTATATTACAGAGTTTTACATGTTGTTCTCTCAATCTCTTGAGATTTTTATTTTGGTGCCCCACTCTCGGCTAATTAATATTTGTGATTGATCGATCATAAAGGAGTAAAAAAAAAATCAAACTTATAACTGTGAATTAAAAATCTAACAACTAATGTACGTATTCATTAATTACCTCAAGTGCATTAATGTTATACATTCCTACCTCAGTGCTAATACATGTTGTCCATTAATAATTTGGTGGCAGCACCATGATTATGTTTTAGAGGTAAATGAAAAGATACGAATGGGCAATTTGAGTGGATGAACCATTAAAACTCAACCATGCACTAAAAAATTTAATAATTATCAATGTATATAGCGCACAAATTGGAGGGTCTTAATTAAGCAAGCAAATTGTCGATCTGGTTTAAGCTCTACGTTGGGACCTTGACACCTTGTTTCAAAAATTACATCAAGTCATGTCGGCCAAAAATGAATTTCTTAATTTCTCCACCGTACACGTCTAGTCTCTCTTTGTTACAAATATGAATTCAATATTATATTGCTGATGAACCAAAATTTCTATATGATCATTCTACTAGCTCAACCTGCGCGCGGAGAGAGAGAGAGAGAGAGAGAGAGAGAGAGAGAGAGAGAGAGAGAGAGAGAGAGAGTTGTATAGCTAGGAATATAAGATCTTATGGCTTCCATTTTGCCTGGAGAAAATGATTGCTTTTCTTGTTGCGCAGGGCTAGTTGTGTTAGTTGCCTTAACATTCCTGGTTTATCAAATCATGAAGCCCCTGCTTCAGTTCTACCCTCAACAAGAACCAAAGCTTGATATTCCTCCTGGCAGTCGAGGATTACCGTTGATTGGAGAGACCCTACACTTCATGGCTGCCATTAATAGTGGCAAAGGGTTTTATGAGTTTGTTCGACTACGCCGCCTCCGGTAACACCTACTCAATTAATATCTAATTTGCATTTTTATACGTAATTACTTATTCTCTACATTTTTTATAATTTAGATTAAGAATCTGACAACATAACATCATACATAGATACGGCAATTGCTTCAAAACCAACATATTTGGAGGAACGCATGTCTTTGTTTCGAGCACCGAATCCGCCAAGGCAATTCTAAACAATGACTCTGAGAAATTCGGGAAGAGATATATAAAGTCTATTGCGGAGCTAGTGGGAAATCATAGCTTGCTTTGTGCTTCATACCAACACCACAAACTACTTCGTGGCCGAATAAGCAATTTGTTCTGTACAAATTCTCTCTCAGTGTTCATCAAACAGTTTGACCTACTCATTGTTGAAGCTCTAAAAGGCTGGGAACATAGAAGCACTGTGGTTATACAAGATGAAGCACTCGAGGTATATTTAAAAAGCGGAATTAATTTTTGTAGCCAGGTCACGTTTGCCAAAAGCCCAAAGCATGAAAGAAAGGTCAAATGATGGTTTCAAATATATATTTTTTTCTCATCTAAAAGACTATCTCCAAATATTCAAGAAAATGTTCTACGTACGTACAATCCTACTGCTCATTAATAATGCTAGTTATTTTTACTAACTTAAAATAAATTGACATGTGAATATATAGATATGAGAATAATATTTTGGCTAGACATTGTTCATCAAAATGAAACTTTATTTTATTTTGACTTAGAATATGACGTTGTATCGATATTACTTAAATGCTCAGATTTGAATTTTATTTTTAAGCAGATTACTGGCAAAGCCATGTGTAAGATCCTGATAAGCATGGAAAGTGGATATGAATTAGAGGCGTTGCAGAAAGAGGTGGGCAATGTTTGTGAAGCAATGCTAGCATTTCCTTTGAGGTTACCCGGGACTCGATTTTACAAGGGTCTTCAGGTAAAGCTCTCTCTATTCAAATGAGGCCCAAAATGGTAAATGGGCTTGTGTATTCGATCCCTAGCTAGCCTTCACTGATTATATGTTTCAGGCCAGGAAGAAAATCATGAGCATAATTGACAAGGCAATGAGTGAAAGGAGAAGAGGGTTAAAAGCTAATGAAGATGATTTTCTACAACGACTTCTGAGAGAGGAAGCAGCAGCAGCTGTCGGCCATGGGCTAACAGACGAGGAGATCAAAGACAATATATTAACCATGATAATTGCAGGTCAAGATACTACAGCCACTGCAATGACGTGGATGGTAAAATTCTTAGGTGAAAATCCAGAGGTGCTTCACACTCTTATGGTAAAATTCTTAAGTAAATGCATGCTTGACTAGCTAGCTTAATTTGTACGTTGTTGATTTCTTGTTCGATTTTTTGTGGTTTGATTGATTGTAACGTACGTACAGAAAGAACAGGTTGACTTGGGCAGAAAAACTTGGTCAAAGTCATCATCGTGTCTAACACTGGAAAGTATTAACGAGATGACTTATGCTTCTAAGGTAGAAGCTTAGTGACGTGCATATATATCTTGAAGACTTGCTTGAGCTATATATATATTTATTAAAAAACTTAATTATATTTAATTGATTAATTAGTTGAACAAAGGGTATGTGGTGTTTGTGATCGAATTAGGTAGTGAAGGAATCCCTAAGGTTGGCTTCGATCGTGCCTTGGTTCCCGAGACTAGCTCTTGAGGATTGCGAAATGGAAGGTTCATGGAATTTCATTATGCATATATATTTAATTATATGTCTCATTTATTTTATTAATTGTTTATACTTGATAATTAATTTCATATAATGAAACTTGGTTAATTCGTATTAGTTAGCATGCATAATTGATCGACATGGTATGTGTTTTGGTTGGTGAAGGATTTAAGATGATGAAAGGGTGGAATGTGAATGTCGATGCTAAATCAGTACACCTTGATCCGACGGTGTACAGCGATCCCAACAAGTTCAATCCCTCGAGGTTTGATGTAAGAATCATTCGATTGATCGCCAGCTAGCCTTATATATTGATCTTGTTTTAATAAAAATTAACATGAATTAATTAATTAATGCAGGATGAATATTCAAAAGTAGGAGGAGGATACAGCAGGTTCTTAGCTTTTGGGATGGGAGGGAGGACATGTTTAGGGATGAACATGGCTAAGGCTATGATGCTAGTCTTTCTTCACCGTCTCGTCACTACTTACAGGTCACTATCTCCATCTCAACTTCTATATCTATATATGTAGCTAGCTTTTCTTTCATTGTCATTGAATTTGAAACCTGTCTACTATTCAATAATCAACATGCATGGAATATTAATTGAAATGTCAAAATGATTCGGTACTCGGTAGGAAAAAAGAAGATAATACTTATCAAGGTTTGACACTCGATCCATCTTAGTGTACGTGTGTTTGTTCATTCATGCTTCCGAATAGTAGCATGTCAAAGATTAATATGTTTGACTTCTTTATCAAATTAAGTTTGGACTTCGTCGCTCCTTACAAATAAATGACGAGGAGCAATTATTGATCAATGTGAAGTTAGCTCACACATGAACAACTAGTACTAAGAGATTAATTAATTAATTTATTTTTGCAAAAAAATTACAAGATGAATTTGAAATCACTGATCAGGTGGAAGGTGATGGACCAAGATTCAAGCATTGAGAAATGGGGGCTCTTCTCAAAACTAAAAAGTGGCTGTCCAGTGACTGTGACTTGTATCAACAAGGATGCCATACTTTCTACTTAATAATTAGGCGCGCATGCTGGGTTTCTTATTACTATTAATTTTCATCTTCAAATAAGTGTAATTTCAAAATAATATAAACTCGATTCTTACATATCTATATATAATTTGCTAAAAGCTGAATTGAAGGTATCAATATTTCAACTTATGTTTTGCATTGAGGTTGATTCATGGAACAAAAACTCGATCGTCTCCTTAATTCCTTCCTAATTAATTTGGGTTTTGGACAGAATCGATCAAAACCCCTCTAACGTATATGTACATAGGGCAAACGACAAGCTAGGACACCAAATTTGACCCTAGAATCTCTTATCTGTCTGTCATCCATTCTGAGAATTAATATTTGATTAGTTTTTGATAAAAATAAATGTAGGGATCAAAAGACAATAGAAGGTAGCTGCTTAGTCAAATTTAGAGTTAGGGCAGGAGACCAAGCCAATTAAGTCCCCATTATCATTTTCTTTATACAAGCAAGCAGCTAGGAACTTCTTCCCTCTGTACGTAGGAGCCAATGTCCCTAAACTGCATGTACCAATTGACCTGAACGGATGACACCCCCAACTATAGCACGTACATGGTAAAACTTGTCTCTAGTCGTTTCATTTTAATGCTAGATAGAACCAAAATTATCACTTCCGCCCTTCCAATCTCACATGACATATTGTTTTCGTTGTGATTGTAACATTTTTATCGACACTGACGCGAATTCGGCCCTAACACTTTCACTTGTTCTAAATCATTTTTCTCATTTGGAACGTATGTTTTATTCTGTATACAAATAATTATTCTATAAGAATTAGGTTCCTCTTCAATATTCTTCATTGTGTTTTTTCATTCTTTTTTGTAATTCGGTGGAATATTTTTCTGCAGGTCATGTATTTCTCCAAATTAATTGACTTGTTTCTTGGATTACATGTCACATCTTTAATTATATCTTTCATCTAAAATGTTAATTAACTACGTACGCATACAATGAGAAGCTCTCCTATCAATTCATTCATCTACTTCACCATCTCATGCATGCTGCACTTTTTATTTTCGTTGTTTAGCTCTAATTAATATAAGGAATTGTAAGGCAAACTACGTTATTTAAATTCAGACAGTGACCTAGAAAATTCATTAAACTAAAGCATATATAACCTAACTTTTTTTTTTTGGCTAATACGTACCTAACTTAATGAACCAATTATGCACATGATCTTTAACATCGACACTTGGAAAAGTTGGCATAAAGACCAAGCGTTTGGGTTTATAACTTTATATATATATATCTTAAAACCAAATGCATAATGTCATAGATTGTGGCCATAAATCTTGTTTTGAGTGTGATTTTGTTACATTTTCAGGTTGCGACGTTGCATGAATTATATTATTTCTTCTCTTTTGTGACGCATGCATTTTAATGTTTGTGATATTGACTTGTCCAACTATATGAATCCATGCATCTCCCCTCTTCATTTGTTTAAAGAATTAATAAAGCTCCCATAATTGTCAGTTAATTGTCACCAAACTAAACGCAATCTATGAAGTCCTATATCTCTGTTAATCATGAGAATAAGCGTAGAAATTATATTTTGAAGAACGATTATTCAGAAGATCGATTTATGGTCATCGCTATTTCTTTACAATGGGGCGATAAGAAAAACTCATCAACAATCTTGTTTTAAAAAAGATGGTTGATGCTTATAAAAGTTATATATTGTTTAACTTATTTAAGACATTTAATCGAACACATTATTCTACCATTAAAATAAAATAAAATACGCAATTCTTAGACAATTTCATATATGATAGAAAGTGTCGAGTAGAAGTGACTAAAAAGTAGATTTATTTTTCCAAAGAGAAAAAAAGTAGGCAGCAAATTACCAAAATATAGAATAATTATGGGGGAGGGGGGCGTGTATACAGCTATATCTACACGTAGATGCATCCATATAAAATGATGGTTACTGCTGTACTGATAACGATTGAGTTGTGGATTGGAGGGACAAAGATATTCTTGCTCAATTGTTTTGTGTTGCTAAATTAGTATATATGTATATATACAAAAAGAAGAACAACTAGATGATAAAATAAACAACTTATAAAACTGGAATTGCTCCAGATCAATAATGTTGGAGTTTTTAACGTTTTTTGCTACTGTTTTCAAATTGTTGCGAAGTTGAAAATTAAAGCTAGCTGGAATGGATGATCCAATCTAACACACATACACACACGGGTTCTTGATTTTGTGGATGGGGTTTCTGGTTTAGGGGTCACTGTACGGATGGAGTGGGTTGGCCAACCAAAGCAAAGCAAAGCAAAGCAAAATAATTGAAACAAGTGTTTAAACGTAAAAAGCACCACCACCAAACACCAGAGTGTTGGTGGTTTGCATGGTGCATATATAGAGAATTCATGAACAAGTTGTTAAAGTCTCAAGAGAAAGACTAATGTAAAGGAAGCCTCTTTTCGATCTTTATGGCTTTTGGAATTTGGCTCTTGTTCCAGCTAGTGCTAATATCAAGTGGATAAGAAGCAAATTGCTTCATTGTAAAGAAGCCTAGCTAGCTCTCCTAATAATTATGGAGTCCTAACAATTACGAATTGTACTCCCACACCACACCAAAGGGAATTGTTCTCTGCAACCACCACTAAATAACAAGCTAGTCTCTTCTTCTTTTTTTCGATGGGTCTCCTCCTAAACCACTGAAGATAGATGAGATTGACAAATCAAAACTTGAAAACATCAAAGAAGAAATGGACTTAGAAAGTTAAAGGCGTGTAACTCAACAAAGGATATATTATGTGTCATTTGAATAGTTTAATTATTACTCTTTGAAGTATTTTATCAAACATGTAAGTTACGTTTATTTTAAAAAAGACTAATTTTATATTTTTATAAGAACTTAGAAGTTAAGTTAAGGGCATATATGTACAAATTTAACAAAATATTTAAAAATTGGAAAAATATTGTGTATTGTGTCGTGTAAATAATTTGTTATTGTTTGAGACATTTTATCAAACATGTAAAGTGCATCTAAATTATAAAAAAAAAATAACACTTAATTTTTCGAAGTCAAGTACTTGATATCATATCTATGAGATCGCATGAAGTTGCCCAATAGAACATGATGGATGAAATATGGGGTAGTTAGTGGTAACTTCTCCATACCTGCACTACATCATGCCAGAACTGCTTTAGAAATCACAATCCCAAAAGCGAGCTTTAGAGAGATTGACAAACTAGCCAAAGCTTAGTGTAAACGTAATCATGAGAGACCCAAAATGGTAGACATGCGGGCAATTACCATTAATACTTTAATTCAATAGAATGCCTAAAGTACACAACAAAGTGACTTTTTGCAAGAAGAAGATTACATCAATCCCATCGAGTCTGGTAAATCATTCCCTATATTATTAGCTACTATAGTTTAGTGCTTGCAAAAAGCCACAGAATTCGGCTTGAAAAGTAAAATTCAATCATATATGTGATAATCAGCGCAATTGTAAATTCATTGCTTGAGAATAGTAAATTCAGGTCAAAATGATGATGAAGCAACTGTGAAATTTACAGCATTGTCTCACAAATTGTGTAGAAGAAGCATATATTGATCTGAATCATTTTTACCTAAAACCAAGGCACATCAAACCGACCCAACACAAGTATATCCCCCTTCTTTTCTTCTGACAAACCAATCCAAGGGATTTTTTCTTTGTTTTGAGTCTCTAGTTTTTGTTCTTTTGCTTTTGAAGTCTTCTCAAAATACATTTTGCCCCAAAACTGAGGCAACTTTTAAGCTCCAGTCATCTTGACCATTGACCTTTGTTTTGTTTCTAAAACCAGAATATTAAGTGGTCTGTTTCTGATTACAAACAACCAACAACTCAACGTATTATTTCTGTCAGTTTGGCTAATCGAAATTGACCAAATTTGGGGATTCCAAGTCTGGCATGTAAGATCACTCTAGTTCATTCTCAGAATCTCACAGCATCATTCTCTGAACCCTAATCCAATACAACCACTATTTCATAGTTACTCCCATGGAAGATAAGATACTGAGAATGTAAAGATCAAAAAGTACACAAAACCCATAATTACATTAAAATCTACCAAAATGCTCAAACTCCTCCATAGAGTTGTAATCTCTGAGATTGAGACAACAGGAATATACATATAGCATCATGATGATGATGGTCTCTGCTAATTAAGCCTTGTAAAACAGGCACATATATACTAATTTGTACCACATTGAAATTACCAGCCTCCTACTTATTTAAACTTTTCTAATCAACTGATCGAGCCAACAACCTCTGTTTTGTTCATATTATTGGATCTTTCCTCAACTCTTGCATCTGAATAAACTTATTGGAAGTAATGAAAAGCTCAATCCGGCGTTGGAACTCCTCATCGGTCAGGTCCTCCACCGAGCTCCGCCTCGCCGACTCTTGGCCGGTTTTCCGGGGCATATATGTTTCCGATCGCTGCAAATCCCTCTTAGGCTTGCCCTCCTCCTTTCCCTTCTTCTCGAAACTCTCCGACTGTGTCCTCCGGTAACGCTTCACCTTCTCGCTTTCCTCCACACAACTCGAACGAATTGGACGGACCACCAGTTCAGTTTCAGTAACCGGTTCGTCCTCACCAACCGGCAGAGATTCCACATTCACATTCTGATCATAGGATTCGGTTCCTTTAAAATTCGATACTTCCTCCGGCAACGGAGTTGTCTCTGTAACCGCCGCCGACTCATATCCGGCGGCGATACTCCGGCGAGAATCGCAGCATCCGATTTCTTTGTCCTTCACTAAATCCTTCGGCTCCGGAGTCGACTCGGCGACTAGGTCACTCCGGCGAGAGTCCACGTTGGCGACGTACTCGCCGTAAAGATCGGGCTCTGTAACTGCGGAGTTGCCGCCGCCGGTAACGTTTTTTCCGGACAAAAGGTAAGTGACGAGAACCAAAGCATTGAGAAGCAAAAAAACGCAGAGGTTGCTGCGGAAAACGGCGGCGAGGAGTTGGCGGGGGGCGTTGCCGGAGAGGGCGTAAAAGAGCGGCGCGAGTGGGAGACAGGCCTTGAAGAACCACCGCAAGTTCTGGCGCCACCGGTAGCGTCTCATGGCATTGGCTTTCTCAGCCTTGACACTGTCGAAGACTTGGAGTGAATCCATATATGATTTCAAATGACAGAGACAGAGAAGAAAAAAGTTAATTATGGGTCGGAATTTGGATCGGCGTTTGGTATTGGTGGTGTCAGAGAATCGAGGAATGCCTTAAATGGTTTCGTCTCTCTCCGTCTATTGGATTGTGATTGTGAGGTTTTGCCTCTTTTTATAGAATATAGAGCGAGCTCAGAGATAGATATTATTTGGATTTGAATATTGGATCATATTTTATTTGCAAGAAAAGGAAGTTAATAATAGTAAGGAGAATCAATCATGTACAGTAAATCGGTAATCTTCTTAAAAATTTACTTTCTAGATGGTAAATTCTAGTCAAGCTGTGAGGCAGTGACTGACTTAGGCGACCCCAAGACCGGACAGTCAAGCACGCTATTGATAAATTCCACAGCACTTATTCAGTCAGATTCGACGAGGAAAATCAATAACACAAGAGGCGATTTTTCCATCAATTATATATCATTGTTTTCAAAAATAAATACTGTACTTAATTTCATTTGCTTGCAAAAATTAAGAAAAAAATTTACAAAATATTTATTGAATGTGTGATGCTGCTGCTGTTAGTTGAAAAGAAAAGAGGGACAAAGTTTGATTGAGCTACGGAGACGATGAAGATGAAACCCATGAAACAAATTTTGATTTTTGTTTTATTGGCGAGAAACCCATGAAACTTGTAAGCAAAGCAAAAGCAAAAGCAAAAGCCAAACCCTCCACACAAAATAGTAAAATTGTACTCCACGTGTCACGCCCCAGATTTTGACATGTACTTTATGGAAGCAAATCTCTCATATCACATCGATATTTGATACTTGTAAAGATGGAACCAATACCCTAAAATCACCCACCAAATCAATATATCTTCATCAATGTTGACATATTAAATCCCAGTTTTAAACCCTGATTCATTCTCATTAGTTGAAACAAAAACTGCTTAATTATTGCAAGCTTTCCGCTTTCAACCACAAGTGATGTTTGTTTATCAGAACAAGTAATTAAGATTAGGTAATGGACGTGTTTAAATATTTCTTGGTAAAACTTTACGGTTGGATTCATGTGTCCCAGAGGTTTTGTAATGAATCTTTTAGGGTTTATTTGTAGGTCCACCAACACAATTATGAAATAATGATCCTCATCCGTAGCCAACATTGGATGGGATCATGTTTCTTTGAAATCATGCTCCTTAGTCTTACCACTCCCTATTATAATGTAATTTTCTTTTTCTAATTTGCTGTCATTTTGTTTCTCTAATCCAACACCTTAGTTAACAATAATAATAATAATAATAATATTTTTTTTTTTTCTAACATAGATTGATTGATTAGGGTTAATCTTATCTAGCATAGATTGAAATTTGGACATGCCAATCCCCAGTTTTTGGGATGTAAATTCACCAATATATGTGTTTGAGCCAAAATTAACATTTTTTCAGCTTTATTCATATTTGATGCAGCCCATGGGCCGAGACTTGCGGCCTTAATATCTTGGAGATATTCTCTCAGTAGATTTGCTTCGTATCTGCCTTATCTCTCAAGGAAACCTAATTAATCAAGGTTATTGATTAATGATATCAAATCCTATAAGGAAAAGAAATCTGTAATCCTTTGTCGACAAGGGAACTACTAACCCTACTAGTATAAATAAAGGGGTTTAGAGAAATCACAGGGACATACATCTTTACAAGCAACCTTTGCAAAACTCAAAGCCTCCCCGGAGCATCCTTCAGCAACCTAAGCCTCTCCGGAGCAAACTTGCATCTTTACAGCGAAGCTAAGATCACGCCTTAGCAAAATTCTCTTCTTCTTCTTCCCAATTGTTAGCTCTGCTTTCTCACCCCGTGAGCGAGTATCGACTTTTGTGTTCACCAAGGATCACTTTCGAAGCCCTAGACCCCGTTTAGGCCTTTTATGTACGGACCTTGACAGAGTTAGTTCTCTCTCTGTCCACATTCGCTTGATTCAAGAAGCAAGTTTGGAGCGCATCTTCTACAACAACGTACCCCGTGGTACTGGCACGCCCGCACTCTACAAAAGAGACTGTTTGACTCTCCCCTGCGGTTTCCAGCGCAAACAATATGTACCAAAGATGGAAGAACCAGCTCGATTCTTAATTTTATACCCTTTTCCTTAGACTTTATTGTAGAATGTAAATGCATGATATCTTTTGAGATTGAAACAAAACTCACCAAAAAAGAAAAAGAAACACAAACAAGATCATCATCATCATGATGTACTCTAAGAGTGGCTTTTGTTTGAAAATGACGGAGTTTAGCACTTAAGCTGTTTAAGGTGAACATTGGTCTCTAGCAGAAGGACCAAATGTGAAGGAGGCAACCAAAACGGGCCACGTCTCAACTTGACCCCAGGGCCTGGACAATTGGAGTATTATATAGGTTACTGTTACCTATCTCCTTCATGTCAACTTTTTAATGGAAGCAACAAAGTAATGAAATGAGACATAATTCGTCTTCTTCTTCCTCTTTTTTCCTTTTTGGCAATATGAGGCATAATTCTTTGGAGTACCATTACATCCAAGCTCTCTCTTCACAGCTTTAACATACATCTTTTACACGTGGTGATTGGGAATCAAATATATATATGTTTAGTTGCAGGATCTGAGTGGTAAACTAAATTGATTGTTGGGCTCAAATATACCCTTAAAGTTTCGTAAGTATTGGGCCCAAGCTTATTATGAGGCCCGTGGGCCATCTACCGAGAACAAGCATGAAGCATTTCAAATATTGCGACACGTTGGACGTTCTGAACTATCGAGATCTGAATTCAACAATATCGGTTACGCAGGCATGTTCATGCTTATCAGAATTCAGATGGACTAGTTTGAATGAACATCTTCAATTGTAGTACGTAGATGAATGTGATTAACCTAAAGGAAATCGATCCACTTGTCAATGTTGACGACAATTGGGTTATGGATAATCACTGCATTCAGCCCTATAAATAGCTCCAAATCATGGCCCCAGGAACTAACTCAGAGACCCTGTCTTACACTTTGAGCATAAAGATCATAACCAAAAATGGCTAAGCTCCTCTTTTACCCCATCCTCTTTCTCTTCCTCCTGCTTGCATCAACTGGTAAATTTTCTTCCCTATAGCTTTTTTTGTGTTGTGTGGGTGTTTTGTGTGCTCAGATTCGTAATGTGAGATGCAGAGATACGAATGGTGGAAGCAAGAATCTGTCAAAGGCGGAGTAAAACATGGTCAGGGTTATGTGTGAACACTGGCAACTGCCACCGTCAGTGCAGGAACTGGGAAAATGCTCTGCGTGGAGCTTGTCACGCTCAATTCCCAGGATTCGCATGCTTCTGCTACTTTAGATGTTGATTGTTTATCAACTACAGCAGTGTCTCTAACCTCAAAGCTTTCATCTCCAGTTACTTGTATGAATAAAAAAAAGCTAAGTTAGCTTAGTTCCCGCTATATAAGTCGGCCTTATATGACAAGGGTTGTGCAGCAACACCATCAATACTTCGTGCACTCTGTTTAAAATTAGCAGCATAGTAATACAACTGCAGAACTACTACTACTGTTAAAAATAAGCAGCGTAGTAACACTACTGCAGAACCTAGTACTACTGCATTAAAAATAAGCAGCATAGTAATACTACTGCAGAAACTACTCCAGTTCAAACTAACCGAACCATAAGCAGGTCATTGAAACAAGAACACCTGCAATTAGCATACAAATATTCTCCAAGAGTCCTATATATAATGCCTTTTCCCTTGGCTGCATAAAGTTCCCCAGCACCATAATATTAAAGTCCTATCACTATTCATCATATTTGTACTGTATAGTCAGATATAAACAGCACTTAATTGGCTTTCCTGCTTTCCCAGGATTCCCAGTTTAATGTAGCTTCAAGCTATCCATATATGACCAACAATGGGTATGCTTGAAAAATTGGAATAAATTAAAGAAAGAAAGCAATGCATGCTCTCAACATTGAACTAAAACAGATATTAAGAGCAACAAGCAGAGAATCATAAAAGGCATTGAAATTGAATTCTATTCCATTTCACAAAACACATACTTGCATTGCAAGCTTCAATTTAAGGTCAAATGGTAGAAGAGCATACATAGTTTGTTGTGGTTCTACTTCTTCTTGCCTCCTTTACCAGCCCCCGATTTTTTCTTAGAGGGCAGAATAATCTCTCCTTTGAGCACAGGAATCTCCATAATCTCATTCAGCCCTCCGTACTTCTTCCTGAACTTCTCGACCTGGTCGTCGTCGACCAGCAGACCGGACCGGTTTCCGAGGTAAAATGGGTGGTTGCCGGACCACACGTCCACCACGTACTCCTTCTGGGTCCCACCGGTGGTCATCACCAGCTCTCCTTTGCAGTACACCTTGGCGTCCTCGTAGAACTGCGGGTGTATCTCCTTCTTCCTGCACGTCACCACAGGCCGGAAATTCCCAACTCCACCACCGCAAACCTGGAAAAAAAAAAGGAAAGACAAATACGAAGAATTAAGCATTCAATTGGGGAAATGAAAGGCGAGGGCTTTTGGGGAAATTCACCTTCTTGGGAGGGAGGACTGGTGGGCTGGACTGTCCTTGGAGGAATGAGTTGGTTAGATTGAGCGCCATTTCTGTGTCTGGGAAGGACGGAGACGATGATGGATGAAGAAGAAGAAGAAGATGAGGTTTATGTGGTTCTGTGAACGAACTTACTGAATTACCCCCTAATTTCTAATGGATAATGGTAGCGGGCTTGTGGGCTTTCTTGTAATGTTAATTTACATCGTGGGCTAAGAAGAGAAGATTGGGCTTATAGTCGCACAGTTGTTTCCATTATTATTATTGGACTCGGTCAATATGGAAACCTTAACCTACTCGATAGTCGATACCATGTGTAACTGAAACAAGTCAACAACCATGAACCATGATATGATCGATATGATGGTGGTGACTCACAAAACCTTTGCCCTATTTCAGGACTATGTTTAGCTGCCACGTGTACGGCTCCAGATGCTAACCTCCACTGCAAGCTAGCATGGCCAACTTGAGCTGAACAAGGGGATTAAAGTGTGTTGGCCCTTTGCGTTTGTGTGTTACTTGCTTGGCCTTGTGATAATTAATTATCATCATGTGCCAGCCACCATGTGATTGACGCTGCTTGTAGTGCTCATAATGCACCTACATATTTCTTTCTTTCTTTGGGTCCAACAATTGGCAAATCAGAAAAGGCAAACAAAAGACTACAAGAATGCTTATTGATAGGCCGGGCAATAATATATATGGTAGGTTTAATTTCTGTATTATCTACACAATTCTAGTATCAACCTTGACGTCATGTTCAAAGTCCCCAAACTTGTAAGAAATGTAATAGGAATTTCTCTTCATTCTTGAGACCAAACTTGGCCGCTCAACGAGTCAATAGCATATACTCGGACAATTAAAAAGCTTTAATTTCTTATATCGATCGAGTAAATTTTATTTATTTCAAAGGAAGCTTGAATAGATTTGTTTGTTGGTCATTAGTTTAATAGATTTGATCACAGAATGTCGACCTATCTGACAAATGCACAGAGAGATACAATTATTTTTCATGCAAAATGCAGAAACAGAGAGAGGTACACTGATTACTGAAAATGATTGAGTATGTGAAGCACATGGGGGTGCACCAATATAAGCCGTCCATTTCTCTACGGTTCATATGCAATGTGGTCGCTTTCAAGTTTCAACACTTGAAGAGTTGAAGTCCACATCGTCACTAACGTTAATTTTTGCAACACTAGAATCAATTGCATATGATTTTCTTTTGTTTTTGTACAAAAACGTACGTGGCGGGAGAGACAGCAACTGCAGTATAGTATAGTAGCTGAGTGATCAGATTAGACTACATAATTAAACCAAGATTATTCTAGGAGGAAATAAAAAGCCATTTCCTTTTCTTTTTTTTTATGAAAGATGTTTTTTTTTTTTAACAGTTATGAAAAGATGTTGTCAAATAAATAAGGAGTGTTTCAAAATGCCGATTGAGTTGGAGAGCTAGCTAGACCGTTGAGTCACTCTCAGGTACTCTTTATATCTCTGACTATGGCAATGTGGCATTATTGAGAATTGCTAGGTTTTTGGAATTGAGTTGACTACATATCGAACACTATTATTAAAAGAAAGGCTTTATATATATATTGAGATTTTCCTCGTGACCTCTCACTCTTCTTCACCAATCCCCACCTTCATCGATCATCAGCCTCATTGCTCCGGCATTCACTCTCTTCCACTTGCCATTTTTGGCTCTCACCAGAAACCCACTTTGATCATTTTAAGCTCTTCTCAAACTCTTGGTGTTCACAACAACGCTAGAATCATCAAACCTTTCATCTTTTTTGGCTTCTGGGGTGGGTTCACTCCTGATTTTCTATTAATAGAATTTTTCTGATCCGGAAATTGCTCAGTTTTGCCTCCGATCTGGACCTTTCTTTGTTTTATGTCACTTTTGTGAAAAGTGCTTCCTCTTGTTTTACATAAAGCCGAATTAGTGTAAACCATTTTTCTGAGATTCCTCAACTTTGCATTTAGAGAAATAAAATCTCTGTAAAGTAGTCTGCTTTTTTCACAATGGATTCTTGCTGTGCCACTCTGAAGGCTAATGCCCTTCCGGTTAAAGTCAGAGAAGTCGGTCTTAGGAACCAATGCACTGGCTTTTGGGGTGAGAGTATCAGGGGGAGTCTGAAAAGCAGAGATTCGAGTACCCAATTATTCAAAAGCTTGAAATCTGAAAGGAGAAATAGAAAGACTAAGCCTGGTGTAGCACACTCTATTCTTACCTCTCCTGATATCAACCAGGATAATGTGGTAAGTTCATTCAATTATTAACATTTGAGAATCGAAGGGCTTCGGTTTTTATCATTTGGGTATATTGAGGATCACTTTGCATTTTTTTTTTTTTTTGGTTTTGGTTTCAGACATTTCAGGCACCATTGTTTGAGACTCCAAAAGCTGACCCAAAGAATGTCGCTTCCATCATTTTGGGTGGAGGTGCTGGAACTCGCCTATTTCCGCTCACCAGCAAAAGAGCCAAGCCAGCGGTAAGATATCATTCACTACTTTTTAGTGCAAAACAGTTTCTTGTAAAGGGAAATAATATTTGGAAATTAAATTATGTGTATTTGATTAAGTTCAAATGATCGCTCAAACAGAATCAAACTTATCCCAATTGGAGTTGAATATTTTTTGAAGTGATATTACCTGATTTTCAGGTTCCAATTGGAGGGTGTTACAGGCTGATTGATATCCCAATGAGTAATTGCATTAACAGTGGCATAAAAAAGATATTCATACTAACGCAATTCAACTCTTTCTCACTCAATCGCCACCTTGCTCGTACTTACAATTTTGGAGATGGTATGAATTTCGGAGATGGGTTTGTGGAGGTAAGATGGCAATAATATTTGTCTACTTGTTGCAGTTTATAATGAAAATATTTTTTGAATCAAAAATTAATATATGGAAGCAACAGGTTTTGGCTGCCACTCAAACGCCAGGAGAAGCTGGGAAAAGATGGTTCCAAGGAACAGCTGATGCTGTGAGGCAATTCATATGGGTCTTTGAGGTAAGTTCTTTAAGATTTTACAATTATATCTCAAGAATTAGATGGTAATAGACTAATGGGGCTTTTGGATGACCTGTGCAGGATGCGAAGAACAAAAATGTTGAGCATATAGTAATATTATCCGGGGATCATCTCTACCGGATGAATTATCTGGATTTTGTGCAGGTGTTTATTTGATACTTACTGGTGCAATAATTCTTATTTATAACCTTCTACAACTCCAAATGTCCTTCTTATTGATTGCCGTTATTCTTGCAGAAACATATCGACACAAATGCTGACATTACAGTTTCTTGCATACCCATGGATGAGACGTAAGTTGCTCATATTTTTATGCTCTCAAGATTGCATACTGCCTGATATTGTTTCCAATTTCATGATTACATGGCATCAGATTTTTGACTTAACTATACATATACTGCGAGTAACGACTCTTATTAAAATTCAGACAAAACAAAATTATACAGAACGAATAGTTCCTGGTTTCTCTGTTTCATCCTTCAGTTCAACTATATAGTTATTTAACTAGTACAACATTTTATAAAACCATGCTTCCTTGGTTCCATGTCGGAAACTGACAGATGGATTGTAATTGTCTTGCAGTCGCGCATCAGATTACGGTCTCATGAAAATTGACCAGTCGGGACGTATAATCCAATTTGCTGAGAAACCTAAAGGCCCTGATCTAGAAGCAATGGTAATGAAAATGCTTATTTTGACCACATTTTGTATTTTTCTCTATTCCTCTGAATTGAACCACAGCCTTTCCCTGATTCTTGTTTGCATATGACTCATTTTCACACTGCAGCAAGTTGATACCACTGTACTAGGGCTTTCTGACCTAGATGCTATGAGATATCCTTATATCGCATCAATGGGTGTTTATGTGTTTAGAACGGATGTCCTACTAAAGTTATTAAGATGGAGCTATCCTTCTTCCAATGATTTTGGCTCTGAGATTATACCGGCAGCTGTGAGGGATCACAATGTTCAGGTGAGATGGTACTTCACACAAAAGTTTCTTTCATCTTTGGTATTTTCTACTAATTTTTTCTTCCAATATTTTTTTAGTAAACAATTCTTGAAAGTTTGGTTTTGATTTGTTTATTTTATTTTGTCACTGATCCACTGTATGCTCTTACATGATCAGGCATATTTGTTCAATGACTATTGGGAGGATATTGGAACTGTAAAATCTTTTTTTGATGCGAATTTGGCCCTCACTGAACAGGTTGGTAATAAGCACCAAGAGTTGCAACTCTCTCAATTCTGGAAATACCAAGTCAAATAATTTTGATAAAGTTGCTTGTGAATAACAAGTAGATCAAATGTTAACTACTGCAAATAAAAAAATGGCTCGGCAAACTGATTACATTGTTTCATTCGTGCAGCCTCCAAAGTTTGAATTCAATGATCCAAAGACACCTTTTTACACCTCTCCTAGATTCTTGCCACCTACTAAAGTCGAAAAATGCAGGGTATGTTGAAAAGCTAAAATTACTGCAACTATTAGTGTTTTTGTACCTCATTGCCAATTTATTTTTGCAGATTATGGATGCAATAATATCTCATGGTTGCTTCTTACGGGAATGTAGCGTTCAACACTCCATAGTGGGTGTGCGCTCACGTTTGGAGTACGGTGCAGAACTGAAGGTGAGCTTCCCTCTTGCACAAGTAGGTGTGAACTCTTTTCTTTGCCCAGGAGTGAGCACTGATTTATTTGGTTATGAAAAAAACCTTTTTCAGGATACTATGATGATGGGTGCCGATTACTATCAAACTGAAGAGGAGATTGCGTCTCTACTAGCTGATGGAAAGGTTCCAGTTGGTGTGGGAGAAAATACCAAAATCTGGTGAAAACATGACTGCACTTAACCTCTCTCCCTATATTGCACCTCTGCAAACACACAACACTCAACTAAAACATATAGAATAGGAAGCAAATTTGCAAATCTTTCTCATCCAAAATTTTATATAGTTTTGGATGATTATCTGTTCTGTATGCTGATTTTGCTTGTCAACTTTGTTGAAGGAATTGCATAATCGACAAGAATGCCAAGATAGGAAGAAATGTGGTCATCACAAATGCTGATGTAAGTGTTTGATGCTCTTGCAAATCTGATCATCGTTTATTTTATTTTATTTCCTACTCAAACACTGCTTAACACATTGCTTCGACTTCTCAGGGAGTTGAAGAAGCAGAGAGGGCAGACGAAGGGTTTTATATTAGGTCTGGAATCACAGTCGTATTGAAGAACGCAACCATTAAAGATGGCACTATTATATAAACTACAAATTTTACTACTGGGTTCAGATTGAGCCACAGTACTTAGATGAACTTGGTTCGTGGGATGTAGCTGGAATGCTTATTTTATGTAAATTGCTAATTGCTTTGATATATGTAAAACTGATAGTTGCTTGAGAAAAAATAAAAGTGCCATCTTTTCGTTTATATATAATAAAGTTCATGAAACTGTTACTTATCAAATCACACAACACTTATCATCTTACTCCCTCGGATGAACAAAACTCATCTCTAAGAGAGAATTCACTCACATTACACTGCATTAAAAAGTACTATATCATTTCTAATTTTCAACTACCAAGTCTTGTTACTTGATTCTATGCTTTTCAGTTTCCTGTATCATTGACCTTATTCCCAGACCACCATTGAGCTCTTCTAGTTTCCCTTGCTCGCTTCCACTTCTCAATGTTCCTCAGCCTGGCATACATCTTGCGAATCTTGAGAAGCTTTCGAGACTCCTCGGCAATCAAACCAACTGTTGAGGAGCTCTCACTCAACACTACCCCGTACCCGTCTTGAAAAGAGTCCATTCCTTCAGCCAGAAGTTGCCAGAATAAGCCGCCCACAGCGGAGCCTCCACCCCTAGCCGATGAGTAGATAGCCGAGTAGACAGTGCTGAAAATCCGGTCCCGTTGGCTGGTGGTGTAGCCTGACTCTTTCAAAGACCTTCCAAACTCAGCAAACAGAACTGGCTTCTGAAGTACGTTCTGCGCATCTTGGATATGATCATTGACCCAACTGTTCAAGAAAGAGACTTGATCTTCATAACTTGACCCAGTTAACCTGCACATCATGATAATGAAATAACCCCATTCAGAAACTCGTCATCTAATAATTGTAAGGTTTTAGACAACAGTAAATTTTGTGAATATTTACCATTGGTCAGGGTATGAGTGAACAGTGGCAAAGTCGATCCCAGGAATCTGATTGTTTGCGATAAAATCTGTTCCTACTTGAAAATATTTTGGATTAGTTTGCGGCTTTGAGGCTCCATAAAAGCCTTCGAGACCAGCTTCTAGTAAGTGATTTCCATCTAAAGATTTCAAGTAAGATGCCATCTCTGTAATCCAAGCCTGTTAGTGTCACACAAACACTAATGTTAAACAATACTTAATCTCTATTATCTAGAAGTCTTAAAGCAAACAAAAATTAATAAAAAAGAGATGGTTAATTTGTGAGACCTGAATGGTTTTTCCTGATGGGTCAGAAGTGCATCTTGGCTCATTCATAAGCTCCCAAGCCATAATAGTTGGTTCATCTTTGTAAGCAACTCCAGTGAGACTATTCCTTCTTGTGAGTAGAGTCTATTACACAAGATCAATATCAGAAAACCTATATCAGTAAATATTGAAACAAAACCCAAAAACCACATGATTGGGTCTGATTGGGACATTTAATCTATTCTTTGCCAAATTAGTAATAAATTCATATAAAATCTTTCCATATATTTTTTTTTGGACAAAAAAATCTTGCCATCTAATTTGTGGGTGATTCACCTTGATATGATTTTTGTAGTAGCCCTTCACAACATAGTTGGTGTAGAAATCATCTTCAGAAGCAATAGACTGCTGTCCTTGGCTTCTTGCCCATTCGACATACTGTTTCCTGCCTCCAAAGTTCTCATAGCTATTGACCAAACTCAGCACCAACTTTATCCCATACTTTCTTGCCTCAGATATCACAAAATCTAACCCCTTTGAAAATCAAGACAGAAATTTTTCAGTAAATTAATAATCATGGACATTAATATATTCAGTCTACAAATACAAGATGTGACATGGAAATTAACCTGGAAAGATTGCTCATTGTAGGAGCCGGGAGAGTACTGCAAAGCCCTGTCACCGCCATCATTGAAAGCCCAAGTTCTTGCAATTGTGAGGCCATTTTTGGAAGCTTGTTGAAAGGCAGAGGAGACGAGGTTTCTCTGAGATGGGTCAGAGGCCATGTACATTAACCAGTAGGCATTGAACCCATTTGCATAGTAGGGGATTCCATTGAGCATAAACTGCACTCCTTTAGTTTTGACAAACCCATCTTCTTCTGCTTCTACTAATTGCTTGAAGAGAATTCCCTGATTTTGGATGAGCAGCACAGCAAAGAAAACCAGACCCCAATTCTTCATCTTATTCTTTTTCTTTTCTTCCTATCTTTCTGTGTTGTACTTGTGTCTCTAATAAATATATAGTTTGGAAGAAAGTGCAACCGTAACCTGTACGTTGAAGAGTATAGCTGAAGGAGTGTATATGGTAGTTTTTTTTATGATAGGAGTACATATAGTAGTTGGTCTCCTATTATTATTGCTAATAATAGTAGTGTATATAGTTAATTTCCTTAATTCTCTTCTTCATTGCTTTACCTGTTTTTGAGCTGAAATTAAGTGGAGTTTGGGAAAATAGAAATGAAAAGGCCAATTATGTCCTAACTTTGTTCTAATCTAGTTAAACAATTAGAAGTACGTAGCAACGTCTAATTAGTGTGACTTACCGAGAGAAATAAATTATAAGGTAGTTTCGACTTATCACGTATTCTGAGACAACTTAATTGGTCAATTTGACGTTATGTTGATGTTAATTTGTGTTATTAATTTTGTTCTCTTTTTGTACTCAATTTTAAAAAGGGTAAAAACCCAATATAGTACCCAAACTATGGAGAAAAACACTTTTTGGTACCTACAAATTTTTTTTACTCAAAATGGTACCTAAATTATTGTACATTTATCCAAAATGGTACCTCTGTAACCCAAAATGGTACCTGAACTATTGATAATTACCCAAAATGGTACCTGAACTATTGAGTCATTACCCAAAATGGTACCTGAACTATTGGCCATTACCCAAAATGGTACCTGACTTAACTACGGAGGTACCATTTTGGGTAATGACACAATAGTTCAGGTACCATTTTGGGTAAAAAAAATTTGTAAGTACCAAAAAATACCTTTTTCCATAGTTTGGGTACTATATTGGGTTTTTACCCTTTTAAAAAAGTGATGCTACTATATTTTTGACCATGACAACAAACACGTTATATTATTAACTACACAATAATTATTTACTTACAGAGGCTCAATATAAATAAAACCGCGGATTAGCAAAGTTTAGACTTAGAGACCCAAAGTTTTGAGAAACCAAAAAAAAAAAAGTGCTCCTGCCGAAAGTAAGATGGCATTAAAAATCATTCACCGGACATCACGGCGACGTTTGGTCATTTAAAACGGAAACCAGCAGTGTCTACATGTTGACACGTGGTGCAATCTAGTTGAAACGCTTTACGACGAGGAAGCTCAGTTGCATTTTATATTACTTTTCTTTTTTCTTTTGGTATCTGATTCTGGAAGGAAGAATGGAGACAAAGTACAAACCCAAGGGAGAATAAACAAGGAAATTAAGAAACAGAAAATTAAAGCTCCAAGTTGGTCCGTTGCTTTCTTTCTCTTAGTCTCTCCATTAGAGTTAAGGCATTAACACGTTAAATATTATGCTAAATCCCAATGAAAATAATAGTGAAAAAAAAACTATTACATGATGGCCCCAGTTGTGCCGTGAATTTTGTAAACAACGCATGTGAACCCAAATCCATAGTGACCATGTAAAATGAATATGAAATAGAAGGACAATGTTTGTTGGGTTTTGTATTTAAGTCATGTTTGTAGATATTGTGCCACGAGTTGCCCACTCAGGACCCATTTTCCCATTTTTGGATTTCGCAACGCGGACGGTGCAAGATCGATCATGTTCTGTTCCCCCATTCTTAAAAAGCCATGCCATGCCCAAAACCCTTAAACTATAACTCCTTGATCGGACCAAATTTAATTTCAACCTTTGCTTCTTATCTCTTTTTTTTGGCTTCTTATCTTCTTCTTTTTTTGGGCTAATTTTTAGCTTCTTATCTCTAAAGCAATCAGACTTGGTCATGACGCATGAGTAATGTCGGTCAGTGTGGCTCTAAAATTATTGACATCTGGCGAGTTGAACTTGAGACTTCTATAAACATTTCGTTAAATGGTAGTGTTTTTACCTTTATTTTTATTTTTTTTATGAGAAAAAGAAAAACACAAACTAAAGGGAAAAATCCCTAGTACAACTAAGACCTAACTGATCTAGCAAAAGAGTTGGAACTCAAAATTAGCCTCACGATAAATGTGGGAGAAAGAGATACTGGTACAACATGTTGCAAGAGCTTTGATGTCACCAACCAAAAACGGTATCCGCCAAAGGATAGGAATATGCTCAAGATAGGAATATGCTCAAGATAGGAATATGCTCAAGAATGCTATCAATAAGAAGCTTGGAGTCACCCTCCACTTGAATGTGAAGAAAACCTTGATTGAGAGCTTGTTGAAGACCTTGTCTAAGAGCTAAAGCCTCAGCAGTGAGGACATCAGAATAACCAATATTGCTAGAGGAAGCGAAAATGGGATGACCATGATAACAAAACTAGTAGCAGTATGGTTAGATTTAACAGAGCCATCAAAATTAAGTTTTATGTAACAATGATCAAGAGATTGCCATTTAATATAAGAATCATGAGAACGCTTTGAATGCGAAATATTAGGATTGCACTGCTAATATTGAAGAGTCATTGTAGAAGCTGCACGAAAAACTTGATGAGGAGATTTCATAATATGTCTAAAAAGAAGATTGTTCCGAGAAAACCAAATATGATAACAGAGAATCAAGGCTTTAACAAGAATATCAGAGTAGCTAGGTAATTGGCAGTGATATATCCGTGTTTTAAAAGAAAAAAGATGTTAATAAATAACTAAATTATTGAATCAATACAATATTTGCCTAAAACCATGTTAAGTGTTGACGATCTTGGGCCGAGACTTGGGTCAGCTCAACTTTGAAGCATGTTAAACCATGTTGGACACACATGCCATGTAAGCGAAGAGTTGAATTTAAATGGTCTTGAGTCTTGACTTGAAGTTCAGAGGTAGGTGGTATTCCATGGATTGGGTAATGGGGTTGCAATTGGTATTAGGTAAGAATTTTAGTATAAGGAGAAGACAATTAAGTTAGATAGGAGATGGATGCATGACTCAATTCAAAACCGAAGATGAAGATAGTGGCATGGTTTGATAACATTAAAAATAGATAATTAGAGGGATTAGACACAACTCAACTACCGCGGACGGGCAAGAGTTAGGAGATCACGTGATGACCCGGAAGCTGAGCCTAAAACAAACATGGAGCACGAGCGTGTTAGGCTACCTTCCAGTGTTAGGTGGGTCACAGCTTACAAGATGACACTATATATAAGTAGATTTTCGGAAGCTGAGCATTTTCATTTTCGAATTATCCCTCCATCTCTAGCTCTTATCATCGATCATCGATCTTTGAAGGTAGCTAGCTCTTATATATATATAGCAAACAATGGGATCGGAGTCCGAATCCGTTTGTGTGACGGGCGCTGCCGGTTTCATTGGTTCATGGCTCATCATGAGACTCCTAGAGCGCGGCTACACTGTCCGAGCCACCGTGCGAGACCCTGGTGCGTGCAACACTTAAACATCATATATTGTCATCGATATATGTTCATTTGATATATACAGTAATTAATTGTTGTAACGTACAGCGAATATGAACAAGGTGAAGCATCTGCTAGACTTACCCAAGGCGGCGACTCACTTGACGCTGTGGAAGGCTGACCTGGCCGTGGAGGGAAGCTTTGACGAAGCCATTAACGGATGCACCGGAGTCTTCCACGTCGCCACACCTATGGATTTT
Source organism: Rubus parviflorus (assembly GCA_029955375.1). Classification (NCBI taxonomy): domain Eukaryota; kingdom Viridiplantae; phylum Streptophyta; class Magnoliopsida; order Rosales; family Rosaceae; genus Rubus; species Rubus parviflorus. The sequence goes on along the minus strand of JARGGL010000001.1, from coordinate 906,850 downwards.
GAATCCAAGGACCCCGAGGTACAACCTTGATTATATATATATAGCATCTGATTTAAAAGGAAAAATATCATCCATATATCATGAGCGCATTAATTTGATTCTTAATTATTCCCACAAACGTATTGTGGATTCTCTTACATTTTGATCGAGTTGATTGTTCGTTATGAATCTCCATCAGTGCTTATTTATTTATTTAAAAAAAGGGAAAAATATAATGCCATAATTGTAGTTAAAGCACGACCGATGATGATCGTGGTGGTGGTGGAGCTATAATTAGTCGCTGGAACATGATCTGGTTTGTTAACAAGTTAGGCACCACCCGGCCCGATCAAAAAAAAAGGCCAACTTACTATGCGACAAAGATGACATCCGCTGTTTGGTGGCTTTAGTTTAGAGAGCACCATCATACACTCAATAATGGACACTTAATTATCTAATTACATGTTCCATTAAAAAATCGGAACCGGTCTAGGTCTTATTAATTAAAGACTTTCTGGTTGAGCTGAGATGATGATGAATTAAAACAAGAGTCCAATAGTAACAAGGAGCTAACATATATATGTTTATGTTTTTGGCAGAATGAGGTGATAAAGCCAACAATTAATGGGATGTTAGACATCATGAAAGCATGTCTTAAAGCAAAGACTGTTAGAAGGCTGGTGTTTACATCTTCCGCCGGAACTGTGGATGCTGAAGAGCACCAAAAGCCAGTCTACGATGAAAGCAACTGGAGCGATGTCGAATTTTGCCGAAAAGTAAAGATGACTGGTTGGGTAAGTAGCTAGCTAGCATATGATCGAATTAATGTTGATCGATTTATTCATTCTTCATTTATTTATTTAATAATGTGAATTAATTCCGTACCTACTTTCGTTCAGATGTATTTTGTATCCAAAACTCTAGCTGAGCAAGCTGCATGGAAGTTTGCCAAAGAAAACAACATACATTTGATTACCATTATCCCAACTCTTGTAGTCGGTTCATTTCTCATGCCAACTATGCCGCCAAGCCTCATTACCGCACTTTCGCCAATCACCGGTACTAGATTCCATCATTTGTACGTTAACTAATAATTAACTTATCTGAAGTGGTTGGTGTAGTGGTTTGACACCAAATTTGAGATCCTGGGTTCGACTCATCTCGGATACCAGATTTGGGTGGGGTGGGGTGGGGTGGGGGTGTGTGTGTAAAAAAACTAACAATTAACTTACATTAATTTTGTTATTAATTTAATTTAACGTACAGGAAATGAAGGTCATTATTCGATTATAAAGCAAGGCCAGTTCATTCACCTCGACGACCTCTGCCAATCTCATATTTACTTGTATGAGCATCCGAAAGCAGAGGGCCGCTACATTTGTTCCTCACACGATGCTACGATTCACGACATTGCCAAATTGCTAAGAGAGAAATACCCCGAGTACAATGTTCCTACAAAGTACGTAATATAATTAATCACCCTATATATATGCTTGATTCTAAATATGACTGTTAATTAAGGTGATCGAGAATTGGTGTACGTACATGTGTACAGGTTCAAGGGCATTGAGGACAACTTGACAAAGGTTCATTTTTCTTCGAAAAAATTGTTGGATACTGGGTTTGAGTTCAAATACAGCTTGGAGGACATGTTCGTGGGTGCTGTTGATGCTTGCAAGGCAAAGGGTTTGCTTCCACCTCCTACTCAAAAACACGAGGCTGATATATGAGAGCAACATGGTCCATGTCAAACTCACCGCCTAATTAATCTCCATCTCTACGTTGTTGATCCACAACCTCCTACTTCTAATATCAGTAATATGTAATAAAAAAAAACCTACTTAATTCTAATAAAATGCTTGTTAGTCATGCTTTAGATTCCGTCATAAACTAAATGTGGTCCTCAATTGCCCCTGATTTTATTCAGGATACCCTTGTTTATGATTGTAATTCTTGTTAAAGTTTTGCAATACAAACATTTTTCTTCAAAAAAAAAAAATCCAGAAATGTAATTTGAGATTTTCTTTGTCTTTGTAATTTGAGATTAAATATAAAATATTAGAGCGTGCGACTCATTATCTATTTATACATGTTATACTGTTTTTGCATATATAATTTTTCAAGGTTAATTTAAAAAATGAACGGTTCTGATCATGTAACTAGACCACGAATGTATATGCAAATAAGAGAGAATTCGGACACACATATCCGACTTGGTTTATACCTAAGTTTTTTCCTATTAAAATTAAAGATAATAATATGTTTAACATGACTTAAATCAACACAGGGTTGAGTTCAACATTGCTCGAACGGGACACATTCACACGCAGACACAATCCCACTAAGCACAAATAATGAACTGGTTGATTTAGTGCAAACACATGTAACCCTAGTATTATATGAAAATTTTGGTTAGTCTTTTCCATCTGGTAAATATAAGCATTGTATAATTATAAAATCATTGTTTAAAGTTTTGAAAAAAATCGTAACTAAATAAACGTGTCCAAATAAAACATACGTGACACGATTATAGGGTTAGTCCTAAGTTACTTGACACGAGTAACTTTTTAGTTAATCATTCCATCTAATTAATGAAATATAATTTTTTTTTTTTTTTTTTTTGGCTGAATAAATATAATTTTCTTAAACTTATTAATATTGGACACAAAACACAAACATAATCCACTACCACAAATTGCCACCTTTACCAAAACTGACCCGCCGGGAAGGGTGTATAAGTAATTCCCCCTTCACGATCGTGTTAACCCTGCGTTTGTTTTGGGTGTGTTGAAACTTGTAAACCCCTGAAAACTTGTAAACCTCATACGCTAAGCTCCACTTTTCTCACTAAAACCAATGGCGGCGGCGATTTCTTCTTCTCAACTTTTAGTCCGATCAGACAAAGTCTCTATCTCCTCTCCGCTTTCACTCTCCGGCCAGAGCGTCCGACGGTCCCCTCCATTTTCCGGCAAGTTCACCACCAGCATTTCCGTCTCTTCTCCGGCCTCTTTCCGAAGAATCTCGTGCCAGGCCTCCTCTACCACTTCTTCACCTTCGTTGTTGGAAACTGGAACAGGTCGAGGCTCACCTCTGATTCTTAATCTGATTGTTTACTTGCTTAACTAAGAGATAAATCTCTGGTATGTGGCTTAGTACACTTGAATTCGGTTTATGCACAGCGTTTTATAACACGAAATTGCGATAGTGAAGGGTTTGTGATTGAAAATTAGATATAGGGACACCGACTGGGTAGAACATTGCCAATATTGAGTATAAGCGGCTGTTATACTTTTTATCAAGTAAATCAATTGTTCTTTGTCAATTGTATTTTCGCCATGTACAGATTCATATTAAACTCATTTGAGAAATGTTTGAGCTCTCTAAATGATCTAACCGACTCTTTCTCTTGGATGGCTGGTGAATTGGTGCTAGCTAGATATTACTTGAAAACAAATTATAGCCATGATCTGTATAAACATAAAATTTTTGCAGATAAAGAAACGAATCAATTCTCTTCTGACTGCGCATTTCCTTGTTGACTCGTTTTCCAGCAAAATCAGAACTGAAGGATTTTTTGCACATCAGTGATTTTGACAAATCCACTATTCTAAAGATCTTAGATAGAGCTGTGGAAGTAAAGGCACTGCTAAAATCAGGAGAGAATACATATCTCCCGTTTAAGGGGAAGACAATGGCTATGATCTTTGCAAAGCCATCCATGAGAACTCGTGTTTCATTTGAGACTGGGTTCTCCCTGCTAGGAGGTCATGCCATATACTTGGGACCTAATGATATCCAGATGGGTAAGCGGGAGGAAACTCGGGATGTTGCGCGTGTTTTATGTCGCTATAATGACATTATTATGGCACGAGTCTTTGCTCATCAGGTACGCTGGTGAGTTTCTTATGTTTGCAATTCATTAAAGGCGATAATATTGTGAATATCTTAGTTTGAACTTTCATTAAAGGTGAGTTTCTTATTGCAATTCAGGAAAGGTGATACTATGGAAATTCCTTGACTTGTGGAAACTTGTGAACTTGTGCTCTTGAAAAGCATGTTTTTACGATTGCTTTTACTTTACCTGTTCTGTTGCAGGACATCCTTGATTTGGCCAGATATGCAACTGTACCTGTTGTCAATGGCCTGACAGACTACAACCATCCATGTCAAATTATGGCTGATGTCCTCACTATTATTGAACACATTGGCCAGCTAGAAGGAACTAAGGTCAGTCCACTGTTCTGCCTGCTAAATATGGTTTCTCCTTAACATGCTATATATTCTGAATGTAGTTTTTGGTGGTAAAATCTGCACTACTCTCAGGTTGTCTATGTTGGAGATGGAAACAACATTGTGCACTCGTGGTTGTTGATGGCTTCTGTTATTCCTTTCCACTTTGTTTGTGCTTGCCCCAAAGGTTTTGAACCAGATAAGGAAACAGTTGAGAAGGCACAACAGGCTGGTATCAGCAAGATTGAGATTACAAATGATCCCAAGGAAGCAGTCAAAGGAGCTGATGTTGTGTACTCAGATGTGTGGGCCAGCATGGGGCAAAAGGAAGAGGCTGCATATCGCCATCAAGTTTTTCAAGGATTTCAGGTACATGCTTTTTCAAAACCATTTAAATCACATGATTTTGGCATAGTAAACCTTCACATGAATCTGGTATCCATATTCAGAAATTGATACATTTGAAGTAGTAAGTTGAGGAAGAATAGCTGTTGTGCTTTCACTTGAATACATTATAAATAATTTAAACTTGATACTCAGATATGAGGTTCCAAGGTATTTTCACTTGATAAGGCATTAGGATCTTAAATCCAGAAGAAGGAAATCTTATTTTCCCTAGATGGTGAATTTTTGTTTGGCTGACATATATGAGAAGTTCTTTAGTGAAACTTGAAGTTCCAAGGTTCTGAGGTTCATTTATTCTGTGCTAGGAAACCTTTGCTGATGAGCTTGTTATCTAACACAGCTTTAGCCTGAATGACTCCCATCAGTAGAGTTCAGTAATTATTCCCTCTCCCACGGTACCCACCTAGCAATTGCAAGTGTTTCCAGTTCCCCAAATGTTGTGGGGTCAGGCGGGGGGCTTAGGGATTAGTGGGTCAAAGATTTGGATACCCTAATTTCAAAAAAAAAAATGGAATTCAGTAATTAGTGGTTTGGTTCTGTAAATAAAAACTTCGTACTGATGCATCATTTTTCTTGTTTGGCTGAAAAAGTTGGTACATATTCCACATATGAAGTCTGTATGTTTATAAGGACTTGACTCATGTAATAAGTTTTTTAATCGTCTATCAGCCTTTGGTAGCTGATTATTTATTTGACTAATATTGCGTGCTTTTTTATTCCAGATCGATGAAAATCTTATGAAGTTGGCAGGGCCAAAAGCTTATTTCATGCATTGTTTGCCAGCAGAAAGAGGAGTGGAAGTAACTGACGGAGTGATTGAGGCTCCAAATTCCATCGTCTTTCCACAAGCTGAGAATCGCATGCACGCACAGAATGCTATAATGCTTCATCTGCTTGGCGTGTAATTGCCTCTCAGCCCAGTTGTATTCACAAGAATATAAAACCACTTCAGCCCGAGTAGGTGCCGAGTTTAGTGGAAGACTCTAATCCTTGCGTTGTTTGTTACTATCTCTGTAGCTTGATTGTATGCAAACTGTACTCATTGTGGTTAGTTTTAACTTTGAAGTACTTGCGACATTGTGGAAATCGATTAAACTATTTCATTTCTTATTTCTTTGAAAGACGATTAGCTTAACACTGCCAGTCTCTTCCTAGAAGAGCCCTTGTTTGATGCAATTGCTTCTTGGAGATGCAGCATGAAACTAGCTAGAGCTGCAATAATAAATAAAAGAATGCCTACAATACATTTCCTAATAACTGTTTTTATTCCAAGATGAACAACTGCAGCTGGCTTGGGACGTGAAGTACTTTGCCATTCTTCTCCGACGATGATGTGCTTTATTTGCCATTCTTCATATGTACAAACTAAACAGTCTACCGCTCTTCCACACTGAATCTATTCCAAGCCTCCTGGAGACAACAGAATCCAGAAAGAATACAAGTGAGAATAAAAATCTTGATCTTAATTTTTTCAAATCTCAAGATGTTGAGACTTGTAATTAGAAACAAAAGTTCCTACGAATCTAGAAAGCTATGGTGTTCCTATGATCTTAATCTTCAGCTTCTTGTACCTCACTCTCTTCTTGCATGTGTAGATGCCCCATACAAAAATAAAAATAAAAATAAAAATGGGGCCAATACTAGCAGCCAATATTTTCAAGGGTCCATTGGTGATTATCTATGATTCTTATGTGTTATTTGCTATGCATCATCATGTTGGCGACACCCTACTACATGTATCGCATCATGCTTCCAGTGTACTTCCAAGTGTTTCAAGGACAGATCAGCCACATACCTTTAGAAGATCAAACACCTTCTCACAAGTGTACTTCTGCTGAATGCTTGCACCACGTTGCTGTAACTTGTCTGGATGAACAAAGAGTGCAGCTTTACGGTAAGCTTTCTTTACAGCAACAGCGGTAACGATATCTGTTAAAGGAACCGGCTGCCAACCGCTATCAGGCCCAAGGATCTGCCAGTTATAAGCATTCAGTCAAAACCAGCTAATGATAGCTTTGAGGAAATCCCAATTGAAAAATCAATCTGCTCGTTCTCTATGTTGGTTATTAAAGCATTTCAAAATGAAAAAGAAAAAAAGAAAAAGAAAAGTAGTGTAACCTTTGCACCTTTACTAGCATACCCCAAACAGATAATATATAAAGCTGGAAATTTCAGTACAGGAAAAATTTGTGCACATTCGTTCAAGCAGAGTCGGTTGAAAGAGCATGCAACCCACATGCTATGATATCCCAAAAAGATTTCAAGTCCTAGAAGCAGGGGTGAACTCCCCTCCTAACACTAATGTCATTGAAGAAACATGAATTGAAAGAAGGCTGGCTGGCACATACATATTGTAGTGTTGAGAGCAGTGCACGCAAATTTCTCTCCTTCCCACTTGACCACCTTTTGACCTCAGCATCAAGAACTTCTGCTAATCTCTGCCAAAAGATTATTTTCACAATAGTGAGAAAAGGCTCTTTGTGTTTGCAAAAATTTACTTACTAACAAAGATATATTACATTTCTCTCGGCTTGCTCTTGCTGTACAAGAAGATCACGATTATTCTTCTCCGCTAGAGCTTTTGCCTGAAGGAGACAAGAAGAGCACATGAAGCAAGGTCGCTATTTGTCAGCAATGTATAGTTAAATCCAAGCAATATCAGGAAGCATACCGCACGTTCTGCCGTCCGTTGGTTCCTCTCCAACCTAGCTTTACTCCTTTGAGCTGATTCACCATTAGTTCCACCAGAGCTCTCAGCCGAGGAAGGATCTTCATAAAGAAAAATATAATGATTTCAGAAAAAGCAAAGAATGGCATGGTCGATTGGTCGAATACCCTACAATTATAAAATTAATGCATATAAATAAATGCTATGAACTGTGAACATCACATACCACACTGATTTGAAGAATTTGGGGATCTTGATGAGCTTGAAGAGAGTGAGCTTTTAGACTCTGGATCCTGCAAGAATTTTTACAATTCATTAATTTGTAATGCCACCGGAAAAGCTTTTTGATTCTTATGAAGAACAGAAACACTCACAAAGGACAGCTTCGTTCCATTATCTCTAGAAGAACCAGGAACTTTCTCAGAAACAGATCTTTTAACCTGCTTTCCATCTGTAGAAGAACCAGAATATTTCTCTGAAACAGACCTTTTAGCCTGCTTACCAGCCTCGTAGGCAGCCTTGTCGGATAATGCTTTTTCTAAGGCACGCTCACGAGCCTCTACAGTTGCTCTTTCCACAGCAGCACGTTCCAATTTTAGTTTGGCTTCCTTTGAAGTCTTCTCAGCCAACGAAGTATCATTAGCCTGCACAGAAGTCTTCCCTAACCTTCCTTGGGCCTCAGCCATTACCTTTTGACGAGTTTCAGCAGCTCTTTCTCGGGCTTCAGCAAATGACCTTTCACGAGCTTCACGCATTGCTCGTTCAGCAGCTTTTTTATCCTTTAGTCTTTCCCTTTCCATTCGTTTTGCAGCTTTTTGTATCATGTGTTCTTTCTGCAGCTCCACTTCCTTTTGCGAACCATCACTAATTTCAAACTCTTCCGCAGTTGGGGTTTCCTGTTGATTCTCCTTCTTTTCCCGTTCCACTTCTTTTTGGGAAGTGTAATTCGTTTCACTCTCTTCTGTTTTCAAGGTTGCTTGACTCACCTTTATTCCCTCTTTCACATCTTCCTGCGAACTATGGTCAGTTTCACTCTCTTCTGAAGACAAGGTTGCTTGCGGATTTTCATTGTTTTCTTGTTCCAATTCTTTCGGTGAACTATAAATGGTTTCACTCTCTTTAGGTCTCAGGGTTGATTGTTGATTCTCCTCATTTCCTTCTGTACTCTGACTTGTCATGACTTTATGACGATTCTCCTTATTTCTCCTTGTACATGCGCTTGTCTCCATCTCATGATTCAGTAGCACACTTCCTCCTTTTCTTCCAAAGATAAGAGGAGCCTGAGCTACTTTTGTATCGTTCCCATTATCAAACCATCTTTTCCTGTGAGAAGACTTGGTATTATGCATGTTCTCTTCATGACTCACAGCAGCAACTTCAGCTTCCATCATGTCATTAACTTCTCCATGTTCTTCAACATGCTTTCCTAAGTTGCAGGATACTTCAGGCTCTCTGGCAAGCTGGGCATCTCGCTTTTTCCCATAGTTCATGGCATTTCTATATACACTTGTCCCATTTGTGTCAGAAGGATGGGTCTCTATTACATCTTCCATTTGCACCAGTATGTCAGCAAGTTTGACACCTGGAGCCAAGCCCTCTATTTCACATATCACTTTCTCTTCCATGACATCCTCCTCTTCAACTGATTCTGATTGGTTCCCATCCTCCTCAAGTTTAATCAAAGTTTCCGAAACTTCATTAGTACCGAACCATCTTTTCCTAGGTTTGGAACTATTATTGTTCTTTTCCTGATTCACAGCAACTTCAGCTTCCATCATATCCTTATTGATATCTCCCGATTCTTCAAATTCTTCAACCTGCCTTCCTAAATTGCAGTCTACATTGGGCTCTTCGGCAAGCTGGTCATCTTGCTTTTGCCCAAAGCTCATGTCATTTCTACTTGCATTTATTCCATTTTTGTCAAAAGAATGGATCACTGTTGCATCTTCCATTTGCTTCGGCATCTCAGGAAGTTTGACACCTGGAGTCGAGCCATCTGTTTCACATATTTCTTTCTCCTCCATGCCATTCTTCTCTTCAGGCAGTTCTGACCGGTGCTCATTCTCTTTGAGTTCAATCAAAGTTTCAGCAACTTCTATCATACCTCCATCCTCTTCATGCGTAGGTACCTTCAGAGTTTCTTCTACATCTTTGTCATACTCTACATGTCTAGTGGATGCCTCTACATGCTCATATTGGTTATCTGCAGCCTCAAAATTGCACTCCAGGTTCAATTGATCTGCTTGAGTTGCCTTCACTTTCTCATCTTCTGTACTCTCATCGATCAGTATTTGCAATCTCCCAGCTTCTACCAATTTGAAACTCTCTCTTTCTCTATTCTCACATTCTTTCTTCTGACAAGTATATCCTTCAAGTATCTTCTCATTCGCTCTGGTGTCTTGAAGCTTCTCATTTCCTTCAGACTCGCCGTCATCTTTAAGTCTCTTTTCAAAATCATCCTTATCATTAAAGTCATTCACTGTCTCAATGATTTCTTGCCTGCTATCTTTGTTGAGACTCCTCTCAGTGACTTCTGCCATGTGGGCATCTTTTTGAAGCTTCTCATTCGCTCTGGTGTCTTGAAGCTTCTCATTTCCTTCAGACTCGCCATCATCTTTAAGTCTCTTTTCAAAATCATCCTTATCATTTAAGTCATTCACTGTCTCAATGATTTCTTGCCTGCTATCTTTGTTGAGACTCCTCTCAGTGTCTTCTGCCATGTGGGCATCTTTTTGAAGCTTCTCATTCGCTCTGGTGTCTTGAAGCTTCTCATTTCCTTGAGAGTCGCTGTCATCTTTAAGTCTCTTTGCAAAATCATCCTCATCATTAAAGTCATTCACTGTCTCAATGATTTCTTGCCTGCCATCTTTGTTGAGACTCCTCTCAGTGTCTTCTGCCATGTAGGCATCTTTTTGTTCCCTCTCATTCTCTTCCTGCATGCAAGCCTCCCCGTCAATCTTCTCATTTTCAACCCGCTCCTGAGCCACCAATTTTATTTTCACATGTTCGGTCTCCTGTGACTCCTGATTTTCAAACCTCTTGTCATCTCCATTTTGTTTCTCTTCAAATGTTTCCTTTACATGTGTGGCTTTCAGCTTCCAAGTTTCTTCATGCTCTCTGGGAGCATCCTGGCTCTTGTCATTATCTTCCTGATGATAAACCTCTTGAGCTGATGCTAATTCATTCGCGTGGTCTTCAATCTCAGAAATCCCTCCAACTACATTGAATATCTTCTCTACCTCTCTGTTTTCTTCTTCTGTAACTACTTTTATACTCTTGCTACCTTGTTCTGGATTTTCGAAAGCTTCCATCGCTGTTTTCTTCTTCTCCTGTTCATCTCCATCTACAAATCGGAACATTTGCCTTGTATTGTTGGCTTCTTCATTCTCTAATGTTGTATCAGAGTGTTCATTTGAGTCAGCAAATTCATAAAACTCTTCTGCTGCTTCTGATACATCAGGTTCACTGCTGTCAGCAAATTCATAGAACTGTTCTGCTGCTTCTAATACATCGTGTTCACCTGTGTCAGCAAATTCATAAAACTGTTCTGCTGCTTCTGAGTCAGCAGCTTCTTGATGCCTGTGATCTGTTGGAGTTGGTTCACATTCCTTCCCATGTCCTTTCCCTTGGATTTCCTTCCAATCACCAAGTTTATCAGCATCTTCAAATGTTGCTATCACTTGTTCTGGCCCAGCAGATACATGAACAGTGACATCCACTTCTTCATGTAATTCCTGCGACTTCTTCTCTTTGAATATGCTTGCATCACCTGCAAATTCCTTCCCATGCATTTCCCTTCCAGTTACCTTCACACCACTAATTATAGATGCATCTTCAAATGCTGGAGTTACTTGTTCTGGCCCAGCAGAAACATGAACAGGAACATCTACTTTGTCATATGGTTCCTCAGTCGTCTTCTTTTTGGATACGCTAGCTTTGTCTGCAAATTTATCCCCCTTTCTCGACTCAAGTTTCGTACTGTTGTCAAAGTTCAGCTTGACTCGACTTTGCAGACCAACCTTCTTTCTATCCATCAACTCTTTTGCCATTTGTATGCTTGCTTGAGCCTCCTCTATTGCCTTTGTCAAAGCAGCAACAGATGCAGCTGCAACAGAGTTTGTGTCTACTTCCTCGTCAAAGTATGGCGGTGAGGAAACACTGTCAGCTCCTTCAAAAATATCACTGTTAGAAACTCCAAACACGGAAGCCATTGGTTTCTCAAATTTCCCCTTGCCCTGAGACGACATTCTTGGAAATGGAGGCATGTTAGAAGGACTGGTTGCTTGCCCAATTTCACCCGAACTAAATAAAGAGTCTATTGAAACGGATCTTTTCCAATTAGAACCGTTTTGAGCCTTGGCAACTCCTCCAGAAGTCTGTTTATTTGCATCCGTAGATTGGTGGTCCTTCGTGGCTTTCATGTGATGGCTGCCCTCCATTATTCTCTCAACACCATTGACAGTTGCTTCTGAGGGCAATGGTTTATCACCTTCAGACAGCTGAATTGAAAATGGAGGCATGTTTGAAGGATGAGTTACTTGCCCCGTTTTATTCGAGTTAAATAACTCATCAATCGGATTTTTCCAATTGGAACTGTTTTGAACCTTGACACCTACATCACCAGCTCTCCTGGCTTTCACGGAACGATTGTCCTCAATTACTGAAGATACTGGTTTATCACCTTCAGTAGTGCTCAAGGGCGTGGTTTCATCAATCAAGCAGGTATATGCTGGAACAGCATGGAGCTCGGCAATGCCCGTTGTCCCACTACCAAAACTCTTGCTTCTATGGTTGCTTTTATTGTATGACATTCTCAACTTCTTCACACCATCAAATGATTGATAAGCTGCTTCATTTGATAAATCAAGATTTTCCTCTGGACATGAAGGATTTGCCTCTTTTGGAGCTTGTGTCCTATTTACAAAAGAAAAAAGAAAAAAAAAAACACCACGAGTTCAGTTACTGCTATGAATCTGGTGGAAGGGGAAGTTTGATTATACAGCGCAATATAAAAACCAGCTCTTAATTCTACCCCAAGTTCCTAATTTCAATAGCAAAAATCATAAATCCATCGTTTCCCATTCTAAATGACACTAAAAATTCAAAGAACCAGTCTTCTCAAATTATCATAATTCTATTATTTCCTATGCCGACTTGAAAAAAAAAAAAAAAAACCTGCAGACTCCAATTTGATTACTTCAAGGAGTGAATGTACCTGCTTTCCTTGTGCGATTTATTCTTCTTCTTTGGCTCAGCGAAGAGTTCCTCATAGGGCACTGCGAAATCGGAATCGCCGAAGCCACCGAAGACATTGGAGTAATCAAGCTTCGAACTCCGAACATCAACAGAGGCTTTTCGTTCATTGAGCTCCGGAACTTCTAGAACCGGAATCGATGAGGAGCCGCCAAAAATCTCGTTGTAGTCTTCGAGTCGGGTCGAGAAAGCCGAAACCATCAACTTAGAGGGAGCAGAGGAGAAAACGCCGTCGTATATGGAGTGGCCGGTGGAGAGCTTCTGCGAAAGAGACACTGATGAAGTTTGGTACTCCATTCCACTTTACTTTTTCTTCTCCTTCCTCCTCCTCCTCCTCCTCTCTCTCTCTCTCTCTCTCTCTTTGTGTCCTTTCTCTGCGGACTAAAATTTACAGAGTCAGACGCAGAGAAGAAAGATAAAATGAGAGGGAATAATTTTGGCGAGTAAATTGTGCAGTTTAACTGTCAGAATACGGATATCGATTAAATCGGCGATTTAGACAAGTTGACTGGCTCGGCCGGTGACCAGTACTGAACTTGACTCTCACTTATATCGAAAACATGATTGGCTCTTGTGACGTCGTGTAGCCTGGGGACTCTTCTTTCCAAGTTCAACGCGTCGCTTCAATCTTCCACACCGACACGGTGCGCAGGGTTAGATTCGTAATGTTGACGGGTGGTTTTGGAAGATTGGACTCACGAAAATAAAATTTGGAAATAAATAGTAAATGACGAGGCCTCGTAACTTTAAGTCATTTATTTTTTTTTTTTTTTTTTTTATAGAGAAAATAAAATTACAAAGAAAAACCAAGACAACAACCCCCTTTCAGCTGATCCAAATGGAACGCAGGGTACACATAAATGGGTAAACAGTTAAACCAAACATAAACATTGTTTATCTCGTGTCCTAAATTTGCCTTTTATATTTATTAATTGTTATTTATATTTTGATATTTTTGTGCAACGGAACTAACTAGATCAAGAATTTGGATAAATTTTTTCAAGGGACGGTCAATCCATGTCACATTTGTGACGATCCACTTAGCTTCTGACACGTGGCTTGTAGAAAAAAAGCCCTTAGGCTCTGTTTGCTTCTCCCCCTTTCTCTTGTTCCTCTCTCTCCTCTTGCCAAGTTCAATAACCACGCCCAATTTTCTAATTTGGTGGTACACAAGAAAACATTATGACAGTTTAATCGCTGTAATAATATGAGCGAAAAGAGAAAAAAAAACATTATGTCCTAATAATCATAATTTTTTTTATTTTTTAAGGGTCTACAAGTTGCCAACAAGCAAACATATGGAAATAGTTTTTTTTGTGTCTGGCTAATTATAGAAAGCGTTTAATAGCTGTATAATCCAGTACTGGTAACTGATTGATCATAGTGTAAGACCATAACAATGAAAGTAGGTAAGAAATGGTGATATGTATTAATTTCAAGTAGATATAAGATGGTGGTAATGTGACCAGAAGAACCCCAGCCCCAACGGTCGGGTTGTATGCATGAGCTAGTCTTTAGTTTTAACAAATCTAACGTCACCTAAGTTTAAATGTAGGACCTGCACTTGCGATAGAGACGATACACGGGACCAGAAGCAGAAACATATTGTGTGATGCTACCAATTCATGTTTGGCACAAACAAGAGGGCGGAGACCTATATATGATTGCCAAACAAATAAGAGAGCTATATATAGCAAATAACGCAAAAGCACACGTTTTAAGTTCAAAACATTTAGAACTTACCATACGTTCTTTTATTTTTCATGAAAGAGCATATCTAATGAACAACAATTAAACTCGTAAAATTTCAAGCAAAAACTCTACTTCTCATTCAGATTTGCTATTCATTGGATCTAATACACAATTTGGATTGAGGAGACAACTCCTTGGTGGAATCTTATGGAAATCTTAGATCAAATGATTACTTAAATAATGTGACATACAAAAGCATAAAGCATAAGAAATCATTAGGCTTATATTAGGTAGATATTCTGCCTTTTGCTTTTTCTTTAACTTGGTCACTACCGACTGGGCAGAGACCAGCCTTTGTTGATGGAATCTGAGTCTGACGAAACCCAAGTGGGCGGAGGAATAGAAAATTTGATAAAGGCCCAGGAAGTACTTTAATTGAGCTTGAAAACATGGAGCCCAGCCCAAGTTTGAATCTGGGCCAGACATAGAGCGAAAGAGAAACCATGTATCTTTTAGAGAAAGAAAAAGAAAGCATGAAAAAGAAGCACAAAAACCCCTCTTCTCCGTTTATCTCAGAGAGTCACAGTCGCTCTTTGCCTTGAACAGAAAGAAAAACCCACAATAAATTAAGCGAAAGAGTGTGGTACAAAACCAAGGCTGAAAAGATGTTCAGGAACCAGTACGATACAGACGTGACGACATGGAGCCCAGCTGGGCGGCTCTTCCAGGTCGAGTACGCCATGGAGGCGGTGAAGCAGGGCTCGGCGGCGATTGGCCTCCGATCTAAGTCCCATGTGGTCTTGGCCTGTGTCAACAAGGCTAACTCCGAGCTCTCTTCTCACCAGAAGAAGATTTTCAAGGTCGACGACCACATCGGCGTTGCCATTGCCGGTCTTACCGCCGACGGCCGTGTTCTCTCGCGCTACATGCGATCAGAGTGCATCAACTACAACTACACCTACGAATCGCCTCTACCCGTCGGACGACTCGTCGTTCAACTAGCCGATAAGGCGCAGGTGCGTTACAATATTCAAAACCCTAATTTTGAATCTATGTCTGTTGCCGATTTGTACAAATTTGTTCTTGGCTTTCAGTCGGTCTCGTGACCGGTGGTTGTTAGATCGGGGAATTGGGGTTAGGGCTTTGGTGAATGTAGGGCTCTTGAAATTACTTCCTTTTTCTTTGGGTTTTTGGAAATTGACAGCTGAAGAAGGAAAGATGGTATATGAATTTGGTGTTTTAACACGTTTTAGTAGAATTGTAGACTTCCTTTCTGCTCAACCAAATGTGGCATGCTAGTCTGAGTTGTGGGGAGTTTTATTGTGTTCTTACTGGAGAACCAGAGTTGGAATCACTAAGATTGCCAACAAATCAGATGAGTGATTGGACTAAGGGTTTTAATTATAAAGTTAGCTACTTCGGTCCTCTTTGTGTCAAACGTCTGCTCTGTTCTAGATTCTCAAATATGCAAAGTTGAAGATTATGTAGTTTATTTCTTTTACATTTGTAGATTATATAAGTTTCTATTCTGGAAGGCAGTGCGGTAGGATTAGCTGGTCGGGGTCAGATTGTGCTGTTAATTGTACTTTTCTTGCATTGGTTGTGTATGCATAAGTGCTTTTAATTCACAATGTAACTTTTAACAAAATAGGCTGTGAAGAATTGTTTATTTCAATGCAAATCATGCTGAATTCTGGTATTTCAGAAACTTTTGGAAAGAGTTGACAGTTGCTATTTTTTCGGTAAACTTAACTAAATGTTTGAGCTAGCAAGGAAAACCAAATTCATGATGACTTGAAAGGTTCTTTGCAATCAATAAATGACACCCAAATTCCTTTGGTAGACATATACAGTATGTAAATCTCCCAACGCACTATTTGAGGACTTGATCCCAAAACTTTGGCCCCCTGCCAAACCCTACAATTTTAAACAGTAGCAAATAGCTAGGTATGAACCCCAGATAACATGGGGGCAAACCATGGGCCTGACTATTCCTTTGAACCTCGTTAGTGTATAGAGTATGTAATATTTCAATGAAAATATGGCTCCATGTAGATAATGCATGTGTGAAAGTTTGGTGGGTTAGACAAAATAACAAATATTGTACATCGAGGGTGTCCTATTGTCTCATTTGTTTCAAGATTTATTTCTCGAGTAAATAATTTTATAGCTTTCGAAACATTTTCTGCTGCAATGTTGGCCAAATGTTCGTGAACTTGTAGGGTTTTATGTCTCTGTGTGTCAAAGAATCATGTATGTTGTTGCATTGCATACTGTATTCTGAGATTTGTTATCTGTGTGTGCACGGTTATATGTGAACAGATGTATCTGTATTCCAATATGTGATGTTTGAATCTTTTAATAAAACTTCTTTCAGCATGATAGACAGAAGCATTTGCAGTTATGTGAAATATTCAAAAACATGACTTCTGTTCAAGTTTCTTAAGCTTTAGCTTTGTGATATTCTAATGTGGAAGAAATTCTGAAGACAACTAAATTAAGGATACATGACGATAAACTCAGTAGAATAGTAAGATTATATTAGTTGGCATATTTTTCTTAATCATTGATTGTGATTAAGGTATTCTTACACATTATATCATGTTAAGCTCCAAAATAAATGTTTTAGCAACTGGACTGGAGTCTGAACTTAATGGGTACTGTGATCTTGTGATATAAGTAAATGTTGAATCTATTTGTTTCCCGAAGGCACTGATTTGAATCAACATTTGCAAAATTGCAACATAAGATCTTCCTGATCACATGTTAGCCTACATATATAGAAATATTGTTTTATCATCTTAGTTCTATACTGTTGTGGGTGGCAGGTTTGTACCCAACGCTCATGGAAACGACCATACGGTGTTGGACTTCTAGTAGGTGGGTTGGATGAATCTGGAGCCCACCTATATTACAACTGCCCAAGTGGAAACTACTTTGAATACCAGGCTTTTGCGATAGGATCTCGCTCGCAAGCTGCAAAGACATACTTGGAACGCAGGTTTGAGAGCTTCACAGATTCTACACGGGAGGATCTGATCAAGGATGCACTCATTGCTACAAGGGAAACCTTGCAGGGGGAAAAACTTAGAAGTTCCATATGCACAGTTGCTGTGATGGGAGTTGGGGAGCCATTCCATATATTGGATCAGGACACTGTTCAGAAGTTGATTGATGCTTTCGAAATTGTGGGGCAGGATGAAGGTCCTGCTGCTGAACCTGATGCTGCAGTTCCAGCTGAGCAGGGTGCAGGAGAGGGTGCCGGTGCTGGTGCTGGTGCTGGTGCTGACACGGGTGCTGCTCCTGAGCCTGATGTAGCTCCAATGGATATTTGAAGATGCTAGAAGCAGTTGTCTTTCCATCCTTTCAATGAGGTTTTCTATCATGTGTTTCTTAAGATTATGGATGGTATTGTGGAAGATGACTATTTATCGTTGGACCTTGGTTTTTTCCTTTTCTTTTTCTCTTACGAGGCTATGCAGTTGTCATTTGTGCAAACATTTTAACAGTGGCCTCTCATTAGATCAAGTTTATGCTTAATATTTACCGTTAAGATACAGTTATTTAATCTGGTCTTATGGAATGATTTACATCTGGACGGTGTGAGCTAATACAGTTAAGATACAGATTATAATATTTTATACATGAAGGTTTCTGAGCTAAGAAAAAACTGGTCTCGATCCAGAAAGCAAGGGGACACTGCTAACTCTTATAAGTGGATACCAAGCTTATCATACATTGAATCACTAATGGCCGTCTCATGAACACAAAACTGTACATAATTGCTCAACGGTGAGGGCAAACTGTAACAGATTTCGATTTTATCACAGAAATCTCCTACAGATCGTTGAGGTTGCAGGTTAACTTTTCCTACTATACTTTTTAGTACTTAATAACTTCCAGAATTACCCATTGGCCCCATTTTTGATCGCCCAAAAAAGTTAATACCACCGGTGTGAGAAGTGAGAATAACTAAACATTTGCATTAGTAAACATATTAAGCAACGCTCACAAACAAACAGAATTGCAGCAAAAAATAAAATGCAAAGCTACGAAAATTGCAGTGCCCCAACTGTAAATCTGCCCGAGCCTCGTCATTGCACGCATTAGACAAGCCAAGCCAGCCCAAAATGCAACGACATGTGAGCTTTTTGCTTTGAAAAGATAGCCATGGAATCAAACTTGTCTGGTAAAAAGATCACTGTTGGATGTCCGGAACCGGAAGAGGGAGGCCCTTGATCTGCATCTGCTTGTACATCCATTGCCAACTCTCTGGTGACACCTCACCGCCGAGAGAGCGAATAACAGTTCCACCACTGCATGAACCAACTTTGCAGCATTCCTCTAGAGATAATCCCTTCACCAATCCGTACAAAAACCCACTGGCAAACAAGTCGCCTGCTCCTGTGGCATCCACTGCATTGGCTTCCCCTATGGCTGGAACTCTCACAATCTGACACCAAACGAAACGAAAACGAAAAAAAAGTTTCATGTCAATAATCCCTTCATCAGTACAACACTGGACTACAAGTGACCAACCTCTTTCCCATGCTTTGCAATGCATCCGTTACTGCCTAATGTCACCGCGGCCCACTGGCAGTGTTTCCCCAAAAATTCAAGTGCAGCCTCAGGGTCAGCATCTTGTCCACCATCACAACCTCTGTAAGACCAAAACAATGTCATAGGACTTAACTAGGTTAACTGTTTTAATTGGTTGATGTTAATGCAAGTGAAAATCACCTTAGCAGCTCTGTTGCTTCATCCTCATTGGCAAAGCAGAGGTCTATGTTCCCCGACTCCAGCAACTGTAGAAGAGGTGATTTATAGTTGCGAACCATCTGGATAACATTAGAAACTACATAAGTACATACAGACCTGAGATTTGATAGTAAGAGAAATGATGTAGGTAGCTTGGAAAGCATTGGAAAAGAAAAACTAGTACCTCAAAGCTGGCCAAGTCCAAGGACACAAGAAGACCCTCTTGTTTGGCAAGCTTTATAGCCGCCTGAATCACTTCCAAATTGATTATGCCATACCTCATCAACAACCACTGGGCATTTCAAGAAGATATTACTGAAAGAAAGATGTAAATTAGAATGTAGGTAGCAACTAGTAGTATAAAAGAGACTGACCTTACATCCTTTAAAATCGGCTCTTGTCAAGTCATCCTCCTGAGGGTGAAGTTTGACAGCACTAGAGAGACATGGACGCATTGTACGATTGGCAGAAGCATCAACCAAGCAAACACACTGAGCTGTGGGTCCCTTCTTCATCCTCAATCTAGAGAGGCTCACAGCATGAGAGGTCATGTTAGTGACGAATAACTGGCCTTGCTCATCATCCCCACAAGCACCAATTATTCCACACGACACCCCAAACCCGGCACTGAGCCCTCGGATGGTATTGGCTACACTGCCACCGGCTATGGTTTTCATGGGCAACGAATCATCATCAGGGGATGACGACATAATATGGGTCCTTACCTCACTCAATATGTGCTCAAGCTCTTCAATTGCAACCTATATATATAGGTGTCACAAACACTAGAGTTTTCAACAATACCCACCAAAAGTGACTAGATGCAAAGGAGGGAGTTAAAGTCAAAGGGGATTACGGGAATGGAGCCACCGCGCTCGCCGGGGAGTTGATCGAGCAGGGACCAGTCTACGCGAGCCACGTGGTCGACGAGGGCGGAGGCTTGTAGTCCCAGCACCAGAGGAGCGTCTGCCTCTGCCTCGCCGCTGTTGGAGTAGTTGGTGATGGGCAAAGTGGCTTCTGCTCCCATTTTCGGGCCCCTCTCTCTATGACTCTAATGTCTTTGTATTTAACTATTTATAGACTCTGCGTCTGCGACCCTCACATTCAGTACCTTTAAAATAATGATTGCCAATAAATAAATTAACTTTTGTTCTAAAATCAAAAGTTTATTATAACTGTCGTGGGTAATTCAGCACTTCTCGCAAGTAACATGCTACAAGTGCCAAGTCTTTCAAGTTTCGTTGTCTGGACTTTGTACTTTTGTACAAGAGAAAGATGACGATGATACTCTTATTAGTAGACTCTAGACTTCTAACATAACCCATTTTGAGAAAAGACTCGAGTTTCTGTATTACTGCCATTAGGTTTTTTGTCAAAAAAAAAAGCATCAGCATTGTCAAGTTGCCACAAAGAATATAAACAGACCATTACCATCGAGGAAAGAAACGACGAAGGAAACAGACAACGCTTCCGATAACACACATTCACCGGCTTTGAATCATTTCAACGATTGATTGGTGGAGCTAATTTTCTTGGTCACTTGCAACTGAAATTACGGAAAGCTATGTATTTTCAACTTTGTAAGATTCCGATCAGCCAATGATTCTATGTGTCGTGGAGCTTTACAATACCCCAGAACTTTATCTTAATCAAATTAACTAAACATCACATGCTATAGTGCCTATGCAAGCAGGTTTTGGGGTCAAGATTGTAGCTACAACCATGCTTAACAGTGCGGATTCTTCCTAGGATAAAACTTGTCTACAGGCAATCTCTATGGACCACAAATGATACTAATGTTTAGTCTAAAGTGTTTCTTTAACTACAACCTTTCGGTTGAAATCATAGACTTCGTCTTGGATAAGAGATTAGATGACATCTAGAATGCAGTTAAAGGCTTCAACCCTACTATATCAATCAACTGGCATACACTTTACCTCTACTCATTGCACCCCTTCAAGATTTTATGCTCGAGTCGGGGTTTGAAGTTTGAACCTACAAAAAGTGGTGCAGCCCTCAAAAATTGCCGGAAACCTTTATTACTAGATAACTTTGATTTGCACGTCCATTCGAGGAGCAAAAGACTAGATAAGAGGTACTTCGAATACAAAAAATATCATCAACATACAAACTGCAAAAGCAGGAAATATAGTTTCTGAAAAGCCGCAGAAAGCATAGATCCAATGGCTAGAAAAGATTCATAGTTCTGCCCTAAAACATGTTGGGTATTATTAGGAAAGGAAATGATACCTTTTCCACATATTTGCATTTAACAACAAATATTCCTTAATATCAAATCTCTCAAGATTTGAGTTAAAGGAGGAAAAAAAACCAACTTACGAAATCATTTTTCAGCCTTGAGTGCTTTATCTGGTAATACATTATCTGGAAGAATAAGTTCTGGGGGAATTTCACGAACAACACCCAGCATTGAGTCATACTCCTCATCACGACGAGCAAACTTCTTGCGAAGGGCCTTCTCAAACTCAATCTCATCAAAGGACTTCCCATTCTCAGTCGCATGGACTTGTGCAAGGTTAACATAATTGGTGGCTGACTGGGAGATGAAGGCTATTTCTTCATCTGTTAGCTTCCTCAGGAATTTAGCTGGATTACCTCCCCATACCTGTAATACATTTTACAATATTTTACTGCTTACCATTCAGGTGCCAATTTTAAATCTATGAGATGCAAAATATTCCAGAACACAAGAGAAACAAAAGCTTAAATTCAGACTGCATGAATAAAGCTGAATCTGACAGCATGACACACAAATCCAGCTGGTGAAATCATTAAGGTTTTTTTTTTTTCCCCTCCAGCCGGATCAAAATAATTACACCATAAATTGCTAAACTATGGGCACAAAATGAAAATAACAATCACGCCTTCATATATTTCTAAATAGAAATCAAACACCACACATTTGCTGCTGAAACAGCTCAACTTTTTTAAAAGCTGTCAAAAAATTGACCCACTCAAACAAAAAACAAGAACTTGTGATTCGATACAGTAAATCAAAGATTCATAATACTGACAAATGAAGGTAGATCACAATGACGGGGAAAAAGAAAAGGATCTTAGACTCCTGCTCCACCTATCTCTGTGTTACTTTATGCAACTCTACTTGAACATAGCTTGTGTATTATAAAATCCTTAACTAGATAGTAGTATACTCTGACTTCTTGTTCAGACCGGAAGTCAGAGAAAGAAACATAACAAATTTTTGGGCCAACTAATTTTTATTTAATATTTGGAATCCAAAGCATGATATGTTGTAGATCAGTGATCCTGACAGTGGTAACTACAATAGATCCAATTTTTGAGCTACTTTTGCATGCTTATTACGATCATAAACATGTTTTCCAAAAGAAAAAAAAATAAATGAAATAAAGAAGAGGGTTCAGTAGGTGGGCTTTCAGACACACCTCTCCACTGGGGATCCTTGTATTCTGTCTCACGAGGGCTCCGGCAGCAACCATAGCATGTTTCTCAACGACAACACCATCAAGCAGTGTGGCTCCCATACCAACGAAGGCCTCATCCTCTACCGTACAGCCATGTACAACAGCACTGTGACCTGGCCAATTCATTGGTTGTATTCACAAACTATCAGGGCAATTCACATCAAATGGACCTATGATAACATTCATCCTCTGTCAGCACACTACTCACCTATGGTGACATTATCACCAATAATGGTTGGCAACACCTTCCCACTTAAATTAGACTTTGCCACATGCACAAGGGAGTTGTCCTGTATGTTAGTTCCAGCTCCTATAACGATGTGGTTCACATCACCTAAGCACAAAGACATATTTACAAACTATCACAAAAGTCCACAGTAAATATAAAATAGAACATAATATTCCATAAGTAACCATACAACTGATAAGAACCTAAATTGACTACGGACCAGAATTCTACAGATCATTTATTGCCATAATCGCTAAAGCCCTATACCTAACCCTTAACCATCTTATTCAACTAGCAAACTAAATGGTAAGTGAATTCAATAATTGTGTATTTGTGTCAATATTTCAAAGGATACAGTAATCAGGCACTACTGTTACCCAGTTGCTACTGGTCTTGTTTTTCTAGGATTAACTAGGCATGTAGATAACTATTTTTGAAATAGTTAGATCTCCAACAATGCTAACAATTAAATAAAATGAGAAAGAGGACACAACTGTAAACTATGAAAAAGATAAAACAAGTACAGCAAGAAGTGCATTCTCTCAATAAAAGGTTACTATTCCTAGTTTCACGTCATGTTGCCTGAAGATATTGTGCAAATGTGGATCAAAGACAAGTTCAAATAATGGAATTGATTCAAAACATCAGCTCATCAACCCAAGAAAAAAAGAAAAAAAGCAGCATACAAGAACATGCAATTTTTCAAAAGTTGGCGAGCATATATCATATAACTGATATTGCATCTCAAAAGAAGTTCTTACCTCTCAATACACATCCATACCAAATAGAAGATCCTCTCCCCACTTGAACATCACCAATGATGGAGGCACTTGGGGCCACAAATGCATCCTTGTCAACCACAGGAGCTTTATCAAATACGTTCATAAGAGTTCGATGCCTAGACACTGCAGTGAAGAACATAATCACTATCCACTTGAAATAAATAATTGGTGCATGCTATAAATTTTTCATTCTCATTCTTCTATTTCCCCCTCTTTTCGATTAAGAAACTTAGAGCTCATTGCTCAGCCAACCCCAAAACACCAGGCCACCGCTTTACAATCTGAACAAACCCCCCAATGGCTTCCAACACTCATAAGAATCATCTCCAAATTTTCATTTTGCAAAAAAGTGATATATACTTGACGATTCAACGATAAACAATAAACACCCTTTAGAAGTGAAACCATTTGCTAACACCTTTTGCGTAAATTTTAGATTAGTTACACACATTCTTACATTAGACAATATCTGTAACCAACCAAGCATCATCCAGGTAATAGAAGGAAATGTAAAACAATCAAGTGAAACCTGACGAGCAAAACCATAGAGCTTCCATGTTTAAATCAACACCAAATGTGAACCAAACAGACCAAAGAATTGGTAGAATGAGTAATAAAAAAAGAATCAATACGAATTTCAAAGATTCACAAAAAAGAGGGATCTAGGGTTAGAGAACGGCGAGGCTTACGCTGCTCCTTGAAGTAGTAGCTTCCTTGGAGGCGGCTGCCGAGGCGATCGACGGCCTGCCCTGTCTCCCTAATCCAGAATCCAACGGTGTATATCGCTCTTCCTAAAGTCCCCATCTTCTTTGTTACTTCCACCACCTACCAACTCACTGCCACTGTCTCCGAGTCGAGTCTCTCTGTGTGTGTGATGAGAACTACTAGGCCGGAGAGAGAGAGAGAGGGGCAGAGAGAGAAATGGTTACCGCGATGGCAGTGTATAAAATCCCAAATCTATGGGAGGGCAAATCTGGGTATTCACCGTCCCGGTTAAGACTAAATTTACTAAAGCATCCCTGTTTCCCATCAAATTAACGGCTAATGCCAACGCCAGGGACGAAGCGGTGCGTTTCGATGCCCTTAACCGCGCGGCGCACGTTAACTGTTACTGGTTTCCTTTTCTGAGAAATAGAAACAAACAAATCCTTTCCGCTTCAACTAGTAAATAAATTTACGAATTTGCACAGATCCGCCATTGATATATAATAAATAGAGTCGCTCTCATCGGATCCATATACGTCGCCGTTTCGTGAAGGTAAAGCTGTCTTCTCTCTCTCTCTCCATCCCTTTATTTCTCTGATTTATATTAAATTATTGATTTTGTTGCCATAATAATCAAACCTAGTTTCTTTATATATCTCATTGATAGTAATCGGCTTTTGCGAATGTGTATGTTTTAGCAATGTTTGATCCCAGAGTGCATTTGTGAGTTTTGTTTCAGCTTAATATGAATTGGAAATTGGGGAAGGTCCGAATTACTGATGTTCCAAAGATGATTGATTTACTTAGGACTCTAGGAGAGCTACGTGAGATTTACCATTACTGTATCTGTGTTTTTGTTTATGTATAAATGACATTTTCATGGTTATGAATAATAATAGTGTAGAACTATTTGGCCTTTGCATGAAATTTGGTCTCTATAGTATAGACTGTATACCTTAATGATTTCTGAGAAACCAAGCCAAGTGTAATGTTTTGAATTGAGTTAGTTTTCATTGCTTTTGTGGATTGCTCAGGGAAGTTAGAGGTAATATTTCATGGAAGGAGTGGCGAGTGATGCAGGCTCTGCTGTGGCACCTCTTGCCAAGTGGAGGGATGAATTTGCGAGGACATTTCAATTCTATTTGGATCGCTCAACCCCTAACCCAGTCCATAGGTGGCTGGGAACACTTGCTGTGGCATCGATTTATATGTTGCGAGTTTACTATGTTCAAGGGTTTTACATTGTGTCATACGGCCTGGGAATCTATATCTTGAATCTGTTGATTGGGTTTCTCTCACCAAAGGTTGATCCAGAGCTTGAAGCCTTGGATGGGGCTTCATTGCCAACTAGAGGCTCAGATGAGTTTAAACCATTCATTCGCCGCCTTCCTGAGTTCAAGTTCTGGTAATTGGAAAACTCCCCTGTAAAAATTTCTTTCATTTATGTAGTGTGGATCCTTTTCTGCTTTGGGTTCTTTCAGTCTGATATATACTCTGGCTAACTTAAAATGTGGGGCTCTTTATATGTATGTATTGATTAAATTAGAACTCGCTGTGTTGCCATGTCCTTTAATATTACTATGAAATGTGTGACAACAAAGAAGTCTCTGACTTTGAATGGTAAAATTGTTTTATCTGGTTTATTAACACACTATATCCCTTGTTTGAAGTTCGTTCTCTACGTTAAATATAAAATTCCTAGGCCTCTCTATTGTTGTTGGTACTTATTTGATTTTAGTGACAAGTCTTTTGGCCTCTTTCTGTTACATGGCGATCTTTGTGCATCAACCTTATTAGTTATGAGACATTTTGACCTGCAAAAAAGTCGAGGATTATTTGGCCTTGTTCTAAATAGGAGGCCTGTTATATCAACAAGAAGTTTTATTATTTACATGGTTCAAGCTGATGGCACACCTCATGGACAAGGGAGTGACCAAATATATATTGCCGGATAAGGCATGATGGATAGTGGGGAGATTGAAGCAGCTCTAGATAGAGCTTAATTGCAAATAAGGATCTCTGTGGATGATCTCAGTAGTCAAGATGGTTCTTTGGTGAATGAATTGTCAGTGCTCAAACACATTATCTTCTGTGCTTATATGTAATAATGTGTGCATGTTAGCATATGTATGTGTGTGGTGGGTTTTTTTATGACTATGAGTTGAGTCTCGAAATGATGTATTCTTTTGCTTATGTGGTTTCAGGTATTCCATCACAAAGGCTTTCTGTGTCGCCTTTCTGATGACCTTCTTTTCTGTATTTGATGTCCCTGTTTTCTGGCCCATACTCCTCTGTTATTGGATTGTTCTTTTTGTCCTTACAATGAAGCGCCAAATCATGCACATGATTAAGTACAAATATATACCATTCAGCATTGGAAAGCAGGTGAGAGCTCCACCCAACATCAACTCCTTTTGAAACTCAATTTGTGGGTTGAAATTTTTAGATTTTGTCTTGGGTTAAGGCAATATCATAAAGTTGTTATGGTTGGCTTCTGTAAGTACAATCTATTTACTCATTTCCTTGGATTATTACAGAGCTATGTAGGGAAGAAGTCTGCTGCAAGTAGTAGTGGCATTTCCGCGGACTGAAAGTTAGGAAAGGAGAGCGGGAGAAGTGCAGTGTTCAAATGTTTTTAGTTGTTCTGAACACCTTTCTTGTTAACACTTGCAAAGTTCTAGATATGTTGACTTTTGCATGCTATTAGGATTTAACAATCAGTTGTAACTTGCATAACTTGAGATCCTCACCTCTTATTTATCTGATTTGTCTCGCCTCTTATAGGATGTTGACGAAATCTTGCTGCCTATTCGCACATACTCTTTAACTAGCCTTTTTGTTCGTTTCATGCTTGGAATATATGTAAGCTGTCTGTTTGTCTAGACTTAACAGCAATCTCAGATGACGACTTTTCAATTCCAGCATCTAGTTGTACTTAGAATTCATTTAAACAAGGACATTGAATTAGTCTCTACCTAGCATGATTGACAATGACACCAACTTGTTTGCCGTTGAGTTTTACATGATCTCTCATTAGCAATTCTGAGCATATTTTCGATTTTGAATTTCATTTCCAGGTGGGCTTGAGTGCCAGATAGATGTCTAATCAAACACCGAATTGGTATAACAACCCTCCAACAACTTAATAACGAAAGCACAAGGTTTAGTTGTTAATTTGTTATTACTTGACTTTATATGATATCATACAATAAGAATAATTCACATGAAAATTAGTTTAGTATTTTATAATGACAATATTATTTGGACAGGGCCAGCTAATTTGCTCGATCAAGGTCTTCCTTCCCTCCTCTTTCTCTTTCTCTCTTCTAATAATTGATTGCATTAAAGCCCTTTAAGCAAGCATAACATTCCGTCCCACTGAACCAGTTTTTAGCTTTCCCTCCACAAATGAGTGGGAGAATTTATGTTGTGATATTCTTCTTCTGGGCTGCCCTCACTATCATCACCCCAACACTCATTTTCTTGTCGGAGAATTCGAAAACCTACTCGGAATTACAAGGTAAGAAGTACTGAGATATCCAACTTTTCTCTTACCTTTTCTGCTCTCATATTTGTCATGCATATGACATACTTCAGCCTCTTCTGCTTCGTATTTTGCAGATGAGAGAAGTGAAGGAATCAAGGCTAGAAGATTGATAGGATATGCAGTGAAACCTCCAATGAGCACAACAACTACACAAGAATCTGCACCGGCACCCGCACCCGCACCGGCACCAACTCCGGATTCAGGACTAGGTTTGGGGACAAGAGAAATCAATCTTGCAAAAGTCTTCTCAGAATCGTTGAGATTGGTGATCAATAAGACTAAAATCAGGTTAACGTGAGTCTTTTAGTTTAGTTTTATTTGATGCATGAAAGCTACTTTGAAGACAAAGCTGCTCACAGGATTTAAGCCTCTCCGATTATATTTGGAAGAAAATTGTAAATGTGACATGTCAATACAGAGAAGGAAAACAACTGCCCTGGTTTTCCAGATTTTGTTTGCCTAATTTTTTTTGTTTGGAAAAGAAATAAGCTCAAGCTGAGAATGGATGTTTTTGATCTCGCACAAGTACTTTTATTTAGCTACATACTCCACAAACATGTTAATTAACAACGTAGTGCTCAAACAAAGTGGTCGAGGTAGTCGTCCACTGTGGTGTACTTCACATCCGGGTATAGCTGGGAAGCTTCGACTCCGAACGATGGTTCAATCTCAAAGTTAGTTTGATCTCCCTTCACAAACACGGAGTGGTGGATTGCCAATAATACCTTGTGTGGAATTGGGGCCTCTGCCAATCAAACAATGTCATCAACAACTTCATTTTCATTGTTTAAATGTCTCTCTCTCTCTCTCTCACTCAATCTTAAAATCTTACTAACCGACCTAAAATATCGTTAAGGAGTTTGTCCTCTGGATCATAGACCTTCTCAAGGGCTTTGCCAATTTTCTTCTCCCACAAGGCAACCAGTTCGTTGAAGGAGTAAATATTTTTGGGAGGCCTGAGGCAGAGGACCTTGTTCAGTGTTCTTGGGTCATCAACTGCTCGGATTGTATAAGTGGCAATGTCCTCTTCCTTGGTAAAGATTGCTGTACCAAAATTTAGTAAACAAAATTAGAAAGAAATCAATCGAGGACCCAAATTTCTGCACTCAACCTGTTTGATAAAATGCCTCAATGAACTTAGGTTATTCTTTTTCTTCTCAGAAACTATATGAGAGATTTGATGAGTATTTTGATTAATTACCCTTTGGATTTCCATCCCCTAAGATGATGACTTTTTCTCTGGGTGGAGAAGTAGCACCTGGCTGTGCCAATGTGGGTAGAAAATAGCCTGCAAAGCAGTTGCTGGAGACATGTGTACTTGTGTATGGTATCCCCTCGGCCTCTATAGCACGCCGGATTCGGGCTTTGATCGCAAATGCAGATTTGGCTGGCTCAACTGCATGTACACGATCCGCATCGATTCCGAACTCCGAGGGAAGGAATCTCTGATCATCAATGAATATGTTAAATGAGATAATCAGTAATTAGCTTCGAGTGTACGCTAGAGACAGCTAGTGAGACACTAACCTTGACATTACCAGCTTCTTTAATGGCGGCAATGATCTTGGTTTGATCTGCTCGCTGCATGCGGCCCACAGTTGATATCACCACGTCGACCTGTTTGATCACCTTCACCAAACTCTCATGCGCATCATGAAGATCTCCCTATGCAATTAAAGTAGACTAATTAACTGAATGTAAGCACAAAGTAATTAAGCCACAAAAGGGTAGTGGTTTGTATATCCGTACATAGAGCAAAGTGACACCCAAGTTTTTGAAATTCTGAACGAGTTTTCCCTTGGCTGGGTCATTGACTTTGGTCTCCCTAACTAGAGCAAAGGTTGGATGGTTAGCCTTTGCACTCGCTTCAACGATGAACTTGCCGATGTAGCCGGTGCCTCCAATTGCCGATGTAGCCGGTGCAAACTTAGGAATTAATTACAACAAGAAGTGGAGACAGAAGATTGAAGTAGGAGAATGTAGAAGTTCTTTTTTTTTTTCTTGGTTTTTCTAAGTTGTGATCAAGGTGCTTTATATAGGAGCGCAATTTATGAAAGAAATTATATGGTATTGTAATTGCACTAATTGGGGGACTAATTTAAGTAGTTGATGGTGACTTTGTGCCTTCTATAAAGTTTGTTTTCACGACCAAGATAATAATTTAAGTAGTTGATGGTGACAATGACAGTGGATTGTTCACGTTTGTACTAAATACAATGACGTGGATTGTTCACGTTTATTTCTTCCAATTAAAATTAAAATTTGAAGAAAATTAAAAGGATTTAGTTTTTAGGGTTTATGGACTCTATAATAAAAACAATGCAAATATGATATTTAAAAGGTATTCCACTGACTTTGCTAAAAAAACTCTACTAGCTACTACTGATTAAGATGTTTGGCTAGTTTTAGGATTTCCTAGAGTCTGTGTCATACATAGCCATATTGGCATATTAAAGTAATTGCTTCTTTGCTTTAGTGGGATTGTGTCAAATCCATTTGAAATTCTGTATCTCTATGAATTGAAAGTTTATGCTTGCACATGAGAAGCAGATTGTATTTTGGAAAATCCATAAAGCCCATAATTCCTCTACACTAAAGGGTTTTAGCTAGATTCAAATTTGCTTTATAGCTTGTCATGTGGGGTTTAAGGAACAAACCAACTATAAGGAATTAAGAGCATTTTAGTATTGTTATCTATTTTTTTAATTAAATTTTAGTTAAAGTAGTTAAAAAGTTATTTTGGCTAACCAGTTTGAAAATACGTATGCACAAATGCTCTCTACATTAGCTAGTATTGAATTTAAATTATTTTTTAATAAATAAAAAATAGTTTAAGTGTATTTAATAATTACATAAAACAACTAAAAATGAATGTTTTAAATTAATAAAAATAATAGAGAGTCTCATCTCGCTCTCTCTATATTTTAGAGTCATATAACTAAAAGCTAAAATAGAGAGTCACTTAAGAGGCTGGTGCAACTGCTAAAATAGCTAAAAAACTAAACATGTTCTCTAAAATAACCAAGGAGTTAAGATAGAGAGTCTGCTAAAGATGCTATAAGGATTACAATAATGACTTAATTAGTTTAACTTAAAGGTGAGAATTGATCGAGAAGTAGTACTAGTACCCACTAAATAAAGGTCATTTTCAAAGGGACGCATAGAAAAGTGTTAATAGTTTGCCAAAAAAAAGTGTTAATAATGTGGCAACCCCAAACACCTCTGTATGGATGACCCAGACGGAAATTATTCTATGCACGGTCCGTGCAACATCACGTTCAATCTCAGCCGTCCAAATAGAGATCCAACGATTCAGTTTTGTTTGACTAATTTGATCATAACGGTTGACCGTTAAAAATCATGATCGTGTGCACCTTAGCGCTACGTGCATGTGCATGTTCCGTGCATGGAATACCTTCCCTGACCCAGAATATAAAACTATAGTGAAAATTCTGGTTTGAAGTTTTGAACTTTGAAGAGCGGCAGCTTCACATGGTTCAACTTCAACCAGATTGAAAAGTTCTTGTCATATGCAATTGCTTTCCTTTCTTGTTTGAAAAAGAATGAGTTCCAAAAGTTTAATCTAAGAGAAAATATTATAGGAAAAAAATCATTTTGACATATATATTGGAAAGCAGCACATAGTTCCCTGTGTAATCTTGTTCTTGGGCCTTGGGCCTCAAATGATTTATCAGCAATTTTATTCTACTCTCTTCACTCTCCCTCTCCAAGTCACCACAGCAAATAGAGAGAAATGGCAGCGGCGTCGTTTAGGTGGATACTGCAATTGCACAAGGACGTCCCAAAAGCCGCTCGGTTCTACTCTGAAGGGTTGGATTTCACCGTCAATGTCTGCACTCTTCGCTGGGCCGAGCTTCAGTCTGGTCCACTCAAACTCGCTCTCATGCAATCCCCCAAGTAACTCCCCTTTTCTCTTCTCTCCGAGACTGGTTGCTCAATGCACACCAGGTGTTCGACGATTTGTCTATTAGAGCTTTTCACACACCACACCCTTTGCTACCAGTAATACATTTTGTCTGTGCATTTGTATTTTGAAACTCAAATAGACCCGTATGATTCAAATAGACCCGTATTCCAGTTTTCTGAATTAGATTAATGGTTGGAGCCAATTCGAAACTCAACATCTCCTAGTGGCCTCTATTAGATTAATGATCTATCAACCTGGTGGCATTGTTCTTTGCTTGTGTGACATTGGCCTCTATATCTAGTTTTGTTATTGTTTTCAATTTAAACTATTTGGGGTTTGCTTATGAATAAAAATGGCTGCTGCTAATCAAGGTTCACAGTGACCATGTCATGCAGAAGGGATACTCTTCACTTGTATCTTTCACAGTGCCAGACATTAATCAAACAGTGACAAAGTTAATGATATTAGGAGCTGAACTAGATGGCCCTATCAAATATGAAATCCATGGGAAGGTGATGACTGCTATATTTCTAAGGACACCCTTTCACGCATTTTAGCTGTCTATAGTTGCTATGGTGGATGCAAAGCAATCTAACAGTATGACCATGTTTTCAGGTTGCTGCCCTGCGATGTATCGATGGACACATGTTAGGCCTCTATGAACCAGCGTAGAGTTCCAGAAGCAAAGCCCTTCGAATATGGGACAAGCTGAAGTAGGCCGCTTGTAGATTGTGTTATTTGAACTGGAAACCTTTGAATTCATTGAAGGGATATTTCTCTCCTTTTGGTGGAGTAACTCGTACTGTTTGATCGCTCAGATGGCCAGACATATGCTCTTTGTGGACACAGAATAAATAGAATTATCTCCAGACCCCATTTCCTTGTTATCCTCAACCCAATTCCCTTCCATTGAACCATTCAACACTACCAGTATGTACTCTGCAACTCCATCAATTCTTGCCAATTTTTATGTTTCACTGTAAGGCCTTTTGTTTTGAATCACATTAATTGAGTTGAACAACTCATGTTAGCTTAATGGCACTAGAGTGGGCTTGCTTGCTGACCAAAAGAAAAAGGGTCGCGACCAACGCCTTCGCGATGCTCTGACGGATTTCGTAGATCTGACAAGTGTGATCTCCTCATGTCAACGCCGAGAAGCATAATGGGCTCGTAGCCTTGAAGCGGAGCTCGATTGGGCAGCCGTTGATCTTCATCAAGCCGCGCCATTTCTGGCACTAGGTCACGGCCACCGCCGTCTTCTTCAATTGCCGGAGCCGCCGGGGTTGTTGCTCTGTGCCCAAAGATACAGTAAGCTTTTCGATCAATGGATTTCTCTTTCGGCTGGGAGACGAGACAGCCCACGGACAACGGCCCAAAATAAACGGCCCACCATCAACAGTCAACAGTCAACGGCCCACGATTCACGGTTCAACGTCAAAATAAAAATATAGAGCCCACAAGCCCGGATGCCCAAGAGCCGAGGGATTAGAAAGTATTTTAAAAGCCCGGCTTAGCCCACGTTCCAAGTCAACGATCCACGGTCAACAAATAATGATCTACGATCAAGATTTCATCGTCAATGGTCCACGTTCAACGGCCCAAACGCAATTACCCGTTCACAATACCAGACAATATAAAATATTAAACTAGACTAAATTTTAATGGGCTTCCGGCCAAATTATTTTGAACATACATTTTCAAGGCCGAATTTTAATGGGATTCAGGCCCAATTATTTGGCGAAATAAGAAACTGGACCTAATTTTAATGGGCCTCATGTTATTTAAAATATTATTCGGCAGATTTTTAATGGGCCCAAAATTATTAATTAGAGCCGAAAAATCATTTGGGCCGATGTTTAAAAATTATTTGAGCCAATTTTTGAGATTATATTGGGCCAAATTTGGGCTACTTTTAATGGGCCAATTTTTAATGTGCCGGAAAAATAATAATTTGGGCCAAATTTTAATGGGCTTATGGCCCAAGTTATTTTAAAATATTGTTCTCGGTCAATATTTAATGGGCTTCCGGCCCAAGATTTTGGAAAATATTAATCGGGGCCATTTTTTGGGATTAAGGCCCAAATTATTCGGCGATATATGAAAATGGGCCGAATTTTAATGGGCCTCATGTATTAAAAAATATTAATGGGCCTCATGTATTAAAAAATATTAATGGGCCCATTTTTAATGGGCCGAAAAAATAATAATTTGGGCCCAAAAAACTTTAGGGCCATTCATTGCGATTATTTGGGCCTATTTTTGGGAATAATTTGGGCTGATTCTTATTGGGCTTCAGGCCCACGATTTTGGGAAATATTAATCTGGGCCGATTTTTAAGCGATTCAGGCCCAAATTATTTTGTGAAATACGAAACTGCGCCGAATTTTAATGGGCCTCATGTTATTATAAAATATAAATGGGCCGATTTTTAATGGGCCGAAAAATAATAATTTGGGCCGATTTTTGGGAATATTTTGGGTCAAATTTGTGCTGATTTTTAATAGGCCGATTTTTAAAGAGCCGAAAAATAATAATTTGGGCCTAATTTTAAAGGGCTTCTGGCCCAAGTCGTTTAAAAATATTTTTCTGGGCCGATTTTTATTGGGCTTCAGCCCAAGAATTTGGAAAAAATAATCTGGGCCGATTTTTATGGGATTCAGGCCCAAATTATTTGGGGAAATATGAAACTGCGCCGAATTTTAATGGGCCTCATGTAATTATGAAATAATAATGGGCCGATAATAATTCGTCGCTACAGGTTGTCCAAAATAGATATATGTATATATATATATATTTTTTTTTTTTTCATATTTGAAAAAAAATTAAAAGGATTTAGTTTTTAGGGCTTATGGACTCTATGATGAAAACAATGCAAACATGATATTTAAAAGGTTTTCCACTGACTTTGCTCGAAAAACTCGAGTCGTTTGTGAGATATGATTTTTAATTTTCGGGCTTTGGAAAATCATATCTCATAAACAACTAGAGGTTTTCGAACAAATTCAGTTGGAACACCTTTTAAAATTCATGTTCTATTGTTGGTGAAGTTTTGGCACGAGAAAAGTTCAAGAAAAATGGGGGTTGGCCACGGCACCTCCAAACGTGCCAAGCCTTGCCAACACCTGCCAACCCCTATTTTCTGTCAACTTTGCCATTGACAAAAATTCACCATTGGTAAAACATGATATATAAAAGGCGTTCCAATTGACTTTACTTGAAAAACTCGACTCTTTTATGAGTATGATTTTTTTAGTTTTCTAACTTTGGAAAATCATAACTCATAAACGTACGACATAAGATTTTCAAGCAAGGTCAATCGGAACAAATTTTAAAAATCATGTTTTATCATTGGTGAAGTTTTAGCACAGGCAAAGTTAAAGGAAAATGGGAGTTGGCAAAGTTTGACACATTTTGGCATGCCATGACACCTCCAAACGTGTCAAACCATGTCAAACACCCTTTTTTCTTTAACTTTGTCTGTGTGAAAATTTCACCACTGGTAAAACATATTTTTTAAAAGGTGTTCCAATAGACGGAACTCGAAAATCTCGAATCTTTTATTTATAATGAATTTTCTAGTTTTTCGACTTTAAAAAATTGTAAAAAATAAACGAGTTGATATTTTTGCGTTCTGTCAATTCGAGAAATCCTTAAAAATCATTATTAGAGTGTGGGAAGATTTTTGTTTGAAAATGAGAACATGCGATTTTGGCCAAAAAATCGTGAGCTATAACCCACAGATTTTGGTGAAAAACCATAGTTTCGGAAAAAAAAAATTCTCAAAACTTCACCATTGGTTAAACATGTTTTTTAAATGGTTTTCCAATTGACAGAACTCGAAAATTTCGAATCGTTTATTTTTTATGAATTTTCTAGTCTTCCTGCTTTAAAAAATTGTAAAAAATAAAGGAGTCGATATTTTTGCGTTCTGTCAATTCGAGAAGTCCTTAACAATCATTATTTGAGTGTGGAAAGATTTTGGTTCAAAAATAAGAACATGCGAATTTGGCCAAAAAATCGTGTGCGATTTTGGCCAAAAAACCATTGGTAAAACATGTTTTTCAAAAGGTGAACACGATTGACAGAACCCGAAAATCTCGAATCATTTATTTTTATGAAATTTCTAGTTTTCCGACTTTGAAAAATCGCATGGGCATCGTTAGCCTCGCTAGCATGGGCATCGTTTCTTTTTATTTATACAAATTAAAAGTAAAAAAAGATACAAAAATAAAATAAAAAATTTGGAACACTTGTAGCGACGAAGTGTTCGTCGCTACAAGTTGTTCAAAATAGCTATATAGTTTTTTTTTTCAAATTAGAAGAGAAGTAATAGGATTTAGTTTTTAGATCTCTTGGACTCTATGATTAAAATAACACAAATAATCTTTGGCACTATATTGTCCATCAAAATTGGGTTTTCACTTAATTTAATTTGGGTGAATAGAGCGAAATTGAGAAATATTTTCTTATTATAACACATGATTTTCTTAAAAATAGTATTTTTGAAATTCTCAACACCGGTTTGCACGTGTTTCTAAAAGAATTTTACAGTCTCAATTAATGTCATCAAACGCAAGACCTTTCGAGAACCAGAAGTGTTTCTTTTTTATTTCTTCTTATTAAAATTTTAAAAAAAATTAAAATACTTGTAGCGACGAAAATTTCATCGCTATAAGTTGTTCAAAATAAATATATTTTGTTTTTTTTTTCAAATTTAGAGACAAGTAAAATGTTCTACATTTTAGGGCTCTTGGACTCTATAATTAAACAATGCAAGCAATATTTGGCAACAAATTATCCATCGAAATCGGGTTTTCGCTTAGTTTGGATGAGATGTGCAAAATTGTGAAAAAAAAAATTCTTAATATAACACATGATTTTCTTGAAAAATGGCATTTTTGAAATTCTCAATACCGGTTTGCACGGATTTTCAAAAGTATTTTAGTGTCTCAACGTCATCAAATGCGAGACCTTACGAGAAACGAAATTTTTTTTTTATTTCCTCCAATTAAAAAAAAAGATAAAAAAAAATTTGGAACACTTGTAGCGACGAACAATGCGTCGCTACAGGTTGTCCAAAATAGATTTATATATATATATATATATATATATTTTTTTTTTTTTCATATTTGAAGAAAATTAAAAAGATTTAGTTTTTAGGGCTTATGGACTCTATGATAAAAACAATGCAAACATGATATTTAAAATGTATTCCACTTACTTTGCTCGAAAAACTCGAGTCGTTGTGAGATATGATTTTTAATTTTCGGGCTTTGGAAAATCGTATTTAAAATTCATGTTCTATTGTTGGTGAAGTTTTGGCACGAGAAAAGTTCAAGACAAATGATGGTTGGCCACGACACCTCCAAAGGTGCCAAGCCTTGCCAACATCTACCAACCCCTATATTCTGTCAACTTTGCCATTGACAAAAATTCACCATCGGTAAAACATGATATATAAAAGGCGTTCCAATTGACTTTACTTGAAAAACTCGACTCTTTTATGAGTTATGATTTTTTTAGTTTTCTAACTTTGGAAAATCATAACTCATAAACGTACGACTTAAGATTTTCAAGCAAGGTCAATCGGAACAGATTTTAAAAATCATGTTTTATCATTGATGAAGTTTTAGCACAGGCAAAGTTAAAGGAAAATGGGAGTTGGCAAAGTTTGACACATTTTGGCATGCCATGACACCTCCAAACGTGTCAAACCATGTCAAACCCTTTTTTTCTTTAACTTTGTCCGTGCCAAAATTTCACCATTGGTAAAACATATTTTTTTAAAGGTGTTCCAATAGACAGAACTCGAAAATCTCGAATCCTTTATTTATAATGAATTTTCTAGTTTTCCGACTTTGAAAAATTGTAAAAAATAAACGAGTTGATATTTTTGCGTTCTGTCAATTTGAGAAATCCTTAAAAATCATTATTGGAGTGTGGGAAGATTTTTGTTTGAAAATGAGAACATGCGATTTTGGCCAAAAAATCGTGTGCTATAACCCACAGATTTTGGGGAAAAACCATAGTTTCGGAAAAAAAAAATTTTCTCAAAACTTCACCATTGGTTAAACATGTTTTTTAAAAGGTTTTCCAATTGACAGAACTCGAAAATTTCGAATCGTTTATTTTTTATGAATTTTCTAGTTTTCCTACTTTGAAAAATTGTAAAAAATAAAGGAGTCGATATTTTTGCGTTCAGTCAATTCGAGAAGTCCTTAACAATCATTATTTGAGTGTGGAAAGATTTTGGTTCAAAAATAAGAACATGCGAATTTGGCCAGAAAATCGTGTGCGATTTTGGCCAAAAAATCATTGGTAAAACATGTTTTTCAAAAGGTGAACATAATTGACAGAACTCGAAAATCTCGAATCATTTATTTTTATGAAATTTCTAGTTTTCCGACTTTAAAAAATCGTATGGGCATCATTTGCCTCGCTAGCATGGGCATCGTTTCTTTTTATTTATACAAATTAAAAGTAAAAAAAGATACAAAAAAAAAAAAAAATTGGAACACTTGTAGCGACGAACACTTCGTCGCTACAAGTTGTTCAAAATAGCTATATAGTTTTTTTTTTCAAATTAGAAGAGAAGTAATAGGATTTAGTTTTTAGATCTCTTGGACTTTATGATTAAAATAACACAAATAATCTTTGGCACTATATTGTCCATCAAAATTGAGTTTTCACTTAATTTGGGTGAATGGAGCGAAATTATGAAAAATTTTCTTATTATAACACATGATTTTCTTAAAAATAGTATCTTTGAAATTCTCAACACCGGTTTGCACGTGTTTCTAAAAGAATTTTACAGTCTCAATTAATGTCATCAAACGCAAGACTTTTCGAGAACCAGAAGTGTTTCTTTTTTATTTCTTCTTATTAAAATTTAAAAAAAAATTAGAATACTTGTAGGGACGAACAATTCATCGCTATATGTTGTTCAAAATAAATATATTTTGTTTTGTTTTTTTTTTCAAATTTAGAGACAAGTAAAATGTTCTACATTTTAGGGCTCTTGGACGTTATAATTAAACAATGCAAACAAGATTTGGCAACATATTAACCATCGAAATCGGGTTTTCGCTTAGTTTGGGTGAGATGTGCAAAATTGTGAAAAAAAATTCTTAATATAACACATGATTTTCTTGAAAAATGGCATCTTTGAAATTCTCAATACCGGTTTGCACTGATTTTCAAAAGTATTTTAGTGTCTCAACGTCATCAAATGCGAGACCTTACGAGAAACGAAAGTTTTTTTTTATTTCTTCCAATTAAAATTAAAAAAAAATTATAAAACAATTTGGAACACTTGTTCGTCGCTACAGGTTGTTCAAAATACATATATATATATATTTTCCATATTTGAAGAAAGAAAATTAAAAGGATTTAGTTTTTAGGGCTTATGAACTCTATGATAAAAACAATGCAAACATGATATTTAAAATGTATTTCAACTGAGTTTGCTCAAAAAACTCGAATCGTTTGTGAGATATGATTTTTTTAATTTTCGGACTTTGGAAAATCATATCTCATAAATAAATCGAGGTTTTCTAGCAAATTCAGTTATAACACCTTTTAAAATTCATGTTCTATCATTGGTGAAGTTTTGGCATCATGAGAAAAGTTCAAGAAAAAAGGGGGTTGGCCACGACACCTCCAAACGTGCCAAACCTTGCCAACCCCCATTTTTCTTCAAGTTTTCCAGTGACAAAAATTCATCATTGGTAAAACATGATATTTAAAAGGCGTTCTTATTGACTTTGCTCGAAAAGCTCGACTCGTTTATGAGTTATGATTTTTTAAATTTTTCGACTTTGAAAAATCATAACGCATAAACAACTCGATATTTTCAAGCAAAGTCAATTGGAACAGATTTTAAAAATCATGTTTTATCATTGGTGAAGTTTTAGCATGGGTAAAGTTAAAGGGAAATTGGGGTTGGCAAGGTTTGACACATTTTGACATGCCATGACACCTCCAAACGTGTCAAACCATATCAACTTCTTTTTTTTTTACTTTGTCCGTGCCAAAATTTTACTATTGGTAAAACATATTTTTTAAAAGGTGTTCCAATTGACGGAACTAGAAAATCTCGAATCGTTTATTTTTAATTAATTTTCTAGTTTTCCGACTTTGAAAAATTGTAAAAAATAAGCGAGTTGATATTTTTGCGTTTTGTCAATTCGAGAAGTCCTTAAAAATCATTATTTGAGTGTGGGAAGATTTTGGTGCGAAAATAAGAACATGAAAATTTAACCAAAAAATTGTGTGCTATAACCCACATATTTGGGTGAAAAACCATAGTTCCGGTCTTATATATGAGTGAGAGGCGGCAGATAGTTAATAAACACGCCAATGATTATGGGAGTGAATTCATGTTGAGTAATATGCTGATAAAAGAAGACAACTTAGCGAGCACAAACGCTCTTCTGCTCGCACTAGCAGCTAGCTAGTACTTTTATTTAGCAAACATCGATCTTAATCCACAAGCTAATAATTCTTAAACAAATTGGCCGAGGTACTCCTCCACGGTGGTGTACTTAACATCCGGGTATAGCTCCGAAGCTTCGACTCCGAACGACGGCTCAATCTCAAAGTTGGTATGATCTCCCTTCACAAACACAGAGTGGTTGATTGCCAATATCACATTGATTGGAATTGGTGCCTCTGCATAAAAACAAACAAACAAACATCGAATCATTAGTCAATGTCGTCAACAGCTTCATTTTCCTTGTTTAAGGATCTCTTTCAATCTTAAGAATAACTGACCTAGAATGTCGTTGAGGAGTTTGTCCTCTGGAACATAGACCTTCTCAAGAACTTTGCCAATTTTCTTCTCCCACAAGGCAACAAGTTCGTTGAATGAGTAAATGTTTCTGGGAGGCTTGAGGTAGAGGACCTTGTTCAATGTTCTTGGGTCATCAACCGCTCGGATTGTATAGGTGCCAATGTCCTCCTCCTTGTTAAAGATTGCTGAACCAAAAACATTACATTTACTACCAAAATTTCTAGCACTCAACCTGTTCAATAAAATGCCTCAATGAACTTAAGCTTCTTTTTCCTCCCAGAAACCATATATATGAGAACTTCTCAACTATAAAAAGTTCATGAATCTGGCCACTGAATGTGGTTGTAAAGGAACTTAATTTGATGAGTAGTATTTTGGCAACTTACCCTTTGGATTTCCATCCCCTAAGATGATGACTTTGTCTCTGGGTGGAGAAGTGGCACCTGGCTGTACCAGCGTGGGCAGAAAGTAGCCTGCAAAGCAATTGCTGGAGACATAAGTGTAGGGTATTCCCTCAGCCTCTATAGCGCGGCGGATTTGGGCTTTGATTGCAAATGCAGATTTGGCTGGCTCAACCGCATGTACTCGATCCACATCGTTTCCGAACTCCGAGGGGAAGAACCTCTGATGATCCATAAATATGTTAATTAAGGTAATAGATCAGTTGTTTTATGCCTCAAATACCAATGCATAACAAGATGGTCGATGACATGTCTCAAAAATCAATGTAAGGGCAAGATGCTCGATGAAATGCCTCAAAGAAGTTGAATTATTATTAGCTTTGAGTGTAAGCTTTAGAAACACCAACCTTGACATTACCAGCTTCTTTAATGGCGGCAATGATCTTGGTTTGATCGGCTAGCTGCATGTGACCCACCGTCGATATCACCACGTCGACCTGTTTGATCGCCTTCACCAAGCTCTCATGATCATAAAGATCCCCCTATACAAGTTTAAGTAGAATAATAATTAAATGAACGAAAGCACAAAGTAGTTAAGCCAGAAAGATGAAAGTGGTATAGCTAGGTGGTGTACATAGAGCAAAGTGACACCCAAGTTTTTGAAATTTTGAATGAGAGCTCCCTTGGCAGGGTCATTGACTGTGGTCTCCCTAACAAGAACAAAGGTGGGATGGTTAGCCTTTGTGCTCGCTTCGACGATGAACTTGCCAATGTAGCCGGTGCCTCCGATGATCAAAACCTTGCTTTTCTGATGAGCCATTTGAAATAGTGGAGATATACAAGATTGGATTAAAGAGAATGCGGTACTTCTTTTCTCTTTGTTTCTGAATGGAGATCAAGTGCTCTATATAGGAGCCCAATTCATGGAAGAAATTGTATTACTTGTTGGTGGAACTGAAGTGCTCGATGGTGACAATAATGGTGAGACTGTATACCTTTATAGTCTTATCTTATGACTTTTAATCAGAATGCTCTTCATCATCATCTACCTAACATGCATAAAAATGGCAAAGGTATGGTTGGGAAATCTATTAATTAAATTTTTGCTTCATTCTGAAGGCAATTCTAGGTGGAAATTAGTCAGTATTACCCTCACACAACTGCACAGGAAAGGGTTTGGTGAAGGGCAAAACGTGACTTTTACATTTTGTGATTATTCCAGTCTAGAAGAATCCAAAAGGTGAGTTCAGGCCTAATGAATACAAGGACGAGCTGGGCCCATTCAAAATTATATGAATTTAGGGGCCCATGACAATGAATGGTGTGAAGGATAAGCAAGCGAGATTATGTATGTTTGGTCGCACTCATTAATTTTTTTTTTTTTGGACAACTCATTCAAAATATATATACAAGCCATGCATCCGCATGCTCCACAAGCTCTGTTGAAATAATACTCTTTTTTTTTCTTAAATCAAATGCTGAAATAATATGTAATAGGTTCTAATCCAATGGACTTAATAGGTTCGATCTAATCATATATACATGTTCCCCATTGGAGCTTGACCTCGAGATTTTGTCTAACATTCGGATGTGAACAGAAATAATAGAGTAATTTAATGCTAGTCGACCGGTCGTTAATGGCTTATCCACGACTGAAATAATTTTACACTACTGAAAATAGTATTAACAATGTTATGAATTATGAAAATTTTCAAGAAATATCTAATAAATAATTTACGGCCATGCGGCGCGCATGACTGCACACACTTTATTAATTTTCATGAGACGTATATACATATATGCTTGAAATATAATGAAGGACAAAACACTTGGAACAACCCTCGATCATATTATAGAGTATTAACATGCATGATTAGTCCCAAAACAACTAGCTAGAAAGAAATAAAGAAGCTCATAATTGATGAAGTACTAAATCAGACACAGCCGCACATGTACTGTTTATACATACATTACCATTTGCTACTATATAATTATATATACATACTGTTGTTATCGTTTTTCTTGTCTTGTGGATGAACATATATAGCTAGCGCGTAGAGTAGTTTACAAGTCATGATCTTGATCATA
Organism: Rubus parviflorus; assembly: GCA_029955375.1. Lineage (NCBI taxonomy): Eukaryota > Viridiplantae > Streptophyta > Magnoliopsida > Rosales > Rosaceae > Rubus > Rubus parviflorus. The sequence goes on along the minus strand of JARGGL010000001.1, from coordinate 863,930 downwards.
TGCTCGAACCCATCGATTTGAGGGTCGAGGCTGATCGATCGATCAAGTACTAATTCCGTCGACACTGCCGGAGGAGGAGCTGGCTACATGAAACTGTGATGTGTAACTAGTAGTGTTGGGAGCACCTAATTCAGATGTAGGGGGTTCATTCAGAAATGCCCAGTTGCTCCTAGTCCACCTGACCAGTTAATTAAATCACCAACATAGATTAATTAATGCATAAATACTAGTTAATCAAACTAATATATATTGCGAGCGCACACAAAAAAAAAAAAAAGAGGGTTACCAGCCGTTGTTGTTTATGAGCTTGTGAGCGCTGCTTGCCATGGTTTCAGTCTCACCGTGCATGAAGTATTTCTGATCCTGATCTGTTCTGGTTCTGGCTACAGGGAGAGAGCTTGATTTTTGAAATTTTATTCCGGATTTATCAACCGCACCCGTCTTTTCCTGTCATTAATTATTAATTCATTTGTGTACGTATATTAATTAATTAGCATTAATTTCTACAAATACAAACAAGTAGTAATTAATTAATTAATATATAGCTACCTCAGTACTGGTGATGGTATCTGGTGATGACATGTCTTTGATGATATGTTGTTGTTTCTCGTCTGGTTTCTTATTTGATCTCCAGTAGGCTTCAATCTCATCATTTGTAAGGGATCGGTTCCTCTTGTATATGTCTGATAATATACACAAGATTGGAATTAATTAAGCAAATTAATATAGCTAAGGTACGAATATATATATATAGCAGTGGGCAGCAGCAAATTAAAATTAATATGCATGTAATTAAATACCTGACTTCGACTCTAGGATGGAATTCCATCCTGCCATTAGTGAACCCATATATTTCCTGCGATAGCTAGCTTCACTGTTGATTTTGTTCACAAATATATATGAATCGTTCTTACTTGTTGTTATATATACTGATACGATGGAACCCTTTTGGTAATTTGGTGTGGTCTTATCCCTTATCTTTTTCACTTTGTTCTTATCTCTAAAGTCTCCAACAAAACTAAAAAGAAGAATTGGCTTTGCTAGCTTAGCTAGTGTGCACTGTGCATGAATGAAAGCGCCCATAGGTTTTAATTAGAAATATGGCGGTACAACCAATACCATGAAATTTGGATTTTTCTGTTTCATTTTTGTTTTTGGGATAGGTCCAAAGGCCCAAAGGAAAAAAGAAATGGGCTAGTGACGGATTTATAGTCCACTAGGCTCGTTTTGTATGTGACACGAATCCATTAAGAGTTGAATACCAGACTGGTCCCATTAAGACAGATAAACAAGGAACGAAGGGGGTAAGATATAATCTGATCATGAAGTTGGCATATATAGTAATTTATTAGTAGGACCTGACTGACTCAAGTTTAACAAAAATCCATTAAATTTATAGCTGGCATTCTAAATGTGGCCACGTAATTAATATAAGGATCTGGGTCATTGCTGCCCAACCTCCTCTGTGTCATTTCTCTTTTGATGTATCCCCGTCGGCAGTACCTCTTATCCAACACTTCCATCAATTCAAATTTTTCTTTTCTTTTATGTGAGAGGAGAGAATTTTAACCTAGAATTCATTCTCCCTAATTGTCTAAAATAATTTAATCAATTATCACAAGTCTCATTCTAAAAAACAACTAGCTATTTTATAATTACAAAATAATTAAATTTGGTCCTCCACCGGGAATGAAACTGATCTCAGATTTAAAGTTTTTATCCATAGTCTAGAGTTCGTTTTTATTTTATTTAGAATTAAATTTGCGATAATACATGAGTAGGATGAGTGTACGTAAACAACTTTACACCAACTAAATTCTCAATTAATTGGGCATGCATGCATACATGGCTTAAAGGGATCCACGTACATTTTACATCCATGTGATTTGAAGTCCATATTCCTCTAGGACTTGATCGACTAGGACTTAAAGCGTTTTGGTTACTTCTACTTGTTTCCTTTTTAACGTTTGGAATGACTGATTTGGTTTTTGATACGATGATAACCCTAATTCCCTAAACAAACAGATACTTCCTTTAATTTTCCCCCTACTTCATACTGTTTGGAATGACTCATAATTCAGCTACCTAGCTGGTGAGTGGACCCTTGTGTTTGACTAAGCTTCCAAGCAATCCCCATAAAATCGATTAATTGCTGCAAATTTAAAGAATTAAAGCCCAAGAGAAAAATAAAATAAAATGAAACTACATAATTAATTAACAAATGATCTGACAACCCTTCTTGCTATGCTTCCCAAGCTTATTTGAATGACCTTGATGTTGTTGCCTATGTCCGAATGGTTCCTTGCAGCCATCCAGGCTGATCTTTTGCTCTTTTTCCTTTGTCTGGGTCTGTTTAGACCCCCATGTAACCAAAAAAAATTAACAAATGATTTGACATACCTAATCGCTTCATAGTAGACCCTCTATCATTCGCTAACTAAGAAAAAAAAGAGGTTTATCTTTTGTTATGCAATTTAATGATCAAAATCGTTTGACAGTTTCATAATCAAAACCATCTTGAGTGACTATACATCTTATTTGAAAGCGAAAGAGATAATAAATCAGTGTTTTCGCATAATTAGGGGATTAATTAGTGACCTAATCCAATGCAATGATTGCCCTCTTAATTTAATGATCTCCATACACTCAGCCATGCATGCATTCATTGTATACGAAACGAAACACTTATTTGAGGAAAGCGCAGAGATAAGCGTGACTCTTGTCGGCTATTTGCCTCATACGAACTCATCTGCCAAGAAATATTCCTGGGCTGGCTTCCCCACTTTTTTTTTTTTTTTTGGCAAATGGGATTCATAGATAGAAGTCTCGTCCAACAAGACAAAGACAAACAGAGGAAAACAACCAAATAAAGCAGAAAAAACACTTCCACCTGAACATATCCGAACAGGGCAAAGGAAGAAAGGAAACTACAAATAAATTAATCTATAGACTAAGGAGGACACCATCGTTCCTCAAAACAAGTGAGAGAGATAGTGGCGGCACTAAAGCCCATTGGTAAAGATCCACCATTCTTGTGGCAAGCGACGCAGCAGCATGGGCAGCCCGGTTCGCTTCTCGAGGAGACCACTCCCAACTTCACTTGCTCACTGTCAGCATAATAAAAACCTTTTTTATTTTTTTGGTGCAAATTGTAAAAAATATATAGAAACAACAAATTCTTAAACAAAAAATTCGAAAATAAAGTGTATAATTCTGTGCATATTATTATTATTATTTTATCAATGAAACTTGTGTTCGTGTGATCTAATATCTAGTTGTAAAGATGGGTCTTACTGGTCCCAAGTTCCATGTGCACAAGATCCACTGGTCGCACGTGTTGGACTAGAGAGGATTGGTGTGCTTTCGGCTCTTTGTTCACGAAGTCGCGATTCGCAAGCCCCGATGTTGATCCAAATAGTTTATCAGTAACTTGGGGGCCCAGTTGTTGACCCACTCACTTGTTATGAACTTATGATTTATGTTTATGCAAAATGAAAAACAAGTGGTTTTTTTTTTTTAGAATAAAAAACAAGTGGTTTAAAAATTAGAAAAATGTGTTTTTTATATATTTTTACTTTGGTCTCTGCACTTGCTAGTTGCTAATGCTAATGAATATAATTAACAATACTTTTTTTACTATTATAATTAATGATACAAGTTACAAACTTACTCACATTTTGTCGATTTATGTATTTTTTATGTGGTTTAATTTTATACGCTTATCTTTAAAAATTGCATCCTATTAATCTTTATTTACTACTTACAAGTCCTAACTATTTGGTGTAGAGCATAAACTTTTTATTTATAAATAGAAGAAATTGAGTTCGACTTAAGAACAACCGGTTGTTGCATAATAATATAAAAAAGGGTAAAATCCTCATTTGGTACCCAAACTATCACGAAATGCACTTTTTGGTACCCACAAATGCTTAGGGAGTCTGGTGGTACCCAAACTATGTCTCCGTTAGCCTTATTAGTACCTCCGTCCAATTTTCCGTTACAAAAAAAAATAAAATTCATCAAGTCAGGCCAAAAATACAAAGAGTAAGTGATTTTACCAAAGTGCCTATGACAAAAAAAAATGAAATGTTTTTGGTCTAACTTGATTTATTTTTTTATTTTTTTTTGTAACGGAAAATTGGACGGAGGTACCATTTGGGGCTAACGGAGTGATAGTTTGGGTACCATTAAACTCCCTAAACATTTGTGGGTACCAAAAAGTGCATTTCGTGATAGTTTGGGTACCAAATGAGGATTTTACCCTAAAAAAAATTCACTTGACAACTTTTTCTCTAACTTGGAAGAAAGAGAGTGTTGAACTCAAATTCTATGGCTATATTTTGTACACAAAAATGCAATATCAATAGCCCGGACTAGAATGCTAGTTAGCTATTTAAAAACTTTTTAAATTTTATATATACACCTTAAAATTTAGATTTTGAAAAGTTAACTTTTGGATAAGGTAATAAATATATGCATAAATTTAGACAAAAAAATGTCATAGTTTCCCTTTTCAGCCAAGTAACATTATTGTATTAATTAAATATCTTTAATTGTCACCAATTGCTTTTTATAAATAAAAATCATTTCCATTATTTTTTGGCTGAATATAATTCATTTCCATATGTAAACCTCGTACGGATAAGAAAATGAAAATGAGATAGACTTGAGATGGACCCATCACAGTGGGGACGCAAAGAAGGACTCATGGAAGCGCGCACATGGGAGTGAAGCCTCGTAATTTAAGTGGCGAAAATAGAGGTCGTTAAGAAAGTGGCTTTTTAATAGAAAAGACGAGGCTTGGGATCTTCCTCCAAGAGAGAGAGAGAGAGCTCGAAGGCTTTTGGTTTTGCAGTGGTGACGGACGACACTGCGGTGGCTCAGGTGGTGGTGGGCATTGCCTGACCCCGATGCGACCCCACTGTTTCGGACCATAGCCAACCAGAGGCTTCGTTTTTGGCTGAGGAGGAGACCTGCTTTGAGATCCATTGCCATTTTCATTTCGCATTCAAATTCTTGATAAGAAATAAGAATCACAAACTCTCCCTCCTCCTCCTCCTCAGCTTTTGTTTTGTCCGAGACATTGGTGACTTCTTTCCGAGCCTCCCACGCATTTGCCCCCCACACCTGGTACATTTTCCTCGTTCTCTTTTTATGGTATATGGGAGAGAAATTAAGATTTGGTACGGATCTCAAAATTTTGCAATTGTTGTGATGTACATTATCCTATTCTTCATTCTTACAACACTCCCAGTTTCAATGACAACAATTTATCGATCTAATTTCCTAGTTTTTTTTTTTCCGTTTATTGCTATGCTGGAATCTGAGATGAGTTTCATACTTGTTGCAGTGCTTCCAGTGTTATAATTGAGAAAGACAACGTTCCTGTGAATAACTTACCGGGGCTTACCAGGTAAATTGGAATTTTTAAATCTTAGTAGTGCTCATATTCTGAAAAAAAAAAAAACTTTGATCTTATAGATTGATTGTGATGGCGCCCCCGCCCTTTGTAAGTTTGTATAATTAGATCTGCCAAACTTACCAACAATTTTAGCTATAACCTTTGAAGTTTTGGTGATGATTGTTTGGAGTAAATTTTGGTAGCAGAGGAACTGTCAACCGGTCATTAATGCAATTGAAAAGCATACTCCGCGATCTGTGGAACATGAGAGATGAGATGGGGAAGAAGCCTAGAGAGAGAAAGCAGATGCATCGTCGTCGTCGCAGAACAAAATCACATATTGCACCTGAACAGTCATTTTCCTGGTCATCACCTGCTGCATTAGTTGAGCAGAGCCAATGGGCAAACATGCCCCCTGAGTTGCTTCATGACATAATCCAACGTGTGGAAGAAAGCGAGACCTCCTGGCCTGCGCGGAGGGATGTCGTTGCTTGTGCTTCGGTTTGCAGATCATGGAGGGAGATTACAAAGGAGATAGTCAAGACTCCGGAGCAATGCGGCTTGCTTACCTTTCCTATCTCGCTGAAGCAGGTATTTCTTGTTCAGGTTTTTACAGTCTACTAGCCTCATTTCCTAGTGAAGATGATTTACTTTCCTCATTTCTTGCATTGCATATAATCTACTAGCCGGGGCCAAGAGATTCTCTCATCCAGTGCTTTATTCAGAGGGAAAGAGAAACTTCCACATATCGCCTGTATCTTGGTCTAAGCCCTGGTAAATGTTTCAAAGCTTCTTCTCTTGTTATTCATGGTAGTAAATGTGTGACTAATGCTCTTTATAAACTTACAGCTCTGTCTGGGGATACGAGTAAGCTATTGTTGGCAGCAAGGAAAACCAGACGGGCAACAAGTACAGAATTTGTGATATCCTTGGTTGCAGATGAATTCTCTCGAGCAAGCACTAGTTATGTTGGAAAACTAAGGCAAGCTCAATGGATCTTTATCATTACTATGGTTCGTTCTTTTTTTTACTGCCTGGACTAATTCTTTTCTTGTATGTGATTAATTGGTAAATGATGAACAGATCTAATTTTCTGGGATCCAAGTTTACCATCTATGACAGTCAGCCTCCACATGGCCCTAAAATCCAAACAAATCACAAGTCACATAAAAGAATGAATTCAAAGCATGTAATTCCAAGGGTACCTACCGGTAGTTATAATGTTGCTACCATATCTTATGAGCTCAATATCCTCCGAACAAGGGGTCCAAGGAGAATGCAGTGCATCATGCAATCGATCCCCATCTCAGCAGTTCAGGAAGGGGGTGCCGCGCCTACTCCAACAGATTTAACAGATTGTCTTAATCAGCAAACCTCCCGGTCGCCAATTTCACAAGGAAAGAAGCTGCTTGACAATTTGAGCTGTGGTAGCCCCAGACTGGATTTGGAACATGATGACATGAGCGACCCGCTCATTTTGAAAAATAAAGCTCCTAGATGGCATGAGCAGCTGCAGTGTTGGTGTCTAAATTTTAGGGGGCGTGTTACAGTGGCCTCCGTCAAGAATTTCCAGCTGGTGGCTGCTGCAGAGCCTTGCCAGAATGTTTCATTGGCCGAACAAGAGAAAGTAATACTGCAATTCGGGAAAATTGGTAAAGACATTTTCACAATGGATTATCGATACCCTCTCTCTGCTTTCCAAGCCTTCGCAATTTGCTTGAGCAGCTTTGACACGAAACCAGCCTGTGAATGATTACTGCCATGTTCGTCTTCACTGTAAATACTTTTGGATCAAAGCACTGTAGGCTATGCCTTTTTGGTCATTAGCTAGTGCCTTTCCTCAAGTCGCACGAGTTTGTGTAATGGCAGTCGAGCAAAATAATGTAAGTTGCCATTTTGTTTATTTATATGAGAGCAATTAGTTGTTCAACCACTTCCTTCCATATATAACCCTGTTTGCTCAAAGATGTCTTGTTAGCTGTATATTTGAAACGTCGTGTGCTTCAATTTGGATAACAAACTTCTTATTTTCAATTTATACAAACACGGTTATTATTATGTATCCCATTCTGTTTTTACATGTCTGCATCGGATAGTTACATGGTCAGACAATTCCGATCTCTGTTTCTCTTCTTTCCTTCCCGCAAATATAGCGGCAGCCATGACGTCGCGGCTTTTCATGATTATCTGGTTCCGAGTCGCTTGATTCCATGAGTAGCCCTCTAAGGCATCGTCGTCTTACAGTGGATTCATGTGTAAGCTTATCAGCAGGAGTCTGGATGATCTGAGCCTTGTGCGTCTGGAGGGAGTCTGAATTACCATTTGAATCGATGGATTCTGATGGGTTTGGAAAAAATACAGCAACACCTGGATTCCTTTCTGTGACAGAACTATTGAACACAATAGAGTTGTTGATGCTCTGCACGTTGCTGTTGATACATACCCTCCTTTCTGTAGTCATCCCGTCTTTCAAAATTTCTTCCCTGTCGCTTACCTCTCCATCAGTAGTAGTAGCTTCAGCACTGTCATCTCGATCGAGCTTGTAACTGCGGCGTATGGGGACTGATTCTTCTTGTTTTGCTGGTTCCGATACCATTGTTGCTCCTCTGTTTTCACCAGTTAAGGTTACGACACCAGCTGGTTTTTCAAGCATTTGGTGCCCTGTGGCCGCAAGCTTATCAACTTTAGAAGCATCTTCCCTGATTTCTTTGTTTGGGGGAGCTTGTTCCCCAGGAGATAAGACCATCTTTTGAATAGATATCCTTGAACTCGCAGTTTTGTTAGGTTTCTCATCAGAGTCGGTGGCGGCTAGTATCTCCTTTCTGTCAAAAGTTTCTTGCTTCTTCTGTAGCTGTTCTGCTTGCAATGCAACTCCAAGTGGGTCTTTGGCCTGATTTCCCGAGTCTCTTGTTGCAGCATGAACTTCAGTGACCCTTTCTTGAATTGGTTCTTCATCTTTGGTCTTTTCTTCTACTGTCGGTACCTGCACTACTTTTTCCGCTTCTTTGTGCTCTTTTGAGTCTGTCTCTGACTCTGAAAGCTGCTTATGATCTCCACCGAGGGTATCAGAATCTGAATTATCAGACGAAGCGAATATGTCTACAGTTTCCGGGGAAGTTTCATGATTTTGAAAGGCGGTTTCTCTGGGAGAACTGTCCTGAGCATTGGGGACAGTTTCAGAAATGATTTCTATTGTTGGTTGAGATTCTCTTGGTGGTTGAGATTGAGAGGAGTCAGGTGATGGGGGAGAGGTCTGTTGAGTTGTGGGCTGTGACGTCTTTGATGGAGATAAACGAGACGGGGATTGAGGCTTTGGGGACTCACTGGCTGCACGAGATGGTGAGGCTGGTGGAGGATCATTTTTTTGCGGTGCCTGAGCTTGGGAAGGAGAGCCCTTCACCGGAGCTTTTCCTGCTGGCCGAAATGGGGGTCGCTCAACAGGGGCTGTGGTGGTTGACTGGGCAGGGTTTTGGGTTTTAGCTGTTGTTGTTGGACGTGGCTCTGGTTCTTCTCTAGGACGGGGATTTTTACGCCAAGGGAACCGGAAGCGAAAGGATTGCCTTTTGTCTGCCATGTATGGTTTGAAATGAGAACAGAAAAATGTTGGCTTTGTTTAAAAAGGTGATGATGGATGCTTACCATGTAATGAAAAGTCTGGTATATATTAAAGCTGAATCTGATACCTTACAAACTTTTTGGGATTTCTGTACTACTGGCTTTTACCTTTTGGTTAAGTATTTCCCAAGGCATCGTTTATGACTTGACTGACAAATCAATATGCAATTGCTCAAGGCAGAGTTTCCTTATCTAATAGGTCTAGCATCTCTTAGCTGCAATTGTTGTATGTTTTCTTGATTTTATTATGCTTCTCCACTTGTGTTGGCAGATCTCCAACAGGCATGCAAAGTATATATGCTTGCCGGAATGCCGCTTTCAAAAGCATCGGCGTAAATTGGGTTGCTACTGTTTCAACTAAAGACTGTCTCTCTATTTGGATGAAACTAAAATTGAAGTCAAGAATACTTACTTACCTTCTTCACCAATCAAGAACTAAATTTAGGCAAAGCTTTTTCCACATCAAACCCAACCACACCTGGACAAGTAACCTGATACAAACAAGAAACTAATCTCAAAGAAAAGAATACGAAGAAAGTAGGTTTTGTCAAGTAAGACATGACGTACGATAACATGGTCAGCTGCGACAACTTCTGCTTCATAAGCTTGCCCAATCATCCTTCATCAGGGAAGCTTCAACCAGTTTTGAGCAGCTTTCTTATCTGCCAACAGGTACGAATTAATTTCCAGTATTTTTTTTCACCAACTTCTACAACGGCCAAAGATTCATTTTGATAATATTTTCCTTAAACAGGAACAAAAATGCAAGGAATTGCTAGGGCTGTGAGATCATGCAAGGAAATAATCAAAGCTGCAGCGTTAGAGAATTCGCAAGCTAGAGGAATTGCTAGGATAGAAATGTTATTTTCAAGATTTAAATCGGTTAACTCTCCAGGCCCAGCCATACAGCAAAAAGGATTGGAGAATGTAACTGTGGCTGATGTACTAGTGAAAAAGAATGAAGAAACTGGACCTTGGCTCTGGTGCCACACAGATGACACCGTAATTGATGCAGTAAAAAATGTAAACTCTGAGTCTCCTGTCCATGTATATGAATTCTCAAGTAGAACATAAGAACTCATTTCTAAGTTATATATGAACGAGAATGAAATTGCAGATGGCTCAGAACAATGTCGGGTCATTAGTTGTACTAAAGCCTGGAGAGCCACAATATATTGCAGGAATCATCACAGAAAGAGGTAAATTGTACAGAACTAACTTTAGTACGTATGATCAATTTGTCGAAAAATAGTTTTAGTAGTAACAATTCTTTGAATCAACAATGAAATATAAGTTATACTGATTCTATTGATGGTGGCATAAACCAAGCAGATTATCTGAGGAAAATAGTTGCACAGGATAGATCACCCATCTACACTAGGGTTGGAGAAATTATGACTAATGAGGTACAGTTGAAGTTTACATTCTACACACTGTTCTACTTGGAATAATTTTGACCAACCATTTGCATTCTAAATCCAGCTTAAGTCGGTCTTTACCTTTGACAGAACAAATTGATAACAGTGACGTCTGACACAAACATTCTTCAAGCAATGCAACTTATGACAGGTATTTCTATTCTGTAAATACCACAGCAATTAGAGTGAACTAGCATTTGGTTGAATATAAACACTTTTTGAAGTAAATAAATGATAATTTCTTATTTCTAACAGAGAAGCAAATAAGGCATGTACCAGTTATAGATGGGAAGCTAGTTGGCATGATTTCAATCAAAGATGTTGTTCGAGCAGTGGTGGAGCAGCAAAGTGGGGAATTGAAGCAACTAAACGAGTACATTAGAGGAGATTACTATTAGAACTCGTATAAGTTATGTTCATCAAAATCATTGTGATACAACATGAGCACAAATTCGAAGCTTCTGTTTTAAGATAGTGGAGTGAAGAAAGGGAAGAACGGTTGCCAAAAACTTCAAGCATATGTGTCTGGTTTTTTTTTTCTTCTTCTTATTATTTTTTCTAAAAAAAAAAACAGATTTCAAAGCGAAGCCCAACCTAATCTCAATAAACTATCCAAAGGGTTCTGAAGAACCTGCATGTAAATCGTAATCACTAGTCAGGCAAAAGAGGAAGTCTAATCATATGGCCATAACTAGTGAAAATCAAGTAAACACTATTGGTGATCCTCGTTGCCTCCAAAGTAGAGAGCAACATATATACTCTCTATCTGATATGGAATGGAACCAAAGATTAGTTGGAGATTCAAGTTCAATGTCCGATTGATTATTATTTACCAAGCATATATATATATATAGCACCTTTTTTAATTAAGCACAAAGATTGTACAATTCCTATTGGTGGGAACTTGGAAGCTGACCAATTTCTTCCTCTTATCTTTTCGAACATTCTATCACCAAAGGATTCTTTCTCCAAGTAGATTCAAAAATCAAAAGAATACTCACTAGCTCCAGATATGATCCCTTTATTCAGAAATTCCCCTCATAGAGTGGTCTTCCTCAAAGCTCAAAGCTTTTTGGTGCCATATGATTGGACTCCAATTCATCAAAAGTTATAGGTTCTTGTTCAGTTGTTCTGCTTCAGACCCAAATACATGCATATTGATCTTCTAGCTAGAACTACTATAGAAGTCAAACAAATCATAAACAGAGATTCCATAAGAAGTAAGAGGAATCCACTATTACAACTTTCCCTGAAGTGGACTCGAACGATAAAAATTCCAAGTACCAGAGAGATTTGGTGGTTATTTTATCAGAGAGTTTAAGCACATATACCTGAACGTGTTAATGTGTTATAGCCTAGCCAAGAATCCTTGCAACTTGCCTAAATGGAACCAACCCTGCTGATCATTAATAACATGTTGCACATTAAATGTCTGATCGTAATGCAAATCAATCAAATGCTTTTCAACCATTAATGGTAAGGATGCTTAATTGCTTCGAATCTTGAGTAACAGAAAATGCAGATCATGACAGTTGATGTGTATTCTTTTTTTTTTTTGGTACAACGGAGGCCAAAGGAACAAAGGAACAAAACACGTACAAAAGAAAGCTAATTAGCCAACATGGCTAGTACGAATTTTCCTAGGCCTGGAAACACCCAGGATATCATCACAGTTAATGTGTATTTGTTACAACAAGTATATATTAATTAACAAGTTGATCGAGCAATGTAAGTAATTAACAATGAAGGGTAGATTGGGTATTTACTGTGGGTGAAGTAGAAATGAGAGATGAATCTGGACCTATATATTTCCAGGTCAAAGACACCGAGGCTAAAGCAAATGATCTTCTTCAGCAAACAAAAACATCATTGCATGTTGATCTTCTTCATTGACTATTAATTGCAGCAAGTAATTAACGGACTAATAGCCATGCATTTTGGACTGTTGTTATCAGAAACTGACTATCTTCCAAGTTCCAATATTGAATAACAACAATTACGTACAAATCTATACCTCCTTTCTTTCCCGGCCTATGACTACGAGGCCCCACTGTTACTGCTTTTTTGAAACTTGCTGTTTGATTCTGACATTTTAAAGATATGGAAGAGTAAAAGGAACAAGCAATTGACGAAAACAAAACGTCATGTCGTCATGTCTGAATGATCGATGATGATGAATGTGCGCAGGACAACATTTCTCTTCTTCTAAATTGTTTATATATATCTTTATCTCTTTGTGTTGAAACTTTAAAGCTAGCTCAACTCCAAACACTTTGCCCATAGCATCTTTGCCATGTCTAACAAAAAAGGTAATACCATATCGTAGTACTCGTCCAAAAAAAAGAAAAAATATCGGAAGAAAAAATATCGGAGTAGTTGTGAAAGAAGAGATATATATATATGTGTGTAAGGTGTTGTTATTAACACACCTCTTATCTCTATCTCTCTCCTCCTTCTCTCTATCTCTATTTCTATTTTTTAGGTGTGTTATTAACATTTTAGAGTGTGTTAATAATAATACTATATATATATATATATATTAAAGATAACAATTAAGTTGTCCAAAGCAGGAATTATCTTACGTACGTTATTGGGTAGACCAAGATCGAATACCAGGCTGTAAATCCCACTTGAGCAGATTGAAGACAAAACGTACACCTTGGAAAATATTCAATCTATCTCCTCAGCTCCTTTTAGCTTACTGCATGTTCATCTTAGCGTTGATGTAGGTAAGCGAATCACGTCTTGTTTCTGTCCCTAAAATATTCGCCAACTTGCACAACCCGGCCTTTCCCTAGCTCTCATATCCCTCCCTAGCCTCCTGCTTATAAGGAGCATGGACACCTCTTGCCCATAACATCCCCGGCCTTGACTTGAGTCTTCTAACTCATTGACGTACTCCTCAACCCAAACCCCTTAAATTTCTGCATATATTCTTTTACTTCACCACTCTCAAACTTACTCCACGGCCGCCACCTCCGATCAGTACTTATTAATTAAGGCTTAGAGAGAGTCATGGCATCCCTGACTTCCTCTCGGAATTCCAACTCCTCCTCCTCCTCCTGGACGCCGAAGCAGAACAAGCTGTTTGAGAAGGCTCTGGCTGTGTATGACAAGGACACGCAAGACCGCTGGCACAATGTGGCCAAGGCTGTGGGCGGAAAATCAGCTGAGGAAGTCAAGAGGCACTATGAGATTCTGGTGCAGGATCTCATGTACATAGAATCTGGTCAAGTCGCTATACCCAATTACAGGGCCACTGGAAGCAACGCTAGAGGAATTGCTGATCACGAACTGAGGTATCAACTTAAATTCTTTCATTTACTGGCCGCTATATATATCTGTTCATTTCGCAAACAATCATATATAGTGATACCCCTTCACTGCCTTAATGTCATCGATCTACAATAGGAAAGATATCCAAGTAGAATTTGTTATTTGGATATATATTCTAGCAGCCTGGAATTCCCATCATTAATCGAGTATGGAAATGCGTGAAAAGCTTCAAACCAAGTTTAGAAAATGTCGAAATTCAATACAATAAAGGCTTCCTAGGACTCCTAAACTGACTGTAATCTGATCAAGCAATGACTAATTACCACAGGAAGTACTTCTAAGAAGAGTCATTAATTATAGCTAGGACTCCCTTAATTCCTTGTCTATTCAAGACACGTACAGTTTAAGTACCTGTTAAGAAATCATAAGAAAATGAATGAGTTTAGGTAAATTTGTAGCCTTATTAGGTAAGAAAGCTGTAGGAGTTCGTCGTAACTCTTCCACGTAATCCCTTGCCATAATGCCAACCACTATCTTTTCCTCTTGTAGCAGCTAGCGACAGTTCAAACTAAAGACACGAGCCTGAGTCCTCCCCTAGAATTTTTTTATATGTTTTCCCTTAATTGTTTTTTGTAGTCTATCCACAGTTCTCCATACTATATTTAACTTGAGCTCCTAATTAAGAAAAACGCCACATGAAATCTAATCCTTACTTGTTTTAGATCTCTCATGCCACTACAAAAAAGAATTGCATTAGCTACGGCAATTAGCATCGGCACAAAAACGCCGTCGCTAATAATCTTAAATTTGCTACGGGAAACATGGCGTCGCAAATGTAAAAGTGGTTTGCAACGGCAAATTAATACCGTCGTAAATAAATAACTCAATTGCGACAGCATTTTGTTTCCGTCGCTAGATTTTTATGTATTTTGCTACGGCTGTTGTTTTGCGGTCGCTACTTTTTTAACCTAATTTTTTTTTTAGTATTCCCTCTTCACTCGTTCGCAACTTTGCACATTGACCCCTCTCTCTCTCTATCAGAGCCTTGGCCCTTCTCAATTCCTCTCTCGTGCGCATCTCGCCTTTCTCAACCCCAGCACCGACCGTCCGGCCTCTTAACATCTGCTCTGTCACTATTGTTCTGAATCCCTAACCCAATCCAAATTGAATCTCTGATGGGGTTTCTAGCTTCGATTTCTCAGTTTCTTGGTTTCACATCTCACTGTCGCTATGCACTGCTCTCTCTCTCTCTCTCTCTCTCTCTCTCCCTAATCTCAGTATGCCGACAAACCCGCCGGCATCGATCTGCATTCTCCTTCGGTATTTATGCCCTTCTCTGCAACATGTAAGGTAAAAACATCGTTCTTTTGCTTGCTTCTCTGACTTCTATACATGCTGAGTAGAGTTGTATTGAAATATACGATTTCATCTTGATATTGAGTAAATTTTTAGGGTTCCTGGACTCCTGGTCCAGATTTGATTTATGAAATTGGGTAATAGAGCGTATAAATTTTGGATGTAATATTGATTCCAGGTACTCTAGCAATTCTTTTTTGTCGTCAGTCTTGGTATAGTGCTTCTGAGTTTATAAGTTCATGGGGCTTATTTAAATAATGGGTAATTGGTTCAATTTGATAATGGAAATAAGCTATCAAGCATTTAAGGTTTAATTTTGATTATGGGCAGATGCTATTTGATTTATGATATTGAATTATCGATGTCTTTTACAGCAATGGGTATTGGGTTCAATTTGGTAGTGAAAGTTGTATATAAAGCTTATAACTTTAGGGTTAATTTTTGATTCTGTGAATTAAGGTATGGGATCACTCACTTGTGCATTTTCGTAGCCTTATATCCTGCCTAACATTGCTCTTAAGGTGGACTGCAGAACTGATTTTCTTGGCTGCTTTGGATTCTTATCATTCTGGTATGCCCTAAACTTAACTATGTATATGTTTGTTCTGTTATTTATTTATTTATTTCTTTTCTTTATTTTTTGCTATTTTGCTATGATGATTTGTGCTTGTTTAGCTTATTAAAGTTTGAGCATTTAGCTTAGTAATTGTCATGTAATAGAGATATGGTTGTGCCTCTTCTACTGTGATTGGGTGTGCGTAGTGCTTTTTAATTGTAATTTGTATTTGGCTTTATCTATGGTTGTGTTCTTCATTTTGAGAAAAAAAAATCAAATGAATGCTTGTTGAGTCATCCTTTTCCTTTTTGAAGCTGAGTTTTTGCTGTTGTTTTCCTTATAGAGTTTCTAAGCTGGCATGCTAGGTGTTTGATTTCTGGAATGCTTGGTACATGTTTGATTGTTGGTATGCTCTTTGCTGTTTGTACAGATCTTTTAGTTGTATGAAAAATGTGTCATTTGTTAAAATTAATACTTTGTTAGGATAATATCTCCAGCTGCTCTTTAATTACTGCTGCTCCTCCACCTCCCCTGTGACTCACGGATGGTTATCAATTTAGTTTTCTTCTTCTAGCTGTTCAGCTTTTTATTATCCTTGTTTACTATAATGTTTACATGAATTTCCAGCTCTCTTAGTACAGCTAAGAGAAGCATTGTGCAGCCTCTATATAAAGGCTTGTCTTACCATTGTAAACTACACCAGTGCAATATATTTTCAGCAACTAGAATAGAGTTGGCTGTTTCATGTAGTGTCCTTTGTTTATCAATGATAACAAAGAGTTCAGTAGCTTAATTAAGCTTCTGTCCAGCAATTTCAGTTTGATGAAGTATCAGTCAATAAGTTTTCTGAGATGTTCATACTCTGTTATACTGTCTATGTTGCTACTGCACATATGACATATGCCATATGCGAAAGCTTTGCCCCTTGCATACTTGCTCTGTGTTTGCTTCGCAGGGGTCCTTTCTGTTTGTACATGAAAATGAATAAGGTTGCTGGAAACAAAATGGAGATATCTTTTAAATGTCTTATCTCTTGGGACATGGTTTATTGATTGCATTTTTTCTTTCTTCTTGGTTTTGTGAATAGAGGTTTCGACATCTCTTCAAGAATGTGAGGGTGATGCAGTCACAAAGGTCACAAATGAGAAAAATGACAACAGGTATTTTGCAACCTTAGTCTGAACAATGACAATAGGCATTCATCAATCTTGCATCAGTACATTTCTTAAGCTCTTGTTTTTTTACTTAATCAGTGGAGTAAGTTCAACTTTGTATACATCAGATTACCCATTCTTTCAAGAGGGAATAATCTCCAAGTGTCCAGCAAGTGTGCTTTGGATTGTGGCTGTGGATTCAGACAAGAAGGAGGAAAAGAAGCTTCCCAATCACCTTAGTAGCTCATAGTTTGCACGATGTTATATTTTGCCTATCGAACATCAACCAGCTTTATGTATTTTAATTTTGTTAGTTTGTATTATGAATATTGGTGAAGATATATGAAATCAAAAGAAATTCAATTCTCCCATTTGTATTGCTTCTTTTGCAAGGGAAAAAAAATTCTGGCATGCAAATTTTTTTTTTTTATAAATAATTCACACCTTGCGACGGCATAGTTTCCGTCGCGGTAAGTGGCGTCGCTATTGTTATTTGTAACGGCTTTTTGCAGTCGCAACATTATTGCAACGGCAACACTTTGATGTCGCTAATGCTCTTGCGAT
The DNA here is from genome assembly GCA_029955375.1 of Rubus parviflorus. NCBI lineage: Eukaryota > Viridiplantae > Streptophyta > Magnoliopsida > Rosales > Rosaceae > Rubus > Rubus parviflorus. The sequence goes on along the minus strand of JARGGL010000001.1, from coordinate 846,590 downwards.
GGCGAAATTGCCGTCGCGAATAGCATTGGCGACGCCACTATTTGCAACCGAAGCTTTGCCGTCGCCTAGCCGTCGCAAAAAGTCGTTTGCGACGGCAAAAGAGGTTTTAGCGACGGTTTGTTGCCGTGGCTAATGCAATTTTTATTTGTAGTGTGCACATGGTCCTATGATTAAACTAGTATAATATATATCCTCAGCTGCTTCTTCTAATACAGATGATGAGGATCACTGTGTGACGCCATACAGAGCCTTTTAAATTACTTATCACATTCTTCATTGATCCCCGGCCCGGCGACACTGAGTGTTGGATCTTAGCTAAAGCACTAGACAGATTTTGTGGTTCAAGCTAAGACATATATATAAACAATCCCACACAAAACAATAACCACGTATTGAGTCGGCAAATCATTTTAAAATAGATAGGACGGTACTTGATTCAAAAGGAATCCCCCAGACTAATTGTGTCTCCTCAGCTCATTAATGGGCTGTGTTTAGGATAATCTTAGTTAAGCTCAAAGATGCTGATTGTTTTAGACAACTAAGCCGACTAGGAGTTTTAATATTACTCCTAATCTTTCTAATAATTCTAATTCCTTCTAATCTATACAGGCTTATGAAAAATCTGAAGATCTGATGGGATGGACCGACCAGAAGAAATGTAAAAAGCCTATGCACTATTGCTCTGTGATGCTGCCTAGCTATTAGTTGCAAGTACCACGTGTAAATGTGTCAAGGACTAACCCTCTGTGTTTATTATCTATGGTTATGAATTTCTACAAGAAAACAATACATTACGTACTGTTTCTGTCTGTATGTGAAGTTTGATTTCCTGATTTTCTTTTGTTATAAAAACATAATCCTTTATGAACTAAAAGCAAAGAATTAAATTCGTAATGAGCTAGAACGCATCGGATTCACAATCAAATACATGCATAAATAGCAATTGGCAACAGTATTAAAGTGGTATATATCTTCTTCGCTGACCTTTGTAAAGCTGAAACGCAAGGATCAAGAAAATCAAACTGTTCCATCAGGCCTGGAGATGGAAAATAATTAATTATTGAAATTTCGTAGATTTAAAGGGCCATAACCAAGCAAGCAATTGGATCTGAACCTCCAACTGGTTTTTCTTTTGAACTGAAAGACAAAGAGTGTGAGGAATGAGGAAAGGCGGGAACAAATTTGGGTTTTGGAAATTGAAAAAAATAAAGGAAAAAAGGGTTGGAATTAGAATAAAAAGCGTTTCATTATTATTACTACTGTCGTCTTTAATCACTCTTCTCACAAAAGAGAAATTAGCTATGGAGATGCGGGGCATCGATCCCCGTACCTCTCGCATGCTAAGCGAGCGCTCTACCATCTGAGCTACATCCCCGGATGATGAATACTGACAATTTAATTTATTAATACGATTAAAACGTTAACCAAAGTACCAAGCCATTCGGGTTCCTACCACATTACCACATCCGACTATCTCGGATTTCTTTCATTTTCACTTCTAAAACGGGAACTTTTCTGTTGACACAAATATTTGCGAGAGAAACGGCAAGTGAAGATGGCCGGCCTCTCAATTAACCTCCCTATTTGTTATCATTTCCACATGCACTAGCCATTGGCCAGGATCGATCAGGACGTACTATAAATAAAGCACCATTTCCATTGTAAAATTTAGTTCACATATTCAATTTCATTAATTGTGTATCAGGAAAGTCTCTATCAGGAAAAATGGCAATTCAGACCAGCTCGTTTGTGTTGATTTTGGCGTTGGTGTTGATTGTATCGATCCACATTCATACTGTGTTTGGTGATGAAGACAAAGACATGATGGACAAAGCAAGCGACGCTGCTTCATCGGCAAAGCACGCAGCGGAGAACTTTGGCGAACATGCTTCTCATGCCATGGGTGAAGCTAAGGATAAAACTTCATCATGGGCTGATTGGCTTAAAGGCAAATTTTCGTAAGTTAATTCCTAGACCTTAATTTAATTATATATGCACAACCAACTACTTCTACTTGTGCCTCATATATCACACCAAACTTAATTCTCCCTGCCTTAATTTGTTGCTCGATCGTTAATTATTCAGAGATGCTGGTACTGCTGAAGATGACGAGGAACGTGGTGAAGCAAATCCACCCAGCGCACGTTAATCTAGCTTGTTGCTATTACAACCTCTACATATATATATATATATATTACTATTTTTATTGTTGCCCGATTAAAACCTCGTTTAAACGAGGGGGAATTAATATGCAAATTCCCATGGATCTTAGGAGTAGTAATAAGATTGAACAACATTGCTCAGAGTCTCGACTCTCGTAGCATAGTGGCTTAAAGATTGAAGAAATATGGTTTAAGAACGTATTTATATATACAATGATCAGTTGGATGCACTACATGATTCAAGAAGCTCTAAATTCCGTATGGCAATTCCAATACATTGTACCATTTAAGGGAGGAAAATTCGAACTTATTATGTAATTAATTCAACATTTTACATTTGTGAAAAGAAATACATTAGCACTAGTTTATTAATAGCTCACAATCCAACAACAGAATTAAATCATAATCCTAAATCTCCAAGGCAATGATAAATTTTGTGTTTTGGGCTAGGCCCACTGGACTCGATGAACAATAATTTGGTAGAAACGAGGGCTTGTTCTTCGTCAAAGTCGACGCTTGTGATCACTCCGTTGAAACTTGAAAGCATACACCTAAACCCAGATAAGCTTTCCAAGTGTCCTGGTCAACTCTCCTAGACCGTCAGATAACATCATGACTCTCTCATCCACGGCTAGACTCTCTCCCCAAGCACGCATCACGAAAACGTCGCTGACCGCGACACATGCTATCAAATCCGCACCTTTCTGCCCCCCAAAACTGCTTTCTTTGCCTTGCAGAGGCTTGAGAGTGTGACGGATTTAACGATGTCGTTTCGATTGAGGTACGAGAGCGTTACATTCGGGAGCTTATCGCCTATGGACACAGACAAGGTGGGCTTGTTTGGTTTGGTGATCATCCGAGTGCAGATGGGTAGTGGGCCGGGTGGGCCGTAGAGGCTGAATAGGGAGGTTGTTTGGGACCTGGAGACGGGTTTGTGTAGGTCCAAGAGGTAGAGATGGATTTGTGCGATGTGGAAATAGAGAATTTTGTTTGGTGAGGATTTGAAGAAGATGAAGATGATGTGACTGGCGAATGTAGCTGCAATATTGTTAACAGAGGCAGCCATGTTAGTGAAACGTACAGAGGCAAATTGAGATTGGGTGGCTGGAGAATGGTACAAGGGGTACGTGAAAAGGGATTGCTAGCTAGGGTTTTAAGATGGTTTAATTGAAGAGATGTTACTGTTTATCTTTTGTCTCAAGTGATGTTACTGTTGGGTAATTTACCAAGGTGGGATTTTAATGTCCTAAATTTTGACCACATTTACATGAACAATGTGGCCGGAACGAGAATGACTAGCTCTTAATCCTAGCTAGCGTCATTAATATTGACAAGTAGCACATATTGTCAATACAAGACTTGGACTTGGTGTAACATCCATGTGACAACTAAGAGATCTACCTACAATCCATTATTTCTTTTTTCATATAAAAGAAGAGAGAGATTCCAAATTAACCTCTCCAAGACTCCAACTAAGGAAAAGAAATAAAACTAGACCAACCTTGCATAACTTTCTCATTCTTATTCATCCCACATTTTTTCATACATTTTCTAAGGGAAAAAAAACCTCATATATTGGACCTCTAGAATTGAATGGAAGGCCCTGGATCTAAATTCCAAACCGTACATTTGACTTCCTTCCCTGAAGTTCATGCATGGAGACACCAGCAGAAAAAGTAGAGACTGGAGTACTATCACAGGAAAGGAAATGCAGGTTGTACATAGATTGATCGAACAGCATTCAATTGAAAATTAAACTAGTACAGGATGTCGTTAAATTAACTAATTAAAGCATGCAGCTGAATAATAATAGTACAATTGATAACAAGGTACCTAGGTACGTTTTCAGTTCCAGTTCCAGTTCCAATGAAGAAGAAGAATAATAATCTAGCTAGCAAGGCGAGGCGAGGATGTCCATCCATTTTATACAAATAATGTGGATCGATCGATGAGTTACGTACTCACCCTTCATTATGTGTCTGTCGTCCCTCCTTGATGATCAGCAGCATCAGGTTCAACATTGTCCAAAGCCAGCTGGCTTGTGGTGGTGGTGATGTCATGCTGCATCTTCTTGACAGTGTTCTTGTTATTGTGCATCCAAACCCTGAGCACCTGCCTCTTCACTCCAACCTCAGCACAAAACTTGTCCACATCCTCCTCATCTTGCTTCTGAATCCTCCACCCGACTCGCTCCGCAAACTCCACCATCCTCTCCTTCTGCTCCGGCGTGAACTTGGTCCTAAACCGCTTCTTCGACAAGCTAAACGGCGGCACCACCGCCATTCCTCCTCCTCCATCCACATTATCAAACACATTCAGATCCTCGCTCGAAGACTCCGTCCCTCCTCCTCCGTTGCCCCCGAAAGCCACGCTCATCGGCTGAACGATCGAGAATTTCTGGTGGTGGCGGTGGTGGGGGTGGAGAGCCGATGACGGAGAGGGCAGAGGCGGTGGGAGCTGGAGAGGGCTCAGCATTATGCTTCTCGATCTGGACCCGGGCCCGAACGGCGTCGTCTCGCCATCAACCTCCTTTCGGTGAAAGTTTCTGTGGCAATCGCAAGCGGCGCATTTCAAAGCTTCGAGCGTTCCCTCTTCGCCGCACGGCATGAACTCTCCGCACCCGTCAAACACATTCCCGCCGATGTTGGCCGCGTGGTTCTTGAGGCATTCTCGGTATCGAACGTTGCTGGTGGTTCCCGTCGACGACGGCGTCTTAGACTTGGGCCCAACTCCACCGGGTGCAACAACTCGATCTGGATCTGGATCTCTGAGTGGTAATGGCACTGGATGAACATGAAGACTACTGTGAGGGTGAGGGTGGTGGTGGTCTAGGGTTTGGAGAGTAGTAGTAGTAGTGTAAGGCGCAGAGAGGACAGTAGGAGTGCCATTGTGAATATTCCCAAGTCTTCTTTTTTCTCCTCCTCCCGATGATTCCTTGGTTAAATGAGCGCCACCATAGCTCAAAGCAGAGCCTGACGTCCTCATTTCATTGTCTTGCGTTCTAAAATCCATATGATTTTTTTTAGGGATTCTAAAATCACAGTTAATTAATACCAAAAGCTGTTAAAAAAGCATCTCAATCTAGCTAGTCGTAGCTAGGATCGTGTGCTTTATTGGGTTCCTAATCTAATCCTCTAATAAATAAAAATTAAAAACAAAGGAAAAAGGGAAGAAATTTTTTCAAATAGATGACAAAAAGAAGGTAATTAAAGCTAGCTAAACCCACCAAAAGCCAGACCGTTATTCTCAACAGTTATGTTAATCAAAACGCAGGATGAGAAATAAAATTGAACAGCGCAGGAGATAAAAATGAGTACCCAACTCACAGCTTTTGAGAAACTGGGAGAGAGAAAAGAGAGTCAATAAGAAACCTCATGCAACAGCTAGCAGTGCCTTTAACATCATGGTATCTCTAATGGCGTCCATATACCCAGTCCAAAAAAATCAAAAGCTAAAGCAGAGAGAGAGAGAGAGATGGGGTTGGGTTTGGGTTTGGGTTTGGGTTTGAATTTTTGGTTTGTGCTTCTGAGGTTCCCAACAAGAGACAGGTTGGTTGCTTGTGGTGAGGCCACAACGTGAAGGATAGATAAGAGAGAGAGAGAGAGAGAGAGAGAGAGTTATTAAGTAAGATGAGAACGTCTCCTCAAAGTGCTGCAAAGGAAAAGAGAGAGAGAGAGAGAGAGAGAGAGAGAGAGAGAGATGGGAGATATTGATGAATGAGATTAAGGGGCCAAGAGGGGCAGGACTTGGGAGGGAGTACTATTGCTTTCTCTGTTTGCAAGTTTACAGATTACAAAACAACCGACAACGTCATGTTCAGACCTCTCCCACGCCCTGCCACATTGTGGGTCCCATCTCCTCCACCCCCACCCCCTTCATTATTGCCTCTTTCCCATTTCTTATCTCAACACACTTCACCCTCAGTATCACCAAAAGATGCATATTTCGGGTACTACTCATAGCCTTTGATGCGACGTAGCATTTGCTTTGCTTCCTCGTAATCACTCTGGTTTCCTTCATTAAACACATATAGGGTGGCTTTTTTAGAATAAAAAAACACTAACGAATCGCGGAATCGAGGCCTGTCCATCATTTCTAGCATGTTTTGATTAGTTTAACTATATGTATCGATTTGGTTTTAAAAATGAGAAACCAATGGGAAAAATCTCGAATATTGTAACCAGTTTCAATTAGGTTAACGATTAGTGTTTGTTCGGTACATTTTAAAAATAAAAAACCAATATATATTATCTATGTTAGTGATGAAAAACTGAACAGAGTCTCTAGCTCGACTCCTAAACGTGGCCTTACGCTACTTGATAATTCCGAATGAGCGCGCAAGAAAACAAGAAAGGGATGATGAGATGGATGGGTAAAAGTGAAAAGTAGTCTACTGTTGGTGATGGTCCACAGTGATGGAGTTGTCGTTTAGTTTGCATAGTCATATGCTGCATCAGAGGGTCTCTCTTTCGCTAACGTGCGAACCCTGCACAAATTTTTGCTCCGAGTCTGAGACACAACACAGAAACCACGCTTGCCCCTAAGCAACCAAGGCCTCTCTCTCTCTCTTTACCTTTCTGTGATGCAATCGATGCCTAATTTGTTTGTCTCTCTCTTTCCACGTCTTGGTACTTGTTGGCATACAGTATACTGTTCAGTAATTGTGCAGTACAGCTTCAACCCAATACTCAATACTACACCCGTGTTCTAATACTACAACCCAACGGAATCCAATTCAAGGATTAAATTCACTTTTATCTCAACAAATACTACAATCCAATAAAATAAATAAATCAACTTAATTTGTATGCATCGGGCCTTTAGCATTTAATGTATCAACACTTATTCAAAGTGAGTGAGGCCTCTTACTCTACATGACGCCCTGAGGCGGCTTTAGCCTTCTTGTGTTGGACTTGGGCCAACCCAAGGTTTATGTAGCTTGTGTTTCTTTTAGGTTTAACCTAAAAAAGTATTTCAAAGTGAGCTAATTAATGTCATTCTTATCCAATCCACATCGGTTTTGTGGCCGGGGTATTTTTTGTGTGTGTTATTTAGTAGCATTTTGCATAGATTGTCAATTACTATGTCAACCTTTACAAATACATCAATACGTATTATATAAGTTATACACTTTTGATCGAGCTAGTTTATTTAAAACACTAAAACAGGATCGGATGAACTACTCGATCGATGGATGAATTGGAAAATTCATCAATCTTTTATCACAAATTTTGTTCATCCTTCCAACAAAAGTATTTTACATAGCTTTTCACATAAGAGAGAGCAAGGAGGGCCGACTCGAGAATGAGAGAAAGATGTCTTGATCACTCCCTTCTACTTGTCGTCCTCCTCTTTTTCTCTCGTTACTTTCTTCATCAACCGATCTCCTCCCAAAAGTTGAAAAAGAGTAATGAACGCCGAACCCCATCTCCATCAAAACGCTCATTTTCCCTCCAACGAGCTTATCCCTAGCCACCCATCTTTGTATTTTCCCCGACGTCGTTTTGGGGACACTCCCACTTTTAACAAGAACCACCACTCCAACTTCAACCCCCTCCTCCTTAACCACACCTTCCTTAACCCCTTGACATATTTTCCTCAAAACCCTAACATCTTTCTGATCACTCCTCTGCATCTCCGCAACAACCACAATCGTGTCCTCAATCTTCAAGGCAGCTAAACAACCCGCCCTAATAAACCCCGGGCTGCTATTCTGAGCTGCCGTTTCAATGTAATGAGGATGTATTTCCCTGTCGTTTTGGAGTTTGATCACGTCCACGCATCGACCCGTCACGAAAAGAAACCTCTCTTCTCCTTTCACAACTCCTCTATCTCCCGTCCGTACATAACACCTGCTCACCTTATTTGTAAGTCGACCATGATACACCTCACGAGTTAAGGACGGGTGTCCTAGGTAACCAGAAGCATTACTAGGAGACGAGACCCAAATTTCTCCTTCAGTCCCGTCCTCAACGGCCTCGCGTGTCTCTTCGTTCACGACAACAATATCCATGTCCTCCTGTACGACGTCGTCTTCTCTAGAATACCCCAGCCTCGCACTCGGCAGAAGCTTGTTGTGAGATATCATCATCGATGGAACGTTAGAAGAATTAAATCTCCATGCAGTTGAAACGAACGTGCAGTTCTCAGCTAAGCCGTAGGATGGAGAAATAGATGATGGGCTTAGCCCATGAGGCCCAAAAACATCAACAAACTCGTCCACCGCGTCTTTATAAATGGGCTCGTTTATGATAATCAGGTTTTTCATACTCCACAAATTTATAGGCGAAGTTCCTTTTTTGACCCCGCCACGTTTCACCACTAGCGGCAGCGTAAACGACGGAACTGGAGTGCAAGTGGCTCTGAAGTTTGTTATTAGCTCGACCCAAATCCGCGGCCTTTTGACAAATGCGCCTGGCGAAGTCAAAACGCATGTCGCACCGGACACGATGGTCAACAGCAAGAACATAAGACCACAGTCATGATACTGAGGCAGCCACGACACGATCACGCTGTTCGGGTGAAGGTCGTAGGATTTCCTCGCGGTCCTAACGTTGTGAGCTGCCGATCCGGCGGTCACGAGGACCGGCTTTGGTATTCCTGTCGCGCCTGAGGTGTATTGTATCAAATACAGTTCCTCCGGTTTGCAGCCCTCGTATGAGGAAGGGCTCAATTGTAAATTCAAGTTTCTAGCTCCGGTTCTTCTGATATCAGCGGTGGATATCCAGTGGAGATTCTGCAGCATGTGTACGAGTTTTGTATTGGAGGATGAAGATATAAAAAGATGGACGGCTGCGATGTAAGTGGGGTGAGCTATGGCGGCCTTGGGCTTTGTTTGGGAGAGGACTCTTACAAGGTGGTGGTAGTTTTGTTTAGGCGAAAAGAGGTCAGGCGGGGAAATGGGGACGGCCAAAAGGCCAGCTCTTTGGCTGCCGAAGATGGTCTCGATTAGTTCGAGCCCCGGCGAGCATAGAATGACGACAGTGTCACGTCTTTGAAGTGGCATAGTGTTGAGCAAATGATAAGAAATGCGTTGCACGGAGTCATTGAGCTGAGCATATGTGAGGGATGTTGAGCTCTGATCACATTTTGGATCGGGCGAGTCATCTTCGACCCAAATGAAGGCTGGCTTATACCGGAAGGCTGGAAGGTTCGCCCATAAGGGCAGGTAGAGGTCGACTACAGGTTGGTCAGGGAAGGAAGGGTCGTAATTCTCGTAGTTCATGGTTTTAATTGATTAATTTGCATGGTAAGGGACTTAGACATTTGGTCCATTTTATAGTTACAAAATTGTAGGTTAACTACAAAAACTAGAAATGAGAATGAGTAATATTCGAAGAGAATATCCCAGTATAATCTTAAACTGTAATGAGAAAATTGTCGCAGACTCGCGGGTTGATGTGGATATTCTAGCTAGCTGTTTTGTAGCACTCGATGAATATGCGCAATTCTCTGTGAACTGTATTATATGATTAATATTGTGCAGCATATATACAGATGGATATCTCCTGCCGTTTAATTATACCATAAAGATACTTACATTAGGATTAACGTTTTGGTTGCTTCCCTGATATATATATATATATCCTTAATTGCTTGATGGAAGACATTTATATATGGCTTAAAATGAATGCATGCGTAATATCTTTGTTTGCTTTATAAGGTTTGGTTTAATATTTATGTTGCTTTTAATTTTGTGGGCGATGATTGCAACTTTGCAAGACTATTTGGGATCCTAATAACGACGTGCCACTGCCCAGTTAGCAATGAACAATTTCACTTTAGATAAACATTAATATATAATTAAGGACTTATCCAGTATTTTAAATTTTGATGGACACCTAAGCAATAAGACCGCAGATCATGTGGCTCAGTACATCTACGTACCCTATCCACTCGATCGATCGATGCCCAACTGTGAGATTGTATTTAACGTGGTGCAGTACGTCACAGTATATATAGTCCATGCATGGTTCATACCCTATATAGACTTAATTGAGGGCTTGAGGCCTTAATGGCATTCTTAAATGGGCAACAATTTTGCAATACCCATGCCTAGTTATGGATGCCTTAATCGACAAGTCACATCCTCGTCTAAGATGTGGAAAACAACTGATCTTGTTAAGCCAACTAAAAGGTATGAAATTAATTTCCACATGCATAACATTGACTCAAAATTTTGAGTTTAAAAGTTAAACTAATTTGAATGCTCAGCTATTACAGATTACACTGCAATATTATTTATGGAATAAATCTGTTACGGAAGATATAGATAAAGAATTCTGATAAATCAACAAATATTTTACACTATTCTTCCATGCATCACACGCAAAAGCAAAAATGAATTGTTTGATGACCACTATTCTACGAAAAAGTTTATTTATTAGCAATCAAAATTTAAGGATGGTAGATCCATGTATATTTCGGTATTTCCAAAGCTACGAAAGAAAATTACAACAAACAAGCAACAAATTCAAAAATAAAATTTTCCTCCGAAATTGTGCAATATCTTATCACATAAAATTTCCAGACACGAGATACTCAATTACAATAAAAATAAAATAAAATCCTCGCCTTTAGGGTTTTGTACCCATACGTCGCATGAGGTCGGCCCGTGCCCCGTGGCATGATTTCGTGCAATGAGTGGAGATACTGAAGTGGGCCGAACAAACTGAAACGCTGCGTTCTGCCCATCTTTCACCACAGCCCAGACCTTGTCTTGGTAAATTTCCAAAAAAAAAAGACCTTGTCTTAGTAAGTTAGTAGCAATCATTTTGTCTTTTTTTTTTGGAAGGCACCCAACCCCAACTCCATTGTATGTTTTTCAGAAGTTTAATGTGTATTCTGATTAAAAAACAAAAAGTACCGTGGCATCATTTAAAGAGAAATTTCATGAGCAAATATGACAAAATTATATGAATCAACTACAACGACTGAACGACATCCACCTAAACTTGATACCCAGAAAAATGATTCATTTCGCACCCACTTACAATGTAATATACAACAAGAATTTCTACTTGTAGAACTACGACAAAGGTGGTGATTTTGACACTCCACTTTTTAACATATTTTACTGCTTACACAGTTACACTCCACTTCTAAGTAGATAAACGTGGAGTGTAAGTGTGAAAATGAAGTGCCAAAATCATTCTCCTCCCACAATGAGCATATACACATTTCTCCCAACACCCAGGGAATCTGTAAACGACTCTATGTACCACAATGAGCATATACACATTTCCTCCCAACACCCAGTGAATCTGTAAACGACTCTATGAAACAAAGCTCTGGTACACAAGGGAACTCTCACTATCCTCCTCTTGTAATCACATCATCTAAACTTCAGCATAAAAGAACAGAAAACCAAGACTCAAACAACTCAGCAATTAGGCCAAGCTGAGAAGCCAAATCCTTATTCTCAAAAAAAAAAGCGAAGCCAAATCCTTGACATACACCCAGAAAAACACTTCATTACAACTGACATACATAACAAAGACATGCCCGATGCAAGAACTCTTCAAGGTTATCCGTCGAAAATAAATGTATAAAAGACACATAAATACACAAAGGTCATGTCGGGTACTAAAGGCAATCAAAATCAGGTACATATGGTTTTAGATTTAAACCACAATCCCCAAGAGTGCCATACCACATACATCTAAAAGGAAAATGCTTTTGTGCTTTTTATGCTAAACCTACAGGAAAAAGGCACCGAAGCATTGCAGTCTATTAAGTCCTATACGAGAACTTAAAACCAATGTCTTTCAAACTAAAGACCAACAAACTAGATCATAGACAGAATTTATTAATCCAAATGCATAATTACTGAACACATTCAATGTACTCTCATCCTTGAAGGCCTTGAATGCCAGCACTTTTAGCAGCAAAAATATTTCCACACTGAGAACCAGTCTTGTACTGCTTTGTAGTACTTCAATCTAAGATGGACGAAGATGAGCAACAGACAAACTTCTCAATTCCATTCCCAATCAAGGTCCCCAGGAACAGGCCCTGTATCACATGACACATAAAATGAATAACTCATCATGAATGCATGAATTATACCACCTACCATAAATCTCCTAAATAGCTGGACATATAATTTATAGTATATGAGAACCGATTTAGAATGAGTTAATTTATAGCTGAATCAACTCTTCCAAAATACTAATCCAGAAAATAGGTTTCGATGCTGGCAACGACTTCGTTAAAAAAAAAAAAACTAAATCCAAGTTCATGGCCAAAATACCACATTCCTTATCTCCAACAATGTCACAAATAATTATAATCAAATTCCAGTAAGCAACAAAAGAAAAAATATACCACTACCAACATGAACCAAACAGGTAATTATAAGAAGACTCAAATTTAACTAAGAAAAGACTAAAGAATCAATATTGAAACATAGGTCGACTATTGTGCTTGGAGGCAACTCAGTTAAGTATCATCCACCTTCATCAAAATTAAGTGACTCCAAAGGACAAAATATAAGGAGGGAATCAAGAGAAAAACGTCGGTCTTTATTCAAACCCAGTAAGTTATATCAAAACATTCAATCCCAATCCGATTATGGATTTTCAGAAACTTATCAGGAAACCAAACAAAGATACAGTAATGATAGTAACTGGACAGCTCCAAGGTTTAACCCAGGCTCTGCTTCTACTTGTCATATTGGGTAAATGAACATTTGTTGAGCGAACAAGGAAGTTATAACCCCAGTTGAAAATATTCTAAAAAAAAATTAAAAGCAATCCTCCAGGTCGTATATATTTCTATATGTATCTTGTGTGGGGACAAAGGGACAGCATTAGATCAAAAAGGGAATATAATAAAGCATCATCATTACTTAGTGATCCATAATTAGACAAATATATACATAGAACAAAAAATCAAGAGCCCAGGATTAAGAGAAGCCCCATGCACAACTTGTTTTACCTTAAGAGTCAGCTGCTTCAGTGTTGCAATCACCATTTTTCTAAAAAACAAACCATTAGATTCTTACAACATGCCATTTACATTGATCCAAAAAGTGGGAAACAATTACAGGAAGCCTAAGCAAACCCTGTTTTCTTAGTTGGTCCTAGTGACCAGCCACACTATTTTGGGGGCTAGTTATCTTTTCAGTCCCTGTGGTTTGCCCACTATTTCCAATTTGGTCCTCGTGTTTATCTCCATTAACAGTCACTTCCGTCAATTCTGTGGTATATCACGCACGTGGGAGTCATATGCAGAGGCGACATCGTCTTTTCTCCTCAACCCAACAAAGTTAACAGAGATAAACACAACCAAATTAGCCAGATTGGAAAGACTTAGCCATTCTAAAACTACAACAATCATTTGGTTTGTTCAATTTTTCACTGCTCTTCTCCCCCCAAAAAATAGACTTGCCAGAAATCACCAGTTGTCCAACTTTGGGGAAATTGATTAAAAGGGTAAAACACTCGGGCCAATCAGGTAGTTATTTACGGTGAGTTTGTAGTTGGGTTGAGGGAAAATAGAGCCTCTCCATGCAAATGACGCCCAATTGTTCACCATCTAACTATACAATCGACAGAACAGACCACATTGATTAACAGAGATAAACACAAGTACAAACTTGGCCAAATTTAAAACACAGACGAAATTGCCTAAAGAAGTAAAACACGGGCAAATAAGGTTACCCCTTTGTTGGTCCTAAAATAGACTGGCCACGCATTATGATACTTATTTTTACAGTTATATGCCACTTACTGTTTTGGACTAGTAAGCTCTCTTATGAGCAAATTACAAGATATTTCCCTTGCTTCATTGCTTGGGAAGAATATCCAGCAACTAAACCGAAACAAACAGATTGAAAACTTACCTATGATATTAGGGCATCTTAAGATGAAGAAAAAATAACAAATTGTTATGAAACTGAAGAAAAATGATTTGAGAAGGAAGCAAGGAATTAAAGCAGTAAAAGAAAAGGAGAGCTAGGTATACAGTTAACTTCTTTCATGTAGATCCAAATAAAAGAAAACAAATTCCTTTCAATATAACATGATGCACAGTTGCATAGTCATCTTCTATTGACTGTTTATACTGTGTTTAAGATAAAACATAACTGCCAGAAACCGGTGAGCTGAGAGTGAATAGGGGAGTAAAAAACTACAAGAAGCTACGATGACAGTTTAAATATTTTCATTTATGACAAAAAAAAAAACATATGCTTATTAATCCATGCCTATGCTTAAAACCATGTAAAAGAGTGTTTAGTTTCTTTATACACTTAATATGATGCACCAAACATGTTCATCTTCTATTTCAATGGAAAAAATTTCCCTTTTAAGTTTTTTGCATATGGAAAGAGGGCAAAGGTGGTTCTTCTATCTTTCCATGGGTATACCCATAGCCAAAAAGGTACATCTGACATATCATGTTGAGATGCTGTTCTTTTTCAACAGACATAAGAAGTGGCTATATTTCCTTTCCCTTCTCCATTTCACTACACCAACAAAAAGACGTAGGTTATCACACCACATTTATCCAGGTCCAAAACAAAGATATGCAGGGATCACTAAGGATGAGTATCAAAGAATATAAAGATATTTAGAATTTCCACTTACCTTGCATCATAGAACCTGTACAACAAGCACATACAACAAATGAGTAGAATTTATCAAAGGCTGTAGGGAAACCGAGTGATTCAGCATGATATTAGCCCATAACATGTAAAAAGGCATGCTTTAGGAAACAACATGCAGAGACCATACTCCCAGAACACAAGACACACTTCAGAGAAGGGGAAGCACCACTTTCAACTATGGAAATACCATTTCCAGTAAGAACAGCATTTCACACTAACAAAAGACAGCTTTCAGTCATAACAAGAGCAGTCAAAGAAAATTTGATATAGTACTGACCATTAGTCCTGCAACAAAAACATGATTCCTTCCTCCAACACAAATTCATCATATCCCTTTCATAACATCCCTTTATGCAATTTATCTGACATCCCCTAATGTGAATGTGCAAGAATACACACAAAAAAAATCTGGTTCTAATATAACAAACAAGCACCAGAATCCACATTTAGAAAAGAGCGGCATTTTCCATTAAACAAGAGACATTTAAGCACAAACACCAAATGATAATGAATAAGGCATTGTGAAAGGAAATACTGGAATACACCAGTGGAAATGCAAAAAATAAAAAATTGAAGTGAGGGGTTATACCCAATATTAATAAGGCTGCTGAGTGAATCCATAAGCTGCTGTTGCTGAGGATGCTGCGGGTGCTGTGGTTGATGTTCCTCCTCCTCCTGTTGCTGCTGCAGCAGCGGTTGCGGTGGTGCTATAGCACCTGCGGCAACTGCAGCCGCAGTGGAAGAAGCACCCTTTGATTCCACAAACCTCCACAAATACCAAGCTGCTACTGACCTATAAGGCCGCCACTTGTCGCACAACTGCTCCATCTGGGAGGGACGAGGCAACTCTTCAAGCTTGTATAGGAGCTGAACACCTTTGCGGACGCCGAGGTCATTAACCGGAAGCACGTCCGGCCTGTGCAGCGAGAAAATCATGAACATGTGCACAGACCAAGACCCAATCCCACTGACCATCGTCAGCATTGTGAACAGCGACTTGTCGTCCATATTTACAATCGCCGCATCGGAAAGAATCCCATTCTGGTATTTCCTTGCCAAGTCATGGAGGTAGCTAGCTTTACGGCCGGAGATTCCAATTTGCCGGAGCTGTATGGCGCTTTGCGCGAGAACGCTCTCGGGGTTGACGCAGGACTCGCCGCCGCAGAGCTGGATGAAGCGCGTGTAGATCGACGTTCCGGCTTTGTACGCGAGTTGCTGGTAGAGAATGCTACGGGTTAGGGCAAGGAACGGAGTATGGAAGTTATCGAATTGCGGAGGCTGGTGCTGGTCGATCAACGGAACCAAGAGCGGATCGGCGTTTCGCAGATGTCGAATCGCCGCCTCGACCTCTCCTTCGCACCGGAGAGGTCGCCCTACGGCTCTTGGAACCGAAACGGCGCGTTGCTGGACGATCTTCGACTTGGTAGCCTTGGGTTTGGGGTTTTCGGGTGCGGCAACGACCATTTGTGATTGAGATGAATTTGGGTCGGAGCTATCGGGCGAGAGCTTCCGGATCTTTCGCGGACGGAATGGAATTTTGGAAGGGGGCGAGGAGGTTAGGGCCGGAGCATTGGTGAGTTCAGTCGGTGTTGGTTCAGCGATTGTGGTTGTATCGATCGAGTCATGGTGGGGTTGAGTCTCAGACTGATGTTCGGTCTGAGGCTGGGCTTGAGTTTCGACCTGGGTTTGCTCGCCCATATGTGAACAATTGAATGAGGGATCGACTGTTAATGCGGGTCGGGTTTTGGTGACGTTAGCGGTGGCGGAGAAGTGGTGGTTTACCAGAAGGCTCAAATTAAACCAATCATCGGCAATTGATAGAGTCTGTGCAAACTGAAAAGGCCGGACGCGACTATAGTTTTACGAAATTGACTGCAATAAAGTAAATGAGTGGAAGGGACAATAACTCAGAACTCTTCAATGTTTTTCATGTTTTTTAATTTTCGTTTTTTTTTTTCTCTCACTGCGAGAACGCCTCTGAATTCTGGTTATCCGTTTTCTCCTCTGTTTAGGATTTGCCGCTTTACGCACCGTTTTAGCGCGTGTTACACGTGGTCATCGTTATTGGGGAGTTGTGCAACACTAGTGTGGATTACACTGAACGAAATCTCAATAAGCCCAATTTAGGGCCCAGCCCCTTTTAACTTTTGAACTGAACAAGCATTGCTCAAAGCCTCACGTGCGATGCGGATTCAGGCTGTGGTTTGAGCCTTGATGGCCCAATTTAATGGGCTCCAGACCAACACTAATTTGACTACATAAAAGGCATATAAATTTGCTAAAAGAGTAAGACGAGGTAAAATTTGAGTTGGTGTTTCTGATTTTAAATAAGATTAGAAATAGTGTCCACGCTTTGCTGTGGGTTTTGGAGCTAACACAATATTATTTAAGGACTAAATTTAAAAGCATATAAAATATAGTTAACATGATCATTATATTAACAAAAAATTAAGTCTTTTTTGCAACAAAAGATTAAGTAGATCATGTCCTAGTAACATCAGCACCAATACAGATGTTGTGGTACAGTGTTCAAAAAATAGGTTGTCATAGTTTAAGGCTAACTTAGTTACAATTGCTGCTTACATCACGATATCTTTTTCTTCCTCATTCTGATTTTGGTTTTAGTCAACAAAGCTGAGAAGGATCCAAATTTGAAGCTTATGTTGGTGTAGGCAAGATTTGGTTTTGAATTTTGTTTGGGTAGCTGGATTTATTGACAATATAATTTAATATAATGCAATATATAAGTTAGTAATTCAATAAGATATTAACCATCGTAGCAGCATGGATAAGACCTGAAATAGGGGTAGGCTCTTCTATGGCATCAGATAACCAAACATGAGGGGGAAATTGGACGGATTTAGCAACTATGCTGAAAAATAATAGGAAGACACATAAATTAACAAAATATTATTATACAATAAAGGTAAAAAAAATCAAAACAGTCACTGAATTTTGACACGTTTGACACTTTAGTCACTGAGTTTTCGAATATATCATTTTAGTCACTAAACTAAAACATTGTCTATCACTTTAATCACTCATTTGTTTTTTATGTTAAAAATTTATAAATAATACATTTAAAAAATGACATTTTAGTCAAATTACTTTATTTTTTATTTTTTGCCTGCTCCCTCTCTCTTCTTCCTTCTTTTTTCCGAGACAAAGATGAGTCAAAGTTTTGTAACCCCCGCGAGGGGAAATAGTATATAGTAAATTTTGCATTCACTACATACTCGAGCCCATACACTTTACTAGATAAAGATGAGTCAAAGTTTTGTATCCACGCGTACCATGCAAATTACTATTACAAATATGCTCGAGCGGTAACTTTTTTTGCTTGTGCAGTTAAAAAATTCCATCTTGAAAGAACCTATTTTACACGTGAAGCCTTCAATAATATTTCATCCAACAAAGATACGCACGGACAAATGATGAATGAAAATATGCTTTCTTTGCCAACCTAAAAAAAGAAGAAGAAGAAGAAACAAGGACTGTTAGGTAGAAGAAATTGGTTACCTAAGCTAGCAGTCATCCTATAATTGCATAAGTTAAAATCACGTCATTCTAAAAAAAAAAAGAAAAAAAAAAGTTAAAAATCACGTGATTTTTCTTCTTTATTTTTGGTTAAGTGAAATGATAGAAGCTTAATAAAGCAGAATATGTTAGCCAAAAAGACAAGATAAATAATGAACAAATAATTTACTACTGTATCTTATGTACAAGAAGTGAGCTTTAACTTTGTAATTGAACAACCAAATCGACAACTTATGGTTTGTTCTATATTAGGTTCTCTTATTAACCTTTCTAGGTTAATTTTTGCTCCTGTTGTTGTTCATGATGCCCTTGATTATGATTGTAATTCTCCTTAAGATTTGCAATACAAAATTCTCTTTCTTTAAAAAAAAATTGATAAAAATGGTGGACAATGATTTTTTTATTTTATTAAATAATGAGAACCACGAGGACTATTTGTTAAATCAAACTCTATCCATAAAATAAAAATCCCCAAAACCAGTAGAAATCGAGCTCTAGAAGATTAGAAGAATATATTCTGCAATCGATTAACAATTTTTGACAGCAAATTGTTAAAACAACTCAAACGGTCAAAATTACAGGTAGGCAACTCAGACAGTCAAGCAACCAATTGAGGTCACCAAAACTCAATTGCCAAAAAAAAAAAATCACCAAAACTCGGGTACATTCGTCTCTCATATTTTGAACGCCACGTGGCAGAAGGCGAAGACGGTAACACAATGAAAGCGTGAGAGTGCAGGTAACGGCACGACGCCCAGATGGGGACTTACAGCCCAGCAGTGGTTCTCCACACCGCGATAAACATATGACGAGACTCAACAATAATCAAACGATATTATTGGCCTACATAGCTTCTTCTTTTGTCCCTCGTTTTTTCTGTGAGGCATTTTAACAAACACATTCTGTGCGGACTGGTGTTCTCTCAATTATCCTTCTCTGATCGCAGAGAGCTCTGTGTCTCCGAGAGAAAATGAGTTTCAGGGACGACAATGAAGAAGGGAGGGATCTCAGGAAGCCGTTCCTGCACACTGGGAGCTGGTACCGTATGGGTTCCAGGCAATCCAGTATGATGGGTTCGTCACAGGTCATGCGCGATAACTCCATTTCTGTAGTGGCTTGTGTTCTGATTGTGGCTTTGGGTCCTATTCAATTCGGCTTCACTGTAAGCACAGCTGAATTTATGTTCATTTTTTTTTTCTTCTTTAAACAACACTAACTCAGAGCTTGAGCTATTGGGTTCCAGCAACTGGAGCTCTTTGATTGTTGAGAATTCTCAGTTTGATTTTTTGTTTTTGTATCTTGCAGTCTGGGTATTCTTCTCCGACCCAAACAGCAATCATCAAGGATCTTGGACTCACATTGTCAGAGGTTTGAATCTCACTTGTTGTTTTTTTTTTTTTTTTGTAAATTTTTGTTATTTGTTTTCTCGCGTAATTTTAGCTTCTAACACTAGTCTTCTGGTTCAGTTCTCTCTTTTTGGTTCTTTATCAAATGTGGGTGCCATGGTGGGGGCTATAGCCAGTGGTCAGATTTCCGAGTATATTGGGCGCAAAGGGGTAGGATTTCGATCACTTATTCTATTCCTGATTAAGGAATAGAATAACCATGTATTAAGATTTTAACCCCCATTATTCTGTGTTAATTGCAGTCTTTAATGATCGCTGCCATTCCTAATGTTATTGGTTGGCTTGTCATATCATTTGCCAAAGTGAGTTTACCTGACTGTCCATGTTTGAAATGTAGACCAGTGCAAAATGCAGTCCAGGACAGGACAGTGTGTCTAATATCAAGTTGAATTCTTTTTGTAGGATTCTTCGTTTCTCTACATGGGAAGGTTGTTGGAAGGGTTTGGCGTGGGAATAATCTCATACACGGTAATGATCAGTTGTTCAATGCTGTGATTCTATATTAGAATTATGTGCAGAGAGTTACTGGGAGGAGAACTAACTTGGTTGAACATATTGCTAGGTGCCTGTATATATTGCAGAGATAGCACCTCAAAATATGAGAGGCTCTTTGGGTTCAGTCAATCAGGTTGCCCTTGCTTACTGGCTATTTTTACCATGAGTTTTCTTACTAGTTACTATATTACATTACTAATCACATTTTTTGAACTATAATCCTTGCTCTGCAGCTCTCTGTAACCATTGGGATACTGCTGGCTTATGTGCTTGGACTTTTTGTTGAATGGAGATATCTTGCAGTTTTGGGTAATCTTCTATTAAATTCACTCTGCTGTTCACATCACTTGTGAGGAAATATTTTGGCATTATTATTTCCAATCTGATTTTACTGAGTTGATGCTAGTCATGGATGTACAATTTGTCTACATTTGATTGACTCGAAAGAATCATGAACTTGTTTGCATGCTAAAGGTAATGAGAAATGCTTAGTACAGACTTCCATTATGTACTATGAATTTCTGATCTTTGAGAGAAGATTTACACTCGCATACATTGCCTCCTTCTGTTGTCAAGCCAAGCAGTAAAATAACTGTACTGTCAGAGTTATGTTTGGCATCAATTAAGTGGGGAGAGTTCTTGAATTTAGCTACTTCATAATTATACACACAAAAGAGAAAACAAGTCATACGAACAATTTGTGATCATATTATGAGTGAATGTTTATCCTATTGAACAGAGGATCTTATTTTTGGATAGGTAGTTTTATATTGATGGAACTTTTCAACCTATTATTTTTCAGGAATATTGCCTTGTACAATATTGATACCTGGGCTGTTTTTCATTCCAGAATCGCCTCGATGGCTGGTAAGTTCACAAAGTAGTTTTCCTCGATCGCTGTTGGATTGTTGGGTATAATGTTTCTGTTTTTCTTTGGTCTTAACATCCATCAGGCAAAAATGGGTATGACAGAGGATTTTGAAGCCTCCTTGCAAGTTCTACGAGGATTTGATACTGATATTTCCATTGAAGTAAATGAGATAAAGGTAAAACCCACTATTCCTTCTCGAAATCTTTATATATGTAGATAACATTCAACTCTCAGGAAATTACCTATATAAATAATTATCTTCCTATATACTGTGTAGAGATCTGTAGCATCAACAACCAGAAGAACAACAATTCGGTTTGCAGAACTCAAACAAAGAAGATACTGGCTTCCTTTAATGGTATTAACTACAGTCCAAAACATTTGGTTCTCTACCTAGCCATGTTGCAGTCTCAAACTTGATGGATATGTCAAAACATAACCGTTTTCACTAATTGTTATCCTGCAGATTGGAATTGGATTACTTGTTCTTCAACAGCTTAGTGGAATTAACGGTGTTCTATTCTATTCCAGTACCATCTTTGAAACTGCTGGTAAGCACGAACTGGTCTCCTCTTTTATCTTAAAGAATTGAGTTGGGATGTTATACAGAACCATAAGAACACTTTCATTTTCTTTGTCCCTTGATTCCTTTGACCACCAGGAAGAGTGTAAATGTACCTCCTTCTGTTGTGTATATAGTACAATTGTATGCACACACATTCACATGTATATTCTAAAGAAAAGCTGACACTGAATCAGCTTGCTTTTTCATATGAAATGGCTCTTATTAGTTTTAATTTCTTCGTAGGGATTACATCAAGTAATGCAGCCACGTGTGGCCTTGGTGCTGTTCAGGTACAGTGTGAAAATAACTTGAAAAGTGGCTTCTTCTTTCCTCCAATATTCTCAAGTTGTAAATGTAACAAGGATCTGTATGTATTTAGGTCATAGCAACTGGTGTTACTACCTGGTTGATGGACAGAGCAGGCCGTCGACTTCTACTTATTGTGAGTTTAAGTATTTTTGTCACTTTGGGCCATTATTTTATTAATTATTTTGGAAAATTAGAAATTTTTTTTACCTTCCATTGTAGATCTCCTCTGCCGGAATGACAGTTAGCCTCCTAATTGTTGCCGTAGCATTCTATCTAAAGGTACTAAAGCTCTCATGTTTGTAGAGAAATCTTGTGGGTATGTGCTTCTTTTGTATATCTTCTAAAACAATTTCCGCTGATCCCAGGAGTACGCAGTGGCTGATTCAGGTTTTTATAGCGTATTGAGCATCATTTCAGTGGTTGGAGTTGTGGTATGTTTATATTTTAATTATCATAATTCAAAGAAGATTGCCATTTTTTTTTTCTGCCTGTAATTTCCTTTGTCTTGCACTATTCTCTCAGGCCATGGTAATTGCCTTCTCTCTGGGTGTAGGAGCTATTCCATGGATCATAATGTCTGAGGTATGTCCATGATGTAGTTTTTTGCATAAAATATTTGCAATATAATCATGAATGAATACCTGCCAATTCATTCTTCTACAGTTTTTGCAACATACCTCTTTCTATTTATACTGGTAATATATGTTTGCACTAGCACACTTATCTTCCTTTATTTCAAGTTGTCTTCGAGGTCAGGGAGAAGCAGATGAGTCATGAGTCTCCTTGTATGCCAAACGTTCTTCCTTGCATATATTCATTCTATCGTGCATTCAAGTTGTGGAATCAAAGTTTCTGCCTGGTTATATATTGTGGCCAGCACCAAATTCGTTTGCCATCTTTAGAATTTTGAATTTAACATAAAAAGAGACAAAGGAAGGATAGAGCAACACCCATCAATATGTCATGACACATCCGTGCGCACCATATTCTTTGGCATAACATTGAGAAAACATATAAATTTAGACTTTCTTTTATTGAGCACAAAATTTTGATTTAGTTACTTATTGCAGAGTTTTTCTTTGGCTCATACAATAACTGTAAATTTTGCAATGTAGATTCTTCCGATTAATATTAAAGGCCTTGCTGGAAGCGTTGCAACACTTTCCAACTGGTTTATATCCTTTGTGGTCACCATGACTGCAAACTTGCTATTGGAATGGAACAGTGGAGGTTTGTATCTCTCGTTCTCTCTCTTTTACTCCTTCCGGTGCTATGTTGCATAGGCTTTTGCTGTCGTCTATTTTTATCCTTTGTTATTATTTAGATGTTTGACTCCTCCCCTCGTTATGATTTTAGTTTTTAGTGATTTGGGCTAATAGGGTGTGTTAAATTTTGAACAGGAACCTTCACCATTTACATGCTTGTGAGTGCTTTCACTCTTGTGTTTGTAACGATTTGGGTCCCCGAGACAAAGGGCAGAACTCTGGAAGAGATTCAGTGGTCCTTTAGATGAGGTTTCCTATCTATCCCCTTCTTTCAAATTACTTTACTGGTGCCTTCTTCTTCTGTTAGAAGAAACCCAATTCTGCATTCTGCAATCCCATTTTGAGAAATTCCTACAGAAAATGTGACGTCAAACGTGCATATATTTTTGTGGCATAAAAGCAATGCACTGCACTTCGTGTTTTATTGCTACATTCATTGTTCTTCTCCTTAGTGAGCTGTAATCCAACGATTGTCGTATACTTTATTACATTCATTAAATCAATTTTTGGAGCCAGCAGCTTTGAGCTTTCAATTGTCCTATATATGTAAGAACTCGATCAGTTTGATTGAAACCCATTACGATTTGGCAGAGCAACTTGTTTGTGAAAATTTAGGTGATCAGAAGGTCGGAGCCATCATCCCCACCAATCAGTCTACTGTCTATGCAGACAGGGAACGTGCAGCACAGACATTCAAATTCGAGATAATCCATGTCTCCTCGAACTTTGAAAAGGAAAAACGAGAAACAATGCGCTCATTTACCTACCCCACTTTCAGGTCTTTCAAGTACGTTGAGCATGTGCTGCATGCATTACCCACTTTTTCAAAAATAAAGACTAACGCTCCATAGTCGTCAAATCAAATACTCAGGACTGAAGGTGCAAGACAAAGAGCCAAAGCAAATTACATGCCATCCCTGATATATTTCTTCACCTATTTTCGAAATTATTCAAGGTACTCTGGCGAAAAAGAAAAATAAAAAAGAAGGTAGAGCAATCAACTAGAAATTTACATAGCAAGACTGAGGTATGAACTCGTTTGGGGGACTATAATCAAATCAAGTAATAAGGTTACTTGTCACAGCCAACGAGTTCAACATCAGCAAATTTGGCACAACTTTACATCACGCACACAATGCTTATCTGAATGAATAGATTTTATTGACTATAAAAGACAAGAGACTTGGTATACAAAGTTAAACTCTATGCCTAAACAACACAAAAGTAGAGATACAGGACCATCCAAAATGGCAATTTCTGAAGGATTTTGATAGCACCCCTGGACCTGGACAAACCAATGCTGAACTGGAGCAGAGAAAAGCCACAATTTGACATACAACGAAACCAAATAAAGTACAACATGAAAAACTGAAAGAAAAACTCGAGTCTAACCGGAATGCTATTGAGCTAGGAAACTAGTTTGACAGGATACTTGTCAATGCTGTCCTCCCAAGGACCATTAGGAGATGGCTTCACATTCCGAAGAGCCTCCCAGACTGCACTGTTACATTTAAAACCACTCCCAAAGGCAATCTGCCAGACACGGTTGCCCTTGCGCATCCTCCCCTTGGCCTCTGTATACGCCAACTCATACCAAATGGAGCTCGATGAAGTATTCCCAAACCGGTGTAGAGTCATCCTAGAAGCCTCCACATGTACTGGTAACAAGTGCAGGTTCTTCTCCAGCTCATCGATCACAGCCCTTCCCCCAGCATGTATGCAGAAATGATCAAATGCCAGCTTGAAATCCGGGATATAAGGCTTGACATCTCCATTCACCAGCTTCTGAACCACAAGAGAAGAAAAGAAGAGAAGCTGCTCGCTTATCGGAAGCACAATAGGCCCCAAAGTGGTTATATTAGTCTTAAGCGCCCCACCGGCAATGGCCATCAAATCTTTGGACAAAGAAACACCAGTCTTGCCCTTATCATCCTGTTCCTGATAAACGCAACGAAATGCCTTGTCATCTGCACCACGATGAGTCCTCACAAGATGAACAAGCCTGTACTTGGCCCGTCTCTTATCGACAGACTTATTGGAGAGCAAAACCGCAGAGCCCCCAACTCGAAACAAGCAATTGGGTATCAACATAGACTTCTTATTCCCGAAATACCAATTCTGAGTAATGTTCTCAGTACTAACCACAACAGCATAAGTATTCCTATGAATTTGCAACAAGTCCTTGGCAAGATCAACAGCTATAACCCCAGCACTGCAACCCATCCCACCCAAATTGAAACTCCTAATATTGCCCCTCAACTTATACTTATTAACAATCATGGCCGACAGCGACGGCGTCGGATTAAACAAGCTACAATTCACAACAAGAATGCCAATATCCTTGGGCTTCACATTGGTATTGGCAAATAGATTATCCAAAGCACCATACATAACCTGCTCGGCTTCTTCTCTGGCGGCGGCCATGGACGGCCTGGGAGGGATGTAATGCATCGCTTCAGGGACGTAAGTCTCTTCTCCGAGTCCGGAACGCTCCAGAATCTTCCTCTGGAACTCGAGCGAAGACTCGTCGAAGTCCTGAGTCAGCCTCGAGTGGTCCATGAAGCGCTGGTAGGGAGCCTTGAGATGATCGGGAGGACGGTAACAGGCGTAATCGACCAAATACACGGGTCTGGGCCGGGTCATGATGTAAACGGTCAAACCGAAGACCAGGACAGCGGAGCAGATGATAACGCTGACCAGATTGTACTGGAGGTGAAGCCAGAGCTGGCGAATATCGTGTAGCTCCATTTGGGAGGCTTCGATCAAGGTCACGATTATTAAGGGAATGAAACACAAGGTCAAGAGATTAGAGATTAGATAATGGTACCCTAATTTCACGTACTTGAGATTCACGCTCTGAAGGAAATCCGGGAGCCTTCGGGTTTGGTGGATCTGAACCCCGACCTGACCTCCGCCGCCGGCGCTCGAGCCACTCCCCGCGGCGGCGACGTGGGCTGGGCCGCCTTGGTCCATGGCCCACTTGGTTTTGAAAAACTGGGGCTTGAATTTTGGACACTAAGCGAGAGCGAGAGTCAGACTGTCAGAGAGAGAGATGCCAAGTAAAGTGTGTTATTTATACATGTGGCCATGTGGATACTAATATTTTTATATATATAGAGAGGGAGAGAGGTCTAAAGTCTAAACTCTAAAGGCAATGGCGTACGGCACTGGGAGGTATTGGACTTTTCCGAGCTCGGAGAGGAACCGAGGGTTTTGTGTTGTCTGAGCTGACAATATATGGAGGAGTGGTTGATTTTGACGGTTATATAACCGTTACGTGGGAAAACCTGCTGAGGCTTTTTTTTTTGGGGGTGAACAGTTGAACACCACCGCCTAAAATAAATAGAAGAATTTTTTGGGTTCTTAAATTAAATGAAAATAATCATAGGCTCTACTATTTCCTTGTTTCTTAGGCCGTCCTTCATACAAGTGTCTTGATTTTGGTTGGTGCGTCTTATTATTGATCAGATTACTATTGAATTTTCAAGTAAATTACTACAAAAGGACGCTTTGGTTTAAGTAAAAGTCTAAAAGACAAATAGATTAGGTCTCTTGTCTCTCTCGTTAGTGTTTATCTGGACCACAAGTATACCCGTGCAGCCCAAAATGACCGACCTACATTAGTCGACACAAATAATTGCTTCTATAAATAAACCAAAGGCTGGCAATAATTAAATGTGTTGTGCATCTTATCTTTCTTCAAATGCTATTCCTCTTCCTCCAGTGGGTAAGTGGGTATATGTATACTGAAAAGAATCCCTTGGACAATTGGGCTAGTTTTGTTGTCCTTTGGGCCTTACGGCCCGCATTCCACCAAAACTGGTGCCTTCTCAAAGAGCATTACCTTCAAAACAGAGATCAGAAACTCTACTGTGGCTCATCTAGACTGGTCAGCAAGTCAAATAAATCCTTTTTCCTCTCCAACATAACATAACATAGTTAGCTCTATCTCCCTCACTCTCTCAATTGGTCTACTACTAATTCGAGGAGGAGGAGGAGGAAAATGTACTGTTTTTAGCAGAGACATATATCAGTAACTACTAAGAAGTCAACCTATAAACATCTACTGATGACAAGGACTTGGGCCTTGGCTAGCCCCAACAAAAAAACAAAGACCAATAACACAATGTGAGGTAGAGGGGAACAATGTAAACGGTAAACAATTAGTTTTAACAAGCAAAAGATGCGTATACAAACAGCGGATAGTTATCAAGTTTGTTAAATGCTAGATCAGAAGCCGAACAAGAAATGAACACAAGGAGGCGCCAATTAGATAGATACCAGGTACATTAAAATTTGCAAATCGCCTACTGCAGCTACAGGGCTTCTTGTAGAAGTCTCTTAGTGATATCTTTGGGAAGTCCCATCACACTATCAGTAGTCCCTACCTGCAACAAGTATCATCAATTCAAATTTAACTATCAAGACATAGGATGTTGAGAAACACATGTATATGTACATTATTGAGTACAGACTTCTGGATGAAAATACAACCACTTAAAACGTTGAAATGGACAGACGATACCATAATATGGGCCATTATGCTTTTCCTGCCTCACATGTTCCAAATATGATGCCTCTACAACTATTATTTACAACTTTGGAACATAGATCAGATTAGAAAACCAACCACTTCTTTGACAAAGGGAAGAATCAGAGGATGCTCTATTATCAGTCCCCCAGCAACTTTGAGCACCGTCCCCTCCTCAATCTGACATGGATGCAAAAGGTTCAAATGTTGTCTTATCACCACAGAAAGAAGTGAAACAACCACACATAAAAACAACTATTACCAGCTTCTCAATGATTTCATCTGGTATTTCATGGAAATAAATCTGCAAGGAATCACCAAATAGATATTATCCTTAGACACATTTCTGGCCAAGCATTGCCATAAAGTTGCACAGAAGTAACTCAATTTCATATTTCAACAGCTACATGATAATAAATAGTAATAATAATAATACACTACAAAAAATTGGGAATAAAGAAAAAAAAAGAAGCAAAGGATACCTCCACTCGGTCCCATTCTCCTTTACTGAATCCTGTTTTAAGGTTAGTAACAAGCACAGATCCCACTGTTGCAGCATGTCCTCCAGAATAGTCTGCAAATCATGTTAGTAAAATCATCAGAGCCAAAAAGTAAAAAAGCAGGAACATGGACTGGAATCAACCATTAAGTAACCTTTCAAAAATTGCCGTGCTTCTTCTTTGCTAGATGGTTTTTCCCTGACAACACCTTCATAGACTACCACCTCCAGATCATTTTACAATAAGAGTAAGTAATAACACATATAAGGTTCACTGCATAGGGAACAATTCTACATTCCTACTTTTACAAACAAGTCAGATCACCAGGAGGCCATTTATGTTCAAGGACACATGAGCACAAGACCTGTAGACGCGAAAGAAAATGGTATGCCAAAGCTCTTGTGATGTTTTGGAGCATCCAAAACATAATATTGATTATAGATACTCCATAACGAATCAAAATGAGGAGAAGCAAACCATCTATAAGGCTAAAGTACACAATTCATTCGTAAGAAATTGAATTGAGAGGCATGGAAATAGAGGGGCCAAAAATGAAGTTTTGATAAGTGATTAATAGGGTCAAAATATCATTGCATGTGATAATCTTCCGGAGCAAGTAATCTAACATAACTGACTTCAAAACTTTACTTAAACATATACTTCTTACTTCACTCCATTTCAGCTTGTGAGAAGGGTCTGGAAAACTTTTCAGATATGCATTTTGGTTTATTCTTCAAAAAATTAAATATGCAAAACTCATATGACAAGGATATGGAGACTATAAATATGTTATAAGATCTGCTTTATACTTGATCAGAGGTAATTAATAGCGTTGGTTCGGCATCCTTTACGTAGTCACCAACTGGGAGCTTAGGCCGGATGGCTTCTGCCTGAGAAGTTTCCATCAGCTAAGATAGGTAAGTTCACTTTTAACCAGAAACCAGCAGTTTTATTGAGACAATGACAGTAACATTAATTATAACATGCAGTAAGCACATAACTGCAACAGAGAGCAGCAACACACATGCAGAAGCATAAACAAAACAGCTATAGCGACATGGAGGTCAATATCCAAAGTCAAGTAACAAGATCCACGTATATAAGTACATGTCTACTAAATATGCATTCAGTAGTCAATAATCAATCACAAAAAGCACATATACATATATAATTACCAAATGCAGCCAGACTCTGTATATTCCTTTGAAACATGCAGAAACTATATGGTCTAAAGATTCCAAACAAAAGCTTTTTCTTTTTCTTCTGACATTAGCGAGCAAGAATAACAACTCTTTCTTTTCATTCTTGTTTCTTTTCAAAAAAAAAAATGAATTAACCAAAGTAACCCCAATAGTGCTGGATGTATTCAAATTGTGTTTACTGAATCAGAAGAAGTAAGTACTTAGGTCTATCATTGTAGGAACCAATGGAGTTTAGGATCCATGTGCTGGTACCAAAACTATAAAACATGATACTTCCGCGGTAAAAGAAGGCCAATGTATCCTCCATAAATGGCTCTAGGTGATACCAGACTTTGATGCTTCCTGTCGTTAGACAGAAAGATCATGCTATATACATGTAGGCATACATATATATATATATATATATAAAAATTTATTTTTTCTGGTAGACATATAATATGAAAAAACAGAAAAAAAAAACAAAAAAAAACAACAAATGACATACTGTGTCTGCCGCAATTACAATTGTTGGTTCAGCATCCTTCTCTTTATTATAGGTAGTTTGTATTTTTGATATGATTGCATCAGCCTGAGATGCAATTCACATTCAACCGGTGTAAGAGCAGCTTAGAACTAAAACGTAACCTCTACGTCACTTTACAAAACAGAACATGAAGCAGTACAAGACAGAAAGAAACAGTGCGTAGCTCAATGTAATCAGAACATGGGGCACCCTAGGCCCTAGCTAAGCACTGAGATTATTTCCTTAGCTTTCAACCTTTTTAGCTACTTTGCAAAGTTGGAAAACATATTTTGTATTTGAACAAATTAGCAAGAAAATTATTACAATATATCAACTAAAAGTAGCCATATCAAATATTAACTAATAAACCTTTGCAGTAATAGAATCTTAAACTAGAAGAAATGAAAGAGAACGAACACCAAACCTTTGCCTGAGCAAGAACCATAACCAACTCTTCTGGTTTTTCCTTTCTGATGCTTTTTTCGTCAATGTCTGCAGTCTAAGTAACAAATAGAGTTTAATTTCTAAAATCAATGGGGAAGATCGTTTTAAGTATTTCAGAGGAAAAATTGAAGTAGTACCATGAGTGTGAATTCATATCCCATTTCAGCCAATATTTTCCGGCGTGCTACCGAAGATGACCCCAAGATAATCTGCATAGACGCATTTACACATTATCATATCCCAACAATTTGGAGCTGCAACCAAACACTGCCCTAATATTGCGCGAACTTCAAATTGAAACCCTAGCTAGCTATAGTTCGAACTTCAAATTGAGGAATGAGAAACAAGGAACTGAGATTTTGCAGAGAGCGTGACGTACCTTGAACGAAGGAGAAGCATTGGTTTCCATGTTACTCTCAGTCTCTCCGACGCAAATGAATGAGCAGGAAATCTGGGCTCTCTTATAGTGCCGTTTCGCGTTTTCACCCCGGTCCTCACTTTCTTTCTTTTAACGCCGTTTAACCTGAAGTCGCGTTTTATGTTCGCAATATTGCCGTTTTAGGCTACGGTCTTGGTTAATGTTTTCTTTTCTTTTCGCCGTTTATAAAGTCACGTTTTCTCTATCTTTTTTTTGGGTAAAATCCTCATATGGTACCTGGACTATTGTCAATTGCAATTTTTGATACCTGAAGTTTATTAAAGAGTCTCATGGTACCTAACCTATTGTAATGTGAGCCCATTTGGTACTTCTGTCAATTTTTCTGTTAAATATGGGGATAAAATTGTCAAAACAAACCTTTGATTCATTGATTTATCAATCAACCAATAAAATACTAACATGTTTTTTTTTTTCAGTTTATTAAATTTAATTAATTAATTAATTAACATTGCTTAAAAAATCAAAATCAAATTAATTCATCTTCAACCAATATGAACGAGCTGTAAAAAAAAAAAATGATCGAGCAATCAGAATTCAATTTTAAATGAGCTTTGAAGGGAGAGGCTCAGGCCAAGGAGTGGACCTGGAACCTCAACCTTGTCCTTGATGCGCTCGATCATCTTCTTCTTCTTTGGCCGAGCATTTCCGTATGACCCTTTGAATCGCTTTCCCTTCTTCTTCTTCTTGTCCCCTCGCCCGCACAGGATTGGATCCCCAATTCCACTGCTTCGTGCTGAAACTGATGATGATGAGGTTGTGAAAAGATCACGGTACTCCCTCACCAACACTCGCCTCGCCACTGCGCCGCACCACTGCATCATCGCCATTTCCTCTCCTCCCACTCGCAGCGTGTCAAAATTACACAAAACCAAAACCGAATTGGGTAGATGAGAGAGAAGAATTTGGGGCTGGATTTGCAGATGAAGGACGAAGTTAGAGAGAGAGAGAGAGAGAGAGAGAGAGAGAGAGAGAGAGAGAGAGAGAGAGAGAGAGAGAGAGAGAGAGAGAGAGAGAGAGAGAAAAGAACAACTGAATTGGGGATGGATTTTTTTTGGCAAGGAAAAAAAAAAGGATTTTTTTTTGGGGATGGATTTGCAGATGAATCTTTTTTTTTTAACAGCTCGTTCATATTGGGTTGAATTAATTTGATTTTGATTTTTTAAGCAATGTTAATTAATTAATTAATTAAATTTAATAAACTGAAAAAAAAATGTTAGTATTTTATTGGTTGATTGATAAATCAATGAATCAAAGGTTTGTTTTGACAATTTTATCCCCATATTTAACAGAAAAATTGACAGAAGTACCAAATGGGCTCACATTACAATAGTTTAGGTACCATGAGACTCTTTAATAAACTTCAGGTACCAAAAATTGCAATTGACAATAGTTCAGGTACCATATGAAGATTTTACCCCTTTTTTTTTTTGTTCACTATCTGCATTTGGCATGTGGTGAAACCGTGAAAGTGAATTAGGCCTCTGTTTGTTACTATAATCTTACATCACATAGCGATATCATTTCTACTCGTAATCTATAGATAAACTGATAAAACATATCTCTTCAACAAAATGTTGGTAAGTATTTAAACTTCAATTCACGGCCTTTCTCCTTAATTTTAATAAAAATCAATCTTGTCTCATTTGAATTAGTTTGCCCGCCTCTTTTGAAATTATTGGCTCTACGTACCCTTGAGTGTCAAGTTTTTACCTAAACATGTTTGATATTCGTGTTTATGGTATACTTTCACTAGTTAATAGAATAGTCTCATCAACCTGTTCATTCATGACATTTTTGTTTGTTGAAGTAACGCTCTTTGAACCAAAAGAACAAGAATGTGTATATAAGACCCCACCGTTTACCGTTAATTCAGATTTCCTTAGTCGAATAATGTGATTAACCTCTCATTCACAATGTTTTTGTTGTTTCTAGTAACTACCTATCACTCGCAATATTCATGTTGTTTCTAGTAACGTTGATTTCGCATTTTTATAATTTTATTAGTAAATAGAATGGTCCAATCAACATGTTCATTCATGACATTTATGTTTATTAGATTAACGCTCATCGAAACCAAAAAAAAAATATGTATGAGACTCACTAGTTAGTCGTTTAAAGATAATTTTCAGATTTTCTTAATCGAATATAGTATGATATTCTTATTCAAAATATTTACGTTGTTTCTAGTAACGTTCAATAGTAGTAATCGAGGCATTTACCAGCGCATTCAAGGTCAGACGTCGAACATATTTCTTCCCTTTGGCTTCGTTTGTACTGAAGAAGATAATTGGAATACTGTCTTATTTTGGTACGAAGATCAATACGTATGACGATCAATATTTTCAACTTAAGAAGAACAATATTAATTTCAACGACTTGAAGTAGTTATTCATATATATATGTCACTTCTTTCCGACATTTGAAAAGTGAGCACCATGGGCGGTTCTGAATGAAAAGCAACGATACTCTATATATGTTAATGCCGAGAATTTTAATTAATCAAGAGCATATATAGCACGTTTATGGTCTGTGCGTGTTGTTTAACACTGATTGAGGAGGCCGGTTTCTAGACAAAAATTAATGAACAATGAAGAAAGTATCATAATATATAAATCATTTATTGAAACAAATTTAGACACAGTGATTGATCTTTATAAGGTGACAAACATCGAAATGGCATGGTTTCTTTTTTCTCAGTACATTTTGGAAGGAGCTGATCAAAAGGAATACACATATATATATATGGATTTTAACAAAGAAAAGAAGAAAGCAAGATGGAAATGCAGCAATCACATTTGATTCGACTCTTGCGCGCTGTCCTAGCTATATGTTGAAATGTAAACATCTCAATTTATTAATCATTCCCTTTGATCTGGTTCACTCTTTGATCTCTTCCATCTTAATTCACTGTAATTTCAGACTTTTGAACCTGCAAGAAATTAAGAAAAATCAGGGTGATCAGCTCGATCTGTTGGGAAATGAAAGAAGCAAAATTATATATCTATCTATGAATGGGTACATTTAGAGACGACACTACGTACGTACGCACGTACCTTTGATCTTCAATGTCGACCATGGAATTGGTAGTGTAGGGTGATTTGTTGCTTCCAGCTCCGGACTTTGATGATCTGGTGTAGTTGGGCAATGGCACTTGGCCGGACTCAATCTTGTTGACATCATCGACGAGCATCTCATAGTGCCGCTTCACTTCCTCCGCTGTCTTCCCACCCACGGCTCTCGCCAGATTGTGCCACCTATCCGGCGTATCCTTGTCATACACCGCCAGAGCATTCTCGAACACCTTGTTTTGCCGTGAACTCCACGATCCCGATGAGGCCATAGTGATAATGAAATGGGCTGAGATAGTTTGGTTGTTTGAGCAAAGAGAATGGCTTATATAGAGCTAGCAGAGGTGTGGAGGGGATGAAGAGAATGACGTAGCTAGGTGGGGTCATAGCTAGCTAGCTGTTGCTAATTTCCTTGCAAAACAATTAATGGGGTTTAATTTGCAATAACCTACGTCGTTTTCTTAATTTCTCTTTTTTGTACTTTCCAGGTAATTAATTAAACTCGTGGATTAATTTGCTGATTATTAGGCTTAAGCTCGCAGCAAGATATATGAAAGTCATGCCGACTTTGTTCCTTTATCCAAGATAAGCTAGCTAGCTCATCATGTTGTTCCTTGCATGCTTCTCCATATGCATCACCGTCCGTACGTTACTACGTACACTCATTCTACTCCCGGAATTTCTTGACAATACATTAACGGTTAGCCGCCGATCTACTCTGTGTGTGTGTGTCTGTGTTATGTTCACATCTATATGATCTGCCTATATATACAGATCCATGGTGGTGGTTGGAGGGCACCTAATTAATCCCCAATTGAAGAGATTTAGCATGACTTTAAGTAAAACCAAGCTTATGAAAAGTCTCTTGTCGATCACCGCGATTTTCGCTAATTAATTTTTTGCTTTACTTAATTCCAATTTATATATATATATATATAGCTAGCTACTCCCATTAATTACTTGTCAGCTTTTGTGATAGCTAACACTTCATGATCGAGGATATATATAGATAGTAATATGCAATATGTAGCTAGTTGCAACAAGACGATCGAGCACTTCAGTTTCCAAAATCGAGCTTAAATAGCTTTCACAGTGGTAGCTAGCTAGCTTAGCACTGCAATTAATATTTATATATATTTTTGGATGGAACTGCAATTAATATTTGTTTATTTATTAAGCAATTAATTAGTTCATTAATAATTAATTTCCTAGCCTAGCCTGAAGCTGAAGTTTAATTTTCAATAGCCTGTACGTACTTTTGCTTGCTAGCTTGCGCATGGTAATTAGGCAATTAGCCACAGCAAATATTGAATTAAAATGATCAAGTGGCTAGCCTAATTAGCTAGCTAGCTAGTATTATATTTTAACTAGAAAGACCAAAGTACGTAGCTAACTAGCTAGCTAGCTGTAGTCTGTAGACTACTGTAATTGATAAGCAAACAGTACGTAAACTACTATAATAATCCATGAAATTTTCACGAAAAGAGCGATCGAGTGCCTTGGTTTGGAGGAATCATGCACGTACTTCACTCTTGGATCTATATATATATGTGTGTATCTTTTCAGTACGTACGTTTCAGGCGTTTTCCTGCGTTTGTGAATCTCAACACGTACAGCTAGCTAGCCTGCACTCATTTCTTGATCGTTACTCTATTCTCAAACAACCTTCCAGACCTGATTGTACGTACTCGATCAGTAACTAGTACGTTGCTGGATCATCCCTTTTTAGTCTGAATTGCTATAAAAATCTTGCTCGATCTGCTTAATTTCTCTGTCTAGCTATCTGTGTTTGCGTGCCGATCGATCGATGGCCAGATTAAAAGTAGTACCCCCTACAGCTTTGCATTAGCTATATATCACACATATTTGACAGCACTGAAGAGTACTCTAGATTCTAAACATATATGGACAAGCATCTCATGCCTGTTTTTATACCATTTTGATAGATCATGCTTTTTTCCACACATTGAGTACTAGTTTAATTTTCATTAATAATATCAAGCTTAATTTGGCATTCTAATAAAGAGAAAGAAAACAATTAGACAGTGGTGCAAAAGATAAGCCTGATCTGAAATCTTTTATCTTTTATTGTGCAGAACTTGTTCTGTTTCAACATTCCAATACCACCTAGATTGCTCTTTGTACGTAGTAGAACTACTGCAGCTGTCTTGAGAGCAAATATTTCTGTTTACAGTTAAGTTTAATTAAGAAACTCATGCATTTTAAGAATGTGCCGGATACAAAAATGTACATATGAACCAGTATTAAATTGTAAACCAATCGAGTAAATTATTCCCCAGGTTTAGATTTTTTACTTGTAGCTTCTTCTTCTGCTCTATTTTTTTCTTGGGGTAGAATGGTATGAACATTAATTCAAAGGGGGTTACTGATCTGTGTGACAAAATTTGTCCTAGCTAGTCATTGGCTTAATTTGGATATGCACCATTGCAAGAGCTAGCCTTTTGTGGTTGACCTGTTTGAATACAACCTATGCAACTTTTGGGAGTACTGAGTGATCGATCCCTTGAGAGGTACATATTTTTTCGTGATCAAAATTTCTTGGAATCCTTATCATCATCCACGTCCGATATATGCAATTCAAACAGAATTTATCTGTATGGAAAATGCCTTCCCATTTCATTTTCAAAAGCTTTGAGAGTCCCATTTTCTTTTTCCTAGCTGGCCTTGTGGTCTAAATTACTTGCAAGTTGATTCCCATGATCATCACAAGGCAGCTAGATAGATGCCTTTACAATATTTCATGGCCGGGTTGAATGATTTGAAGACTGAGTAGACTGGATACTCAAATAGGTTCCCTCATGATAAATCAGGCCATAGCTGATGGGAATGGGGAATCCATCACTTTATAATTTGTAATTTGGCTGAGAAAAGTCCCTGATCTAGACACCCCTCAACATATATCTGTACACAAACAGTTCATTGAAATAATATCTAGTATTTTTTTTTTGGTCAAAAGTATATCTAGTATTCTAGTCACTGTTATTTCCAATACTATTTTCTAACATAGTATTAGATTATTATTTGTAGAGGTCTTAGGTTTGAATCCTCCGATCCATGTGAAGAACGTATCACATCATTACAAGTACTTCTAGGCACATAATAACAAGAGATGGAATTGAACTGCTCAAGAGATGGAATTGTTTAGCCCTTAGAAGGAAGTGCCCGGTTGATTGGGTTCATCAGCCTCCTTCCTCCTTCTCTCACATACTACTTTATGATGCAGACCGGCCCTGCACCAACTTAGTTTTTATTTTAGCTCACCTATTCATCTGTTTGAATGGGTTTTCAGCTTTTCTTTGGTTTCTTTATGCTGTTTGTTGTTTCTGGTTTGGTTTTAATGATAGTATCCTTTTGTCCAAAAAAATAATAATAATAATAAAACTTGCCTCGTCGATATCCATTACGTAGGTTAGGTGCTCATTTGGCAAAACAATTCGACATACATTGTTGGCCTATTCCAAACAATTTAATTTAAGCATTTTGATGCGATTGTGACACTCGCATATATATATATATATATATATGTTCTCCCTTGTTGATGATCAGCTCCTACTATTTTGGTATAGGAGATCTGTTACATCTGTAATCCTTATCATTGGAGCTCATTAATTATTCCAGGATATATAAAGCTTCATTGCTTTTGATATATCCTCACAAGTTGGAATTGGATACTAATAGACTGCTAGCCAATGTTGTTGAGGACTGATGAGGCAAAAGTGTTTGAGTGGATTCTTTAGGATTCCAGTAGTAGTAGATTCACCTATACCTAGCTTTAACCCACTTGGTTGCTAATTGCTGAAATGATCAGAAACATCGATCAGAAGGTGACATATATATGCTGATATCTTATTGTCATCAATCATCATCGAGCTATAAGCAGAGAGACATATAAATATATATACTATTCTCCAGCTCACTCATACAAACTTTCCCCCAAATTAATTTCAAGTGTTGTACGTGTTATATATTACTTCCAGAACATTAATTGTATATTATTAGCACAAAGAGAATGCTTATTGACCAACCAAGCTCTTTTCCTTTTTTTTGCTGTGATGTGCTAGAGAACTAGGAACAATAGCTAGGGAACAAATTCGATTCTTCCAAGCACATCATAGAACTACGTACATTGGTTATCAGACTCTCACTAGTTCAGAAGTAGGAACCATAAAATCAAATCATACACTTCCTCTCACATCTCTCCCTCTTTTTTTTTGTTACTTTAGCTGACAAATTGGGCCAAGTGATTATGCCCCAACCTTGGACTCTTAGGCCCATAAGATATCTTTGTTTTTGTTCTCAAGGGACTACGAAATTTTGATATTCTATTGGGCCATAATAAAACCAGCCTTTGCTGGGTTGTTTAAAAGCTTTTGAGCCCTTGTTGGATAATGGGTTTAGGGCGATGAATCATCAAGTATCATTTTCATAAACAGTTGAACACAAAATCTAAAATATCTTACGGAAAGAAAAAAGAACCACAAAAAAAAAAGGTCTGGATTTCGAACAATTTGACCATTTCATACTTGAACAATTTTTCTTTTGTTTAGTGGGAAACACTTTTTTTTATTTATGATGAAAATGAAACGTGGAACTTTTTTTTGTAACATCGCAATCGCAGCTTGATTGATTGAAGAAAGAAAAGGGTGAGTTTTCCTCTCAATACTTTTCGTAATTGGATCATGGGAATGCAATTGGATCGTGTTATTGCATGGATTAGGGAGACTTGAGACTTCAAAGTTGCCAGGCTAGGGTCGGCAGATGCGGACACTGGTTGGGTCCACGTCGGATTAAGTGACTCGTTGGAATTGACACGTCAGTCACAATTATTTTCCCTAAAAGACATCGTTGAAATGACTGTTCTAGCCTTTTCCTAGGGCACTATGCCTCTATCACTCCCATCGTTTTATTTACTTTGCTTTATTTCAATTTGGGTTTTGGAGTTATGTTGACTACAAAATAAATGTTGGCAGCCCATCATATTCAAGTGGGTGTTTCTTCTCTTTTTCTATACTTCTAGAGTTCTTAGCCCTGCCAATTTTTTCTTTTTCTGATTGGACTATATGTAGAGTTTATGGTAAACATCCATTAAGGGTCAATTTGATGAATTTAAATGAATTCATTGAATAAAGAAGATTCATCGAGTAATATTCATTTATGAAACCATAAGTGTAATACAAAAAGATAAAAATCACTAAAACCCTCCACCTAAAAGAAGAAGAAAATTAAAGCATGGACTAAACTTGATATACAGCGGAACGTTATAATGTCTATTACGGGAGAATAAGTTTATTCGTAATCAATTTTAGGGCGTTGAGATAAACCTTACGCTACTAGGCGAGTTTTATATCATATAATCTCATTATTCTCATCATACGACATTATCTCGTATCATCATAGTAAACGAGATATTTTTATTAGGAGACTTGTTTAAGGGAAGGAAATTGATGTATATGACCTTATATGCATTGCAATTTGGAGCAATGAAACCATGTCTCAATACTTTTGTCATGGGCAAATTTTTATACTTGTGAAAGATGAACACTAAATTTGTCAATAAAAGATTAGAATTGGTGGTTCAATTTGATAATTTGATTATAATTATAATTGCTATGATATGATATGTTTTGCCCCATCCGGTCTAATAACTTCAATCTTCAATTTGTAAGCGTGAATTTTAGAATTCGACTTGAGAATAACTCGTTATATATTAATCAGAATATCTTCAATTCATTTAGGTTCAATCTTAATGTCACGAAATATTAACTAAAGTTGATTTTAACTTAGGCGAATACAAGAATTTTTTATAATTAACATATAGTGCGTTACTTAACTAATTTTTCAGAGCGAATTATCAAATTGAATATTCAATAATCAAGGAATTGAATCATTGAGTCATTGATGCGACTAGATTTAGATTGATGCACAGGTTTGATTCAAACTCTACCACCAAGTTGCAATGGCGACCAATAAAAAGAAAGAAAAATCAAAGTTTAGGCAGCCTTTGAATTGTCGGATTTGTTTAATAATTGATCCACTTCCAAACACCAGCAGGAGACCCAAAACAGTAATTGTCAAGTCAACCACATACCAAGAAGACCAATTAGCCCACTACCCCCACCACACCTCCACAGTCATGACTTCATTAATGGCTTCTCCGGTGAGTGTCTGGAAGTGACCCAGTGAACGTTAGACACAAGGCTTTGGCGGTTCGGCACAGTCTTCACTGCTCTGACATTTAATGTTCTACCTTCATAAAACTCCTTTTCCCTTTTACCACAGAAATGTAAAAGCCCTTGTGCCCCCGCCACCGTCTTTTGAAGAAGGAATGCGGAATCAAAGTTCTTGTTGCAGGTTAGTAACATATAAATTTCTCGGAGCATGACTTTTCGTTTTTGTTTCTTGGTGTTGCTTGAATTGTCTTTCTTGTTCAAAAAGAGTTGAACTCTGTGTTTTTTATCTTCTGGGTGTTTCTTATATTGCTTAAATTTATTTTTTGGTAGAGAAAAACAATCCCTGAGATGAAGAAGAACTTCAATTGACCATTATCAAGATGTACAGTATGTTATCGCAGACTAAAACCCAAGTTGCCGCCTTCGCAATAGCGCTAAGCTTGTTCTTCTTTCAGTGCGTTTTAGCCCAGCAAGTTTCTTTAAGCTCCGGCGTAGAACGGTCGGCGTTACTCGACCTCCGGTCGTCGTTGGGCATCAGAAGCAAATACTGGCCCAGAAAGGCAAACCCTTGCTCGTCCTGGAAAGGAGTTGAATGCCAGAATGGCCGAGTCACTGGAATCACCGTGGCCGGTTTAAGACGAACCAACTTTGGGCGGCGCAACCCCCAGTTCGCCGTCGATTCATTAGCCAATTTCACCTTCCTGGCTTCTTTCAATGCCTCTGGGTTTTCGCTTCCGGGGTCTATACCCGACTGGTTTGGCCAGAGACTTGGTGCCCTCCAAGTGCTTGATCTAAGGTCTGCTTCAGTCATTGGTGCTATACCTGAGTCGCTTAGTAATTTGACCAAGCTTACTAAATTGTATTTATCTGATAATAATATTACTGGTATTGTACCTTCTGCATTGGGAAACTTAGAAGAGTTGGTGGTTCTTGATCTTTCGCGGAATTCCTTTACTGGGTCAATACCATCTGGTTTTGCCTCTCTTGGAAATCTTACAATGCTGAACCTTTCTTCAAATTTCCTATCTGGGCCAATTCCACCAGGTTTAGGTACCCTTTCAAGACTTAAATTCCTGAACCTGTCTGATAATAGTCTCACTGATTCCATACCTATTCAGCTTGGTGAGCTTTCCCGGTTGCTTGAACTTGACCTTTGCAAGAACTCTCTGTCTGGGCCATTGCATGCGGAACTGAGAGGGTTGAAGAGTCTGAAGAAGATGGAGATTGGAGATAATGCTCTGGAAGGTCCACTGCCGGAGGGTTTGTTTTCGAGTCTTGCTCAGCTGGAAGTTCTAGTTCTGAGTGGGAATAGACTTGAGGGTGCTCTTCCTGGTGCATTGTGGTCACTTCCCAGGTTGCGCTTTCTTGATTTGTCCAGGAACAATTTTACAGGAACTCTGCCGAGCCTGAGTTCAAATGGTAATGTTAGCGGTGCTGTGTTCAACCTCACTGATAATTTCTTATATGGCAATCTGACTTATCCTCTTGGCAAATTTGGTTCAATCGATTTGTCTGGTAACTTTTTCCAAGGCAGGGTATTAGAAGATAATCAAAGCAGTACTCTTACTAGAAATTGCCTTCAGATGGTACCAAATCAGAGGAGTATACAGGACTGTAGACAGTTTTATGAAGAAAGACGTTTAGCTTTTGATGATTTTGGGGCACCTGAACCAGCCCAGCCACCGTTGCTGGAACCTGACTCGAAGAGCAAAAAGCGATTAATATATATACTGGTTGGGATATTTGGTGGACTAGGCTTCATTGTGATTTTGGTAGTGGTTCTGGTAATGCTCCTGAAAATGGGTAATAAAGCCACAAATAAAGAAGGAAGTGCAAATGTAGGGCCTGTTCCAGATGGAGATGGCCTTTCACTCCCTAAAGATCTCATGTATGCATCAGGCCTGGGAGATCTATTTACTTATGGGCAGATTCGCCAGATTGCTGGTGATTTTGGTGAAGAAAGTCTTATCAAACAAGGACACTCTGGGGACCTATTTCACGGTTCCTTGGTAAGCGGAACCCCTGTAGTTATCAAAAGGGTAGATCTGCATTCCTTCCAGAAAGAATCATATATGATAGAAATGGATTTATTTAGCAAAGTTTCACACACTAGATTGGTCCCACTTTTGGGGCATTGCTTGGAGCATGAGAGTGAGAAGCTTCTGGTTTACAAATATATGCCAAATGGAGACTTGGCTAGTTCCTTGCACAGAGTTACGAATTCAACTGATGGCAAATTACAGTCGTTGGATTGGATTACAAGATTAAAAATCGCAATCGGAGCTGCTGAAGTCCTAGCTTACCTACATCATGAGTGCAGCCCACCTCTTGTTCACAGGTATTACTGAACTTGCTTTCTGCTATTATTGTGCTCTCTTCATTTCAACTAAGTTGCTGTTGCTGATTTCATCTTAGTCCGACATTTTTAGCCATTATTCATACTTCATAGTGAGTCGGTCTCCTCATAAATTAGGCCCTTACTAATTAGAATACAGTTCTTTGTAGTCAGTGAAAACATTCTAGATCAAGTTAATGGTCTGATATGATGTCCTTAATAAGCTGTGTAGTCATT
This sequence comes from Rubus parviflorus, assembly GCA_029955375.1. NCBI lineage: Eukaryota > Viridiplantae > Streptophyta > Magnoliopsida > Rosales > Rosaceae > Rubus > Rubus parviflorus. The sequence continues at coordinate 803,921 of JARGGL010000001.1, read as the reverse complement.
TAATGAAGCAGAGGTCTCCTACTGGACTAAGTAACGATTTTGTGATAGTTTATTGTTACAGCTAGTGCCGAAACTAGTTGAATATGCAATGTCTTGTGGTTGATGTTTGGCCATGTTATACCCCTTGGTACCCATCATCTGAGACTTCAGTTCACAGACTCGCTGAAGTTCTTACTTCATGTTTAATTTAGCTGTAATTGCAATTTCAACTTCGCTTTTTAAGTTGAGCAAGTGATTAAAAGTTTATTTTTGGTGGTTGAAGAGATGTTCAAGCAAGCAGCATACTGCTTGATGACAAATTTGAGGTACGACTTGGAAGCTTGAGTGAGGTCCGTGCGCAAGAAGGGGATACTAACCAAAATGTAATCACAAGGTTGTTGCGGAAACAACAGTAAGTGTTCAACTTTTGTACTTAGAACCCTGCCTACTTACATCTTTGACATTCTTCATCAAATACTTCTGGGATACTTCTGTGTGTTTGTTACTCTAAAATCTATTAGCAAATAATAACAATTTCCTTTGTCTTATGCAGAAGCTCTGAACAAAGCCCTTCTGGTACGTCTAGATTTTTTATTTTTTTTTTGGAAAAATTTAATTCCTAGCTGTTTTTCCTAGATTCTTTTCTCTTGCAATTGTAGTCCGGAAAAGAAAACTTATTTATATCGTTTCTGTCAATGAACAGCCTTGATGTCATCAGTGACTTGTGCTTATGATGTGCACTGTTTCGGTAAGGTATTACTTGAGCTTGTGACAGGCAAGCTTGGCATCAGCAAATCAGACGATGCCTCTACAAAAGAGTGGTTGGATCACACAGTGCGTTACATCAGCATATATGAGAAGGAACTGGTGAGTAAGATTGTTGACCCAGCTCTGATAGTAGATGAGGATCTATTGGAAGAGGTATGGGCCATGGCAATCGTGGCCAGGTCCTGCCTTAACCCCAAGCCTTCCAAGCGTCCGCCCATGAGATACATCCTTAAAGCATTGGAAAACCCTCTAAAGGTGGTGAGGGAAGAGAGTTCAAGCTCTGCAATTCTGCGGACAACTTCATCTAGAAAATCATGGAGCACTGCTTTCTTTGGTAGCTGGCGGCACAGCTCATCAGAGAGTGCCCATGTTCCTGGCCATACAAACAGAGAAAGTATCAGTGGCTTAAAACAGACGGGGCGAGTAGGTTCTCATGGCAGTGGTGGAAATGAGTTCTCCTCTTCACGTAAAAGGTTGTCCAATGAAATTTTCCCTGAGCCAATCGAAATGCAAGATGTCGAAAGGCAAGAAGAACATTAGCTAATGATTTGCTATCTGGAAAGTTGGTGTTAGTCTTCATCTGCTGAACAGCATCGCTGCCACCAGTTTCCTTGCATTGTATCATCTGGGACCTGGATTAAGCTTGACACTTAAGCTGACCCTTTACTGGAGATGTGAGTTTGGGTCTGATGTTGCTACGGCGTAATGAAAATATGTAATCATGTGGAAAGCTTCTTCTTGTCAAAAATGAGCTGCATAGTCTCTGTAATTGTCAAATTGATGCTTTATGAAAGAAACATTAAGCAGAGCATATTTTTTAATTTTGATTGAGAACCCACCAACATATGCCTTGAAGTTAATTTCTTGCCATAGTTCACTGTGGCTAAGATCGCAATTTTTGAAGTAATAGAATTTGAGGATGAGGATTCTGATTATGAATAGTGTGGCACACATTAATCTACATTATATCCTCGCCAAGTAATACAATAAATATTGATCTTCAGACGTAAAACGCAAGAAACACAGGCATCCATGGCAGTAAGGTAATGATCTACTAAATTATCATAGGAAAGTTTGTACCACATAAGTGGCAAAGAGAGTGTGCTCTTAAGCAATTCATTTTTTTGACCAAAAAAAAAAAGCAATTCTTTTTTACAGTTATTCTACTGGAGCAAATCATCTAAAGGAGGAACAAAGCTTCAGTACAAGCTCTAATTTATGCTTCCCAAAGCCAAATAACAGTCAACTACGCTCTCCCAATGCTATGCCCCTTCTTAACTGGATGCCAAACTTCTTTACAAGGGAATAATATCGAATTCATGAGGCATGTAGTCTTCACTGGGTCTGTAGTATTTGTCTGGGGAGTACAGGCTCAAGTTGGAAACTTGGCTAGTATAAAGGCAGGCGAATCTCTCAACCTGCATCATAAAATGACACTTGAGAAAAGATATTCCAAAGAACAAATACCAAGAGCAAAATTCAATTTGATGACAACTGAGAAAGAGAGAAAATAGAAAAGCAAAGAAAAATTATCTTCATCTTTCTTTAGCATATGTAAATCAGCATCTGACCATGAGTTTATCCAATGAGCTACCATAAGGCCAAGAAATTTGACATAAGTACTCACCTGATGTGCAAAGCGAGAGTTCTGATAACCAGTCTTCATGAGTTGTCCCCAAGTCTCGTGAAACTGCAATTATTGGCAAACCGACAAATCAATATTCTTGAAACCAAACTCAACTGACTCAACGCTCCGCTAGAGTTTAAGCCCAGGAACTAGGAAGCACATTTTATGTGGTAGCAGAGATAACACTACCATTTGGTGACATTTACGTTGAGCATCTTGATGACTGAACCGCACTTGATCCCTTTCAGACTATAAATTAAACCATTGAGAAAATAATTAATATAAATTTTACAACTGTTAAACAACATATCTATGTGGCTGGAATATATTTTACTTCAGCTAACCTCCAAAGCTTTGTATTCAGAAGATAATTTTTGCTTCTCCTCAGCACTGATATCTTCAAACCTAAAAAAAGCAATTTCACTTCTATGTAACATGTCCCTGAAAAAAGTGAAAGAAAAAACAAAATGGCATTCTAGATAGATACTGACTTCAGAGACCACTTCAAATGATGCATTTTATCTTCAATGAGGTCACGTTCATTCCTCAACAATCGAAGTCGCTGCATGAAACTAGTGATATAAGTTACATTCTAATTAAACTTTGTTAATTTAACACTTAAACTAGCATTTTTAAATTTAGTTTTAGAAAGACCTTGCGGTTATCTCTTAATTCCCAGAGGAGTCCAACCTCCCTCTCTAGCTCTGGAACGACGAGCATTGTTCTCCACCCTGTTCATAGCGACAAGGAAATACGATTACATGCAAAGAAAGACATGGAAAAGAAAACAAAAGATGTACAATATAAAAGAGGTGATACAGAAAACAGAGTCAAAATATAATAAAAGAAAAGAGAGAGAAAGGAGATTAGAAGATTTAGTACCAAGAACCTTTTTGCTACGCAAAATATCACCATATATATGATCCCCAACATAGAGAACCTAATCAAAATGTGTACGTATTATAATCAAGCATCAAAAGTTCAATGGGAGGCACATTTGACCTCAAATTAAACGGAGGAAAAATGTCAAGCATCGGGCTAATATGATATTAACTTTCTACCTGACATCCAGAAAGGAATAGCTCACCTGTGCACTTGACTCAATTGAAAGCAGTTTATGAAGATGACCAACACTGCCTCCCTGAAGCAAGATATTCAAAGGCATCGTTACTCAGAGTGAAAAACTACTAAACATGCCTAGAAAAAAAAATTCAAATATAGAAGATAAAATGGTAGTGAACTCATGTAATCTCATTTGGTCAAACCTATGATATGATTCTCTGATGCACTACACAGTATTTAAAAGAGCACCTGGAAAACTCTGCAAGCCTTATTAGTTCCCTTCAATGAGAATGCTGGTGAAGAACTCCCAACCTTTCACATAAAATAAAAAAATCAATTGATAATACTATAAACAAGAACATAGAGCAGCATGCTATGCTAGAAATGAGTGGACAACATTAGTACACCGACCTGGGCCATAGGGGAGCCATTATCTGTATTAATTAGCATCCCAGACTCATGTTCAACTTCAAACAGATTTGCACGATTGCCATCATGGAAGAAGCCTGGCTTTGCACTGCATGGATGACGCTTCTAATGGTTAGTATAGTGACAGTAACAATGATACACATGTTACCAAAAATGATTTAAACAATTCTTACTTCGTAGAGAATTCCAGACAATGTTGTGTTTGCCATTAAATATAGACAAGCGTGTAAAATGACCACACAACAAATTATTTCGGAACAGATAGCATCCTTCATAATACTTAACATTAAAGTTTTCTCTTGCTAAGAAATGATTGATATGTTCAAGAAATGCAGAGATATACAATTACAGAAAGAGAACAGTGGCCTCTTCAAAAATTATAAAAGCAACCTTATCACGTCATGACAACCAAGTACCTCTTAATAAAGTTGTGTTTTCTACATAAGTTGGTTTAACAACTGATATCTCACTGAAACAAGAGTAATCTTCTTCCGAAATAGCATGTATATCTATATGACTATCAACAGCATAACTACAGATTCACTATTTGAACATGCAAGTGGAATAGATATTTGGAACTATCAATATAAGTTCTTCAATTTGATAAGTAATAATCTGAATTGCTAACATAATGCTGAAGAACAATAATAAAGAACAACTGGAGGATAGTTAAAAAGAAAAGGAATAAAATAACCTGCCAGTGATGACAACATCAAAGTATCGAAGCCAGTCGAAATTGCATTTTCTACTACCATCCAATGTACGTGACTCACAGAGGAAATTCATTACAATGTTTGTATAGTCCCATAAACTGTAAGATGTAAAAATCCAAAAATTGTTTTCATCAACTATTAGCAACAATATCCATAACATTTTCAACTTTATATTATAAAAATAGATAACAGAAGCACAAATACCTGTTTGTTACCAAGAATGTAGAACGACCAGAATCTCTAAGCATTCTGAGCATGGGAACAATGGAGGTATCTTCATTAATATACCTTGCATCAATAAGCAGAAAGGTAAGTAAAACTAAATTACCTTCAATTGGTAACTTTTGTCATAGGAAACTAATAAACTGTGCGTATCCTTACATGTTAGGATCTTTTGCAACCATTTGCTTTAATGTTCCATCACGGTGGCACAAATCAACTGCAGCTCGAACATCTTTGTAGATAACAGAGTAACTGAAAATGAAATAAAGTAAGATAAAGTACTGGTATAGAATAAGTTTAACAACCTCAGAGCAAGTCATATTCTTACTCGACACCCTTTGGAACTTTTCCGGGATTTTTGTCTTTAAAGTCAACCAATTGGGCAAACAAGTAGGCTTCAGCTAGAGAAAAAAGGGTGTCAATGAGAGCATAATCAGGCTCATCAAAGGAATCCCTTAGTAATGTATTTCCATAGATACCAACTTTATCTTCCTTAGACAACTCCTTGAATCCATGGTAGGCTACCTTCACATACTTATGCCGATCCATCTGTGCAACCATCAAACCAAGTGTTTCACTCATAGATTCATGCAAGACAGAATATAGAAATCTAACCTAACTTGGAATGACAACGAAACAAATAACATAAAATTAATTAAAAAAAACTAAGTTGACCTTCAAGATGTTGCCTCTCTTCTTATCAAGAACCAAGCCTCTCACCATGTACTTCCAATCAAATGTCCAATCCAGCAACTACATGAGGTAATTCTTCTTAATCAGGTAATAAATATTGCTCAAAATTTAAGAATGGTAGTAAACAATGTTTGACAAGTACATAACAAAGACATATTAGATAAGAAATCTTTGCTGGGTCGCTTGAAAACTAAAACCATAAAAATTGAACATGTGACATGATAGCAATATCAATTTCTTCCTAAAAGAAAAAGCACAAATGAGAAAACAGAATGACAGACATACCTCGCGTGGGTATCCTAAATCATATACCAATTTCCTGACAGTGCCTTCATAGGCAAGAGATTCAAAGGTTTCTGGTTTGTATTGTGCCAATGTGTAATCCATATCAAACCCCACTGCAACAATGTTCTTCATATTCAACGATCTGTTGCAGAAGATCCGCTTTCCTAGATCAATTTTACACCCTCCTCCAGGAGATGACCATACACTTGGTTCTTGACCACCATCACAAGAACCCATATGCAGAAAGTGTGATGAGTTGTCACTTACAACAGTCTCATGGTTCTTTTCCATGGAATAGCTGGCTTGCAATTGATTACCTCCTGATAGAAGTCATCAGGGGAGCAAAAATTTAGAGCTTCTAATGGTGAACAAGAATGATGATAGCAAAAACCAAAATTTCAAATTGTTTTTAACTAACTCAGCATATATATATATTTACCATCCTTAGATTATGAATAGATACACTACTGGCCTAAAAGTTGTTGCATGCAAAGGGTAGCAACACATGAAAGACATGCGGCAATACCAACAAAACAGGCAGTTACTCTTTCAGCAAGTTGTGTTGTCTTAAAGCTGTAAGTTACTATCTTCATTCATTACCCTTCCTTCTTTATCTGACCCTTTTCGAAAACTTCCCAAACCTTCAAGTTTATTTTCTTTACAGAAAATGAAAAAAAAAAAAAAAAGAAGAAACCCTCGATTCCTATAATCGGAAAACCTGGACATCTTACCTGCAGTGGTGTCAACCAGAGAGCTCACAGTAGACCACACTAAGTTCCAACTTTAAGAATCCTCCAAGCTACGCTCCAGGAAACACCTAAAAATCCAATTTCTCAATCAAAGAAAAGCTCTGTGCTCTCAGAACAAACCCCCCGACAACCAAACCCTCTCTACGCTACAAAAATTGATGCCAAATAGGAGCACCATCTTAACATGCATGCAGCCAATTCTCCAAAAAAAAAAAAAATCACACTCAATAAGGAAAAACAAAAAATAGGAGCTCCTGCATCACACAACCACCAGCTTAACATGCATGAAGCTAATCCACAAATTCATATTAAAAAAAAACTGCTGCATTATTGTATCATACACAGAGACACAGGCGGTTGAGTTGACAGTTGAAAGCGAAATGAGGAAAATGAAATAAGGGAGAGGAGCATAACCTACGGTATGAATCCCTTTTCGCTTTCCGGGAGAGTGAGAGCGATCTGATTGGCCGAGAATTCCCGAAGCGAAGCGAATCCGAGAAGAGAAGGAAGAGAGGGCAGAGGATTCAGGTGAAAAGAAAGAGAGGCACAGCGAAACGGGCTTCCTGAGAATGCGCATGGTAGAGGAGTTAAATAGGCAGCATTTGGAATTGGGATGATGAGAGGACGACGATGGTGATAGGCTGAGGCGGAGGAGGAGCGTATCTGATTCGGAGATGCCAGTGGGATTACATAGTGGAATCACGCCAGCAACGAACATTTAATTTGGTTGGGAATTGGGGTTTATTCTTCTTCCACATTTGGATTTGGATAGGATTATTATTATTATTCCTTTGGAAGAGTTGGCTTGGTTGTTTCCGTTTCAGGAAGGAATGGGGAACGTTTGTGTGTTGCTGGTGCTGGGAGAGTGGTGGGAAATGGCTTAAAATCGTCTGTCCCCGTTTACCTGTCTCCTTCCCGGTCTCCCTATCAAAATTTGACACATGTCATTCACTATCTACAGCCCTTAACAGCCAACTAACCCCGTTAACATGCTCCCGGCTGCTTTCTTCCTTCAATTCCCTCATCTCTTTCTCCTCAATTCCTTTTTGTTTCTCAACTCCTCCCACACCCGTCAAGACCACCATAGTCACAACCCCTCAAAACGCAATCAGATTCGCCAAAACGACCCAGTCGAGAAAACCCACTTCTGGGTTCGAAATCGAAGTCAAAACCATCGAGTTTCCATGTGAAGAGGCTGGTATGCCAAAAGGGTGTGAGAATCTCGACTCACTTCTCTCACCGGAATTGGTCAACAATTTCTTCAAAGCCTCGCGTTTGCTTCAAGCACCGCTCTACCCTGAAGGTGAGAAGACGCAGTTTTGTGCTTGATTTGGTGGGTACAAGGAAGAGTAGCGAAAGAGAGGGACTAGAGGAGGAGACGATGAAGGAAGCGAAGAGAATACAAGATTTCTTGGAAAGGCCATGGGAGTTGCAGAGCAGAGCTTTGGTGTGCAGCTATTGAATTGAACCTGTTGAACGTTAAAGATCAATTTCAACAAAAGCTGCAGCTAGCCCATGAAAAATAAAACAATCCCAGGAGGAAAACCAGGAGAAAAATACAATGAAAAAACCCATTGAAGATCAATTTCAACAATAGCTGCTGCCCATGAAAAAGAAAACATATGCTTTTTGAAAACCAGATGAAAAAAAATACAATGAAAAATCTCAAATCCCTCCGATCAAGAATTCAAGGTGTGGAAGGAGTTGAGAAACAGAAGGAATTGAGGAGAAAGAGATGAGGGAATTGGAGGAAGAAAGCAGCCGTGAGCATGTTAACGGGGTTAGTTGGCTGTTAAGGGCTGTTAGATAGTGAATGACATGTGTCAAATTTTGATAGGGAGACAGAGAAGGAGACAGGTAAACGGGGACAGACGATTTTAAGCCGTGGGAAATTGTTCGAGGGATTATGATTCTGTGAGCCTGTGACACGTAAGATTTTATTTCACACACTACTGCTGCTCATTTATCCACTAAACATTTTCACAATATTTTTTCCATACACAAAATGCGGAAATTCGATGCCATATGCCTGCCTTTTTTTTACTTGCATATTTATTTTTGGGTTCGAATGTTCGATTACCTATTGTTACCACGTAATCACAATTATGAAGTAATGCCAGAGTTGATGTAGATCATGATATTCATGCAGTTGAGTGTTTTACTGTTTTACTATTAAACACCTTTCTCGTTTTGTTCATGCAGCAACCAGAGGAAAACACGGTATGATGGAGTTTGGTACTTCGGTAAATACGAAAGTTTACTCTCTTTATTATTCATCCCAAAAAAAAAAATATATATATATATATGTGTGTGTGTGTGGAGAAATTGATAGAAATTCTTCTTATCTAATTTGATACGCGACAATATGGATGTGTTGAATGCATGAATGTTTAGCTAGAACTAAAATTACACTTCATATGAGTCCAAAAATAAACAGTCGTTGACTTGATGTGTCGTGTGTGGCATTTAAAAATGAATGATTAACATATGGACAAGAGACCTCTACTCTACTCTACTCTACCCAAAAATATGCACGCATTCTCTACATGCATCAATGACCAAGCTTCCGGTTACTTATTGTATGCTCAAGCCTCAGTTGTTGGTCACATATCTCACATTCGGTATATGATCGATTGTGTTTTCAAATTGGTGTATAATGTCTACTTTTTGTTATATGCTTATTGTAATTTGAGTAAATTGCATTTTTAGGAAGACAATTTTGGACAATATAACATACTTTTCAATCACACATTGATGTTTAAAAAGTCGTATTGTAGCTTGTAATACGAGACAAAAGATGAAAAGTCATTATCTTACGTGACACAAATGAAAGCGCATAAATACATTCTCATGGTAGTTGCTCACTTCATTATGTCCATAATATAAATTGAAAATAAAGAAAAACCCATCTCAGCGATATGAACCTCGTACATTTTACTATTGGCGGCATTGACTTTGCCGACCATTTCTCCAAGAGCAACAGTTGGAGACATTGAGAACCTTATGCACGTAGTTGGTACCTCCTGGTACGTTTACTTACTTGGAATGAAAAAATTAATGAATCGGAGAGAGAATGAATTGGTATGAGAATAAATCATTCTCATTAAGATGTTTACTAAACATATAGAATTGGAATACGTATGCGGGGAATTAAACTTTGTTTGATTACTAAAATTCGCCTATGAAAATAAATGGCCAAAACCTTATATTACAAATAATAAATAATTTGTGCCAATAATAGTAATTTGAAAAGTTTTAACACTTAAAAAGGTATGTAAATTAACTTCTAATTTTAATTATATATTGAAAAAAAAAACCTTACAACTAAGTTTATACTATTTAATTTTTGACATTGAGAGAAGGAGCGTCGTCGTTTTTTTTTATGTTGAAATACTATTTCATTTTTCTAGAGGTATGTGTAATTTGGGGTTATTATAAATATTTGAGGATATTTTTGGTAAAAAAAATTTAATTATGATGAAATTCATTCATAATACTTACCTCCCATTGGTTATCAAATTCCGAGTTATTCATGAATCAATTCCTGATATTTACGTGGAATCCACGCTCATTTCAATACATGTACAAGAGAACTCATAGATTTGAATAATTTTTTTCATTTTCATTTTTATTTAAAGTAAGTAAATGTGCCATTAAAGTTCAATTCCAACTTCAGAAATGCAATTTGGTAATGAGATATCTACTCTTTAAATTGTATTAAATATGGGCCGGAATGATATGATATGGTTGATAAAAAAAATGTGTTTTTTTTTCTTTTTTTGGTATGAAATAAAAGCCATTTATTTTTATTTTTTTTCTTCTTAATTTTAAAATGGCTTAACTATAAGTGCCGACTCTCCCACACCGCCACAAAAGAAATTGACTATGGCTTCTGCTTGGTACCGCCTTATCCCAAGCTCCTCAGCCACTGTAACCGCCATTTCATCGTTCCCTCCAAAACCAAAACCCCCAATTTCAAAACACAACCCCGACTCCAATCAGCAGCAACACCCAATCACCTTTCGCAGTCGCAGAGACGTTGCTTTGCTCTCCTTCATCGCCCTAGTCCCATCCCTCTCTCGACCCGACCCGGCTTTCGGGTTCTCCCTCGGCATTTGTTAGCATTCGGACTCTCATTTCTTGTTTTGGTTCATCTATTTTCCCATTTTTTGCTCTGTAAACCCTAATTTCCGCATAATCACGCAGCAGGACCAAAGGATTGGCTCCGAGAGCAAAAGAAGAAGGCATCCAGGTTCCTCTTAGCTCCAATTGATGCCTCTAGAGAGAGCCTCCTCACGGCTCATCGAATACTCAGTCTCTCTCTCTCTCTCAATAGACATGTATTTGTATTCATATATCCCTCACTTGGATTAATTTGGTGTTTTTTTGACAGTGGATGATACGAATCAGGAGATAGAGGAGGTTCAGAGACTGTTCAGATCCGCTGCCAGGGATTGCGTTGCAGAAGACAGGAGTTCATTTGTTGCATTTCAAGCCAATACGGGGGTTGAGGTTCGCTCTCTCGGTTTTCTCTCTTTCCTTATCTTAGTGCTCTAATTTCTAATGCATATGGTAATGTTTGGGCATTGAAAGAATCTTGTTGTAGGATGATTGAGGTGTTGAGTTTGCTGTGCTTTCCCAGCTTTTTTTCCTTGTAAAATGTTAAATGGATGATAGTTAAGTAAAATGGGAATAGAGGAGAAATCCTTTGTTAATGGGCTAATATATATCTTTATGGTCTATTTCATGTACTTCGCAGGTTTGCACATTCCGTCTGGTGGTAAAGAATGCAGCATCATTGCTTGGTGATAAGGATCCTGTGAAGTTGGAAGCTGAATCTATGCTAAACGATCTTATAAGGTAGCCGCTGTTCCTTGCCAGTTAATTTATTAATGCGTCGGAATTTATTAATTTTCTATCCAATTATTGTCGTATTTTGTAGTAAACATTTCTTTTTTGGCTTATTATTATATTGCAGATCATTCAGTTCTCTTAATGTTTTGGTTAATGAGAGTGATGTTCAACTTGCCTCGCAAAGGTACGTTTCTTATTTCAAGATAACCATGGTCAAGAGAGAATTTTCTAGAAAACATGGTATAGGAATTGTAAAGAAACTTACTTCAAGCCTTTACTGCACTCTTTATTGCTCCAAGTGGTAGCAATCATACGTTTCATGTCTGATTTTTTTTTTTTTGCTGCAGAAAGAAGGTAGCGGATTCACTCTTGGATACCATATCATCCCTAGATAAATTTGAGCAGGGAATCAAGGACTGCCTTGAAGCTTGACCAATATCTTTTGCTTTCTCCAGGATATATTGTCTAGTGGATATCTTGCTTGAAATTCTGCAGATGCATGTATATTCTGGATCCATAAATCTCTTTGCTTTGCTATTCAGTGTCTTGATTCCTTTTTGCCATGTCCTTTGAGCTTACTTTTTTTTAGCATTTTTTTATATAAATTATTATATTGTAGTATGGTTATTGACAGATAGCTATGTCATTACCAAAAAAAGAAATGGAAAGAAAGAAAGGCAATGTTGGTTCTGTCGTGGTGATCTCCATGTTGCAGCTCTCATTATTTATGAATTGTATAGTTCATGTCAGATGTCTAAACTTTTCATGTGCTTGTCTCATTGTTAAACAAGCTATAACTGAGTTTGGAAATTCTGAAATTCACTTCTGGTGCATCATGATTGATTTTGTGTGCTATGTACAAGCCGACGCCCATCTATATTTCACTAGAACTGGATTCCTATAAAAGAATATTCAACTAAATAGAGTTCCACTGTATAACAAGGGCAATTGCCTGTGTGGTCAGAGAGTTTTATGCAGTAATCCTGCTCTCACCAAAACATATCTGAGCTATGATTCTGTTAACCTAAGTTCTGAATTGAAACAATCTGTTCTAGGAAAATTGGCACAACACATATCAGCCGAGTAACAAAACTATGTGAAATCCGTGCCAATATCATTTTGATCTTTGTTGTATAAATGACATCCAGGTAGCTCTGTTCTTGCTTTTTGTAAGACAAGAATCCCAGATCCGTTTAATATGACTCTGGATTTTTCTTTTACATTTAGAATTGTTCATCCTGTTGCATTTCACTCCATCCTACTATGCTAGTCATTCCATTGGATCTAATGATCAAAACCATTCTAACTCTAATAGGAAATAACTTGAAGTTCACTGGGGATTGATGGCTGGCTTGAAATGAATCAAAATGCACAGTTCTAAGAAAATTAACATTTTTTTGCTCAAGGTTAATAATGGTCGGTGATGATTGTTGATAATTTTCCTTGAAATGATTGAACTAAAGATATTCTTGAATGTGTGCATATGGCTTGCTTGGGCATTTGTCTGACTGCTCAAATTCATATCTGAGTTTCTCATTCAAATTTAATATGTTGTCCTTCGACAGTAGTACAAATATTGATGCTACACGTATGATGCTTCGATTTTGAGTTGGCAGTTGTGGTATCAGATTATAGATGACCTGTTGGTCACTGTGGATGGGTCTAATAGGTTGAATCAGATGGCTACACCAAGTGATAGCAGTGTCCCATAATCTGGCTGTATATGTACTGACTACATGAGCTGCGCAGGTAGTTGGAGATATTTAGGAAACATCTGCTGGCCATCTATGGAACAGTTTGATTTGGTGAACCCGAAGCCTCAACCAAATACAAGCGACAACATGGTGTTCCATCATCTGGGTGTGTTTGTACTGACCTAGGCAAGCTGCGGAGTTTGTTGAACAGATTTAAGGGGTCGTGCAGGAGCCCAAAATGAGCATCTGGATCACCAATTTGTGAAAGTTTAACATGTGAAAAGCCAAGGGATGGCAGGAGGTGATCGGGCCAATCACTGTAGAAATGGAAGATGGAGTTGGAAAGACTGGTTGATGGTTTGTTCATAAAATCTGCCAAGAGTACCGTATGAGTAAGAGAGCACTTGTCTGCTATAATTTTCAATACTTCCGTGGCCTGGGAGTGGGTTAGGTAGTAGAGGATACCTTCCAGAACCCACACTGTGTTCTTCTCTGGCATAAATCCTGATATTTGAAGTTTTTGAAGCCAGTCATCGCTTCTGATGTCAGCCTCCACTCTGGTTATGGATTTTGCTGTCATCATTAGATACTGGTGATCATTTGTAGAATCCATCGCTGCTTGCAGAAGAGTGGCTTTGATTTGCAAGACTTCAGGAAAATCTACTTCAAACACATTACTTTCCTTCAAGCAACTCAATCGGTAAGCCCTTGCATCCATTCCTGCAAAAAAAAAAATTGCATTATCGTTATAGGCTGAATATTTACTTGAGCCATCTTTTTTACTTCTATTTTAGTTTTAGGTGAGAACTCCACAAGCATATGGTACAAGCCATATATACATGCTACGTGAGAATTGAGACATTTAACTGCCTTCCACATGCTATTGATATATAATGACATAGAGTTTGTATTTGGACGGGACATGGCCCAAAAATGGTCCTGGCTTTTTCTAAAGCTATCACATGCATATACATGACTAATAATTCCTGATATGTACTCTGTTGTCTACTTTTGTGCATAATCAGATTGTAGAGCCTCAAGTGGGGATCAATTATCAGGAGATCCTTTTCGCATTATACGGGAATCATCCATTAACTTGTGGTAAAGCAATGCAAGGGAACAACTCATCCTGTGATGGGACTATCTAGTACTCAGAACTACTATAATTCGAAATCTACTACACACCCAAAAATGTCCCAACATCATATAGCAACTGGGACATCATGCAAATTACCAAGTTCAGGACACTTTCATGTACACTGCATTGGGTTCAATATGTGCCTTTAAACTAAAAGATAAGAGTAGTTACCAACCTGCCCCAAGTAGAACTACTTGTGCTTCTCTGTCGTCGAAGGAATGAAGTGCTGCTTCAAGTTTTGAATCAAACCAGAGGGTTCGAACTGCAAGAATCACTCCAGAGATCTCTCGTGCCTTGTTGACACAGTCTTTCTTTATCTTCTCATGAAGGGATTTTAGGTATGTCTCTCCTGCAAGTATGTCTGCCAGCGGGTCGTGGACCGCATGCTTCCACAAGGCTCTTCCAGCTGCTGTTTGGCACGCAGACCGTTGAAGAGGATCCCATTCATTTTCAATTGTCGCATGGACTTGTCGAACACCATCAGTAGATAACAGTTCTGGAAGTTTGAACTCTGGCCACGTCGGGTATTCAGGTGAGCCATTTTCTTGACTTGACATAGTCTTCAGATTGCAAGGAAACGCCTTCGGATTACAGGGAAACTTGGAAATCACTAGAAACGAATGAAGAAGAAATGGCATGCTATGTGTAGCAGAAAGGGTTTGGAAGAATCAAAGGTTGCAGGAGATATATAGGGATAAGAAAAGAGAGCCACACACAAAATCAAGGATTGGGGAAATGGCTTTTTCTTGCTTCGATGAAAAAGGAAGGTAGCAATGTAGTCCACGACTACCACAAATTCATGTGCCTTTCGTTTTGATACTTACTGTTAGCTAGTCCTATTTATGATTTTATTGATAAGTGGACGACTGATGAGAGTAGTAGTAGCTTGATTAGCTCCACAGGAAAAGACATTATCTGATGCGAGTGGCTCCCAGGAACTAATATCAGATGGGGGCTTCCTGGCTAATAAAGGAAGTCCATTTACATATGGTCTAATAACAAGTACTCATTTGTTTGTTTTGGTTGCAATACGACAAAAGCCTAAGTATGCGTCGTGGCGTTTAGGCAATTGACATGAGCCTGTTTGGGGTTCCAAGAATATTGGCTAGGTGTTTCCTTGGTTCAAAGTGAATCTCAAAGCTCTGTATAACGACCATGGTTCTAAACTGCTTTATAAAGATTATTACAAACTTACAAAATACCGTCTGTTTTCATCTTATTTTATCAGACCCGAGATTTGATATGGTTCCAGAGGGTGAACTATGGACACGTTCCATACTCGATAGAAAAAAAAAAAACGAAGCTCAGGTAAAACTAAAACTTACTGGTGAGCAACAACTTAGATTGTCAAGGTAGGACAGGAAGAAGTTCCACCTTGTCATTGTCAAAGGAGAAAAGAGTGACCCTCCCCTGCTCCACATTACAGAACTTCAAAGGAATGACCTCACACTGTCCCTCAAGGGCTCCTCTAAACCTCTTGGTGAAACAGAGCACAAAGAATGGATCACCAGGACAAGACTTCGTCAACTTGCTGTTTGGCCGATACACATCAAAAACCGGCCTCGCTTCACTAGTCTGCATCTCTTCTGATTCACCCTTCTTCGCAGTCCCAACAACGTAACCAAGAGATTTGAGTTTCTTATAAGCTCGAAATTCCTCCCAACAACACCTAAACTTTCCACTCGAAATCTTCGTATATATATCTCCCAAGGAAAGGTTGGCATTACTGTCATCCACCAGAAGCAAAGCCCCATTCTCAACCATAAGCTAAACTTCCTCAATGAAACAATAGAGCTTGCCATTACGAACAATTCCAGTGATTTCCTAATAAAACTCGCTTGGCAAGAAAACCAATATATATATATATTTTTTATAAAAT
Source organism: Rubus parviflorus (assembly GCA_029955375.1). Taxonomy (NCBI): domain Eukaryota; kingdom Viridiplantae; phylum Streptophyta; class Magnoliopsida; order Rosales; family Rosaceae; genus Rubus; species Rubus parviflorus. Next base: position 787,829 of record JARGGL010000001.1, on the reverse strand, counting down.
TACAAACAAGTACAAAAAAAGGAGAGTATAAAACACATAGAAGTTTTTTTTTTTTGACAAAACTACAAAGAAGTTGATTCAAGCTTTGTTAAAGAAAAAAAAATGTCATTCAAGCAATCAAGCTCCTGATTATTATACTAGACTAGTCAACTGAAATGTGGACGTGACAGTAGGAAACCATAGTAATATTCTAAATTTTAATTTTGATTGGGTTTGGTTTTTTCTGTCTTTTTGCAGTGCACGATAAGTCCGAAGGGTCCACAACCAGCGGAGCATAGCACAGGCGTATAAACATAGGGAGCAGTAAAATAAAAATATTGCCGTCACCGGAGGCACTCGTGGCATCAATCGGACCGTACCTTAGCTTAGCTGTTTTAGCCAAACTCATCGGGGCGGACCATGCGGTAATTATATACCCAAAGATATTCGAATCCGGCTTATCACTGTGCACGCCAAGCGTATCTCGCGGGACCCACAGCATTCGTGTTACTAGCCTATAAATCGGTACACCATGCCAACCAACCCAAGTGGTCCAATTTGGTTCTCATCCAAGTGACGGAAGAAATCGGACTGAGAAAGACAAATTTGGCAATCTTTGGGTCTCCAGCGAGCAAAGCGAGCGACAGAGATGGCGTCGGACGTGACGTGTTGTGAGACCAAGTTCTGGTTGTATTTGCTTGTAATCATCGGGCTGGTCTGCTTTGCCGGAATGATGGCCGGGCTTACTCTGGGCCTCATGTCTTTGGGCCTCGTCGACCTCGAGGTCCTCATGAAGTCCGGCCGTCCTCAGGATCGCTTACACGCCGGTACCTTCTACTCTTTCTCACACCTTATATTTCAGTCCTCTTATGATTTTGCCTCTTCCAGCTCTCAATTAAGTTTTAAGACGAAAATGGAACAGAATTCTGAATTTAATACTTTGTTAGTTTGGATACGATCTCGGTTCTGAGCTAAATTCTCTGTAGGAAAACTTGGCTGTTACTTCAAATTTAGCTCAGGTTCGCCTTATTGGGGGGATTCTGTTAGTGTTGGCATGTTGCTGTTTTAGAAAGTATTTCTGGATTAGAATAATTAGTTTGTAAGATATTAGAAACTAAGCAAAAATGGGATATCAGCGGGAATTGCGGAAATGAGGGGGGTTGATTTGGAGACTGGTTTACTGACTGAGTTTGAAAGCTGACTTTGCTGGTAGGCAGTCTATGCCTTGGGCAAGGGATGCCATTTGTTTTACTGGTAAAGATCAGGAATGAATCATGTGATTATCCAATCACTCTTTCGCGTTACAGGATTTGGGAGGAGCTTGGATCCTGGTTGGCGAGGGGTGTTACTGAGTTGATTCATTCCAAGTCAAAGTAATGGATGACTGTATATATCTGGAATACAAATGTGGATGAATTCAAATCTAATTTAACAAACGAATGAGACATGTGTGTGTTCAATGGTCTAAACTAAAGTGTTCTGCTTTTGACAGCTAAAATCTATCCAGTGGTAAAAAATCAGCATCTGCTACTTTGTACACTTTTAATTGGCAACGCCTTAGCGATGGAGGTGATTATCTAATTTTCTAGCTTTATCTAGGTCATTAGTACTTTTTGAATGCTAACCAATGTTTCTTTGATTTAGGCTCTTCCTGTCTTCTTGGACAGTCTTGTGCCTCCTTGGGCAGCCGTTGCCCTATCAGTCACTCTCATTCTTATGTTTGGAGAGGTAGGTTGTTTTGAGAGCATTTCACGAATGATTAGTTTAAGATGGATCTGCATACAAAATATCTTCACTTTTATTTCTTTTTATGCTTGACTCCAGATTTTGCCGCAAGCAGTCTGTACTCGCTATGGATTGACTGTTGGGGCAACAATGGCACCATTCGTGCGCGTTCTTCTTATGCTTTTCCTCCCTATTTCTTATCCAATTAGTAAGGTGATGTGACGTTAATGTGTGAACTTACATAATGATTACCACAAGTAGAAATGTTTGTAAGTTGTGTCAACTTGAGTTATTGGACCGAGCTGTATGTGTTCTATTATTTCCTTTTATTTTAGTCTATTATGTTATTTTCTTTCTTCTAACTATGCTCTCTGTCAGCAGGTTCTGGATTATATGTTAGGTAAGGGGCATTCTGCCCTTTTAAGAAGAGCAGAGCTAAAGACTTTTGTGGATTTTCATGGAAATGAGGTATATAAATCGACTAAACTCCGGCTATAACAATTAGTAAGTTCACATTAGGCATTATGATGTTCCTTTTCTGTATTTTCAGTATGCTTCAGCTAGGAACTATTCTAGTGGCATATGTTAGGGACATCTATGTTTGGGGCTAAAGTTCAACCGTGATAGTTCTTTATTCCTGTTCTCTGATAATACATAGCATATGGTTTGTTATATAGGCTGGGAAAGGTGGGGATCTAACACATGATGAGACTACCATCATTGCTGGGGCACTTCAATTGACTGAAAAGACTGCAAAAGATGCCATGACTCCCATATCAAATGCATTTTCCCTTGATCTGGATGCACCTCTTAATTTGTGGGTTTGTGGATTCTAGTTTATTTCATTTATCATGTGTTATGCATTCTTCCATCCTTCTGAACCCTCTCTTTACAGGGAAACACTGAATGCGATAATGGCAATGGGTCATAGTAGGGTTCCAGTTTATTACAGGAATCCCAGAAATATAATTGGACTTGTTCTGGTAATTCCATTTATTCTGTTAATAAACTTTGGTTTGTGAACTATTTATTTCGGATATCTCTCCCCCCCCCCCCCAAAAAAAAAAAAAAAAAAAAAAATTTAAATAAACACAAAACCAACCACTGTAAAAGGTGAAGTAATGCTGTACAAAAACCTATTAGTTTAATCTGATCCATGTGCAGGTTAAAAATCTCTTGATGATTGATTCAGAAGATACAGTTACTTTGAGGAAAATGATGATAAGAAAAATTCCTCGGTATGATTGTACCTCAATGCTTTGTCTTTTTTTTTTTTTATTATCTGAAATAAAGATATGAGTACTGTGATTTTTGGTCCTGACTTGCCTTTCCATTTATTCCACAGGGTTTCAGAAGACATGCCTCTATATGATATTCTCAATGAATTTCAGAAGGGTCACAGTCACATTGCTGTTGTCTATAAGGATCTAAAGGAATCACTAAAGAATGGCAACGAGGGTGAAACACTTGAGGCGTCACTTAGGAAGGGTGTGAATATTCATTCTCATAGCAGCAACAAAAGAGTTTATAATTTCACACTTGTTCTAATTTCAGTTTTTCTCAAATTCCATATTTCTTGCACATGCTTTATTCCTGTTCTTCTGTATAATTTGTGGTCTTGGTAAATTAACAGATGAAAAAGTGGGTAGCCCCACAGCTGCTACTAAAAGTTTGGGGCCAAAATTGGATTCAAACAATTCTCAGATTGATTTGGACAATGGTGATGGAGGCCAAAGAACTAAGAAAAGCCCACCAGCTACTCCCGCTTTTAAGAAGTGTCACAGAGGGTGTTCATTTTGCATTCTGGACATTGAAAATGCTCCCATTCCAGTATTCCCACCCAATCAAGAGGTTGTTGGAGTAATTACCATGGAGGATGTCATTGAAGAACTTCTGCAGGTAATGCTGGATTCTTACTTGTTAAATTTAACTATCACAGGAATAAGTAACTGAATCTTGTTTTGAAGAATTTAACTAAAGTTGCAAGTATTATCTGCTTATTTGATCTTCATATTTATATTTGTTGCATATGTTGATCCAAATTTTAAATTTTTGCCTATGCCAGGAAGAGATATTGGATGAAACTGATGAGTATGTCAATATCCACAACAGGTAAAATTTTAGTAATTTTTACCTGCACATATGCCTGCTACTTTGGAAAGTGCAACTCTACCAACGTTTGTCTTTTGTACCGAAAAATAAGAATATTTTCTCCAACCTGCAGGATTAAGGTCAATATGCATGCATCTCAGGAAAAGGTTTCTTCTTTGAATTCACCCCAGCCTTCCCTAGAAGGGTCATCTGTCACTGACACCCCAGCACCGATATCATCAGACCCGAACGTTTCAGGTTCCACTCAACATCAGGACACTGGGAAGGTGGCTGCTGTTGATCTGATGCCAACAGGCTCAAATACCACTCTGTATCAAGCTTCTGAAGCTGACACTTCAAGGAATCGATAAGAATGGTAATTCTTTTGTTCTTCATAATGGGTCAAATTTAGATGCACAAAAGGCCGATTTTAGTTAAAAGCTCACTTAGTTCCTAGAATGATGGTACTCTTAATCTATATAGAAGGAGATACTACGCGTTTGATGTAGTCCACTGCTAAGACAGCTCTGGTCTCCCTTTCTCTTTTATGTTTTGAATGTAAAGTCTTAATCAGTCATGAAATGTTGCCACGACGGAAATTAATGAAAGGCGTTGAACGTATTTTTGATTTCATGTGTTTTGGGAAATGGACTGATTTTGTTGAACAGCAGAGAAAGAGGATTCAACTTGGTTACAAACCCGGGTTATTATGGCGACTCCAACTCTCCAAATCGAGAAGCATGTTTTTTCTTGGAGATATAAATAAATTCCCGAGAATCAATTGATTGAAGAGAAGAAAAACTTTTCAGGACCTACTTGACTGAGCACTAAGATTTGTAATTTATTGACAAGCTACCTGTAAAGTGGTTTATATTTTCATGTCATTAGTTTGGATATTGCAAAAACCCAAAAGCTTTACACTTATCATCTTCAGATAAGTAGAGGAAAGAGATTAAGAGAAGAGACCCAAAAGTCTTTTTCTAAAACTTGGAACCCCCATTATCTTTTCTAAAATTCATATTTAGCTCCTTTTTAGGTGAAAATAAATTTGAAAAATGAAATGACATTCCAAAGTGAACTACCCAATGGCAAAATGGCTTTGGTGCACCCAAACGATGACCGAAACCCGAAACTTTAGCTGTTGGTCCTTCTCCGATGATGGCGCTCGCAGCCAAATGCAACCGTTATCTGCGTCTCAGACTCAGACCCTCTCACATGCCATGCCTTGTTAAGCTGGTAATGAGCAAAATATATACCCACAACTAAATCCTTACGATTTAAAAGTTCAAAATTTCTTTACTTTATACGTACTTGATTAAGATTTCCCATGTTAATTTAATCGCTTCTCTTCTACTTTTTTGGTGACAAACAAATTTCTCCTACTCGATAATCGGGTAGGTTGAAGCCTCTCTCTCTCTCTCTCTCTCTCTCTCTCTCTCTCTCTCTCTCTCGCTCAGCAGTCAGCATGAAGCTATTCTTTAGATTTTTAATCATCTATCCTTGTGCTTCAGACTATAAATTCTTCCAAAGGTAATATCATTTATGTGCTAGACTAGCTTCTTGTTTTGCTCTGATCCAGATTCCAGATGGTCACTTTCTTTCCCGTTTGGGCACTCTCAGTTTTCCTCTTACTAAATTTAGAAACACATCCATACATGGATCTTTCTTCCCTCCTGCTTCAGATTTGTTAAAATCATACTACTGTGAACTGTCTCTATACTCTAGCTTTGTTTGGCGGGGTTATCAATTTCATTGGGGTTTTAGATTTAGATTTCCTTGTTTAGTTTACTTTACTTTACTTTCTTCGAAGAGCATTTATTGAGAGAGAGAGAGAGAGAGAGAGAGAAATGGCTGTAGCTTCAGCTCGGTTTGGTCGCCACGCAAAACGCCCGTATTGGGGTTTCTGTATAAAAATGACCGCGGTGGCCATTTTAGGCCTCTGCTTTATATTCGTGTGGTCTATGTTTTCTTCTCCTTCAAATTCAGTGACTACTCGAATAGAGAGCTTTGACAACATAGAGCAGCCTCCTGGGTCCTCGAGGAGCAAAAGGGCAAGCATTTCCGGGACACAATCTGAGAAAAAGGTAGAGGATGAGAGAAAGGTAAATGGGTCTGTCACTTTGGATGTTCATGATCATAAATCTGAGAAGAAACAAGTAGCAAATACGAAGAAGGAGACAGTTAAGAAGAAGTTACCAGAGAAAGTGTCAAAAGAGAAACATGGGTCTGAAAATTCTGAGGTTGAAGATTCAGATAAGGATAAGGAAGATGGAGATGAAGATGAAGAACGAGAAGTGGTGGATGGAAAGGAAGAAGCTTTGGATGGTGAAGGTGAAGCAAATGGGAATACAGAAGGAGAAGGTGATTTGATTGAGTTGTTGGATCAGGAATCAGATTCAGAGGAGAAGTTGGAAGATGATGGTGGTGAATCGGAGAAAAAGGAAAAGAAGAGATATAAGAATAAGGGTCCATTGTTTGATTCTAAAGCACATTATCACTGGAAATCATGTATCACAAGGAGCAAGCACAATTACATTCCTTGTATTGACATTGAAATTGGCTCTGGAAGACTGCAGCAATATAGGCATACAGAAAGGAGTTGTCCGAGATCACCGCCAATGTGTCTTGTGCCTCTTCCCCCTGATGGGTATAACCCTCCAGTCCACTGGCCTGAGAGTAAAGACAAGGTATATATGCTTGGCTTTGTAATGTGTTTCTTGTCTTCAATCGTAGTACATTAAGAGGTAACAATTTTTTCTGATGTTCCCTTTTTGTTACTTCGCATGTTTTGCAGATATTGTATAAGAATGTGGAACATCCAAAACTTGCTGCATTCATCAAGGAGCATACTTGGGTGATGGAGTCTGGAGAATATCTTACTTTTCCTCAAAACCAGTCTGAAATTAAGGGTGGGGTTCTTCACTATCTTGAGTCCATCGAAGAGGTGAGTTTCATCATTGTCTCAATCTTATTTCAGTTGTGCTCAATCTTTATGATACACATATATGCTAATTATCTACTAATAGTACTTTAATGCCGTCATTCCTACCATCTATAGGATTTTGATTTTGATTTTTTTTCCTCATTTGATAGATGGTACCAGATGTCGAATGGGGAAAGAATATCCGTGTAGTGCTGGATATTGGATGTACAGATTCCGTCTTTGGGGCTTCTCTACTTGATAAGGATGTATTAACATTATCATTGGGCTTGAAAGATGACCTAATTGACCTAGCTCAAGTTTCCCTCGAGCGTGGTTTTCCTACTGTAGTTAGCCCCTTTGGAAATAGACGGCTACCTTTCCCCAGTGGTGTTTTTGATGTTATTCACTGTGGCGGGTGCACTGTACCTTGGCATTCAAATGGTTTAATTACTTTTATGTCTTCCTGCCTTTCATTCTTTATTTTTTCTTTTTTTGAATTTAATAATCCTACTTTTAAGTCACATTTTCATGATATTCATTCATTTGCAGGGGGTAAGCATCTTCTAGAGATGAATAGGATTTTAAGGCCCGGGGGATACTTTATCTTGTCAACTAAACACGACAGCTTTGAAGATGAAGAAGGTTTGTCCCATGTTTTATAACTGATGTTTTGAGATGCTTGAAACCTAGAACAGTAGACCATCTGTTTGGAAAGTCTTACTATTTATACTATTTCACGAGGAGCAATTTTCTCGTCGCATTTAGTTCTGTTTGCTCTAAGGTATTTGATGATTTACCCAGAATGCGCCTGTCCTGGAAAATTGGAAGTTTCATTTCAACAGAACTTATGGTGCGCTAGTGTGGATTAACAAATGACCTATCTCTAACTACTCTGTGAAATCATAGGCATATATAGGCACTGTAAAATATCTTGCAATCCCTTGTAGACTCAAATGCTCTAATAATCTTACTACACTTTTTAGAATCCTTGAAAATAAGTGAAACAAGAACTATTTTCTGTTTCAACATGCTGTCTAATAAGGTTTTTTAGGCTCTTTGATTATTGAATAATTTGTGGCACTTCTCTTTTTCTTTTTTCCAGCCATGAATACATTGATGGTATCTATCTGTTGGAATATTTTGGCCCATAAAACTGATGAAGTCAGTGATGTGGGTGTCAAAATATATAAGAAGCCAGACTCAAATGATTTATATACGATGAGGAGGAAGAAACATTGGATTCCTTTATGCAAGGAAAATGAAAACCCAGATGCAGCCTGGTAAAACTTAAATGAACTTGCTTACAATATTCATCTTCCTGATCTTTAGCATATTGTATCCATTTGTATTCCATTTCTGATTTGTTATTTGATATAAGCATGTTCAACGTTATTTGGAAAGTAATTAGCGGACCTTTATATGTAAATTAAAGGAATACGTATCCTTGTGTCACCAATGTGACCAATTGCTCAGATTTGGACAATTTCAACTGCTATTTCCATGTATACTGATCCATTTCAGGTTTTGCTTCCAAGATTATTGATAACATCGGTACATAGTGCCAAATGGTCTAATTAATGATCTCTCCGTTATAAACTCACGAAAAATAAGATATCCATTTCATCTCTGACCGATTGATATTGCATGATGTGTACTGAGTGTCTAGTGGCAAATGCTGATCATGAATGGAATTCAAGACACCAAGCATTATGATCTCACATTTGAGCCATTAATGGCGGAATCAGCAAACAAATATGTGTGACATGATGTTTCTGCATTATAATTCATTGATCCTTTTACAAAGCCTCCCTTTCTATTTTGATTTCCTTCCCTTTTACTTGATGGGTGCAACTTTACAGGTATGTTCCCGTGAAGACTTGCTTGCACACCATTCCATCTGCTATTGAAGAGCGTGGATCAGAGTGGCCAGAGGAATGGCCCAACAGGCTCAATAGATATCCCGACTGGTTGAAGGATAATGATAAGTTGGTTGCAGACACCAAGCACTGGAAAGATATTGTCGACAAATCCTATCTCATTGGACTTGGTATCGACTGGTCAAGCATTCGAAATGTAATGGACATGAAAGCCATCTATGGAGGGTAGGTAAAGAAAATAATTAAATATGTTTTTCCCCTTAGAATGGAATACTAATGTTTGAATAGTTGACAATGCAGTCTCTGCTTTTGATCAAATACCATGCTTTCCCCACTTTTCTTCCAGAACCTAGTTTTTTTTTTTCTACAGAAATACATTGAAGTTGAATTGGTTGGTACTGTTCATTCTGTAGATTTGCTGCAGCCCTCTTGCAACAAAATGTTTGGGTGATGAATGTGGTCCCTGTCCATGCACCTGATACGCTTCCTTTCATTTTTGAGCGTGGGCTTGTTGGAACCTACCATGACTGGTGTGAGTCTTTTGGTACTTATCCGAGATCATATGACCTTTTGCATGCTGATCATCTGTTTTCACGGCTCAAGAACAGGTGCTTCTTACTACTTACAATGGCATTCTTTGCTTCTAATTTGGAAGACTTGTCCAGCTATCCTATCCATTACATCTTCCTGAATACTACTTGCTACTTTTGTAGGTGTAAGCAGCCTGCATCAATTGTTGTTGAGATGGATCGCATGTTACGGCCTGGAGGTTGGGCAATTATACGTGACAAAGTTGAGATTCTGGATCCATTGGAGGGAATATTCAAGAGTTTGCATTGGGATATAAGGATGACTTATTCTCAGCAAAAGGAGGGTATCCTCTGTGCACAGAAAACCATATGGCGCCCTTGAGATCTTAATGCAGCGCTGCAGCCGGGGACGGAGCCAGGCTTCGATAATGGGATGGCCATGGGAGGAGTTGGTTAGAGACGACTTGTTGAGCACGCCTTCATTCTTTTCTTCATCGTTAAGAGGCTGGACTTACGTAATGTGACTACTTGTTCGATTATATTGTGAAGCCTGGGGCGGAAGCCATGTTACTGCCGACTGCTGATGCTGCATTTTTGAGCGAAATACATAAACCGATATCTTTTTGTTAACACAGACACGAATTTGATGTACCCCTCTTTAACTTTTATTAGGGGTGCACTAGATGTAGAGGATGAGGATGAGGATGAGGATGAGGATGAGGATGAGGCTGAGGGTGTGAACGAGTTCATTACCAGAATAGGCATTATGTACAATTTGTACCCATTTTCCGTTCAGTGATGGTTCCACTTTATTTTCTGTATAGATAGTGTATTCTGTAATAAGATTCTACGAGTGATTTTCCTCATTTTTTGGGTCTTCAAGATTTTCTTATATTTTAGTCAATTCGTAAGCGGATCCAACATATTGGGCTGCGAAGTCAAAATAGCCCAAAACAGACCCCAAACTACACTTTTGAATTAATCCTCCAGACAATCATCGCCGTCTTCTAGGCTTCTAGCTCCTCTATCACTCGTCGCGGCTCTGATCAGTGATCACTCTCGCAGTCGCTAACATCATGACCTGAACTCCGTTCTGTTATTTTGTCTGAAAGGGAAAAACCTGAAATTCGATTTCCCGCCATGGCCATATCCTCTGCCCGAGCACGGCTCACTCTCATAGCCCTCCTCTCAGCCACCACGTTCTACTGTTTCTACAAATCTCGCCGCCTCAAGCAACTCAAGCTCTCCCTAAACCCTAACCCTAGCTCTTCGCCCCGCAAAGGAAAGCTCTTCTTCATTTCCCAAACCGGTACTTCCAAATCCCTGGCTCAGCGTCTTCTCGATCTTCTAACCACCAATGACCTCGCCTTCGAACTCGTGGACCCAAGCAACTACGAGCCCGAAGACCTCCCCAAGGAAACCCTAGTCCTAATCATCGCTTCGACCTGGGACGATGGACAACCGCCTTCGAGCGCCAAGTTCTTCACCAATTGGCTCGCCGAGAGCGCCGAGGACTTCAGAGTGGGATCTATGCTGCTCTCGCAGTGCAAATTCTCGGTGTTCGGTGTTGGAAGCCGAGCCTATGGCGCTACGTTCAATGCCGTGGGAAGGGACTTATCGAAAAGGATGAGGGCGTTAGGCGCCGCCGAGATATTGCCGGTTTGGGAAGGTGACGTGGACGATGGGGATATAGACCAGCTCTTTGAGTCTTGGAGTGGTAAGCTGATGAGGTTTTTGAAGGGCGGTGTGGCTGAAAACGGTTTGGCTTTGGGTAATGGGGTTGGTGCTGAAGGTGAAACTGAGTATTCTGATGTGTCAGATGATGAAGAGGTGGAGGAGTTGGAGGAGAAGGAGGAGTCTGGGGTTGTTGATCTTGAGGATATTGCAGGTAAAGCACCTTCAAGGGGGACGGTGACCGTGGCTAAGACTAATGGGACAGCTAATGGTAAAAGAGATATGGTCACTCCTGTGATTCGGGCCAGCTTAGAAAAGCAGGTGAGCTTGTTTAGCCCGACTAGTTGTCAAAGATTTTCAGCTGTGTTTTTGCTATTTAGAATTCGTGTTCTGATCTTAGGCTTTGATTTTGTTTGTGTAAAAATGCAGGGGTATAAAATTATTGGTTCGCATAGTGGTGTCAAAATTTGTAGATGGACAAAGTCACAGCTTAGAGGCCGAGGTGGTTGCTACAAACACTCATTTTATGGCATAGAAAGTCATAGGTAACTTGAATTATAAAGGGTTTATTTATTCATAGGTCGGCCTAATGTTAATTTCCAGAACTAGTGTTGATATGTGATATAATACTACTTAAGATGGTATTTGACAAACTTTTAAATCTTTGGTCCCCTGTTTTAAACTATTAATATGCCTGTGTCGTTGCAGTTCTTTCATTTATTGTTCTATTGGGCCGACGTTGCTTAACATAATGTTTGAAACTAAATAGAAATGATTGGAGATGAATTCATGTCAGAACAGAATATCAAATTGCATTTCATTATTTCACATGATTCCAGGCTAGTTTTGCAAATTTAACGTAAAACCTCCTCTTTGAGTAAAGTTGTTCCCAAATCCTCTTATGTCAAGAGCAGATATGAGAGGAGACAACACACACAATGCCCAGTTGGACATGTTTTTAGAAAGCTTTTGCCAGGAAAGAGAAACAAATTAAGTGAAAGGAGTCTTTAGAAGAAGAAACCTGCTTAAGAAAGTATCTAGATTTGTAGTAGATTTTCCCCGCCCCCCCATGAATTCCTGTGTGAGCGAATACATATTCTGTGTGCTTTTCTTTACTTTTGGCATATAAGTTACTCTTGCATATCAAATGAATGAAGTGAAACATAATGCCCTGTGCTTACAGATTTAAAAGCATTGATATTCCGTTTCTATATTATATCATTCTTTGTGAAAGGATAATGAAGTGCTAGTCTTATAAATTTGAATTTCTATGTACTTTAAATTTGTTCATGTGTTTTCCAAGATAATGACAAATTTCGCATCCCCTCAACTAGTAGTTTAAATTTGGATCTTCTTAGTGACCAAAAAAAATTGAACTTAATGAAACAGGTGCATGGAGGCAACCCCTAGTTTGGCATGTGCCAACAAATGTGTTTTCTGTTGGAGACATCACACAAATCCTGTTGGAAAGAGTTGGCAGTGGAAGATGGACGATCCATTAGAGATTGTGAATACTGCCATAGACCTGCACAGTAAAATGATTAAGCAAATGAAAGGAGTTCCTGGTAAATTTAGTATTTTTTTTTCCTTTTAATCCTTTGAGCAAAAAAATTACAGTCTGAGTGACATGGGAATTCTCCTCCTGTAGGAGTTACATTGGAGCGATTAACAGAGGGTCTCTCTCCTAGGCATTGTGCCTTATCCCTTGTTGGTGAGCCTATTATGTATCCAGAGATTAATACGCTTGTAGATGAGCTGCATCGGAGACGGATTTCTACTTTTCTAGTCACAAATGCTCAATTTCCTGAAAAGATTAGAATGCTGAAACCTATTACACAGGTTTGTATGCTACTGTTTTATTGCTCTCTAATCTTACATCACAATATGCTTGTACTTTGGAGTGGTATGTTTTTTTTTTTGACTCTTTTGTGACACATTCAGTTATATGTAAGTGTGGATGCTGCAACTAAAGAGAGTTTAAAGGCAATTGACAGGCCACTTTTTGGAGATTTTTGGGAGCGATTCATTGTAAGTATTTAATTTGTTCTTTATGGTTGTTAGCCTACTTGCCTCTACCCGTTGTTATAAAAAGAAATAGAAGAGAGCTGAGAGAGAGAGAGAGAGAAAATCCAGATGGGATGTTAATTTGCAACTGAAAGGTCATACACGCCATTCCTGGTAATTCTAAAAGTCCTAAAATGATTGATGCTGCTGCCTAGGTTGGGTTTTTTCGAACGTGAAGAAGACCCTTGTTTTTATGACAATCCCTTTTTCTGCTGCAATTTACTTTCTCCATTCAATCTAAAGTCCAAAAAGCCTAGATCGACCTTTCCTCCATCATATAAATATTCCATGTATTTGTTCTTGACTTATCCACCTAGTACTTTGATGGCCCAAATGTTGATGTCTTAGTTTTCTTAAGCCTATTCTCAAAGTGTAAAGCCTGTATGAGTTCCACTAGTAAAGAATTAACAATTAGTATATATATATATATATATATATATGTTGCACTACTCGGTTTCCTCCAATATGATTTAGTATTTCTGGTGTTACATGCTCGAATCTTTGTTTCCAGGATTCCTTGAAAGCTCTCAAGGAAAAACAGCAGCGGACTGTTTATCGTTTAACTTTGGTGAAAGGGTGGAATACAGAAGAAATTGAGGCTTATTATAACATCTTCAGCATTGGTAACCCCGATTTTGTCGAAATCAAAGGAGTTACATATTGTGGATCGTAAGTTTCTCTTTACTTTTTCTGCTAACTAGTCTTATCATTTGCAATGCTCTAGTACTAAAATCAGAGTGATCAATTTACAGGTCTGCTACCTCAAAGTTGACAATGGAGAATGTGCCCTGGCATGCTGATGTTAAAGCATTTTCAGAGGCCTTGGCTTTGAGAAGTAACGGGGAGTATGAGGTTGCGTGTGAGCATGTCCACTCATGTTGTGTTCTCCTGGCAAAAACTAAAAAATTCAAGATCAATGGGCAATGGTTCACATGGATAGACTATGAAAAGTTTCATGATCTGGTATGTGACAACAATGATTATATACTCCTAGAGTGCCTTTTTGGCGGATAAAATTGAATCATTCAATCTTTTCTAATGGAAATTGCAGGTGGCTTCTGGAAAACCTTTTGACAGTAATGATTACATGGCTGCCACACCTTCATGGGCTGTTTATGGGGCAGTGGAAGGTGGATTTGATCCATATCAGTCTAGATATAGGAAGGAGCGACATCACAGATCAAACCAGTGACTGACCAGGTTAGAGATGAGGAGTATAGCAACCGTTTTGTTTGTAATTTTACTTATGTGGAACAGTTTTGCACTACATAACTACAGATATAGGCACGAGTTTGTAATCTAGTTATCCTCTGCTTGTTTTTGGGAAGAAGTTTAATCGGATGTTTAACGTTTTTAGAAAAGCATAATTTTGAGTTCATTCCTTAATTAAGGAGAGAATTACCATTTAGTATGGAGTTTATGTAATTCCCTTTGAGCTTACTTCATTATCTAGTTGTAGCAAGGCTTTAACGGTAGAAGAAAAGGAAGAGAAAAACACTCCAACTTTGTGAATCAATTAAACTTTACAAATGAGAATTCGAATCTGTTGTTTAGTTGTGTTTCTGAAGGGGAAATTTGAATGGTCTTGTTCTCCTATATATGGATATTGTCGTCATCTTCAGGACCCTTTCAATTTCGTAGGTACCTTTACACATCAGCTACTTCGATCCTGCATTATTTTTCTGTCCCATTGACGTTTATTAAATGACTCATGATTACTGTTAGGCAAAGGAAATCATGTCATACCGGATATGTCCTATTCAGCCCCTATTTCTATCCAATTAGTGAATTTATTTCATGAGCCCATGGTTTTCTTTTTTGGTTGCTCATAATGAGTCCGTGGTTTAGTCAATTGTAGATAGGAAATTTTAAGAAAACTGCATCAGATATTAGATCAAACTGCTTAAAACTCAGTTTTGTGCATGAAATGTTAGCAACCGGAATATGAAAAGTCAGACTGAACCAGAAATACATTCTGGAAGATGAGGTTGGTTGGGGTTACGTATTCTTGTGTCTCTACAATAAACATAAGCAGAGGTTTGGCAAGAGGCTCATTGGATTCACAAAGCAAGTTCTGTTACACTGAAGAAAAAAAAAAAAATCGTAGGAAGGGAAAAGAAAGAGAATATACTAGTGACTATTTGGATTTTTTTGTGCCCTAATGATGAAACTCTATCCTCTAAATTAGAAGACAAATAAGAGTAGAAGAAGAAAACAGGCCCACAGTGACCCATTGCGCAAAATCAATTTGTTTTTTTAGTCTGTAGAAAGTGTCATACAACCCATTGCGCTTCAATCAAACAGAAGTAGTAGATGTGATATAGATATAGGTTTGATTTGAGATATATATTCATATTCAGGTCAGGTGGACACAACCAAGTTGACGAGTGGTAGCAGGAAGAGTAGACCCCACCTACCAAAAGTAAAACCAAAGGCACGTACGTAAGGACGGCGTTTTGAGCATGCCAATGCCAATGCCAATACATACTCCTCTTTGTTGTTCTGATTTCTATTACAACTCGGTTACAACTTACAAGCATAAAGTTAACACTTTGGTAACGAATTCTTAGCTTCGATAATATAATATGTCACAAAGCTTGTTACGAAAATCTCCTTGCAATAATTGGCTAGTTCTTGTATCAAGTTTCAACTATGCACTACGCACAAGCATGTCTTGTTTAATTCTTGTTTAATCTTTACATCCATGGCTACAACTCTTTTTGACGTGGTCCATCATTACATTTTACATTTACAAGAGATGATCACACAGTCCTCACGCGCCCCTAATTTGCCACGTTCTACTCCTACCTAAAGTGGAACGTGATAGTCACGTGCCTGGTGTAGCGACTTGGCGTTGAATATTGTCTCCCTCCTCCCTCTCGCAATTGCTCAGAATTGGTTCTGCCAGAGCCAACTCAAAATCAACTTTGGTTTTCCCCACCTCGATCCTCCACTCCAGATTGCAATCTTTTCTCAGTTTTCACACATTCAATCTTCATTTCATCCTTTTCCCTCCTTCTCTTCAGTATATATATATATATATATATATATATGTACACACAACACAAGATTCTTATGCTCCAATCCTCAATACAAGCTAGGCATACATATTCATATGGAAATCATAAACAAATAATTTAGGACAAGTATTATTTCAATGAACTGAGAGACACCAAAATCTACTAATTGCATAGAGAAAATGGTATGAAGAATGATCAGTTGATGATGATGATATACGTACGTAGATAAGCAGATAAGCTACTACAAATGATCGAAGGAACAAAAAGTGAACATATTTGAGCTTGGAATCTTCCTTCTTAATTTCCTTTGATTTTTTCATTGACTTAATTGCCAGACTGATCGAGGTAATTAATTTAGAAGCTAGAGAAAAGCAAAGCAAAAGATTACCATAATTAAACAAGTTACTAATTTTAGCAACTACTCTTTCTGGGTTTGCTTTTCCTTCTAGCTCTACTTCTCGAAGGCTCCCTCCTTAACTCACTCTCTTTAGATTTTTCTGGTGATGCAGGTGCTTCTTCTTTTAGCTTTTGCGGCTCTTCTTCTTGTTCTTGTTCTTGTTCTTGTTGTTGCTTATCCTCACCAGTTTTGGCTTTTTTGGACTGACTTGCTTCAACATCTTGAGCTGCTGCAGCAGCTTCTTCTTCTATTTGTGTTGAGGGTTGTTGGTCTTCAATAATCTTGCGAGGTCTTCCTCTCTTTCTTGGGGTTTGAGGCTGAGGCTGTGATTGTTGCTGGGCTTCATCTCCAGTTGATGAAGCTTCTGCTATTGCTACTGAAAGCTCCTTTGTTTTCTGAGGTTTCTTCTTACCCATATCTATCCTCGCTTGCTCCTATATCAAATATATAGTAGCAAATTAAGCTTTTGGCTTTTGATTGATTACATGCACTTCCAATTAATCCGAGAAAAAGAGAAGAATCATCTTATTGAATCAAATCTCGAACCCCTTTGCCTCTCTATATATAATTCTCTCTCTCAAGTCTCAACTCTCAATAAGCAACTGGACTCATATCTTTGACCAACCTCAAGATTCTGGAAATCCCATTAAAATCATCTCTTTCTCTCTCTTGAGTCATATCCAAGACCCAAATACCCAATAAATATTGAGGCTCCTCCTATGGTATAAAATAAATAAATATTCTTAAAAGCTCAAAAGCCACTAAAAAATAACATTTCCATTCATCCCGAAATAAAGAAAATAAGGTAGAAAAGACAAAGGCAAGGAAATGAGGTCGAATGGTAACCATCCAATTTTACCATGGTTAGGGCTTGGCATTGGACCAAAATGTTTTTCTCTTATATTATTATTATTATTATTAAGTGAAAATAGATTGATGCACTTGGTAGTTGGTACTGTACCATTCAGACTCACTCATCAGTGTTTCAGACTGACCACCTGTGTCGCTTCCCCGGGTTTCGCGCCGTTGAAGAGCTACGATACACTACTTCTCACCTCTACCACCTCCCACCTACTCCTACATCCTTGATACCCTTTGATGGTTCAACAGTTCAACCAAGCCAATAATTTTGCGTATCGCGTGGTTTGGGTTCATCCGACCCACTTATCTCTCAATCTGATGATGCGTGTTGCACCGGTTTATTTTGTTTTTATTTCTCTCCGTACGAAACTCAACTTTTATCTCGGTCGGCACAATCCACCAGATTTTATTTTTTTTCCAACCATTTCTTTTTTCTTTTAAATGCCATTATAGACCAAATTAAATTAGCAATTGTCAGGCCTCGAACCTTTGTAACAACTTGGACCGGTTAGTTTTTCCGTTTGTTTTTTTTTTGGTCTTCGGCCCCATTTCACCAAAAACAAAAATTAAACTAGCAACTTCCAAAATATACATTGTTTCTTTGGTTTTACTACTATTCTCGCGGGCCCAAAGTATTATGGCCATTGGGCTTTCCATTCAATTCCAAAATGAATAGAAGAGGAGACACAATTTCCTTAAATGGAACGTTTGGGAAATTTTCCTAATTCGGCTCGGCATTATGAATTTGTCAGAAGACTTTCTTTCCTTTTGATTTGAGGAATTATTAGGGAGTTTAGGAAATAGATTCTCAATAGGAATTAGTTGGTTTGAGGTTTATATAAAGCTTCACCTGCAACATATTATATCAGAAACCTATTTCTTCAACAACATTCCATTCACCGATTCACGTACGTTGTTTTGCGAGTAAACTTTTACTTATGTGATGGGGCGTTGTATTTTTTTCAGCATAATTGTCATATATGCTTTCGTTGATATTGCTCAAGCAAAAAATATAATAACGGTTGAGCAATCGGGTAACGGTCATTACCGTAAAATACAAGATGCTATAGATTCTGTTGCGTCAAACAATATAGAGCCTGTGACTATTTTGGTTAAGCCTGGAATTTACAAAGAAACTATTACCGTGCCTGCAGACAAGCCGTTGATAACAATACGCGGCGGTTCCAGAAACGCAAGTGACGTGATAGTGACGTGGGACCAATGCGGGGACATTGATAAAGTAGCAACATTTCATGTTTGGGCTTCCGACTTTGTTGGGCGCTACATGACATTTCAAAATACATATGGGCCGGGTCGTCAAGCCGTTGCGCTAAGGGTTTCCGGTGATAGAGCGGCGTTTTATGAGTGCTCAATTTTGGGTAATCAGGACACTCTATTCGACGAGATTGGTAGACATTATTACCAAAATTGTTACATTGAAGGAGGCGTGGATTTTATATTTGGAAGCAGCGCTTGTTTGTTTGAA
The DNA here is from genome assembly GCA_029955375.1 of Rubus parviflorus. NCBI lineage: Eukaryota > Viridiplantae > Streptophyta > Magnoliopsida > Rosales > Rosaceae > Rubus > Rubus parviflorus. The sequence continues at coordinate 769,202 of JARGGL010000001.1, read as the reverse complement.
ACTTGTCATATACATTCAGTTGGAAAAGGATACATAACGGCCCAGCGAAGGGAGATACCAACAGAGAATGGAGGATTCGTGTTCTTCAAGTGTAGGATCACTGGGCAAGGCGGCACGACATTTTTAGGAAGACCATGGGATGGTGTGTATGCTAGGGTCATCTTTGCCTACACTTACATGGAGAATGTGATAGAGCCACAAGGTTGGGACCATTCTAATGGAGGATTAAGAGAAGAAGATTTAAGGACAAAAACTTTGTGTGGGCAGTACAAATGTGACGGACCAGGAGCAACAACATCTAACAGGGTTATATGGGCGCGAGAATTTACTTACCAACAAGTTGCACCATACTTGACGATAGAGTTTATCAATGGAAAGGATTGGATAAAGTCTACCCCAACAACAATATCACCTCCGGTGGCAACGCCGTCGTCGCCTCAACCCAAAAAGAAGAAAACGCCATTGCCACCACCGGCACCGGTGATCCCCTCGTCGCCTCCCATGGACAGGCCAATCGTCCGTGGATATGAAGAAGGTGAACCGATCATCATGTACTATTCCTCCGGCCCCGGGATGTTTATGAATTGTTTCAGCTGCATTGGGACATTAATTTGCTCTATCCTCACCACTTTTACTATACTTATAGGCCTACATTTGATTCATTCTGGATAGCATATCTTCTGCTGGGAGACCCAACACGGATCAATCTGGATTAATTGGTGAGCTTTCAGTTTCGTGTGGGGTCGGAGTGGGTCTTTTGGGCCCGCCATGAAGAATCTGAACATTTTACTCTTCAAGCCCAAACGCTTTGGATCAGAAATATCAGTTAGACAGTTGGCCCAGTCAATCACAGCTTTATTCAACCATCATGAAGATACCAAGATGCTGATTTTCAAGTTCAATATCATTCAGTTTAATCATACTTTTCAACAAGACATCAAGTTTGCAGATCAAATTGCTGCTTTAACTTAATAGTATAAATTGTATCGAGTTTAGTGTGTTGTAATGTTTTTTAATCAGAAAAAAAAAAACAATATGCATGCATTCATATTTTTTTTTTAGAAGAAAAGAATGCATGCGAATATATATGTTTCAATGAAATTTGATTAATTATAAAGGAAGCAATATATACATTAATTATTGTCCAAAAAAATTGAAAAGGAAGCGATATACATTGAATCACGTTGCTTTTACCTTAAGCTAATTTTTATTTTTGTAAAAAACGAGTTTAAATATTTTTTTTTTTTTTTTTTAGAATGAAAGATAGGAGCAAACTCAGCAAAGCATTACATAGGATGAAAGCATCCAGCACACATTCAAATCTGCCTGATTACATGAAAACGAGTTCAAGCTTAGAAAACAAAGAAGGAAATAATAATAATAAAAAAAATTAAAGGCGTTAATTTGTTGCCCATCCCTTTCCGCACCAGTTGGCAATTCCATGGGCATAGGCTGCCTATTGGTCCATTTTGTAAGAAGGCAGCATGCTGGGACCTACATTTGTTCACCATAGTTTGTTAATGATCATTTGCCACATATTAAAGTTGTTATCTCTCTCATGATAATTAAGTTAATCATGGTTAAATATAGTAAATTTCATTACACATGACACCTCTATATTAAATAGTTGTATCACCAACAAACTAATGTGATGAGCAAATTCATTCCCGATAACATTGTTGGTCAATTTTTGCCCTCCAAATAGCTCGACCAAGCTGCTAGCCATCACTTGTTGCCAATTTTTTCAACTTCTGCATAAAAAATTTGAAGGCAAACACAATAGTGATGGACGCATCTGCCTTTAAGCCTAATTCTTGGTTATTGTCTATTTTGAGTATTTTCCCTTGCCTAATTCAGGGACAGCAGCCTCGTGAGTGCAAATTCTTTTGCCTCCCAATCGGATAAGATTGTAGGAAAAAGTCAGAGAGGCTGAGGCCCATTTCCCTCAAGATCGGCACCCTATAAAACCCACCACCACCATTTTAGACAATTTCTTGGAGACTTGTAAAATATTCACCTCAACCTTTTTCGTTTTTCCAACCCAAAAAAGGAACTAACGAAAATCATTTTAATTAGAAAGAAACTTTGTTTTTTTGACGACTTGATCATTCTATTATTGCTGGCCACGAATTCTGGGCTGAGGACAGGAGTATCAAAAGCCTCAACTTTTGGAGTTGGAAAGCGAGCTGGGAAGTCCTTCTCTTTAGTTTATAGAGTTGATTAAGTGAGGTTGTGGATGGAATAAATTGGTAAGTATGTTTTTCTGAAAAAATTCAGTTCATTTATTTGTTAGTGGTTTGTATCGTTCTTTAGAGAGAGAGAGAGAGAGAGGAGAGCTTTGGCTTCTTGCGTGACGTGTGTGTTATTGGCTAATCGTGGGCAGCTTTGCAGCAAGTGTGTATGTGTCTGTTTGTTGTCGTCCAATACAATTCTTTCACACATATAGTTTACAGACTACAGAGTCAAATTGAGTTTCAGTTCCTTTGCTTTCCTCTGAAACTGAACGAGTTGGAGTTGGAGATGGAGATATGAATTGTTTAGTGCTTGTTGGTGGGTCTCCTATTTCCATCTTCTAACTAATATATTTTCTGTCTCTAATGTTTAATCTGTAAAGAAAGGATTTTTTCAGTTCTGAATTCTGTGCTAATTTTGATTTTTTTTTGTTGATATTTGATTCTAATTGGATTGAGCTGCTATATCTTGATGCAATGCATTTTTCGTTTTTTTTTTTTTCAAGTGTAGATTTGTGTAAGTGTGAGCATATACTTATCTTTTTTCACATCCTATTTATTTATTAGCCTGTATGGTTGGATTGTATACCTTTCAGTTGTGAGTTTGGCATATTCTTTTTCCTGATTCCAAGGATTTCTGTCCTAAAATTAGGATTTCCTTTTCTTTTATCCCCTAAAAAGTACCTTTTTACCTGGAAAGGCAACCTTTAGTTTGCTATGTTTCTGGTTCAATGGCTTTGTGTTTGATCATCTGGCTTTGTGCGTTTTGTTGTGATTATCTGAACAGCAATTATTCTGTTTATTTGTTACCAGGTTTCCTATGCAGTTTGTGTAATCAATATCAAGGGCTTTCAGTAAGAGGATCACAGGTCCTCAATCATGGATGTTCCATATGAAACAAGTCCAAGCAATGGTGAAGTCGCGAATCCCGGCCTCCAAATTATTAGATACTCTCCTTACCAGCCCTCTAGTAAATTATCCTCATCCTGGTTTGATCTGAGAGTCTTCTATGTGAGGATGAGCAACTTTAAGGTGGATGAATCTACCCCAAAGTTTCTGACCCTCAACCATATTCCTCTAAGCCCAGATACCCTTTTGGAAATCAATGGTGCCAAAAGTGGCATTAACTCTGAAGGTGTATCTTCACATCTTAGAAGGGGTCGGTGGGACAAGAACTCCGAAGAAGCCACATTTGTGAATACAGACAGCATACGGTTGACAGGGAGTGTGAAATTTGAGGTGTTTGACAGAGATGATCTCATTCTCTCTGGGGTGTTGGATATGTGTAACAGTAATGGTTTCATTGGGGAATCGAAAAACAATGCCAAGCGGTGGAGCATGAATTGCGAATCGGACATCACTGCTGGTACTGGATTTTTCAAGGGGAAACAACTTAATGGCACTGAATCACCTGCACCAACCATTGAGGTTTACGTTGCTGGCTCCTTCTCTGGAACACCAATCATCTTAACCAAGACCCTGCAGATTAGTTTCCGGAAGAAGCACAATAGGAAGAGCACTTTGGATGCAATCCCCGAGTACGATGCGACTGAATTGCAGAAAGATGAGTCTCCTCAACTTGATATGGAGGTACATACTGCAAGCTTTTGATATTGAAGTCGATTTTTGTGATGTTCTCTTTACTTCTTTGTCTTAATTGTGCTCATCTGGTGTCTTGGTGCATTGTTTGTATATCATATGCATGTTGTAAGGACTCAATCTAGGATTGGTCTTTGCTTCTATGAGGAATTTCTTTAAAGTTTAGTTCTACGTGCAGTCCTTGTAGTCATTGATCAATGGAGATCTTGAAACTGGTTCTTTTATTAGCACTTGTTTCTTGTTATATAAATCTCATTCTTCTTGTTAAACAAGAATTTGCATATAGAAGCTTATCCTAGATGTGTCTTGGCACATAAGAATGGGCAGGGCACAATTTCCAAGTGATAGGTTTGTACTCGAGTGTCCATTTTATTTTCTGTGACATCCTTGTTAGCCAGAGTCAGAGGTGCAGGGTCTCATCTTAAGACACGTGGTGGACCACATTCTGCAGAGTTTATATCATCTTGGGTTCGTCATAAGCTGTGTCTTGAGTGCAAATTGAGCTACTCAACCTTGTACCAAGTGTTCCGTCAAATATTATCCAGCTGCTCAAAAACATTAGATAAAGTGCAGTTATATGAAATTGGAGGGTCTAAATGTCTTTAATGGTATCATTTTGAGACGGGTTTTCCACATTTTCTTAAGATGTTAATCTTGATTCAATTGCAGGTGGCAGAATATAGAAAATACAAACCAGAAAATGAGGAAGAGTACGGCATGTACTGGAGGACAGAATACATGGATGGTGAAGATGGTGAACTCTCATGGTTCAATGCTGGTGTGAGAGTTGGCGTTGGAATTGGACTTGGCATTTGTCTTGGAGTTGGTATAGGGGTCGGTTTGCTGGTTCGTACATATCAAACAACCACTCGAACTTTCAAGAGGCGACTGGTGTGATCTCTTTAATCTGGACGTCTGCGTCCATGTTTGACATGCAAGATTTTGACTGAGTACTGTTTGTGTAGCTAGCTGACGGTTACATGTTCCTTTTTCTTGGTGTTTTTCTCCCATAAACAAACTCTTTTCCTAGAAGGCTTGACAGATAATCTAGTTCATGTGTAATGGAAAGGGATGACAGTCTTTCATACTGAATGAGTGTATACATGTCTAAAGACTCTGTTTCGTTGTAAATAACGTCTCTTATAAAATCTAGTAAAGCCAAAGCAATATTATACCATCTTCCAGCACTTCAATAACAAACATTTAACAGCGGTTACTAAGAAACAAGTAGTAACAATTATATTTGATTGCTTTTCTGTCTTTAAATGGCAATGTAGCCTCTAAACATTCCCCAGCAATGTAGTAGTCTCTCATCAAGACATATTCTAATACACCTGCCACAGAGAAGGTCTCCACGGAACCTTAATAAAATCTGATAACTCATGTCAGTTCTCAGTTAAACCACCTCACTTATTCTAGTATACTAGGGTTCGGCTCGACGGCTCAACTAGCTGCTGGCGCAAGGCACGCTGGTTCAGGAGCTACCTCGGTTCCAGAATGCCCATTGCTAGCATGTTGTATCTTGTTAGCAAGGCCCCAAAAGGCAGCTGATTTCACATCATCTTGAGTCATTAACTTAGAGAATTCCTCGTGGTCATATTCTAGAATGGCTTTTCCTCCAAACTCAGTAGGAAGATTTTCCTCATCAAAATAATGTTTCATAAGCTCCACGCTGTCTTTCTTCTTCGGGTAAACAAACTTAACTTTGTGGAATGTCTTGTTATCCAAGAAGAACTTGACAATCTGCATGAACAGAAGGGCAAATCAGCAAAGTTACCAGAAGGACATCGAAACTTACTAGGAAAACAGAAATCCCAAATGAATTGCCTAACACCCATTTGCATGATTTCAGGATTGTAATATTAATTTGACGTTCAATTTATTACAAGTGGGAAGCAGCCAGAAAGAGATGCACATGCAGGAAAGTGGGAAGCAACTCCAAAATTTAAACTAGTGAATGCTGCAAGAAAATCATAAGTTCATGGAACCATCTAACTTATTACTTATAGGACGTAGAGGACACAAAATATAAGCACGGTTTCAAATCCATATTAAGTCTGAATCTTATTAGGTAAACTTCATTACTGTTAAACAACACCACATTTATAGGCACTGGGGTTTGTCTTAACATAAGCTGTTTGGAGCCCTGAAAAGCAACCAGGAAGATTAGAACTCAAACCTTCCAAAATGCTTCAAAAATCCGAGGAGGGTTGTAGAGAAACGCCACGGCTAGCCTTTCGGGATAGTGGTTCTGCAAAATATTGATGGTATCGCGTGCTGATTTGACAGGCACGGAAGTATTCAGTGTCCACCCGGTAAAGTCTATCAACCAAGCCATTTGTTCTTGACCCTCTGGAAGGTTAAAGACGGCGTTCTCTATAAGATACACCAAGTGCCGGATATTATTGTCTAATGACATTGTGTTCTGCAACATTTGTAGAAGCATATATTAATCTTCAGCCAAAGTAAAGAAAGCTGAAGGAAGTAGCAATATGAATCGACAACACTCCACTACCTGCATTGCTGGTCTCAATATCAGCACAGTCCTCCCATGACGGTCACGAAAATTTGCTCTATAAACTTTTCCAGTCTCACCTTCAACTGCAACATCAGGCTGACCATATAAAATAGTGAGTAAAAGTAGTAAACATAAACAGAGAGAACTATATATATATATATATATATATAAGAAGGAAGGAAGGAAGAAATGGAATGAATTCTTACCCAGGTGATTTCCTCAGGCTTATAAGTTGACCTCCATTTGAGTGTTTCTTCCAACATTTTCTTGGATTTGTCAACGTTCCCATTCCTTGCATCCAAATATCTCCTGAAGCATGCATCAGTACAGAACTGCAAACTACGTCCAGATAGTGGTCCGATTGCAGACTTTAGCTCGTTGATCTGTAATTTTCAGTTGCAATCCATGTTTATGACGCACGGTTAATTACTTCCAAATTAACTTATCAAATTAATATATATATATGAAACTAGTGATTAATTAATTACCTTCACCTCTGGCTCGGGCTCCAATGGATCATTCTGTTGATGATGAGACTTTCCCCAGAGGCCAAACATGGTCACGAATCGTTTGATATCACAATCTCCTTTAAATTATCACTTCAACTTCAGCTAGGACAACAACATATCAGCTGTACCTTAAACATATATCGCAGTCAAATCATACATACTTGCTAAGATCGGTTCCACCAATCAAATTCAAAAATTTCAGATCGGTTCCACCATCGAAAATTGATACTTAAATGATCGAAGATCAATCACGCAAATTGCGTTGTTGCCTCTATAAACTAATGGAACCTAAACGTGATTCAACCAACCCCAAATTCCAAGAAAGAAAAAATAAATAAATGAACAAGCTATAGACTCTTTGACTCTTGAGCATCAGATATTTCCACACATATATGTGGTGAGGGCCCCCCGGAAAATGGAAGCCTCTGTTTGTATGCTTGTCTACCTCTAATAAATGTATCCTTCCTAGTCAAAAAGTGGGTGTTCTATTTTCCCAGCTCAATTTTCTTGACTTTTATTAAAGTGATCCAGAAGAATTACAACAAACCCAGAAAATATATATATGCATTACAAATTGAAATAATTAAACTAAATTAAGGGAAAAAAAATCCTCCATGCAATTGATTTAAGCATACCTGTAGAAAGTTTATGGCTCCAACCATACGGCACTGGCAGAGAGATCGAAAGTGAGTGATCGAGCAAGAAAGAGAAAGAAAAGGAAGAGTAATTTTGTTGTTCACGAAAATGTTGTGACTGAACACGAGAGTGAGAGAGAGAGAGAGAGAGAGAGAGTTTGGAGTTCCTAGTGTCTGTTTGTTTCGGCAGCTCCAGATATTTTGGCGAGAGAGAAAGAGAGAGTGGACTCACTCTCCACTCTCTGCTATGTCTGTGTGGCGGCAATGCTAGTACCACCGCCTGTTCTCGTTGCAAGCTAACCTCCACGTGTTATGTGAAACAGCTTACCGCAAAGCAGCCAAATGGTTCCTTCAAAAAAAAAAAAAAAAAAACACAGCCAAATGGAAACTGCAAGGTAAGTACGCTTGTCTCTTTTTCACCCACTTGAGATTGCACGTGTGTTGTGTGTCAGAGAAATCACGCTACGTGGCGGATGGCGAGTGGAGGTTCCAACAATCTTTTAGGAACTCTGTTTTGTTATTTTTTAAATTAAATTCTAGCAACTCTATTGGATTCTTTTAAGGGTTCTTGACCCATAAGGACAAAATTTGACAAATATTTACCATCAAGGACAAGGCAAAAACACGGTGCCCTCCCGGTCCATTAATTGACCAATTTACGTTTCTGTATTATACATTTTACAAAAATTACGAAACTGCCACTGACAGATTTTATTGACCTCAATAATTTTTTTTAAGGAATCGATACTTTCCGTGGTAAGAGGGAAATAACAAAGGAGTATCACATTTGTGTATTTTATTAACCTCAATAAAATTTTATTGAGGTCAATAAACTGTTTTATTGAGGTCAATAAACTGTTTTATTGAGGTCAATAAAATTTTATAAGATCATTGAAATTTTGGTTTTTGGGTCTCAATCAGCAAAGAACAAAGGAGCATCACATTTGTCTATTTTATTGACATCAATAAAATTTTATTGACCTCAATAAAATTTTATGGAAGTCAATAAACTGTTTTATTGAGGTCAATAAAATTTTATAAAATTAGTGAAATTTTAGTTTATGGGTCTCAATCAACAAAGAACAAAAGAGCATCTTTGTGTATTTTATTGAGGTCAATAAACCGTTTTATTGAGGTCAGTAAAATTTTATAAGATCATTGAAATTTTGATTTTTGGGTCTCAATCAGCAAAGAACAAAGGAACATCACCTTTGTGTATTTTATTGACCTCAATAAACTGTTTTATTGAGGTCAATAAAATTTTATAAAATCAGTGAAATTTTAGTTTATGGGTCTCAATCAGCAAAGAACAAAGGAACATCACCTTTGTGTATTTTATTGACCTCAATAAAATTTTATTGAGGTCAATAAACTGTTTTATTGAGGTTAATAAAATTTTATAAGATCATTGAAATTTTGGTTTTTGGGTCTCAATCAGCAAAGAACAAAGGAGCATCACCTTGTGTATTTTATTGACCTCAATAAAATTTTATTGAAGTCAATAAACTGTTTTATTGAGGTCAATAAAATTTTATAAGATTAGTGAAATTTTAGTTTATGAGTCTCAATCAACAAAGAACAAAGGAGCATCATCTTTGTGTATTTTATTGACCTAAATAAAATTTTATTGACCTAAATAATTCTTGTGTATTTCCTTGATTTGATCATGTACAGGACCTCAAGTTGCCAAACAAATTTTATTGAGGTCAATAATTCTTGTGTATTTCCTTGATTTGATCATGTACAGAACCTTAAGTTGCCAAACAAATTTTATTGAGGTCAATAAACTTATTGAGATCAATAAAATTTTATTGAGGTCAATAATTCTTGTGTATTTCCTTAATTTGATCATGTACAAGACCTCAAGTTGCCAAACAAATTTTATTGAGGTCAATAAACTTTTATTGAGGTCAATAATTCTTGTGTATCGAGCCAGTTGAACAAATGGTCCCGAGCTTGAATTTTCAACGTCTCGAAGTAATCTCACCAAGATCAACTGGTACTCTGGTAGATCAAATACAAGTAATGAACAAACCCAATCCGATAATGGATCTCGTTTTTCTTTCTTTCTCCTTTGTAGAGCTAATAACAAGAATAACTCAACCTTTCACTGAGTATGATCACAATCTAAAACCAACACAAACCATCCGGCAACAATTAGCCACAAAATCAATATTAGTCGCCATATATTATATTTTGGCAGCACGAAGCTCACCTTGAGCTCTCTTGCTTCTCTCTTCGAGCTTCACAGCTCCTGCTTCTCTATCTCTCAAACACAGTTGCAGCTTTTGCTGCTCCTTCTTTTGCCCAGAACAGAGCTTTGCAGCTCTTCTTCCCTCATAGCCATCTTTTACTTCTGCGTTCACTGGCAGAAAGTGAGCTTGATGAGAGAGATTTCAGAAAGAGAGCCCAGTCTCCATCCTCTCCGATCATCACCATGGCTCAATGCCACCACCATCGAGCTCACCTCTTCCCTCATCTCTTAACGCTTTTGGGTTCATTGAATAAGAGAGAAACTGATCCGAGGAGAGAGAGAGAGCTCAGAGGAGAGAGAAAACGTAGTGGAGTGAGAGAGAACCGGTCTCCTCGAACTACCACCTGAGCCTCACCGCCGGCCTCCCCTGAGCTGAGCCCAGGTCGTGTGCCGACCGGCGACGCTGCGAAGCAGCCTAACGCACCGCCTCCATCTTGTCGGACCTTCTCTGGACACCCAGAGATCTACAATCGTTCGATCTCCGTCATCGGAGCCTCACCGTGGCTCACCGTGACGGACCTGCTCAGACCTCTGTTCCTCTCCCTCGAGATCTCTCTCTCTTCTCGGAGCTTTCTCTCTCACCCTAAACCTCCGGCGACGAGATCGATCCTATTTGAATGGTGGCAATTCTGAAAAAAAACTGTTCAAGGGCAAAAATGTCTGAAATTTTTTTTAACAAATCAGGCCTCTTACATTTTGTCCTTGGTGGGAGTAAAAGAGGCCAAACCCAGATCTGTTGAGAAATATTTAAAATATCTCAAACTTCAAGGGAAATATATAGTGAAAATTAGGACCTATTGGATATTTCCCTTTCTTTTAATTGGGACGAGCAATGTGTTGGTAGTGGGTTCTAGTAGAACCGTAGGATAGAAAAACATATTGAAACAAAAACAGTTATATCAGAAAAACTAAATAAAATAAATTCTTATATATATAAGGAGAGTCTCTAGTGAGGACCTTATAATAAAGACTTTGTGAAAACTTTTAAATAAACGGTTGAATGACTAGTATGTTTAAAAAAAAAAAAAATTAATATGTTCTTAAATATTTCAAATAAATATATATTTTTTAAACATACTAGTCATCCAACCGTTGATTTGAAAGTTCTCATGGAGTCTTTATATATATATATATAATTTTTTTTTATTTTGTTACAAAAAACTCAGTATATTTAAAGCTTGAAAAATTTGAAACTTATAATATTCCAAGATATGATAGAAATAAATAAAAGGGAAAAAATCACCTTTAGTCCCTGAACTTTGACTTATTCGACACTTTCGTCCCTGAAGTTTGAAATATATCACTTTCGTCCCTGAACTTTGAAAAAAACTATCACTTTCGTTCCTGAGGTTAGTTTTCACCGAATAAACCTCCGATTCCGGCCAATTCGAATGACAACACATACTGGGCTTTGAAGCCCTCCTTGAGGCGAGTTCAACGCCACCAACCTCGTCTCAAACCGCCGCCGGACGGCGGAGAATTTTACAATTAAAGTTTCGGCCACCACGAGCTTTCGGGCCAAATTCGAGTCATTTTAGGCCGAATCGAGCTTAGTCCCAGTTATAAAAGTTACTCCTCTCATCCGTGCGAACATTTTGGCATAGGTTTTGCATCATTTTTTTCCGGTCAGGGACGAACGTGATAGTTGATGTCAAAGTTCAGGGACGAAAGTGATATATTTCAAAGTTCAGGGACGAAAGTGTCGAACGAGTTAAAGTTCAGGGACTAAAAGTATTATTTTCCCTAAATAAAATAGGCAAACTACTTTGTCTTTCTAGAATGTGTCACTGAAAATAAATGAGAGCGACTTTGTGACATGATGGTCTTTAAGCTTTACAGTCAGAACGTCTTAAGCACCATTCCCATTTGCTTATAAAGGAAAAGAGGAAAAGTAGAAATGGACATATGACATATCCTTAATCCAATTGTGTGGTGGGTGCATCGCCTAAGAAGTAGCAAGTGCCAAGTCAATTTCTGCCTACTTTAGACTAAAGAGTAAAGACACTCTTTCAGCAAAGAATCAAAACAACACAACAAAAACTCAAAAAGAAAGACTTTAATAATACCTAGTTACCAACAAAAAAAAGTTTGGTACAACAATAATCAAAAGTTTACCAAATAAATTACTAATTTGTAACCAACCCATGTGGTTGAGTTGGCACATATGCAAGGTTCCCAACTTGGCACACAAGGGCACATACTTGAAATATAATTGTGTGAAGTTTGTCCAGCTGGTTTGAGGGGCCCACTGTGAGTGGGTTCGTGGTGCACGACCGAAAGATTAGTCTGGCATTAAAGTTTGGCCCCGCAATACCCCGGTAATGGGTGAGCGGGATGAGCTGTTGGGATACTCGTCGGGGGCTTCGGCCCAAATTGCATGTGTTCTTAGGTGGATGTTGTTCCTGACTGGCCCAAAGTCCCATGGATAAAAATAAAAAAATAAATAAAAAATTACTAATTTGCACATTTAGAAATGAGAAACCTTTGATTTTTATATTTATAGAGGTGACCTTGAATTCTCCTTCCCACATATTCGACGAACTCTGAAACGAGAAAGGTAGCATCTGCATGTCCACAGAGACGAGAATAGGATTCCCTTCCCAACAAAAACCAACAGACCTTGTTGCAAATTAAACTGAGCAAAACGAATATTCTTATTTTTTTTTTAGACGAGCAAAAAGTAAAAAGATTTATGTAAACTAAGCTGTAGTATCATTGTCAGAAAACTAAGCTGTATTCTCATTCTTCATTGTGTTCTACACTCCTCAGAATCAGCTCATCACGCATCTACTTGAACAGAATTCGTGCTGGCATTGAACCGAAATCACTTCTGGAAATTTATCAGGTACAAGTCATTGATATTCAGACTTTGCAGGCATATTCTACGGAGTATGGGAAAAACTTCATAAAATGGTGGTGAAACCAACAATTACTAACACTCCCAACTACAGCACCGTTGGGTAAAGTGACGAGCCACATGAGTGAACCTACAAAGCCAGTATTCCAGACCTTGACACCTTGATCCCAACAAACTCAATTGCAATCTCCCTAAAAATTAACATTGCTGACCAAAACAATTTCAGGAGACATATGAAAAAGACTTCCTTGCTGTGTATCTTCCCCCACAATGTTTGTTCAACACCAAACGCAAGGGTCATTGGCACCAGCACAATAATAGCACACACTTCCACAATATATCAGGATAGCTCCACAGAGAAATGGCAGGGCTGACAAGATGAATGCAGTATAATTTAGTATACAAGAATTGGGAAACCATGATGTGATAAGTAACACATTCATGTAATTGTAACACGTAACATTTAAAGAGAGGAACACAGAGTATTATACAAAGGCCAAAGAAGAGGAGACTGGAGAGGGAAGGTCATGAACAGTTCACCCAAAACTTACTATGACAAAAACAAGAACTTCAATAGACAACAGTAAAGCAGATGATAAACTAGAATGACCAGTGAACATATCCAGAACTAGTCAGTTGCCCAGTATAGATATACAAATCATGCTATCCAATTTCACAAACCATACATCACCAGACCAACAAAAAATAGAATAAATCCAACTATTATTTTACACGCCGACTTCGATTTGTCCAAAAAATGAGATAGCCTCAGATCAGGGCAACAATCCACACATGAGTAGTATGTGGTGAACAATTCACATTTTCTGGTCCATGTAGATGTCTGCATCAGGCCCCAGTTTAATCAAGACTTCACACATCATCAAAACGAAAATGACCAAAGAAATTCTACAATTGTCTCACCTTCCAATTTATAGTATTTCATCACACTCAAGGCAAACCATGAAAAAACAGGTACTGACCAGCAGCACATATCAGAATAGAATCTTCCACATCCACTCATTACTTCCATATTCACCAGCCATTTCTGCTGTGCTTACAGACATTGATGCTTCGAATAGGCTGGAGAGTATAGCTTTTGACAGATACACATGAAACAAACTACAACCCTACCTTCCCAAATAACAACAAAGGAACATATCTCTACTCTCATCACAACTATCTACATATCAACTCCAAATACATCATACATCTCGGTATAAATAATAAGACAATCCCTTGCGCCTCCACATCCTCACAACAAAACCAAACTACCAGCTATAGTAACTACTCATTGGCACAAGCACTGTAGCTCAAATTCTGATCAGTGATTATCATTGATGAAAGAATTGCTAACTAAAATTAGTTGGATCTCAATGCTGATTGTGAGCAAGTGATAGAGATGAGAATGAAAAGGCGCTGGAGTTAATAATAATAATAATAATAGTTTCACCATTACATTTTTATTCCCATTGGTCAGAGATTTACTAGTACACAAGTTTAACAAAGAGAAAACACACGGCCACACATATTGCAGGTAATTTAAATGTTTTCTTTCTGATCTTTCTTTAGCATATCACAATAGACAAGAACTTCTATGCAAGACATTTTTAAGGTAAATAGGTGATACTGGAATGCTAGTTGTCAATGCAAAATCTGTGATGGTCATACCCTTTCCTGTATAATTTCTGCCTTCACACAGGGTTTACTAGTGTAAATGAATCTTAATTGCCAGGTAGAAGAGGAATTTATTTCGTTTGTGCTATGAAGTAACGAAAGGAAATTAATACCTTGTGCGATAAAATGAAATGATTTCTGCAATGCCTTGTGATTCTGTAGCCCATTTGGTACTAGAAAGAAGAAGAAGAGAGAGAGAGAGAGAGAGAGAGAGAGAGAGAGAGCACAGACGAGGGAGGGAGAGCCGGGCCAAAATCATAACCACCCCGTACCATCTCCCTCCCCTAAAACCCAAAAAAGTAAATTTATTAGGGCTTATTGACCTGCCATGCAAGCGCACCTGCCATGGCAAAGGTCTACTACGAACAACAAGAAGATGATTTACAAACCGATCATATCATTTGAGTAGTCATGATTCCTCCGCCGGCGACAATCCAATTAAACGAAAATCAATCCGCAGACAATTAGCGACGGCGAAAGCGCCTGCAAATAAAAATGATGGAACGAAGACTATGAGATTCCGATAAATCATGCACCGCCAAAGTCAAGAAGCTCAAGATCAATTTAGAATACCAAGAAGAATACGAAACTTCAATTTCCAAACGAACATTTTGCATACCTTGATGGATTCATGAGAGAGAGAGAGAGAGAGAGAGAGAGACGATTCTGGATTCTTTCCGGCCTGAAACCAGAGGGACGATGAAGATTGGAAACGAACAGATCCATTACCGAAACTTGGAGCTCAACACGAAACTCTAATCAGGAATTCGAAGGGAGAATTGAACAAAGAAAAATCTGCAAGAAGAGATCTACAAACAAGAACGCAATGAAGTGAGAAATTACAAACAGCCGAAACGGTTAGATATGAGGAAGGGCGGGTTCATGTATTTATATGGGAATCTACACCCAATCCGACGGCTATTATGACAGGCCTAAAATATCGATGGCTCTTATGCGAAGAACGTTCTGGAAATCCTTTCGTGGGCTGGGCCAAGAGATTTTTTGATATTTTTTATTTGTCTATACCTACAGATTAGTTTAAAAATAATGGTACAATATATTTTTTGGTCGAAAAAATTATGGTACTACATTGTTATCAATGGAGCTTCTCTAGTGAGTACCACTTTAATGAGTACCACTTGAGTACCATTCGATTAGACCTACTTTTTAATTACATCTCGACAAATCAACCGTTCAATATTTAGATATTTATGAGTAGATCACTTCTACAAATTTTTAATGAAATCGGAAATCGTTAATTCATCTATAATTGTGATTTACCATTTATGAATATGAATGGTTCAAAATTGACAGATTTGGTTCGTCTATTTATTTGGTCTAGTTCGGTACCTTAATGATTTCAAATTTTGTTGAAAATTTGTAGAAGTGATCTACTCATGAATATCTTAACACTGAACGGTTGATTTGTCGAGATGTAATCGAAAAATAGATATCACAACCATTAATCAAAATGGTACTCATTTAAGTGGTTCTCACTAGAGAATTCCCCTTGTTATTCAATGGCCAAAATATTACTGAGCAAATATGGGAGAGCGACTTTAGTGCTCCAGGTACATCAATACATCATGTTTTGGTGTGTCTTGCACATGACTTATATTTAAACTTAAAATTATAAAATAAGGAATAAGTAATTAACAGGTTAAACCAAAAATATAATATTTGATTAAAAATTATAATTAATATCTCATATTTGTTAACTATGGTTAAAATCAAAATAATAAAAAGAAAAAAATACAACTAAAATTCCCTAATTTTCGTTTTGTTTCTTTTTTTGTTTAATTACTTTTAATCAAATTAATTCCGTTTTATTTTTTTTTAAATAAAGGTTTCTTTGTGTTGATCTTTATGAGGAAGTGATATTTACATTAACTATTAGATCGATCGAGCTTGCTAAATATCATCAGATTATTGGTTATTGCTACCATGCCAAAATTTGGCCAATTATGATAAAGTTTGACCACCCGATCACTAAGCGATGATATTTAGAATTAATGGAAAAACAAGTGATCTAGAAGGCGAAAATAAGTTGGACAATATATATATATATATATATATATATATAAATGTTTCTTTGTGTTGATCCCTATAAAGAAGTGATATCTAGATTAACGATTAGACCGATCAAACCTGATAGATATCATCAGATTATTGGTTATTGTTATCAAGCAAAAATTTGACTAATTATGATAAAGTTTGACCACCCGATCGTTAAGCGATGATATTTAGGGTTTATGAAAAAATAAGTGATCTAGAAGGCGAAATAGGTTGGACAAATTATATAGGGCTAATTTCAGTTTACTACCCTATACTTTACACTCAAAATCAGTTCAGTCCCTATACTTTCAATTTCATCAGTTATACCCTTGTACTCTATTAATTTGATCAATCTCATCAAACCATCAGATTTGGGCTTTTTTTGGAGGGTATTTTCGTCATTTCATATTTATTATTAGTAGATATAATTAAATAATTTATTAATAGTAGAAATAAAATAAAATAATTTATTATTAATGGAAATAAAATAAAATAATTTATTATATTGTAAGTTAGCATTGAAAAAAATATTATTATTATTAGTGGAAATAAAATAAAAAAATTTATTAGTATAAATAAAATAAAAAAATTTCATAAATTGTAAGTTAGCATTATTAAACTTAATGCTAACTTTCAATTTATGAAATTATTTTATTATATCTAATAATAATAAATATTTTATTTTTTTGTATTCTTATTTATTTTAGTAGTAATAATAATAAATATTTTATTAGTACGAGAGTACAAATAAAATATTTATATAGAGTCATATACGATACGACAATGAAATAAAATAAATAATTTATTATTAGTAGAAATAAAATAAAATATTTTATTTCAATTATATATAGAGTTATATACCAGAATAAAATAAAATAAATAATTTATTATTAATAGACAAAAAAATAAAATAATTCCATAAATTGAAAGTTAGCATGAAAAAAATAAAATAATGCTAACTTTCAAGGTATGAAATTATTTTATTTTATTTCTAATAATATAATAAATAGAGTTATTTTGTTTAGGGTTTATGAAGAAAATGACGAAAATGCCCTCATCAGAAATCTCATATTTAACAATTGGATGACATTGATCAAATCTATAGAGTATAAGGGTGTTTTTGATGAAATTGAAAGTACAGGGACTGAATTGATTTTGAGTGTAAAGTATAGGGTAGTAAATTGAATTTAGCCCAATTATATATATAAAGGTTTTTTTGTGTTGATCCCTATGAGGAAGTGATATGTAAATTAACGATTAGATCGTTCGAGCCTGATAAATATCGTCAGATTATCGGTTACTACTACCACGCCAAAATTTGGTCGATTATGATAAAGTTTGACAATCTGATCGTTATGCTATGATATTTCATCTTCTGCATTAATGGAGTTCAGCCTTTTTTTTTTTTTTTTTGAATAAGGGCCGGCGCGGCTGCCCTCAAGCCTTGATTAATGAAACTGTAGAATACAAGAGGGGAGGGGGGGACATGGTGGACATGGTGCCGTTTTTTTTCTTGTTTGAAGTAGTTTAGCTTAACTAAGGTTTAATTTTACAAATTAATTGTAGTTAATTAATTTTTTCTTTTTATATTTTTTCCCCATAATGATGAAATTTTATTAAATACATATATATTTTTTAATGTAATGTATTTAAAAACATATTATTTTTCCCATAATGATGAAATTTTATTAAATACATATTATGAAATTTTTGTAATGTATTTTTTTATGGTATAATAATGAAATTTTTTTAATTTAATAATATGATTACTACTTACTATCCAGGTAACAAGTCTTAGATTTTTAACCTTCAAATTATATCTATGGTTAATATATTGCCATAGAACATGGAGCACCCATACATCGGGTGCATTACAGAATTTCTGGTGGGAGGATCCATAAAATATAAATTGTATAAAATATTGAAGCAATTTGATGATAATTATAAATTAAGAATTGACTAAAAATGTACAAAAATAAAATAACGTAAAGATTGATATATTTAAGATCGGTAAAAGACGAAAAATTAAAAAAAATATCGAAATTGACATTTTAGACCTTGATTGGTACCAAGTTGATGCAGATCACAAGTCGCAACAAAAACAACGTTTTCCATGGTGAAGAAAAATTCGAAGACACTCCACCTAGTCTAAAACGCAAATACCAGGTTCACGAACCCCTTGCCTTGTGTCCTGATCACACACTTTTTTTCTTTTTTATCATGCACTTTATAAGGTTTTATTTATTCATTTGTCAATTTCAGCCCAATAAATCATAAATGTATTATATGCCCAATTAATTACCCATAGTAGTCAATCATACGCCTGCCATTTTTTTTTACTTGCTTCTGAATCATCATGGACCGTATTTTTTTTAACTTGCAGATACTCATTGAAAACCAAGCAAAAAAGTAAAAAGTTGCTCACAAATTAAGAAGCTTGGAAGAGAAGCCCTTGGAAACCTCTGCCGTTGCTTAGATTGGAATATAAGTCAGGCACACGACTGTCACAGAGATAGAGAGAATGAGAGCTAAACGTTCACGTCAATCTTTCTATGATATGATCAAAGAATTTTCAAAAACTATTTACTTTTGTTTTGGAATGGACTTCCCACCTCAACCAACTTTGAAAGAATCCCCCCAACCACAAATGAAGTAACAGAGCATTACCTCCCATCTCTCTATATGCAATAGCCCACACACTATGTACATATTTGTTGCTCAAGCATTGTTGAGAGAATACTGAAACATAGTTGCAGCTGCAAGCACAACATGGCAAAGAGATCAGATTTTGCGCAAAAGCTGCTGGATGATCTTCGGATTCGGAAGGAACGAATGGCTGCACCAGCTCAGAGCTCAAACCGTTCAAACGCAATGGCCATAGGTAAGTATATATCTAACCTCCTGAAACTTATCCCTGGTCATCATGAAATGAAGAAGATATAAGGGTTCAGATGTTCCTCATTATCATATCAATAGCATATATGGATTAAGGCTGCAGTTAAAGCTCCATAGCAAAAATTCATGGAAATTGTGATTCTTATGCATTGAGTGCAAGCAATAGTTAAAGCAGCACGAAGTGTATAAAGATCAAATATAAGAACAAACACAATTTTAAAGAAAAGAATCTATGTGTCCTTTTTATTCAGAAAAAGAGTCTACATGTGGAAGCGCTGTGAAAGTACCTTATAAATTAAGGTCTTATTTTTCAGAGAAGGTAATGGGCCATGGAACAATGTCTTAATAGGCTGCGACTGAAAAGAAATATCATTGCTGTTCTAAAACTATGAAATGTTTGTTGTTATTAGCCACTGCAACAAATTTGACAAGTTTAGGTATCTAAGATATCTATACCTCATTGCATTCCAAACTAACCAGGACCCTCATATTATTTGGTTACCTTTCATACTTGAAATTTCTTCAAGGCCATTGGGGAAATAGGTGTTGGAATCTAAACTGATTATATAGAACGTAGTGGTAGACCATTGTTCCTCCTGTTTTACTTGCAAACCAACAACAAACTAAAGGATAGATAGACAAAAAATTATCTGTTTTCTTTTGATCAAATGAAGTATATATGTTTCAACTTTTGGACCAAATAAGGTGCAAAACAGTACACTTGAACAGAGAGGTTATGCTTTAGTAGCTAGAGGATACATATACTTATAGTCAATTCCTATCTCACTCTATCATGTCTTCATACAGATGCATATGCTTATTCCAAGCAGACTTATAGAGGATCAAGGGAAACAAGAACCCATGGAACAGTAAGTAACCATACCTGAAATTACTGTAATCTGACTATTCATTAAAGCAGAGAGAATGAACTTCATGTAGTCTCCAAATGTTTTTTCCACTCTTGTAGATTAGTTCCAGAACTGGGAACCCCCACAACAGGTCTTCTGGAAGTAGTAGAACACCTAGTCTTCAAGAAGCTTCAAACCAGATGGTTGCTTATGGGAGAGGCGGGAGCCCAGGACAAATAGTAGATCTCTCCATGGCATTGGCTTTTGCACTTGAGAATGGAGCTGGAAAACTCACCAGAACAAGTTCATCAAGCAAAAGTTCAGTGCTGGGATTTCTGAATCAAATTGGAAGGGGATCCATGGACTTCAGCAAAATGGAAAGAAAGGTTGGCGTGAATAGGTACTGGGGTTCAAGTAGTCAGTTCCCTAACCTTTCAAATTTCCATATAGAAGAAATATCAAGAGGGGCACAGAAATTAAACCAGATCCTTAGAGCTTGCTCTAATGGCGTTAACGTTGATAAATTTTCAATAGAAATCGGGAAAGAACTATTTAAAGGAGCCATGGATTTGGAAGAGTCCTTGAGAATGCTTGTAAACCTGCAGGAAGCTTCAGAATATATGACCAGCTCCCAAAGGAAAAATCGGATCACATTGCTAGACGATGATGAAGATGATGAAGAGAACATAGAAGAGCAAAAGCAACTGGATCTACCAAGGTTCTCCTTTGACAAATCAACAAGACAAGCTCGTAAAATCCAAGATGTCGGAAGGACGGGACTCAAGCCTAAGATGGCAGCTCTGACTTACTCCACAGCAGGTAGTAAGCATGAGAAGCAAGGCAGAATGACAGCAACCTCAGTTTCTCACAGGCATTCAGTCAGCTATATCCCTGATGTCAAGAATCCATCAAAATTGTCAGAACAGAAAGAGTCTAAACCAGAAAAGGATAGGATTCCAAATGTAATTGCAAAGCTGATGGGCCTGGATGAGCTTCCCAAAAATGAAAACATGAAGTCCACTACCACTCAGAAAGACAACATGTCCAAGCCAAAGAGAGAACAATGGGCAATAGGGCAGACAATACAGGAAAGCAGTAAGATTGCTGGTGTTAAGACCAAAGATGTTGAGAATCTGCTATCCACAAGTAGACAGAAAGTGATAGAAGGGAATAAGAATCCTATGATGCAGAAAAATACTGCTTTTCTTGTGCAGGTAGTAAACGTCCAGCCCGCCAAAAATGTCAGCCTTGAGATGGTTATTCATGACGGAAAACAACCCTGGAAAGACTTGACAGGAATAAAACCTGTGACAAGATCAGGAAAGACAACAACCATCAAAGCAGATAAGCAGCAAGGTGCCCAATTCAAACAGAACAGTGGAAAGGATAATCACGAAAAAGAAAGAAAGCAGGATTATATAAGGCATGGGGAACAAAAGTTGCAGATAAGAAAACAGAAAGGAACTGAAATGATATCCAAGAGTGCATCCAACAAGGTAGTGAAGCAGCCACATACAAACCAAGCCAGAGTAAATAAGAAAAGCATGACAGAAGCTGTTGATGCAGTGCAATCCAAAGGAGTTACAAATGGCACTTACCACGAGAATATGGTCAGAAGAAAAAGTTCTCCTGAATTTAGTATCCATATGAACGAGTTTTCTCCAAAGGACCCAGATCAAGAAAAGTTAGGCATTCCACCTGTTATGAAGGAGAAAGCTGTTCATCATGTAGCATCCTTACAGAGGCCAAAAATTAAAGGAGTGAATAAAAGTGAAATTCCTCGAAGAATCGATGAAGTAGTGACCAGAAGAAATGGAACGCTGAATAAGTTGACAAGGCCACTAAAACAATCCATGTTACAGGAAGTGACACATAGAACCCATGATAAACTCGGTGACCACAATGCAGCAGAAAAAGGTAGAGCCAGCAGGTTGAAACAAGCAGAGCCACACATCGTTAAATCCAACAAATCAACAGCAAGCACTCGAGCATTACATTTGACACAAAACCTACAGAAAGAAGCTGAGGCTTCTACTTTGTATCAGCCCAATGAAGATGCATTCCGAGGCCTCCGAGAACCACAAACTCTAGCTCCAAATGACAGTGTAAGTCCATCTTGAAAAAATCTGAAAATTTAGAACAAGATTTTGTTCATCAATTCAAAATTGGTAGGAACTCACTCAAGTTTTTTTGAATGTTATGCAGTGTCAAAACCCATTCTCAGTAGTACCTAATGATCAGCAAGACCAAGCACCTATTTTTGGAGCTGATGACAGCATAACAGTACCAACTGCACTTAATGGTAAGTAAAACCTCTGCATTCCATTCAATTTCCCATCGACGTTTCCCTAGTAGGGACAATACAAAGCCTGCAGAATTGTGTATGTTGTAATTCAGAACCCAAATGTACCCATGCTAATTCATCACCAAAACTTGCAACAAAATACATAGTAAAATTAATGCAATTTTTGGTTGCAGGAACCCATGAAGACAGCTTGGACATTTCTTATACAGTGCAATTTGAGCAACAGAAGAAACCTTTCAATTGGAGAAAGCATGAGCCACTTACAGAAAGTGAGAGCCATCTCAAGCAGATAGTGATTCAGAGCCAACTGTTCCTCAACACAGCAGAGGCACTTTTCAAGCTCGAAATCCCTTTCGGAATTCTTCACGCCAGTGGTGGTCATGAGTACAGCACCCAATCGGAATTTGAAGACAGTAAGCTCACATTAGACTGCGGCTATGAAGTAATGAAAAGAAAAGGGAGAAGGCAAGAGCTGGCTGTTCATCCCAATTTTGTGAAGATATCCATAAGCTTCATCGAGGTACAGTCTTTAGATGAGTTGGTTAAGCAGTTGTATAAAGACATTGAGGAGCTGAAATTGTATGGTAAGAATGGAAAACTGGAATGCGGACCTGAAGAATATGTGCCCAGAATGCTTGAAATCGATGTGAATAACAGGGAGCCTGAACTGAATTGTATGTGGGACTTGGGTTGGGATGCGGCCATGTTTGGGTTTCTCGAAGTAGATGAAGTTGTTAGGGATTTGGAGAGGCTTGTGCTCAGCGGACTCATTGACGAGCTTACCAGAGACCTCTTTCGTACATGAGACTTTCCATTACTGTAATTGAGCAGCAGCAATCCATTTGGTGAATTTGGTTTGTAACAGATAAATTATATTGCAATCGTTAATTGCAGTTAGGATTTCAAAATCCTCAATTTACAGTTCATATACATTGAGATTGTAATTGTGCTCTTTTGTTTTGCTAATTGCTCCGAGGATCTTCCCGTATATACATTATGAACTTTTTGAATGTTTAAAATCCAGAGTATTAAGTTATATATTAAAATTTCACTATTTGGAGTCAAAAGCTCTCGTAGCTCAGTTGGTTAGAGCACCCGTTTAGTAAGCGGGAGGTCTTGAGTTCGACTCTCAACGAGAGCAAATGTTTTTTAAACAAATTTTATTTTCTTCCTAGCTTCTCTTGGCTTCTGCAAAACCAACCAACCAATCCATAGTATTTTCGGCACTCTCTGGATAGATCTCATACCTCTGTATGCTTCATCGATTAAATTAACAGATCCAATAAATCAATTAGTCCTAAATAATTAGTAAATTATAGCTAATACAGAACAGACCCAATAATTCAATTAGTCCAAAATAATTAGTAAATTATAGCCATACAGAAGAGAGGCACTAGTGATCAGATACTCACATTAGACATTTTAGTTAGCAACCAAAGTCCCTACTTGATTGGAAAGTTGATGATGGTTGTAATCGATAACAGCAGGAGTTGTTCATTAAAGTATTGCGCTTTAAGCTAACCACTAGTCTATAATATGCGGCTACAGGCCAAACTTCACTATGTACTGGGCAGGCAGGAGCTGGTACTGGTACTGGTAGGTACAAAAGCTTAATTTTGAAATGTTTGAAATCATTATTTTTCTCAATAGGATTAATATTCAAAGGTTACTTCGTCACCAATTATACTCAACTTCCTAAAGTTGGTTTACCTTTGTGCGTTTGTTCCTGAAGTGAACACATAAATATTCTACTATTATATGAGAAGCTCTTTTTCCACAGTGCTTCAATCTTTACTTTCTATGTTGCTCAAAGTTGTTCTTTTAAGCTGGAAATGTGGTCATGTTCTCAAAAGGAGAGGATGTTCCTTAGTATGGAAGTAAAACATGTACTCCATTGTGTGTATTTCAGTTTTTTTTTTTTTTTTTTTAAAAAACATGTACTTCATTGTATATAGTTTGTATTCTTTTTATTTTGTTTGAATTACAAAATTTAAAGAAGGAAAAATGATTTTCCTTATCTACCTTTGGTAAAATGATAACATTTGAATTTATATGTAGATGACACGCTTTTTCCAGTGATGGTGTTATTATACGAGATGACAAGAGGGATTTGTGGTGGCAAAGCCCCTTTCCCCTCTATGGTGCTTCCTATCCCAAGCATATTGAGAATATTGCAATCACATGAAAAATAGTGCTTGAGTTAGGCTTCTCTTCTATTATTGTGGAGTAGGATACATTGAATGTTGTTAGTGATCTTTGTGAGGATGACCTTATTTCTTGATGGCTATCTACATGATGAAGCTAGTTAATAATACTCTTTGATTGTTTCACGATATTATTTGTAATTATGTGTCTAAATTTATAATAATGTGACGCATCAATTAACTAGCTACATATTTGGTGAGATTTAAGATTAAAACTAAAAGGGTGAGAAAACTGACAAATTGATTAGTTTCTTATTTTATTTTTGATGTAAGTAAGTTTTGTCAATAAATTTAACTTTGACGAGAAAAGAAAAAAACATTAAAAATGTTTTATAATGATTTTTGAACTTAACACTCTTTGCCCAAAAAAAAAAAACTTAGTCAGACAAAGTAGTGTTCGTACCTTAGATCCTTCCCACATGGACCAGGAGGCCACGTTGATCATGATAACCGATAGAAGGGGTTCTATAACGGTCGTAATGAAAGGCTATTTGCGTCATTTTGAAAATACGATTTCAAGAACATGTAGGAAGAAAGCTACTTTCTGCATTTTTCTCTCGCAATTAATTCACGAATCATTGTCTCCCAAGTTCTCACCTTTTCAAATTCTGAAGCTCACAGTTAGCACCTTTCTTTTTCCCCGGAAACAAAAAAAAAATTCAATCAAACAGAAGCAAACGCTACGCGTCGTAAATACGCAGAAAACTTACAGAGATTCCAGTTCCACAGTTAGCAGATTAGTAGTGGTGGAACTCAATGTGCAAATTACTTTAGTAAAGTTGAAGCCCACCCCACCGAAAGACGACTTTACGGTTTTGTCCCCAAGTTTGTCTTCTATTTCTTGCGCACTTCACCTTGAGAAGCAGAGCAATCTGAATAGAAAGCAGTCTACAGCCATGGCGATTATGCTTCTTCGTATTGTAGCCTTCTTCATTATGGCTGTTAATCTCTCTTGTAAGTTTGACATTCGATCTTATTATAGTAATTTAATTGATGAAGAAAAGATGTTTCTTTAATGTTCAAGGAAATGCTCTGTTCCTTTAATCTGATCATTGTTTTTAGTTAATGCAGATTGCCAATCGTTTATTGGCGTGAACTACGGCCAAGTCGCCGACAACCTTCCGCCGCCATCAGCCACCGCGAAGCTACTCCAATCCACCTCAATCCAGAAGGTCCGACTGTACGGATCCGACCCGGCCATAATCAAAGCTCTAGCGAACACCGGAATCGGAATCGTCATCGGAGCGGCCAATGGCGACATCCCAGCTCTTGCGTCCGACCCGAATTACGCGAGTAACTGGGTAAACACCAACGTGGTCCCCTTCTACCCGGCAAGCAACATCATTCTGATCACCGTCGGCAACGAGGTCATGACCTCCGGCGATCAGGGCTTGGTTAGTCAACTAGTTCCGGCGATGCAAAATGTCCAAAACGCCCTGAATTCCGCATCTTTGAGAGGGAAAGTTAAGGTCTCCACTGTCCATTCCATGGCGGTTCTCAAGCAATCTGAGCCACCGTCGTCTGGAAGCTTCGATCCTAGTTTCGGCGACATCATGAAGGGGTTGTTGGGGTTCAGTAATGCCACCGGTTCGCCTTTTGCAATCAACCCGTACCCGTATTTTGCGTACCGGAGCGACACCAGACCCGAGACCCTAGCTTTCTGCCTATTCCAACCCAACGAGGGCCGATTCGACCCCAACACAAATATCAAGTACATGAACATGTTCGATGCGCAGGTGAGCCCCATCTTACGAACCCGGTATATTCAGTGGACCCGGTTCAAGACCGTTAAGTTGTTGAAATTTGACAGTGACCAAATTGACCCAATTTTCTCTGTAGGTGGATGCAATAAAATCTGCATTGAACTCCATGGGGTACAAGAATGTGGAAATTGTGGTTGCCGAGACGGGTTGGCCGTACAAAGGAGACGACAATGAGGTGGGTCCAAGTGTTGAGAATGCCAAAGCTTATAACGGTAATTTGATTGCACACCTTCGATCAATGGTTGGGACTCCATTGATGCCAGGGAAGTCGGTGGACACGTACCTCTTCGCCCTCTATGATGAGAACTTGAAGCCTGGACCTGGTTCGGAGAGAGCTTTCGGCCTCTTCAAGCCTGACCTCACCATGACTTATGATGTTGGCCTCTCCAAGACTACTAGCCAGGTAAAAAATCATCATCAATCTTTAATGCATGCATGTACAGTTTGGTGTACATTGTTAATGTTCACTATTTGTTGTTTTTGTAGACCCCCAACACGCCGAGCATGCCTACCACACCCAACACGCCGAACGTGCCTACCACACCCAACATGCCCTCGGCACCCAAAACGCCGGCGATTCCATCTGCTGCGCCGAGGCAAAAGAAGGGGTCAGGGGTGTGGTGTATGCCTAAGGCCGGAGTGTCGGATACTCAGTTGCAGGCTAATATAGATTATGTTTGTGGACATGGTTTTGATTGCAGTCCAATTCAACCAGGTGGCGCTTGTTTTGAACCAAACACGGTAGCATCCCACGCTGCTTATGCCATGAATATCCTCTATCAGATCGCTGGTCACGATGCTCAGAATTGCGATTTCTCACAAACTGCCACACTCTCCTCGAACAATCCTAGTAATAAGTTTTTCTCTGGTCTAATGTCCTTTTTGAGCTGCAGTAGAGTATGCATTTTTGTGCTTATACTCTTTTCTTTGTTATAGGCTATGATAGCTGCAACTACCCAAGTGGGAGTACCTGAACTGAAGATATAGAGAAAAATGGCCTGTATGTTACTGGGAATTAATTAAAAAAATAATTGTCACAATGCTGAAGGAAATGGGGAAGACTGAGGTGAATTATGTAGAAAAAAATCAGGATCCTGAATCCTTCAGGGTGTGTTTTGTGTAACTTGTGATTGGTTTACATGTTTAGCTGAAATTAGAAACCTTTCCTATGCCCCTGATTTGTTTTGTGTAACTTTAATGTATATGATGATTATATATATGCATGGTATATGAGAGAGCTATGGTTTTCCAAGCAATTCTAGTATCATGATTTCTTTAAGGAAGATAAATGCTCGTAATTGTTGCACAGAGTCTCTACAGCCTTTTAGGCGTTATGGTGGTCTGTTTCATATGAATATGGCAATCGTTGTGTGCAATTAACACATTAATGTGCTAGCTAGTAACTGAAAATGAATATACACGGATATGACAGTCGTTTGACAGACTTAGGAATACCAAACGATGGCGTTTGAAGAGAAAGGCAGTATGTCCGAGTGTGATTGGTTAAATTTGATTTTCAGTTAATAGTGGTCCGAGTATTCCTGACAAACTGAAAGGGAAGAGAGACCCAAACACCTAAAAGCAAGAAGAAGCAGAAGAAGAGAAACACAATGTCGACGAGAGAAAGAGAGAGAGAAAGGGAGAGAGATCTTGAACTCCTGATTCGAGAGAGGGAGAGGGATCTAGAGCTCCTCATTCCGGTTTCGAGCCCCGAAAATGCAGCTCCCAAATCCTCCACCTCCTTGCCAGAATCTCCAGTTTCCACCACAACATCAACTCATTCCCATCATACCTCTGGCCGCGAGGTTTCCCCTACCTCTCTCTTTGACCTTGATCACATAATGCAAAACATAATTTAATTAAATAGAGATTTCTTGGTTGAATAATATGATTGATGTGTACGTTATATCACATCTTCTAATGGAAGTTACATGAATTTTATGCTTTACATTGTCAGGCATTCTCAAAAGTCATTCAGAGCTGGGCTTCCAAGAAGTTTATGACAGGATGGTATCTCTTCTGTTTTCTCACTCTAACAATGTCAATTTCCTTTGTGGCTTTTATTACTGGTACATGGGAAGAAGAATTATGAGAAAATGTATATGAGCAAAGCCATTTTTTGTTCATATCTACCTTCACATTCTCTTGACATGAGTACACAGTACATACTGTACTACATAGCACAGAATTTTTCCACATAAGTTTGATGATTTTTCTTTTCGATATTTTTGCAGTGTCATTCTTCTTCCAATAGCCATTACATTCTACGTCACATGGATTTTCATTCGCTTCGTGGATGGTTTCTTCTCCCCAATTTATAATCATCTAGGAATCAATGTTTTTGGTAAGTGGAATTACTTGTTTTGCTTATAGATATCTCTAAAAGCTAGAGTTAAAGTATTTGAGTTTTTAGGTATTCAAGTTCTAATTTATTTGTTTGGGTCAGTTAGACATGAAATAGTATTGCTAAGACTTGAAAGTAAATAATTTTCTGAGCAAAGGCTAAGATTCCAACTGTGATGAATTCAACATTCAGGGTCTTTATTACAATTCAGTCTCAAAACTAGAATGTTAACTTGTTACTTCTCAAATCCATGTTATATGTTTTTTTAGTTTTACGAAACAAAACATGTATGTTGTAACTACTAGCAAGGAATAGGTTGTTGTTTTATGTTATGGCTGAAATAAATTACTCTACCAGCAAGGAAAGCCTCTTATCATTTTTCGATGCGACTGATTTCAATCTGCAGGTCTTGGATTTGCCACCTCTCTCATCTTCATCTTCTTAATCGGTGTCTTCATGCAATCGTGGTTGGGAACTTCAGTTCTTACTGTATGGGAGTGGTTTATTAAGAAAATGCCTCTTGTAAGCTATATCTATACTGCCTCGAAGCAAATTAGTACAGCAATATCACCAGGTATATGTAAACTATCATATATAGTTGCGTTGTCTGAGCTTCTAAATTCTGAAACTTAGTCCCATTTGACATTACTTTTGCAGACCAGAGCTCTAAGGCGTTCAAGGAAGTGGCTATCATAAGGCATCCGAGAATCGGTGAATATGTATTAGGATTTATTACTAATACAGTTATTCTTGATCGAAGGAGTGTAGGGGAAGAACTCTGCTGCGTTTATGTGCCTACCAACCACCTTTATCTTGGAGACATTATTCTGATCAGTCCCAAGGATATTCTGAGGCCCAATCTGTCGGTTCGAGAGGGAATTGGTATGACAGATTTTTTTTCTTCTTTTTTGGTAACTAAAAATTGGATGGTTGAAGATGAAAATTTGTATGAGCTTTTTGGTTTTCATGTGCTGCAGAAATTGTCATTTCCGGAGGTATGTCAATACCCCAAATGTTAACTACCATGGAACCACCAATCGTTCCACCAGAAAGAGTTGCCAACTTTGAAGTGCCGAAAGCATGAGGATGTTAATTTATACAATGGTGAGTGTTTTGGTTCTTTTTCCTTGGATTGTTTTTGTCCTTCATGTTGATGTAATGCAATCAATACTTGATTAATTTTTCGTATTAATTGCAACAGCAGTTGTCAAACTCGAACAAAGTTTTGCAGACGAAGGTTAGGGGCTCCAAAGCGCGCAGCTGGATCAGTACTGTAATGAAGAGATCGAAGAAACAAGAGCAGATCATCCGAAGAGAAGCCCCATTAACCAACTATACACACACAGCCACAACTGGTAGTGCCTTCCATGCTGTTTGTTTACACGAGAAATTACCTCTAAATTTTCATACTTTTTGATTCCAAATTGTAAATGCATGTTTCCTTTCAAGTTTTATCTTATCCTTTGTGTACCATTGTGGTAGTTTTCGTTTATTTACATCAGGACTGCACTCTCAAATAACATTGTTCGATCTATAGGAATGAAAGAAGCTAGTATGTCGGAATGATTAAATCAAAGAAAAATTTGATTTAGATTTTATTCAATTCTCGATCAAACAGAAGTACCAAAAAAATACCATCTAAACACAAATGAACTAGCAATCCCTAAATGGTTATGCTTTTTTTAAAGCTCAAATTTCAAACCCCAAAAACGAAAGTATCCCATTTACACCATCAACTTTGTTCTCACTTGCCACTAAATTCATTGAAGCCTACATCACTTGGCGGTAGGGATTTGGTGGTCAAAACAGGAACTCGAATTCAGCAGCCTCAAATTTTTGCATGAAACCGCAGAAGGAAGATTGTTGATGTTGATATTACATATACCTCGCATGCCACCAAGCACAATCAACACACTCCTAGCGGGCCCACATGACGTGTGGGACCCGGGCCATGACATCCGGCACCTAGCCCGACACCCGAGCTACCTCACCATGGTGGAAGCCGACCAAGACCTCGCCGGGAGGCGCCCCTCCCATGCTCGCCAAAAGGCTTCGTGACAAGAAAATGGGACTTCCGTCCCACATCGAAGAATTGTATTATGAGAGGAGCTTCCTTTTCTATAAAAAGAACACTCTCC
Organism: Rubus parviflorus; assembly: GCA_029955375.1. Taxonomy (NCBI): domain Eukaryota; kingdom Viridiplantae; phylum Streptophyta; class Magnoliopsida; order Rosales; family Rosaceae; genus Rubus; species Rubus parviflorus. The sequence goes on along the minus strand of JARGGL010000001.1, from coordinate 738,373 downwards.
CTCTTAGTCATGGATCCCTTATCTGATCCATGAGTTAGTTATCCCATTACATGGGCTTGTACTTCTCTCTCAGACATAGTGGACATTACCAAGTGGACGTAGCCTCTCCCCACGGGAGAGGTGAACCACTATACTTCTTGTGTCAACCTTGCATGCATAACACTTAGTCTCTCACACTAAACACTCGTACTAATGTTTGGACCAACCATCCTTACATCAACAGTTGAAATTCAACATGGCCGCTGAACATGTTTGAGAAAACCCTCTAGACATCTCAGGATATGATGTTAAATTCAGATAGCTAGTAGGACTTGCCACTGCCACTGGTTTATGAATAAAACTTGCAGCAGTTGATTCACAACCTTTTAGGGGCTGCAGAGTAGGGGGATTTCGCCACCGGGGCAAAGGAGGACCGGTAACAAAAAGTGTCTGAAGCAATGGACCGGCTTCCATCATGGCCTGCAACAACTTTCCTTTCTGAGGCAGACTCTTGCCTTTCGCAACATAATCAATTCTAGCATCCAAACCAAACGAGACCACTACACCAGTGGGAATGCTCTTAGTCCCGTTAAGTTCTTCTGTCAAAGGCTGCTTCGAAAAACCCATGTGGCTAGAATCGGCCATGTTGACATTTGAGAAGTCTGGTGAAAAAAGTGCATCAAATAAGGAATCAACAAGAGAAGTGTTATGTGATTGGCTATTAATGCATGTTTCAAAAAGGCTGTTGGACTCAGATATAGGTGAGTTTGCTTTTGGGGGTATGAAAATGGAGCTCTCAGGCTGGACAACATGAGGAAACTGATCAATTGGAGTAGAAGGGTTCATCTTGTTAAAGATTTTCTGCAACTCATTTCTGGCTTCATCTCTTTCTCTGTTGCAGAAAATGAGTTGGTATGGTATTAAGTTGAGGTGTTGAACGATTGTTCGAGAAGGAAAGCATTTAATTAATAAAATAGGTAAAAGCCAACATATTAAAAAATAATATCCTAACAAGATATTGGTCGGGAAAGATAGCTTCCTTATTCTTTTATTTGTTATTAACTTTTATTTATTAAAAAATTAATAAAGTGACCGATGAAACCCCATTTTGATCTATCAAAGTTAATATTTAAATTATTATTCATGCACATTGGGCAGAAGAAATCATTTTGTGTAAAATGCCCAAAATTTCTCGAAAAATTGTTGTCATAGCACACCATTTTTTGAAAAATTAATTAGGCAAATTGATAATTTCATACTCTAAAAATATGGTTTCCTAGAGTAATAAGTTGGTATTAAATTGAAGTATTGAACGGTTATTCGGGAAGGAAAGCATTTAATTAATAAAATAGGCAAAAACTAACATATTATTAAAAAAATAGGGAAGACCAGTTTTCCTGACAAAAGATTCGTCGGGAAAGGTAACTTCCTTATTTTGTTTTAAGTTGCTCACAATGACGTCCTGACGAAAGATTCGAGCTTCCTTATTTTGTTTTAAGTTGCTCATAATGACGTCCTGTAGTTTATTTCCAAATAAGTACTTTCGATTACAATTATCTAATAATCCGTTGTCGTCCAGCGGTTAGGATATCTGGCTTTCACCCAGGAGACCCGGGTTCGATTCCCGGCAACGGAATTTTTATTAATTTTCAATTTTTTTTCTTCGCCACGTGTCCTGTCCAAATACATTCTGAAAAGCAAGCAATATACACGCACACTGTTTCCACGTGACGACAGATTGGGCCGAGTGACACTTGGAGGTCGAAGCTTCTCTCGAATCTCTCTCCGATTCTCTCTTCACTTCCAATACCACCTCTCCCGAGTCATCCCATCTACAAATCCATCTTCTTCTTCTCCAAGAACTCTCACATTCTCAAGTCTCAGGTATACGCACCCTCTTCCTTTTTCTCATAGATTATTATTTTTTAATTAATTTTATTGTTCTCTCTCGGTTCCTTTCGTTTCTTTCACGCCTATATTCATTGAAATTTTGGTCAAATGTTGAGTGCGACGTGCTGTTACCATCTTTGGTGATACGCAGTCAGTGAAAACTATTATCGATGTTTGGGACTTAATTGTATGGTAAAGTTCATGAGAAACGGTAGGGAAAGGTAGATACACTGATATATAATTTTAGATGATTCGAGTTTTTCATCGGAATAATCTCTTTTGGAGCTCAATGGAGCTCAGCTGCTCGCTTCGGCTCTTATATATTATTCTCCGAGTATAGTTAATATATTTAGATAATTACGTATTTACAAAAGACCGTTTCAATTCATATACAAGACTGGACATTGATTCAGCAAATCATCATGGCTGTACCATTTCCGGGTTTGAGCTTGCTAGAGAATGAAAGAGAGTTCTAAAACAATAGACTCTATTCCGGTTTCGTAGTTATCCTAATTTGTATGAATTTTTCTCTGCTCCAAGCAATTCATGAGAATAGTTTGCTAATAGGTTAATACTTTATAAAAAGTTCAGTGTATGATGAGCAATAACACATTTCAACGCAGGGAATTTGGTTTTGAAGTGTTTCGGCATAGTATCAAATGGCTTCATCTGCTTTGATCTCTGATACTAAGCCTTGGAAGGATTTGAAGGTAATTGATGCAGTACCTTTTTGCATGGTGTAGTATGAAAGTAGTCTAGTATGTGTACTAAATGGGAGATAATTTCATTGTGCAGGCCCATGTGGAGGAGATAAACAATACCCATTTGCGTGATTTGATGAATGATGTTAAGCGGTGCCAGTCAATGATGGCGTATGGTTCTCTGTTGGAACTCTTTTAAGGCTGTAATCTGTTTTCTGTCGTCCTTTCTTTGCGTGAAACATGAACCATATGACATGAATATTGCACTATACCATATCACCTTTTATATAATTGACTTGAGAATGTTTATATTCTAATAGTGAGTTTGATGGGATGCTGTTGGACTACTCACGGCAACGTGCGACCCTTGAAACCATGGAGAAACTGTTCAAATTGGCAGAGGTTGGTACATATGTAACTTGTCCTTCTTGTGGGGAGATATTGGTTGAAGATTTTGTTTTCTAATCAACGTTGACTTTGTTACAATGCAGGCTGCAGGCCTTAAAGAAAAGATTAACCGAATGTTTTCTGGAGAGCATGTATGTTCAAATTCGTGTTCCTTTTTCTACCATGGTCAAGTATTATGTAGAAAAATATGGAGTGAAATATTGTACAGTTACTACTAATTTGGGTAGTTTTATGTAAAAGTGAGAAATATTTTTGTGAAGACAACAATACCTTTTGAATTTTTGCTTAAACTTCTGTGCACTGAAACGTCAAGTTTAGATGTGTCTTCTAAAACAAATTAGGGTGCCCAAATTGCTGACCTGTACTCTATCTGAAATCACAGAAAGTTACATTTGATATCATATAGGATTTATGTTAGAGATGATCTGCTTATTCTGAAACCATTTCCATCTGATTCTTTTGTTATCTTTTTGCCCGGTGTTGCCTTAAGATAAACAGCACAGAAAATAGAGCAGTGCTTCATGTTGCTCTTCGGGCCTCAAGGGATGCAGTTATACAGAGTGATGGGAAAAATGTAGTCCCAGATGTTTGGGAAGTTCTGGACAAGATCCAGAAGTTCTCTGAAACAATTCGCAGTGGATCTTGGGTATGTTCTGCAATTTTTTATTTCTCGTTTTGGATATATGTTGCTTCAATTCTGGAGTAATCGGCGTTGCTGTTAGGTTGGAGCAACAGGAAAAGCACTGAAGGATATTGTTGCTGTTGGTATTGGTGGCAGTTTCTTAGGCCCTCTATTTGTGCATACCGCTCTTCAAACAGGTCTAGATATATGCATGCCATTTATTGATCTCCAGCTCTGTTATGTCTTATTTTCTTTGCATTGTTGGCTTACCTCTGAAAATGATAAAGCTTGCTTTGGAACAAAATTTAGCCAGTGTTCATTGGTTTACTGATGACATCCTACAGATCCAGAGGCTATGGAAGCAGCAAGGGGACGGCAGCTGCATTTGTAAGTATTTATGCATCGCTTTTAAATTTAGAATTTTTCTTTTCCCAATATCAATGAATTAAAAAAATAATAAGATGCAAATAGTAAGAATCTATTATTAGGCTTTTAAAGTGATTCCCCTACTGTTGTCATAGATCGCAGGTTACATTTCTTTTAGCTCTTTTGTCAGGGTCTCTACCTGATTGGTACAATGAGATTGTCTGTGTTTTTATTTGAGTGGTATAGTTCCTGAAGGAGGGATGCATGCGTCTACTGAATACATTAATACAAGTAGTGAAGCATTGTGTATTTGATATTGCATGTAGGATTTTAAGAGATGGAGTTTTATAGTTTATTTTTTTTTTGTGGGGGGTGGGGTGGGGGGGTGGAACACAAATTGTAGGGCGGCAGCTTGTTAGGATCATGAGCTATGTCAGATGTGTACTGTGTGTAAATATTTGGTTGCATGTGGTTTTGCCACAAATTTTCTCACCGGTTCTGTTAGGTCTTTTTATCAGAAGATCTATGATTCTGGTTTGGTCTAGGGGAATTCTGAATGGTTGAGCCACTTTATGAACATTACTTGTTATTTCATCACAGAAAAGTTGACTACTGTAGGAGTATGATAATTTATTTTTCGTAAATCAATAATTTATTTTCTTCTGGATGCAGTCTTGCAAATGTTGATCCTATTGATGTTGCTCGAAATATTGCTGGGTTAAATCCAGAAACTACCCTTGGTAGGTACACATAAGCTTATTTAGGTCACTCAGTATTGGCTTTTGTGGCGAAGTAGTGATTTATGTGGGTTTCTTACTGTTCATATTTCTGTTGAAATTGGCAGTTGTGGTAGTTTCGAAGACCTTTACAACAGCTGAAACTATGTTGAATGCTCGTACCCTTAGGGAATGGATTTCATCTTCTCTTGGGTTAGTGCACTACTACCATTAGTTCTTCAAGTATAAGGGTCTAATATTTGTTTCAGATTCAGGTTTGGTTTAATATGTGATGATTACATATGCACTTAGTTGATAATTGTTGGGTTTATTTAAATCAAAGTTGAATGAGCTTTGGACTGGGTGGAATTCTTCATATTAAAAATAGTATAGTATTGCTATCTTCGAATGATTAAAAACTAGAAAAGAAAATTTCATAACTATTGACTTGACTTGTAGTATTCAAGATATAGGACTTTAATACGTCTTTAGTAGTTAATCAATGATTTTTTAATTAAATTTTTTTTTTGTGCCTTCATTTTCAGCCCTGCTGCAGTGGCAAAGCATATGGTAGCAGTTAGCACTAATCTTACGGTATAACTTTTTGTCATTCTGCTCTTGTATCAAGTTGATTAAGCATCTGGAAGGATCTTTACTCTTTTTCATTATTCATGGATCATTCTAAATTTCTATGTTTTTTTTTCTTTTCATTTTTGTTGTTGGTGACATTGGGGGGGGGGAGGGGGAATGTGGGTTGGAGTTAAACAGATCTTGGTTTGCATATTTAGGTTGGCAACATCTTCATGTATTCTTATATTCCTCATTAGTTTTACATAATTGAATCTTTGTTCCTTCTTCTGTGATGAATTATCAGAACTTTCCATACCACCCTGATTAATAACATGCATATGTAGTTTAGGAGGCTATACACATGGAGTTGAGTTATTATTTTTTAAAATTTTTATGCAAACTTCGTAGACATTGGAGTGTGGTCTATTCCATCCTCATATATTACTTTATACGTTTCTGTTTCAGCTTGTAGAGAAGTTTGGGATTGACCCAAAAAATGCTTTCGCATTTTGGGACTGGGTTGGTGGTCGTTATAGTGGTAAGATATTTTCCTTGTGTGGATATTTGTAGTAACTTGATGTTAAATTCATATTTTTAATTTGCTAATTGCAGTTTGCAGTGCTGTTGGAGTGTTGCCCTTGTCTCTTCAATATGGGTTCTCAGTTGTGGAGAAGTATGTCATTCATGATTATTTCAACTATATTTGAGTCGCTGCTGAAGTTTGTGATTTGATTTCTTACACTCCATTAGGCATTATGATTAGGTGTTAACTCTTTATTATGATCCGTCTAAATAAACTTTGACAATATCGACTTGTGGCACACCAATGATATTTAACTCGCTGTTGTTACTCCGAAAACGCATGGATCAGTTCTCTATTTTTTTATTTTTTTCAAAGGAAAAAGCTCCTCATGATCGTTGCACACTAACTAGGATGTTTTATATCTTACTTTAAGATTCTTAAAGGGCGCTTCAAGCATTGATCAACACTTCTACTCATCACCATTGGAGAAAAATATACCTGTAAGTGCCTGAAATTGTTTTAACATTGTTAATGTTTAGTGATTGTCGTGCATTTCATACTGGAAATGGCAAGGACGATAGAGTAGTGGCAACTACCGTAACACCGTCAGTTACAGAAATATCTTTGTAGGGAACGTATTAATTACTGATCAGAAGTTCACTTAATATTTCTTATAAAAAAGAATTCACTTAATCCAGTCTTTTTTCTTTGTTCCTTTTAGTGTATTTCTCTCATTAACTCTCACGTGGACCACCTTTACAATTCAAATTTGGGGTAGATTGTCATGGTGACCTTTTAGATAGGTATACTGCATGTAAAGCTTGATGAGTTTGTCGAAATATATAACATTTCATCTCTGATGCAGATTCTTTTAGGTCTGTTGAGTGTTTGGAATGTTTCATTTCTTGGATACCCTGCAAGAGTGAGTATTATTTTATCCTTTCCAGATTTAATACTAGTAAGCATCAATGAATTTTGTCTTCTTACTTATTGCTGTTTTTCCTTAGGCTATCTTGCCTTACTCCCAAGCACTGGAGAAGCTTGCTCCGCACATTCAACAGGCAGGTTTACATTAGCACTCTTCCTGCATTTTCATATTAACTTCTCTTATGTCTTCCAATTTTCACTTCAATTTAGGTTAGCATGGAAAGTAATGGCAAGGGTGTATCCATTGATGGTGTTAAACTTCCCTTTGAGGCTGGTGAAATTGATTTTGGTGAACCCGGAACAAATGGTCAGCACAGCTTTTACCAACTAATTCACCAGGTGATCCAGATATTACGTCATAATGTGAAAGTGATTGTATATTTTAAACTATAAGAAATGGTTCTGCATGCAAATGAACAATGAATCTTCAGTTTTATGGTCGTATGTGAAGGAATACTGAACACATATCTAAACTTCAGATGGCTATTATAGTACTTGATTTATGTTGTGCTCTAGCGTTAATATTAATACCTTTTGGTCCTGAACATTCAGGGTCGCGTTATTCCTTGTGATTTTATTGGTATTGTGAAGAGTCAGCAACCTGTTTACCTGAAAGGTACCTAGTTCAACAGTCTTCAGAACAGATTCTAGAATTCAGTTGCTTACTCAAAATTTATTTTCTGATCATTTTTTATTTATGTAGTATATAAGTCACACTTTTGCTGCAGGTGAAGTGGTGAGTAACCATGATGAGCTCATGTCTAACTTTTTTGCACAGCCAGATGCCCTTGCATATGGGAAGGTACTCTTGATGCCAACTCCCTTGTGGATATTTTTGTTACACTTATTCCTTTCTTACATAAAGTACACTGTACAATTGAAAACTGATTTTTCATTTGATCCAAACACCACCCAGTAGACTCTAAACCTTAATCTGTTACAGTGGTAAATACGTGTACCCTTTGGTTCCTTTCTGTTTAGAAAATTGAGTTTTATTTTCACCAAGGTTTTAGTAAGCAGTGATACCAAGATAAGCAAGGCAATTTGGCCATTTGCAGTCTCTAATTGGAGAAGACGTATTACTATGTTTGATTGTTTATGAAAACAATGTATCTACAATGAAGATGTCTAACCAAAAGTCAATTTTTTTGTAGACCCCAGAACAGCTGCTCAAGGAGAATGTTGCACAGCATCTTATCCCTCATAAGGTGAGTTTGTTTCTGCTTCAGTTATTGGCTTACAGGTGAATGAGTCATGCTAATTATGAGACATCTGCCACAGACCTTTTTGGGAAACCGGCCTTCTCTCAGCCTTCTGCTTCCATCACTGAATGCTTACAATATTGGACAGGTTTGGTGTTTGTTCTCCATGTTCTACCATTTGTTATGCCTAAATCTATGAAGTGTCAGTTTTGGATGTCATTTTTACTTATGGTATATGCTTTCAAAGTTTGAGATGGTGCAATTAGATTTGCTTCAAAATCCAACTTTAAAATAGCTGCAAATACTAAGTTGCTTGGTGAATTGACATTTTCTACATGTTTGCCAACTCTAAATTAGAACATAACATTCTGGGCCTGCATTGTTTAGTCTGCAGTACTTTCCATTGGAAGTTTTCCTGGCTATGTGCCAGTTAAGTTGACCTCAGTTTTGTTGATGTTGTAAACTATGCAACAAGAAATACCAATTGTTGGAACAATCCGAGGATCTTTCTCACCTATAGCATCTATCTATGATCTTCAGATTAAGAATAAAAACTACTTGTATGTGAGCTCATTTGAGATGAAGTATATGATCAAAAGCAAGCTAATATATCGATCATACCAATGACAGTTCAGTAGATTTACTTTGTGTCCTGTTCCTGTGTATTGTGGTCGAGTCTGTGTGGGTAGCATGTCAGGCATCTCATCCCTATCTTCTTCCATACAATTTCATGGGCTTTTGTGCAGACAACTTATGCATGATGCCCATAGGTGTACATTAGAGGTTTCTTGCCTGATTGTCATTATGAACTACGCTTGTATTCTAATATCAATTTCTTGCCTCTATCCAGTTGTTGGCAATCTATGAACACAGAATTGCAGTGGAAGGTTTCGTATGGGGCATCAATTCTTTTGACCAGTGGGGAGTAGAATTGGGGAAGGTACAAGAATATTATCATGTTGATCTCCTTCTCCAATTTAAACTTGAATCACTTTTTTGCCCCCTTCATATTGTTTACCTTATGCATTTTGTGTTTGTGAAACCAGTCATTGGCTACTCAAGTCAGAAAGCAACTCCATGCATCTCGAACAGAAGGAAAACCTGTTGAGGGCTTTAATTTCAGTACTAAGACACTGTTAACTAAGTACCTGGAGGTATGCAAATGTTCTTTTTATCTTAGTCATCTGGAAAAGGTGAACGTGTCTTAAAGATTAGCTCTAAGTTTCTCAAATTGTTTACTGTTACAGAGTTTGAGGAAAGATTCTTCCACTAACTAGCGTGACCCTAAAATTACTTTTTACCTGCAGGCAAGTTCAGATATCCCTTCTGAGCTACCCACACTTCTGCCCCGGATATAATTGCCTATGCCTCTGGTGGCAATGTTTTCCCCAAGTGTTTGGCAGAACAAATAATTTTAACATCTTCCCAACTCTGCGTAAAATGATTGTACCTCCTTGAGTCTACATTTCTTCTGATGTTAACTCGTCATTTTTGAGCTAATATTGTAGTTGAATTGATACTGCTCTGGGTCAGAAGAAATGCTGCCCAAACAAGTGAAACAACTACACAATATGTCATAATTGAAACGTGTGCTTTACACACCAAATTGGTTTTTGCCCTATGATAAAACTCAGTATTTTTCTTTCAAAATGCTGGTTAATCATTGTACTTTCTCAAGGGAACATGGGGTAATTCAATCTCAGGTGCAAATGGATGGTGAATGAGTTGGTTAATTCTGTATCTTCGAATTGCTCATCTATTAGATTTCTCATTCCGAAAACCTGGATAAATAGATAAAGGCTATGGAATCCAAATTACCAGTTAATCATCTACCATTGATGAAAATATTTGCATTACAAGAGCATACCAGTCACCCACCTGGGACTGAAAATTAGTACTACCCCAACTAGTTTGTTCCCCAGATGTCCAAAAAAAAACTAGTTTGATCCCCGATCCGGAAAACACAAACAAAGGCTTAGATGCCTGTAGACCCAAACCCTCCTTCACCTCTGACAGTGGGGTCCAAATCCTCAACCTCCGTAACATGAGGGGTGATGATCTTCTCGATTATCAGCTGCGCAATCCTATCCCCCACCTTGACTTGGAAATCAGCATCCGCATGGTTGAACAGTAACACCCCAACTGGGCCCCTGTAATCAGCATCTATCACTCCAGCTCCAACATCGATCGAGTGCTTCAAGGCCAGCCCTGATCGCGGCGCTACATGTCCAATAGTACAAACCCACTTCATTGACAAACTTTTGAACTATATTGGTTGGAATTTGACAGGAAATTGGGGATTAGGGTTAGGGTTTTACCAATTCGGGCATAGGTTCCTTCAGGGACAGCAATGCTAAGATCGGTTGGGACCAAGGCCTTTCCTCTGGCTGGTATCGTCGTCTCCGTTGCGCTACACAAAAAGATTAAACCCCCATATGAGATTACAATGATTTTTTTTTTTTGCCTACAAGTCAACAATGAGGGAAATGGGAAGCCTGGGTTTACCTTGAGAGGTCATAACCAGCAGAGAGAGGGGAACCTCGCGAGGGCAAAACGGCCTTTTCAGAGAGCTTCTTCACCCTGAAAAAACCAACGGCGGTGTTTTCAGAAACGTCGCCGTTGTGGTGGAGCTTGGCGATCTTAGAGGCTGGTTCCTTGACTTCGTGGCTTCCGTTTGACAAGTCTTGCTGGGCCATTCTGAGAACTCGGGTGAGAGAACCACGGCAGTGATATGGGTGTTTGGAATGAACGGATTTTGGGGTCAAGTAGGGAGATTGGGGTCGTTTAAATAGACAAGGAGACGCGAGTGACGATGTTATGGGGATTGTGGCGCCAAATATTCCCGCCATGGCGCCGAGATTTCCCGCCATTTTTTTTGTGTACTTATGAATCATGCTCTTGCTATATTAATGGCGTCACCCACTCCTGATGATTTCTGAATTTTGGGGCTTTTGAGCTGAGATTTTAATTGGGCCCATGTAGGTGACGGAGTTGCTTATCTTGAATGCTGGAGGCCCGCCCATATTCCTAGTGGGCGAGAAATTTCAGCCCAATGTGGGTCGGACCGAAAACCTAAGTGGTTTAACTCCAAACTTGGAGGATGATAATAACATTGTAACCATAATAGTAATTAAATATACAGTTTATAAGTATCAGAACATGAAACGAATAAGCACTTTTTTTTTTGTAGGAAGAGAAGGCTCCAAAGTTCGAGAAATATGAAAAGGGTGAGACTCAAACTTTGATATATGCTGAGCAGACCACTTCCTGAATCCAACTAAACTGCACTCTAGTGCACATGAATAAGAATTTATTTTTAGATTGCACAACTATGCAAAATTAAACGTCCAAGAGCCAATGATTAATCTTTGCACTTAAATGTCAAATCCCATTGAAAATATGGTAAGAATACTAACGAAACAAATAAAAATCAACAATTTGAATATTCTGTTGTTCTCGTAAACTTTTCAAAATATAGTTATAAGTCGCATAATGAATATCTGTTTGATTTTTTTTGCTATTTTATGTCTACGATTTTAACATAGTATGAAAATTGAATGATTTTATTCTCATTTCATACGATAACATATAAATAGTACAGTTATTATGAACATTAGTAAATATGCTCATGGAAAGAATTCCAATAACATCTTTAATTTTTATTCCAAATACGTGTAACTAACATTTCATAAACAATAAAACATGTATTCCCAATTATGTACTTTTTATATTCAATGAATCCAAAGAACCATATCTAGTAAACTTTTCAAATTTCTCATAATTCCATAGTAATTAGTTGAGATTCAATACAAAAAATACATTTTTTTCTGGTCAACAATACAAAAAAACATTAATGCTATTCATGAGGATCTATCGAAATATACAAATGGTGTTTCACTAATTTTTGTGAAAAATTATATTCACACCAGAGATATACTCAAGTCGCATGACATATATACTCGAAAAATTGTTGTAGTTCTCCTGATCTCCTCTTATTTGATGATAAGAACAAAAATTGCTGCTGAATATATGATCATTCCCAACAAAAAAAATATATATATGCTCAGAATTGTGATTTTATGGAAGGATAAATGAGTATATGAAAGAGTGAGCATTTTTTGATATTTAAAAATCTATCCAAACTTCTCCTCCAAATATCTGTGGAGCGGGTTATTTTGGTAAATATATCGTAGTCGCGTGGATGAGTCACCCTAGTAAGAAACAGTAAAGTAGGGCGAACGGTGAGACAAGGAACTGATATGCTGCTAACGTGCGCATGGTGAGTTAAACGTATTAACCTACCCTCTCTCGTTTATCTTTTCTTTTTCTGCCCTTAAACTTATTCCCACCCTTCTCTTCTGTCTGTCTTACCTCACTGAAGCGCAAAAAGGGTTTCTTTGGCTCGCTCGCTCTCTGCAACTTAATCGATCATCCATGGCCGACCTCACCAACTCCGATTCCCGCCACCACCTCTCCGTCACCACTCCCGCCCAGATCTCCAAAGGTATTTCGTCTTCCATTGCTTTCAATCTCCTCCATCTTCGATTTTTCACACATCGCCTCTATTCATCTGATTTTCCTCCAAAACCTCACCTTTCCACCGAGGGTTTTGCTCAGCCTGCACATTTATCGCCTTCAGAACCAATTTCTCGGCGTAGTTGTTGTATATAGCTGAGTATAGGGTTTTGATAATTTTTTTCGTTTTTAGGGTTTATATCTATCTTATTAAATGTGATTACTTTGCTTAGGTTTTCTTCAATACAAATATACATTTTTCCGTTATTGATTGGAAATTAATATTACTAGAATCAGTCGAAGGGTTTTAGTAGTGCATTCGGTTTTCTAAAATTTCTGAAATTTATAACTCACTGTCTATCAGTGGAATGTGATAGTGATTGTTAGCCTGTGCATCTGTTTGTATTTTCCATTTTTTTGTCCATTAAACCTCTCTCTTAGTTTTCCGCTGAATTTTGTGGTGTACTTGAGCCACAGGCCTTGCTTAATTATTTTACATGCTGCAAAATATGTTTTTATTTAACAAATTTTGTGCTTTGTTCTCCTCCTTGTAGCTTTAAACACCAGACATATTTGGTTGACTATCTTATTCCATTGAGGATTAAATGTTATTATTATTTTGAAATATTTTAAAGTGTTTCATTATACATTTTTGGTTAGGTTTTTTTTTTTTTTTTCCTATGGAGTTATAATGCTTTTCTTCCAATCATTTCTGGGCGTTATGGACTCTCCAACCAGTCCATTGTGATTGCCCTGCACATGTTTTATATATTTTTTTGGTTGTGAAGACAGTTCATTTGTATGATATTTTTTTCCGTTTTTAATAGCAGTGTTCATTTCTTATGTATGCAGCTGGACAAGGTTCTGAGAATCCTATTCCACTTTCACCTCAATGGCTTCTGCCAAAACCGGGGGAGAGTAAGCCTGGAGCGTTAAGTGGGGTGTGTTCTTATTACTGTCATGACATATATCAATCTGCTTATCAGGATTCATGCTTAGTCATATAGATGAAGTTTATAACACTGTTTTCCTGTCAGCATACTCTTCTATCTTAGTTATGAGAGAGTTTGGAACATTGCTTCAGAGTATCTTCTTTATTTCTTTTTCAATCATACATGCAGGAAAAACCTCCTAGCCCGAATCCATCATTTGGCAATCGCTCAGACACTATGAAATTGTCAGGAAATGGGGAGGAGATTCATGATACCCAGAAGAAGGATGTTTTTAGGCCATCCTTGCTGGACATGGAAACTGGTGGTCGTCGTGAACGCTGGCGGGATGAAGAAAGAGACACCAATTCCTCTGTACGCAAGGATAGGTGGAGGGATGGAGACAAAGAGCTTAATGACGCTCGCAGGATGGATCGTCGGACGGAAAATTCATCAGCAAAGCACTTTGGAGAAGCACGTCGCGCACCATCAGAAAGGTGGATCGACTCAAGTAACAGGGAGTCCAATTATGAGCAACGGCGAGAGAGCAAATGGAACTCGCGTTGGGGCCCTGATAACAAGGAGGCAGAAGGTTTGCGTGACAAGTGGGCTGACTCAGGCAGAGATGGCAGCATGCAGGATAAAGGCTTATCTCATGTTGGAAATCATGGAAAGGATGAGAAGGATGGGGACCACTACAGGCCTTGGAGATCAAACTCTTCCCAAACCCGGGGAAGGGGGGAGCCTTCTCATAACCAGACTCCGGCAGTCAACAAATTTATTCCTAGTAGGGGCCGTGGGGAAAATACACCTCCAACCTTTTCTGTTGGTCGTGGAAGGGTTAGCCCTGGTGGAAGCTTTACGAACAGTATTCCTACAATTTCTCAATCTATAGGAATTTCAGACAAAGTTGAAAGTGAACATGGAGAGCCTTACCCTTTAAGGTATAGTAGGACAAAGCTGCTTGATGTATACAGGATGGCAGATATGAGATTGTTTCGAAAATTAGTTGATGGGTTTATAGATGTGACTTCTCTTACTCTGGAGGAACCATTGGAGCCTCTGGCTCTTTGTCCACCAAATTCTGAGGAAATGGTAAGGCCTATTCATTATATATTATTCTTTGAATGCTTCTGATACTTTCAGCAGTTCAAATGAAAGCTTTTCTTCTTGAGCAGGCTCTTTTGAAGGGAATTGACAAAGGAGATATAGTAAGTAGTGGTGCACCTCAAGTTTCTAAAGATGGAAGGAACTCAGTAGATTTTACACAACCAAGAAGAACAAAGCTTGGTAGTTTACCTGTTCAGCCTATACTAAAACCGTGCATCTATATATATATATATAATACATATATACATAAATTCCAATTGGGGACTGACTTGTGTTGGAACTGGATTGTCTGAGCAGGAAGTAGAGAAGACATACCGCTGGCAAATGTTGATTCTAAAGATGAAACCATTGTTAGTTCAAAAGGTGGGTTTTCGAATTATTTAGAGAGCTCTCCCCATGAAAGGCAATTGCTTCACCATGGGTCGAGCCTAAAAGCCGAAACAACTCAGGATCAGAAGACATACTCAGAGAACAGGTTCAGAGCTGAAGGTATGTCTATGGACAAATCTTTTGTGATTGAATTGCACTATACATGCTGGTGATCCAGATATTTTTTAAATGCCATGTGGTTTTTGAATGGAATGGTAGAATTGGTAAACTCTGGTTCAATTCTCATGAACAACTGGTTTATTTGATTATATTGGTTCAACAGCTTCTCTTCCTTCCTTTTTTTTTTCTTTTCCTTTTCAAATTTTATGAGAGGGGGCCTTCTGTGAATGTTTCACTTGCTTTCATGATAGAGGTGTATGTTTAAGGTCCTCTTGTTCCTTACTTGAAATTAATATTAGCCTCAATGTACACTAATAGTGTGAGATTGGCTGATCACTAAACAATCTACTCGATTGAATTTCTATTTGCAGCTCTTAGAGAAGATGGCAGTCCTTTCAGAAAGGCCGAGGAGGCACCTAGTAGTAGGGAATTGAGCATGCCAGGAGGTTTGAATGCTCATTCTGGCACTCCATGGAGAGCTCCATCACAGGTAGAACGCTCGAATACGGTCTTGCATGATTGGCAAGAGATTCCCAGAGATACGAAGTCAAGCACACCCCCTGCTATGACGTGGTCACAGAGGCAGAAAGATCTTAATAACGACTGGGAAAGTAATTTGGCCGATCCATCAAAATGGAAAACCAGTGAAGATTCTATTATTAGGAGGCAGCTATCTGGAGTTCTAGATAGGGAACATGAAGTGAGAAAACCTCAGCAGCCTTCACCGGAGGAACTCCAACTTTATTATAAAGATCCTCATGGTGTAATTCAAGGCCCTTTTTCTGGGGATGACATTATTGGCTGGTTTGAGGCTGGATATTTTGGTATAGATTTGCAAGTTCGTGTAGCAAGTGCACCAAACGATTCACCATTTTCATCACTTGGTGATGTTATGCCTCATTTACGAGCTAAAGCTAGGCCACCACCTGGATTTAGTGCACCTAAAAATGAAGTTATGGATACCTCAAGTAGGCCAAACTTCGGTAATGTTGGGAAAATTCATGCTGGTTTAAGTGAGGCAGATATAGTAAGAAATGAACCAAGGCTTAAACAGAGTTCAATAACAGAAGCTGAGAATAGGTTTTTGGAGTCGCTGATGTCTGGTAATACGAGTGGTTCACCTCTTCAGAAGTTTGCTTTGTCTGAAGGTTAGTTTTTGTTTACAAATCTTTGTAATTTTGAGTATAAATATGAAGGAATTTATTGAACTGATTCAAGGTAGCTGTAACTTTCTTCCCATTCCAAGCCTGATGCTATTCGTGTTACAGGATTTCCCCCGGTCTTTTATCATTTGTTTTATTTACCCAATAGTATCTGTGACTTAAACTTTGATGTGTTATTTGTAGGTTTGCAAGGATTTGTTGGAAATAATTCTCATACTTTGCCTCACTCTGGATTGGAAAACCTGTTGGCCAAGAGAATGGCGCTTGAACGACAGAGGTCTATACCTAATCCTTATCAATATTGGCCTGGGAAAGATGCTTCACCTATGATGTCTAAGTCAGAGATTGTCCCCGATCCAAATCTCCTGTCTTCTGTGCATGAAAATCCTTGTCAGCCTCCTCATAGCCAAAATGCTGAGATCAAATCCGTCCTTCAAGGATTAAACGACAGGTCATCTGGCATAAATAATAATGCTGCTGGTTGGTCAAGTTTCTCTGTTCAAGGTGGGTCAGATCCACTACAGAGTAAGATGGACATGTATCATGATCAAAGTTTCCCTCCCCAAGCTCCTCTCGGATTCCAACAACAGAGATTGCAACCTCAAAATCAACCATCTTTTCCGAATCTACTATCTCAAGCAGTTGACAGTTCATCTAGTATTTCACCACAAGAGAAATTACTCTCTTCTGGCTTATTACAAGATCCCCAACTGATGAATATATTGCAACAGCAGTACTTGTTGCAGTTACATTCCCAGACACCTGTTCCAGCACAGCAAATGTCATTGTTGGATAAGATCATGTTGCTCAAGCAGCAGCAACAGAAACAGGAGGAGGAACTGTTAATGAGGCAACAACAGCAGCTCCTTTCCCAGGTTCTTGCGGAGCATCAATCCCGCCAAAATTTTTCTGAGCCATCTTTTGGACAGTTACAGGCTGCTGCGATACCAAAAGGGAATGCATCTATAGATCCTTCTCGGCTTCAGGCATCACAAGAAATGTTTCCGCTTGGTTCAAATGTGCCAGTTCCTAATATGCAAAATGAGCTTACTACTAACTTTATGGGTTTGCCTCCTCAAGGCACCCAAGATATTCGTCATAATGCAAGTGATGGGGGCCCTTCTTTACCTCTACCGCATCAGGTGTTTGGGAGTATTACTCATCAAAGAAGTTGGGATAATACTCATGTTGGACCATTTAATGATATCCATCAAGATTCATTGCCAGTGTCCAATATTGCCGAGAGATCACCCTTGCTTGAGGAGATGACCAAATCTAGAGAGGAGACCCTTGTGCAGAAATCCATCCCTGATTCTGACTTTAATGCTGCTAAAACTGTGGAGCACGCATCAGAAAAGACTTCCAGAGATGCGGGCACTGAGGTTGTTTCTGAGACAGTTGCAGATTCTGTATCTTTAGAGTCTCCTCAAATTTTCATTTCTATGCCACCAGGAGCTTGTGTGGAAGATATGCCTGAGCATGTCAATGATGGTAAATCTCAATCAGATAGTCAGGTTGAAGAGCAACTGGTTGAAAGGGAAATAGCTCCTTCGGTGACCGAAGTGAAGAATGCTGAAGTGCGTGGGCACAAAAAGACTTCTGAGAAGAAGTCCAAGAAGCAAAAATCTTCCAAGGCACAGTCTACAAATGACCAGGCAAAAGGAGTATCAAAACCTTCCTCTTCACAGCAAATAGAGCAGTCTGAAACTGACCTAAATTCAGGAGAAGTAGTTTATGGAACTTCTCCGCAAAATACAAGAGGCAACAGAGGCAGTAAACCTGAAATTGTACAATCCCAACAAGCTGAAAAATTGGGCCCTGTAAAAGTTCTGGGAGGTGATACTGAATCTCTTCAAGTCAAGGTTGATTCTAAATCAGTTGAGCCTGTTGCTGTGCAGAATACCCAAGCACAGGTTGGACAGCGAGGTTGGAAACCTGCTCCTGGTTTTAAGGCAAAATCACTATTAGAAATTCAACAGGAAGAACAGAGGAAGGCGCAAACAGAAGTGGCAGTATCTGAAGTTCCAAATTCTGTCAACTCGCTAAGTTTATCAACTCCTTGGGCTGGCGTTGTGGCCAATACAGACCCAAAAATATCTAGAGAAAATCAGAGAGATGCAGAGATTAATGAGTTAAATATTGGGAAACCTGGAACTTCAAATCGAAAGAGCAAGAAAAGCCCGTTACATGATCTTTTAGCAGAAGAGGTTTTGTCCAAGTCTATTGAAGGAGTTATCGAGGTTCCTAATGGCATTTTAAGTCAGCCGTCTCCACAAGTTGTGCCTCATTCAGAATCTGTGGATGATGATAACTTCATTGAGGCTAAAGACACCAAAAGGAGTCGCAAAAAGTCGGCAAAATCAAAGGGTAATGTAACTAAGGTTTCAGGAGCAGTCACCCCAGTGGAAGTGCCTATTAGTTCAAGCCCCACTGAGAAAGTCAAAAGCTCCCGTTCTGTACAGCAGGAAAAGGAAGTATTACCCACGATCCCGTCAGGGCCATCGTTGGGAGATTTTGTACTTTGGAAGGGAGAAACAGCAAACACTGCTCCTTCTCCAGCATGGTCTACAGACTCTGGGAAGCTTAATAAACCAACATCTTTAAGAGATATCCAAAAGGAGCAAGGGAAGAGGGTTTCTCCTCAGCACTTGAACCAGATTACAACTCCTCAGAAATCCCAGCCAACTCAAGCTACCCGCAATGCTGCTCCTTCATGGTCACTTTCAGGATCATCTCCATCTAAACCTGCTTCTCCAATCCAGATCAATTCCCATACTTCTCAGCCAAAATATAAAGGAGACGATGACCTATTCTGGGG
This sequence comes from Rubus parviflorus, assembly GCA_029955375.1. Classification (NCBI taxonomy): domain Eukaryota; kingdom Viridiplantae; phylum Streptophyta; class Magnoliopsida; order Rosales; family Rosaceae; genus Rubus; species Rubus parviflorus. The sequence goes on along the minus strand of JARGGL010000001.1, from coordinate 719,445 downwards.
CCCAATTGACCAATCAAAGCAAGAAACCAAACAGTATGACATTTTCTTCTCTCTATCTTGTATCAATTCGTTGTGTTTGGTACATGTTCCTGTGATTTGGAAGCATTCCTTTGCCTTGTGTTATTATATTACGGTGATGCATATGGGAGTTTGCCTTATTTAATATCTGTAGGGACTAGTTTGACATGATCTTGTCATTTTGTTGTTTTGTTTATGTGTGAGCAGAGCGGATTTTCCTCATCTGGCAAGCCAGGGCAGTAGGGGAATGAAAAATACTCCTGTGAAAGTTACTTCAACTGGTTCATTAAGCCGGCAGAAATCAGCAGGTGGCAAAGCAACTGAGCGGTTGCTTTCATCCTCACCAGCCTCTGCTCAGTCCTCTATAAAAGGAAAGAGAGATGCCATGACCAGACAATCAGGTAAGTTTTTATGGTACCGTTGATCCTTCTGTCAAAGATATTAGCAGAAACTTATCTCCCGATCTTTTGCTTGCAGAAGCGATGGACTTCCGAGATTGGTGCAAGAGTGAGTGCGTTAGGCTTATTGGGACAAAAGGTATGCTTGACTTTCTGGACTGCATAGTGAACCTTTATGCGAGTGTCCATCTTCATTAATTTAAGTTTTGAGGCATGGCTTCTAGTGATCAGAGGTGCAGTACTAGGTGTCAGCATCCAGTAGTCCAATTCCATACCAAGTGCTATACTTGGAATGCATATTTTAAGAAATAAAAAAAAAATTGCTATTTGCCGGCCAAAATAATTTCAACTCGGATGGAGTGTTATATATTTTTGATGTCTTATGTGTTGCTGTGTCGTGTTTTTTTTCCTGCTAGATACGAGTTTCCTTGAATTTTGCTTGAAGCAATCTAGAGCTGAGGCCCAGTTGCTTTTGATAGAGAATCTTGGGTCTTACGATCCTGATCACGAGTTCATTGAAAAATTTCTCAACTATAAGGAGTTACTACCAGCCGATGTCCTTGAAATAGCTTTTCAAAGTCAGAATGATCAAAGGGCCACTGGATTCAGTGGTGCAGGTGTCAATTCCTACGGTGCAGATGTTGGGGATGTTGATCAAGATGGTGGATCCGCCAAAGGGGGTGGCAAGAAGAAAGGGAAGAAAGGGAAGAAGGTTAGCTCAGCTGTGTTGGGATTTAATGTCGTCAGTAACCGGATCATGATGGGTGAGATCCAGACAGTCGAAGATTAGGATGTTTTAAGAGGCAGTTGTAAATAGTTTTTGGCTTTGGAGCTGTAAATGCTATTTACATTTCACTTTTAGGATTTTGGTTTTTCTTCTGTAATGCCACAGCAGCAGTGCTAATTTTTCTGCTCGAGCGATTTTGTGTATCTTCCAGAGGTGAGAGACTAGGAGTACTGTTATTTATTTTTGTCGCGTCACATCCTACGGGAAGTTTAATCTTCAATCAAGGTACCCCTTGCTTTCTTTTGTTGCACTTAGGTCTTGGGGTGGTATAGTTTCTGTTATAAATTTGCTAAGCAAATGTGGTAGCTATTTGGATTTTCATGTATCCAAAGCGGTGACTTTGAACACCGAAACTTCATCAGTTTTGGCGCCTTAGCATTTTGTTTACTTTCGTAAGCTTAAACAGAACTTAATGAAAATAAAAAATTAGGAAATGCCTTGCCCCCGCTTCTGGGAATCGATTAAATATAAATGACTAATTGAATCTCACCCTTTAATTTCGATTTTATTAACTTTCGTGCATAATTAGAGAATAAATGAAAAACAAATGTATAGATTCCATTCCATTTGTATCACGAAGCAATAAATAAATAAATGACAACAATCCAATTCCAGGACAGCAAGTTTTCAGCATCTCTGACAATTGTGGAAACCCTTTACTGATAATCCCAATCTTATTGGAGTATACAAGTAACTAAAACCCGATTTAATGGGTATATAAACAGTTGGATATCACCATTGCTTGAGCTAATAGTGGATGTGAATATAATAGAGATTGGGGTTGATGATCCACCAAATTTTAAGGTCGGCGTTTAAATGATGTGCAGGAGCAAATAGAAGGAAGGATTCTGGCATTCTGGTTACGAGTTACTCCCTACTGTAGTTAACCTCTTTGCCTTGCATTGTTTTCTTGATCTTCTTTTTCACTGCTCTAATGCCCTGCACAGCAAAATGCGATAGTATAACTCAGATTTGCATTATTAAATTTCTCAAGACACTAATCCTGTCAAGTACCCGATCGAGAATGGATCAAATACTAACCTTGGACTGAAGTGGGAAGGGATCAACAGTATTGATGGATCGGATGGACATCTTAGCAATCTCAGAAACGGCGGCGTTTCGCAGAGCAGGAACATCACTGCTCAAAGGGTCGTAAGCAGCTTCAAAAGCTTCCTGCCAAAACCGAGGCAACCGGCTTGTGCTTCTCCTGCTCGACCCCGTCTGCCTCTGCGTGTACAAATCCCACAAGTGTCTCACCACCTTCTCTCTCTCCTCCACTTCCTATACATATATATATATATATATATATACAGCATATCAAATTTTACAAATGGATCGGAGAAATTGAAGCCGTGGGTGAAATCAATTACCTACTTACCAGAATATCGAGATCCTCGTACGTTGGGAAGTTCAGGTCGTCGGAGAGGCGGGTTAAGTTGCCGGCGGACCATTTGAGGGTAACAGAGCCGGTGAACATAGACCAGAAAGCCAACAATAGAATCGCAGCTAAAGCCCAGAACTTGTAGCGATTCCTGACAACAAAGTGCCGAGCTGCTTTAGATGACGATGGCGAGGTCTCCGATTTTCTGATGAGCGGAGTTGTGGTGGTGGTTGATGAGGAGATTGAGATCAGTGTCGGTGGTGGTTCGTCATCTTTCATCTCGATCGAGTTAATTAGTACTTGCTGATTGATTTTTTGAGAGACAAGAGTAGTGTGAGACTCTGAGTAGTGAAATCAATTTCGGTCCCTCTGCACTGTCCAGTGTTTGTGTGGGGTTTCAATGTTGATGTCTGTGTGGGTAGGTTTTGGGTGACGGACCTCATAAAAATAATAATAATGAGCGAGGAAGGAGTGGGGTGATTCTGGCGCTATCATAAATGTTTTTGTGACCACTGACCACGACCTTTAAATTGGGACTACTTGGCGATCTACCACTCGCATTGCGCATTCCCACTGCTTTGGTTTGGTCACTGACTTTGTATTGTAGGTCGGTGGGGTCCACCTTGACGCGATTTGCCGACTAGCGTTGACTGTGGAGGTCACAACCGACGCACCGTTTCGTTTCTTTTCGTTTTCGTTTTCTTATGGATGGAATGGGAATCTCTCCTACATGACTGACTCATCGGCTGATATTGAAAATTAACAAATGGCAAGTCACCTCTCATTCCAAAAGCGAAACAAAGGAAATAAATAGTCAAGAAAAATTGCACCTAACATGCAATAATAATGCCGTGTACAAGAAACAAATATCAGGATTGCGACCTGGCTGACATCTCAAATCCAAAGCGCAATTGATAAAGTTGAAACAACTTTTTCAATATTATCCCAGGTAACCGACTCGCTGGGACAAAATGGAAAGTACAAAATAATGGTACCGAGTCCGATTTGATAACACCATTTTCTTGGTGAAATCTGGCCCAAAGCCCATAAAATGGGAACTACAGGAAGGCCCCACCATCTTTCGGGCCTCCAATTTCATAACAGCCTTTTTCTCGGTGGAATCCGGGCCCAAAGCCCATAAAACAGAACCCCACCATCTTTAGGGCCTCCGATTTGATTGATAACAGCCTTTTTCTTGTTGGAAATCTGGCCCAAACCCCATAAAACAGTAACTACAAAAAGGCACTAGCATCTTTCGGGCCTCCGATTTGAAGATAGCCTTTTGCTGGCCCAAAGCCCATAACACAAAAACTACACAATTGCCGGTCATTTTATATTTTAGAACTTAGCTCCAGCATCAAGTTTGAACTTGAAGATGGGAAGAAATAATGATCGTAGTGATCTTCACTGTGAAGATTTTATATTTAAATGTCCATATTCTCATTAGATACACATTGATAATTGTTACAATTGATTCTTGTTACGAGTGGATTGAGACAAGAACCAGGGTGCAAATAACAGGCCGAGTAGAAAAAAATATAAAATAAATCAGTCGGTCTTATTGGAATTTGGAAGAGTATATGCTACATATTGTGAAATTACAATATTTTCAAAAAAACTTTGGGCCAGAAGCTCATTTAAAATCGGCCCAAATTATGATTTTTCGGATCATTAAAAATCGACCCATTAAAATCAGCCCAAATTCGGCCCAAAATATTCCAAAAAATCGGCCGAAATTAATACAAAAAATTGGCCCAAAAGATTTTTCGGCCCATTAAAAATCGGCCCATATTTTAAAATAACATGAGGCCCATTAAAATTCGGCCGAATTATAACATAAAATCGGCCCAAATTAATAATTTTCTGCCCAAAAGATTTTTCGGCCCAAATTATTATATTTCGGCCCATTAATATTTTATAATAACATTAGGCCCATTAAAATTCGGCCCAGATTTATAATTCACCAAATAACATTAGGCCCATTACGAATTATAATTTGCCAGATTTATAATTATTCGTCGCTAAGAGTATTCTATTTTTTTTAAAATTTTAATAAGAAGAAATAAAAAAGAAACAATTCTGGTTCTCGAAATGGCTCGCGTTTGATGACATTAATTGACACTGTAAAATTCATTTAGAAACACGTGCAAACCGGTGTTGAGAATTTCAAAGATATTATTTTTCAAGAAAATCATGTGTTACAATAAAGAAATTTTCTCAATTTCGCACCATTCACCCAAATTAAGTGAAAACCCAATTTTGATAGACAATATATTGCCAAAGATTGTTTGTGTTATTTTAATCATAGAGTCCAAGAGATCTAAACACTAAATCCTATTACTTTTCTTCTAATTTGAAAAAAAAAACTATATATCTATTTTGAACAACTTTTAGCGACGATGTTTTCGTCGCTACAAGTGTGCCAATTTTTTTTGTATCTTTTTTTAATTTTTATTTGTAGAAATAAAAAGAAACGATGCCCATGCTAACGAGGCTAACGATGTTCATGCAATTTTTTAAAGTCGGAAAACTATAAAATTTATAAAAAATAAACAATTCGAGATTTTCGAGTTTTGTCAATTGTGTTCAACTTTTGAAAAACATGTTTTACCGATGGCGAAGTTTTGATAATTTTTTTTTTTCGAAACTATGTTTTTTCTCAAAAATCTGTGGGTTATAGCACACGATATTTTGGCCAAATTCGCATGTTCTTATTTTAGTACCAAAGTCTTCCCACACTCAAATAATGATTGTTAAGGACTTCTCGAATTGACAGAACGCAAAAATAAGGACTTCTTTATTTTTTATAATTTTTCAAAGTCAGAAAACTAGAAAATTTATAAAAAATAAACGATTCGAAATTTTCGAGTTCTGTCAATTGGAAAACCTTTTAAAAAATATTTTTAACTAATGGTGAAGTTTTTAGAATTTATTTTTTTTTCCGAAACTATTGTTTTTCACCAAAATCTGTGGGTTATAGCACACGATTTTTTGGTCAAAATTGCATGTTTTCATTTTCACACAAAAATCTTTCCACACTCCAATAATAATTTTTAAGAACTTCTCGAATTCACACAACGCAAAAATAACAACTCGTTTATTTTTTACAATTTTTCAAAGTCGAAAAACTAGAAAATTCATTAAAAATAAAATATTTGAAATTTTCGAGTTCTGTCTATTAGAACACCTTTTAAAAAATATGTTTTACCAATGATGAAATTTTGGCACGAACAAAGTTAAAGAAAAAAGGGGTTTGGCATGGTTTGACACGTTTGGAGGTGTCATGGCATGCCAAAATGTGTCAAACTTTGTTCACCCCATTTTTCTTTAACTTTGCATGTGCTAAAACTTCACCAATGATAAAACATGATTATTAAAATCTGTTCCGATTGACCTTTCTTGAAAATGTTAAGTCGTTTATGAGTTATAATTTTCCAAAGTGGAAAAACTAAAAAAAATCATAACTCATAAAAGAGTCGAGTTTTTCAAGTAAAGTCAATTGGAACGCCTTTTATATATCATGTTTTACCAATGGTGAATTTTTGTCACCGACAAAGCTGAAAGAAAATGGGGGTTGGCAGGGGGGTTGGCAGGGGTTGGCACGTTTAGAGGTGCCGTGGCCAACCCCCTTTTTTCTTGAACTTTTCCCGTTCCAAAACATGACCAATGTTAGAACATGAATTTTAAAATGTGTTTTAACTGACTTTGCTTGAAAACCTCTAGTTGATTATGAGATATGATTTTCCAAAGTTCAAAAATTAAAAAAATCATATCTCACAAACGACTCAAGTTTTTCGAGCAAAGTCAGTGGAATACCTTTTAAATATCATGTTTGCATTGTTTTTATCATAGAGTCCATAAGCCCTAAAAACTAAATCCTTTTAATTTTCTTCAAATATGAAAAAAAAATATATATATTTGGAAAATCATATCTCACAAACAACTAGAGGTTTTTCGAGCAAAGTCAGTGGAATACCTTTTAAATATCATGTTTGCATTGTTTTTATCATAGAGTCCATAACCCCTAAAAACTAAATCCTTTTAATTTTCTTCAAATATGAAAAAAAAAAATATATATATATATATATATACATATCTACTTTGAACAACCTGTAGCGACGCACTGTTCGTCGCTACAAGTGTTCCAAATTATTTTTATATATTTTTTAAAATTTTAATTGGAAGAAATAAAAAAAAACTTTCATTTCTCGTAAGGTCTCGCATTTGATGACGTTGAGACACTAAAATACTTTTGAAAATCCGTGCAAACCGGTATTAAGAAAATCATGTGTTATATTAAGAAATTTTTTCACAATTTTGCACAACTCGCCCAAACTAAGCGAAAACCCGATTTCGATGGATAATATGTTGCCAAATCTTGTTTGCATTGTTTAATTATAGAGTCCAAGAGCCATAAAATCTAGAACATTTTACTTTTCTCCAAATTTGAAAAAAAAAAACAAAATATATTTATTTTGAACAACATATAGCGATGAATTGTTCGTCGCTACAAGTATTCTATTTTTTTTTTTTTTAATAAGAAGAAATAAAAAAGAAACACTTCTGCTTCTCGAAAGGTCTCGCGTTTGATGACATTAATTGAGACTATAAGATTCTTTTAGAAACACGTGTAAACCGGTGTTGAGAATTTCAAATATATTATTTTTCAAGAAAAATTTTCTCAATTTCACACCATTCACCCAAATTAAGTGAAAACCCAATTTTGATGGACAATATATTGCCAAAGATTGTTTGTGTTATTTTAATCATAGAGTCCAAGAGATCTAAAAACTAAATCCTATTACTTTTCTTCTAATTTGAAAAAACAAACTATGTATCTATTTTGAACAACTTGTAGCGAAGAAGTGTTCGTTCGTACAAGTGTTCCAATATTTTTGTTGTAACTTTTTTAAATTTTAATTTGTAGAAATAAAAAGAAACGATACCCATGCTAGCGAGGCTAATGATGCTTACGCGATTTTTGAAAGTCAGAAAACTAGAAAATTCATAAAAAATAAATGATTCGAGATTTTTGAATTATGTCAATTGTCTTTACCTTTCGAAAAACATGTTTTACCAATGATGAAGTTTTTTTTTTTTCGAAGCTATGGTTTTTCACCAAAATCTTTCCACACTCAAGTAATGATTGTTAAGGACTTCTCGAATTGACAGAACGCAAAAATATCGACTCTTTTATTTTTTACAATTTTTCAAAGTCGGAAAACTAGAAAATTCATAAAAAATAAACGATTCGAAATTTTCGAGTTTTGTCAGTTGGAAAACCTTTTAAAAAACATTTTTAACCAATGGTGAAGTTTTGAGAAATTATAATTATTTTTTTTCAAAACTGTGGTTTTTCACGAAAATTTGTGGATTATAGCACACGATTTTTTGGCCAAGATCGCATGTTCTCATTTTCACACCAAAATCTTCCCACACGCCAATAATGATTTTTAAGGACTTCTCGAATTAACAGAACGCAAAAATATCGACTCTTTTATTTTTTACAATTTTTCAAAGTCAAAAAACTAGAAAATTCATAAAAAATAAACGATTCAAAATTTTCGAGTTCTGTCAGTTGGAAAACTTTTTAAAAAACATTTTTAACCAATGGTGATGTTTTGAGAATTTTTTTTTTTTTTCAAAACTATGGTTTTTCACCAAAATCTGTGAGTTATAGCACACGATTTTTTGGCCAAAATCGCATGTTCTCATTTTCACACCAAAATCTTCCCACACTCCAATAATGATTTTTAAGGACTTCTCGAATTAATAGAACGCAAAAATATCGACTATTTTATTTTTTACAATTTTTCAAAGTCAGAAAACTAGAAAATTCATAAAAAATAAACGATTCAAAATTTTCGAGTTCTGTCAGTTGGGAAACCTTTTAAAAAACATTTTTAACCAATGGTGATGTTTTGAGAAAATTTTTTTTTTTTTTCAAAACTATGATTTTTCACCAAAATCTGTGGGAGCACACGATTTTTTGGCCAAAATCGCATATTCTTATTTTTACACAAAAATCTTCCCACACTCCAATAATTATTTTTAAGGACTTCTCGAATTGACAGAGCGCAAAAATATTAACTCGTTTATTTTTTATAATTTTTCAAAGTCGGAAAACTAAAAAATTCATGTACGGACAAAGTTAAAGAAAAAAGGGATTTGACACATTTGGAGGTGTCATGACATGCTAAAATGTGTCAAACTTTGTCAACCACCATTTTTCTTTAACTTTGCCTGTGCTAAAACTTCACCAATGACAAAACATGATTTTTAAAATCTGTTCCGATTGACCTTGCTTGAAAATCTTAAGTCGTTTATGAGTTATAATTTTCCAAAGTCGAAAAACTAAAAAAATCATAACTCATAAAAGAGTCGAGTTTTTCAAGTAAAGTCAATTGGAACGCCTTTTATATATCATGTTTTACCAACGGTGAATTTTTGTCACCAACAAAGCTGAAAGAAAATGGGGGTTGCCAAGGCTTGGCACGTTTAGAGGTGTCGTCGCCAACCCCCTTTTTTCTTGAACTTTTCTCATGCCAAAACGTCACCAATGTTAGAACATGAATTTTAAAAAGGTGTTCCAATTAACTTTGCTCGAAAACCTCTAGTTGTTTATGAGATATGATTTTCCAAAGTTCAAAAAACTAAAAAAATCATATCTCACAAACGACTCGAGTTTTTCGAGCAAAATCAGTGGAATACCTTTTAAATATTATGTTTGCATTGTTTTTATCATAGAGTCCATAAGCCCTAAAAACTAAATCCTTTTAATTTTATTCAAATATGACAAAAAAAAAATATATATATATATATATATATATCTATTTTGAACAACCTGTAGCGACGCACTGTTCGTCGCTACAAGTGTTTCAAATTATTTTTATATATTTTTTTAATTTTAATTGGAAGAAATAAAAAAAACTTTCGTTTCTCGTAAGGTCTCGCATTTGATGACGTTCAGACACTAAAATACTTTTGAAAATCTGTGCAAACTTGTATTGAGAATTTCAAAGATGCCATTTTTCAAGAAAATCATGTGTTATATCAAGAAAATTTTTCACAATTTTACACAACTCACCCAAATTAAGCGAAAACCCGATTTCGATGGATAATATGTTGCCAAATCTTGTTTGAATTGTTTAATTATAGAGTCCAAGAGCTCTAAAATGTAGAGCATTTTACTTTTCTCCAAATTTGAAAAAAATATATGTATATTTATTTTAAACAACATATAGCGATGAATTGTTCGTTGCTACAAGTATTCTAATTTTTTTTTAATTTTAATAAGAAGAAATAAAAAAGAAACATTTCTGGTTCTCGAAAGGTCTCGCGTTTGATGACATTAATTGAGACTGTAAATTTTTTTTAGAAACACGTGCAAACCGGTGTTGAGAATTTTAAAGATACTATTTTTCAAGAAAATCATGTGTTATAATAAAGAATTTTTTCTCAATTTCGTACCATTCACCCAAATTAAGTGAAAACCCAATTTTGATGGACAATATATTGCCAAAGATTGTTTGTGTTATTTTAATCATAGAGTCCAAGAGATCTAAAAACTAAATCCTATTACTTTTCTTCTAATTTGAAAAAAAAAACTATGTATCTATTTTGAACAACTTGTAGCGAAATAGTGTTCGTTGGTACAAGTATTCCAATTTTTTTTTTGTATCTTTTTTTAATTTTAATTTGTAGAAATAAAAAGAAACGATACCCATGCTAGCGAGGCTAATGATGCTCACGCGATTTTTGAAAGTCAGAAAACTAGAAAATTCATAAAAAATAAATGATTCGAGATTTTCGAATTCTGTCGATTATGTTCACCTTTTGAAAACATGTTTTTCCAATGATGAAGTTTTGAGAAATTTTTTTTTTTCCGAACTATGGTTTTTCACCAAAATCTGTGGGTTATAGCACACGTTTTTTTGGACAAATTTGCATGTTTTTATTTTCGTACCAAAATCTTCCCACACTTAAATAATGATTGTTAAAGACTTCTCGAATTGACAGAACGCAAAAATATCGACTCCTTTATTTTTGAGAATTTTTCAAAGTCGGAAAATTAGAAAATTCATAAAAAATAAATGATTCGAAATTTTCGTGTTTTGTCAATTGGAAAACCTTTTAAAATACCTATTTTACCAATGGTGAAGTTTTGAGAAATTTTTTTTTCCGAAACTATAGTTTTTCACCAAAATCTGTGGGTTATAGCACACGATTTTTTGACCAAAATCGCATTTTCTTATTTTCGCACAAAAATCTTCGCACACTCCAATAATGATTTTTAAGGACTTCTCGAATTGACATAACGCAAAAATATTAAGTCGTTTATTTTTTACAATTTTTCAAAGTCGGAAAGCTAGGAAATTCATTAAAAATAAACGATTCAAGATTTTCGAGTTCCGTCTATTAGAACACCTTTTAAAAAATATGTTTTACTAATGGTGAAATTTTGGCACAGGCAAAGTTAGAGAAAAAATGGGGTTGACATGTTTTGACACGTTTGGAGGTGTCAGGGCATGCCAAAATGTGTCAAACCTTGCCAACTCCCATTTTCTTTTAACTTTGCCTGTGCTAAAACTTCACAAATGATAAAACATGACTTTTAAAATCTGTTCCGATTAACCTTGCTTCAAAATTTTAAGTCGTTTATGAGTTATAATTTTTTAAAGTCGAAAAACTAAAAAAATCATAACTCATAAAAGAGTCGAGTTTTTCGAGTAAAGTCAATTGAAACGCCTTTTATATTTCAAAAACTTGGGTGTCACTTTGCTCTATGTACGGATATACAAACCACTATCCAATTACTTTGTGCTTCGTTCAGTTAATTATTCTACTTTAATTGCATAGGGAGATCTTCATGATGCGCATGAGAGTTTGGTGAAGGTGATCAAACAGGTCGACGTGGTGATATCAACTGTGGGCCGCATGCAGCTAGGAGATCAAACCAAGATCATTGCCGCCATTAAAGATGGTAATGTCAAGGTTAGTGTCTCACTGTCTCTAGCGTACACTCGAAGATAATTACTGATTATCTCATTTAAACATATTCATTGATGATCAGAGATTCCTTCACTCGAAGCTATTTATTCTGTGTCCACAAAGAGCATATATCTGGCCATCTGAGCGATCAAACAGTACGAGTTACTCCACATAAAGGAGAGAAATATCTTGTCAATGAATTCAAAGGTTTCCAGTTCAAATAACACAATCTACAAGCGGCCTACTTCAGCTTGTCCCATTTTCGAAGGGCTTTGCTTCTGGAACTCTACGCTGGTTCTTAGAGGCCTAACATGTGTCCATCGATACATCGCAGGGCAGCAACCTGAAAACATGGTCATACTGTTAGATTGCTTTGCATCCACAATAGCAACCATAGACAGCTAAAATGCGTGAAAGGGTGTCCTTACAAATATAGCAGTCATCACCTTCCCATGGATTTCATATTTGATAGGGCCATCTAGTATAGTTAAGCTCATCTTAAACCACCGGTTAAGTCACTCAAATTTAAAGGTGAAATGTCATAAAATCTTGGTAGGATTTTTTATAAAGATTTTACCTTTAAATGTAAGTTCCTCTAGTCACACATATAGGTAGTTAATGTCTTAAAGATGTCAAGAAAATCTTAATAAACAGTTGCTCACATCTAAAGATAAAATTCTTTGATTGTATCTTGAAACGTGAGCAGCTTTTGTTCAATACAGACAAAATGCAACGAATTCTGTATCCAATTGATCCTCGTTCTTGTTAGAGTCTGGCAGCAAATGACAACAAAACCAAAAATTAAATTGCAACAGCGAACAATATGCCGCTCAGAAAGTGCCATATCATATCATGGTTTATTTCATATGTCCAGACATAATAGAGCAACATCATCACAGCAGCACAGTAGAAACAGTTTAAACCAACAAATGAACACCCCATTGCCATTTCAAAGTAAATGCTAAACTTCTATTAACATCAACAAGTAAATCCCAAAGGAATCCACAAACTTGAGAAAATCTAAAAGTGACACTCAGAGACATTCCACAAGTGGAAGTTGCAGACACGTCTACATAGCATCAGATTCTGACCGCCCGTCTGCTTTTTCTCATCATTGGGTAATGTTTAAACCCATTAATCTCTTCAAACTAAACAAAACCAAAACAAAAAACACCATCAAGTCTAAAAGAGTTTGAAAAAAGAATAAAAAAACAGGGCAAGCATCAGATAATAAGCGGAGATATTGTCCACATTTATTTCGGTGTGTAGTATAAGTGATAGATTTTGCATCATCTGCTTGCTCCTCCCTCATCCCTAAACTTTTGTAAATCAGAATTGAAAACTAAATTTTGATCAAAACTGGATAATAAATGGCATCAGATAATAAGCGGAGTTGTTGTCAACACAATTAATCAGTATATCAATAAGCGGAAAAGAATTATTCATCATTTGCCATTTGAATCCATTTGAATCCAGTATCAATACAAACAAGCACATATAGAAAATTAATAAGCAAAGGAAACTGAATAATATCGGTAGGTCCATTTGACCCAAAAGCAAACAATGTAATCTGCAGTGAGCTGGTAAGCCAACCTATCAATCTCGGCATCAGTTATATCTCCTCCAGCATTGAAATTTTGCATAACAAGGAGAGGGTAAAACAGATGCACAACAACATCTATTAACCAAAATTAAACAGATCAAGACCTAAATTCAAAAGGTAGACGCTAAAATTTCATATACGATCTCAGATAATAGTTCTGGAAACACAACGAATTCAAAAATGAAATTGGGAGCAGATTTTGAGGATAATAGAGAGCCTGAGAATAATGAAGGATGAGATGCGGCAAGCACAGCACTCGAGCTTAAATAGGGATTTGAGAGGATTAGGGTTTTACCCACAGCCTGGCATCCAAATCTTTTTCATTTTGGGCTTTGAAATTTAGGCCCATCAGCATTTAATTATAACTTTTTAATGATCGTTAATTGGAGGCCCAGCATATTCAAGATCCACCCCATTTTCTTGAATTTCGATCCCCTCTGATTTTGGAGAAGAAATTATAACCTTTTTTGTTCTCAATATCCGACTATCCGTAGCCTTAGCCAGGGAGCCTAGCTGCCTAGAGCATCAATGCTCGATCTCCTCCCTCACGTGAAATTCAATTGTTGATCGATTGTACTTTTCAAATGTTGACTAAATCTAACGGTTGACGTATGAAGAACATTCAAGTTGTAAAACATTGTAAAACATTCTGCTTAACCGAAAGAAAAATCGAGTTTCTGTTACCTATATGTACATGCGTTTGTTTAATTGATATAATTATCAATTGAAGAAGGAAACGATATCACACTGGGCTAGCTAGCTCGATCACTCCCCACTAGTCCATGTTATTGTTCTCCATTATCTTCCCTCTTAAGGTCGGAAGGAGGCAGAAAACATTCCATAGACAAGCCACAAATATTGAAATCAACCTCGTGAATCTCCCACGTCTCCTCAATCCTTCGCTTTTGATTATAAGCATGTCCATACCTATACAACAAAGCAGATGTCTTACCACCATGTGCTATATTAATCCCATCCACAGATCTATAGTCCCCTATCGCCGTCTCCATAGTCGTTTCCCAAAACACATGGTCGTTTCCTCTAGCGGCCTTCATTTTCACCAACTTGGTGTCCTCAAACTGGACAAGAAGTCCTGTCCTTTGGCTGAAGTAGCCCCATATTGTATGGTGGACAATTTCAGTTTGAGATGTGCTTTGTGATTGAAGAATTTCTGTGGGCGTTTCAAGCTTTAGTATGAAACATTCTTCTTTGTTAATGTGTTTCTCTCCGGTGCACACTGCGTCCAAAAACAAGTTTGCTGTGCTTCTCGGATCCAAGCCCTAATTAAAAAAGCAAACTTAATATATATAATGTCCTTTCTCGATCGATAATCATCATAAATTTAAATAACATATACGAATATATGAATATTCACCTGAAAAAAACGACGGAGGGGTCTTGGGGGTCCTTTATTGGCATGAGAAGGTTGAGAACCGGACTGATTCCATGCAAGAGTGCCATCACTTCCGGCACTAACCTTGTAGCCGGAAACAACCAGTTCTAAGTACCACAAGTCTGGATTCTTTTGCCAAAGAACAAACCCACCAACTTCATTGTTAACTTTCGTGGTCGTTTGCACACTATCATCAGCTTTGTGCATTTCCGATCCCACCATCTTCACCTGCCCTACTGCACACATACTGTTCACGGAATTCAATGCCGCTAGTCCCCCGGTAGCTGCTACATATTGTTGTACAATATATTTCGCAGTAGAAGCCTCCTGCATGCAATTTTGGATTAAACATACATAATAAAGAAAAACATATATATTAGATTGTCAAAATTAATGCCATGCGATAACTAACACAAATTACGTACGATTGAACAATCTTTGATAGGGCGGGTGAGAGCATTGTCGACATGAACCTGAAGGGGGATTAGAGGAGAACCCACAAGCTTAAGCAATGCTATAAACTCACTGTTTGATCCTGACGGGAGATGGGAAGTAGACGACTTTTCATGAGATTGAGCTTTCATGAAAGAACGCAAATTATGCCAGCGCAATGCGGCATTGCTGCCCATGCTCACAAACATTTCTTCCGGTATCGGCACCTCAAGAACGGTATCAAGGCCATCTTCTTTGTCAAGGTTAGGGCACAGCTTCCTCATATATATATATATGTATATATAAGAAACAAAGAAAGAGGGATCGATAGAGATCGAGATTGAAAGAAAGAGGAAAAGGGAGGGGTTTCCGATCCCCTTTCTCACCACCCTAAAGAAGCTTTAGGGTGTTTGAAAATTTGAACGGAGGAACTAGAGGGTGGTTTTAATTTCTTGTTGAAAAATTAATTAATCTGGGTATTGGACCATTGGAAAATTGATCAGAAACGAGAGAGGGAGAGGGTATTTTTGTTGGCTAAGGTGCTCCTTGAACGTAGGTGTCGCGTGGCTGCACATATATAGTAACTTTCTTTTAGCCCCTGAATTGATCACCACACCCGAGTGAACCCTAATATATATACATACATACGTTGCTGGCTCCAATTAACATGTAATAGCAATTGCCTTGTATATATACACATACATGTAACATGTTATGAGGGTAGTTTGGCAGTTGGATCGTTAGTAGTTTGTTGGTACGTTGGTCATATATGGTTTGGTCATGATCAGCTTGTTCTCTCTATCCATGCATGGCAACCGTAAATTGTTTATCTAGGAATATCGATCACAAACAATAAATTTCTATAACTAATAACATATATTCGATGCCATTCACAAAGAATGTATGAAATTATTAAAATTATATATTAAAAATGTGTACGTACATAAACCTGATAATTAAACCAACCTAGCTAATTAGCTATATATAAATCTTTGACGCGCACGCGATGTCACTAATGACTGACTCCATCGTCTCCAACTCTTCAACGTTGCAGCTGGCTCAACAGTTATCTCTGTAGCTGAGGAGGTAACGAAAGCGAACTCGTAATTCTTTATTGCTTCCGGCTAAGGTTCGATTATGGATCAAGTCAAAAAGTCAAAGACTAGAAATTTTTTCTGTTTTGTTTTCTACTATACACGTGTCATACAATTGTACTCTATCTGGCTGTCGGGTCCTGAAACGATTTTGTTGTCTACTGCTCCTTGGTTTATATTTTATAACCTCTTTTTTATTTATTTTTTGTGTTTAGCAATTGAAGCTTAATTAATAGCTAGAGATGTGTTTATCAAAAAGAGTTTTAGACACAATTTTTGTTAAAATATTTGAAAGAAGCTCATACAAAAAACAATAATTAGGAGCATGTAAAGAGTTAAGACGACGTATATATTACGAATTTTCTTAAAAAATCTTGTCAACTTCTTCACATTGTCGTCTAAAGAAAGGGGAAAGAAAAACAAATAAATACAACGCTAAATCATAACCCTAATTATCTGTTTTGATTTTTGGAAAACATTAATTATTACTCTTTATTTAAAGAAGAAACATAAAAATAGAGTTGCTGTGTTGGTACCTAGCTAGCTAGCTGATCCAGTCTTTGCAGTTTGAGTGAGTGTTGCATGGAACCCGTCAACAACGTACGCGTACCAGTAGTTCTCTTCTACTGGATACATCCAGTTACCCGGCCACTTCCACCAGTAGTAATTTAAGCTGATCGAGGCTGAAATGGAATTCCTTTTGATGCGTACGTAGCAATTTAATTAGCATCCACGCACCTCTGATTTGATTATTACAAACAAGGCTGTTTAGCCATATACTACACACATCTTCGAACCTAACAATCACTACGGAATTCCACGTAACTTTCAGCACTTGGATTTAGTACTAGGGCGGGTCATATATGATATATGGCTGTTTATGGCCGGCCTCAGCCTAATATAAATATAGCACCCCAAATCATCCTTCTACTTAGCATCCTTCTACTCAGCCTTAAACGTACCCTCAGAGACTCAAACCCTCGATCAATTAATTCCACCGGCCTAATTAATTAAGATGGATAAACGCTTCAAGCTCAAGCTCAAATTCCCTCGTGTTATCCAATTCTGTCGTCCGAAACACCCGGAAAACAATGCAGTGGTACCAGCAGCAATCTACCGTCTGTCCCCGCTCAACCCCAAAGTCGTGGACATCGGTTACCCCAATAACCTGATCCTGCCGGGCCCACCGCCATCGACACCGGAACACCCTTCCATCAAGCAACACGTGTCCTCCGGTACCAAGTCAGTCGGCTGCGGATGCAGCAGCAGGTCCAGGTCCAGGTCATGGACACGAGACTTCTCATACCGCAGCATCGAATCACCAGAATACGCGCCGCATTTGGTAACTGAAAAGTACTACGACGACAATAAGAAGAAGCAGAAGCGCAGCAATGAGAAGAGGAGGAAGAAAGCGAACGTCAGTCTTCCTTCATCGGAAAGCAGTAAGCACTGGTTCAGCAGCGAAGAGGAGGGCGAAGAGAGCGAAACCCCAATCTATCCTTCGAGAAGCTTCTCAACCGACTTTTCAGCAGTGCTGGAGACTATAAGCGAGATATCAGACGAACAAAGTAGCACAAACAAGAAGAAGAAGAGCACAAACAAGGTTAGGAGATTGAAACGCGACGTTTCAAAGAACTGGAAAGAAGCAGAGAAATCATCGGGGAAGATAAAGTCGGTGTTTCAGCCGTGCAGGAGAAGAGGGATGGTGAAGGAGAGCATGGCGGTGGTGAAGAAGTCAGAGGATCCATACGAGGACTTTAAGAGGTCGATGATGGAGATGATAATGGAGAAGCAGATTTTCGAGGCCAAGGAATTGGAGGAGCTCCTGCACTGCTTCTTGACTTTGAATTCGCGCCATTATCAGGGAGTCATAGTTGACGCCTTCTCGGAGATATGGAAGCTCGTGTTTTCAGACACTCCCTCAACCTCAAGTGAATCCTACTGTTTTGCGGACCAATTGTCAAAGCTGAAGATCTGATACCCACGTTGCTATCCCTTATGTTTTACTAAATATTCAGTGTTACCTAATTTACCCATCAACGATTTCTATTTCAATCATGTCACCCAAGTTAATACAACACTCACTACTAGTAAATAGCTCCAAAACATTTTACTGAGAAAAATGTTATATTTGAGTTTACAACGTGATCCAACAGCCATAGCAGCCACCAACAGTGGCCAACATCAGACAAGAGAAGAAAAATAATAATGCTTCAAGCAGCTTTTTCGCAAACCACAAACCTCCCTGGATCAATGGTAATGCTCTTTGTGCAATTATCAGTTTTATAGATCCCAACAAGTCGATCCGCCAACTCAAACATGTTGTTTCTAAGGCTGCATAAACATAAAACAACATATCAAATAAAGTTGATAGCAGTGAACCCAATGATAACCCTCCACCAAGACCAATCAACCAACCTTATGATTATGAACTGTGCATCCTTGGTCCGGTCCTTCACATAATGACCCACAATAGAGACATTCTTAAAGTCTGCAATGTCACATGAACCATAACCATATAAATGAGCTGAATGATGACCAAAAGAAATAACATACATAAACTGCTCAAGCATTCATTCTTAAACGTACCTAGGGCCGCATCGATTTCATCCATTACATAAAGAGGTGTAGGCTTGTAATGATGCAGTGCGAAAACAAGAGCTAGTGAGCTCAATGTCTGCAAGCAGTAAAAGTAAAAACTTTATAGAATTTATATTTATTGTAATTGCTGTTCAGGGAGGTCAGAAAACAATGAGTCAACAATACGCAGAGTACCTTTTCACCACCAGACAAGTTTGCAATATTCTTCCAACTCTTCTTTGGTGGTCTCACACTGAAAACAACACCTTCAGAAAATGGATCCAGAGAGTCCACTAGCTCAAGTTCTGCATCACCTCCCAGCGTAATCATCTATTTACATACAACAAAAGTGGGGAATAAAAAAAAAAACAATAAGCAGCAAGAATGATACAAACAGCAGGAATGACAAGGCACTAAGAAACAGATGTGAGAAAACCCTACTCAAAACAAAGTAGAGATAAAACTGCAACATATCAACAAGGGGGTTCATCCCAATGAAACTATTAAGGTGCAATCAAAAGCATTCGTTGCTTCGAGACCCAAACATGTTCACTTTAAGTAGAAACATTGAGTCCAGAAAAAATTGGAGACAGAGAGCTAACAGCCGACTAACCTGATACATTTCCTTTAACTTCAAAGATATAGCATTAAACCCTGCCATGAACTCATCCAACCTACAAATCATAATATCTCAGTTCAGTTAAAGTTACAACTTTGAAAAAAGGTAACACACATAAAAACAAAAAGGTGGCATGCCTCTTCTTTCTCCATTCATCATACTGCCTCTTTATGTCATCACGCTGTTGAGTGACCCCATTAAGATCCTCAACTCGTTCATTATATAATGAGACCTTTCTCCGATATCTATTAGATTCAAGCAGTTAGAAGAGCTCTGCGTATACAAAATCAAATCACCAAAATCTTACACTAAATATAAAGGGAAGACCTACTCTGCGACTGAATCAAGATTCGGATTCATCTCTTTCAGTTGTGCTTCCAGAACCGCTACCATTTCAAGGCCCTTTTTAAGGTCACAAGGGTTATTAAGAATTTCATCTGCCAGGGTTGCTTGAAGCTTTTCTGTGTCCACTAAATCTTTCTGAATTCTGCAAACAAGGTAAACATTTAGAAATGTTAAAATGTCTAGTACACCATTCTAAACCGTTTCTTAAATTCACGTACTGTTCCATATGCTTTATAAGGGCAATTTGCAAGTCATCAAGCTTTTTTTTGTAATTCTTCCCCTTCAATTCCTGCTCCTTGAATGCCTTCTTCTTTTCTTGTAATTGAAAGACAGCATTACCCTGTGACACCAAGAAATTTTTCATGGCCTTAATGGGGCAAAAAAACTGACCGGAATAAATAGACATAAAAATAATTAATTGCAGATATCTGAAATGCCATATTTTGGACTATGCCATACAAATAATAACCATGACCAAAGAAGACGAGTAACAGAATGTGACCAATTACAAGTCCAGCTAGAAATTCTATGGTCGTGCTTACAGCTTTGCACATCATGTTTTTGTAGGTTTTATGGCTATAGATGCCACCACTGGAATTTAAAAATGGTATTAATTTCACTACAGCAGAAAGAACCAGAAGAATGATATGCATTTCATGTCATGGTACCTCTGATGCCCGCAATTCATACACAGTCTTTTTCATGTTGTCATAGTCAGATTTAGCTTTATCTAACACATCTTTATGATTATCGATCAGCTGCAAAAAGATAAAGAAAATCATATAGCAGTAAGAAACATTTCTTTCCATATAACTGACCAGGGCATAAGAACAAAGTAATGAAAAATGTAAACCTTCTGTGTTCCCTCATATTTCTCTTTAACTTCAAATGCCTTCTTTTCTATTTCTTTGAATTTGCCAGACAAATTTTCCTTCTCCGTACCAAGTCGTTCTATCTCTTTCTTTGATTCTTCAATCACATTAGTTAACTTCTTTATAGTTTTCTGCCCAGTCTCAATTTGGACTTTCCGGCGGTTAACCTCAGTGTTATTTTTGTCAATATCCTGACAATTGAGAAGCATGAATTAGGAAACACTCCCTTACAGTGGTTCAGGTATTTTATAGTGATGCATATACTTACAGACTGAATGACCTTGACCTTTGACTTCTGTGCTTTTAACCTCTCACCTCCAGCATTTTCTATATTACTTTGAAGTTCTGTGGCCTAGAAACAGACAACCAGGAACCAGTCAATTAAACTGAAAAAATATAAGTGTGTATGTACTTTTGTATGTATGTATGCATGTACGTATACACATGTATAACACCATATTATAATTCCAGGCATGCACATGTATAAGACTGTATTATACTTCCAGTCATTCTCAGAATTTGAAAATTTAATGACATGGTAAGCCAGAAGATAAACCACAAATCAAGGTTACAAAAGATGACTGTATTTAGTTTTTCAATCTGCTACTTGCAAGTACAAAAGTCATAAATGAGTTCCACACCTTCTCCTTCAGCTGCTGAGACCCTTGTATAAGTTTATGAATCTCCTTTTCTTCAGCAGCAATAAGTTTCTTGAGTTCATCTAACCTATCAAGCTCATCCTTCTTCGGCTGTGATGCAGCCTCCAGGGAACCAATTTGCTTCTCAAGATAACCATGTTGCGAATTCAGGCTGTCAATCTGTTCAAAAAGAAAAACTGTTATTGAAATAAAATTCATCTCAGATATACACATCCTTGGACAATCCATACTAAGAATCACCTCTTTCTGGCTTTTAGCTAATTCCATCTCCAAGCGTGCAACTGCATTTTCAGAGGCTTGATATCTCCGCACTGCATCAGCAATTTTCTGGCGCAAATTATTTAATGAACAAACCATGGCTTCAAGCTCCTTTTCAGCAATCGCAACAGCTTCTCCTGACACACTGGTGGCACGAATAGAAGTGCTCATCTTACCACCACGTGGCTTACCTCCCCCACCACTCATAGTACCAGATTTTTCAAATAGTGCACCATCAAGTGTTACCACTCGTCGAAACTCGTGGTTTCCTCCATATGCAATTCGTGTTGCCTAATATTTGAGAGTGCCATTTAATAGCTTGCCATACTAAAATAAACTTTAATAAGGATGTAAAGTAAGACATACAAGATCACTCATTCTATTTGTGCCAGAAAATGGAGATCAATGAGAATAGGTTTGGAATTATTTTCAAAAATAAAAAATAAAAAAATAATTACCAACACATTGTAAGAGATCATTGCATTGAAGAAGTAAATTATCCTTAAAACCATTTGAATGTTTGGTATAAAGTATGGCAGAGCTAAATTGTCACATGACAGAAACTATTCCTTGCCAGCTATCCTTACAATTATGATCAACATTGTTTCCTTGCCACAACTATCATGTTTATTTCAGTTTAAAAGTTAAAAGCAAAAGAATCAAGCTATTATGACTTAACAGGCTGACTTTGGCTGCTTCTAACTGAGTAACCATAGCAACAAATCAAAATTAAGTAAGAATTTAGCACACCACAAATGAGCTCATCAACCCACAACTCAAAAACAAATGTAAAACATCAGTACACTTTTAGAAACAATTGACAATATACATCATACCCATTTAGTACTGCATTATGCTTAACTGAACAAAGACTATGAGATTGATACATACAAAAATTGAAATATACCTGGTCAAGATCTTTGGCTACTACAGTGTTTCGCAATGCTGCAAAAAATGCAAGTTTCATTCTCTCATCCTGAACCCTAACTAGATCAAAAAGGCGTGGAACTCCTTCTGGAGTGCTTATCCTCTCCTTCAACTTTGGTAAGAGATCAGCTTGCTTTTCCTGAGATATTAAAGTCAGAGTCTCATTGCTCCCAATAAACTACATGCAATGCAATCAACTAATATTGTTGTGCATTCCCTGCAATTAGTGACAAAGTGGCTACAAGGACATAACCTCCATTCTTTAGAGTCATTATCAAACCCTAGCGTAAAACCTAATGTATTTTAAAAGTAGTTTTGAAATGATTGCAACCTGCCTCAGTCCAATATGTTGAAATCCAACTCTAGTATCATCTTCATAAAGTGTTCAGTCCAAAGTCTGCAATCTATAGGGATTCACTTTGTTTCTTCCTAAAGTTGTCTCTTTGGTTAAAATTATGCAAAACTAGTTTAGGAAATTTTAAACATATATATCCTCCAATTCAATGAAACTTCCCTAGAAACCACCACCCACAAACAAGTTGTTTAGGTGCTTAAAACAACAAATAAATGTTAAGAATTAGGGTTCTGCATGACACTGAGATGGCAGGGATACCAATATCATGAAAGTTGCAATTCCAAGGTTCTCTCTCCGGAGTAGCTCAACACATGATTGTGCTGCACTAGTTGTTTCCACCACAATATAATCAAGTCCGGCGCAAGCTGTTGATATGGCAACATCATATTTTGCTGCAAACACAAGGTCATAACAGAAAAAAAAAAAAGCTCAATTCCCAATCATAAAGAGGTATGTGAAGTGCATGCCTTTCAGCACACAAACACGAGTTTATAGCAATTAACACTGACCCTCAATGCACAGAACACTCACCATCAATAGCACCTAAATCACCCATCCGCCCATATATTCCCGGTATCCGGTTGGAATCCTTAGCATGTAAAATTGCTTTTAAAACTGTTCCCTGACTCTTCTCAGAATCCAGAACAGACCTAAGTTCTGCAACCTTCTGTCTCGCAGCTTGTTCACTAGGAATCAGAGCCTCTTGTTCTCTGATGTATTCCTGCAAGAGACTAAATGTTATCACCACATCCCTTGATATGCAACACAATGACTCAAAAAGAATCAAACAAAAAGTTTAATTCTGAGAATACAGACTTGTTCCTCTTTGCGAGCTTCCATTGCTTCGCGCTTGCTTATTTCTAATTCACTTTGAATCTTTGCAATGCCTGTAGTTTTTGTTTCTATCCTTCCCAATATATCGTCCATCTGCTTACAAGCATCTTCAAAAGCTGCACGACCAGCTTCATGCTGAAAATTTAAAATTTTCCTTCAGCAATATATTTGAATACTCAAACTTTTACTCAGAGTTTTTTAGTCACATTCAATATTTTGGTACAATCTTTATAAGTTTAAAACATTAAGCATATTCATACTTTACTAAAAAAAAAAAGTGTGGATACTATTATAGCAATGTCACCTTTTCATTCAAAAGCTTCTGTTCAGTACATCTAACTTCAAGTTTCCCCTTATGCTCAATCAATTGCTTTTCCCAAGGTTTTAATTCAGCACGAACTTTTGTAAGCTCAGAGCGATATTTTTCAGTTTCCACTGCTTGTGAAAAGAGGGGAAAGAAGAAAGCATATAACGTATTAGAAAATTATCTACACAGTTGCATCAGTGCTATGCAGAACAGATACTGAAGAAGATGAGAACATTGTTACAGCAGACATTGATAGAAATAAATAAGCATATGTGTCAGTAATATCAAAGAGATGGTTTCGTTCATTGCCCTTATCTCATAAAGATGAAAAGAAAAAGCCCTAGAACCATTACTTTTAGACCTGATAGAAGTAAATATCATTCATGACTTTTGATGGCCTACCAAATGTTTATCACATCAACTGCATCTTAAAATTAAAAGTTTATAATAATGTTAAAACAAGCCCTTATTTGGCAGAAACCGTTAAAACATGTCTGACAAAAAGAAAATTCCAATATTTTGAACAATGGCATTGAAAAGAAACCACCTTTTGAATTCTCCAAAATTTCCTCTAGGACTTTTTCTTCATCCAACAATTGTTTTTGCAGTTGCGGAATACTTTCCTCAAGTTTTGGGATCAGATTCGTCGAGTCCTCACACTCCTTCTCTGTGTCAGCAATCTTTAACGAGTCCTGCAGTTAAAACAAACAGTAAGATCTATATCTGTTCCTTTCAACTAAAGAATGTATCTCTCTCTCTCTCTCCCCCTCTCACCTTTTGAAGTTTATCTTTGAGTTTCTTGATCTTCATCTTCTTATGCTTCAGATCTTCCCTATACTTGAGATCCTGCCTTTCAAACTCCTTAAATTCTTCGTTACTACTTCTGAGGGCATTATCGAGTTCCTAGTTCAATGAAACCACAACACAGAATCTGGTCATATCTTGACAATGCAGAATTTTTTTTTGGTCATCAGATAATATGGATTAATGCACTTGATATTTCTTCTACCAAACAAGAAATTCAGATATCATTGCTATAAGCTTGGTCTGCGACGACAGAAAATGCATGTAAAATTGTAAACCAAACCTCTTGTTGTTTCATATGTTTACTGTACACAGAATCGAGCTCCTTCAATGCATTGTTACTCTCCTGGATCTTCTCCCTGAAACAGTAACCGAGCACCTTAGTAAAAGTAATTTTTGAATCAACTTAGTACTAACAAGACAACTTACCTTTCACTCTTTAGATTTTCTTCTAAGCTAGTTATATTTTCCTGTAGATCAGCCATTTTTGCAGTGGTATCTTCATGAGCCAATTTTGTGGCTTTCTCTTGCCATTTCAAAAGTGACAACTCTTTCAGCATGTAGGTTTCCGCTTCATTTTTCACATCCTGTTTAATGACAAATCAAATGGTCAATGAAATGTATCAGAAGCTAGGCTACCAATGCTTGCACTATACATACCTCCAAGGCATCTCTTTCTTTCTCAGCCAGCTTAACCATTTGCACAACACCAGATCTTTTCTCATTGAGGGATTCTAGCCTATGAGATCAACAAAGACAACCATGCATGGTCGTTAGAAACATGAGATTTGAGATTTATACATCAGCTAAAGAATATTTATCTGTCCTTTAAATATCTTGGCAGAAAAGTGAGGGAAAGTGTTCTTATCCAGCAACCAAAGTTCATAAAGCCACCAAATTATGTGAAAGAAAGGAAATCCTAGTTGTAGATTTTTTTTTTTTCTTTAGAATCAGATAATAGAAGTATCAAATGGGATTATATTCGCTATCATCTTAGCTTTGCATGTTAGTTCAATTGAAAAACTCTAGAAATTGGTTCTAGAGATATCCGTCTTTTCTGTAAAATGGCCATGCATGCCAAAGTTTCCATAGTCTTTCATCTTCTAGCAAACTAACAAAGACTGTACGTGCTTCGCAATCAAACAAGTAGACATATAATGTGTGATTTAAATTAAAATATGGTTTTTCAGGAACAAGGTTATAATGTAAACATTGCAATGAACTAAAACACAGGCAAAGTACTCACTCTTTATACGATTCCTCAATTTTTTCAACATATTTGTTAGTCCCAATAATGTCCTCAAGGTATTCAAGAAAACCTTCATCATGGGATCCTTGAGCTTTTGGCTTCATAAGTGAAATCTGCTCAACTTCACCCTGATAGTAATCATAAGTAAACTCTTAATATAATAACCTTAGACAAACTAGAAGAGCAGAATGTCAAATATCGAACCTGAAGAATCAAAAAGCGATTGTTGTCCAGGTCAACTCCTTTCCCTTTCAGTTTCTTGGTAACTTCAGTAAAATTACTTGCACGGTCATTAATGTAATATTTGGAGGAGTTATCCCGAAATGCTATCCTAGTAATTACAAAATCACTTCCTGGAACAACTTCAAATGCTCCATCATCCTGTAATAATTGCAAATGTAGTTTGAAAAAATCATCAAATTTTGATATCTTTAACTCCCACCTGATAAAGAAGGGAATAGGAGGCAAGCCAAAACTTTAAATCACTATATTTTCATTACTAAACACCAGAGTAAACCAAACAAAGAACCCAAGTCCAGTTGAATCAATTGATTTTTCTAAATAACATTACAACCAAACACATCAGAATTGTAGAGTCAGGAAAACCCAAATGTGAGAAGAGTAAAATTACCAAATCAATGATCTCTTGGAAATGAACAGAAACTCCAGCACTATCCAGATTCTGGTGATTGGTGGAGTTATGTATAAGCTCCGAAACTTTGTTGAGTCGCATCTAGACAATTACATTGCACTATTAGGATCCCAAAAAAAAACAAAACAAAAGCAGAAGAAAAGGACAGCCTTTGTTGCTTTTAAAAGCCAAAACAAATGTAATAGAATGCAAATTATAAAATACAAAGGAACATCTACCTGCTTTGCTCGTTTTCCAAATACAAAGAGCATTGCATCTATCACATTGCTTTTCCCACTCCCATTGGGTCCAACAACAGCAGAAAAGCTCTGAACCCCCCGCCAAAAAAAACAATAATATTAATGAACACATAAATTTATGGAGACAGAGAGAGAACCAGCTTCGGCAGCTGAATCAATCCTCTGCATAAACTCAACTAAACCTTTTAAATTATTTAAAAAGGAACAATTTTTCTTAAAAGTTTAACATCAAATTCTCTTTCGCGGCCACAAACAAAATCCCTAGGTTCCAATCTTACAAAAAAAAAATGGACAATTCCATTCTTACAAAATTAACAAAGGGCATTTTTTGTGAGAAAACCCTAACCTTGTGGAAAGGACCGACGCGTTGTTCCCCGGCATAAGACTTGAAGTTCCTCATGACCATTTCCCTGATGAACAACCTTGGGCCCCTGGATGCTCCACGAACCGAGTCGGAGCCATCCGCCATGAACACGTCCTCCGGTTCCATCCCCAATTTTACCGAGTCAACTCGGAGCCTTTAGTCTCTCCTTGACAACTAACGAAAAGAACTGAGAAGTAGAAGCCAGATGCTTCTCGGGGAATTGGATTCCCAGGAAAGAGAAGGCAAAGCAAGTCACTACTGTTTAGTCTCTGATCTACATTTCGACTAAACCGCCATTTATATTTAAAAAATTTATTATGTTTTTTTATCAACTTTTGATTTAATTTTATATAATAAAATTAGGTCTACAAATAAGGGACGTCGTTTCGTTTCGGAGAGAATTTTATTTTTCGGCGGGAAAATGAATTTTGAGTTTTGACCTCAGAGGGTTCTCAAATCAGACACAGGCCCAGAAACAGCATCCCGCCTTAATATACGGCCCAATGGTTTGTATGTCCCTCTGGCTTGTATCCTTTGGAAAAAAATCTTGCATACAATTTATGCCCCAATGGTTTGGTTTAATGTCTCCTATTGTTCTTTTACTCATTTCCAAATATGATACAAATCTTGCATACAATTTATGCCCCAATGGTTTGGTTTAATGTCTCCTATTGTTCTTTTCCTCATTTCCAAATATGATTTTATTTATTGTTCAACAAAAAAATGATTTTATTTGTCAACATTTTGGAGGTGGTAAGGTTTTGAAGTTAACAAAATACATGACCCATAATCGAATTCGTGGTCAGGAAATTGCCTCATGGATGGAGATGGAGATGGAGATGGAGATGGAGACCAGAGTGGATACACCGGGGATTAGTACGGATCGAATTTTTACTTGACAAAGATTGACCGTGAGTATTGAACAATTTCAACATACATTGGTTCACATATATAGGTTTAATATCAACACTAGGAGTAATGTTATATAAAAAAATTAATTCATATTAAGTCTAGACTAACTAGCTATTAGTCTAGTAAGAGATATGCATTTATGGATCATCATTTTTTTTTTCTATAGTTTTATTGTGGATTGAAGACTTTGAAGTAGTGTTACAAGTACATGTAGTGCAAGTTCAAATGGCCCTGGACTGCCATATGAATGGTCTAAGAATTAAACCTTAAACGAACTACTGAAGTAACGGTACATGAAACTGATTATACAGGTCAGTTGCTATCATCCATCACTTGGTTGTTTACAAACAAACTTTCCCTCCTTTTAGGAAAACCAGAAGATTCTAACGCAGACCCTCTAAATTTCAGCTCTGAAGCTGTTCGAAAATTAGGATCAACTGATGATGATCTCGGGTTATTATGATCGGTCGTACCTGGCCTAAATGAACTGGTTGCTCCACCCGTATACCGTGGAGGAGAGACATACCTCCTTGATGGACCTCTGAGACCAACACCTCTAAGATCCATCATATCAGCATTTCTTGATGAAGGGTCCACAAAAGACCTATCTCCAGTGCTGTTTCCCCCCAATGGAGCCCCTGTTGTAGCCGACCTCGAACTATATGGATCATCCGGTCCCCATGAAGTGAGTGCTTCTTTCTTCTTAGCGAAAAATTGCCAAGCTCCAAAAAGGAAAAGTACAAAGAAGAATACAGGGCTAGTCCATAGCATTGTACTGAATTCACCTTTAAATACGGGAAGATTCGAGCGATACATTCCTACATATCCTCCACCAAGGCCAAGAACAACAAGCTTTTCGCGATCACTAGCAATTAAGGGTATCACATTTCTTTTCTCTGCATCAACATCCATGGTCTGATGATTGAGAAAAGATGATCTAATCTCATCGAGACCAGCAGAGAAGATAATCCGAGGAGCACCTACCCTAACATAATGCTGCGATGATACATTATACACGAAAACCTTCTCCCCGCTAACAATAAGTAAACACCCCTTAATTGCCTGAAGAGCAAGAGGCTCATCCATTTCAAACTTCCTCTTGGATCTAACTCTGCATTTGAAGTTCATTACATCCCCCAACAACAGTACATGAATCAGATCACCTTCTGATGTAAACCCGTATGCCTTAGAACGCTCTGTGGCATCGAAAACATAGTACCGCGACAGCGAATGGTTCAGCCCTTCACATTCAGACTCCCTAATCTTCATGGTCCTCAAGTCCAGTGACCCTGCACCCGTCTCTGTCAAAAACAGAAGGCGCTGCTTCAAGAAAGCAAGTGGCCTACTAGATGGCATAGTGGAACCATGAACTGTCCCATTCTCTCTAAAAACTGTGATCCTCCCACTGACATCACTGGCCAGTATGTAACTCATTCTCCCAACATGATGCACCTCCAAAATGGTAACGGGCAATCCGTCTTCACCGGTATCAAACTTGCTCAAACTTTCCATTAGAACCGAACTCCACTCTTCTCCACTCACTCCCTCCCAAACCCTATGCATCAAAATCTCACCATTTTTATGCCCTGTAACCACAAAGCTCTCGTTCTTATAAATCGACAAGAAGGAAGCCATGGCCATGATGGGTGACCCCAACAATGTATCGAACTCAACCAAAACATCCCCATTTCTCAGAAACACATAAACCCTCCCTCTCTCATCCCCAACTGCAACATACTTAGAAGCCCCCTCGTGATCCCGAAACGGCAAAACGTGAATACAAGTCGCCTGGGAATCCAGTTTCACAGCTGAAACAAACTGAAACCTGTCTGACCAAAAAGGACTGTACTTTGTTACCGAAACTGCCCTCGCCCTCTCTCCATTTCCAATTTTATTACTCCCAGAACCACCCTGTTGTTGGACTTGTTTAACCGACCTTTGACCGTCGTGTTTTTCCTTTTCTTGAACAGGCAAAATTAAATCCTCATCAGGAGTTACCACTTTCGGAGGAGGGGCCGATAGTTTGAATTCTAATCTAGTAACTATTTCGGTAAGGTTTTTCACTATTTCTTCCAGCCTTTGCAACACAACCTGTTGCTGATTGGACTCAGTTTCGGGTTCGGGTTCGGGTTCGGGTTCGGGTTCGGGTTCGTGGGAATCGGAATTCACTAAAAGCAGCTTAGAAGAAGAGAAAATGAAAAGAAAGTAGAGCAGAAGGAGCTTGCCTTTGATTGAAATCGCCATTAATTAATTGGATGAGAAGGCACTATAGCTGGGAAGGTTTTGCTTCTTCTTCATTCACTAGCGTTTCAGTTTCGCATTGCAAGACGCGTCAGTTGCGGATCTACGCCGTGTTTGGATCTTGAATCGGACGATTTTGGATCGGGCTTGTGTTAGATTTGAGGAAACTGTGCGGTGCTGCGGGTCGGTCAGCTGAGACCTGTGAGCTTTTGACTTGGGTCTCTATTGTAGTATTGTACGGAGGTGGGTTAGATTTTCAGTGTATAGATTTTAGGGCAAGAGAAAATTTCCATTTTCGGTGTGAATTTGTACCATTTGTTCCTCTGCTCACTACCCTTTAATAATGCAACACGTAACACACTGCGACGGTGGATTAGGGCAAATTTGACATTTACTTGAGCTTTTTAAAGGAATCATTGAATTAAGGGACAAGTTTTACCAAGTAACAACTACATAATAAGTTTGTGAATGCACCAAGTAACAGACGAGAGGCATCACCAGTCCTCAATGAACTTCATCAGAATGTTGGATGATTTGGTTCTTACATGGAAACTAGGTTCTTCGTTTGCCTTGACTGAATTCTCCCCACTCTGAATGAAGCTAACGCTGATTGAATCGTTCTATCACCCGCTTCTGTTTTCTTCATTTGAATAACAGACTCCCTGCGAATTGTTTGACCAACAGATTTGCTTCGAGTAGTTTGATCAACAGATTCGATTTGAATTGTTTGATCAACGGATATGGTTTGAATCGTTTGATCAACGACAGTGTCCTTATTGCAGCGCTTTGAATGCAAGGAATTTTGCTTCAATATATCAAAGAATGAAGTATCAGTCTTCACGACAGTTTCAGGTGAAGATTTCTCTTTACGACTCTTTATTTGGGAACTACTGAACTTTGCTGTAGTTCTTGCTGGTGTATTCTCTCTCTGAAACTGCATGTTATTCCATAACCACTATAAATTTTCAGCTTAGTAATAAAAGGTTATGGTTTGGCATCTTATACTGACTACAGCACTAGGTATAAAATAGGCAATTCAGCTTCACTTTCAAATAGAGCTTACCGTATCTGAAGAATCCTCTGACACTGAGGTTGTGCTCATACTATTGCTGTCATCTCTTCCAAAGATAAAAGAGCAGCGAGCTGTGCTTAATCCACGCTTACGGGATGAGGGCAGAGAATGATTTGATCCCCTTATGAATGATAACTGCAACATTAACAACAGCGGAGTTATAACCAATAATAGCATCTTACAAAAACCTTCCCAAAGTCAACAACATATTATATCGTGCTGATCCAAAAATAGCATCCGATCATAATGTTCCATACTTCCATCTCAATGTTTCATGAATTTCTTATAAAGATTAGAATGAAACTACTTCCTAGATGCAGCTTTGACATGAAGAAATCAAACTAGTGCAAGATATAATAATCAGGGTTCTTCTTTGAACCAAAAAGGGAGGCAAGAATCTACATTCACAACACAAATGTGCAGACAATTCTGCATTTAATAACCAGCAACACAAGCTAATTTACCTTCGGTATGATCCCATTTCCTCCCATGCGTTGCATACTAGAAACAGCTGCAAAATACAAACGAACAACAAGGATAAGAAAAAACTAAAAGGAAATCAAGTCAACAAACTTCATGACATAACTTTCACATTGGTAAAATATATGCCAATTGAGGAATCTTACCAGGTGTTCTGCCCTTCTTAGTTTCAGGCACAATATTGAGCTTCTTTATACGACCAAAAACTTCGCTACTACTTTCATCCTCGGCTGGTGACAAGAAAGTCGCCTGCTCTTCCTGTTTCAAATCAGGACGTTATTGTAAGTTAAAAGAGTATCTTCAGAGCAAATAACTTCAGATATACGGTTATCCTAAAGAGTGGGCATATGGTTTGAACAGAAAAAAGAATCACCATCACAGGGATCTAAAAGTCAACATCGAATAAACTGCTAAGAACTCACAGCTTTGTCAAACAAGCACGGTTTAGCTGGCCGCTTTTCTGGTTCATCATCATCATCATCTGATGACAAGTATACATCATTATCGGTAAACATTTGAGGAATCATTTGCTTTGCTATTCTTAAATTCATTTGCACAGAGACTTTTTTGGGTGAACCAGAGGCAGAAATGTTGCCAAGTACATCTTCTGCAGCTTCATCATCAGACTCTTGATCTTCCTCATCTTCTGCATGTTTCTCTTCAAGCGACATTGTTTCTCTTAGTTTTGAACCAAATATCAATTTCTGCATAAGTTTTTCTGTTCCAGAAGCATCCTGTTGCTCAAGCCATTTTTGATGGAGTTCATTCCGTCTTTCACCATCAATCGGCTTTTCTTCATATCCAGTTGCTATCATATCATTAAGATCCTCAGTATCTTCATCAGCCTCATCTTCTTCATTATCTTGGAACAGAAACTGGTCATGATCACCATCATCTTCTTCCTCAGCTTCATCGTCAACAAAAGCTTTGACAGGATCACCAATTGGGGATGAAGACAAATCAACCAATCCAGGGGAATGAGGATCGACATTCTCTTTATCATTGTCCTCCTCATCAGAAGAACTATAAAGATGAAACAGTAGCATTATCAACTTCATCACTAGGAGTTACAGACAAATAGTGAGTTGAAGACAAACATAAATATCACTTACACATCATCAGGGGGAGCGGAATCAAGTTTTAACTTTAAGTTCATTGCAAGTATGGACGGTGCAAAAACCTCCTCCAAAGGACTACTGGGGGTATCATTCTCATCTTTAGAGTCAGTGATCTGGGAATCAGAAAACAAATCCTACAGCAGTGCATAAGGGTTAGTTTTTTCAAAGACACAATCTGTTGCAAGAATGATTCACCTCAAACAGTTGTAATGTGGAAAGAACCTGAGTATCATCAATAGGAGCTCGAAATGCTTGCTTGGATACCTCATCAACTTCCTGCAATTCAACAAATGCAATCACATAATACATGGCAAGTCTATCACAATGTAATACAAGAAACCAATTTTTCCCGCAAAAAAAAAAAAGTAGAAAAATTCCATGAAGACTTCTGGTGGCAATTAAGATAATCTTAATATCAGAAGCATACTTCGGTATCACCTAGGAAAGATTAGCAATGATGATGAAAATGTTCTGTGAACACCAATGATTTACTTTCCCACTCCGAAAACTTCCTATGCACAGAAAAGGCCACAGCACTTGTTTTATTTCAAAATTTACTCAACTTTAGCTTTGCATAGTTTTTATAAACTGTGGCTCATTACTAAAACTGCAACATACTCACAAATCCACAGATGCATCACAATATCCACTCATTTGTGCTTAAGAAACTCTTACAGGAACCTTTTCTTACTTTTTTCTTTTCTAAACAACTTATATATTCATCAAGAAGCACAGAAAAGGCCACAGCACTTGTTTTATTACAAAATTCACTCAACTTTAGCTTTACATAGTTGTTATAAACTGTGGCTCATTACTATAACTGCAACATACTCACAAATCCACAGATGCATCACACAATCCACTCATTTGTGGTTAAGAAACTCTTACAGGAACCTTTTCTTACTTTTTTCTTTTCTAAAAAACTTATACATTCATCAAGAAGCACTTAGTTATTGCACATTTGGATCTACAGGAACAAAATTTATCGAGAAACATGTCTTCGAATTTACCATCTTGGAAGAAACATTTTCACGGCTGGAATGCTCTATAATATCATTAGACGCATCCATGCACACCGCATTTGTATCACTCCCTCTTTCATTCTGACATGCAATGGACTCTTCAATCGCTGCTTCACTACCTCCTTTCACATCCACAGAAGCACCTTCTGAACTGAGCTCCTCCATAATCTCTCTAGAGGATCCATTATCATCAACAAACGAATTCATAGCCATAGATCTGCAAAATTGTGAAAAACAATATTGCATTGTTATAATTACTAGTTAATTGAATAAACACAAAGACCAAAATCATTTCCTTATTAATAGAATACCCACTTTTTTGAAACCTCCAGTTTTCTTTGCCGAATCTTCTCCAGAATTGAAGATATGGGCTTCTGAACAAGTGGTATAGGTTTAAATGCTGCTTCTCTGGTTTCTAACAAGGAGGAAAATGTGATGTAAAATTTATATTAATGATTTATAAAGTTGGCATCACTTTAAATATGGACATGCCTATGCTCCGGATAAAGCTTATACCTCGCAAAAGTCTCTGAGTTTCAGCATGGAGTTGCTTTAGATGCTCTTGTCTTTCCTATAGAATCAGTACAATTGGACATAAGCAAAAGCACATAAACTAATCGCACAGCAATGTGATAATTTATTTGAGAACTCTAATAACCTTTTCAGCGCTCTTCTTGCTTTTGGCAGCGGCAGTTTCTTTGGATTTTGTATCATCACCAACACTCTTGGCCCTCTTATTCTTCTTCTTCTTCTCGTCTTTCTCCTCCTCAAGGCCATCGGAACTACGCCGTTTCTTGTCCGGTTCCTCCATCCTCGTATCCCTACTTTCTTCTAGCATATCTTGGTTTTGATCTTCGCCTTTTTCACCGAAATCCTCACCCACAGACTCAAAATCCAAGGCCCTCTTAGCTCCAGAGGCCTCTCCCCCACCACCCAAACCATCGTAACCAGATTTCACTTCACCTTCACTACTCAAACCGTCAAAACCAGAATTCAATTCGCCTTCACCATCCAAACCATCAAAATCAGGATTCATTTCACCTTCATCACCCAAACTTTCCGATCCAATCCTAAACTTCGATTGCTCATTAGATTCCTCCAAATTGAGGCCTTCGAATTCGGTGCCACTCTCTGATTGATCGAGGAGAGGACCTGGGGAAACCCTAAATCCTTTCTTTAAGCGCTTCAGCTTCCTTTCGCGGACTGGAGGGGAAGCCTCTTCAGAGTTTGGTAGGAGCTCAAAATCGTCGTCGATCTCCATCTCCGCTATGAATTTCTCTGTGCAATGGATTGAAAAAGCTAGGGTTTTAATCAGACAATGGAACTTTTGGGGGCGGATCTGATCCAATCCTGAAAAACTAAAGGTTGCGATGTCTAGTAGTAGGTTATTACTGCAATTTAAGCGCCAAATGATTCAAAATAAATTTCGATTGCTGCTTTGTGCCGCCAAATGTAAGAGTCCCTGAAAACGGGCGGGGACATCCGGACCGTTGCTTTAGCAGATTATTGGGGGTTAGAATTAGCGTTTGTGATTGCAGCGTGAAAATCACGCCCAATGCAAAAAAGCGACCGGTTCATTTTGGGACTCCGTTTAGGCATATAATGGGATTTATTAAATTTATTACGCTGTTACTGGGGCAGTAAGACTACAGTTTAAGACTAGACCTATAGTTTTTCTTTTCTTTTTCTTTTGGTCAAGGAAAGTAGAAAATCAAAGAAATTCTTATGACTCTAAACAGGCTGTGAACCCTAAACCCTAAATTGTTGAAGATTTAGGCCATCCAATTTAAATTAGGGCTTTTCTGCCGGAATATTAGCATTGTCTTGAGCGCGAAAAGAAATTATACGGGTCCAATCTGAAATTCAGTTCCGCATTTCCACTAACATAGAACAAAATAACATATGTGCATGAAGATTAAGTGACTGGATCCTAGTTCAAGACATGTACAAGCCGGAAACATGGTCAGTGCAGAATCCAGGCCAACAGCCACAGAGAAAATGCCAGTTTTGCGGCCCAGTTTATAGGCAGCGCGAGCACCCTCAGTACGCTCTGCAGTCCATTCTCAAGCAAACAAGATCCAATATTCAGTATAAAAAGGGAAGAAGCCATGGTCGCTCCAAAAGAAACTGATTTCACTTTACGGAACGGAGATGTACGATAATTCAGAAGAATCAGAACATCATAGATCAACAAATCATACTGTAGGAGAACATGAGTATGAATGATGCTACCAAGCTGCCTATTGTCATGTGAATGCTCACTAATAAAAACACACTAATCAACAGCAAAAAGATGTTTTAAAGCCAACAGCAGCCAATCATAAGCTGTTCAACGGACTATAAGAAATTTAAATGGTAAGTGAAAACATATCAGATTACTATAAGCAATCACATCTCAAAATCCCAAGTACTCTCGGCTGTTAACTTTGGCACCTTCCGTTCCTCGGCCAAGTTGACAGATGCTGACACCTGGAAAGAATGTAACCCCATTATTAGAAAAGCTTCGGTGAAGTATAGGAGGCTCATCAGAAAATAATAATACACGGAAGGTTAAAACGTACAGACAAGTTAAAGTTACACCAAAGCATAATTATCAAATTAAAAAATAAAACTACATCCTAAGAAATCCACTTGAACCATGTCCAAGTTAACAGAATTTCTCGACAAATTTGCAGAGCAATCGACAGGCGTGTATTATTACTTAACATTTGATTGATGGCCACATATTTAGACTTGATGCAATTCAATGACAATATCAATCAAAAA
Organism: Rubus parviflorus; assembly: GCA_029955375.1. Taxonomy (NCBI): domain Eukaryota; kingdom Viridiplantae; phylum Streptophyta; class Magnoliopsida; order Rosales; family Rosaceae; genus Rubus; species Rubus parviflorus. Next base: position 682,673 of record JARGGL010000001.1, on the reverse strand, counting down.
GTCCTCTCCACCACAAAAACACTGCTACTGCCTCTATGCAGCTTTCACCTTTGATGCTACTACCACCAACAATCCAATCCAATCATATCTCTAGTACCAAAATCACAGCCCTTGTCGCTGCCACAATGTCAACCCCTATAATCCCCTAGTCTACGTACTGTTTCTAGAACCCTTATATTATCTATTATACTGACCAAAGAATATGAGAATGCCAAAATTCCAACCACCCCTTGTATCAGACATAAACTTTAAATGGCCATTTCCTATATCTTTCCCAGAACCCAATATCAACACCCTCATCAGAAATAGACAACGTCACCATTGTTCTCCTGATTAAGGTTAGTTCAATTCCTTGAAAGATTCAGATTTTCCTTGAAAAACCAACATGTCACCTCAGTTGGTGGAAGTATAACCAAGTTGAAACAAGAAAGGAACACCAATAATCCAAAAACCAATTGCAATTGCATCTTCAAAAAAAAATACAATTACCGAATGACACAAGTGCTGGATGGATAGATATTTGCCCAGATTGCCTAAAACGCATACGTTTACACCATACTTGAGCTACCATTCACTAGATTACTGAATGAAACCACATCCCACAATTGGTTAAGCAAGCAATACCCGACTCTTTAAATTGAGAACCAAAGTCTAAGTACATGCTTGGATAATACTTCAAATTTCTATACAATTAGAGAAAGCAAAATCCTAACAAAGAAACGTGGGCAGTAAATTTGATTACCTTAAAAGTGCCATTCACTTTAGAATTCCTGGACCATTCCAGCCCCAATAGCTTGCTCGATGTCTGGTACGTAGCCCTAAACACATCATCACTATAAACCCTCCTGGAGACCGCAAAATCCCAAGAATTCTTGGCCAAATCGTAGCTGGGCTCGAACGTGGTCACTCCACCGTGCAGATAACTATACTTGAGCTTGCCATTTCCGGTGCCAAGTATGTGATTAGCGGAGACCTTGTTGGCCGAATTGAGCACCAGGGTTCCATCCAAAATAGTCCTGTTGTCACCTTTGCTGTGAATGTAAGTCAAATTCAGTGGCTTGTCTGCAACCCTAACTGTGTTCATAAACTGAAACCTAAAGTCCTGCACCACAAGGTACAACAGTTATGGGAATTGGAATTGGAATTGGGGACCCTAATTATAACAAGGCACTGATTGAAATCATAACTAGTCGAAATTTGTTTGTGTACCTTTTTGGGAACATTGTAATCGACGATGAATACGCCGGGTTTTTCGAGAGCGAGAACCAAGCCGTTCAAGCCGGGGCCACCAACGACGGTGGCGTCGGTGAGTGAAGCTCGGAGCTTGACATCGCTGGCAAAAACGGCGACGTTTGCAGCGGCGCCGCTCTTGTCTGTGTCGTACCTACCCTTCAAAGATGCCTTCATTGTCATTGTAAGCAAAGCGGTGGGAGAAAAGGGCGGAGAGGTAGAACTAGAAGAGCGGATGTTGAGGGTTTTTGTTTTTGTTTTATTTTATGTTGCCTCCTCAAATCTTCTTTCGTTTTTTTACTTTTAAAATATTTATTTTCATTAATTAATAAATGATGATCTGTGACTAGCGACCCGTAAGCAATAGTAACTCCTACGATTAACAAAGAAAATAAATGAAATTGAATTACATGCTGATTATACGGCTATTTGACTTGGGGAAGGTTCAAGTAATGTGGACGATTTCCTAACTTTACCAAGAAAAATTGTGGACGAGTTTATTGATGAGTCAATTTGTCAAATTGATTGATAGCATATACAACTCATACTTAAAGAATTTACAAAAGATATTACTTGAATAAACCAATGTCTTAATTATGATCTACGACATTTCTATAACATGAAAAAAGTCACAAACTCATAAATTCTTCGTCTATTTCAATTTAATAGAACATATAAAATAAAGAGTCAATTATAGATAAGGTCATTTACATAACTCATATTATTCAAAAAGCCACCTAATATTTTTTTCTCTCATAAGGCCACCAAAATATTACAAATTTTAATCTTTACAAAAATGTCACCGCCAGTAGCTTTACTGTTCTTCGACAGTAGCTTTATTGTTCTTCGACAGTAGTTTTATTGTTCTTCGACAGTAGCTTTATTATTCTTTGGGAGTACATTTTTTGTTCCTCGCACTGAGCTTTATTGTTGTTTGGCAGTAGCTTTATTGTTCTTTGACAGTAGTTTTATTGTTCTTCTACAGTAGCTTTATTGTTCTTTGACAGTAGCTTTATTGTTCTTTGACATTAACTTTATTGTTCTTTGACAGTAGTTTTCTTGTATCTAGCAGTAGTTTTTGTATCCAGTGGCATTTTCGTAAATAATGAAAATTAAAAGTGCGGTGGCATTTTTGTAAATATTGACGCAGTGGCATTTTTGTAAATATTGGTGGCCTTATGAGAGAAAAAAATATTTGGTGGCTTAAAAAAAAACAAGGTCACCAAAAGTGACCTTATGGCTAATTTGTTATAAAATAAATGAATGAAATTCACGCTTTCTATTTTATAATCAATCCGCATTTTATGTTTCTTATTTTATTATTTAAAATTTTGTTTTCTTGTAGTTATTTCAACCTAAAAAAAATTAAAGAAAGAATGAATGTTAATCGTAAAATAAGAAATGTGAATTTCAATCTCTATAAAATATCACAATCCAAGTTCAAATGAATAAACCTAAAAAGAAAAAGAGCAATGACAAATAAATATTTAAATGCTTTCAATGAGAATCGAAACTTTAACAAAGTGTTCACAACTTTATTAATAAACCAATTAACCAACATGCTAATCTTGATATATGTACACATAAATTGATATGTATCTAATTGAAATAATAAAAGCAATAGGTAATGAAAGCTAACATTGTTCTTCAAGGTATAGGGGAACTAAAAGCTAAGATGCTTCAGTACAAGCCAATATCTAAGGTGAATCCACCAAAAAAAAAAATTGATTTTTTTGCACCTCTAGCAAGCACAAAAAAAAATTCCATAAAAATTGTAAAATATAATTCGAACTTAGGTCACAATTAATCCACAATTAAAAAATAAACCACATGACCTAAATAACTCTATCAATAATATTTGTAATTAGTATAATATAAATAAGACTAAACCCTACATTTTGAGACCTGAACCCTAAACCTAACCCTAAAACCTAAACACCACAAACCCTAAACCCTAAATTTTTGAGACTTGAATCCTAAACCTAACCTACCCCCTAAACCTAAACACAACAAACCCTAAACCCCAAATACAACAAACCCTAAACCCTAAACCCTACAAGTAACAACCTTAAAACATCATAATTTGAGGAAGGACTTCCTTCGAGGAATCTTTTATTATATTTCTCATGCTTAACTCATTTTACATTAGGGTGTTATGTACTAGCTTGCATTCTCATTTGCAATATATAGATATATGAGCACATTTTTCCTGATCAAAATAGTAAACCATTGTCGATTTGTAATTTATTTTTTATTTTTTATTTTTTTCTTACTTAATGATGAGGAAGACACATTGTAACGTGGGTCAAAGATGGATAAAAAAAACGATTATAATTTCATATAAATATTTATCTTTTAATCAATTTTTGATTGGAAAAAGAATTGTCCAATTTTTTTTTTGTTAAAGAAAGTTCAAATTCTTTATGGGTTCTTGGCACAAATTTCATTTTTTTGTATGTTTTTATTTTGGTTTTACATTTTTATTTTCTAAAATTATTTAATGTTCGTTACCTATTGCTTTTATTGTTTCAATTAGATACATTATGTGTATTTATATCAAGATTAGCATGTTAGTTAATAGGTTTATTAATAAAGTTGCGACCACTTTGTTGAAGTTTCGATTCTTATTGAAAGCATTTAAAGGCTTATTAATTTTTGTTTGTTTTTTGAGTTTAGATTGCAGATAATAAGTCTATAAAAAATAAAATTCAAAAGAAAATATAAAAGGTTAAAATTGGTATTGTAAGATTGTGATGTGGCAAGATATATTACGTGGATTTAAATTTTAAATTGATATTTAGTTATGTAGTATGCCACATAGGGTTGAGACCTGAACCCTAAACCTAACCCTAAAACCTAAACACCACAAACCCTAAACCCTAAATTTTTGAGACATGAATCCTAAACCTAACCTACCCCCTAAACCCCAAATACAACAAACCGTAAACCCTAAACCCTACAAGTAACAACCTTAAAACATCATAATTCGAGGAAGGACTTCCTTCGAGGAATCTTTTATTATATTTCTCATGCTTAACTCCTTTTACACTAGGGTGTTATGTACTAGCTTGCATTCTCATTTGCAATATATAGATATATGAGCACATTTTTTCAGATCAAAATAGTAAACCATTGTCGATTTGTAATTTATTTTTTATTTTTTATTTTTTTCTTACTTAATGATGAGGAAGACACATTGTAACGTGGGTTAAATATGGATTAAAAAAACGATTATAATTTCATATAAAAATTTATCTTTTAATCAATTTTTGATTGGAAAAAGAATTGTCCAATTTTTTTTTTGTTAAAGAAAGTTCAAATTCTTTATGGGTTCTTGGCACAAATTTCATTTTTTTGTATGTTTTTATTTTGGTTTTACAATTTTATTTTATAAAATTATTTAATGTTTGTTACCTATTGCTTTTATTGTTTCAATTAGATACATATCAATTTATGTGTATTTATATCAAGATTAGCATGTTAGTTAATTGGTTTATTAATAAAGTTGCGACCACTTTGTTGAAGTTTTGATTCTTATTAAAAGCATTTAAAGATTTATTAATTTTTGTTTGTTTTTTGAGTTTAGATTGCAGATAATAAGTCTATAAAAAATAAAATTCAAAAGAAAATATAAAAGGTTAAAATTGGTATTGTAAGATTGTGATGTGGCAAGATATATTACGTGGATTTAAATTTTAAATTGATATTTAGTTATGTGGTATGCCACGTAAGATTGAGGCCACAATTGTTAAGCCTCAATTGAGGTCAACAATCATTTTCCAAAGAAAAAATCCACGACCAAACATTGAGGAAACAATATTATGCCACAATTCTTGCCACCAACCATGCGACGCGCCGCTACAATATGCCAACCCAAGTTATCACTGTCCATATAAGCGCTGCCTCTTATCTACAACGTACACATCACCCACACCATCACAATAACTCTCCCTTCGAAGTCAAGGAACCAACACCAACAACTTATTCGCCAACATTCCCACCAACATTGGCGTTACCACCACCACCACCTAAAATAAAAATCATAATTTGTCGCTGCAACCAACATCAAAGCCACCACCCTAACCGATAGTATCACCACACTAACAACATCGTCACTTCTAGCACCATAATCACATGAACTATTGTCTTCGTTGAAATTTGTCGTTGTTGTTGATATTGTCATAGCAACCACGTCATGTTTTACCACATTGACAACATCGTTGTAAAAACATCATCCTCGCCTCCACCTCTGCTACTTTACCAACATTGTTATCGACAAGCTATTATAATTGAAACAAACCATCGTTGATCTCACACACCATCACCGTGATTTACTTAATAGAATCCATTGATTTTGTAATTTCTATTATTTTTAAGGTGTCCAAACAATTTACTACTTTCTATGAATTTTGAAACCATGTTATCGTAAATCACTTAATCCAAAATACATAATTTTGTTCATATTCTCATACTTTCAATTTAAAATTACGACGAAAAAAATTTGGACAATATCTTTGATTATTCTGTCTCAAAATACAAATGTATACAACAATGAGATTGACACCCATGTATTGTAATTATACATTTTTTTGGTCTTACTTGTATTTTCATTCTACATTTTTTTTGAGAGGGTATTTTCATTCTACGTTCATTTTACTTATTTTAAGCCATTTCGTACCTTTTTTTTTTTTTTTTTCAAAATAAAATCCTAATGCAAAATGTAAAAACCAAATCCAAACATTTTCATCCGATCTCGTCCTCTTTTAAAGGACACATCGACGGCGAGATGCAAAACCACGTGTCACCAGTCCCATACTTATTTTTTGCAGTGTTTGATTCCCTTCCCACCGATTATTTTAAGCGAGAGACGTTAGTTCCCGCCAAACAATAATTGGCGCGGATCCACCATCTCAATCCCCCCTTTTTTCTTCCGCGACGCTAAAACCTAGCCGGCTATCTTACCTATCTTGATTTTTTTTTTGCTGGTCAAAGGCTATCATTCCACTCACTCTCTACTTTCTCACTGTTTCTCTCTCGGTGAATCTCCGAACAAGCTTGCTCTAAATCTCTCATCTCCGTCTATTTCAGTTCAGATTAGATTTCTCCGAGTTGCTCCTGTGAATTTTGAGTTTGATTCTGACCACTCATCTACACCTCCTATTCAATTCAAATCAGATTTGAGATGCAGCGGGAATTTTGATCCTTCGATCTCCGGTGAGTTGTTTTCAGCTTCAATTATTTCACGCTAATTCTATAAAGAACACTTTTGCGTTTAGATCTGTAAGATGCGGCTTCAAATTTTGTAGATATCTGTTAGATCTGTAATATTTTCACAAAAATGTTGTATGTTTAGGGCATATGTCACAAAAATGTTGTATGTTCTCAAACGGGAATAGTGATTGTAGTTAATGTCAATGAACTATAATAGAAAAGTCATCAGAATTTGGCGTCTGTGCTCTTCTTGGTTAACAGGTGCATTAGTTGGTTTAGGAAGAAATTGAATCTGCTTCATGTGAAATAGCTAAAAAGTTAGTCTATTACCAACTTTCGGAATTAAGGCTTGCAATTGCAATTAGAGTCATATTATTTCAAGATTGACATGTTGGTTTCTATTTGTATATTTGAGTTCATAATGGAATTGGTTTCCATACCCAATACATCCTGGGCAATTTGTTAGCTAATTTATATCATCAGTTCAGTTAGAACTTTTGGTTTGGTATGCAATTGTAAAGGAATTGTTGGTTGGCTTGGCAAACTTCCCTTGTTACAAAAATATGCTTTATTGAACCCAGAACCACTGTGCAGCAGTCAATACTGTTTCAGTTTTATAAGATTACTTGTTATGATGGTTGGTGATGCATGGATACTAGTCGAATAAGGTTTAAGTCATCATGGCCATTCATTGTTCTGACAAATGGAAGGCATTCTTGTCTGTGTTACAGCAATTAGTCTATTTGTCGTGTTGGATTGAGAATCATTTTGCATACTAGGGTGCCCTTTCATTGAACTCATTTGTTTCCATTTGTGGTGGTTGTAAAATTTGATGTGATTTGCATTGTTAACTTACACGGTACATGATAATGCCACTTTTGTCAGTTGGAATTGCATTGTAGTGTTTGTCTGTTAATGAAATTATTAATTATGACTAAAGTCTGTCTTCGTTGCAGGGAGAGCATCTGAGGCATTGTAGTCATTTGTGTACTATCAAGAAAAATCGAGTTCTGTAACTGATGGAGTTAAGAAGTTGCATCCATTTGCACTTCATCGAGGCTCTGAAAGGTGGCTTATTGAAAAAAACTCTGAATGTGACTCGTGGAAAACCAGTACTCAGATTCAAGAATGTGAAAGACATTTGTGAAGAACTAGATGCCAAAAATGGTGATTTGTTTCCAACAATTCCACCAAAAGATGAGTTCCGGGGCTTGCATATCGACAGTGCTAGGGTCATGAGTGAAAGAACAAATATGGGTAATGCGGGAAATATAAGGATCAAAAGTGAACCTGAAGATTCTGGGTTTGATTGTAATGATGGAGAATACAGTGATTTGGATTGCTTTGGTAATATGACATTGAAGCAGATGAAGCAGACATGCAAGACAAAGAAAAGAAAGCGTTCAAAGTCTATTGATTTGAACAAAAAATTAGAAACGTGCTCCCCTGTTAAACAAGAGTATTCAAAGTTGCAAGCTAACGAAGAGGATTACGATCTCCTGGAGCCTCTTAGTAATTTGAAATCTAAACTTTCAAAGAATGCGAAGGCCAAGGCTAAAAGCAAGCGTATGAAAAATTGTGCGTCTACCATCTCTCAAAGTGCCATGATAACCATCAAATCAGAACAGATCCCAAGTGAGCAGGAGCTACTCCAATTCAATCAGGTTATGCCTGCATGCGAGATGGACGTTAAAGTAGAAGTTCCTGAACCTGGTTGTTCGGATTTCCAAAACACAAGCTGTTTTGATGACGATACCTCTTTGGTTTATGACAATCAAGTGGGTTATTGTGGAGCGGTACCAACTGAATTGCCTATGACAGCTGCTGAATGTGCTTCCATGAATGGGTGGTCAATTTTTCCAACAGTAGAAAATCAGAGCTGCATTGTTTATGAACCATTTTGTGAAGATATGGAGTATGATCCTATGCCACTTCAGATTGTAAGCAACTCAGGTTGGGATATGGTCGAGGCGGATGATACTGAGATGACCAGTTACGAGTGTTTAGATTTTTGGCCTGCATTAGAATCTAAGATAGAAGGATATATCACCAATTCGGTTCACCCGGACCTCTTCATCGAAGCAATGCCTTCTGAGAACGCTATTTCCTCTGAGGATGCAATGATTTGTCAGATTAACAGTGAGGCCAAAGATGATTTATATCGTTGCATGGAACCTGTTAAGGGAACTAATGCCTGTATATCCGAGGCCTATAGCAGAGATGATTTACCTTCTAATCATGGAGCCAGTGCTAACTCTGTTAGTGATTGTGACTTGGGTTCTGGTAGCTGTTTGGTGTCTGTGGCTGATCATTTTCCCATGTCTAAGGAAGAGGAGAAGCAATCCCAATTGTCTGCATGTGATGATGTGAAAATAAGCTCGTCTCCCGGGGTCAATTCGTGTAAGGCTACTGATGAGCGTACAACAGCAGCTAGTGGTGGGTATTTAAAGCATCAGCGTCCTCAAAGGCTTTTTCCGACAAGAAAGGTACATGGTGTCTATTGGTTTATATTTGCCTTGATTATACCCTCAACCCTGGAGGTTGTTTACCATATAAATTTTGATGTGCAGGCCATTTCACCAGCCTCCCAAGAAAAATTGTGCAAGGCTATGAAGTCAATTGAGTTACATGATGGACATAGCGGTAAGTTATAAAGTCTTTGTTTTGATTCATGGAACCTTAATTGATAATTGTATGTTGTGCTTAGGATCATAAATATTCTATACCATAAAATTAGGCAGCCGTGGAAGTTAAAGTGAATTTCTCGAGGTTTCTGTTTGCTTGAAAGATAAACTTAGATTTTCTTTTATCTTTACAATTTCAAATTTTCTATTTGCTTCTTCCGTACAAATTTTGCTTTTGAAACACAGGCCATCTGTTGACTTGTACAATGCTAAAGCCTTCTTGTGGTCCAAGTAGAAAACATGGTGTTATTCTGGAATCATATCAAGCCATATTTTTTCCATTGTTTTAATTAAATCAAAAGAACTAAAGAAGTGTTTAGTGTCCAGATTGGGGGCTGTGGTTTTTTTTTTTCATTTGTTTTATAGTGAAGTGGTGAGCTAGCTGTGTTTTGGGTAGTGTAGCTGAAAAGTAATAGATGGATTTGGACAACACTAGGTAAGAAAGGGTGAGACGTGTGGGATAATTGTCAGTTTCCCTTGTGTCTTTTGGTTTCTATAGAGTACAGGGTGCTACCATCTTGTGTAATTTAAAAACCAGTTTATTCTATAATTTGTATGCCTAAGGCTGTCTGTATTGCAACATGCATGTTTTCTCGGGTAGCTTTTAGGTTTGGTTGTCAGAGGACCCCTTTTCCTCTGTAAATTTGTGAAATTCTGTTTTGTACTCGTTTTCTGTAAGCAACTTCTGTTATTTCCACTTTTTCTTTAAAGAAGAGTTTTACTTTTCTAATGAAAATAGTTCAAAGCTTCCTTTCTATTCTGTAAGCCTTTCTGAAATAAATTTTTACCAGATGCCAAGAAATATTATAGGTTCTCGAAAATTCAATATAGTTATGTGGTTACTACTCCATTCTTCATCATATTTTAGGTTCTTTGAATTTACTTTTGTTTGTCTTTACATTTCATGCATTTGATTCTGGGTTTGTGATAATTTCAGCGTGCAAGGGGAAACTATGTTTTGGAAATCAAACTGAGAGTATAAACCATGGAGCTGAAAGGCAGCCTGATCAGATGAGGAGACCTAAGTTCTCTATTTCACCGCAAACCAATAGGAATCCCAGGAATGAGAAGATTAGTTCGCATCCTAGAGGCATCCCTAAAGCTTCTAATGGTTCTTCAACTGCACCACGTTTTAGCACAGGGTGTACATCCATTCAAACATGTTCAGAGAGTGCCATTGCATTCTCACAACGCCAGATGCATGACATTGAATGCATCACAACAAAACTCACAAATGAATTACAGACCATGAACGAAATTGCAGAAGAAAGATTATTGTCTGGACCATATCCTACTACATCGTTGAAATATAATGCTGATGAGGTATGCATTATTATATACTGTTTGATTAAGTTTTCTGATGCAGCCTTTATCATGTAATAGTGCATGTCTCTGTATTTATACCCATAAATGGTGGCAGGTGAGAATGGCCATTCAGAATGTAACAAGAGTTGAGGCTTCTGCTAAAAAGTTGCTCTCGATGATGTCAAGGGACTGTAGCCGTTTCTGTAAAATCATGGTTTGCTTCTTCCTATTTTCTTTTTTCTATCTCTTCTTTTGAAAGGCAATGTGATTAAATGCTATGCCTATGTTTGGGGCATCATTTTGATAATCATTTATGAACTGCAGAGAATGGCTTATCAGAATGATTCTAATGCTTCCGAAGAAGTTGGGAATAATCAGACAAAAACAATAGTTCTAAACAAGGAGAGGAAGAAGATTACTTTTGCTGATGAAGCTGGGGAAAAGCTGTGTCATGTCAAGTTTTTTGAGAATGAGATAATATCATCTTTGGGAACTGATCCTTCTCCAAACCAGGAATTGCTGGTTAAATAATATGGAAAGCTTGCTTGTTGAGTTGTGATGTAGATCTTTGTACGAGTGAAGCTGCACTCTAGTTTAAGTTTCGACTCCTTTTAGTATTCTCCTTTCGTGTATGGTTCATCTTTCATTCTTTTTCCATTGAATACGTGTGTATAAATTGTATCTTTCAATTTCAATGATGATAGACTTTCTGAGGGTTGTATAAATACAACCAAATCTCTCATCATGCTTCTCTTTAGTTCATTTGAGTACCGAAAGCTTAATTTTCTTGAAACCTAGAACAGAATCCCTTTCACCAAAAAATGAGACGTAATACAACTGGCAGACCACGTTGATCTTGTTGTTAGTGTTTCAATTCCAGCCACGTTTGAAGAGAAAATCTTAGTGGAGTTTTATCAGAGAGAGAGGAAGTTGAGTGGTGGAGAAGCAGGACATACCGAAGATTGGGCAGAATCACTCTTGATGTTCGTAGCCATTAAAATTTAGATCAGCCATAAAATTTTGCCGCTATCAAAATAATGAAGCTACACGCACCGAAATGATCCAATTTGGGTTTTTTTTTTTTTCGATGGGAATGATCCAATTTGATTGCTTTTTGTAAACTACCAAAATTTTAACTACAAGGATGTAAAAGCCAAGAGAAAATCCACGATTCCATAAAATGACATGACTTAACGTTACAGTCCTACAGGGGCTGCAATAAAGAAGTGATTTACCCTTACCAATCACAACCAAAATATTCACATATCAATTCCAGGTTAAATAAATTGTATCACAGGATATCAATTGGTGAATGGGTGAGAAGAGGTCCACTTCCAAATTCTGAAGTAAATCAACAAAATCAGACAGGAATTGCCAAGCCTTTCTTTGCCATGCTATCCAAGACGTCATTGAGCGCTTGACACAAGCCAACAATCTGCAAATATAGATAGCCAGAAGAAAACTTAAAAAGAGTGGAACCGAACAAGAGATAGATAGAAAGAGTGTAAACTACTTAAAATAACAAGGTCGGCCAAAATAGCTAAATGTTTACGGATACAAATAGTGCTTAAAGGGCAGACTCGTTCCCATGGACATCAGTTTGTGACGTGAATTTTGTAAGATTTAGACTTCTGACACTACCAATGAATTTACCTGCTGATCCCATTGTTGCAGCTCTTCAGTATCATCCTCAAAATGTATGACAGCTTCCACCTGTTATGGAACTTTTCAGATAAATGATCTAGAAATAGAGCTTGTTACAAAAAGTCGCAATTTGGAATTGCCTACATAGTGAAACAACCAATGATGACTTTCAGCCCTTCTTGGTTGCGACATGAGCAAGGTGAATTCATACCTGATCAATAGATCCCCTCATTCTGTCCTCATATATCATTCTTGAAGCAATCTTCTCAGCCTGCAAGCCACATATTCAAATCCCTTAGGAAACATGAAGCAAAGAGTATGGTAACAGAAACATGAATACATCAGAACTAAAAGGAGCAGCGCTATTGTATGATAAATAAGGTGAACAAGACTCAACAAAAAGGATATACAGTTTAATAGGAGTGGAAAATGTCAGTGGACAAAAAACTGTACCTTCGGAGGCTCAATTCCCAGCAAGGTGCCCAACTCATCAAAACTGCACAGAATTCTCAACAAGTAAATAAACAGACCCAGTGACCAAAGTACAGTAAGTTTAAAACGGAAACCAACAGCAATATATATCAAACCTTATATTTGTGTAAAGTTTGCTGGCACTGAGAAGATTATGTTCAATCATTGCACGATCTAACACAGTAAAATTGTCTGGCAGAAGTGCTTTCTGTTGAAATAAGTAAGACATAACTATTAAGGTTTCAACGAAAAGTGCAGATCCCACATCTGATATAGAGAAGAAAGAAGTTTATAACCTGATGCGGCTTTAACTCTTCAGCAAATGCATCAATTTCTGGTTTCCTCAAAATTCTCTCCAAATACACCTAATACGCATAAATATCCATTTGAGAAACAGGAGAGCAAAAAGTAAAAGATGAAGTCAATCCTTATTTCATAAACCATGTAAGGGAGGGAGAGACCTTTTGAAGTATTGGATAAACTTTCAATTTTGAGCATCGCTCATCCTGAACCATAACCCCACGGTATCAGCATAATGCGAAAGGAAAAACACATTAAAATATTATATATATACATATGTATCTCCAAGTAGAGAAGTTTACTTTGTACAAAGTGGCAAGAACACGAGACCGTTGGGGTCCTGCAGCGGCCAAAATTGTGCATGTAACTGCAGCAGATAGAGCTTGCTCCAAGGCTTCCTCATCAATCTCTCTGCAATAAAAAGAATTCGCTCATTTCAGCTAAAACTGCATGAAGCTAGCCATTTTCTGAAATTTCGACTCCAACCATGCACCCTATGTTAAATAGTCATGATTCTCTCTCCACAAAATCCAAAAAAAATGAAGCGTGCTGTGTGAGATATGCTAAAATATAAAATAGCTAGTCACTAGGAGCCACGATCTCTCGAATTTAGGAGCTCCTGGAGGTTGAGCTACTTTCAACGCAGGATAGCCGGTATCGTTGGAGCACCTTTTTGGAATTTCTCTATATTTCTGCTAAGAAGCTGTATTTAGCTAGCACCCCCCCCCCCCCACCCCCCCACCCCCCCCCCCCCGCCCTCTCTCTTTGAAATCTTTTAATTGGATACTGTCACACCAATAAGAGGCTGTAAGAGGTAACCTATTACCTATGATATAAAACATATTTATTATATACAATAAATTTAAAGAAGTAAAATTCATTATCATAATCAATATGCAGAAGAAATTTTTGCAGGAGTTCAGATCAATTTTTGACATACTCATCTCCTATTTGCCTCTTTTCAATCTGAGAAATATCATAATAACGCAATGCTGCTTCCAAGAACTTCCTCTTTAAATCTAAAATCCTCGCGTAACAAACCTATTAATAGAGAAACAAAGGTAAAAAGTAGCAAATTTCAAAATTCTAAAAGCCAGCTGACTTCATGCAATTATTTCCACTGAATATCCAACAATGTCAAACCTTATACTGTAAATTCAACACTTCATGCTGACTGCTGCTAACCAAGAATGAAGCTTTGTTAATAAATGCTTCTGCATTGACAGCATCATCATCCTACAAAATAAATTTTTTATTATAAAGTAATGGCTATTTCTTTCACACAGTAATATATATATCCACATTATTCCAATAATGTTCTTGATTCCAAAAACAATATCATACAATTTGCATTAGGCACAATAGATTCTAAGGCATCACTTTCCCCAATGAGCAAAACACTATAAAACAACTTTGTAGGGCATGTCTGCCACTTGTCACAGAACATACAAGTCTTATTTGTTCCTATATCAGCACTTCAAAGGGGTCCAAAATAACAACCCTCAACTAGAGAAAGTCTTTCTCCCTTTGTAAATGTTGATACATGCATATGTTACAATATTCTCATCATGGATATCTCCATTACATCATAAATAAACAAACAGTATAGCCTCAAACCACCCTCCAAGGACCCTCTTTATGCAGACACATCAAATGTCTAAAGTGGTATCTTATTAGTGAGGGTTGTGGCACACTAAACAGCAGCACCAAAACACCATTCCAAAACTAAACATTTGGGGGAAAAATACATACCTCAAGATACAGGCGAGCAACTTGAACACACTTTGCTAACTTGAATTTGTCATCAATCACTCTGAATCACAAAAACATATATATTGGTAAACCTAGAGTCCATTCTTAGGATAGAAAAAAGAACCCCCCAAAAAAGTGGATCTTACTCTCATACCTCATTGAAGAGTCTAGATTAATTCCACTGAGCATCTGAGCTGCTTTTGACCACTGCTGCTCAGACTCGTACAGTTCTGCAAGTTTCTCCCGTATTATTAAAACCTGCAACATTCGAAATAATGAAGTACTTTCAAAATCAAAATAAGCATGAATTAAACGGTATACAGTCAAAAGTCTTTCCTAAATGAATGAATTGGTCATCCCAGCAAACCCTATATTTCGTGTGGTGCATAACATCATCATTAGAGGCAGATAGTACATAAATCTATAAAGTTCTAAAATTCCATGGACAATACAATTCTATAATCAGTTGGAAAAAGAAGCATTCAAGTACTCTCATGATGTGAGTTTAAGCCAGCAACAAATTCCATTAGCTTCAGGAAAAAAATACTACTGCAAAGAACCATCCCTATTCTAAAGGCAATTGCCAATACCTTGGACTACTAAACTAAATAACCCGAAAATCATCAAACACATATATACATGAAATAACTACACTCAAACAGTTCTAAAGTAAAGAAATTCCATCTACATGGAAAAAGCCTATCAATCCCGATAAACGCTAAACGGCTGACTACAGATTTAACAATACAAAACGTCCGAAACGAACCTGTTCTTCAAATGAAACGACCCGAGGCTGAATCTGAGCAAGGGTATAATGGGCAATCTCCTTCTGCGATTCCGGCTCCAACCGCCCTAAGTCTTGCGCAAAAGTCTGCAAAAGTTGCCGCGAAACCACCAAAGGGACATCGTCCGATAACACTGAAGAGCACGAAATTAACATCATGCAAGAAAAGAAAAATTAAAGCAATGTTGAGGAAAAATTGAGATAGAGTATTAGGTATTTACTGTGATCGATGAATTTCTTGGCCGGAACGACGTCGTTGGAGGAAAACACGGTGGAGAGAATGTGCTTGTACTGCTCGATCTTTTGCCTCTGATCAGTGATCGCAGAGGCTTTCGCGAAGGCACCCTCCATGGCTCTTTGGTCTTTGGCTTCTTCTCACTCGTTGTGGTTCTGAAATTCTGGTGCAAACCCTAAACCCTAATAATTTTTGATATCTCCAATACGATGGAGTTTGGTTCCGCAACTTTCTGACGGTGAAGTTTCAGACCCAGGGGATTGTAGAACTAGCGAACAGTCATTTAGCTATTTGCGTAGTTAAGCAGCTCAAATACAAACGACACGTCGTTTTTACTTTGAAGCGCCTTGAATATTTTTGCTGTACTGTTCATCGTTCTTATTGATCTGCCCTTTTAAAAAAGCCCATTCATTTTGCGGGTTGCCCTTCAGCTTTACAAACGATCATCGTGCACCACTGCACCACCGCACCACCACCTAGCGGTTCGGCCGGTTCCATACATAAGCACGGAAACGAAAATAATTACGGAAATACAATACAATACAATACGATACAAGAGAACGACAAATTTTAAATTTTGTAAGATACGATACGATGAGAAAAAATAAATAAAATAATATATAATTATATATAAATCTATACTATTATTTAAGAGAACACAGCTTGTCAATCAAAACATAAAAATTTGACGGAAATAACCCTGAAAAATTAAAAAACTTTGAAAACTAATTTTATCATCAAGGTCAATTGTGACAATTACAAAATAATTTGTATTTAAATAAATAAATATCATATATCCCACAACCTACTTTCTCCAACTTTTTACTCTATGCAATAATCGTTTTCATCACATGCATAGCATGTGGTAAATTGCTAGTAATTAATAAATGAAACATTAAATATCACAACAATCAACAAATAAAATATAGCTAATAATATATATATATATATATATATATATATATATATATATATATATATATATATATATATATTCTTCTCCAAACTCTAGCCGTCATGGCTTGGGTACCTATTGACGCTTTTTTGGCGTCGCAACCAGCACCGGTCATGGCTTGCTCTATCGGACATCAGTATCCTAGCGAACTCTTTCGTTTGTCCAGGTTTTTCACTTCAGTTTTCATTGTTATCATGAGGGGTGTTGGTCTTTCTTTGATCTTGGCCGTTTGGGGTGTTTGGATTAATTTCAGTTCTCGAGTTTATCTTCCACTTCGAGTGCCAGGTGTAAACGGATTATCCTCCATTTGTTATGAAATCTGGTTTAGGTTTGTATGAGATTCAGGTGATAAGCTTGGAGATTTGAGTTTCTTTGTTTTTTGAAGACCCTATCTTGTGGCTAGCTTAATAATTACGGAGACTGAGTGCATTTGGAGGTAGAAACTTTGGGCTGCAAATAGCTCTTATCTTCGCCCAGTATTTCTTTTATTTTTCATTCTATGCAAATTGGTGGAGGTCATTCTCTATTATTTTAATGAGTTTCAGTTGGGCTACTGTCACGCCCCGATTTTCAAATCAATTAATAAGGCATTTTGCCTTTAATTACAAATCAATTTCGGGAATGTGACTACATGGAATATCAAATACAAATATGCACTAGAATTTTTTTCTTTTAATTCGAGTACAACAATATACTCCATGCCCAATAAATGTAAATGCTGACCCGTTCTTTAGGGTTACATATTACAAGCCATAATTAAATAATAAATTGTTATTACAAAATATTAAATAATTAATCCATCAGAGTTTATTACATAAACAGCGGAAGTCTTATAAACCAATAATATGTATGCAGCCTTGCTTACTCCTGGTTATCCTAACCTGCAGGTATAACCACTACACCGTGGAATAGTGTACCGGGTTATATCAACAAACCCGGTCAGCTTACGAAGCTGGTATGAGTAATCTATGTTTTATTCACACTGTAACATTTTCCCAAATTGAATTCTTTTATTTTTAAAGAATCATTTAAAGACAAAGTTTCCATTTCAAATCCGGAAGATTCGTATTATCTAATATACTGAACCTACGTGCCCCATACCACGTATTTTAACCCCACACGCCCCATAAACGTGTATGTTAATACCAGGGTAATCCAGCATGTTAAATAATATAAACCCTCGATCTTTACTCACACAAAACCACATAACTTAGCCTGATTAAAAGTGAGATGCATCTCATTTTAATACATCAAGTTATTTTTAACTTCGCCTGATTAAAAGTGAGAATACTATTTTTCTTCTCCTTTTAATACATCAAGTTAACCAAACAATATGCAGTCTAGAGCTCTAACTGAATGGGCTACCATTTTTCACCCATTTAACATTGTCCCCGGTCAGGACAGTCCGTTTGGACAAAATCATTCAAATAGGCAAACACAATATCTTATTTCGAAATATTGTGTTCCCACAAAATTCACAAATTAAAACAATAAAATGAACATTTTTCAATTATTGTTTTAACACCAAAATCACAAACAACACAATATGAATTAATATTCATATATAAAAACATCGTGAGATTCACTCACCTCTAATTCCTGCTGCGTCTTCAAATAGTAACCAGGAATCGACAAGCGTGTACGCAACACCTTTCATAATCACCTATGATTATGCAATATCCAATTAGCATAATACATTTCCAAAATAATCCAAAGTTCCTCAAATGTCACCTAGGACATCGGAAATATTAATCGAGACCATTTGACCAAAAGTCAACCATCGGTCAACGTGGGTCCCACGTCTACTATTCATCAACGGGTCCCACACGAAATCCAAAACTTCCAAAATCTACCAACATGCTTATTTCTAGCATCCTAACATCATATCCAAAAATGGTGATGATCCAACGGTCGGATCATCACGGATCTAACGATCCATAATCATTGCATAATTGATCGTTGATCAAACGATCTAATTTCAATAATCCAACGGTCCAACATGCTTATAATCTCAATATTAACCCCACGATCAAATTTCATGATCATCCAACGGTCGGATCTCTCGAATCGTAAATCGTACGATCCGATTAATCGGGTTAATTGACCATCGGTCAAACGACCGAATTTGACAAAAGTCAAAACACGAAAGTTGTTCGTATCGACGAAACAAGTCAAACGGAGCAAAGAACTGCTCCCGGACCGGCCGGACGCGCCGCCCACGCGCCGCCGCCGGCGGTGGTCAGACCGCCGGTCAAGGTGGTCCGATTGACACCAAATTTTACCAGTGTGTTCTACTCAACAAGCCCAACAAGTTTAGTAACTACCTCAAAGTCTGGATCGGAGCGGAAGTGGCCGGAATCGGCGTTGACTTTTTTGAAAATCAAAAACTTCCCGAGCTCAATCCGCCGCCTACGGTGGTTTTCGGTGAAATCCAAGGGCACCATCGTGTTCCAGGGGTTGAGGGCTTCAAAACCCAGTACACGAAGTGGGGAGGGGTGGCCGGAATCACGTCGGAAATCAAAAGGGACCGTCGGCAGTTTCTTTCTCCGCCGCGTGCGGCGTCACGCCGGCAAGGCAGCCGGCACGGCCCGGCTGGTTTAGCTCGCCGCCGGACGCTGCACATGATGGCGGGGGCGGTGAGATGAGCAGGTGGCCGGAGCAAGTGGCCGGAATTTGCAGGGTGTAGAGAGAGAGGGAGGACGCGGGGAGAGAGAGAGAGGGAGGAGAGAGAAAATGTTTTCCAAAAATAAAACATTTTCATGTTTTATAGAAAATCGTTTAATTTCCGAGGGCCATAACTCCTTCATACGATGTCCATTTCCGATGAACCGAATTCCTACCAACTCGATTCGACGAGGTCTACAACTTTCATGAAGGAAGTTTTCCCAAATTCTCAACGGATAAAAAGTTACCTTAATTAACCTTGTGTAACTTTTAATTACTGCCGTAATTATCGTTTTACGACGAAAACCCCTAAAAATATGAATTCTCTCCATTTCACTTCAAATTTCACGAACTATTTAATAAAAATAATACGGAAATTTTCGGGGTATTACAGCTACTGTCCTGTGAGCACCACAATTGAGTGCATTGGCGAGCAGCATAACCTGTTTTGGCGTTTTTCTGGGACGAGGATAGTCTACATCAATTTGTAGTAGTATTATTTTTGTATTTCCAAAAAATGAGCTTTAACTATGTAAATGAATAACCAGTTAGACAACTTATGTTTTGTTATGCCTTAGGTTTTCATATTAACCTTGTTAGATTAATTATAGCTTTTGCTGCTGTTCAAGATGCCCTTATTAACGATTATCTTGCTAAGTTAATCGTGATTATATCTATAATTATTTCCTTAAAAAAAAAACATAGCTAATAATGATCCTCTACCTTTGGGAGGATTTTGATTTAATCCTCATCTATCATTCTAGGACAAAATAAATTAGGTCTCGGACTTCAACTTCTGATTGGTGTAGCATTGATATTTGTTGATAATTTGTTAGAAGAAAAATAGAAAAATGAAAAGAAAAATAGAAACTTTATTTGTTTCCACGCCCTGGTGTATAGAAAGGAGCATGGTACACCGCCACGTGGAACAGGCAAGCAGTGCATAAATGAAAAATCTGGAATTTTCTATATCACTGGGACTTGTTTAATTGGCAACGCATTTTCTCTGTATCACAAAGACTCAAAGAGTACCGATCATCAATTCCCTCGGGCCTCTCTGCTTGCTTTACCTGAAAACCAAGCTCGGAGGAAGACATCGCGATCTTCTCTAATTGCCGGAAATGAACGAGTCAGGTTAGTCCCGGCGGTTATTTTCCTTTGCCTCTCCAGTCGGTGCTATTCCAATTTCACCGTCACCAGCTTCTTGAATCTTGATTGCAATGTTTGTTAATAGCCTTTTATGCAATGATGTTTGAAGTTTTCCCATCTTTCACTGCAATCTCTCGGAGAACGAACTATTTCCTTTTGCTTTTTAATGTGCTCGTTGTTGCTCCTAATTGACTAGGCCTTTTCATTTGATTTATTGTTTTTTATTTTGTGTGGATGATCGACCAAGGCTATTTACTTGAACAACTGTTTGAAACTTCGGATTTTGCGTGGTAGGGTTTATGAATTGGTTGTGCACTTTGGTTTTAGGAAATATTATGCATCTGCAGTCGGTGCATAGCGTTGCCATGATTTTACAGATTACAAGTTTCTTAAAGTTTATTTGACTTCAATATTGGTACAATAGATTTGTTGGAGGTGATACTAATGAGTCTTATGCAATACGAATCACCTCCATGCTAGTTTTTTTGTAACATCATTATTGACTCTCTCCCTATTGAATGAATGAAGTTAGCGTTTCTTGATTGTATATCATATCGGCTAGGGTATTATAGGATTTATAGCTCTACTTCCAGATGCCAGTTTGTTCTATGAAGGTGTGAGTAGAAATTCTTGAGAAGCTCTATTTAAGAATCTCAATTCATTCCTTCACCTCTTCCTTTTAAGTAACCAAATCACGTAGTAGACTCAAATGGATTTCTTGGGACTACCCCTAGTTTTTCATTATCATTGAATTTCACTGATTCACTTTCTTCTTTCTAATGTTGATACATCAGGAAATCCACAGGATGTGGATGTTCCACCAGTCGAAGGTGTTGCTGGAGGAGGAACAGCATATGGATGGACTGATGGTGGCTTTCAAGGTTCCAATCCACTCAAGGGATCAGTTGACCCTGCAGAGGTTCCGACTGCAGATTTAGTGCATGTATGGTCCATGCCAAGCACAGCGAATGTTGGACCACAAGAAATGCCTAGACATATGGAGCCTGTACGTATTGTTCCATGATTTTACTTAATGGTGTCTTGGTAACTACATTTATCAATACTGTACTACATGACACCTAATATACATGCGTAAGCTGCTTAGATGGCAACTTGTTACACCTAATATGCATGTGATTCAAAATCATTGCTGCATCCGAGAATGAGTTCTGCACTTCCATTTTATCCTTGTCATTGTGCGCCTCAATATTTATTTTTCATGGCATGGTTGCATGCCAATTGCCTCGCCACCAGAGGCCATTACTGTTGTTTGGTCCATGTAGTTGCCGGTACAATGTGTAGGAGATACACAAATCCCAAACACCAGCATATTGGTGGCTTTTTACTTTATAGAAAAGCGTAAAGCAAATGTTCTGCTGTTTTGTGTCTCTATAGTCTTCTGCTTCTAAATTTGGCTTATTTGAAGGTTAATCTTCTGGCTGCTAGAAACGAGAGAGAGAGTGTTCAAGTTGCACTACGTCCGAAAGCTTCCTGGGGTGGTGCTGGAATTGCAGGGATTGTGCAGGTTCAGTGTAGTGATTTATGCTCCTCATCTGGTGATCGGTTAGTTCCTTGCAGTCTTTTTTTTTTTTTATTCCCGCTGCAGGTTTACAACTACTCTTCAAACTTATAATTTTCTGATATTGACTGTGTAGGTTGGTTGTTGGACGATCGATAAAGTTGCGGCGTGTGGTGCCCATATTGGGTGTCCCAGATGCTCTTGTTCCCCTTGATCTTCCTGTTAGTCAAATAAGCCTATTACCAGGGTACTGACTTTGTTAGTGGTTTAATGGTCTTATATTTGGTGTGAAGGCATGGTATAGGACAAATTATTGCAAGAGACTGACATACTCTCTCTCTCTCTCTCTCTCTCTCTCTCTCTCCAGAGAGACAGCTGCGGTTTGGGTTTCCATTGATGTTCCTAGTGAGCAACCCCCAGGTCAGTATGAGGGGGAGATCATCATTACTGCCAAGGCAGATGCAGAGTGAGTCTATTCCCGTTTTCAATTGTTTGAGTGCTATGCTTTTGTTATGGTGGTAAATTCTTACTATCCTTAGCTCTTTCGCCATTTAGTAATTTAAACTTCCTATTCATATGCTGTTGAATATATCATTAACGAGTTCTATACAATTATTGATTCTGACTTGGTCCAGGACTTCAGCACAATGCTTGGGCAAATCCGAGAAGCTTCAACTTTATAGGGAACTTCAAAGATGTCTTGAAACTGTGGAACCCATTGATGGGAAACCAGTGGATGAAGTGGTTGGTTTCCAAATTTAATTTTCCAAAATCTTATTTTGGAGGTGCTATTATCTGTTCATTTGAGCATGTGCCTTTTTCCTTTCCTTTTTAGGTAGGAAGAGCGAAATCTGCAACTACATCTTTAAGAACAGTTCTTCTGTCTCCATTGTTCTCTGAATTCTGTTCATATAATGGGCCAGTTGATATGATGGAGGAAGATGTTATTTCAAGCCTTTCAGTACGAGTGAAGATAAATATTACAGTTTGGGACTTCATTCTTCCTGAAACTCCATCACTTCCGGCTGTATTTGGTGTATCCTTTATGTTGATAAAAGTAATATAGGCGAGCTCTGAGTATTTTTTTACTTCATTATATTTAAACGTAAAAGGAAAGATGAATTCTCTGCTGCAAGATAATACTGACATGTGAAGACATAGGCAGATTGTTCTTGTGACGAAGACCATGGCTATACTTATTATTATGTGCTGTTCTATGTTGTACCACAAATCTGACCATAATCCTAAGAATGTATTCACATTCTTTAACCAAAGTTTAGATATCTGATACTGTAATCGAGGACCGTTTTGGTGTTGAACATGGGACTGAGGAGTGGTATGAGGCATTGGATCAGCATTTTAAGTGGCTTCTTCAATATAGAATCAGTCCATATTTTTGCCGATGGGGTGATAGTATGCGCGTATTGACGTATACCTGCCCTTGGCCAGGTACTCATGAAAGCCATTTTGTTTTTATCCTCGTAGTACTGTTTGTGCTGATCACATAAGTGGTTGGTTAGAAATATCAAATATGTAGTTTATTTATTTATTTTCAGAATCTAATGTGTTCTGGTGTCCTCTATTTCTTTCTGTGATAGCTGATCATCCAAAATCAGATGAATATTTTTCAGACCCACGATTAGCAGCCTATGCCTTGCCATATAGTCAAGCTGTCTCTGGGTATACAGTTAGTCATCCAAGTTCACTTCTGTCAGGTATATGTGTGATGAAAACTGATGAGATTCTACCCATTTGCTGACCTGCCACAGTAGTGATGCAGCGAAGGAATACTCGCAGAAACAAATTGAGATATTGAGGACAAAGTCTCACTGGAAGAAAGCATATTTTTATTTGTGGGATGAGGTACGAATACTATCATCAGAATACTAGGAAAATGAGCTTTCGTGGATTATGGTATGAGAGTGGTCTTTGTGTTACACCCCCACCCTTAATTCTACCTTAAATCTGCTGTAATTTCCTTCCATTTGGGTAAATTTTCATACAAGTAGCATTACAGATAACTTATGCAAAACCCTTGATATTATGGTGACCATAATTTCTTGGTCACTAGGTGACCAAGAGAACATTTCTGTGCAAAATAGATTTGTAGTATGTTGATGTACATGCAATAACATATGGCAGCCTCTGAATTTGGAGCAATATGAGTCCCTCCGCAACTTGGCTAAAGAGATCCATGCTTATGCTCCGGATGCTCGGGTCTTAACTACTTACTACTGTGGTATGAATTCTTTACTGGATTTCGATTTTAATCATTGTAAAGAGTTCCATAGGTTGTAGTGTAACTGTCTTTTCTTGGTAAAGATGTCCGACTTTTTTCACTTATGCTGGAATGACTAGTTGACTAAATCCTCTGTAAATTTGCTCTGTTTTGTCACCTTCAAATTGGCTAGTTTTTGGTCTTGAAGATGTTCATATATGGTTTTTTCTACTATGCAGGGCCAAGTGATGCCCCTCTTGCACCTACTCCTTTTGAGGCTTTTGTTAAAGTTCCAAAGTTTCTGCGCCCACATACTCAAATTTATTGTACAAGGTATTGCTGTCCATTTGTGCTCTATGGACCCTCTTAAGGAACCTTCTACTGAAGAAAATAAATAATGAAAATTATGTGCGGTATTTGACCTTTTTTTCCCCTCCAACCAACAAAATTCGTGCTAGTTATCTGGTGTCGAGAGCTAAGCATTGTTGTGTAGTTTTATCAATGTACTCTGGTGCAGTGTACTGTGTACCATGCCAGGTTCCCTACAAATGGAGGCTAGTTTGAGTGAAGACTGTATACGGCAATGTCTGATAATACATATAAATTGGTCTGACATGTGCAGTGAATGGGTGCTTGGGAATCGAGAGGATTTGGTGAAAGATATCATTGCAGAAATACAACCAGAAAATGGCGAGGTGATGCTTTTTGCCCGACTCTCATCTAATTTCCCAGGGACATTTCCCAAATATACGCTGTTATATGTTGTGATTTTTTAGTTTTGTAGTTAGAAATTAGCAAAATTGTGGTTCGTGATGATCCTTAGACTAATCCAAGTGTTTCCAAGAGCAAGTTGTGACTTGGCTGTAATATTGTTTTTTTTTTATTATCATTTTTGTATTATCATAAAGATTGTCTATTTTAATTAGTTCTGCGGATTTATTTATGTATTAATCATGCATACGGATTCATGTTTTCTGTTATATACTTAACCCGGGAATCAGTGGCACTTAGAACACTGATCGTTTGAGTGGACAGATCTGCTTGTTTGCCTTCCCCCAAAAAAAGGAAAATGCTCACAGGCGTTATTAGGTGTTACAAGTATGTGGAGTATTTGTTGTTAGTAAAGGAATTATGTAAATATATGGACACAACCACACCTCCATAGTTCTGAACTTATATTTAAATCTTTTACTCTATGGTAAGTTGCAAATGTAATCTCATGTTGAAATGTGTGGATCATTTGATTCATTTCTTAGATTATGAAATCTGAACATTAAATTTATAATCTATTATGATTACTTTTAGGCGAAGAGTGGGCTGCGTGAGATATATGGTTACCGTCTTGATGATTGTAGTTAGAAAATGCATGATGAATATATATTTTCTAACAGTTCTATTTGAAGCTCTAGTTCCTACAATTTTGCGTCTTGTTACTTGCTGAAGAATGTTGACTCTGGCATTTTGTAGGAATGGTGGACTTACGTGTGCATGGGACCATCTGACCCCCATCCCAACTGGCACCTTGGGATGCGAGGTACGCAACATCGAGCTGTAATGTGGCGTGTATGGAAAGAAGGTGGAACAGGTTTCTTATACTGGGGTGCCAATTGCTATGAGAAGGCAACAGTTCCCAGTGCAGAGGTAAATTTGCCTGGCATCAGGATTTTCAATGGTTAATGAAATTGATTACATTTTACTAAAATAGAGTTTGCCTGTGAGCAGATAAGATTCAGGCGTGGTCTGCCCCCTGGAGATGGAGTTTTGTTCTATCCTGGTAAGGTGTTCTCTTCATCAAATGAACCAGTTGCTTCAGTCAGACTAGAACGCATTCTCAGTGGATTGCAGGTCAGGGAAACTTAAAAGGCGATATTAGGTTTCTTTTATTTATTTATTGTGTTTCATGGCTGGTGTGACTACAAACCTGTATGTATGTATGCATGTTTTTTTTTTTTTTCTTTCTCTTTCCTTTTTTCTTTTGTTGGTTTCAATTGTACTTTCATGTTGATTAGACATTTCTGTGGGTTCTTTATCAGGACATTGAATATCTCAGACTCTATGCTTCGAGATATGGTAGAGATGAAGGACTTGCTCTCCTTGAGAAGACTGGTTTGTACTTGGGTCCTGAGCGTTACACGCTTGAGCATATGCCAATTGATGTAATGCGGGGTGAGATCTTCAATGCATGTCGGTCTTGAGAAAAGGCTGTATGCATAAGGCTACAAAGGATATGGTATGGTGTACATGAAGGGAGATTTATGAAAGACGAGGACATGCTAAGACTTGCAAACCAACATTGTTCATACTTCATAGCAAACATGCAGATCATGATTAGATATTTCGTTCTACACTGATTTTGCATTTTACTCATGTAATACACATAGACCATCTAGGATATCAACGCATTTTCTGTTAAGAACTCTAGAATTTACTTCTTTGAATTAAAAACACTACCCGACTAGGTTTTGAGTTACTTGTAGTGGTCACTTTGAGCAGGGTCTCGTAATGAAAATGTAAATCATGATAGTTATCATCATATTCCAGTGGTTCAGCATTGTGGTTTCTTTAGGCCATGTTTTGAGTCCGCAGCTATAATTTTCTATGATTTTCGACGTCTCTCTCTTTTCTGTGGTAGTTTTTTAGCTGCTGGTAATTGTTGTACCGCTCAGACTACCAAGAAGAAATTAAACCCTCTTGAAAAGATGAAAAATCTCCCCAAAAGGTGTAAAACGCGAAGACATGTCAAGGCTGCCCATAACTTTTTTGGCTTACAAGTTACAACACTACGCTGATCGGAAAAGAAAAGGAACAGGAAAGATATGGGATCTCTACCCATAACATGACGTGGATGTTGATAGAGAGAGGCATACACTTGCAATTCAAAAGATCAACACGTTCTCAAATCCCTGCCCCCTCTTTTTTTTTTTTTCTTTCCATTGCTTCTTTTCCCTCATGAATTAGTAGGCTATTGACTCGTGCATTCACAAAGCAGCTAGCATCAGACCCCACAGACTAAAAATACCACTATAGCAAAGCCAAGGGGGAAAATGAAAAGGGTCGGGAGGAGGGGGCCAAGTGAAAATGGAGATTCAATATGTGGACCTTTTGCAGCACATATTGGAATCAGAAAAGCAACCAAAAGATAATCAAATTGGTGATGATTACTTCTGGTTGGTTGTGTAAACTGTGCATCTCATTGTTTTTTTCTTTTTGACATAATGAAAAGCCCTACAGCAGTACAGCTGTAGATTTTGTATATCTCAAATGGTCAGGAATGCCCAAGTTTTCTAACTTGTCAATAAAAACATTGCTTAATTTGAATTTGAAACAAGTGGGACGGATAACATGTATGAATTTCAACTTTTTCTGTTTTGCTTTATTATTACCTTTCAGCCAATAATCATTTCTAGTATTTTTTTTTGGCCAAGAAATCATTTCCAATTTTAACAATGTCTTCGTTGCAGCATCTTTGTAGACTCTGTTTCCCATCACATCTAGGTTTTGTTCTCAATTAGTCTGGAAAAGCAAAATTCTTATCCAACCACTCTTTTTCCTTCCCAAAGTAAATACTCTGGTGAAATTCCACGCCACTAGCTTTTGATTGGCTTAACCCTCAAGGAATGTGCTTAGCCAAAGGTTGTGCCTATCTAAATATATGCGTTAAAGACATGAAAGTCCTGTCCTTGGGCTCACTTGCCTTTTTACTTCCTTAGTCAAAATCCCAAGGAGAAGTGGTAAGTTTTCTTTGTACATAATCATGCCAATTTTGATTTTCAATGGTTACTGAATTATGAGTTAACCTGGAAAGTAATCTGTTTCCAATCAATGATTTAAAGTAAATACTTTTTGATTTGGTAAGGTTTAATCAAAATATTTTATAAATCCCACTTGGGTTTTTCTTCATGGATTATATATATATAATAGGATTTTTTTTTTGTCAAAGATAATAGGATATATATGTTAAGTACAACGTAAGCTGCTTGATCTGGGTCAGAGCTCAATCTCATACATACACTATGAAACAAAAAGAACCAAACGCAACAAATAAAAATATTAGATTGATGTTTTGGGCCTTTGGCTGAGCGCCTGAGCCTAAAGGAAAAGCAATGCAATATAATACAAAAGCAAAACAAATAATGTTTGACTGACTCAGTTTGCAACAAACTTTCTTTACTCATGGTCATTGGCCAGAGCAGTGACTGCACTGTTTTCTTGCTAAATTGGCATAACATAAATGATGAGCTTTAATATATGTTACGTTGGGTGGGAGTCAATTATGTTATAAACAAGGACTGAAAAAGAAAATCTGCGTAATTCAATAATTTAATTAATTATGACAAAATTTAGATTAGTTGGAAATCTGTGTAATGTGTTCATACTACAAAAAAGTACAATCAGTCAATCATACAGCAACTTGCTTAATTAACCTGCCTTTTTTTTCTTTGCAATAATTTAATAACATGGTTCTCATTATTTGAGTAATTATGAGTAAGTAACAATGGCCCAAGTACCTGTCCAAGTATTAAACAAATGGGAAACTGTATCTGGACCGTCCACGTCGTCATCTGAACTACCCCCAGTTGGTGGGCCTGACATGTTGCGCACGGCCTGCACCCGGCCAGTCCACTGTGTCTACTGAAATCCGGATTTTAAATATTGAGATCGAAAGGTCCGATATACCCCTGCCTTGGTCATCATCCCAACTTTTGAAAAAGATGGTGGCCTTTGCGTAGCTGTCCATTTCGGGATTTAGGGTCTACCCGAAAAGACAAAAAGGGTCTTTGCCCTTTTAAGTAACAATTGTATGATACTGTGTATCCGCACCTCTATCTGAACTATGCTGTAATAGTGGCATGTGCGCCGATCCAAACATCAACAGAACACAAGTACATACAAACTCTACGGGTCTTGAAGCGTTTGCTTTCAACATCGAGTTTATCATATGATAATGGAGCTGCAGTGCATGGGATAACAACTCTGTAGTGGCAGACTCGAGCACGTGCACGTAAGGGGTGCAAGCACCTAATCTCCCACGAGGGCATTAGTGACATTTGGCATGCATGAGTACTATAGCAGTACACTGTGCGATAGTGATGGACAGATAAGTATAAGCCCAAAGACCAGCAGGCCAGGGTTTGAAAAAATATTAATACAAAAATACAAAAATAGAGAGAGAGAGAGAGAGAGCTTCACCTTCTTCACAGTAACAACACCACCAGTCGTGCCCACCAAGGCAGTAATTTTGACGGGAGGAATATGCCCTTATCGGGATAGCAACACCAAACCAGACAAGAATTTCAAGAGAAATCACAAGTAAGCCACTGAGATTTCCGAGGACAAAAACGTTTAACTTGTCCACATTCGCTGCTTGCTCGCTCGCTCGTCCTTATCGGCTCAGTGGCATTAATTTGCAGTGAAAACTGACCGATTCGAAACAAGTTAGATTAACAGATAGAATACAAAAATATTAGCTAATTCTTTCATAACATGAACATACATTTCTATACAAATTCAAGTTTGCTGAAAAAGCCCATAGTGTCCTCCTTTTTCGCAGTAAGACGAAGTTCTTAAGGGTTATAACTGTCTTATTAGTGGATAATTAGGCAACTTAATGACAAATTTAATTTAGTATAAATAGCAAGGCGAACCTTTGTCCGGCGCTAAAAGACAAGCACCGCCCAGCCCGGTTTCCTCCGACATATATCATCCACCGCTTATTGCGACACGTGGGCGGCCAGAGATCATATCATCTCACCTGACCAGAGTTAAGAACTACTGCTTCAAACCTTAACCAGGGTTAACTGCCGCCGCTTTAACCATTTCTCAATAGATTTATTTTTTCCTCTCCGTTCAAATCTCTTTGTCTCTCTACTGTATCTCACACCCACTCTCTTCTTTTTCTCTATCTCTATAATAAGTTCTCATTTTCCAGATATGGAATAGGACCTCGATGACCGAGTTGAATCGGTGCTGCCCAGCTCCTTGGTCTTCGTTGAACAAGGAAGAGAGTCTAGCTATTAATTATTCCAAGGCCGCTAGCTAGCAGAAGCCGTGTCTATTATATAATCGGAATTATCAGAAGTAGCTGACAGAAGTAGTTAGCTTGTTTGAAGCAGCTTAGAGATTGAGAAAAGTGATCGAGCAAAATGGGCGAGCTTGATAATTCGTCATCACTGGTTGGCTCTACAGCTTCAGGCGAAGCTACTTTTTCGGAAGCTCCAGCAAAGAAAAAGCGAAACCTCCCCGGAATGCCAGGTATAAAGGATCGATAATAAATTTAATTTTTGCGTAATCTTAATTAGTATATACTGATGGAGGATTTGATTAATTTTGTCAGATCCTGAAGCGGAGGTGATCGCTCTGTCGCCGAAAACTCTTATGGCAACGAACCGCTTCGTGTGCGAGATCTGCAACAAAGGGTTCCAACGCGACCAGAACCTGCAGCTCCACCGGCGAGGCCACAACTTGCCGTGGAAGCTGAGGCAGCGAACGACGACTGAAGTTCGGAAGCGGGTTTACGTGTGCCCCGAGGCGTCGTGCGTGCACCACAACCCGACCCGAGCACTGGGCGATCTCACCGGGATTAAAAAGCACTTTTGCAGAAAGCACGGCGAGAAGAAGTGGAAGTGCGAGCGGTGCTCCAAGAAATACGCGGTGCAGTCGGATTGGAAGGCGCACATGAAGACGTGCGGCACCAGAGAGTACAAATGCGATTGCGGAACTTTGTTCTCTAGGTGTATTTTTTTGTTCTTCCTTCCCTTTTCTATCGATTTTTGATTTCGTCATTTTTACTTTATTTTGGTGTGTATGTGTTTGGTTCCCAAGAAAAAAGTTTCCATTTTTCTCTTTTGTGTAATTTCTTGGAAAACGCCGTTCATTAATGTTGTCGTTTTGTTTGGGCTTGCAGGAGGGATAGCTTTATAACGCATAGGGCCTTCTGCGATGCCTTGGCGGAGGAGAGTGCCAAGGCTCAAACCCTAGGAAGCTCGCAGTTGGGAAATTCAAATCCCAATCCGAATCTGGCAAAGGCTGTTGTGGTGGCTTCGCCGCCCCCACCGCCTCTCACACCTTCCAACAATGTGGTGTCTCCAGCTCTATCCATTCAAAGCTCAGGTAACATTAATTAAATAAGTCGATAAATAAATGATATGACTATGATCATCCTACATGTCATGTTTACGTAGGTCTTCAAACTTATGTGAGGTTTTGATATGTATAATGATTAGTAGTGCAGTACCTTAACATGTATAAAAATGTTGGATTCATTAATTATTTCTTTTAATTAGAATCATTTTTCTTAATGATTTCTTATGTAATTATTTTAGTTTTAAAAAAATAAATATACGGTGTGTTCGATCAAGAAAACAAAAAATTGATGAAATCAGGAGTAATTTCGATCCGGAATATATAAGTCACTACTATGACTAAATATGTAACTCAATTCAACTGCACAGTGGCCACCATAAGTTACGTCGCTGATTTTATGTTACAAAAGCCTATACTGGTATTTTATGTCTGCGTTTTGTCTGTTCTTTGGTGTCGTTGTCGCGTGGCTGGGCATAGTAGGCTTAGAAAAAGAGAGATGCAACTTTCACTCTTTCAGAATAGGTATGGACCATATATGGTTGTATAGAACGAGAGCGATAGTATAGTTGTCGACGGGCAATGGATCGATATATAATATATAGATCGATGCACGGTTGATAAGGGAGCTCAAGAATCGAGGCATGGCTAAAAAAGAGAGAAAGTTGAGAGAAAGGACGCCATTATTGCCGCTATTGCTCTCCTTTCTCTTAAAGTTTCAAGCTTTTCAAGTTTGAGTTGTTTCCGATGACTTGGCAAAAATGATAAAGGATATTCATCTCTGCGCTTTTCTTGCACATTTACTTTTCTTTTGCTTTTATTAATTTTCTGTTAGTCATGTAAATAAAATACTTTTTGCTTGATTAATTATTGATCTTCTTGTGCTCACAGAATTCCCAGAAAATCCAGTAGGACTGTCGCCTCCACGGCCCGCAACCACGTGCTTGACGACTACCACGACGGCAATTAGCACCACCGCCACGACGACCACCTCAACCGGAAATTGCAGCAACAGTAGTAGTAGTGTATTTGCTAGCATATTTGCTCCTTCCAGTACGGTCTCTCAGACAATAGCAGCAGCTAACTCCTCCTCATTCTCCAATATAGTCTCCAGTACTGCAATCCCATCAGTCTCCGCCATGGAACCCACATCTCTCTCCCTCTCCACCTCTCTCTACCTTTCCAACAATGGCTCATCCCTCTTCCCAACATCCGATCAGCAAGACCATCGCCACTACACAACTCCTCCTCAAGCCCCAGCCATGTCCGCCACTGCATTGCTCCAAAAAGCAGCCCAAATGGGTGCGGGTGCATCAAGCGGGTCGTTTCTTCGCGGCTTTGGCTTGTCCACGTCATCATCGCCACCCCAGCCGCAAGATGGGAGCACCACCACTCTGCAGTGGAACAACAACAATCACAGCCAGCACAAGAGAGATGGGAGTGGCGGTGCTGCTGCCACGGTGGCAGCTGGTCTTGGACTGGAAGGAGCAAGTACTGTACTATTGACTGATCTAATGATGGGCCCACCTTTGCCATTTGGGAATCATCATCAGCCAATGACCCGTGACCTACTTGGGCTGGGAATAGGTGGTAATGGCGGTGGGGGTGGTGGCGCCTCATCCGCCGGACTTTCTGCTTTGCTGAATTCCTTCGGTGGTGGTGGCAGTTTTGCTACATATGCGAGGGGAGGAGAGTCTTCATGGGAAGGTGCACAAGAGAGGAAGCCTAATGCTGCCAATGGGCCGGCCTTGCTCTGAAGACCGCTCCAGTCCACGCCAAGTCAGATAGAGAGTTCAGAGACTCGCCTTTTGTGGTGTCATAGAGCTTCTTAGTTGCTTATTTTGTGATAGATGATGCTTTTTTGTTGTTGAAAAAAACGTCTGGTTCAATTCTAGGTGATCATGCGAGTGGGAAAGCGGTGTACAGGGGATTATGTACGTAATTATTAGTAGCTAGCTTAGCAAGTGCATCACAATTAGCTAGGGTACGTAAAAATGTAAGCCGATCACTTTTATAAGTAGTACTTTTGGTGATAGTGGTTCCATCGATCGGTTCACTTGGATCTTCCTCTCAAGTCTCGACTCTTAACTAGTAAGTAGTAATGTTGTTGGGATTGCCAACTTGATTATGACACCACGTCCTTCCCATTAAATGACCACATGGACCAGAAGCTGGTCAACGACGCCTGTATGAGGTACGGTGGTCAAATGGGAAACTAATCTGGATGAGCAGTTGAAGCAAGCAATGCCAGCGAATGTGGTATTTAATTTGATGCCTCTCGGCTCTCCTCGTGGGTCCTTTCGGTTTAAATTTCATATGGGTGCGGTGGGGCTCCTGCCTGCCGGTGCGCAATGGTATCGCTGTGTCTGCTATTCAGGAGGTGAAAATCTTCAAGGCAAATTCTCATGTAATAGCAAATCGATATATAGTAACCCCATGCAACCATTTCACACAAACGAACATTCAAAATTGTTGTCAAGCTAGAAGAACTGGCAATTGCACATTCTATATTTCAGCAATAAAATACTCACAGGTCTGAATTCAGATCAAGCAATAAAATATATTACTTGTCACTTAATTTGCTATTAGTTTTTTTCCAAGTAAAAACTTACAATATAGAAAGTCCAACTCCTCTTTGCTCATCAAAGCAATATCTAAACCTCTGGCTTGCTTTTTCCATCTTCGATTGTAATTTCATCATGCATCTTCTTCTTCTGGTCCTTCTTTTCCCTCCGGTTATCTTCCTCTTCAAATTTGTCCGCTCAACGATATGGGTCCCATGGAGGACGCAGAACCACTTCAGAAAGCAAGGCATAAGGGGCCCCAACTACCGTCCGATCTTCGGAAACTCCGCCGAGATCCGCCGTCTGTACGCAGAAGCTCCTCTCTCTAAGCGAGTCCCCTTTGACCACGACATCGCTCCACGCGCGATTCCATTTTACCACAGGTGGTCCCGCATGTACGGGAAGACTTTCCTCTACTGGTTCGGGCCCAATCCCAGGCTGGCAATATCCGACCCGGATATGATCAAAGAGGTCCTTGTCAATTCGAGTGGGTCGTTTCAAAAGATACCCTTTACGCCTTTAACTAAAAACCTCTTTGGAGAAGGACTTGTTGGGCTTGAAGGCGATGAATGGGCTTTTCATAGGAGAATCGTTAACCAGGCCTTCAAAATGGAGAGGGTCGAGGTATTCAAATCAAATCAGCTTTTCTTTCTGCTGTCATATTTTTTTTTCTTATTGTTTTAATTTAAATGCAGGGTTGGGCGCCAAAAATTGTGGGAAGTGTAATGAAGATGTTGGAGAAGTGGGAGGGTATAAGAGGAGAGAAAGATGAGTTTGAGATTGATGTGCACAAAGAATTTCATGATCTTTCGGGGGATGTTATATCGAGAACAGCTTTTGGAAGCAGTTTTGAAGAGGGAAAGCGAATTTTCAACTTACAAGAACAACAAATGCATCTATTCTCTAAGGCGGTTAGGAGCATCTACATTCCTGGATTCAGGTGACTGTCCTCGTCAAAATTTAACTGACCGATTTAAACCTCATTTTATGCATGCTTAGTTACTTCAATTTTGATTTAACTATCATCTAGTAAGTTGCTAGTGTCACTATTGCGAAGTTACTGCAATACTTGGGGTAAATTACTATCAATTTTTACAAACGAGCAGAGAGCATGTCTCCTAAACTATGCTATAGTGAAGTATCCCCCAATGTGGTTATGGCAATAAAAAGAAAAAAACAAATGGGATTTTCTATTAGTAATTGAGAAAGGGAACTAACATCCAGGTTACTTTAATCTTAACAAGTTCATGGCTTCAATATGCAAGGTTGGAGCCTATGATATAGCCTATAGTCTTTCGGTCTTTCCAACTCAGTAAAGTCAATTGTCATTGAGTTCTTTTAGTACGCAGGTTTTTACCCACCAAGAATAACAGAGAAAGGTGGAGACTACAAAAGGAAACTAGTGAATCAATACGGATGTTGATCTTGAATAGTCGCAAAACAAGAGAAGATTCGGCAAATCTACTGAGTCTATTGATGTCTTCCTACAAGAACCAGAGTGGTGAAGACGAAAAATTAGGGGTAGAGGAAATTATAGCTGAATGCAAGACCTTCTACATTGCAGGAACTGAAACAACAGCTGCTCTTTTGACTTGGGCGCTTCTCCTTCTGGCGCGCCATCAGGATTGGCAAAGCAAGGCTAGGGAAGAAGTGATTCGCACTTACGGAGACAATAAGGTTCCTACTGCAGAGAATTTGAATGAGCTTAAGATTGTAAGTTCAGTATTACACTGTATTGGCAAATGCATATATAGTTGCTAAGCTTGTAGCTACATCCTCACATGTTGTTTAATGCTGTCACGTTTTGAACAGGTAAGCCTGATAGTTAACGAAACGCTTAGACTCTACCCTCCAGCTGTGATGTTAATGAGGCAAACATCAAAGAAGGTTAAGCTTGGGGACCTTGACATTCCTGCTCACACACAACTCTACTTGGCCTTGACCGCTGTCCATCACGACTCTGAGATATGGGGAGAAGATGCTAACGAATTCAATCCATTGAGGTTTTCAGAGCCTCGAAAGCATTTAGCCTCATTCTTTCCTTTTGGTCTGGGGCCTAGAATCTGCGCAGGTCAAAATTTAGCTCTGGTTGAAGCAAAACTAGTATTAGCAATCATCATCCGCCACTATTCTTTCGTGGTGTCACCAACCTATGTTCATGCCCCAATGTTGTTTATTAGTTTACAGCCTCAATATGGCGCTCAAATCCTCTTTAGGAAAATTCCAAACTGAAAACTTTAGGCATCTTCCCTCTACATGAAATCCTCAAAACACTGATTCCTACTGTCCTGCGTTTGTAACCATGTGCTGTATTTAGTTATTTACCAACAAAGTCTTGGCATCTTATTGTATAATTGTGGTACTATCGATAATCATAATATTATATATATATAGATGTATTATTCACAATGGTCTTTTTTTTTGGCCAATGATTCACAATGGTCTAACTCTCATATTGTTTAAGAGGAAAACCAGAGAAAGTTTTGTGATCTTGGTTTAACGCTTCATGTCATACCTTGTTCTGAAACTCCGTCGGTATCATCAATTTTCAAAATGCGTCTCCTTGTGCTTTTCCTTCCTCTTATCTTCATCTTCAAATTTGTCTACGCCACCATATGGGTTCCGTGGAGGACCCGAAACCACTTCCTTAAGCAAGGCATTGACGGCCCTGCCTACCGTCCGATCTCCGGCAACTCGGCCGAGATCCGCCGTATGTTCGCAGAAGCTCTGTCAAAGCGAGTCCCTTTTGACCACGACGTAGTTGGACGCACGCTTCCATTTTACCCCAGGTGGTCCAAAATGTACGGGAAGAACCTCTTGTACTGGTTCGGGTCCAAACCCAGGCTGGCAATAGCCGACCCGGATATGATCAAACAAGTCCTTATCAATACCAGTGGATCGTTTCAAAGGGTACCTTTAACTCCTTCCACTAGGATTCTCTTTGGGTACGGACTTCCTGCACTTGAAGGCGAACGATGGGCTTTTCATAGAAAGATCGTAAATCAAGCCTTCAAAATGGAGCGAGTCGAGGTCAGACAGATCGATCACTGTCCTCCATCTAAATTAAAAGCTAAAGCGAGGTTAAAACTAAGATGACAAAAGTAATTAATTAAAAGAATAAAAACCTTAAAATGAGCTTTATTAATTTGATGTGATGCAGGGTTGGGGGCCACAAGCTAGCTAGCCAGTTCTCATAAAATTCTTTTGGTATACACAGATTTTTGCCTACCAAGGATAACAGAGAGAGGTGGAGACTAAATAAGGAAATTTGTGAATCGATTCGGATGTTGATTGCGAATAATAGCAAAACCATAGAAGAATCAAGAGTACTGCTGAGTCTATTAATGTCTTGTTAATTACAAGAACCAGGATGGTGGAGAGGAAAAACTAGGGCTACAGGAAATTATAGAAGAATATATGCAAGGCCTTTTACTTTGTTGGCAAGGAAACGATTGCTAATCTTTTGACTTGGGCACTTGTTCTTCTGGCGCGGCATCAGGAATGGCAAAGCAAGGCTAGATCAGAAGAAGTGCTTCGCGTTTGTGGACACAATAAGCAGCATCCACTTGAAGAGAATTTGAGCGACCTCAAGATTGTAAGTTTATATCATTTCTTGGTGTGCATATATATATAATATATATGCATTATAAATTAATCCAAGTAGTTAATTTTGCTGGCACATTTTAAACTTACAGGTAAGCATGATAATAAATGAAGCACTTAGACTCTATCCTCCTGGTGTGCTAGTAAATAGGCAAACATCGAAGAAGGTTAAGCTTGGGAGCCTGGACATTCCTGCTGACACACAACTTGTTGTGCCCTAGCTTGATCGCTGTTCATCACGACACTGATATATGGGGAGAAGATGCTAATGAATTCAACCCGTCCAGGTTTTTGGAGTCTCCTCCAAGGCATTTAGCCTCGTTTTTGCCATTTGGTTTAGGAACTAGATACTGCCCCGGTCAAAATTTAGCACTTGTAGAAGCAAAACTGGCCGGCCTTAGCAATCATTATCAGGCACTATTCTTTCATGGAGTCACCAGCATACGTTCATGCCCCCAAGTTGTTTATAAACTTAGAGCCTCAATTCGGCGCTCGAATCCGGTTTACCAGGATTCCCTAGTACAATTAATTAATGACTCCTACCATAACAATTAAGTTTGCTTCAATTTCTCTCCTTTATTTATTAATTACTAGCAGCTTGTTGTATCCAACGATCGATCTTAAACAGGTGACCATTTTCAACAGGTGACAATGATAGTCAACGAAACACTACGCCTCCAGTAGTACGTACGTACGTTCCAATTAATTAATATAATTAATGCTTAATTATCGATCGATGAGGGAAACGTGCGCTGAAACTAGCTAGCTAGCAAGCTAGGACTGCTCTGAGTCTCAGATTTGGGGAGTGAATTCAATCCATCCAGCCACTCAGATTTACGGAAACATCTAATTAAGCTTAGATCGATCATACTTTCCGTTTGTGTTGGGACCTAGAATCTGTGCATGCAGCTCGCTCAAAACTTAGCAATGACCCATGCATTGATCTTCTGTTTTTTGCCCACTATATATGTAGTTTCTTAATCATACAAAAGTCAAAGGGAAAGATGACGCCCAATTCCAAGCCTCCATTCTTTTTAGAGTTTATACTTCTTTTCAAAATGTTAGATAGTTGGGTGTGTACCATTTTGTTAAATTAACTATTATATAAAACCATGGTATAGTTAGCACTAAACATTTGAGAATTTTTGCCACCATGAAGAAAAACAAGTGAGAGGGTGACACATGAGAGCATATGCCAAAAGTCGTATGAGACCAAATATACTATATTGTATAAAAAATGTCATAGTCCAAAAATATAGGCAAGAATACTTCTATCTACTAATTTTGTAACATAATTTATCATCGGCCACAATTATAGTCATAGTCCAAATAAAAAAATGAAAAATTATATTGTATAAAAAATGTCATAGTCCAAATAATCAATATGAAAATTAATATAAAACAAATCAAAAGACGTGCACCAAATTGTAACAAAAAAAAAAAAGATGTGCACCAAATCAATTGGTAATACAAGGAACTAAACTATGTCATTTAAATAAGTTGGTGCTCGACATCGATGCCAAATATTATAAATTATACAACTTTTGAATTTAGGTAAACTTTAGCCTAAAATTTTATCCAAAAATGTAATTTAACTAGATCTTGTGTAGATAATGAAAATAATCTAAATAAAACATAGATCATTCGGAATTATAGTAAATTCGGGGGTTCGATATAATTTTCCACAATAAAATCCCGACCTTTATTTATTAATTATTTAGTCAGGAGGACCACTAGGTCACCCTCCTACTTCATTGGATGAAAATGATATCATGACATATGGTAACAGGCGTAGAATAAAAGTCGTCTTCATAATTACCAAACGACCCTCATTGCCACAAACAATTTGGAGGTAAAAACCCTAATTTCTCTTGAACCTCAAAATGTGTGGATTTTAATTTCTCTTTTTCCGTTGGTGGCGGTCTTGAAGTTGAGTTAGAAGAGAGAGATTAGACTATTAGAGAGGCCCGTGTCGCCACCTAACTGCGAAGATTGACATCTAGTTCGAGCTTTCTCTCGCGGCATATAAATGGCGGTTGGGGGTTCTACAACTCAGTGGTTTAGGGCTATGTTGGGTTAGGGCTTCGATATCGCTCAGCCTGGTGAGATTTCAATTTCTTTTATTTTCTGGCTGCCTTTTTACCGTTCCTCAAACTATCGTTTATCGTTTTTATTCTTTCCCAAAATTGTATTTGTATCCTAGTTTCCTCTTTTACATATATGAACTTGATGAACTTGAAAAGATTATATATATTTTGCTTAGTTTTTCAATTTTCTTATGTATTTATATGTCTGTTGCAACGGATTTCTTTAACTTATTACCTGCACTTTTTTTTTGTTTCCTTGGCAGATTTCTGAAATTGTGAAATATTGGTAGGAGATGGGGATCATGTACTAAGTTAATTTAGGAACAGATGTGTAGATAGTTATGAGATTTAATTTTGCCTACAGCGGTGACCTTTGTGTTCTCTGCAATAGAGGCTTAGAAGCTAAGCTGTTCTGTTTAAGAGGGTAAGATGCCAGCTTCTTATTTGTCGAAGCTTAGGACTGCATTACAGAGATCAATTGTTGGGCAGGAAGGTGGGCTTCAGGACTCGTTAGACGGGCTAATTGGGCAAGGGAAATTGTTGTTTGGAAATTCTAGGTTGTTCCATTCAAGACCATTTTCAGCTGTTTCAGACCTGCATGCATTTTTGCCACCAGGCACTGTTTTCGCTGCAAGGTCGGATTCACAGTTAGTTAACCAAAGGAAGCAGATTTCTGTTGTTGGAGAGATTTCACGAATTTTTTCAACCCCATCTGTGTCAGGGCCTTCATTCCAAGTTTGTGGGTATCATATTGATTCTGTGCTTTCGGAGCCCAGTCAGTTTCAGAATAAAGCTATGGCTTTGTGTGGTTCTAGAGCTTTAGTTGGGGGATGTCACCCCGATACTCTAACTTCAAGGCGTGGGCTCCTTTCAATGTTACCCGAAAGTGTTTGTACATTTTATAACAGCAGAAGTAAAAGTTCTGATGGTTGTCAGAAAGCAAGCATGAGTTTGAAGAACAGAGGGCAACCCAACACTAATGCAACTTATGGATATTTCATATATGAAGTTGGAAAGGGATGGTGTAATAACTTCCCAATAAATGGATTAGGCTCAAGAGAATTTCATAGTTCATCCACGTGCTTCTCTGCTGGGACTGCCCATGATGTGTCTTTTGATAATTCTGCTCCTGAGGAGCAGCTTTCGAGTTCTACAGAGTCATCGGATCAGTAAGTTCGAGAGACCAGTTTTAACATTCTATTACTAAGTTTTTCCATCTTTGTTTCTGAGATGTTATTTATTTTATTGTTTTATGTACTTGTTGTGGCATACAATTTTATACGACTGATTTCATTTTCATCTAGTTCTAGATGAAACAAACATCTGACAGTTAGATTTTCCTTTTATTTTATGGGTAACTAGAAGTTTTTTTTTCCGTTGGGTTGCTGCTTTTGATGATAATTTGCTAAACATGTGATATGCACTCACAAGTCACAATTAGGTTTCCCTGCTAATCTCGCTGATATTTGCTCTAATTTTTTTGTGTTCAACATTTGTACTCTTATTATGTAATAACCAACTTATGAAATTGAAGTGGCCCTTAGTGTCTGACTTGTAAGAATGCTAACCAACTTTAATCAGCTAAATCTGAACTGAACAATAAGATTATTAAGCATTACACATATTGTGTTGGGAATATTTTCCCTACTTTAATTTGTATTATTTTAAGTAGTACAATAACTCCTACATATGTAACCGTGATTGCAGGAAGAGCACAGATGGAAAGTCCCTAAAACTGACTTCTGGTTCATGTTACCTGCCCCATCCTGATAAAGAGGAAACTGGTGGGGAGGATGCTCACTTCATATGTGTCAATGAACAAGCAATAGGGGTGGCGGATGGTGTTGGCGGCTGGGCAGATCTTGGTGTTAACTCAGGATTGTATTCCCGAGAACTCATGTCTAATTCTGTAACAGCTATTCAGGAGGAACCCAAGGGTTCAGTTGATCCTGCTAGGGTGTTGGAGAAAGCTCACTCCAGCACGAAAGCCAAAGGTTCCTCAACAGCATGCATCATAGCACTCACAGAACAGGTTTGGAACTTGCTTTCATTTTAAGCAGGACGTTTAATTAAAAGCTTTTGCCCTGTCAAGCTAGGTATCAAGGGATAAATATCCACTCTGCTGAGGCCATTTTAAAAATGTCTTGTGTTGAAAAAAAGGAACTCTATATGCAGTCTGATGTAGTAAAAATAATTTTTGAAGTCTCAACTACATGTCCATAATTATATTTTATAGGTATTGTGACTAATGCTACTTTGTTCCATACTGACTTGCTGGTGACTTAAATTAACTGTTGAGATCTCACTGCAGGGTATACATGCAATTAATTTAGGTGATAGTGGGTTTATAGTTGTTCGAGATGGGTGCACCGTCTTCAGATCCCCTGTGCAGCAGCATGATTTTAACTTCACTTATCAGCTGGAGAATGGAATCAACAGTGACCTACCTAGCTCTGGCCAGGTCAGCAGTATATTTTCTTTATGACTGAAGCAATGACTTGCATAGCATGTGTTTGGTACCTGCTTCTATTGATTCTGTTTGATGCTGTCGATGATAATTCTGTTCTGGTATATTACATTTCACTCTATACTTGGTTGTAATATATCATCCACTTGTCAGTTGCATTCTTGATTCAAATTCTGTACCGTGGTTGGTTAATTTTGAAATAGATTTTCTTAGTTGTAGCAAAAAAAACTATACCAATTCATGCTTTTTCAGCAATGTATCAAATGAATCAAATGATTGGTCTGTAACACAAGCTAAGTTGCATCTTTTTTATTCAGGTTTTTGCGGTTCCTGTTGCTCCTGGGGATGTTATAATTGCTGGAACTGATGGCCTTTTTGACAACTTGTATAACAATGAGATTACTGCAGTGGTGGTTCATGCCATGAGAGCTGGGTTAGGGCCTCAGGTGACGGCTCAAAAGATTGCAGCGTTGGCACGCCAACGAGCACAGGACAGAGACCGGCAGACACCTTTCTCCACTGCTGCTCAAGATGCTGGGTTCCGTTACTATGGTGGCAAGCTTGATGATATTACTGTTGTAGTTTCATATGTAACCAGTTCAAGTGATGATGCATGACACAAGATGGAACATTCTCGTATGTATATGCACGCATCCTTTTTTAAATTTCATTTTCATTGCCGTTGTACTCAGTGTTAGAGAATCAAAGCGTTCTCTATGGCAGGCTTATTGTAAAAGCAAAATGGCATTAGGCCTGATTTTGTCTGTCATTCCTATTTTGGCCACTCTGCTCTTTACACATCTAAGTGATGTGTACGCACTCTTCTTGGTTCTGAATGGATCTTTACTTGATGCTTGCTCTTCACTTTTGGGTTATCGGATTAGATATTCCGCAGAGTGGGCTGCTACTATTCCACGTTTCGTCTTTTCACAGATAGTAGGAATTTAAATTCAACATCAACTGAAAAAAGTAAATTTGACGATGAAAAAACGGTGAGTACTGTATATAGTTGAAGCTCTCAAGTCTCAAGTATGTGGATACGCTTTAAAGCTACCTGCTTAAGTGCAAGTACGTTGGTATAGATTCCTTCTAGTTTCGTTTCGTCTTTGAGTTGTAGCTCATCGCATTTCCTTCTGCTTTAAACCGTTGATAAGCACTTTTTCGACCTAAAGATAGGAAAGGGTTCTACAAATCACCACCAAATCTTTGACCAAAAAAAAAAAAATTCACCACCAAATCGAAAAGCGCAGAGCCCAAGGCCCACCGGGTCCGGATTAGTTCTGTCAAGGTCAATCAACAGTATAAAATATAACACTGAATCCTGCCCAATTTACGAAGAAGAACACAGCTTAACAACTCCATGTCCGCTTCCCTGAGTTCAATTGAAGCAGCAGTAGAACCCTAAGTCTAAGTCTTAGCCAAGGCTAAGACTGTGTACGACTAGAGAGAGAGGGAAGGAGAGGGCATGGCGGTTCGCAGAGACGGGTCGTTGATGAGAGACAAGGCTCAATCATTTCGTGGATCTCGAATTGTTATAGCCATTGTCGTCGGAGTCCTTCTTGGCTGTGTCTTCGCCTTGTTGTATCCTCACGGATTCTTAAGCTCTGATCCGCTTGTCCAAAACCGTCGAATCGGGAAATCTGATCTCCAGGTTCGGATCTCTGTTCCCTGATTTGATTATTATGTCTTATGAGCTTCTTCACTTTATAACCTAGTTTTAAACTTATAGGTAGAGCTTCCATTGTGTTGCATTTGGATTTATTGATGGATTAATTTAGCTCATAAATAGTAGTGAAGTGCCTTAATTTGTTAGTAATGGTTTTGCTGAACTTTTGCCTAATGCAAGAACTTGCTTGGTTAGTATAGTGATATTGTGTGGAATCACTTTCTTGTGCCACGACTCACCTGGTGTGGAACAAGTTG
Organism: Rubus parviflorus; assembly: GCA_029955375.1. NCBI lineage: Eukaryota > Viridiplantae > Streptophyta > Magnoliopsida > Rosales > Rosaceae > Rubus > Rubus parviflorus. Next base: position 638,828 of record JARGGL010000001.1, on the reverse strand, counting down.
TCTGTATTTGCACGCTAAGAATATACCTCACACAATTTTTTTTTTCTTGAAATGCAAATAAATCAATGCAATTGTTGCTTGTTCTTTAAGCTCAGATAATCTTTACTACTGGAAACTAAATTTTCATAATTATTCAATCATGCTATAGTTTTAGAACTTTTGGTTATTATCCTTTGATGAGTGATTTTTTTTTTTTGGAACTCAATTAATTTAGCTGCCAGTACAGTTTTCTAGTATCGGCTTTACCATCGACCTGTATTTTATCTTGCAGAGTAGCTCTTCTCAATGTGAACCACCAGAACGGATTAACATGCTGAGGTTTGATATTGGAGAGCTGTCAGACAAGAATGCTGAGTTGAAGAAGCAGATAAAAGATCTAACTGAAAAGCTACGGTTGGCTGAACAAGGAAAAGATCATGCAAATGAGCAATTTTCAGTGCTAGGTAAACCACATAAGGCTGGACCTTTTGGTACCGTCAAGGGATTGAGAACAAACCCGACTGTCAGTCCTGATGAATCTGTGAATCCAAGGTTGGCAAAGATCCTGGAGGAAGTCGCAGTTCATAAAGAACTCATAGTTGCCCTTGCAAATTCAAATGTGAAACCCATGTTGGAGGTGTGGTTTACTAGCATCAAGAAGGCTGGCATAACCAATTATCTAGTTGTAGCATTAGACAATCAGATTGAAGAATTTTGCAAAGCCAATGATGTTCCTGTATACAGGAGAGATCCAGATGAGGGTATTGATTCAATTGCAAAGACAGGAGGTAACCATGCTGTCTCTGGGTTGAAATTTCGTATCTTGAGGGAGTTTTTGCAACTAGGTTATGGCGTACTTCTCTCAGACGTTGATATAGTGTACTTGCAGAACCCTTTCAATCATCTTTATCGGGATTCTGATGTAGAGTCTATGACTGATGGTCACAATAACATGACAGCTTATGGATACAATGATGTTTTTGATGAACCTTCTATGGGTTGGGCTCGTTATGCTCATACAATGAGGATATGGGTTTATAACTCTGGTTTCTTCTACATAAGACCTACACTTCCAGCAATTGAGCTTTTGGATCGTGTGGCTGGACGGCTCTCTAGGGAAAAAGCATGGGACCAAGCTGTTTTTAATGAGGAGCTCTATTTCCCTTCACATCCGGGGTATGATGGGCTTCATGCTGCCAAGAGAACAATGGATTTCTATCTTTTTATGAACAGTAAGGTCCTGTTCAAGACGGTCAGGAAAGATGCGAATTTGAAGAAGTTGAAACCAGTAATCCTTCATGTAAATTATCACCCAGACAAACTTCCAAGAATGAAGGCAATCGTAGAGTTCTATGTTAATGGCAAGCAAGATGCACTGGAACCTTTCCCTGATGGTTCTAATTGGTAGTCATAGTTTCTACAGAAGAGCTGCTCTGACCCATGGTCCATGGATGGGCTAAACAGTAACACAATGCTGTCTAATTCAATTGATACAGGTAGGTTAAATCAACTGCACCTTCTGAGGCCCAATTCAAAGCATCTCCTTTCCTTTCCCGTGAGTTTCCTTTCAAGTTCTGGTTTTGTATTTGATAGTATAAGTAACTTTGTAAGTTTCACTTGAGTATGTCCTGTGATGACCTTTTGTTCTGTATCATATATTATATATATACACGAAGAAATCTCATTTAACGGTATTTCATCTTCCTGTCATTGACACCGTTATTTCCTAAGGCTGCTTGTCTACTTCACTGCATTTCTTTTGAAATAATCAATGTGTTTGATATGCAACCTTGTTGGGCTGGAATTCGGAAATTCTACATTCAATATTCTTTTGGTTTTTCTTTCCACCTATAAGCACATAAGTGGCCCGATTTTTAGGTAGTATTAGTGCCGGGAGTACTGTAGAACGTTCCGGCTGGAATTATCATTGCGGTGAAAGATGTCTCGGAAAGATTTTGATAGGACTTTAATATATGAGGGTTAGCAAACTGGGTGGATAGTTTTGGCAAATAATACTAAAATTGAAATGTGGATATTTCAATCACGGTTCCCAGCTTTTACAGGAAATCGCCGAAACTGCTGACTCTGCTTGAATGTGATAACCAAGTTAATTATCCTCACAAAAATTCTGAATAACGGTCACCGTTAGATGCAGTGCAATTAAAGGATTTCTGGGGCATACTAAGACAAAAGCATAAATCCCTAACTGTCCAATAAGGTAATACCTCCCTCTGTCTTCTTTGGCCTTTTCTACTTATCCACAAGCAAACACTTGCACTCTTCTTGCTTGTGTGGCTTCAAATCCCACGAACATTCCTGACCTCTTTGTCTCCTTGTGGATTTTTCCTTTCCAGTTCAATAATCAGATATCAGTATGTGTTCCTCCTAAATCCCCCCATTTATTGCTAAACCTCTTGTCTCACAAAGTCTCCGGCCGCGACCCATTATTGTCAGGAGAGTTGTGTCGTTTGCTTGAATATTCTTGCTTTGTTTGGGTGAATAGGCAAGATGGAGAGATTTTCACAAAGAGAGAGCATTCTGTTGATGAACTCTGGTTCTTCAGCCAGCACGCCCTACAAAAACTCGGATGTTGATTTCGATGACGTGTTTGGTGGCCCACCAAGGCGTTCATCGACTCAAGAAATGAGGTACAGCTTCAACGATGTTGCAGTTACCAAAGCACCCAAAGGGGATGATGAAGTTTGGTCCAGTTTGAGTGGGAAGCCGGTGTTTGGTGGGGAAGATTCCCTGAATAGCAGACGAAGGCGAACTCACAGCGATGACTTCTTTGCTGACATATTTAAAGGCAATAATAATTCAGTGAGTTCTACTCCCAGGAGGCTTCAACAGGACCCTTATTCTTCCTCTCCAGCTTCTTCACTGCCTACACAATTCAGGTTTTCACATTACTTCTTCTGCAACCGAAACCAAATTGTTTCTTCTTTATTTTCGATACTTTTCTTAATGGATTCATCATGTTGCTGGATTGCTGATAAGAAGATATATACAATCTAGGCTATGTTCAATTTCTGTTCATTCTGAATTGGTATTATTAGTTACTCAAAATCAATCATCTACAATATCTATGCGGGCTATACTCATTACGTGATCATGTATGATGTCTTAATTACTTTAATTTATTCTAATTTTTCAGCCTGCCTGCCAAATTTACCAAAGGCGTGGACTCTCCTCCAACAATTGGTGCCTTTACTCGCACCACTTCTCTTTCTAGATTTTCAAGCCAATCATTCCAAAGTCCTGAAAATTTGACAAGTGACATTCGATCGTCGCATCACATGAGCCATTTATCCCAGGAGTTTTCTGTTAGTGGTGAGGGGTCCTCAAACTTGGCCAGGTCTGACAAAGCAGATACAGGAAGCAATTTGGGAGAGGAGTCAAAGAGTTCAGAAAGTCCAACTAATAGCAGTATGTTTCAATTTCATTTCTCAATATACAAGTGGGCAAGCAAAGGAGTGCCAATGGTGATGCCTCATAGGGGAAGGAGAAGTTCAAGAGTGCAAAAACCCATTCAAAATGAGGAACATTCCAGCACTTACGAATGTGCTGGTAACGAGAGTATGGCAAGGCAATCACCTATATCCACTCCGCCTAATATTGATTGTATCTCCAATGATCTCCCGCTTGCAGATTCTACGTCGTCCAAGTTGGAAAGCAACAAACAAGAAAATGATCTGCTTCTTGATGAAAGCACTCCCGACAAAGTAGAAGCAGATCCATGTCAGTTCATTAAGGACACAATTCTTCCTTTAGTTGAATCTTCAGTAACTTTCAGCAGCCTTCCTAGTACTGTTGAAGATATTGCTGGTAATATCATTTCATGCCAGACTAGTGAAGGTATAGAGCGTTGTCCTTTACTTCAAACCGCTTGTGAAGATACACATAAGGCTGGACCTTTTGGTACCGTCAAGGGATTGAGAACAAACCCGACTGTCAGTCCTGATGAATCTGTGAATCCAAGGTTGGCAAAGATCCTGGAGGAAGTCGCAGTTCATAAAGAACTCATAGTTGCCCTTGCAAATTCAAATGTGAAACCCATGTTGGAGGTGTGGTTTACTAGCATCAAGAAGGCTGGCATAACCAATTATCTAGTTGTAGCATTAGACAATCAGATTGAAGAATTTTGCAAAGCCAATGATGTTCCTGTATACAGGAGAGATCCAGATGAGGGTATTGATTCAATTGCAAAGACAGGAGGTAACCATGCTGTCTCTGGGTTGAAATTTCGTATCTTGAGGGAGTTTTTGCAACTAGGTTATGGCGTACTTCTCTCAGACGTTGATATAGTGTACTTGCAGAACCCTTTCAATCATCTTTATCGGGATTCTGATGTAGAGTCTATGACTGATGGTCACAATAACATGACAGCTTATGGATACAATGATGTTTTTGATGAACCTTCTATGGGTTGGGCTCGTTATGCTCATACAATGAGGATATGGGTTTATAACTCTGGTTTCTTCTACATAAGACCTACACTTCCAGCAATTGAGCTTTTGGATCGTGTGGCTGGACGGCTCTCTAGGGAAAAAGCATGGGACCAAGCTGTTTTTAATGAGGAGCTCTATTTCCCTTCACATCCGGGGTATGATGGGCTTCATGCTGCCAAGAGAACAATGGATTTCTATCTTTTTATGAACAGTAAGGTCCTGTTCAAGACGGTCAGGAAAGATGCGAATTTGAAGAAGTTGAAACCAGTAATCCTTCATGTAAATTATCACCCAGACAAACTTCCAAGAATGAAGGCAATCGTAGAGTTCTATGTTAATGGCAAGCAAGATGCACTGGAACCTTTCCCTGATGGTTCTAATTGGTAGTCATAGTTTCTACAGAAGAGCTGCTCTGACCCATGGTCCATGGATGGGCTAAACAGTAACACAATGCTGTCTAATTCAATTGATACAGGTAGGTTAAATCAACTGCACCTTCTGAGGCCCAATTCAAAGCATCTCCTTTCCTTTCCCGTGAGTTTCCTTTCAAGTTCTGGTTTTGTATTTGATAGTATAAGTAACTTTGTAAGTTTCACTTGAGTATGTCCTGTGATGACCTTTTGTTCTGTATCATATATTATATATATACACGAAGAAATCTCATTTAACGGTATTTCATCTTCCTGTCATTGACACCGTTATTTCCTAAGGCTGCTTGTCTACTTCACTGCATTTCTTTTGAAATAATCAATGTGTTTGATATGCAACCTTGTTGGGCTGGAATTCGGAAATTCTACATTCAATATTCTTTTGGTTTTTCTTTCCACCTATAAGCACATAAGTGGCCCGATTTTTAGGTAGTATTAGTGCCGGGAGTACTGTAGAACGTTCCGGCTGGAATTATCATTGCGGTGAAAGATGTCTCGGAAAGATTTTGATAGGACTTTAATATATGAGGGTTAGCAAACTGGGTGGATAGTTTTGGCAAATAATACTAAAATTGAAATGTGGATATTTCAATCACGGTTCCCAGCTTTTACAGGAAATCGCCGAAACTGCTGACTCTGCTTGAATGTGATAACCAAGTTAATTATCCTCACAAAAATTCTGAATAACGGTCACCGTTAGATGCAGTGCAATTAAAGGATTTCTGGGGCATACTAAGACAAAAGCATAAATCCCTAACTGTCCAATAAGGTAATACCTCCCTCTGTCTTCTTTGGCCTTTTCTACTTATCCACAAGCAAACACTTGCACTCTTCTTGCTTGTGTGGCTTCAAATCCCACGAACATTCCTGACCTCTTTGTCTCCTTGTGGATTTTTCCTTTCCAGTTCAATAATCAGATATCAGTATGTGTTCCTCCTAAATCCCCCCATTTATTGCTAAACCTCTTGTCTCACAAAGTCTCCGGCCGCGACCCATTATTGTCAGGAGAGTTGTGTCGTTTGCTTGAATATTCTTGCTTTGTTTGGGTGAATAGGCAAGATGGAGAGATTTTCACAAAGAGAGAGCATTCTGTTGATGAACTCTGGTTCTTCAGCCAGCACGCCCTACAAAAACTCGGATGTTGATTTCGATGACGTGTTTGGTGGCCCACCAAGGCGTTCATCGACTCAAGAAATGAGGTACAGCTTCAACGATGTTGCAGTTACCAAAGCACCCAAAGGGGATGATGAAGTTTGGTCCAGTTTGAGTGGGAAGCCGGTGTTTGGTGGGGAAGATTCCCTGAATAGCAGACGAAGGCGAACTCACAGCGATGACTTCTTTGCTGACATATTTAAAGGCAATAATAATTCAGTGAGTTCTACTCCCAGGAGGCTTCAACAGGACCCTTATTCTTCCTCTCCAGCTTCTTCACTGCCTACACAATTCAGGTTTTCACATTACTTCTTCTGCAACCGAAACCAAATTGTTTCTTCTTTATTTTCGATACTTTTCTTAATGGATTCATCATGTTGCTGGATTGCTGATAAGAAGATATATACAATCTAGGCTATGTTCAATTTCTGTTCATTCTGAATTGGTATTATTAGTTACTCAAAATCAATCATCTACAATATCTATGCGGGCTATACTCATTACGTGATCATGTATGATGTCTTAATTACTTTAATTTATTCTAATTTTTCAGCCTGCCTGCCAAATTTACCAAAGGCGTGGACTCTCCTCCAACAATTGGTGCCTTTACTCGCACCACTTCTCTTTCTAGATTTTCAAGCCAATCATTCCAAAGTCCTGAAAATTTGACAAGTGACATTCGATCGTCGCATCACATGAGCCATTTATCCCAGGAGTTTTCTGTTAGTGGTGAGGGGTCCTCAAACTTGGCCAGGTCTGACAAAGCAGATACAGGAAGCAATTTGGGAGAGGAGTCAAAGAGTTCAGAAAGTCCAACTAATAGCAGTATGTTTCAATTTCATTTCTCAATATACAAGTGGGCAAGCAAAGGAGTGCCAATGGTGATGCCTCATAGGGGAAGGAGAAGTTCAAGAGTGCAAAAACCCATTCAAAATGAGGAACATTCCAGCACTTACGAATGTGCTGGTAACGAGAGTATGGCAAGGCAATCACCTATATCCACTCCGCCTAATATTGATTGTATCTCCAATGATCTCCCGCTTGCAGATTCTACGTCGTCCAAGTTGGAAAGCAACAAACAAGAAAATGATCTGCTTCTTGATGAAAGCACTCCCGACAAAGTAGAAGCAGATCCATGTCAGTTCATTAAGGACACAATTCTTCCTTTAGTTGAATCTTCAGTAACTTTCAGCAGCCTTCCTAGTACTGTTGAAGATATTGCTGGTAATATCATTTCATGCCAGACTAGTGAAGGTATAGAGCGTTGTCCTTTACTTCAAACCGCTTGTGAAGATACACAAAAAAAAGTTCCAGTGCTTATGGAACAAGTTCACAAGCCTGAGATAAAACCTCCTCATTCTCTGATTTTTTATGATGATCTTGAACAAGGTATGCATGTTGTATTATGGAGTAACTGTCATGGGCCTCATGTATCACCTCTGACACCACACTTGTGTTTTCATATGCAGGAACTGACGAGATAACTAAATTGGCTGGTAGAAAGGAAAGCCCAGTCAAAGCCGCCAAAAAATCATCTGTAGATGGTGGTTCTAGTAGAAATGTGAAAAATCAGAATGGAGAAAGAATTTCCTGGACTAATATTCAAGTTGATAAAGCTGGTGCTCAAGGTTCAGTTCCGAACTCAGAAGACAATCTTGGGAAAAACAAAGTTAAGGGAAAGGTTAAGGATTTTATTAAAATGTTCGACCTAGAAGTTTCGTCAAAACCCAAAGATTATGGTGACTTTGGCAGTCGGCGCTTTAAACAGAAGGAGAAAAACCCTATTGAATCGGGGAATGAAGCAAGTATTAGCACAACTATAATGCATGAGGAATTGCAAAACTCCAATGTGAAAAAAACATTTCCAGATGCTTCCATCACGGTAATCAATTTACACTGGTTTGAGTTCACATAACCGAATACTGATGATACGCTGATAACATTTACTAAATATATACTATTTGCTCATTTTTCCAGATAGACGAATCTCTCAAACAGTCGGAGAAAAAAGCTTGTGAAGCAAAGACTGCTAGCTTTATCCTTAATAATGTTCCTGAGCAGTATGTCTCAGCTTCAAGTACTGGTTAGTTCTCCTAATCTCGTATATAAGTGATGTGGTTTAGCTAAGCACGAAAGTAGAATAAGAGGCAACATCACAAAATTGTTGTCATTCTATACTATTAGTTAAGTGTCGTTGCTGAACAGATTATTTACAGTTTGTCTTCTATCATATATTAAGGCCAATATGTAGAGTGAGTATGCAGATATTTGACATTGCTTGAATTCTATCTAATACGCTCTCTTTTCATGAATTCTGCCATAATATACTTCTCTGACATATATATCTAGTAAACATCAGTCAAGAAGTGGCTGTATATATCTCGCATGAACATTAGCTAGCTTAGTTATTATCTACCACTTTGTATTTTAATTTACTGTGGACTTCGTTATTCGTCACCTCTACTTGGCTTGTGATAGTCTAATAAGTTAGCACACGACGTTTTGACAGGATCAGTTGCCAACTTCTCCAAGGCTAATATTGGAGATGCAGATGACTCATTCCACGAAAACTTCCTGGTATAGGCTTTTTCCTTTTCCATAGAAGAGTTGTTATCATCTTATATTGTATCGTTGGAACTTACAATCATTTGCTAGAATTAGATTTTATTTAATCCATTCTATTAAATGAATCATTGATGCAGCAGCATTTTTCAGTGAAGTAAACGTACTTCTGGTTCTGCATACTATGCCTGAAGATGTTAAGCGAAAAGTTTTAATCTGAGCATATTATACTTACTGCAAGTCTTATTGGCATGTTGCAGATCAAGGAATTAACTCAAGATGAGAAGAAACCACCAGTAGTTAGCAACGATCGTGAAGAGATCCAGGTAATTTAGAACGAACAAACAAACAAACAAACAAACAGACAGACAAACAAAGCATGATGTTACAATCTTTTCTAGTTTGTCCCGAAAGCAGTAATGTACTACTTCATATGATGCAGGTGATTGATGCTAAAATACGACAGTGGTCAAAAGGAAAGGAAGGGAACTTACGCTCACTGCTTACTACTATGCAACATGTGAGCATTTTTCGTTGTCAGGGCATTTTGAAGACAACGTACCGAAAAAGCACCATATTGGCATTTTGCTTTTTTCTTAAGAAAACTAACGAGGGTTTTCTCATAAACATGTCAGATTCTTTGGCCTGAGAGCGGGTGGAAGACTGTACCTCTGGTCGATATAATTGAAGGAACTGCTGTGAAAAGATCATATCAAAAGGCTCTACTCTGTTTACACCCAGATAAGCTACAACAGAAAGGAGCTACTTCACAACAGAAATACATTGCAGAAAAAGTTTTTGAGATTTTGCAGGTACCTAATTTTAACTTTATTGGATTTGTGCTTGCTTAAACTAATTAAGAATCACATGTTTCTCTATATCTTCTCGTTGAAAAGCAGCAAGTAAAGTAGTGAACTTTTGTAGGGGCATTGCCCACATTCATGAATCTTTCTTTTTCTTTGGTAAAACAGGAAGCATGGAATCACTTCAACTCGCTTGGTCCACTATGACAATTTGATGTCAGAGTTCAGAAAACACACTTGTTAATATGAATTAGTGTAGATATCATTTTGATTGAAATATACTTCTTCGTTTCTTCTTTCCTGAAAAAAGAAAAAATTACCTAATTGGGCCAATCTCCCAGTTGGGCCTCCCCTTAAGTAAGTGAGCCAGTGACCCATAGCCGTTCATAACTGTTTACTACAATTATTACGATGGGACTAAAACGACAGCGACGGGTGGGGTCCCATGTCCAACTTTGGATTCTTTCTTCTCCAGGACCTTGGGTACCACTCGACAGCTTTAAACCCTTGTCGTTTTTAGAAGGAGAATTACGTCTCCTGTGATTAACGACACACTATCTGTTAAAATATACCACCAAGGCACCCACCTCCTAAATGTGTTCACTGCTGGTACTCTAAAATGTGTGAAGCTTTGTGTTTTTTACCGAATTAAGAGTTAATAAATTTAGTTCATTATCACCACAAAAATTTAGTTCTCTTTTTTTTGGTCAACTTAGCTACTAGAGTAACCTATCATCACCAGTCACCACAAAATGTCCGTGGAGGCCTTAACTAAATACATAAAGCAGCTGTATCCGTCTGTGTATATATATATTATAACATAAACACCTGGCAATTCTGTGGCACTTTAATTTTATTAGGCACGCCTACATAGTCAATGCTGACTCCATTGAGTTCATGACTAAACTAAAGGACATGATTGTAATCTTATAAAGCCGGTTTTCAGTAATAGAATTATCAACACTGTGTTCTGTTTATTTCCTAATCATTTGCTTAATCATTGTCCTGCTGCCTGTTAGTTTATAGAAATCTCTCCTTTTTTTTTTTTTTTCAAAACCAAAAAAAAAAATCGTTTTTTTTAAGCATTTAGTACTATTTTTGTCATTATGCTTTAGTTTACACTTCATCAAGGGAATTCCTCACATGTGTGTAACTTTAATCCATAGATTTGTCTTGTGCTGTTGTTTCTTTTCTGGTTTAGTCACTGCATATTTATATGCCGATGCGACTCTTTATCAACTGTTTATGAAAATACATGCCCATCCTCATTTGGTCAGTTAAAAAAAAATTATTACAAAAAAAAAAATTTATCACAAGCAGATAACGACAACAGTCACAACACACTAATCTGTTGAAAAGAGATTAACTTTATTACTTCAGTCTTCTTCAGCAAATATTATATAGGCAATACGACCTTTTACCAAATCTGATTGAATACATTACTTATTTAATTCTCCTAATTTTCTTACTTAGTTGAATATAAGAAAAAGGGGTAGAGAGTTGTAGTAAGTAGACACAGACTGAGATATTCCTCACTGTAATAATAGTGGTGTCCTCTCTCTCTCTCTCTCTCTCTCTCTCTCTCTCTCTCGCTCGCTTACACTCCAATAATGATAATGATATTCCCTCTTGGCTTATGAATCAATTCTTCTCAAGAGATTGTGAGGAGAGAGAGTTGGTGTCCAATTTTCAATTTGGGTTTAGTTTCTCTTTTCTTCTCAAATCTGATTTGTTTTAGCTTTTAAAGTATTTTGTGGCCAGTTGGAAGTTAGAGGAATACAGAGGGCTCTCTCTCATTGCAGTTGTTGCGCATTTCTGGCCCTGAAAAACACTGAAGCCACAGCTGTTTAAAGAATCTAGCTGCTGGGTTTTGCTGGGCTCCAATGACTACTGGCTTCTCTGAATCTGTGAGTCCCACTCTGAATCTTCCATCCGTTTTCTCTTTGATAGTTTTCGTTTTGTGGCTTCCTTTATTTTTTTGGGGGGTTTGATAATCTTTTGGGTCCGCTTCGTAGTTGAAATTTCAAGAAGACGAACAAATGAGTGAGAATTATGATGCAAAGTTTCACTTTTTTTTTTGTTAATTTTTCTCGGCAACCGAAGGAGCAACTCTGCAACTTTATTTTTTTTTGTTTACTTCTTATTTGCATGAATTTCTCTGTTTTTCTTGTTTTTAAGTTTGGGAAGATTAGTAGCTAGAGTGTCTAAGTAACGAGAAAAAGAAATTTGATGCGTTTTATTGCATATTTATGATGAATAGTTTAAGCTAGATCTGAGATACTGATGTAGATCTTTGAGTTCATAGCAATTATGCTGAGATCTGTACTGGAGTTACCCATCAAAATTGTTCCTTTCGGCAACTGTGGTCAATTTCACGTTTAGCTTTAAATTAAGGGATTGAGTTTACTCTTTCCCATTAATATGTTAGATTAGTCGGTTGGGAAGTTTCCTTTCCTTTCCTTCTTTTTCTTTTTCTTTTTCTTTTTCAATGTTACGATGTTTAAAGTTTTTGTTTTGCCAAACCATAATTAGTTGGCATATTAAAGAAAGAGAAACCCTGCTAATTTCTTACGTACTTAAACCCTGTGTATTAGCTCATGGTTTCTGAACCAGTCTGTAAGATATTCATCATTTCTTAATGACATGACTAGAACAATATCATGATTTAACTCTTACTAGTTTCATATCATCAAGGCATTCATCATTTCTTAATGACATGACTAGAACAATATCATGATTTAACTCTTACTAGTTTCATATCATCAAGGCATAGAAACTCCCTATGAACCGGTATATGCTTCTTTTTACTCGCAATCGTCATTGATATTTTTCACCAGTGGGCTGAATAAACTTTATATAACAAAATGAATGGGTTTATAAGTTTTAACTGAAGGTATTGTGTTCAGTGCTTGCTCAGGGATTTTATATGATTAAGAAAGTTTGAAATTATTTAGTTTAGTTTGATTAGGTTTTCTATTCCTAGTTTGATACTATTTACTGCCTATTTATTTAATCCAACATGGAGAAGAATAATTTCATAGAAGCTTATTATAATAAGTTTGATCTCAAAATTTGACAATTAGTGCCTTTATATTTATATATTTGCACAGGCTGGAGGCAAGCATTGACTATATTCTGGTCATACTATCAACGAAACATGAAATTTGAATTAAAGAAAAGATGGAAATCCATTGTCCCACTTCAAATGAAAAACAAATCAGCCACCCGTTTTTGTTTATTTCCCAAATCGAAGTCGGACTTTGGTCCAGGCAAAGCACCTGTTTATCTCAATGTATATGACTTGACACCCATGAATGGCTATGTCTATTGGGCAGGCTTTGGAATTTTTCACTCTGGTGTTGAAGGTAAGCTTATGTTCTCTTTCTTCAATTTTATATAATCTGCTAATGTCTGTTCACTTCAATCTTTAGCTGAACCATATCACTGTTTGTTCTAACATCTAACATGTCTTCTTTTTCTTTGAATTCAACATGTCGTCTTTTTCTTTGAATTTAACTGTTCTTCTTTATTCAATTTGGGATATTTGGGTTCATCTTGTGAATACTTAACCATTTGTGACTTGAAAAAAAAAAGCCAACTTTGGTCAGTGCAAGATATATGTTTGTGCTTGTTCTTTTGAGTGGAGGTTGGGACACCAAGGACTAATCATATCTAGTGGTTGCACTAGTATATATATACTGAAATGAAGGAAATTGAGTTTCTTATTCTTTTGGAAATTCTTTTGCCAATTTGCAACTTCTGAACAGTTAGCACTGCTATAATTTGAAGTTCTGATTTCTTATCCTCGAGTGTTTTTGCCTCCCACCTCTCACTTTTTTTTTTAAAAAAAGGGTGATAAATGATGGAAAAGAGGAGCATTGATCAATGTTAATTAACTCCCTGTGTCCATTCTTCATCTATCATCTCATTAATTTCCTCCTTTTATTTATTTATTTTCTGTTGCTTCTTGTACATGAAGTTCAGATTTCTAATAGTCGACTTGCATTGTACAGTTCATGGTGTTGAATATGCATTTGGAGCACATGACTACCCTACCAGTGGTGTTTTTGAGGTTGAACCTCGGCAATGCCCAGGATTCAAGTTCAGGAAATCTATATTTATTGGAACCACAAGCTTGGACCCTATTCAGGTTAGGGAGTTTATGGAGCGCCAGTCGTTGAGCTACAATGGTGATACATATCACTTGATTGTCAAGAATTGCAACCATTTCTGCAGAGATATCTGTTACAAGCTAACCGGGAAATCAATTCCAAAGTGGGTAAACCGACTGGCAAGAATAGGTATCATTTCCTCACCCCAACTCTTTTCAGGATTAAAATGAACATTACTTTCTGCAGAGATATATGCATAAAAATATCTACCAAGAACTCTTCTCAGGCTTCTTACATTTGGATAGGGAACCCTGTAGAACTTAGTATACCTTAGGGTGCAATTATATTTATTCTGGTGACTGTGCTTTTAAGATTCATCGAAATAATCTATCTGATGACAAGTATCTTTATGAAAGAGGAATGTTTTTAGATCTTACTGGGAGTGAGAGCAGTCCAACAACATATGGAATTTTTAGCGAATGGTGAAATTAACTTCTTCCCTGTAATTAATATTTGGTAGGTTCAATATGTAACTGCATACTTCCTGAAGCACTAAAGATCTCTGCTGTACAACACGACCCTAACAACCAACCATATGATAGCGAGAAGAGGAGCTTGAGAAGTGCCTTCAGTTGCCTGTCTTCTATCTCAATGCGGCAGAAGCAGTTGTCATCATCTTCATTGTTTCTACAGTCACCCTTGAAAGGCTGCTTGCCACCATGGGAATTGAGAAGGTCAAACAATGGCTCCTTGAAGGAAAGGTGAGAGAGTTTTTGGAGGACTGCTTTTATGGATGATGACCGACCTCCATAACCTTATGAGGCCATCAGGGGGATTTGTTGCTAATTTTTTGTGTATCAACTGTTGGAAGGCTGCCATCACTCAGGTTTGCGGAGTGATGTTTATGATTGTTGTAAGTTGTAACTATAGTTTGCAGCTAGCAAATGTAAGATAAATTTCTAATCAGTTTCTCTCTTTATCTCTTTTTCTTGCCATGGTCAAGACGTAAGCTCCAGGCACCTCAAGTGTAAATTGTGCTAGTTTAGAATTCTTGAATGAAACTGATGTGCCAAATCATTTGTTACCTTTGGGATTTCAAGCATTTTTCATTGAATAAAAGCTTGCAAATTATCTTCTTCTTTTTTTAAGAAGATTAAAAACGACCAAAAAGTCAAAAAGCAAAAGGGGAGTCCAGGTTTTAGGGTTTAGGAACCAAGTTTGAACTATTGGCAGTATCTGGTTAATAATAATTTTGAATCTTCAAGTTTGAACAATATTTGGAGGACCTTATAAAAAAAAAAGCAATATTTGGAGGACAAGTTAACCTATTGCCCGTTTAAAGTAGCAATATATTTGCCTCAAAATATACGTGTGTTTTGTTTTTAAGTAAGAATTTTATAAACCTCACTTTCCAAGAAAACTATAACGTTTTCACACGAAAATTAAAATTTGATCATTTTTGTGTCAAAATATCACTAGGGTACAAAAAATTTCATGCAAAATCCCAAAATGGTACATGCACGGTCACGTATGAGCCAAAATGGAACTTGAAAGAAAGATCTTTTCAAATTAGTACATGTAGTATTTTGTTGTCGGTCAAAATTGTACATTTATTTATAATTTTGTTATATTTAATATGTGACACACATGTGAATTTTTTTATTTTTTTTCAAAGAGTCTTAATTTTTAAATGATACGTAAATTTTTTTTTCTTTCAAAATGATACTTAAAATTATATCAATGTGTGTATCATGTGTTCACATTAGCAAACATATGGACGAAGCCATTAATTTTGCCGACGGCGAAATCTTGTAGATATGAGTTTAGAGATAAACTTCATTCGGGTACCAATTTGAGCCGATTAATAATAGTGTGTGTCATCCCACAGAAAATTAGAAAGAAAAAAAGAATACCGGAATAAATTGGAATTAAAGAGAAGTTAATCCAAAATTAATTTAGTTGTGCTGTGAGATTTGGGCCGTGTAATCTATACTATACCTGTGGATAGCGACACCCGGATATGTTACTTAGGTGCTAGAATCTCCAGTTCGCTGGCACCAATGCCTTAAACTATACGCTGTTAGGATCACCAACATCTCATCTCATCTCATCTCAATACAATCCCGCTCGCATTAGCATATGGACTCTCCCTTTTGGAGGTAGTAATTAGTTCATTAATAAAAAGGACGCAGCAGCAGCAAAGCAAAGCCCTCCCGGAAATCAACCTTTCACGATTCACGAGAGATAGAGAGAAAGCCACACAAGCAAGACTCGTGTTTCCAGATCTACACACTCCCTGCGTTTCGATGGCCGTTCAGTAAATAACCAGAGAGACTTCCCAATTGGATTAATGGAGTCCGAACTCAAAGACCTCAATTCCAAACCGGCGTCAAAGCCCTCCTCCCAACACGACGACGGCTCCTCCGCCAAGGACGACCGCCCGCTCCTCAAACCCGACCCGGCCTCGTCAGTCTCCACCGAGGAGTTCCAGGAGCTCGAGAAGAAATGCGCCGCTTACGTCCGCAGCGACGCGTACGGGACCATGGGACGCGGCCAACTGACGGTGCGGGAGAAGCTGTTGCTCGGCGTCGCCCTCGTGACTCTGGTCCCCATTCGCGTGGTGGTCAGCATGACGCTCTTGCTCTTCTATTACTTGATTTGTAGGATTTGCACGCTGTTTTCGTCTCCGAATCGAGACGAAGAGCAAGAAGATTACGCGCACATACATGGTTGGAGGAGAGCCGTGATTGTTCAGTGCGGTCGATCCTTATCCAGAGTCATGCTCTTCGTGCTAGGGTTCTACTGGATCAACGAAACCTATCGGATACCAGATGCTGCTGTTGAATCCAAGCCCGCCGCAGAGGTAATAACTCTCTGTGTTTATGTAATTCGCAGACAAAAGGATTCACTTGTTGTACTAAAATTTAATCTTGCTTTGATTTGGTTAGGGAAAAGAGGAGAGCCAAGAGGCTGAGAGCCCTGGGGCTATTATATCTAACCATGTATCGTATTTGGATATCTTGTATCACATGTCTTCTTCCTTTCCAAGCTTTGTTGCCAAGGTATGTTACTTTGTGCTGCAACTTTTATCACACTAAATCCAGTTAAATCCAGTTAAAGATTGTTTAATCATTCTGATATTGTCAGTGGTAATCCTGGATTTATTTTATTGGTGTAGAGATCGGTGGCTAAACTTCCTCTGGTTGGCCTCATCAGGTTTGTAAAATTCGTATCAACTGCCTTAAAGTTCATTGTCATTGTCAAATGCCTTGGAATTCAACCAATTATTACACTAATAACTTCATTTTTGCAAACTTTGTTGCTATTTGCTGCTTTCTGTTTCATTTGGACTACAATTTAGTCTTAAACCAAAAAGCATTTGGAACTTATCCTAATTTTAGTGTTTCGTGTATTTCGGAAATACTGAGTTCTTTTACTCATTCGAGCATGTGATTGTCAGGACTATTATCTTTCTGCAAACCTGTAGATTATCATGTATTATATACAGCATTTTTTTTATATATTATGGGTGGGAAGAGAATTCAATTTGTGATCCATATTTTTTACAGCAAGTGCCTCGGTTGTGTCTATGTTCAGCGGGAGTCAAAATCATCTGACTTCAAGGGTGTTGCAGGTACATAAAGTCTAGATTTCACTATATTCTTTATGTTTCTTCTGAAAATTTGTGATGGTTAAATTATTTTAGGGAAACTTGACGATATTCTAAGGTTTACTTCATGAATGTTATGTAATATGGTAGCCAGATAAAATTTATGATCTATCACCAGATAAAATTTATGATCTATCACCAGATAAAATTTTGACACATGAACGGTGATTTCTATTATCACACAATATAAGCTAATTTTTTTTAACAAAATAATAAGCTATTACTGGAAGATATGCATTTCATGAATTCCTTAAATATAAAACTTGTACTGGATAACTATACTGACCTGTACAGGGACATGCCTATTGCCTAATTGCCGATATATTGAAATGTTTAAATTTATGCTGAAACAAATTACCAAACTCTGAAGAAAAGTTTTCATGCACCCTTCCCATATGTTCCCTATGGGGCTCTGTACCTATGCCTGTATGCTCCCCTTGTTTGATGTCCATGCTACTTGGATATACCTGATCTTGTTTTCCGGTTTTATCAGTTATTCCATCTGAGAATTGTTGGTTGAAAGTTTTATACTCAACATAGTAGTGACCATTCACCATTGCAGTCTGTATTTTCCATATCTTAACCCCGCTCTGTGGCTTGCAGCTGTTGTGACTGATAGAGTTCGAGAAGCACATCAGAATAAATCTGCACCACCAATGATGCTTTTCCCAGGTTATTTTCTTAAAACTTTATTACCACTATATATTTTCTCCAATGAATTCGAATGACTTTGCTGTCACATCTATAATGTCCTCAGTGCTTATTAGTATCTTATATTTCAATATGCAAGGAATCTTAATTGTTTCACATGATTTTTTTTTTTGACGTCTATACTTCAGATAAGGTCTTTGTATGTTGGACTCTTTCTCCTGTTCTTGTAACTTTTAGGTGAATATCAGTCTGAGGAACATGAGTGTTGACCTCTTGCTACTATGATTTAATGCAATCTCTACATTCTAAACGGCTTCAATCTTTTTGTCCACAGGAACTAGTTTGCAATTCATTTGTTAGCGGACTTGCATTTTGTTGTCATGCATATAGTTAATTGCTTATCGACTGTTAACTGTTGTTTATTTTATATTTCATCTTTCTACAGAAGGTACTACTACAAATGGAGACTTTCTTCTGCCATTCAAGACAGGAGCATTTTTGGCTAAAGCTTCAGTGCTTCCCGTGATTCTTAGATATCCTTACCAGAGATTTAGTCCTGCCTGGGATTCAATATCTGGGGTGAGTTTCTTAATATCCCAAATATTAGGACACAAATATTAGGACTTTTGGTTTTGGAGAAGATGCTGAATGTGTCTCACAATATCGTCCAACCACTCCCTTGTCCAGTAAATCTTGAGGGATCCTGTAGTATCTTTATTTGTTATTTGAGTGGTTTAATAAACCAATGTTTGAAGCGGAACTGGCAGTCAGTGCTGCTATTGAAAAAGAGTGTTGGATTCTATAGTTATAGTTATGTGCTTGGTCTAGCATATATATACTGTTTCAGGGGGCTGTTAAGAATCAGTCAAATGCGCACACACACACACTCACGCATATATATATATGCGTGAGTGTGTGTGTGTGCGCATTTGACTGATTCTTAATATATTATTACATATATATATATATTATATCTTTTCTTTTTGCAGCCTTCTGGGATGCTATGTTTAGTCACTCTTTTTCTTTTATTTTCAGGTGCGACATGTGATATTTCTTCTCTGTCAATTTGTAAATCACATAGAGGTCACAAGGTTACCCATTTATCACCCTTCACAGGAAGAAAAGGATGACCCAAAACTCTACGCTAATAATGTCAGAAGATTGATGGCCAGTGAGGTATCAGTTCTTAAGAGTATATTGTGAGAATAAATTTATATCTTTTTCTTGCTTAATAGCAGCAAGACTATTGATTAGCCGGATATTAATGGTGGGAGAGTATGGTCTCTTTTTTATTAGAGATATAATATGATGGCACTATAGCTTTAGATTGCTGGTGACATCTATGTTTGTGTTTGTTGTTTACAGGGTAGCATGACTCTGTCGGATATCGGACTTGCTGAGAAGCGGGTATACCATGCTGCGCTTAATGGTAATAATAGCCGTCCTAGTGTTTTGCATCAGAAAGACGATTGATAAATTTCATGGCCTCGCTCCCAAATGATATCTAGTGGCAGTTGAGTTTCCTAGTTTTTGTTGGTATCTGTTCATGATTGCACAGCCAGAGTGAGGGGTGGTAATCATCATTATTAACTTGTAATGATGTGCCATTACTGAAAGCCTATGGTGTGCCATTATCAACTTGTAATTCCATACCTATTGGAAACTGTCGTATCCTGTCTGAGAGAGTATACGGAATATTGTGTTAGCGTGGTGTTTGCATCTTTACTTTGTTAAATGCATTTACAACCCCTTACGAGAAACTTTGCACCTGTTGTTCTGAAGCATCTCTTTCATGTTCCTGCAGGTTTGTTTTGCCAATGCTAATTCGGATTCGCCATCTGTAATTATATTCATTCCATGATTCAATTCGTTATAGGGAAAATTAAATTACATATGGAATTGTAGAAGTGGTATTTTTTGTCAGAAACTGTATTTAACTGCCGAGGAGTTGAAGTGGGCTAGGCTTTTGTGATTGTAGTATGTCTTCTCCATCAGTTATTGGATGGATAGGGGTAGTTTAACCCACAATTGTTGGCCTGGTATACATTACAGTGTAGTGATGATTTATCCAGAGATTAGGTTTTGATTTCTTTCTGTCTTTCAGCTTGGCTGTTAATTTAAAACTTCGTTCCTCAAATTATAAGCTCTGGGGTCTTGTGGTCTAGGCAAATTGCAATGGCTCTCTTTCCTTTTTTTTTTTTTTTTTTTCCTTCTTTGTGTGTGTATGTTTCCGAAATTAAAAATGAAAATCATGGAGGGTAACTAAAATACTCCCTAGTCCCCTATTCTAAACGGTAAATAAAATACTCCCTTTTTTTTTTCGGTCGAAAAATACTCCCTATTTTTATGGTATGCTGGTGGGTACTCAATTATGGTATGCTTGTGGGTCTTAGATGGGAATTCCAAGATTAGGATATGATATAGTTATTGCCATTAAAGTCATTGTAGATAATTAAGGATGAGGAAAATGACGTCAATTATGACAATCTTATCTACGAATGGATACATAATCAGAGCCTCCGAGGGTAATTAATATTTTGACCGCGTAGTCAAGCACAACGATTTCTCCAAGAAAGATAAAAAAAAGGCTGGAATTACTTTTTCTGATCGGACAAAATATCCTGAATTTTATCCTGTTTGTATTTTCAATTAATAGGATTACGTGGGAAACGTTAATTTCCCTTTATATATTTCACTATTTTGGAAGTTGTAATTATTTTTGTGTTGAACCCACCAGCAAATTCCCATCTAAAACCCTTCAGCGCAAATTAAAAATCTTGGAATTCGCACCCATTCTATATCGGCTATTATTGAAAAACGATACTTTTGGGAAACTGAATTTCATAAAATGTTGACTCATTAATACGAATATAGAGAAATCTGGATATGGCTGAGGTAAATCCACCAAAATAAATACCGTACGTACCCGACGATGAATGTAAAACTAAACCCAGAAATGTTTGCCAAAATTTTGATCCCAACAACCTGTTTGTAGAAAAACCTTCACATGTAAAGCTCTGCAACAACTGATATATATATATATATATATATATATTTCAGTAAAAATTAAAGCATGGAAGTTGAGACCATGAACTCTCCGGAGGCGTCAAGCCCGCTAAGAAACATAATGTTGGTGGCGTCGATCGCTGCCGGAGTGCAATTCGGTTGGGCGTTGCAGCTGTCATTGCTAACACCGTACGTGCAGCAACTCGGGGTCCCACACAAATGGGCCGCCGTCGTCTGGCTGTGCGGGCCCATCTCCGGTTTGCTGGTGCAACCCATCGTGGGTTACTATAGCGACCGCTGCAAATCTCGTTTTGGGCGCCGCCGACCGTTCATAGCCGCGGGGGCTGCGCTTGTCGCCATCTCCGTGTTCCTCATTGGATACGCCGCCGATATCGGAGTCCACTCCGGCGATTCCTTGGACAAACCTACGAAGCCACGAGCCGTCCTTGTGTTTGTGGTCGGGTTCTGGATCTTAGACGTGGCCAACAACATGTTACAAGGCCCCTGTCGCGCTCTTTTGGCCGACATCTCCGGCTCAGACATGAAGAAGATGAGAACAGCGAATGCGTTGTACGCCTTCTTCATGGCTGTCGGAAACGTGCTCGGCTACGCCGCCGGATCGTTGAACAGTCTGCACAAGGTTTTACCGTTCACCATGACCAAAGCCTGTGATATTTACTGTGCAAATCTCAAAAGCTGCTTTTTCATATCGATTGCTCTGCTTGTGCTACTCACGGCCTTGGCTCTGTATTCAGTAGGTGAAAAGCCAATTCCGTGTAACGAGAAAGATGATGAGACAGGTGGTGTGCCCTTGTTTGGCGAAATTATGGGCGCTTTTAAAGAGTTGAAGAAGCCGATGTGGATCTTGCTTTTGGTGACTTGCCTCAACTGGATTGCGTGGTTCGGCTTCTTACTATTCGACACTGATTGGATGGGAAAGGAGGTGTACGGAGGTGAGGTTGGGAAAGGGCGTCTGTACGACATGGGAGTCAGGGCTGGGTCACTTGGGCTCATGTTAAACTCCGTCGTTTTGGGGGCCATGTCTCTTGGGATTGTCTACTTGGCTCGCGGGGTTGATGGGGCTAAACGTCTCTGGGGACTTGTTAACTTTGTGCTAGCCATCTGCTTGCTTATGACCATCTTAGTCACTAAGTTGGCTCAGAAGCATCGACATGCCTCCACCGGAGTTGAGCCGCTGCCGCCCCCTGCTGGTATCAAGGCCGGTGCATTGCTTATATTTGCGGTGTTGGGGATACCTCAGGCGGTGACCTACAGCATCCCCTTTGCCATGGCCTCCATATTTTGCAGCAACTCGGGGGCAGGACAAGGTAAACTTAAATTATTATTTTTTTCCTGATTTAATTATTCAATTTTAATATTTTATAATTAGGTTGCATTAACTATATCAATTTGGATTTCATAGGGCTATCTTTGGGAGTCTTGAATATTTCAATTGTCATACCACAGGTATTCTTTTATTTTTCATATAATTAATGGATATAACTATAGCGGAGTTAATTGATTACTGAAGGAATGAATTTGCAGATGTTTGTATCTGTAGTAAGTGGACCATTGGATTCATGTTTTGGAGGTGGTAACCTACCAGCATTTGTATTGGGAGCCGCTGCTGCTGTAATAAGTGGAATATTGGCCTTGACTCTTCTACCATCTCCTCCGCCTGAACCTGATGATCATCATCCCACTCAAAATGTTGTAGCTGCTGGCTTCCATTGATCCATATATTTTCTCATTAATTATTAATTAGTGGGAAATAGTTTTGTTGTTTTTAGCAATTACTTGTTTTGTTGGAAGGTTTTCTAAATTGAATTTGAATTCTATACTATGTAAGTTAAACATATCTATTGAATTTAAATTTAAATAAATTGTGTTAGACAAAAACCTAGCTGTTAAGTGAAGAATTCATACTAATTTCAGTCCAATATATCTTAATTGCTATCTTATCTTATTGATAAGATTTCAGAATTACCATTTAATTCAAAGGGGATAGAGGGTTTCAATTGTTCATGCTATAATTCAAGAGTATAAGTAATAATAAGGAAGAGAAATACAATTCAAGGAATGGACAGTTTCAATTTACGGTTTTATCCCTTGTAGGAGGATTTTTATTCCCAAACTTGTACTTACCAAACAGAGAAAATGACCATTTATAATTATTGACGTGATATACATAATTAAATTTTATTGATGATTTATCCACCATTTAGGATTTTAGGTGGTGATGCTGCTAAAATCCAAATTCTCCACCTTAAAATTTAACATATACTAAAGCTTATGCACTGTTCATATGCGGCTCGAGCCGAGCTGTTTATGAAAAAAAAAAAATTAGAGAGTAAAATGACGCTTTTGCCCTCGATTCATCTTCACTACCATCATACATAAACATTACAGAGCGCAATCAATTAGGGCTTTCTCAGTACCAATTTCCTTTTCCGCCACACACTCCGACCTCTGCCGTCTCTTTGCATCCCTGAAATTACCTGCAAATTGTTTTCAAGAAATACCAAACGAAATCCAAAGCTTTATCACAGACCTCGCACAACCGTAGCTCCAACTTTTGCACAACCACAATTTCACAGGTCTCGCTCACAACCCCGTCAACCTTTATCACAGACCACCACGATCACCATCGGTCTCTCGGATTGCCCAAAGCTTCGCCCAATTCCACAACCACGATCACCATCCTCCGTCGCACCAGCCCTGTCCTTGACGCCGCTCAAGACCAGCGTTCATCTCTGTTGCGTCTCCAACGCCGAGCCCCTTTCCACCACTTGGCGCAGCTGTTCACCGCCGCTTTGGACCACCGGTTGGCGCCGTTCACTGTGAAGCTCTGTGGTATTTCCTGTTCTCAATTTTGTTGTCAATTTTTACTCTTTTGCAAGTTTGATGAAATGGGTTGTAGAAGTTGAGTGTGGTGCTGCTTATTTCATTTTCTATTTGTTCATATTAAGCGTTTGATTTGCTTGAGGTTGTGTAAATTTGGCAAATTGCAGCACTTGAGACCAAAGCTTTGAGAACAGCACTTGAGACGAAAGCTTGCAGTACTTGCAGTCCCCAAAGCACAAACACTGGCTAAGGTCTATCTCTTTCACTCCAAAAAAAAAAGAGCATATTCTGCTTGGTTTGTTTGATTGCTTTTAAACACTAAAAACCAAAGCTCAGGGTTTGTCAAAGTCGATTTGGAAGTATATAAATTGCTTAGTAAATTGCATAATATTAGTAGTATTATTTTTTTCAATGATTCAATTTATGGTTAGGTTGATTATTATACTATTAGTTATATCTATGTAGTTCATTGCTTAATGTAAATTGTTTTTTTTGAAATTGTTGGTAGCAATTAGTTTTGATATCCATATTGTTTTCCTTTATCGTAACTTTTTTGCTTAATATAAAAGTCAAATCATGTATGCAGGAATTGATGTTTGTTTAGATCAATAAATAGTTTGAGTTTTTCTTTCGTTTAACGAATTAATGTTCCCAGGTAACAAGATTTCAATACAAACTGGTATTGGAACGGCCATTGCAATTGCTGGAGTTGCTATCTACTCTTACCTCAAGGCCAAGATAGAGGAAGAGAAACAAGTGAGTCAGATATAACTATTAAGTTCATGTCACAATTGTTATGTATCAGATTATTTTAGCCATCTTCATTCAATTTTCTCT
This sequence comes from Rubus parviflorus, assembly GCA_029955375.1. Taxonomy (NCBI): domain Eukaryota; kingdom Viridiplantae; phylum Streptophyta; class Magnoliopsida; order Rosales; family Rosaceae; genus Rubus; species Rubus parviflorus. Next base: position 614,336 of record JARGGL010000001.1, on the reverse strand, counting down.
TTGGTGAGGCGGCATTTTATTTGATTGCAAGATTAATTAATAAATGGATCTTACGTTTGATCTAATTTTTGTGTATTCATAAATCTGTGTTTTTCTGTGTTCCAAATTAGGAATTCTATGTCCTGGATTGTAGAGTATTAAAGCTTTCCAGTTTTGTATCTAGGTACAATTCCAGACCTGTTGCTGTGAAAGTCATACAGCCAAACATAACATGCTTTATTAGTTCTGAACGCAAAGAAAAATTTCAGAGGGAGGTGACTTTGCTGTCAAAGGCGAAACATGAAAACATTGTGAAGGTAAGATACTTATTTCCTCCTATTTATTCATATTTAGGCATTTTTCTATCAAGATATGGACATATTTTATGTTCATCAGTGTTTCTTGGAAATCCTTTTAGATTTTGTTTGTCTGGTATGTGTATACTTTTCCAGTTCCTCAGTTTCAGGGATTAGAAGTGTACCCTTATGCAAATTGATTTCAAGAAATATCTTTCTTCTGTTTAAATTAAGGAGATATGAAAACATGAAATTACCTCCCAGTCACTGTACGTCTATTTCTGAATAGTTATTCAATGCCCTGTTGTTGGTAGCTTCTGTAAATTGGATGCCCAAGTAATTGAAATTATGGGGTTTTGGATTAATCTTGCCTTGGATTAATAGTTTTTCTCTCTTAATTTATTAAGCTACTGATAGTGATATACACCTTTTGGTATTATAATGACAGTGAGAATGAAGTATTTTTGGAGAAACTGGACGAAGCTCCAGCTATATTGTACAAGAATGGATTTTGTTTGAGAATTATCTAAATTTTGTTACGAATGTATTGTTATGTATCAGATTTTGTGCATATAGTTATGTCTCAGTTTACAACGTCGTTTATGCAAAATCTGTGTGTGTTCAGTCAACCTCAAGTCTAATAAAGTTGATGGAAAAAATATCAGAATTTGTGAATTTAGTTATTTGTCGAGGTCATGAGGGTGACTACTAATGTATCTACACTATTGTAGAGTCTAGATATGGCTGGGATCGATCCCAATTAATGGGCAGCTAGCTTTAGAGGTGCCTGTCGTAACTCACAATATAGAGGTTCCCACGAGAATGGCTTACCATGTTCCATAAAAACTTCTCTCTCTTTTGCTTGTCTGACTTTCTTAAGGGCTTGACGTTTTCAGGAGTGGCAGAGGCTAATGTCAAAGTCGTGCAGTGGCCTAGCAGATGAGTTAGTCAAGTGTCTTGGTGAGTGTGATTGCATTAAGGTTGAGAAGCGATCATTCAGGGAATGTGCTGGAGAGAAGAGCCCATCAATATCAAGTGAATGTGTCGGTCTGAGGGAAACATATTTCTACTGCAAGAGAGGCCAGGTTGACATGAGAAATAGGATTCGGGGGAACAAAGGCTATTGATTACGCCCAAATGCCCTGAATTCAGCCAGTTTTTGACTTGTGGCGCGGGCTCTCCTTCTAGTGCTTTACGAACCCAAATGCCCATAATAGAACAAAATAAAATCTGGGCCGAATTTTCAGTTAATGGTCGTAGGCCCAAGTTAAAACTGCGCCGAAATATGGGCTTAGGCCCAAGTGAAAAATGCGCCAAATAAGGGCGTAGGCCCAAAATAAAATCTGCGTCGAATTTTCGGTTAATGGACGGGCTTAGGCCCAATTCAAAAACTGGGCTGAATTTTCAGTTAAAGGAATTACGCCCAACATAAAATATGGACCGATTTTTAAGTTAATGGTCTTAGGCCCAAAATAAAATCTAGGCCGAATTTTCAGTTAATCGTCTTAGGCCCAAAAAAATCTGGGCCGTATTTTCAGTTTATGGTTTTAGGCCCGTTAAAAACTGGGCCGAATTTTCAGTTAATGGGCTTAAGCCCAAGTTAAAAATTATCCCATATTTCAATGAACGGGCTTAGGCCCAAAACAAAATGTAGGCCCAAAATAAAATCTGGGCCGAACTTTCAGTTAATGGGCATAGGCCCAAGTTAAAACTGGGCCGAACTTTCAGTTAATGCGATTAGGCCCTTGTTAAAAATTGGGCCGAATATTTAGTAAATGGTCTTAGGCCCAAAATAAAAATTGGGCCAAATTTTTAGTTAATGGGATTAGGCCCAAAATAAAATCTGGGCCGAATTTCAGTTAATTGGATTAGGCCCAAAATTAAATATGGGCCGAATTTTCGGTTAATGGTCTAAGGGCCCAAATAAAATCTGGGCCGAATTATTAGTTAAAAACTGGGCCGAAATTTCTGTTAATGCGCATAGGCCCAAGTTAAAATTGGGCCGAACTATCGGTTAATGGGCATAGGCCCAAGTTAAAAGGGGGCCGAATTTTCAGTTAATGGGATTAGGCCCATGTTAAAAAGTGGGCCGAATTTTAAGTAAATGGTCTGAGGCCCAAAATAAAAATTGGGCCAAATTATTAGTTAATGGGATTAGGCCCAAAATAAAATCTGAGCCGAACTTTCAGTTAATGGGCATTGGCCCAAGTTAAAACTGGGCCGAATTTTCAGTTAATCGGATTAGGCCCAAAATAAAATCTGGGCCGAATTTTCAGTAAATTGTCTTTGGCCCAAGTTAAAACTGGGCCGAACTTTCCGTTAATGGGTTTAGGCCCATGTTAAAAATTGGGCCGAATTTTTAGTAAATGGTCTTAGGCCCAAAATAAAAATTGGGCCAAATTTTTAGTTAATGGGATTAGGCCCAAAATAAAAATCTGGGCCGAATTTCAGTTAATTGGATCAGGGCCAAAATAAAATCTGGGCCGAATTATTAGTTAAAAAGTGGGCCGAAATTTCTGTTAATGCGCATAAGCCCAAGTTAAAACTGGGCCGAACTATCGGTTAATGGGCATAGGCCCAAGTTAAAACTGGGCCGAATTTTCAGTTAATGGGATTAGGCCCATGATAAAAAGTGGGCCGAATTTTAAGTAAATGGTCTGAGGCCCAAAATAAAAATTGGGCCAAATTATTAGTTAATGGGATTAGGCCCAAAATAAAATCTGGGCCGAACTTTCAGTTAATGGGCATTGGCCCAAGTTATAACTGGGCCAAATTTTCAGTTAATCTGATTAGGCCCAAAATAAAATCTGGGCCGAACTTTCAGTTAATGGGCATAGGCCCAAGTTAAAACTGGGCCGAACTTTCAGTTAATGGGATTAGGCCCATGTTAAAAATTGGGCCGAATTTTTAGTAAATGGTCTTAGGCCCAAAATAAAAATTGGGCCAAATTTTTAGTTAATGGGATTAGGCCCAAAATAAAATCTGGGCCGAATTTCAGTTAATTGGATTAGGCCCAAAATTAAATATGGGCCGAATTTTCGGTTAATGGTCTTAGGGCCAAAATAAAATCTGGGCCGAATTATTAGTTAAAAACTGGGCCGAAATTTCTGTTAATGCGCATAGGCCCAAGTTAAAATTGGGCCGAACTATCGGTTAATGGGCATAGGCCCAAGTTAAAAGGGGGCCGAATTTTCAGTTAATGGGATTAGGCCCATGTTAAAAAGTGGGCCGAATTTTAAGTAAATGGTCTGAGGCCCAAAATAAAAATTGGGCCAAATTATTAGTTAACGGGATTAGGCCCAAAATAAAATCTGGGCCGAACTTTCAGTTAATGGGCATTGGCCCAAGTTAAAACTGGGCCGAATTTTCAGTTAATCGGATAGGCCCAAAATAAATCTGGGCCGAATTTTCAGTTAATCGGATAGGCCCAAAATAAAATCTGGGCCGAATTTTCAGTTAATTGTCTTTGGCCCAAGTTAAAAACTGGGCCTTATTTTCAGTTAATGGGATTAGGCCCAAAATTAAATCTGGGCCGATTTTTCGGTTAATGGTCTTAGGCCCAAGATAAAAATTGGGCCGAATTTTTAGTCAATGGGATTAGGCCGAAAATAAAATCTGGGCCGAATTTTCAGTTAATGGGATCAGGCCCAAAATAAAAACTGGGCCGAATTTGCAGTTAATTGTCTGAGGCCCAAGTTAAAAACTGGGCCGAATTTTCAGTTAATAGGCTTAGTCTCAAAATATATTCTGGGCCAAATTTTCGGTTAATGGGATTAGGCAGGGAGAGAGAGAGAGAGAGGAGACTACTTGTCACCACACCACTAATTAGTTGAACTGAACTGCCAATACTGTTGAGCACTTTATGTTCATGTTCTCCTAGACTGGAAAGGTTTCTGCGAGACAGTTAATGATAAGACTGCAATGCCTTAAATGTCAAAGAAAAAGCCCAGTGGAGAAAGAACCAAACGTATCATATATGAGCACAGAAATTGGTCATCAATAAGGAACTAGGGAACATACAAATCAGAAACTAAAAGCAAATGTGAAAACTCGAAATCCAGCATAAATGTCACTTGACATACTCTATCGACCTAAGAAAAGCTGATACAATAACACAAAAGCTCCAATTCTTGTCTCATAATTCGTATTGACCATGAACGTACACAAAGGGCTTCTGATCAGTTGGTGTGAATATTGCGAGGTTTACTGTCACATATCCAAATCTATTGATATGAAAGTTTTCTTGTTAGGGACGAGCATGTAAAGACTCGTGAGCTGCTCAGTTAATTGTTGACATCCTAATAAGTAGTACATGTAAGAAGTATTGATAAGCACTTGATCGATCAATTGGTCTGAATGTGCTCATAATAATAAAAAAAAATTGTTATTGAATCACTGTTTTTCACAGCCTGTAATGATGTAGTTTTATTCCTGAGAAATGTGAAAACTAGAGAACTAGAACCCTTGAGGATCCATATGGATTCATATTGTCTCTTAAACAGCAATAGTAGTATAAGAGTTGTCATTCTCTCCCTGCCTAACTCTAACTCTGAATTTGAATGCAAATTTCCAGTACACATACCTTGTTAACTTAGCAAGAAATCCAATTCTTATGAGTGCTGATTAGTGCCGATAATAGCCCTGCAATTGATATGGAAAGCGGCCCCAAAAAGTGTCCTTTTCCGTCACGAATATCAGCCACCGCCATTAACGCATCGGCCAAATCTTGAACAACAGAAAGCCGCTTCATCAGCTTCTTTTCGATCAACTTGCTCAGCCTCTCCTTCTCTTCCTGACACCCAATCCCTCTCGTAATCGCGAGCTCGATGCTCAACTTCACGCGCCTCTCGTCTTCGGAAATCCGATTCAAATCCCTAATTTTCAACGAAATACTCCCCAGGTACCCAACAAACTCGGCCCACGCGCTAATCTTTTGCAGATTGCGCGCGTGTTTCCCATGGATCAAACCCGATTTGACCAACCACACCAACTGCTCCACGAAGAAATACAAGCCCTCGCCTCCGTAGGCGATGAGGGCGAGGGCGAGCTGTTGGTTCGAATCGAAATGAGAATTTCTGAGAGCGTTCACGTCTTGGACGAACTTGCCGAGTCTGAAGGCTTTGCGGCTCACCCCTACGCTCGACTCGAAGCTCTTCAGCCGCTGATTTAGGGTTAGGGTTTCGGGGAGGGCTGACGAGGCGAGTATGATCTTGGTGGCGTACCTGGATATCTTGAGAAGCTTGTCCACGCCATCTCTTTTAGCAAGGTAAGCTTCGAGATGGTTCAAAAAGTCTTTGTTTTTGGGCTTCGATTGAACATTGGGGCTTTCCTTGTTCAGTATTGTTGGAGCCTTCGAGTCCATGGAAATGGAGTTGCAGGGAGCGAGAACGAAACTTCTTCTCGGTTATTAACCAAACTCGTCCGATCCTTTTTTTTTTTGTTGGGACAATTTTATTTAAGTAAGAAAACGACGTCGTCGTGGCGGCTGGAAAGTGGAAACCGTTATCCCATCCCCACCTCCATCCACGTTATTGTTTTGCGTGCCAACAATTGGCTTACCCGATTAACAAAGTTAGATGTGACCATGGCCCAAAACAAGTTCATTTACACAAAAAGAAAGCCCACAAAGAGTTTTCATTTTCCCCGGCTCTTCCTCTCACCAATTTTTTATGCTGCATAAATTATTCAGATAAATCGTATGTTTATGCTTATGTAAAAGTTCGTAACCCACTACAAGTTGGGAGAAAGTAAACAATAATTAACGAGGTTTCTAACGTACAAATTAATTAAAGAAGTACGGTTATTCTAATTTTAATGTTAGGTAGAGGGGAGAATCAAAAGTATGAGAACTTGTTTAGCCACACTTGGTGCTACTTTTGATTCTCCTCTCTAAAAATGTTAGTAAACTTCTTTGTTCATATCTGCAGACAACCAAGCCGTTCATATCTGCAGAAGCCATTTAACTCTAAAAATCTGGACTAGCCATTTAACACTAAAAACCTAAAAGTCTACCATTCAACTAAATAAGCAATCCACAACGACAGAGATAGAAAAACAAAACAAACATGATCCTTATAGAGTAAAAGACGTAGTAGATGAAAAGAAGGAAGAAGTCTTTATGGAAAGAAGACGTAGCAGATGAAAAGAAGTAGCAAGTCTTTCTGGGTTGTTGTAGACTTGCAGGTGAGAAGAGAGAGAAGGTAAGTTGAGAGAGAGATAATATTATACCTCTATTAAAAAAGAGAATGACATTTAATTTTTGGGTTGTCAAATTTGACTTCAGGGAAGAGAATCAGTCATCCAGAGTGTCAATAGCCTAACGGTTGGAGCGGACAAACATGGTCTAATTTCGGAACAAGGTGTTTGATTAGTTGGTCGTGAGCCAAAATAAAAGCAAACCGGCCTTCTCCAAAAAAAAATGTCTAAAATCCTTTTTGGCTTCATTGTCTTCATTCCTCATGATTTTTTTCTAAAAAGGCTGCGAGGTTAAAAACCTCGAGAGATACTTGCTCCTATCAAACATTAATTTCTCCATAATTCTCTCTCAATGAGTCATTGTACGTACACAGAATAATGTGTAGAGATTGCGGTTAATTAGTCTAAACCCAATATGACCAAGTCTAAAGTTGGACTTTTAGGCCAAGTTAGTCTTCTTGTTTGTCAGATATGATCATCATAAAATGCTGGCATTACGATTGGCATTTAATTTAATTTAAACAAAAAAATCAAAAACTTCAAACAGAACGTATACTTAATTGAGGGACAAATATAATTATTTACGATCATCAACCACTTTTGAGTTATCTATCTATGCATGTAACTAATGAAGATGTTTCCCATGAATAGAAGCAAAATTCAAAAGAAAATCCACTATTTTATTTTGATCCCAAAAACACACACATGCACATGCACAGACAGATCAGATATGTGGAAATAATTAATACAAGCAAGCTTGCTCACCTGCTAAAAAATTATTACTAACAGTAACAGATTGCAGCTTGGAAGATAATACAAGCAAGCTCACCTATTAATTATTACGTACTAAATAGGCGCAGCAGGTAGATCTTTCCATTGTTTGGCAACTCGAGAAAGGGAGTCACAAGAAGAGCCACCACTATTCAGCGCGTTGGTCGCACTCTCTTGTAGCTTCTTCGCTTTGCTTCTCATCGCTTTCCCTTGTTCACCTTCCATCAGCAGTCTCACCACCCTCTCAATCTCCTCCCTTTCAATAACCGTTTTTCCGTTACCCTTAACGGGCTTAACGGCCACTCCAACCTCCTCTGCCAGCATTGTCGCATTCGTCCTTTGCTCTGCGTACAACGGCCACGCGATCATCGGAACTCCATAAGTGATGCTCTCCAAAGACGAGTTCCACCCGCAGTGAGACAAAAACCCGCCAGTCGACGCGTGCCGGAGAAAAGCCACTTGGCTGGCCCACGAGGGAACCACTAGCCCAACTCCACGTGTCCTCTCCACGAAACCCTCCGGCAAATAAGCCTTGGGATCGTTCACGTCCCCTCCCACGTTGAAAAACGTTCCTGACGCAGTCGCGTCGGTCGGCTTCCGTACCACCCAGATGAATCGCTGCTGACTCATCTCCAGGCCCCATGCGAACTCAGTGAGTTGCTCACTCGTCAGTGTCCCACCGCTGCCGAGTACGATGAATAGTACCGAGTCAGGAGGTTGTTCGTCCAGCCAGGCCAGGCATTCAGCGTCGATTTTGGTCAACGGTTCGTGCTCTTTAATCAGCGGTCCAATCGGGTAAACTGGGGGAGTGGGTATTTTCTGATAGAACGGGTTTTCTCTAATGGCTTTCAGTGGAACCGGTTCGAGATCCTCCCACGAGTTTAAGAAAATACCGGATGCCTCGCACAACCGGCTGACGTGGCCGAAGTAGTATCTGTACTCGTCATTCTTCCGGTTCCGAATCTGGTCCAGCAGGTCTTCGGTTCGGACCGGGAAGCAACCGGGGACTTGAACCGGCTCGGGTAGGTCGATGAATTCACCCTCCACTTCACGGTCCATGGTGGGATGGTAGAGCGTAAAGGCGCAAAAAGCGGCGGAGGGAGTGAAGAAAGTGTAGACCGGAATAGAGAGTTGTTTGCCAACGTCAAAGCCTTGTGTGCAAAACAAGTCAATGATGAGGGCTTTGGGCTTTCCCAACTGGATCAAAACGGACTTGAGGCACCGGAGGCTTTCCCCTACGATGACGCCGAGACGGTGCAAGACCAGCATTTCCTCGTTGACGAGTAAGGACACGTCAGCAGGAGGGAGGTCGATGACGTGGAGACCGGAGGGGAGGGAAGGAGAGTGAACGAGGTCGGTTTGAGCGGGGGAAGCTTCGGTGGTGATGTTGAGGAAGCTGACGTGGAAACCGTGGTGGACGACGAGGCGTTTGGAGAGCTCGAGGAGCGGGACGATGTGACCCATTCCAGGACTTGGGAGGACTGCAACATGGTGTTCATATGATTCGGCCAAAACCATGCTGATAATTAATTCCTAGTTTTTTTTTCTGATATATATATGTATATATGTAACTGGCCGGAGATCGGTCGAGTTGATAGCAAACGGGTGAGGACACGAAACGAAAGCACTAGAATTGCGTTATAACAACTAGTGCTACCTCTGTATATATAAGCAGCTAGCTGCAAGCTTAAAGCACCTTCTTTAATTAGGTTTAGATTTTTCTACTATATATGTAAGCATGGAATCTGGCTCTCACTGGCGGATCTACATTGTAGGCTGTCTACGCTGCAGCCTAGACAAGATTTTTGGTAAAAAATTAACAAGTATAGGGATACTAATGTAATAGCCCACCCATAGAAAAAAAAAATTTGTTAGGTTAGACTACACTAAGCACCACATCCTTCACTCTTCCTCTCCAACTCTCCTAGGCGTCAATCTTCCCCAGACGTGCCTTAAGTCCTCAATTTCATTCTACCAATTCCATTTCACAGGGTCTCCTATTAAGATTTGATGAAAGATCTACATTTTCGCAACCCTCTGGGCAGTGGTCCTTGTTCTTCTTCCTTCAATCCTCCCCTCAAGATCATTCAATTGATCAATTCCTCAAGACCTCAATCCGATGAATGTAAGTATATATATAATTTTTTATTTCAAATTGCCCAATTCGTTTAGCAGTTTGCAGGTTTTTATGAGGTTTGCTCAATGGAAAAAAATTTGACCTTATAGAAGTTCGCCTACCCCATTTTTCAATCCTGAATCCGCCACTGCTGGCTTTGCAGAGGGCTTTGATGTTCCTAGTAGTTTATATTTCCTTCTAAAACCGCCGTTAACTCCTTAATTATAAGAGCTAGATAGGTTTTTAAATTGAATCTCAAAGATAATTACTAAAATTTTGTTTGCTTCCAAGCTTGTTCGATGCATGGTTGTTGGGAAAGGAACAGGATAAGATGTTAAGAATTGGCATAATATATATATCGGATATATGCTGATCGAGAAATGCATCTATTCTGCCATTTTAATAGCAGATCGATGCTGCATTCAAATTGCAAGCATCCCTGGAGAATAAGCATCGAGTTACCCCTTTTTTTCCATCAGGTCCTAATTCCTTGGAAGAGATCGAAAAAGGACATTTTTGTTTTTGTTGGAGTTAACAGCAACATTTAATGTTCGTTATGAGGGGAAAAAAAAACTAAATATAAATTAGATGAGATGACTTCGTCTCAACCGGCAGATCACTTAAAGAAAGAGGATTAATTTTAACAAATGCTTCAAAACTGCACTGCATAGGAGCTCAATCAGTCAATACATTTCCTTTAATTATATTTGGCACTTTCTTTCTCCTACAGTCCTACTCATGTATTTAATTACTCAAAAAACCTAGCTACTACTTAATTTAGACTAAATGCAACGAAATAGAACCTTTTAGTCTAAAAAGTGAGTAACTTTTGTTTGAGTTACTTCTGTTGAGCATAAAATTGCAATTATCTTAGGTACGTGCGTTGTGACTCAAAGGATATTGAGTTGCTTGTGGGACAATGCATTAATTTATAGTCGATCAGAAAGACAGAAACATTAGTTAACAATATCTTTTTTGTACATTATTACTTGTGGGAGCCTCGTTTCAATATAAGACTAATTCCACGTGATCTTTTGGATTTCGGCAGTACTATGATCCATCTGGTACTGTTTCGTGAAATCATATTTGGGAATTAATGATTAAGTGATTAAATCATAAATAAATAAGATATAATTTGGACGGTCGTCGTCCACCTATGTATGATGGAACACTGCTGATGCTGTTGCCACGTTGAGTTGAGAATTAGTCTAATGTTGGAAATAATCAAATAGTTTAATTAGTTACAAGATAATATCTATGGATCCTCTACTTGTTAATATTAGATAAGAGATTAACTAAGATATTATTCATATATAATATTTGGTAACCTCATTCTTAATTTCTCTTCGTGATGCACATGGTGAGTTTGAATTTGATACTTTTTAATTGAGATCGTAGTATCTCAAAGGTTTCATATGTCCAAGGACTAATCCACTCGGGTGTAGTGTCAGAAGTCTTCCTCCCGCTGACCAGCCACATAATGAATTAAGATTTAACTTCATTCCGCAGTCGGCATGATTCGAACTCAGGTGGGGACTCGACCACCAGTGGTGGTTGAAGAAAGTAATCCGGTCCCGTGGGTGGTGGCAATGTAAGATCATACCTATTGCGCGACAATAAATATGAACTAGTTGATACATATTGTATACTTCAATTAATGTAAATGAGCTGTTTTGAATTCAAATATAAATACATTTGTATTAATCAATGTGTATGAACTTATTAAGTAATCGAATACAGTTTATACATGAGAATATATGTTAAAGAATTTGAAATTTGAATGCGTGATTATCCAGACAAAGTCTATTAGGATAGGAAGTTATTTTGACAGTTCCTTGATGGAAGGAACTGTTATGTAACTGCTGTTTTCAACAGCTTTATAAATATACAGATTTTGTATTTTGATCCCTGCTATAACATAAAAATCACTCTCATTGTGTTTGTCCCATCAAGCAATAGAGAGAGAGATACGGTGTGTATCTAGGAGAATATTAATGGATACTGGGAACAATCAACCAAGTTAGTTTTATGTTTTACATCATATATTGATCTAATATTTGACATAGTTTACTTGAGTTATAGTTTTACGTTTCATATTGAATCTAACAGGCAACTCAATCATAATTTTCCGGGTCGGGCAGATGCAAGTATCTGGATATAATGAACGTGCAATTATATCTCTGCTGGTGAATCTCCTGCATGCACGGATATGATGGATGATGGAGGCAAAGTACGAGCATATCTCCTCCTGTCTTTTAGTACGTTTTGGGCTTTCTTTCATTGTCAATTTTATTTTTTTGGGAATTTTTTTTTCATTGTCAATTAATGGGAATGGTATGGTCTCGATGATCAAATTATTTCAGATGTCACGTGTTTTTTTAACTCTGCATACAGTACGTGTTGCAGTATGCACATGCACAACTAGCATTTTTTTTTTTTGGCTGGATGGGGGCCAAGAGGCCCAACACAACTACGAAGCTATTACAATAATCCTAGATCTAGGAACAGCACACAAGTCATCGAGAAGGACATCAGTAATTTGTGGAGGAGGTTGCTCAAAAAATTTGACCCCAAACTCAGTGCCAAGGCTGCACTTGGATAACGAGTCAGCAACCATGTTTAACTCTCTGTAGATGTGGTGAATTTCAATTTCCTGGAATTGTTCCATGAAAAATTTGCAGTTGTTAAGAACTGCCTTGAGGGGGTGCAGATCATCAGTACCCTTTTTGATAAGGTTCACCAGGACTTACATGCACAACTAGCATTGGCCAAAAGTCAAAAGTGAGCCTCACCGATCTTTTAATCAAATAAAATATTTAAAGGAACATGATGTTATTTCGTTTGGGTTTCAAAAGCTATTGATTGTATTCTAAATTTGGGTCTTTTCGTCAGGAGGCCGAAGTTGACTTAACCTTTGATTGGGCCTTGCTCACTTGACAAAGAGTGACACAAGAATTACTCGTAAAATTAAGACACAAGGCCCAGCCCAGTAAATAGTTGGTATTGGACCGACTAGCCGTTGGCTACGCACTATTGCCCTCCTTTTCTGGTGAGGGACTTTGGATTCTTTTACTCAACGGTAAGGAACCTCCCCACCAAGGCACAAAAGCGATTGGATTATATATACAACACGTAACCCATTTTACAATTTACATCTAAACGTTACCAACTGAATGCGACCCATAGCCTAAGCTTTGGTTGAGTTGATCCTCCAACGGTTCAACCGCCATCTCCGGTCTCCCAAGTTGCCGGTTCAATTTCATTAACCAATGTTCCATATATACCCTTCTAACTTCTGCAATTTACTGAACATGCTCATGATTAAATTTTGAGTACCAAGGCCACTTAATTCTGAGCACTAATTGTCCTTTACTATTGGTGTGGACCAGTTGGCAGACTCCACGTATAGATTTATATGAATGAATTTGGTACATAGTCAACAAAGTTGAGCTAAATCAGCCTATAGATTTACCTTTAATTAGGCTGTCCCTTAACATCACAATCAACATTGAAACCATCGTAAAAATATTCTCTTAATCAAGTAGTTTTGTTTTAGCTTATTATTCACCATCATTCCCCTTTGCCACATCTTTTTTTTTGGTTGTCTTTTCTCTTAATTTTTGTGACAAACTTGATGCAATAATCTTAACAACTTGTTATACTAATTATGACCTATTACTCTATTAGTCATTGTGTTAGCAAGATTATGATTCATTGTGTACCAAGAAGTTAGTTAGGCATTCTTTTAAAAGTTTTACATTACCATGTAATTTGGTTTCTCAACTATTTGACTTCTATGTGACATGTTGACTTCGTCTTTAGTCGACCTAATTTTTATTTGTAATTTTACAAGATAAATCAAGGGTGTTGTTAATAACACACCTCTCTCTCTCTCTTCTTTTAATGCACATACCCTAAAGAGAGATAGAGAGAGAAGTGTGTTATTAACACACCCTTGTGTGTTAATAACAACACTCATGGTCCTAGCAGAACCTATAAGTCAATTAGTGAGAATATTAAGTTCTTTGAAAATTGACATTCGAAAAGAAACCACTAATTGGTCTTATACCCAATGTATTTCACCTAAAGTACCAAAAACATTCTTACTGTTAAGTTTAAAGTTTTAACACATGTTTCTTTTCTTATTAGGCTCTTTTGTGATACAATGATACTTCTCCTGTTGTTTGAACATGTATGCAAAAAAGGACAGCGAGTGGTGTAATTTCAGGAATGCACATGTGGGTAAATTGGGCATTTCCAATCTCTTTAAAAGAAAATCAATTTAAGGTCACCGACACGCAAGCAATATAACCGGCTATTATCGGTACCTTACCCATTCCGGATTTCCGTTTTAAACACTCCACTGCTCTACCCACTCCACTTTCACTCCTGACCTCCTCTGTTCTTCTCTCTGCTTCAAAACTCCGACTCCCTCTGAATTTCACATTTGCAATTTTTACCGTTTTGCCCTCCACTTACACCCTAATTTCTTTCTCGATTCAACCTCTCCAAATCAAATACATAGTAGTACACGAACACATCAGAGAGCTTGCATTTGAAAATACCCATGGCAATGACTGTGGCCACTAAGCTCCAATCTTCGATTTGTGAGCCTCGGGCCGTTCTCGGTCCAGGTGGGAACAGAGTTAGGGTTTCTGAGGGACCTAAACGCAAAAATGAGGGCTTGAAAAAGCCACCGCAGAGGCCGAGAAAACCTGTTTCGGAAATTCCGGAGTCGGTTGTACGGAAAAACGTTTCGGTGGACAGCTCGTGCTCTTCAGATACATGCTCGAGCGGTTCCTCTCCCAAAACCGCGAGTCCTGGAAGGACCCTAAGGCACAAGAGCTTGAGGCCTCGGAAGCTTGTTCCAAACGACGTCGTGAAGCCCGACGGTCCACCTAAGCGATGCGAATGGATTACAGCTAACTCCGGTAAATGAAGTCCGTTTAATTATTTTTCTTTTCCGTTAATGCTATTGGAAAATTGGAATTTTGAATGTGAAAGGAATTTTAAGTATTTGCTGTAAATTGATAATTAGGTTGAGGTATGAAAGCTTTGTTTAAGACATTACGAATCATAATACTCTTGCATCGTTAAGAATATAGTTCAGAATTAAAGATAACCACTGATATGTAATTTAATTTCAGTGACAATTTGGGTACTCGAAGATAAAAACTATAATTTACCTGCGTTTATTATGATATCTGGCTCAATGCAATTTACTAAATCGAAAATTTCCAATAAACAGACCCACTTTATATTTCTTTCCACGATGAAGAATGGGGAGTTCCAGTTTATGATGATAAGAAGCTGTTTGAAGTGCTCGTCCTTTCGCAGTCTCTAGCAGAACTCAGTTGGCCTGAAATTCTAACCAAGAGGGACATATTCAGGTGTGCTTGTTTCCATTTCATCTATCATTTAAGATTTGTGAAGAAAGTTGCCTGTAAGCTTATGCTTTTTATGTTTGTTTCATCATCCCTTTGGCAGGAATCGTTTTGACAACTTCGATCCTTCATCCATTGCACAGTTTGATGAGAAGAAGTTACTGTCTCTCAAAGTAAATGGCATCCCAATTCTATCCCAACAAAAGCTTCGTGCAATTGTGGACAATGCCATACAAGTGGTGAAGGTAATCATCATTATTCGAGCAATGCACCTTATGAATACGCTTCCTAGTTTCCAGACCCTGTTCTGAAATTCCAGGCTTCAATGTCTTTCACCGTTTTGCAGGTTCAGCAGGAGTTTGGTTCCTTCAGTAAATATTGCTGGAGCTTTGTGAACCACAAGTCGATCAACAATGGAGTTCGTTATGGACGTCAAGTACCAGTAAAGTCTCCAAAAGCTGAAGTTATAAGCAAGGATCTGATGAAGAGAGGCTTCCGTTGTGTTGGGCCTACCGCCGTCTATTCATTTATGCAAGTAGCTGGGATTGTGAACGATCATCTCGTAACATGCTACAGGCACAAGGAGTGCGATGTCAATGTGAAGATGGACTTGAAACTTGAGATTGAGAAATCGCCACTAAACTAAAGTGAAGCCATGGAGAAGAAGAGCACAAGCTTATCCTGACTAGACTGACTGAGCCAAACTTTGTTCCTAATGACATAAATCAACTCCACATTGTTTAGAAATCACGGTTAGCAGCAGATGTTTTTTTTTCATCAGAACGCGCATGGTGTCTGTGACATTATGTATGGAGAAGATGGTTCTGTTGGACAATAGATGCTTGCACGTATAAATTCGCCATCTTCTGTCTTTGTTAAAATGCTTGTAAAGTTTACTGTGAGTTGTCAAACTTGCTGTGTTTTGGTCATCTGTGTCCTGTAATAAATGTCCACATTATAGTAGAAAAGCCTATCTGATTCTCTTCTTTTGTTGTATTTTTCAATTATACGAGTTTAATTGGCTGGGATATTCTGCAATTTGTAAGATGACGCTCAAAATTCAAAATTCAAAATTCATGGGAATTAATTCTGCTACCCCATTACGGATCAAAGACCGGAGTTTTAATTGTATCCAAAAAAAAGACGGGAGTTTTAATTCTCTACAGAAGCCAACCAACAACATCTGTGTCAGGGTCGTGAGATATGGATGAGTTTCAGACAAAGATGGTCTTGCCATTTAAGCACGTTATTATTATCTATATACTTATTAACAATTAAATCTGTTTTAGTATTAAAGGTGCATGTGCAGGCAGGACATTAACATGAGCTATACCGGCTATGTCATTAACATGCCAGCCAGTCAGCCACCTCTGTCGGGCCACCGGAAAGAACTTTTTGACCAGCGCTTGGTGAGACATAAGCAAAAAGAGGAACATAAGTTGCAAAACAAATTGTAAAATATACAGCATTCTCATTTTCCAATTTCTGAGTCTACAATCAACCCAAAACAAAAAAAAGTTTCCAAGAGTCTTCCAATGTAATAAAAGAACCTGGCAACTTCAACAAGGGTACACACTATCTAAATCTTTTTGATTTCCAATTGAGAATGAAGGAACAAAATGACCTTAAATTGCCCCCTTGAAAATTTGATTTCTTGCATCAACCATGTATGGTATATGCAATTTCACCCAGAGAGCTGCAAAGCCTGCAATGCAGTTCCAACACCAAGCTGAAATTGAATGATCCACGGACCGGAAAACCAACCTCTTTTCTTTTCTTCTTTCATTACTCCGTAACTCAAATGCACCATGCATCCCTAGATGGTGGGTTAACTTCGAGCCTTACCATTCCCAAGTGTGAGCTCTAAATCATCCAATCCCACCTCATGAATCCTCTCCCCAACCCACGGCTTCACTTGTCCCCCCAGAAACTCAAACTCTGGTCCTCTCCCCATCTCCGCCATTCCATTGGGTGGCAAATTTTGCTGAGCAGTGACAGGTTTCACAAGATTGAAGGTTGGGGAGGTTGGCCTTGCGGACAAAGAGGTCGCGAATTTCTGGAAGTTAAACCATTGGCCGGATTCAACAGTCGAAGAATCAGACTCATCACATTCAAAAATGGTGGGAGGAGTATGCAGTTGAACTTGGTGACGAGTTGGACTAGCTGGAGCAGACACTGCATAAAATGGGTAATTGAAAGAGGCCATGGATTGTTTGGCAATGGAGTCCCAATTGGGAATTGGTTGGCAGTTTCTCGAGTTTGGGGATGAGAGTGGAGGAGTCACAGGGGCACTATTGGAAATCCGGAGAGGAGGAAGAGATGAAGGTATAGTAGATCGCAGATTGGGAAAGAGATTTGATGAATTGGTGGCATCGAAACACCGAGAGGGGCTTGGAAAAGAAGAGGATGAGGGACTGGCTTGGTAGGAAGGAATTGGGCTTGGAAAGGAAGAAGACAATGGACTCGGATTTAGAGAAGAATAGGGTGTAATTTTGGTTGAAGTGCCTGGTGTATCAGTCGGGGGTGGCTTGAATCCCTGTAGAACAGAGCCACATTACATTATTTGATTGAGGATCATCATATGCATAATATTCACTAACCACAATGATAAAACAACTGATTATTATCCAATTCAAATCCTAAACTCGTCGTTCTCCAAAATCATCATCAACCAAATGAAAGAAGAAAATTGCAGTTACAGAATTACTGATGGATCTACGACTATAAGTAAAAGGAAGTAGTAGAAAATTGAAATTAAGTAAAGAACTGGCAAAAGTGAACAATATCCAAGCGAAGCAAAAAAACAATATACACTAATCACAATGCTAAGCGAACTGATTATATCCAAATTCATCTCCTAAATTCTTCGATTTCCTCCAAAATCATTATCAACTAAATAATTGAAAGAAGAAAATTGCAGTTGCAGAATTACTGATGGATCCATTACTATGAGAAATAGGAAGAAATAGAATACGAATTGGCAAAAGTGAAGGAGAAGATTAAGACCTTGCGATAAGTGGTGCCGTCTTCTTCGACTGTCCAACCGGCCTCGACGCAGAGAGCCTTCAAGACCTCGTTGTTGTCGCAGTGCTTGGGCAAGTTGAAGCTCCCCTGAGCTCGAAGCCCGGCAAATATCTTGGCCGCTATCGCTCTCCGCCTCCTCTCTCTCCTCCTGTTGTTCTCTCTTTCTCTCCACGAAGGCTTTCTCCGAACTGTCGATGCTGAAGTGGCTCCATCTGACGTCATTCTCCGGCAACTCCTCCCTCTCTCACTCTCCGTTGTTTCTATCAGAGACGCTGTGAAGAAGCTCTGTGTGAGTTTTGCGTCGCAGTGGATTTAAGCTCAGTAGAATCGGAGATGGAAATGCGTTTCTGTGTTCACGAGGAATGCGCTTTCGCTTTTTCGGTTGAAGTGTAGAAGAATCTCTCTGGGATTTTAGAAAAATAAAGCTCATTTTGGGAAAGTTGAGGTGCATCGCATGTGGACTAGAAGCCGTTGGCCCTCGTTGATCGATGACCGTAGGATTAGAATAATAGCATATGGACAACGACAGTCAGTGTGTGCGAGAGAAACGTACATTAAGAATGGTGTTTATGGAGTACACGCTAGTCTGTTGCAATGTAACAAAGAGAGAAGAAAAAGGCTTTGCCGCGTGTATGTAACAGTTTTCTGATGACCTAATAATTCTCTGGTGGGTCTGGAAGTTAGAGCGGGGCCCACTCCCTGGTTATGAATTATTGGTTTTTCTGCTTTCTTCTCTGCATGGAATTTCGGTTCCCATCTAAGAAATAAAAAAGTGTTTTTTTAAAGCAAAAATAAAAAAGTGTTTTTTTGAAGCAAAAATAAAAAAGTGTTTTTTAGTTAACAATGGGCCGAATCCAAAAACAAAGTAATTAATGGGCTTTTATCTTTTCCTGGTCTGGGTAGCCTTTGTAAAAACAAATAACAAAGAATCATGATAAAGATGGACAAAACTAATGCAAAATGCTGCAAGTGATGATTATCATGTTCTTCAAGTTAATGTGCAAAACTCACATGAATGTTGCCTCGTTATTAATGGAAAGGAAATTACAGTTACACTATCATACAAACATCCTACAGCAGGTTTTTGGTTACAAGTATTCCCTACAGCAATCTCTCTGCTCATATCAAATGCAGGGAGACCACAGAAAGCACAACCTTCACCCTTACACAAGCCTTGGACCTTGAATAAGCAATCCTGTGCATTTACAGTCGATCTCAAAAATCGGGGCGAGGGAAATAGGTTTGTCCCACCCATTGATCACCAGCAATTGCTCTTTTCACATTTGATTCGAACGTCTCTGGATCATCCCTCAAAACATCAGCTGCCTCATGATTCAAAGGATCCTCATAATTGGGTTGCTGAAAATAAAGAAATGCCGGATTCGGGTTAACATGAAGATCACATGCAAGTACAACTTAACACAATAGAATTGGAGATGGATACCATGAATAGGTAATACAATCCATAAATAACAGTGCTTATGTTAAGGACAGGTTTCCAATCTTCACGAAGAACGTTAAGGCAGATATTCCCTTCCAAGTCAATGTTTGGATGATAGACCTGCGGATTGTATTCAACATTAGAGACGGTAGCAAAGAAGTATGAGTATCCCACCCAAAATTATACATTGCTATACATTTCAATGTGGGATACACTCTCAACGGTTACAGGTAATCATGCATAAAATGGTTTGCAGCATAATCAACAGACTAGAAAATGAGCAAGTTAGGTTTGACTATGTATGTACCTTTGTTTCGCACTTGACCTTTGGTGCCTCATGAGGATAGACTGGGGTAACTTCAAATGTGAAGAGAAACCTGCCCCCTCTATGACCAGAAGAAAGGAAAAAGGGAATTTAACAAGATGACATGACATAAAAGTTGCAATTGCTCAACAGATACAATAAACCAGTTAGCTTTGAGGCTTTGAGCAAAGCATTTTAGCGACCTTGGTATGGTAACAGTTGTTAAGGATTACTTACTTATAGTACCCTTCATCAGGTTCAATGGTGACCTCAAAGTTCATCAGATCATCTTGTCCATTGGGGAATGCTATGCTAATTGTTTTTGGCAGGTTCAACTCACTTATATCTACAAGAACAAAAAAAAAAGGCAAGGAAGGAATTTTATGATGCTATTAAACAATCAAATAAACACAACATAGTTGGATAAAACCCTGATTTCTTAGAGTTTGAAAGATGAAAAGTGTGCAACTATGTAGGCTGTTCATAAGGTTAATTCATGTTGAAGAAGCAGGCAAATTAGGAATGCATGGGTTGTGATCGAAGATTGTTTTGAATAGCATGTATTAATTCTCAATTCTCAATTCTGAAAGAAAAGGCAAAGACCTCTTTGAACACGTAATTCCCCTGCAGTTTGCTTCTTGACTGGTCCCTTCTCATTTGCATTCTCTGCAATTTCCTGTTGTTTTTCCTTCACTTTAAATAACCTGATCATTGTTTCTGAAACAAAAATCCAATATAACGTTTAGACCCGAAGAGCACCAAAAAAACAATTTCAACATATGTAAAATATGATCTCAGAAATAAAAATGGATAATTGTTGATCATGGGCATTGCGCCTAAAGAAGAGAAGCTAACCTGCTCCACGAAATGCCGCATAAAAGAAAAGAAAACGATCAACACTTAATTCGGTGGATAATGGAAGATGGGATGAATGCGGCCAATAATGGCATCCCTGGTAAGAATCTTACTAAATACTCTCACTTTTTTCCATTTGTGGGACTCTTTTTTATTTGTTGGTTGGTTTTCTCTTTTTCATGGTCGCCCTTCTCCTTCTGCCTTCACCTTGAGCCTTCCAATTTCTGTTGAAAGTCCTAAAACATAGGGCCAGGGGCAGAGGCTCCGATAGTCATAAAAGAAATGCCCGTCGCGGAGCCAGCGACACGTCGTATGTTGTGCAGTTGCTTAAATTTAAAAAAATGAAACAAATCATAAAAAAAACGCCGTTGCCGGGGATCGAACCCGGGTCACCCGCGTGACAGGCGGGAATACTTACCACTATACTACAACGACCCTGTTGTGAAGTTTAGATATAATGAGCTATCTGTACTACTTTAATGTGATTCAAATTGCTATAATGACATTGCTTGGGATTCTAAATTAGGTTCTGGACTGCAACAGAAAACAAAGACGAAAACATCCATATTGAACCACTTACTATCTGATTTTGTTATTAATCCTCCGAATAAATGTCAGAATTTCTGTGACAAAGGCCATGATAATCGACAACAATGGCACTGTCAGAGTAGATGTAACAACGGAAAATGCTATCCAAAATACAGACGGGTCTTTTGCAATAATATCAGCAACTCTATTTTATCACAATAATATTAGCAAATCTATTCGGTTACAAAATTCCTTGATTCCTGAAAATGAAGGGGTTCATTCCCCCAAGAAACCCAACCCGCGGTCAATTCTCTAGCAAAAAGTTCAATACAACGACCGCCTTTGAGCCTTGGAGTATACTCCTGCAACAATCCTGATAAAAGGCACAAAGTTGAAGGTATATAGAGCAACTACATTGCCTACTTGAAAACCAGATACATGAAGGGCAAAAGCAATTGCGAGTTGTCCCTAAATTCGGGGCTTTAGCTTAAAGGAAACTAAATATTTAATACTAAAATCAGCAGTAAATCACCTCCTATTGGGGGCTTCCTTGAGTAATCCCCAGGTATGCTTATTATGATTTGATTATCTGGTATAGGTTCCGATCCCAATAGCTGTTTAGAATTCATAACCTGTGCAGTATCAAGATCACAAGCAATAAGAAAATTTGTTGTGCAAAAATGACTCAAACTCAGTAGACATAAGAAATGAAGCCAAGGCTATTGGGATGGTTTAAGCTAACCTTCCCATGACAGATGCCCACAAGAAGGCACTCATATGGCCTATGATGAAACAGGTCCAAATCACAAATCAAGGAACCATCAGCTTTAACCTATGAGAGTTCATATGAACCAGAACCACAGCATAATGAATTCAAAAACTCATATTCAATTTAATCACCACACAAACAGAGAAACACACAAATATGAGAACCTTCAACCAGAAAAAAGTAGCAACATGTGTGACTCCCCAAGCAGGAAAAAGCTCTTTCTCAACAAAACCACGCAACTTCTCCCTATTTGTTACCCATAAGGCGACAAGTGCTCCATCTGTGTGACAAAGTTGCTTGATCGGAAGAGATAAGAAATATCGGTTGGGCAAAGTTTTGTACCTACAAATAATGCATGAGACCACCACCGAAAAATAAGTATTGTGAATAACATCACCAAATAATTTGTTTCATGTCTCACTATAAGTATTGTGAACTCAACAAAACATTACATCTAACAATAGGAAATTAGTTAATCAAGGTAGTCAATTTAAAATGATGAAAATAGATAATGGCATTCACAGGAGATGCTAACATAAGTTCCTAGCAAAAGATTGCAGGGATTCCTAAAATGAAAACACATGATTAAGGCAAAGGCCTACCTCGACTTCTGCCGAGCACTTCCATTTTCCCATGGTGGATCAACAACTATAATATTGAAGCCACAATCAGGCTCAGCTGCATTTAAAGAAAAAGGTCAAGAAACAACAACCATAATTTAGCAAATTAAACTGTTCAAATGTTTCTGCCTAAACCAGAAACCAGGTGAGGCTGTGACAGAGCCTCCATAATTTGAGAAACAGGTATTGCAGATATATGATTTCAAAACGCAGGAATTACCAGGAATTAGATTGTGAATCTGCCCCATATCTGACTTCCACATTATAGAAAACAAACCATATAAGAAACACAGTAATATTTAGCCAAAAAACAAACAGTAATAACTTGCTGTCTCTTAAAAGAATCCAGTCAGTAAGTAGGCATACCATGTAGAAGGAACTGTATGGAGGCAAAATATATCGACTGTTCAAAACTGCAGCCTCCACATCATCACCGGTCTCATTAACGACCAAGTTGTTGAACACAGGGAGAACACGTTGTTCATGGCATTGCGTGATAGGGGAGCCTAACAACCATAAAGTAGAGTACAAATCTCTGGGATTAGTAGATAACAATTCTATGGTAAAAAATATAGGACAAATGTTAAATATCACAAATCTTCCAACCACTCTACATGAGAATGGTAAGAAGGATTCAAAGATGATATTCCCACTTCTTAAATCATTTACCTAACACCCATTTCTAAACTCAAATGGTCAACATTTTGACTGGCCAAATTTTTCGACTAAGAAAACCAACCTCCAACTTGCCCTGCTTTGTCATGTGTATGGAAATTTAGACTAATCTCATAGAGAGGAGCCTGCCAGACCTGTCCCAGTTCAATAAATGACTGTTCAACACCGGGAGACGAAGTTGAAGGACCGAAACCACCCCTCAAATTGCTCATAACCTCTAAGACCTCAGTTGCTCCCACTAAAGATTCATGTGCCTTCAGTAAGAAAGGTCTCACTTCCTGCAATAGATCATACCAAAGCGAACCTAAGGCTCCGTTTGGATCATTTACCATATAATATCTTACATTTACTGTAAAATTACCTGGTGGCGTTGATCAGCGACTCTTTCTCTGTCGTTGAGAGCTTGAGGTTTTTTCTCCTTCCGCTTTCGCTTTCTGGAATTTGAAGAAACGCTTGGCTCTGGTGGAGACTTGGATTCGAATGCGCGACAGTAGTACGCGGAAGGTGAAACCCTAAACCGGGTGTAGGAGCGGTTGAGCACGCGAACCGGGTCGATGAAAACGGCGTTCGAATCTTCGAACCGGCATATCCCGGTGTCCAAAAACGCAGCTACCTCACTACTGCTAGCTTTCGAGTCCTCCATTATCAGGACTTTGCACGACCCACGCTTATTATTCGGCGTCAGAAATCTCCCGCCGTATCAAACGGGCCCCAAATCTAATGGACCCGAAGTCAATCGTTGACCTACCCAAGCCCACTTACGGCCAATGACAGTTGTAATGAACTAATGACAAAGATGGCTCTCTGTCTTTAACAGAAAAATGTATATTTCATGCTATTTTGTGGAAATAAAGAGACAGATAAGGGTATAATCTTTAGGCATTACCATTCAGCAATGGCCGTT
Organism: Rubus parviflorus; assembly: GCA_029955375.1. NCBI lineage: Eukaryota > Viridiplantae > Streptophyta > Magnoliopsida > Rosales > Rosaceae > Rubus > Rubus parviflorus. Next base: position 590,475 of record JARGGL010000001.1, on the reverse strand, counting down.
TGACACTTTGACGGGATATGCTTATATTACTTTTGTATTTGGAAAATGATGTGAGCCCTTTTTTTTCTTCTAAGAAAATGATGCAATTATTATTAGAGTGAAAGTTATAATTCAATTTGATGGAGGTACCCTCACGCTCACGACTATTTGGTCTAATAACATAAGAAAATTTAATTCAACTCAAAAACAGTTAATTGTTGTTAAATAAAAAAGAAAAAAAAAGAGATCTAACTATGCCTTTGTGCCTCCTTATATCAAAAATAAAAATAAAAAATAAAAAAAAGACCTGGAAATTTGCTCTGACGTCAGTGCCATACATAAGAACCTTGACCGTAGATTTGCGCATTTCTCTATAAATATGGTAAATATATCGGGCGCATATTTGAATTGGGAGTTTCTACGAAAGGACGGCAGAGGCGGAGAGAGAGTAGGAGGAGGGTCCATAAAGAATGAACGGATTGCGTATCTCCGCCAATGAGGAAGCACCACGTCGTGGCAGTAAGCAAAAACAGTGTGCAAAGTGCAAACCGTGGTCAACTCACTGTCACAGTTCACTATTGGGGGCAGCCCTATAAATACACGGTAGTTGGTCCGGATCCTTTGGATTAGTGATTAAGGAACGAAGAGGCAAGCGGAGACTCCCTGGTCGTCCCGAAGGCCAAAGGTTAGATCTTTCAACTCACCTCTGTTTTCAATTTCTTACCAATCAGTGTGAGATTATTTTGTATCATGTCTCAATTGTATGTATGTAATTTCATCATTCGCAGTTTTGGCTTTACTAAGCATATGCGATCATGTAGAATTCTCTTTCTGAGTTTCTTGTTCTGGTATTCTATTATCCTCTGTTAGGTTTTAGACTTTTAGTTGAATACAGTGAAATCTCTTTGGTTAATGAGGAAATGAAAAGGTGTGTGAAGAGAAAATTGAGACTTTTTGTTTGGGATGAGAAAGTTGATGGCATGTTGTAGTGCCGCTTGAGTGGAGGGAGTCCAAATAGTACGATTTTTCGAATTCGGAGAAACAATTTCTTCTTTCTGTCACACATTCTGAACTTGATAATGATTTTTTGACCATATGATGCAGGTTGGTTGATTCTGGTTATTGTAATTTTGTTTAACTACTGTGTTTTGGATGATACCCTTTTAGTTTTCCTCTACAATATTTGAATTGAAGGTGATTTTCCCTTTTCTCTTTTGTCTGGAACATTGTTGATTGTAGTTAGTTAAGTTTTCTGCTCTGCAATCGAACAGGAATCAAAGAGACAAAGTAGTATGACCATTGGTCATTGATGTAATTGAATGTTGGGTTTATTTTGTGAAATTCATGATCATCCAACCATGGCCTTGCTTGAATGTATTTCCTATTTTAGAAGCTCATTCGAGATTTGTTTACTTACTTTATCAGTAATGTCATGCAAAAAAATCTTCTTTATTGTGACTCTTGCAAACTGCTTGTTTTTGCAATATGTCTGGACTTTTATGTGATCCTAATTTGTAAACTAAAGTTTTAAGTTTGTATTATACTAAACAATGTTGGAGCCTACTTGGTACTTAGCTGGTGATATTTAGCTGACAACTTGGTACTTTCTCAACCGTCTTTCTTTTGCAGACTATTCAGTGACTGAATTCATTTCCTTCCCTTGGAATCGGTTGTCATTGTCCACAATCTGCAGTCATGCCTGCTGATATTGGTCTTCACTGTACCGATGAGGAGCTCTGTATGTTTTTACAGACACATATGAGCGGATCCCCACTTCCAAGAAATGTGATCAATGATGTAAATCCGTACCAATACATGCCTTCAAATTTACCACCTGGTATTATTGACGCCTCTCACAATTGTACAACCCTTTCATGTGGAGAATACTCCAAATATCATTTCATTAAGGTGATGCATTGAGTAATTTGCTGTAGTACATTCCCTCTAATATAGCACTTTTTATATGCAGGTAGTTTTTGGTACTTGATTCGCTCTAATGAGAGCAAAGACACAAATCTTGGATACTGGAGAACCAAAGAGGAGGCCTGTAAAATATTCTCAAACTCTATCCTCACTGGTTGGAGAGCTACTCTTGAATTCTACGAAGGCCGATCCCCTCATGAACGCAAAACCAATTGGGTGATGCAAGAATACTGGATAACTCAGAAGAAGGTTTCTGAAAACAGCAATAAAAAGGTAATTAATGGAGGTCTGCCTACTCTGTGTGATTTATTTTCCTGATATGTTCTATTTATTTTGTTCTCTACCCAACCTGCCAGTCATCTGCCAGTTTGGTTGGATAATGTGCAGGAAGCCAGCTTGCTTTGCAGAGTCCAATCTGTCGGCGGTGAACCAAAATCAAACAGCAAAAATCTTGAGAAAATGGTTACTTCTGGTAGTGCTAGTCACTCAACACAACTGGTTGTTCCACTTGCCGAGAATCGTACTGGACACGCTTCCACAAGCAAGCCTCAGGTTAACATCCTGGTCATGTATTATGTTTTGCAGGGTTCTTACTTGTATGTTAAATATGTGTTTGTTTGGCTCAGTTGAGAGGCAGTTTATTTTTATACAAATTGAATTTTGTTCCGATGTGGGCTGGAGAGGGTTCTTTGTATGTTTGTTAATGGTTAGTTATATCTTGTAGGTGATCAAGGATAATGAAACAGGAACATTAACAGTTACAGAAAGACTTCCAGATCATCGTGTAGAAATCATGCCCGAGATTGAGATAGATTTTCTCTCCAGTGATGACTACATAGAATTGCTGGATCTTGATAAACCAGCATCTTTCTCTTCTAGTTCAGATTCAAGTTGCTTGACTATGTCATCGGACGAATGCTTTGATTCCCTGGCTCTGTTGGAAGAACTAGAGCCCAAAAATGGGCAAGACCAGGTCAACAAGAATGCAGGTTGCAAGTTCAGTATTTCTGCATCTCAAAGACCAGATGAGTTGGTCATGTATGCAGCAGCCTCTTCCTCAGGTACATAAAAAATGCTTCTGGTCAAATACTTAATAGGACCTTTTGTCAGTTTTGGGTGCTTAAAATACTCATTGTTTGGTTTATAGGATCTTTGAACAAATCTCCAAGTGAAGAAAGGGTCAAAAGTCATTCTTCAGTTCCCGGTTCAGCTGTCTGTGTTAAGATTAAAGAAAAGACTACAAAGAAACTGAGCAGAAATAAAAAAACAAGTGAAGGTTGCTCAAATTCTCGGACAATGCCACTTCCAGAAGGAGAAAAGAAGGTAAATGTGGCCAGAACCAAAAAGATTAAGAAGAAGTATTTCTGCTTCATGCCATGTTAGAACTTATTCCTGATCTCTTTGGCCTACACGTGTAGTAATTTATGTATATAAGCGAATTGATTAGCAGGCATATATTTACAGTGTTGAGAGGTACTGGGGTTCACCGTTTAGGAAGGAAGAAGGGTAGGACACTAATGTTCCAGGAGAAAAAGGGAGGTAGGAGATTGCTTACGATGTCTTTAATTACTTGTAATGTACAACCGACATGTTTCTACATTTTTGTGAGTTGAATGTCTGCTAGCTATTGGTTGTTTGATGGTACTCTTGAAAAATCATAGGGGAGACTCAGTAGATCCGACCCAAAAATAAAGATATACCCAGCAAGCCCACCTCCATAAGCTGTTGATGTATTTAAAATCCCCAAGTCCACAAGTAACACAGCATATATTATCCTCTAGTAGCGAGTAGCGAGTATGAGTACCCACCCACTGACTCAGTGACTCACTCACTCACTCCCTCACTCACTATTCATTCACTAATATTAAATATATAAAAGTATAAAACTAAGAACAAGAAGTGACAATTGACCTAATCTGTCACATGTGTTTTGCTTAACTTTAGCTTTGGAAGTCAAGCTCTCAAAATAGGGAGCAGCTAACATGTTGTTTGAGTTTGACGATTCAACCACGTATTCTTCCGAGCGTAAGCAATTTCAAAGCGAACCCAAACACATAAAAAAAATGGGGTGGTTTTGCAGTGACATACGACAAAATGTTAGGTGTTGCTGCGGATACACTCCTTAATACATAATACAAGAATCAAGAATAGACACTTCTTATTATTCATTTATATTATGCACGTATTACGAAACTATCATTATTGTGCACCCGCAAAATTATTCATCTTGTATTCATCCTTATCCACCATTTTCTTGTAAGCAATCAAGATGACGTGCTAGCTGTGACTATAATTTGCAAAAATCACCTAAAGACTGCAGAGATCGTTATAAAGTATCAAATGTGCATCTGTTATGCCTATGCTTATAGTGTACAATCCTCGGGCAGAAAACTTAAACTTAGTGTCTAAGACTCTAAGGTAATCAATGTTAATTTTTAAGTCATAGAAAGAATTTCAGCATTGTTGTCAACAGTGATGCTCAATATTTAAGCTTCTCAACATTAAGCTGTTTCAGAGCAAAATGCAGCAGTCTCAACAATTATATCAAGAAAAAGGGAATGTGGCTCACCGTATGTTGACAGTAAGTAGATGTTTAAAAGAAAGGTAGAGAAATAAATTATTCATACCGCCTGTACTCATGCCTTGAAGATTTGAATTTCAACCAAGATGAGCATCATTTTAGTTACTTTTACCTTTCAAAATTTATAATCTGCTTTAACAGTGAGCACATCTCCTAGAATAGTGACCACATGCTTCTTTATTGATATGAGTATCAATAGCAGGGAAAGGAAAAGAACTCTGGCGTGAATCCAGAAGATTAATTTAAAAAATGTCTGGTAAATGATAAGCAACACATGCATAAACAAATCAAAAAAGGTAATAATAAAAAGAAAGAAATTTTTTTTTTTAAAAGAAACACACACATAAATGCAAAGAAAAACAAAGTTCAACAAACATACAAAGTTTGTGTATAAACAGAGCAAAAAAATAATAATTCCAAGAAGGGAAAAAATACAAAGTTCAACAAACATAAATGCAAATGCTTCTTACAGAGAGGCATGGTAGCAAAGCAGTGAGGTTCTGAGACATTTGTGTAAATTTTAAACTGGGCGGAAGCCTACGTTTGACATTAACCATCGCCATTTTTGTTGGATCACCTGATAACATGAAAAATTAAATAAAACATCAGAACTCGTGTAATTGTGATTAAAAACAAGAGAAACTTGAAACTTGCTGAATTTGTTCCTGGTCATGACGCACATGAAATTTCCAGGAAAATTGACATCTAAAATTTCTTAGAACCGGTTTCAATAAAATAAGCATGGCTCCTTGTAAACGTAGAATTTAATATAAGAAGATGAAATTTAATGATGATGCAAGAATATTAATTTGGGGAACTAGTCAGGGTTCAGGCTTGCAAGAACATAGCAATCAAGTTCAAAGAAAATCAAGCATTAACGGTTACAGAAACAACACCTTAAGAGAATAAACATTTCACAGACTAAAGTAATTCAGTTTATCTTAAGACAGGATTCAAAGCAGAGAGAACTGCTAAATTAGAAATGGCTCGTCTGATTTCTCCCCATATTAAAGTGTATTTAGATTCCGGAGCAGCAAATCACGTACCCATAACAAAGCTGAGAAGATAGGGAACTGTGATATGTAACTCTTCAGGCATAGCCTCCAAGATTGGAAACAGAGGTAGCAACTGAGACCGCTCAATTGAAGTTGCTACAATAAAACACCAAAAATTTCAAACTGACTTGGTGTGTTAACCAAAGTTCATAAAACTAATAAGAATATAAATCATGAAAGTATGAAACCAACCTGGATTGACTAGTATCAGTACTAGATCAATGGTAGGATTACGTGCAGCAACTGCAAGTGATAGGCATCCTCCAAAAGAATCTCCTACCAAATAAATTGGCTTGCTGGGATTTGAAGCATGCTCAAGCCTAATAGTTTCTTCAACAAATTTCACCAGCCCTAATAAATGTAAGCCCATAAAATTATTGATTGATAGAAACATCTTATCAAAACAAGAAGATAAAACTGAAGCAAATTCTCATTGTCAAAAGTTTGAATCAAACTTGCAAGCATGTGATGCATAGGTAAAAGTGTATAGCTCAGGGACTTGAAAATATCCAGCAATACAGCAGAAATTTTCAAGATATCCATAGTCACTTAATAGTTTCAAGGATTGAATGTTTTAATAAGGGAATAAAGTGTATTGACAAGATTGTGTAGCTTGATGATACTCAACATCTTCAACAAGCAAGGCCCTATTGTGGTTTGGTATAAATGTGCCCACAGGGCGAGGGGAGAACTCAAGCAAGTGTTGGTCTAGCAACCAACAAGCATAAGACAAACCCCCACTTACAAGTTACAAACCAGTTTAGTCTCTTAATATATATATATATATATATAGGTAACTGGAGTTTTCTCAATTACATAAATGTTGCAATTTAAAATTTATAGCCGACTTATTTTGTGGTCATAAACTATGCCAATGCCCTTCAATTTTCAAGATAAACACCAAACACCTAATTTGAAAATAAAGTGGCAACAAAGCGTACTAAAAGTCAATCCTACAAGTAATCAAAAATCAGCATTGTTAGATAGAGGATACAAGCAACCAAATCCATTAGTGCTTAAGACACATTTAAAAAATCAAAAGTAACTATTGTTTAACAAATAGTAAGATCATATGCAAAATACCAAGTAGCTAAAAGCAGTAACAAATATAGGACTGCAGTTCCAAGCATCGGCAGTTTCATAACTCAAGAAATTATTCTGTTGTATAGACATAAATTCGTAAAGAATGTAGATAACTACATACATATATAGTTATATACATGCGTACATAAGTATATAAGTATATAAGGAATCTACAAATTAAGGGACCTTCAAATGGTGTTCGATCATTAACAGGAATATGCAGGCATCGAACTTCAAAAACCCTGCATTTTTCAAGGAAGTATAGATCAGAACAAATAGTGGACCTGAATTTAAATAGCGAAACCTGATATGTAGCAATACCACATTTCTCTAACAAGGACAGCTATTTCCGGGGTGGAGTTTTGAGCAACAAAAGCATAGTGATCAATAATGAGGGTAAGAGTTATCGAACTTACTTCTGAAGAGCTTTATGATGCAAAATGAGGCCCCACCCAGTACCATCCAGCCCTGTATGCATCAACACCAAATGATTATACAACATTCTTTGATATAATTCTCACTCATTAACAAACTCATCTCAAAATTTTCAGCCCATCTGATACATAAACATTCATTCTTCCTCAAGTTTAGCCATCCGTGGATATCACTTGTATGAAAATCACATTTCCAATATTAAAGTAACTTATAGATTCATGATATGTGGTGACTGGTCCAGGCATCAATTACCAGGCAAAAACAAAAGAATTGGAGAATCCTTTAATGGACGATTGCACGCAAGGGGGCTAAACCATCGAGGCGGACCACCATCAGGCTTAATCATCTCCTCGGTTGCATCAAAATAATCCTTTACAGTCACAGTCCCATACCCATCATCCCACAAAGGTTCCAAACTTTCAAGAACACCATCTTCTATCCTTTCTTTCTCCTTAAGTTTATGCCCCAACCTGCCATTCCCTTGATCAACCAAAGGCCTACTTCCCTCCCTCTCCCCGACTACCGAAGCTCCATTCACTACAACTGAGTCTGAAGACAAAACTGATGCATCCTGATTACCTAAATTCCTAACTTGCACTTGAAACCGAGGCTTATTCTCGGAACTTAATGCAAAAAAGTGAGGTCCCCCAAAACCTACAACTGATGCCATGACTTCTGCAAACAATTGCAGAAGACTGATTCTAGACACTTCACTCACCAAGTGAGAAACAGAGGAACTTCAAAAACTAGCACTTGGGAACAGAAATTAAGGAAAAAGTACTAAATTCACTCGGCCCCTAAACCACTCTACGGCTAAAATCATACATTTTGTGTTTAGCGTAAAATTTACAAGGCACAGAAATGGTTACAAAAGTGAAACTTGAAGCAGACCCAGACTAGCAAACTGGAATGTATATAGCCTGACACAGAAATAGTAACAAAAGTAAAACTTGAGACCCAGATAGCAAACTGGAATATACAGCCTCTCTAACACAAGCAAAGTCTTGAGCTTTAATTTACTGTAAGAATTATTGGCAGCAAAATATGGGACAAAGAATGTGAAATAAATGATGGACAAGGTAATCTGAGCAAAAATGGAAATTATTAGCCAAGAATTTGGACTCTACCTGAGGTGGGTCTGAGTGGCAGAGAAAGACTCGGGTTCTTCTGTCCATTGCTTTTTGCTCTGGTCGTAAATTGGCCACATGTATCACATCACTCTTTGGCTTTTGCAGTTCTGGGAGGAGAGGAGCATAATCAGTTAAAACCAAACCTTGTAAAATGTAGATGATGGTAATTTCGGATCCCATACCAAAGTGTCGCCGTCATTTCTAAATGGATGACAAAGAATGAGGCCTGCTAAGTGCCAACTAAAAAGAACATCAATATAAGGCCAACCCCAGAGTCCCATACGGCACTAAATCACTTGTCAACTAAGAGAAGAAAATGTATCGTCTCACTTTGGCCCATCGATCACTTGTCATTCCTGTACCCCAGAGTCCCATACGGCACTAGAGGTCGAGAAAAGCAAGGCTTTCGTCCTTTTTCTAGCCTCCAAGAAAATGCTTGCAAGAACCCAATTCAAAGTTCAAAGTTCAAACCATAACTGGGGGACCATGCAATATGCTTCAGTTTTACAGGAACTCTCCCACTCAATCCATTTCGTTATTTTCGTGCAATAGTTTGCTAGCTCGATCCATATCTAAACGTGGGTTGTCAAGATGAGCCAACTGCATTTCTTGTTATACTGAAACTTTTGGTCTCTGTGTTTTAAATTTCCAGTTTGGTTTTTGTGTTTTCCAATCTTCCAACTTTGGTCTTTTTTTTCACCGTAGGGCTAAAAACACTCGAACTTGATTGTTCGAAGCTCCCTCACCTAAACTTAAACCGTAATGGGGCATAACACCCACTATCTCTTCGTGGACTGGTAATAGTGGAAGTAGTGCCAATCCAGAATCGAAATTCATATCCAAAAGCATGACTCTCATCTTCATCTCTTCTAGCTCCCAAGCCTCTCATTCCCTCTTCAAAATAAGGCCTTTCATGTCTCATGTCTTTTGTTACTTTTTTGAGTTTTTCTGTTTGTTCGTCTTCGGGTTTACGCAACATTGTTTGTCAGACCAATCAGTGATCGGGTTTACTACCACGTGGCACCCCAAGAACGCGAAAACAGAACTGCATAAAATGAAGAAAAGCTAAATCCCTGTCGGACCAAGAAAGTGAAACAAAACAAAGCCACTGAGCCATCGGTAATATGAAAGGTAATACCTCTCCATAAAAAAATTTCATACCAATGTGGACAAAATTGGGATTTAATTTAGTAACGTTCTCATCCAACACAAGGAGGTTAAAGGAAAAGAAATGTGGATATGGGACTGGAACAGCTTTATTCCATGAAATAAGTTTTCCAAAAAAAAAGTCCCTTCACAATAAGCATTCTATGGCTAGGTATCATAACCAACAATACAAATCTACAGGACTTTCATCATCATATGTCTAATTCGGCTCTGTTCATTTCTCATCCACAGTCAAAAACTCTTTTCTACTGCAGCATGCCGACAACCAATTTACTAATTTGCAACGTCCAGCAAAGCTTGCATGTCAGCGATGAAGTTCAAAATTCATAATACCACCTGCCCAACGAGGAACATGCTAACCAGAGCCTTCTCGGCAAGTTGGAGGATGCATGTATTCGGTAATCAATCAGCTAGCAAACTTTACAAGTGTTCTGATTACCGGGAGCGCCCCAGAAGAATCAATATTTCCCATTATCAAATAAAAACTATGACCTGCAAGTTTAAATATCAAGAACAAAGCTTGAGGTACAGCCCCATCTTGGTAGTGAAGTGAGGGCATAAACTATAGTATATATCAGTATTTTAAGGATGAACAACATAGACACATAGTAATGTATTAAGACAAGTCAATATTGGTTTTTTCAAGAAATAAGATAGTCATACACTCATGTTACATAGTCAAATAATAAAATTTATGTCAAATTTTTGCAGACAATAATAAAAGCATGATGTTCAGCCAGGCAAATAACTACAGTCAAAATGGACATTTTAATGCTTAACAGCAGTAAAATGAGCGATGGAAAAGCCTGCTATATTTCATCTACTGAGACAATTTAAAGTTTTGGGTCTTAAGTTCATGATTTTCTACGAAGGCATTAAAAGAGTGGAAATAATTGAAAACCCGTTTTGACTACAAAAGGTCTGTGATGGCTGAAAAAGTGCATATGAAATTCAAAAAGATAAAAAGATAAAAACAGAAAACAAAACCCAAAAACCTCACCTCCAGAATGTCTTGCAGAATCACCTGCCCTGAACCACCCTGTAATTGAGAACCAGGTCCTCAGATTTCTTCCATACATAAGCCCGCACTGTGGCTAAGCTCATGTCTGGGGATAAGACCTGCACATACAAAACAAAAATGTGTTGAGCTTTTAACAGGACAGGCTGAGTAGGACAGAAAGAGTATATATATAACCGGCCCCTATCACACTGTTGCAATTCATTGTACTTTCAAGCACTACAGAAGAATCCTACTGAATCCTATTAAACAGTTAATTTGCTAATTACTATCTATTGTGACTATCCATCCAAGATGTTTGTCCACTTGCCTGATTGTTGCACAATATCTCTATAGAAGGTTTAAGCTTTTGCCATGGCTTCAATCCAGACCGAAAAGATCCATCTCCAATGGCAGATAGTTGTACTGGACCTCCAGCAAGACCAGGAGCAAATGTTGCATCAGGATTTGCACTATCCACTGGTTTATCCAGGACCATCTTTTCAACTACATAATTAACAACCTGCATGCCAAAAAAAAATTTGAAAAGAAACATAATTTATTAATAAAAAAGATGAATACAGACTCAGTGGATGAGGAAACCACAAAAAACAAAAGGGAAAAACAGAGAACACAAACAGCAATACAAACAGAAAACAACTACCCCCCTCTCACAAGAAATCTCCCTCAGGATAAAACAAAACAATTATCAACTACCTGCATGCCAAAATAACAAAAACTAATTTGCCATACTGTATTTTAGATGTTTACCATGCACAAGATGCCAATTAGTAAAGTAAATACATACAAGCAAACGACAAAGTTGACCATAGGGTATTTTACAGATAAACTAGGCACAAGATCATACGGGTGGGAGAGTGAACACTCACATATATATAAAAGATGGAATCCTCAAACATTCATCTGTTCAATGAGTATGAGTTGCATTTCCAAAACACATTTTTTATAGTAACAATTTTCTTTGCCAGAAACAGAAACAAAATATGTGTATATGTAAAATATCCAAGCAAGGAAAGTGAGTTTCATTTCCAAACCACATATATTCTTTTTCACAAAATAAACTTTATTAAAAAAGGAAAATAATATATTATATATATAATACACAATTCCCAAACCTTTCATCTGAATGTGAATGTGAATGTGAGTTATGTTTTCAAGATTAACTTCATTTAAATAGTGACTACAGTAAATAAAAAATAAATAAAATGCATTTGTTGTGGCAGACTTAAAAATGACCCAACTTAATAGTTTCTGTTTGTAAAGAATACATCAAGTCGACCAAACAATATTTCTTAAGAAAAGTAGCATTCAACAATTTACTATAACATCAAGTTCTCCTGATGAAAAAAAATTCATAAAAGCAAGGGAACAATATTTTTCATCATTGTGGAATGAAGTACCATGACATACAAAACTTACCTTATGAATTCGTAATATACGAGGTGCACTTAGTTTTCCTTGTGTGAGGATCTGAACAGTTGAACCTTCACATGGATGTAGATAAAAACTGCACCTGAAAAGATTACCAAAGAATTTATTTTGGAGAAAAGTAATTATGCAAAACCAGATAATTATTTCAGACTCCCAAATATTACAAGTCTACCAAAGAATACCAGAATTGCATTAGCAAAATGAAATGTGAACACAATCTTACAAAAAGAAAGAAACGATTAATGAAAAAAAAAAGGTTGAAATAGTAGAAAAAGGAATTAAGACAGGGAAACCTCAGAGAGAGGAATCAAGAATTAATGGCTTCTCTACTATATGTCATGATAGCTCTATTCAGTAACTTTAGTTTCTGCAAGAACAGTTGGCTAGAGTGTGCATCTCTCAAGAAAATGATGACACAAGTAACAATAGAAATGAAACATGCACAAAGTTTATTGCATTCTTCAGGAAGTATTTCTTTTTTAATACTGTCTACTGTAGAGAGATCTTATTACTCTCAAGCAAGAAATCAAAATTTCAGCCAAAAGCAAGGGAAGATACATTGAAAATAAGAAATTTACTTGGTATTTTCTCTAGGAGGTAGGCGATTATTCAACACGCAATCCAGACACCACCATGGAAAGTCCTTCTCATCTTCAGTTCCATCAAGGTCAGTGATCTTCTTTCTCCATGGTCCTCCCTGAGAACCCTCAGTAATGATAGAAGGAGGGGAAACTGTAGAAAATTCAAAGGGAGGATAGACCATTGAATCATTTTCAGCATTACCATCCACCTCAATTCTTGAGTGGGTAATACTTCTAGGAGTAATTTCCTTTCCGGATGACACATCCCCATTTGCTGATGCTTGCATTCCAGTTCTTTGCTTTCTTTTCCCTAACCAATGAGCCAAGAGCCCTTTAAGAGTTTCTCGTGCTAGATTAACCTGCAGTATTACGAGAACTAAATTCAACCGATATATTCATTTCTGGTAAAACCACTTTTGTGGCAGGGTAGGGAAAAGGTCTCTTTAACAAACTAAAAAATAAATAAATAACAAGCAAACAAATAAGGTATCTAGATTTGGAATTGCTAGTACATTAATAGATTGTTAAGGAGAAGGTACTAATCCATAATTTAAAAAAAAAAAAAAAAGGTAATACCAATCATCTTAAATTTGTTACCTCGTACACATTATTTTTTTTTATCTATTTCAGGCCACAATAATTTCAGTTTCAGCATGCAGAGGTGAATAGGAATGTACGTTCATTTAGAAACTACAGAGTGGTAGAGAGGTTTTTAGTACTTTTTATGTTTTTAGTTGGAAGTGATAGTACAGCTTGTGAAGGAGAGAAGCAAACTCTTATGTGTTCAAGGCTACCCTTTTGAAAGAATTTTTGAATTCACACAAAAACTCCGTTATTTTTCATTTTTTATCTGTTAGGTATACTTGTTGTACAGCACTTTTGCAGTACATTATTAGTTGCCAAATAAAACATGAAAAGTAAGACAATTTCCAGAACCCACTGAAAGAGGGGGAAGAACAAACAAAGAAAAGATGAGGTCAAGATTTTATCTACCTTGTCATCTTCCGGCTTCCCTACAATATTAAGGTCTGCCGAATACATCTCTGCTGAAAAGCATTGTGGGGTATCCATATGTACAGATAAACTTCCAAGCCTGGTATCCACCGTGAACCATGCAGGAATGCTTACCTGAAGAAGTAAGCATATCAGTAATTCAGTAAAAATCCACCAGATTTATTAAGCTGAAATCATTGTAAAATAGGAAGCATACCGTCTCAAAAAGCTCGTCCTTTTTCTCCTCAAACGAGACCTGTATGGTACACAATAAAAGGATAAATGCTTATAATGTTCCCCAAAATATGAAAATACATATATATACATATATAAAATAAATAAATAAAACTCAGAAATCCTTCCGGATGAAGCATCAAGTCTATAAGCACCATCATATGATTCTAGTCAGATATTAGTGCAGAGAGAAAGAACAAAAAAAAAATTACCTTTCCATAATCCTCAATGACAACACCTCTAGTAATCTCCCACAGCTTCACCGAAGAAGCAGCATCCTATCAAAGTTACATTGGTTCATGAGATCACATTCATGAAATATTAAACAATTTGACAACAATTTGAATAAGATCACATTCAAAATAACCTATGAGAAAGTCACCCTCCTCACCTTTGTCAAGACATGCCTTCTATTATTTAATATTTCATGTTGCACTATGCCAGGAGTTCCAGGAATCGTAAAGACTGGTTCTTTATAAACAGGGACCTGGACAACAATGACAAAATCTAGTCACTCCAATGAACAAGAACCTTAGAGCGATATATTAATGAAACAGACAACTAAGTTGTACTTACTAGGGTAGATCCTTCTAAGGACACCCTTGCTCTTGAGAATGACAAGTTTCCAGCCAAGAAAGCACCACCTCGTTGGATAATTTTCTGAGGATTGCGCCCCTCAGCAGGCCATCTATGAACTGAAGAATCTGTGGTTGCAACCCATATGCTATCATCATCTAGAGCCAACTGCAGGATGGGGTGTTCTCCTGTGCAAAGCAAAAGACTCTCTCTTGTGGCCAAGTCCGTCAAGTACAACTGAGGGTATAAACATAAACGAGTATCAAAATATGAGCAAAAATACCAAACAGCCAAGGATGAATGATGTCTGAGAAATTAAGTTGTAAGAGGAATTGTACTCACAGAAAGGTCTCTCCCACCACTATATACATGACTAAACGTTGGGGTACTGGCAAGTGCCCAAACAGAATCTGTATGCACAGCATAAGAATGCACACATCTTTGCTGTCCAAGATCCCATAGTCTACAAAATAGACAGAGAATAAGATGAATAAAGAACAAAAGACCAAATTACCAATTCTTATCACATAAGCAAATATATTATTCATCTTGCATCTAAATGCTAAGTGTTTGCATCGGTAAAGAAGAGAAACGTGAGTTATCAACCTGATCATTGAATCAGAAGATCCTGATAAGCAAAATCTGCAAAAGGAATTCAAAAAGAAATTGTCAATGACCGACAAACCAAACAAAATTGCATGAAAGCACTACATAGTATAGATCCGATTGGAAGAATAAATCATTCTGATCTCAAATCAAGGTCTAACATGCGAAATGCATTGTGCTGTATCATCAATGAAAGATATTTAAAATAATATTAGACACTATATGCAAGTTAAATGGATTAAATCCAACCCTAAAGCTTAATTATGTAGACTTAAAATATAATTCTTGTACAAATGAAAAATCGTCATAAAGTGTTCAATCAAGGTAGCCTATGAAGAACCTATCCAACAAACCTGCCAGTAGAATCAAGAAGCAGAGCCCTGATATTATCTGTATGCCCTCTTAGTTTCATAGTCTTCGAACCAGTTCTTGGGTCCCAAACACGCACGACCTAAGGGGAATCAGGATATGATGTATAGTTATTAACACTATTTCGTTAGCCTCAACCACATACTAGAAGATTAAAGTTATTATATTCAACCCAGACCTGGTTATTTAAAGACATGTTTGGGTATGACCACGAAAGGCATAACAAAGTCGACATAAAACCAAGCATCAACATCAAGCCATACCTTCTCTGTTCCACCAGAGACAAGAAGTGATCCACTGTCGTTCATTGCCAGTGCATAAACCGATTCCTTATGGCCTTTGGCAGAGATTGGAACATATCCATGTGCCTGAGTTGAGTGCATAGAAATGCTGTTGCTAGAGCTAATAGTGCGTAAACTTGTAATCGGTTGTGCATTTCCAGAACCATTGGTGGCATTTGAACAATCATCTTCCATAGAATCACCTGACTTTGAGACCGGAGTAAGGGCTGCTTCAAGATCCCAAATGAATACCTCCCCTCCAAGTCCACCAGAGGCAACAATATTGCTCTAAAATGCATGACACTATAAAAGGATCAGAAACTTTCTTTTTTAATAGAAAAGGATGAATCATATTAAAAATAAAAAACCAATGCAACTGCATGTGAGAGTTTCTCTTCATATGGCTCAAAACATTTTCAGTTCCCCTGAGAGGCATTATTTCCCTGTTTGTGGGTTGCAAGCAAAGGCAAACACTTACAGCAACTTATTCCAAATTTGAGAAGTCAAAGGGCAATGCAGCTATGCTCTCAGAAACATGTGCAAAAAGCAATTACAGGGCCTTTTACAGATACAACTATGCCATAAATAAAAGGATCATATAATGAACTCCTCACTATATAGTTTTGATGCCTTCGAGCACAACAGTGCTACCAAAATTGAACAGAAACTAATTATACAGCAGGAATGAACCAACAAGAACAGTTCATCCATGCAGTTAATTTATTTGATCAGAAATTTGATAAGAAAATTACATTTTTTCCTGCGGCAGCAAGACAAGTGACATAGTCAGAATGCTGACGAAGAGTTCTGGTACAAGTTCCATCTGACAAGCAATCCCACGTCTGGTGCAATTTAATGACAAACAAGTAAAATGACAAGAAATAAATAAATGAATCAGTCAACAGACCAAAGAGAATGTATAAGTTACAAAACCAACAGCAAATATTAAGGCCAACAAACCTTGAGGGTGGTATCTGAAGAACAGGAAACAAGTGTATTATCGCCTGCAAGAACAGCATCATTAACCTGTAAAACCGAAGCACTCTCTAAGTATAAGTTTGTGACTTATGCATGCAACGAAGGACATAAACTCCAATATCAGTTTTTCATAAAGTTCAGTGAAAAAACTGCCTACGGGGAGCTACAGAGTATGTAAAAATGTCACTTAAAAACAGTCTCTACTAGATATTGTAAACAACTCCAAATTTCTTCTTTTTTCTTTGTCCCTTCTATCATTTACTAGGCTCATTGGACTGAATTACAAATTCCACAGAAAAAGATTCAACTTATTGGACACCCCACCTACCTTGAAATGAGACGAGAAGAAAATTTAATGAAAAATTGAAGACCAAATAAGAATTCTCATCATTTATTTGTGGGAAATAAGAACCATCATAATTTAAGCATCTAGATGACCTCATATTGTAAGTCCTGTCAAATACTAGGTTTAAACATTGGAAGGAAAATGGATACCCAATCCACATGAGACTCGAAGGTTGCTGAGCAGGTAGCAGCATCTTCCGCCACAGCCCATCGTTTTAGCGTGCCATCGCGGCTCCCAGTAAATAGGTAATCAGACCCAGACGCAGATGATTTCAATACAGCCAAACAATTTATGCCTGCGCAATGCTGCAAACAGAGAAACCATTCAATACTGTAACACAAGCATTTATAACTTAGCACCAGTAAAATGCTAAACTATACGGAGAGGATATCTTGATGTTAAAAGCAAAACAGGAACTTGGTTGACGAAAAATCACAGGGGTACTACTTTAAAGGTTAATTTTTCTTCTTCTTTTTTTCAACTTCACTTACATTCTTCATTCAAGATGAACTTTTTACCTTGTGCAAAAGAACAATGGCATATCAAGTTGTGGTTTTGTTGGTAGTTCATGAACCCAAAACAAAATGACAAAGACACTGACTTTTGGTGAGGACTGAGGGAGGGGTCCCTAATTTTACTATACCCACAGAACTTGGACCAATTTACATGAAGGAAGACATTTTAACATTTAGTAGTGTAAATAATGCCAACCAACAAAAAAGCACACTAGCCTCACATTGATTTCCTATTTCACAATTCAAACATCGTGTACTACAATAAGACCCAGAAACTACTATCTGTGCACTTATATTTTGAAAAAATAAAAATAAAAAGATACAAAAGTCAAGACATATACTTCAAAAAAATATTGTAACAACTAGACTGAATTTAAACAAAAAATAAAGATAAAGATACAGAATAATTCACCTTCTTGTCATCAGCATCATTCAACACATATGTTAATCTCTTCTCTTTACGAGGGCGAGTAGAATTGGATGTGTTCCCAGCACTACCCACTCGGTGCATCGCAGAAACAACTAGAAGAGAAAGTACTAAAAATTAATGATCAACAGAGAAACTTAAATGGAAGTCAATGATTTCCTAAAACCTAGGGACCTCAGTTTTTGAATATATATATATATATATATGCAGTCCTAGCAAGAGTTGTAGAACAAATGGTCTTGTTGATACACTAGAGACATACCATGAGCACAAGAATTTTGGTTTTTCATTTAAGTTTATCAATATACATATAACATATCCAGATGAGAAAATGGATTTGTTTACTCTACATGATAAGGAGTATCTATAATGACCAGCTCTAAACCTATGATCAATAACTTGACAAACCTATCAATACCTAATGCAACTGCAACTGAAACCAACGGATTAGACACAGAGACTTGGGTCAGTTATTGTAAAAAAGCAGCACATGACTGGCCCTTATAAAAGGATGCATAACTTAATTATACCATTGAGTACATAAAACCTAGTTAGTGAAGGCTCTCAATGTTATCTTCTCTTTTCTTTTTCTCTCTCATCTTGATCAGTTGATGAGCTTCTAAATGTTTTTGAATAAATTTGGCAATTCGACCTATTATCGCTCTCTCATGTCACATACCCAGTACTCCATTTACTGCTTATTGATAAACCAAAACATTGCCTCTTAAAAAAAACAAAATGACACTTCTTAGATAGTTACGCCTCACTCACACATAGCAGCAAATACCAAACAACCTGTAAAGTCCCCTATTGCCCAAAAACCCACAATTGATGATATGCAATCACCAAAACTCACTATAAATATGTGTGTCACCAACAAATTGAAAATAGTTCACAACACTACTTAGATTAGCCATAAAAAGTAGCTTTATGTCAATATCTTCATGCAACCCATCAATCTATTCACAATTTTTCAACAACTAACCCAATTAAAATTAAGTGAAATGGTTAACCCAGTAAAGATTCCAAGCTCCGCAAAACCTCATCGAGATTAAAACACAGAAGCACCAACAAACAAAACAGCAGAAACAACTCATTGATCATCTCATATTTGGCCAACCAGATCACCCCAACTCTTCTAATTCGTCAAAATCCAGAAAAACAACCCAGACACGCGATTATCACTTTATTCAATCCACGAAATTAAACTAAGCCTTCGAATTATCAGAAACGAATGGAATGGAATTACCAAACTGAGAACTGACCTTATCAATCAGTGAAGAATTTCACGCTCCTCGTTTGCTCCTTCTTTCTTCTACTTGTAAGTTGCGATTTTTAGAGTGGAAAATTTTGGGTGTGGGTGTCGATTTTATTGTGGCCGAGTCCTTTGACTCGGTTTTTGGGTTTTTGGTCGAGGGTAATTTTGTCTTTCTGGGTACCATATAAACTACGGAGAGCGTGGACCTAGCTATACTCGCGGGTGTTGTACGCGTGGTCGGACTCTCGTTTCGCTGGCAATTGGTTAGTTGTGTGGGACCAGCTGAGGACAATGCAGAGATATGGTTGAATTACGAAATGGCCCCGGCTGGAGATGTGATTGAAACTTTTTTAGGTAAAAAGACGTTAGCTCCCAAATTTCCCTCATTTTTGTGTGTAAATTCCTTTTTAAAGATATAAAATTTAACTTAACCAAATTATTTGTATTATTGACCAAACAAAATTATTTGTATTAAGTATTAACCAAAACTTACAAGTTACAACATTAAGAGGGTATCCAATTTTTTTAGCATATCAAATTATATAAAATGTTTATGGGCCGACAACCAAAGTCGCCAATAATGTTTGACGCAAGAAAGCGTCACTAGCCACAAATGAGAACCTTATGTCAATTTTACTGGATAGAGCCCTAAAGCTCACTTGATAAAGTTTTTTTTTTACCTTATGTCAATCAAAATTATGATTTACAAATTAGTCAAAGTTAGATCATTTTTTATTTGCTACACTTATGTGTACACCAAAAACATCTTTATGAATAAAACCTAATTACAAGATAATATATTGAACTGAATGAATAATAAAACAAACTGCTAGTTGTAAGTTATAAACAGCTAACTTAAATTTGGTACAAATTTTTTAAAAATGTCTCTTCTACCAACGCTACTCAAAGAGCAACACATATAATGATCAATCAAAAGAATTTGAGTGGAAGCAGTAGAGAAAATTAAACTTCTATTAGTAAAATGCTTAGTCATTAGTTATTGCAATGTATTCATAAATTGGACATTTAGTCATTTAGAACAGATACCATCCCTAAGGTTCAAAAGAGGCCACAACGCATGAACCATTCGAGGTATCAAAGCTGAAAGATAGATATATAGATAACTCCACTCGGACTGCAGGCTATGCATGGTTGAATGCTTGTTTTTGGGGCTTTGCTTTTAGACATTGCTAGCTGATAGTTCCAGGATGAGTTTGTTGTAGCACTCACTGACTGTCCTGTAAAAGACATTATCTTCAAGTAGGACATCCAGTTCGATCGGTATCGATCACATTATACATTTAGATTTGCAGAGCACCAAACAGCAAACCTTACTGACTTTAGTACAGTCAAAAGTCGATTCTGGTAATCCACAGGATTTAAATGTTTCAGTGTCATAAGAGTTGATGGCACCAAAATCTCCTTACATTGAATAGTCCTTGCTTCAAATGCATACTTGATTCCCCCAACTAAACACAACAACAGCAACAAAAACCCACATTGATTAACAAATAACTAAACCAAGACACACACTAGTTCGTCTAGCTGCCATTTAACAAACACCCAAATTGCTTAATAAGCATTACATTTACATACACTAGTTCCCTTAACACTTGTGCATAGTAGTCAAATACTTGAAAAGTTTGGCTGATTTTGTAGTTTTAGGTCATTTATTTATTACTATATTAGTTCTCGGCTAGGTAATTTGAACTTAATATTACAGTCAAAATTTTCAATGAAATGCTACTAAAAATCATGAATCGTCTAGGATCATTTGGTTTAGTGATATAAGTCTCTTCTTTGTAAGTGATAGATCATAATGAGACCAAGGCATTCCATATGAACTGAATAATGGTACAAAAGGGCCTAGGCGACTACTTACATGAAACTATAATCGTCTAAGATCATTTGGTTTAGTGATATAAGTTTCCTTTTGTGTTTTGCCCAATCAACTAAATAATGAGGACAATAATACAGTATATGTCATCGCCACATAAGTATTTATCAGAATAATAGATGAAGACTAACGGTTGGTCACATTTTTTCTTTCTTTTTGTTGGAATAAATTAATACTTATAAGCTAAACCTCATAGGGTCGGTCACATTAAAAGTAAATTATTTGACAAATAAATGGCAATATATGATAGTAGATTTGTCAAAATTGAAAAAGGCAAAGAAGATAACGTCATCTGTTAAGTTGAGAATTCCCACATCGCAGAAGAAAGAAGTCTCATCTGTTTTTACCCTATATAAAATGACCCCCTCCATGGAGTTATTTCGGTTTCACTTTCCGGCTATTTAAAAATGGCGGTCACCGGCTCCATCCGGCCATCTCTGCAAAGATCATCGTCCACGGAGGCGTGTATCATAGGGGAAACCCCCGAAATCAAACCAGCGACGGAGGAGGTCGAAGATGGATTTCGCGAAGTCATCTCTTTCTCTAAGACTAAGACCTTTAGTAAATCCATAGGTACGTATATCCCTACGTACCTTTCTCAAATTTGGTTCATTCCAGTCGATTAAGTATTTCAATTCCTTCGTTCTGATTACTTATACATCAAATTTGTGATCAATTTTGGTAGACTAGTTCTCCAAATACTAAGAAAGTTCATTGAAAGCTTTATGCTTTAAATTTAGCCATGCTTGCCAAAATGATGTCCTCTTTTAACCATCTTTGT
Organism: Rubus parviflorus; assembly: GCA_029955375.1. NCBI lineage: Eukaryota > Viridiplantae > Streptophyta > Magnoliopsida > Rosales > Rosaceae > Rubus > Rubus parviflorus. The sequence continues at coordinate 568,831 of JARGGL010000001.1, read as the reverse complement.
ATTTTTTTTAATGTTTTATTTCCAGTGATACTGTATGTTCCATTGTTGAGTTATTTATTTTTACTATTGTTCTTGTGTTCTTTGATAGAAGTACTGTTGTTATTGTTGGTAATTAAAAGAGAGATGCTTTCTCACTATATGAGCCTTTGCATTGTTTTTTGCAGCATTTAACTTGCAAAGAGATTGGTCGATTGTGAAATCTGCTTTAGAGGAGCATGACATTTCATGCAAATTGGATTTGGTATGCAGTAATGTTGCGATTCATGATAGATGTTGAGTTTGTGAAATCTACGTACTCTAGCTAGCTAGTTTGCTTGGTGGTTTATTTCAAATTATGTATCATTTGATGCACATACTAAATTGCTGTTTTCTCATTGTGTAAGGTTAACAGTTCCATGACATTCTCAACAACCAGAACTAAGGACACAGATATTGCTCGCAAGGCCAGGGATCTTCTTCAACTGTTGTCACTCAATATTCCTGCATCCCGGGTACAACTCTTTATTTATTTTTGTTCTTAATTTCAACGAAATTCTGTTTTCTATTGTAAGTATATAATTTTGGTTGTAGGATGACTGTAATTACATATGTGTGCAGTAAAATATGCGCATACATTTAATTTGATTACAAAGTATTTACATCTCAATGAAAAGCCCAGGTTCATTTAATTCTACTTAAATTGGCAGAAGTTCCTTATGATGATTTTGCTTCTTTTAACAAATTGACACCTCCGAGTATTTCTTTTATGATGGATTTGACTTTTGAAGCTAAGTGCATGCCATTTTTATTTCAGGCAATAAATATAATAAAAGCGCCAAACTGTGAATGTGAAATCATCAACACCGGTCATAGTAAAGGTGGGCTTTGCACAAGATTTCGGGTTCTCACGAGGGTAGGTGTTGGAAGCATTGTTTGTGTTTCTCAGTATCGTAAGTTGTACATTTGTAACAGATCGAGTGATTAGAGCTTAATTTTGTTAGATGCTAGAAACATAAAGGTTTGGCAGTTGGTTAGGGTTAACAGATCGAATAGGAGCCTTTGCATGTTCTGGCGAAGACTTAGACTGAAGACTCTTTGTAATGCTGGAGCTGATATGCAATATCTCACTTTTCTAATCTCTCTACCTTTATGTGCATGCAGGAGCATTTAGTTGAGCGGCAGAAAGTTCTGAAGAGCTCCATAAAGGTGGATAAATTGATCTAAACCCATCGTAGCCCAAAAATTAAACAAAATAATACTTGACAATGCAGACATCTATAGCTTCATCACACTCTGATATGTGCTTGTTGTTTGTCTAATTTTTTGACTTTGTTTTTTTTGGATGTAGGAACTTGGAACCCTGACGTCATGCGATATTTTGGTTGGCGTAAGTGTTGGTGCTCCTTTGTGATTTTGATGGTTGTATTATACTTGTGATGATTTTAATGTTTCTTAATCTGTTATAATGAACAGGATGGGCTTGTTGTCGCTATTGGTGCTTTTGAAGGCCTACGAATAGTCAGAAAGGTTGTCGAACACTGCATTGTTTATAGCGTGGCTCCTTCATACAAGATGAAATTCATCAAGATGTTGCTAGCGGCAAAGAAACTCGAAGATTTGCGTTTATGATTTGCAACTTTTGAGCGAATAGAATCCTGAATCTCAACATCAAGCCTCTCAGCAGCGCATGATCTGTAGACTTGTTTCATTGTAAACAGAACTTTGTCGAAATATGTAGTAGATATTAAATTAGCGTTTATGTTCCTCACAAGGGCAAGAATGAAGCAATTAAATTTCAAGAATCTAGAATCTCTCTCACAATTTAATGTCAATCTTTCAGATGAGCAACTGTTATTACTGTTAATGTTACACGTACAAACCTGAAGGTTATCCTGATTTCAAAGACAGTCACTTGCAGAAACATTCTAACTCTAGAAAGGATCACTGGTGACAGTCGCTGAATTCAGAAACTACTTAAACATGCATTGATTTTAATTCTTACAAGTCTATGCATTTATGGCCAAGAAAGTGGTGGAAGGCAGATCTAAACGAATTTATAACGCAGAATATAGAGTTCTTATAGAGTCCTAAGCGTGTATTTGAACTCCCAACAATGTCCTTGGTTAAAATAAAAAAGAAATAATTTAAGAGGGACAAAAATGTAAAATTGTTAAAAAACTGAAATGGTTAGTTATGACGAAATAAAAAATAAAAAGAGAAAAAGGGAAAAATACGTATGGTAACTGTTTTGTCAATTTTCAGTTTTTTTTTTTTTTTCAAAAGCTAATTGACATGTGCGGAGCACATGGCGAGAGGCTAGTACTAATTAAAATGATTTCACACAATAGAAAGTAACCCTGACCTGTAATTGCAACCAATACCCTACATGATCGATCCCCTTGAAGAAGAGGGTATCAGTCGATTTGTAGGGTGTTGGGATCCTGCTTCTCCGCCGAACAATCTTGACATGTCATGAAGGTTCAGTTTATGGAGCACGCACTACAGCTTGACAATATTTTACTGTTGGAACCATAATGAAAAGAAATTTTCAATCATCATCATTCAGAGTGTGCAATTGAACTATGGACCAATTTTATGCTTTCAAAAGTCACATTTGTTGCAAGTGCTCACTAAAAGGAAAGGGACAAGGACTGAATGCACAATATATTCGAATTCTCACTTATTTTGAATTCAAGTACAACCCAACATCATTGGCCTAGATTGAAACTATCATCTTAATTGATTCTAAATACACTAGAAAAAACATGCATTTGCAATCTGGAAAAAACATTAGTTTTTGGGGGCTAAAAAGAATCATTGGTGTGCGATAATGATATACATATCAATTAGACAGTCGCCAATATCAGAAACTACTCAAACATTTGTTATATATCTAAAATGTAGTATCTTGGTATCCAAGGTGGTTGGTGTAGTGGTTTGATATCGAGGTTGACCCAGGAGAGATCCTGAATTCGACTCCCCTAAGATATCACTGTGCGTGTTCTTACGTCCTAAATATAAAAAAAAAAGTACTAATCTTGGTTTTCAGTTGAAAAAAATATATTTTAAATTGATAAAAAAAAAGTGAAAAAGAAACAAAGGATAAAAGAAAGAAATTATAACTTTCATAATTTCTGAAATTTTTAGTGGTTGAAGAGTTCAGTACTTTGGTGGGGTTTAAACTTTAAATAGAAGCACCTGCGTTATGTCCCTCTAGCCCTCCGCTCCACACGCTCCTCTGTCTGAGAAAAAAACTACTTTAGTTTTAGATCTTGACCACCCAAACCAAAATAGAATCTCCATTTTTTTATTCACCACAGTAACTTTCACCTCCTAATCATAGTCAATAAACAGTATTCAATCATTGAAGTAACTCACACCCACTTGCTTTTTCCACCTGGGTTTTCCATATTTCCAGGACTTCTTTGAAAAATCTGTGCTCTCGATCAGTTCTTGACTTCTTGTTTTCAGTTTTTGAAGCTGTGAGAGGTTTTTAGGATCATCAAGCTTTGTTGGCTACTTTTATTTGAGAGGTTGAGATTGAGCATCATTTACTTTGCTTGCAAAACTTTCTTGTACTTTGAAAGTGCTTTATTTATATCAACTGCTTCTTCTTCATTATTAGCTCATTATTAACTTATCTGGGTCTGGTCTGTTAGACTGTAACTGTTTCTGGTACAAAACAGTAACATCTCCACAATTATAAGGGAACTTCTGGATTGCACCGTGCTTTTATTGCACCGTGCAATCTCAGCCGTTCATTTCATTTTAAGTATTTTTTTAATTGCAAATAGATACGTGAATTGACAATTCTGCCCTTATTTTTTTTTTTTGTCTCCCTCTTTCTTCCTCTCTCCCGTGCGACTCCTCCTCTCCTCTCTCTCCTCACTGTCGCCGGTGCTGCCACCACAACCGGCCACCCCGCAAGTCACCGCCCCCACCAAAGGTAGCGGCGTGTTCCGGCGACCCTCCCCACCCGATTTCAGACCGAACCTTGCCGAAAATAGCCGCAAGCATGGCCGAAAATGGCTTGCACCGAACTGTTCATCGTTCCCGTTCACAATCCCGGTCGATTCGACCCGATCTACCTATTGGGCTTTGAAGCCCTCGTCCTTGTGAGTTCAATGCCACCGGTCTTGGCTCAATCCGTTGCCGGACGGCGGCGAATCGTCGGTTTGAAATTTCTTTCACCGCTAGCTTCCAAGGAAAATTCGTGCCTTTACACTTCGAATCGGACTTCGTGGCAGGTATAAAAGTTGTTCATTGCGTTGTGTTGTATATTGTGGTAAAATTTGGTGACCATCGGAGGTGGTTGACGGCGGCGCCGACGGTGGTGGCCGGTCGTAGTGGTGGCCGGCAACAGTGAGAAGAGAGAGAGGGACCAAACAAAAAAGGGCAAAAAAGAATTTTTACCCCCCGGTGCAATAAAGTGTTGGTGCAAAGCAGCCGCTCCCCAATTATAAACAATTCTTGTTGTACTCGCTTTGTATTAAAAGTACTAATTTTGGGTTAAACAAAATTACTGGGTCCTGCTGAATAGTAGTACAAAAATATCCGGGTCTTCTCTGCTTTTTGGTTCTGTTTGTTGAATAGTAAATCTCTCTCTCTCTCTCTCTCTCATATTCTTTGCAATATTGCATCTTCCTCTGAGAAATGTTCATTTCAACTGAAAATGCTGAAAATGAACAGATCTCAGTTTATTCAAATGGGTGCATAGAATCACCTCCCATGGAGTCAAACCCGGATTCCATCGATGGTTTGCCGCCGGTTTCTTATTTCTCCGATTCACCACCTCTTCCCACCACTTGTACCGATGTCAACGTTGTCCCGGAGCACGTAAAGAATGAGCTTCAGCAGTCAATGTCCAATCTTGAAGGTAAAGTTTTTGAATTTCAGTTTTCAAGTATGTGAGGAAATATCAAAGAATTTAACATTTTTGATAGAGCAATATTGTATGACTTTTTCAATTGATTCTTTAGGAGAAATTGCACAGTTGAAGCTGAAGCTGAAGCTATGGGATGAGAAGAGGAGAGAAGCTTTGAATAAGATTATTGACATCAAAGGTAAAGAGGGTCACAAACCACATTTACCTTGATTGTTAATTTTGATGTGGAAATGGTTTTAGTATTTTTGTATAATGTAGCAAGTGAAATGGATGTTCAGGCAGTATTCGGGTGTTCTGTCGAGTTAGACCATTCCTAGTGATCGACAAGAGAAGAATTCGCGAACCCTTTTCAGCCGGATCAGAGAAGATTGTGGTCAAGTCTTCTGGAGCAAGAAAGGAGTTTGAGTTTGATAAGGTTTTTTCCAAAGAAACTAGCCAAGGTTAGTGTGGAATGAGAATGTGTGTTTTGCAAGTTTGATTGTTTATAAATTGTTTGAGTTGTAGTAAGAGTCACTCTATCATGATTCATGTTTTCATGTTCTGTAGAAGATGTATTTGCTGAGGTGGAACCAATTCTCAGATCTGCACTTGATGGGCATAATGTGTGTGTTTTTGCTCATGGTCAAACTGGCACTGGCAAGACATTTACCATGGTTAGTAAGAAATTCAAATTGAGTTAATTGTTGCATTTTATGTGGTTGATTTTTTTAATTGAAGAAAATTCTGTGAATGATGGACTTAAATGCAGGATGGCACAAATGAGGAGCCAGGAATCATTCCTAGAGCTCTCAGAGAGATCTTCAGTCAAGCGTCTTTGGATAGCTCGTCTTCTTTAACGTTTTCGATGAGCATGTTGGAAGTTTACATGGGTAATCTCCGAGATCTACTGTCCCCAAAAACAGCCCCTAGAGCGCATGAAGCTGTAACAAGATGGTAACTACTTCTTAGTTTAGTGGCGTTCGTAATTAGGCCATTTATTAGTCTGCTTACTTTTGTTTGGCCAATTCTACTACAGCAATCTCAGCATTCAAACAGATACCAAGGGATTCATAGAAATCGAGGGTCTTACAGAAGTGCCGGTTCTTGATTTTGCTAAAGCTAGATGGTGGTACAATCGGGGGAAGCGAGTTAGATCTACTGCTTGGACTAATGTGAATGAGACATCTAGCAGGTCTCACTGGTGGGTTCCAGGTCTAGTTAGATTTCTCACAATTTTGCATTGGATTAGTTTTGGTTGATAATTACTTTATCTTTCTAGCTTCATATATCTAGCTTAACGAGGATAACCATATTCCGACATGGAGATGCTTTGGAAGCTAAAAGGGAAGTGAGCAAACTGTGGTTGGTTGATCTTGGTGGAAGTGAAAGATTGCTTAAAACAGGAGCAACCGGATTAACACTTGATGAAGGAAGGGCCATAAATCTTTCTCTTTCAGCTTTGGGGGATGTTATTGCTGCTCTGAGAAGGAAGCGAGGCCATGTGCCTTACAGGTAAGTTAGTTGGTATGATGAATATGATTCCTTATCAACTTTAAATGCCTTCCCTTTTACTTTTTCTTTGGTGTGTGGATCTGTGAGCTTGTATGTGTTGTTGGTTTTAACTTCCACTAGACTCTATCAGTTAGAATGGGATTCGATCAGTTAAAATATAAGTCAATTAGTTAGAATCCAATTCAGTTAGAATCTGATGGACTTTAATATATTTGATTGCAGGAATAGCAAACTCACACAGATCCTTAAAGATTCTTTAGGTAAATTATCTCATTCTTTGAACTTTTTATGAAGCTGAATTTCTTTAGGTATCAGAATATTCGAAGTTAAGCATATGCGAATTACTATTCAATTTGTTACCTTAAGACGCAGAATGATCTCATAGTCACATGATTATCTCCACTTTCTTCATCATTTGGACTTGAAACTGCTCAACATTTATCTGGTAATCCAAATGTTTTAATTAGGTCATGGTTCGAAGGTTTTAATGCTCGTGCATGTCAGCCCATGTGAAGAAGATGTTGGGGAGACAATCTGTTCTTTGAGCTTTGCAAAGAGGGCCAGGGCTATAGAGAATAATAGGGAAATATCAAAGGTACTTTGTCTCTCATTTCTTGATATTTCTTAGTTTCCTCAGTTGTGAATTGTCATAAATATTTGCTATTACTTTAGGACTTGAAAAAGCAAAAGGAGAAAAGGACCAAGGAACTTGAAAATAATATGAGAGAAGCCGAAGAAGAATCTCAGAAAATTAAAAATCAAATTCAGAAGGCTGAGTTCCTGTTACATGAAAACATAAAGATCTTCTCAACCACATATGGACCTTCGGAAGATGAGGAGGCCCCCATTAGTCCCAAAGAAGTTGTGAAGGAAGTCATAGAAACACCTCGAAAGCCCGAGAAAGCAAGTAGAGGAAACGCTTCTAATTCTTTGCCTCGGTTCATGACTTCCACTGCAGCCAGTCGACATAGACAAACTGCTGCAGAAAGACAAATTGTTGGCAAAGCAAGAAGCTTGAGATCATCTGTGACCAGAAGCTCAATCCAATTCTCGGCTTCACAATCAATGAGTTACTCCTCAGATGCTAGGTTCAGAGCCATTGTGCAAAATTCAAACAGAAAGTCCCGATATTCACGGGAAACGGATACTGTTCCTGCAGAGAGTCCCAGATGCCATGTCTCGGAGTTGTCCAAGACAGCTGCCTGCTCGCAGCCACGAAGCAAGATGGTCACTTCATCCGATCCAAACTTGAGAGTTACGCTTAACCGTCATAGAAGAAGGATGTCTGATCTAATCTAACTGTCTAAGTAGTACTATCTAAGTGTGAGAAAGAGCTCCATTGTTTGCTAATGGTTTGTACGTGGTATAGTATGAATAAGATTGGTGTGCGTGTTTTCGGGTTGATGCTCATTAGGTTTTTCTGCAAGATTCTATAGGGAGTGTTGTGTGAAGACTCAGGGTGGTCTAGTACTCTAATTAGGATTATATTGTTGCTTGCTGGGGTCTGTTAAATATTTGCTTACACGACCCCTTATACGTTGATTCGGTTAGGGTTGCTGATCAATGTAGTTAACTGTTAACAGAAACCATATTGTTTAAAGTCTGTTTTCGGACATGTGGAGAAACATATATTATTATTTGCATGAAGCCTTGTGACACACTTCATCACTTTTGGCTCATTTATTCTATTCTAATCTTCCTCTTCATTTCTAACCTTTTTTTTTTTGGGCAATTCATTTCTAACCTTTAAAAAGATTTATGTTAAATAGATTTCATAGATCTGATCAGCACGTAATCACGGTTAAATAGATTTATGGCCGGCATCGTCAATGTTTCCGGTTTTCACCCGTGTTATGGGAGGCCTAAACCGCCTAGGCGCCTAACCTAACCAAACCGAACCGAAACTAACGGTGCAATTTCAGAGCGGTTTTGGTTTTTCGGTATCGAAAAGACCACCCCTACTGGCTCAGAACATATTTGAAGTAGTCACGAAAACATGCAATATAAATAATTAGTCCACCGTATCATTAATCATTATTCATTATCATTGATTTTCCAAGGCTCCCGGTCTCATGCGACAAGCACGTTCCTCAGAACAACAATTCTCGAAGAGACAACACAAGTCTCGCACAATAAATCACCGCCAGAAAAATAAAATAAAAAACTCCTCGTGTCCCGTGAAACGACGTCGTCAAACACCTTTCTTCCCTAATTCCAGCGAATCGAAAACCTAAAATTCAGTCTTGGACTGAGAGCGAGACAGATTGACATAATCATCACATGGCTCTCTCGTCGTCATCATCCATATCATCCAAGGGCATAGTGGTAACAATCCCAGTGCTGGTACTCTCGGCCTCACTGGCCGCAATCTTCTTCTTCTTCCTCTTGTCCTCTCTCTCGTCTTGCACTTGCGGCGGTGGCCGCGTCGCCGTCGCCGGCATTCCCAGTTCCTCCGGTGGCGATGTAGCGCCGACACGTGTCCGAGTGTCGGATGGGGGCGAGACGATACGGTCGTCAAGGGAGGATGTGGAGTGGGTCAAGGATCAGATCCGACTGAATGGGTTGCATATGCAGGATAACGTGTTGCGTAAGGGAATTAACCCTCGGACTAGGGCTCAGCAGCTCGAAGATCTCTTACAGTATGTACTCCGTCTCTGATTCTCTGTGTATTGTATTTCTATGTGTATGCATTTGTATGTGAATGTCAGAATGTGTGTATTTGGTGATTAAAATGTGAACTTGGGAGTTCTATTGATTTTCGAAATGGTGATTGATAAATACTAGAAAATGCAAGAAGAATTTGTGTTAAAGGAAAAGAAAAAATCTTGTTTGGAAGTTACTACTGGAGCTCATCCTCTCTAATCTTTGTTTCAAAGTTGTGAACTTTAATTCGTGAGTAGCAGCTCTTGCTTCTGGGTGTGTAAACAAGAAGTGGGATACATGAGTGTAACTTCAATTTCTGTTTACCTTTGCAAATGTTGATTCAAATTGTTGCTTAAAGTTCTGTACTTTTTGCATTGTTTCTCTTAGTCTCTAGCTGAGGTAAGTATCATAAAGCTCTAGTTGGTTTATGTGAAGGACAGGGTTAAGTAGGAGAAGAAGGAAAAGAATAAGTTTGTTAATTTTCTAGATTTATTGAACATGGAATGTAGTGCAGAGCATATAATTTAAAGTGATTGCTTCTTCAATACCATCAGTCTAGATTGCTTTGCAAAAAAAAATTCGGTTGCCATGCATGCTATGCATTATGTTTGTATTTATGATTTCTTTAACTTGGTTGGGAGTTTTTGTTTCTCTCCTGCTTTTTGGAGGATGCAATTATTGTGTGTGGTGAATTGATGAACTGGACAATCAGGCATTTAATTGTCTGAAATTTTCTGTCAATGTGTGAATAATTTCCTACAAAAGCATGATCAAAATTTTATGATTCTTTCAGATACAAGGGTATATCTCACTATGAAGGACCTGAGTCGGTAAACCACACAGCCCTCCCATGCCCTGGTGAGCTCCTTACTGAAGAGCACCACAGTAACTATGGTGAGCCTTGGGCGGGTGGGCGAGATGTTTTTGAGTTCCTTGCTGAGTCCAGCCAGCTTAAGCCCGACTCGAATGTTCTTGAGATTGGCTGTGGCACCCTCCGAGTTGGTTTGCATTTCATTCGTTATCTTCATCCTGGGCACTACCACTGTCTCGAAAGAGATGAGCTCTCACTAATGGCTGCCTTCAGATATGAGCTTCCTTCCCAAGGTCTTCTGCATAAGCGCCCTTTAATCGTGAAAGGTGACAATATGGACTTCACTCGATTTGGTTCAGAAGTTGTGTATGATTTAATCTATGCTAGTGCTGTGTTTCTTCATATGCCTGGTGATCTCGTGTGGCTTGGGTTAGAGAGATTGACAAATAAGTTGAAACCGTATGAGGGGCGAATCTTTGTGTCCCATAATATTAAGTTCTGCTCACGGTTGGGAGGAGAAGAGTGTACAAAACGGCTTACGAGGCTGGGCCTGGAGTATATCGGAAAACATACACATGATAGCTTGCTTTTTAATCATTATGAGATCTGGTTCGAGTTTAGGCGGACGAAGGCTTAGAGTTGCATTCATTTATTCATTTGTGGTTTTGGTCCTAATTTATCTGCACGATGTGAAGCAGTTGGTGGCTGCAGTGCTCTTGTTGTATTGGTTTGATAACTGTGGCCACCGTTCTTTGAAGATCAAGCTTTAACCTCCTCCTATTTATGATTGTAGTTTTTAGAGTGGCCGATCTGGGTCAGCTTGTGCAGGAGGCTGAGGCCTGCTTTGTATTGTGGAATAGGAAAAGGATTACTTTGTAAGATTCTGATAACATTTGCAGTGAGTTTATATAAGCCATTCATTCTTTCCAACACTTCGAATATATTGTAAGATTCTTAGACAGAACTTCGAGCTTGTCTCATAGGTTATTGTCACCCTGGATATTCGATTGTTTCAGCAAAGAAGCAGGAAGAAACAGCTTGATTATCTAATTTCTGAGTTCAATTTTGGTTTTAAGCAGGAAAACTTTAACGTCATTCTATTTGCAGACAGTTTTATCTTTGATCCCCCTGCATTTTGGTTAGGTTGTAATTTTGGTGTCTACATTTTTGGCAATTCTTGGCGATTTGGTGTGAAAAAAGAAGTGGCTTTTTTGCTAAAACGGCAACTCGGTTTTCTCTTTAATTTTAAGAGTGGATTAATGTTGAGTTAAAAAATGAAACCATAGAATTGGCCCAAATTTTCAATTTATGTCCATATTCTGAGTGAAACGACGGCGTTAGGTGGATTCCACTTTTCTACTTCATCTCTCTGCTCCCAAAAACCCCATATTTGAAAGACTAAAACCCTATTCCTGTGAGAGAAGAGAAACAGCAGAGGCCAGAAAGAGAACAGAAAAATTCCAACAATGCATTCTTCACGAATCCTAAGCACAACATTATTGAGCAAGAAAAACTCGAATTTCCTGTCCTCTCTGTCTGGCTATTGTCACAGTGACTGTCACCACACTCCGTCATTCCACCGCTCGATCTTCTCCACGACACAACTAGACAACTCATGGATGAACAAGATCAAGGGGGTCTTGACCGGCAATAAGACCTCCCCAGATGAACCCAAGCTCAGCTCCGACTCATTCACCCTGCTTCGTACGCCCTCTGGCTTTAGCTATTCAACTTTGTTTGTTTGTGTTTTGTGGGTGTTCCTCATTAGCTATTTATGTGCTCAAAGTCTCAAGCTTTTGATAAACCCATTTCATATTTCGAAGAAAGATTGAAAATTTGGTTGCTATCTTATTCAAATTTTGCATATTTTTCATATAACCGTAGGTGTACTTAGCTACTGATGTGCTCAGATTTTGATAAACCCATTTGATACTTCGAAAGACAATCGAAAATTTGGCTGCTATCTCATTCAAATTTTGCATGTTTTTCATATACCCGTAGGGGTACTTAGCTACTGATGTGCTTAGCTTTTTTAGGCTATTGATGAAGTTATTCCCATCTGAAGCAAAAGAGCTGTCTTGGCCTTTTCTTTTTCCTTTCAGATTTTGCATATTTTTCATGGACCCTTTAGTTGTAGCATTTGGTTCAACTTTTCTGTTTTTGTTTGTGTAAAGTTGAGAGATTGGTTGGGAGTTCATGGATTCCCTTCAAGCAGTACTATTTGTTTAACTATTGGATTGATCCTAGGATTTGCGGATGAGATGAAGACTGCTAGAAGAGTAGGGGCATTCAAGCAATACATTGTTGGGAGAAGCAGTGAAGCCACTTTTGCCGATGCATTCGAGAAGCAGGAAGCAATAATACGATATCTCGGAGGATTTGATTCTACTGGAGAGGTTGGTTTTCCCATTTTTTAGAAGTTGATGGGTTTTTTTTTTTTTTTCCCGTTTTGTGCCAGAGAAATTACTGTTTTGGACTTTTGGTAATGTGTGTCTAATATGTGCTTATGCTTTAAAAGTTCAAGTCTCATAGATTAGTTAAAGATAGGATCAACTCTTAGATTGGATCAAGTTCAGTTAAGCTCTCTATATTCTTAAGAAAAAATGTCATTTGAGACCATCTTTGTTTGCTACTACTTTACTCTGATTCATTTGGGAATCAGAATATTTCTCCAGAAACTAATCAATCGTAAATTATTTTTTATGCTAATATCTGTGACAGTGACATTGCTTAGCACACCATAATGTTTTGCCTGTCCTCTTAACACTTTCCTTTTCCATATTCTTTGCCAATCTCTCACTCTAATCGATCATTTCAATGTCGTTGTTCCTCTGTAAAATGCCTATATTGTCACTCCAGAAGCATCATGATTCAAAAAATGCAGCCCAAAGTATTTGTCTATTGGCACACCACTATGTTATTATTAGGTTATGTCTTTCAAAAGTGTCTTGTTAAGTTTCTTGATTATGGCTTTAGGTCTTGTGTTTTGTAGAATCTCCAAACAACTCAAAAACAAGAAGCAGCAAAGCATTGTAAATGCACAATAGCTGATGTTGAGAATGCACTTGCAAAGTTCACCTGGGCTAGAGGAGCACACAACAAGATGGAAAAGTTGAAGGCAGAAGGGAAACCAATTCCAACGAACATTGGCGAGGTATTATTCCTCAAATTTTGATTTGCTTTATACATCCCAGGTTATTGAAAATCACCACATATGGATAAACCTTACTAGTTAATCTTGCACTTCAGTAACCTATCAAAATGGAACTGTATGACAGTTTCCCTGTGAGTAGATTAAGCAAATGGTAATCCCATTAGTTATGTAGAAACTGCAAGTTTGATTTTCTGGATATTTCCATGAAATAAAAATGTGGGAAGTTCATTATTAACTGAAAATTTCTGTTATGTAGGTGCAAAAGTTAATGGGATCAACCCCATTTGACCTTGCTCAGTCTAGTTTGGCTAAAAGTGGGCAAATTAGTAGGAATGCGCTCTGTCCGTGTGGTTCCAAGAAGAGATACAAGCGGTACTTTAGCTGTGCATGCTTTATCAATACTTGGCAGTTCTTACTTCTTTGAGATGATCTTAGCTTAGATACCCTTTTAGCTTCATTCATATTTATCGGGTATATAATTTGATAAGCTTATTGGTCTATGTGCTGTTTGTTATGAAGGTGCTGTGGAAAGGATAAGTGATCCAAGAATAAGAGCAAAGGAAAATCTTACTGCAGTCCAGGATATGTAGAGATGCCTAGGGCTTGAAGAAAGAATTTGCAGTTTTTGTTGCCTTTGATTTATTTTGGTTTGTGTAGCAAGTTGGCTGGCCTTTTGATGATCATACTCTACTTGCTCAGACCAGATGTCTTAATATTTTGTGTTATACAATAAATTGCAGTGAATTTGAGGTGCAGAAGTTTTGATTATAAAATGCATCAGGGTGCAATTTACCATTCTTATTGACAATCCATAATTTTCACAGAGAAGAAAAATGATTTACTTTCCCAATGAGGAGTACGTACGTACGTACATACATACATACATATATATATGGGTATATATATATATATATATATATATTTTTTTTTTTTTTTTCATCGGCAAAATCGTTACACAATTTTTTTTTTATTTGAGGTGAAAAAATAGAAGACTATTACCGACTGCTAGGGTACCTTCTTGGCTTCTAGAGCTCCTAACCAACCTCGGCAACTTTGTTTCACATTCAAGGATTGATGGAATTACGTTTGGAAGAATTTCAATTAATCAATTATAGATGAAAAATTGTTTGTTATAGCACACATAATTTGTGAATTTTTTTTTAAGGATCTTGAAGGGTTTTATAATCTCAAGAGAGATTAAATCTTACAAGGATCCGATCCGAGGTAACTAATTTTTGTATTCAATTAAATAAAAATTACCAAAAATGAAAAAAAAAATTAAAGAAATATGAAGACAAACTTTTAACGCCGAATATGTCATCGAAAAAAGTTTTCCACAATATTAATTTGTTTTATTTGAGGTGTAAAAAAATAGAAGACTCTAATTACCGACCACTAAGGTACCTTCTTGAGCTCGTAGCCAAGCTCGGCCAGTTCGTTTCACATTCAAGGATCGATGGACGTACGTTTGGAAAAATTCAAATTAATCAATTATAGATGAAAAATTGCTTGTTACACAATTTGTAAAAAAAAAAATTTAAGACTCTTCGATGGGTTTTATAATCTCAAGAAATTAAACCTCACGAGGATCCGAGTAAAGTAATTTTTGTATTCCATTAAATAAAAATTACCAAAAATGAAAAAAAAAATTAAAGAAATATGAAGCCCAACTTTTACCGACGAATATGTCGTCGGCACAACTGTTCCAATTTTTTTTTTATTTGAGGTGTAAAAACAAAATAGAAGACTTTAATTACCTACCACTAGGGTACCTTCTTGGCTTCTAGAGCTCCTAGCCAAGTTCGGGAACTTCGTTTCATATTCAAGGATCGATGGAACTATGGAAATAGGTTTGAAAGAATTCCAAATAATCAATTATAGATGAAAAATTGTTTGTAATAGCACACACAATTTGTGAAAAAAAAAAATTTAAGGCTCTTCGAAGGGTTTTATAATCTCAAGAAATTAAACCTCACGAGGATCCGAGGTAAGTAATTTTTATATTCCATTAAATAAAAATTACCAAAAATGAAAAAAAAATTAAGAAATATGAAGACCAACTTTTACCGACGAATATGTCGTCGGCACAAGAGTTCCAAAATTTTTTTTTTTATTTGAGGTGTAAAAACAAAATAGAAGACTTTAATTACCTACCACTAGGGTACCTTCTCGGCTTCTAGAGCTCCTAGCCAAGTTCGGGAACTTCGTTTCATATTCAAGGATCGATGGAACTATGGAAGTAGGTTTGAAAGAATTCCAATTAATCAATTATAGATGAAAAATTGTTTGTTATAACACACACAATTTGTGAAAAAAAAAATTTAAGGCTATTTGAAGGGTTTTATAATCTCAATAAATTAAATCTCACGAAGATCCGAAGTAAGTAATTTTTGTATTCCATTATATAAAAATTACCAAAAATAAAAAAAAATAGAGAAAAATTAAGACCAACTTTTACCGATGAATATGTCGTCGGCACAAGTGTTCCAAAATATTTTTTTTATTTGAGGTGTAAAAACGAAATAGAAGACTTTAATTACTTACCACTAGGGTACCTTCTTGGCTTCTAGAGCTCCTTGCCAAGTTCGGGAAATTCGTTTCATATTCAAGGATCGATGAAACTATGGAAGTAGGTTTGAAAGAATTCCAATTAATCAATTATAGATGAAAAATTATTTGTTATAGCACACACAATTTGTGAAAAAATAAAACTTAAGACTCTTCGAAGGGTTTTATAATCTCAAGAAATTAAACCTCACGAGGATCCGAGGTAAGTAATTTTTATATTCCATTAAATAAAAATTACCAAAAATGAAAAAAAAAATTTAAAGAAATATGAAGACCAACTTTTACCGACGAATATGTCGTCGGCACAAGTGTTCCAAAATATTTTTTTTTATTTGAGGTGTAAAAACAAAATAGAAGACTTTAATTACCTACCACTAGAGTACCTTGTCGGCTTCTAGAGCTCCTA
This sequence comes from Rubus parviflorus, assembly GCA_029955375.1. Lineage (NCBI taxonomy): Eukaryota > Viridiplantae > Streptophyta > Magnoliopsida > Rosales > Rosaceae > Rubus > Rubus parviflorus. The sequence goes on along the minus strand of JARGGL010000001.1, from coordinate 552,894 downwards.
GCCAAGTTCGGGAACTTCGTTTCATATCCAAGGATCGATGGAACTATGGAAGTAGGTTTGAAAGAATTCCAATTAATCAATTATAGATGAAAAATTGTTTGTTATAACACACACAATTTGTGAAAAAAAAAATTTAAGGCTCTTCGAAGGGTTTTATAATCTCAATAAATTAAACCTCACGAGAATCCGAAGTAAGTAATTTTTGTATTCCATTATATAAAAATTACCAAAAATATAAAAAAAAAATAGAGAAAAATTAAGACCAACTTTTACCGACGAATATGTCGTCGGCACAAGTGTTCCAAAATAATTTTTTTATTTGAGGTGTAAAAACGAAATAGAACACTTTAATTACTTACCACTAGGGTACCTTCTTGGCTTCTAGAGCTCCTAGCCAAGTTCGGGAACTTCGTTTCATATTCAAGGATCGATGGAACTATGGTTTGAAAGAATTCCAATTAATCAATTATAGATGAAAAATTGTTTGTTATAGAACACACAATTTGTGAAATAAAAAAAAAATATAAGGCTCTTCGAATGGTTTTATAATCTCAAGAAATTAAACCTCACGAGGATCCGAGGTAAGTAATTTTTGTATTCCATTAAATAAAATTACCAAAAATGAAAAAAAAAATTAAAGAAATATGAAGACCAACTGTTACCGACGAATATATCGTCGGCACAAGTGTTCCAAAATATTTTTTTTTATTTGAGGTGTAAAAACAAAATAGAAGACTTTAATTACCTACCACTAGAGTACCTTCTCGGCTTCTAGAGCTCCTAGCCAAGTTCGGGAACTTCGTTTCATATCCAAGGATCGATGGAACTATGGAAATACGTTTGAAAGAATTCCAATTAATCAATTATAGATGAAAAATTCTTTCTTATATAACACACACAATTTGTGAAAAAAAAATTTAAGGCTCTTCGAAGGGTTTTATAATCTCAATAAATTAAACCTCACGAGGATCCGAAGTAAGTAATTTTTGTATTCCATTATATAAAAATTACCAAAAAATAAAAAAAATAAAAAAAATTAAGACCAACTTTTACCGACGAATATGTCGTCGGCACCAGTGTTCCAAAATAATTTTTTTATTTGAGGTGTAAAAACGAAATAGAAGACTTTAATTACTTACCACTAGGGTACCTTCTTGGCTTCTAGAGCTCCTAGCCAAGTTCGGGAACTTCGTTTCATATTCAAGGATCGATGGAACTATGGTTTGAAAGAATTCCAATTAATCAATTATAGATGAAAAATTGTTTGTTATAGAACACACAATTTGTGAAATAAAAAAAAATATAAGGCACTTCGAAGGGTTTTATAATCTCAAGAAATTAAACCTCACGAGGATCCGAGGTAAGTAATTTTTGTATTCCATTAAATAAAATTACCAAAAATGAAACAAAATAAAAAAAATATGAAGACCAACTTTTACCGACGAATATGTCGTCGGCACAATGTTCCAATTTTTTTTTTATTTGAGGTGTAAAAACAAAATAGAAGACTTTAATTACCTGCCACTAGGATACCTTCTTGGCTTCTAGAGCACCTAGCCAAGTTCGGGAAATTCGTTTCATATTCAAGGATCGATGAAACTATGGAAGTAGGTTTGAAAGAATTCCAATTAATCAATTATAGATGAAAAATTGTTTGTTATAGCACACACAATTTGTGAAAAAATAAAACTTAAGACTCTTCGAAGGGTTTTATAATATCAAGAAATTAAACCTCACGGGGATCCGAGGTAAGTAATTTTTATATTCCATTAAATAAAATTACCAAAAATGAAAAAAAAAATTAAAGAAATATGAAGACCAACTTTTACCGACGAATATGTCGTCGGCACAAGTGTTCCAAAATATTTTTTTTATTTGAGGTGTAAAAACAAAATAGAAGACTTTAATTACCTACCACTAGGGTACCTTCTCGGCTTCTAGAGCTCCTAGCCAAGTTCGGGAACTTCATTTCATATCCAAGGATCGATGGAACTATGGAAGTAGGTTTGAAAGAATTACAATTAATCAATTATAGATGAAAAATTGTTTGTTATAACACACAATTTGTGAAAAAAAATAATTTAAGGCTCTTCGAAGGGTTTTATAATCTCAATAAATTAAACCTCACGAGGATCCGAAGTAAGTAATTTTTGTATTCCATTATATAAAAATTACCAAAAATAAAAAAGAAATAGAGAAAAATTAAGACCAACTTTTACCGACGAATATGTCGTCGGCACAAGTGTTCCAAAATATTTTTTTTATTTGAGGTGTAAAAACGAAATAGAAGACTTTAATTACTTACCACTAGGGTACCTTCTTGGCTTCTAGAGCTCCTAGCCAAGTTCGGGAACTTCGTTTCATATTCAAGGATCGATGGAACTATGGTTTGAAAGAATTCCAATTAATCAATTATAGTTGAAAAATTGTTTGTTATAGAACACACAATTTGTGAAATAAAAAAAAATATAAGGCTCTTCGAAGGGTTTTATAATCTCAAGAAATTAAACCTCACGAGGATCCGAGGTAAGTAATTTTTGTATTCCATTAAATAAAATTACCAAAAAAAAAAATTAAAAAAATATGAAAACCAACTTTTACCGACGAATATGTTGTCGGCACAAGTATTCCCATTTTTTTTTATTTGAGGTGTAAAAACAAAATAGAAGACTTTAATTACCTACCACTAGGATACCTTCTTGGCTTCTAGAGCTCCTAGCCAAGTTCGGGAAATTCGTTTCATATTCAAGGATCGATGAAACTATGGAAGTAGGTTTGAAAGAATTCCAATTAATCAATTATAGATGAAAAATTATTTGTTATAGCACACACAATTTGTGAAAAAATAAAACTTAAGACTCTTCGAAGGGTTTTATAATCTCAAGAAATTAAACCTCACGAGGATCCGAGGTAAGTAATTTTTATATTCCATTAAATAAAAATTACCAAAAATGAAAAAAAAAATTAAAGAAATATGAAGACCAACTTTTACCGACGAATATGTCGTCGGCACAAGTGTTCCAAAATATTTTTTTTTATTTGAGGTGTAAAAACAAAATAGAAGACTTTAATTACCTACCACTAGGGTACCTTCTCGGCTTCTAGAGCTCCTAGCCAAGTTCGGGAACTTCGTTTCATATCCAAGGATCGATGGAACTATGGAAGTAGGTTTGAAAGAATTCCAATTAATCAATTATAGATGAAACATTGTTTGTTATAACACACACAATTTGTGAAAAAAAAAATTTAAGGCTCTTCGAAGGGTTTTATAATCTCAATAAATTAAACCTCATGAGGATCCGAAGTAAGTAATTTTTGTATTCCATTATATAAAAATTACCTAAAATAAAAAAAAATAGAGAAAAATTAAGACCAACTTTTACCGACGAATATGTCGTCGGCACAAGGGTTCCAAAATATTTTTTTTATTTGAGGTGTAAAAACGAAATAGAAGACTTTAATTAAATACCACTAGGGTACCTTCTTGGCTTCTAGAGCTGCTAGCCAAGTTCGGGAACTTCGTTTCATATTCAAGGATCGATGGAACTATGGTTTGAAAGAATTCCAATTAATCAATTATAGATGAAAAATTGTTCGTTATAGAACACACATTTTGTGAAATAAAAAAAAATATAAGGTTCTTCGAAGGGTTTTATAATCTCAAGAAATTAAACCTCACGAGGATCGAGGTAAGTAATTTTTGTATTCCATTAAATAAAATTACCAAAAATGAAAAAAAATTTAAAAAATATGAAATCCAGCATTTACCGACGAATATGTTGTCGGTACAAGTGTTCCAATTTTTTTTTTATTTGAGGTGTAAAAACAAAATAGAAGACTTTAATTACCTACCACTAGGATACCTTCTTGGCTTCTAGAGCTCCTAGCCAAGTTCGGGAAATTCGTTTCATATTCAAGGATCGATGAAACTATGGAAGTAGGTTTGAAAGAATTCCAATTAATCAATTATGAATGAAAAATTATTTGTTATAGCACACACAATTTGTGAAAAAATAAAACTTAAGACTCTTCGAAGGGTTTTACAATCTCAAGAAATTAAACCTCACGAGGATCCAAGGTAAGTAATTTTTATATTCTATTAAATAAAAATTACCAAAAATGAAAAAAAAAATTAAAGAAATATGAAGACCAACTTTTACCGACGAATATGTCGTCGGCACAAGTGTTCCAATTTTTTTTTTTTTTTTAAGGTGTAAAAACAAAATAGAAGACTTTAATTACCTACCACTAGGGTACCTTCTCGGCTTCTAGAGCTCCTAGCCAAGTTCGAGAACTTCGTTTCATATCCAAGGATCGATGAAACTATGGAAGTGGGTTTGAAAGAATTCCAATTAATCAATTATAGATGAAAAATTGTTTTGTTATAACACACACAATTTGTGAAAAAAAAAATTTAAGGCTCTTCGAAGGGTTTTATAATCTCAATAAATTAAACCTCACGAGGATCCGAAGCAAGTAATTTTTGTATTCCATTATATAAAAATTACCAAAAATAAAAAAAAATAAAGAAATATTAAGACCATCTTTTACCGACGAATATGTCGTCGGCACAAGTGTTCCAAAATATTTTTTTTATTTGAGGTGTAAAAACGAAATAGAAGACTTTAATTACTTACCACTAGGGTACCTTCTTGGCTTCTAGAGCTCCTAGCCAAGTTCGGGAACTTCGTTTCATATTCAAGGATCGATGGAACTATGGTTTGAAAGAATTCCAATTAATCAATTATAGATGAAAAATTGTTTGTTATAGAACACACAATTTGTGAAATAAAAAAAAATATAAGGCTCTTCGAAGGGTTTTATAATCTCAAAAAATTAAACCTCACGAGGATCCGAGGTAAGTAATTTTTGTATTCCATTAAATAAAATTACCAAAAATGAAAAAAAAATTTAAAAATATGAAAACCAACTTTTACCGACGAATATGTCGTCGGCACAAGTGTTCCAAATTTTTTTTTTATTTGAGGTGTAAAAACAAAATAGAAGACTTTAATTACCTACCACTAGGATACCTTCTTGGCTTCTAGAGCTCCTAGCCAAGTTCGGAAACTTCATTTCATATTCAAGGATCGATGGAACTATGGAAGTAGGTTTGAAAGAATTCCAATTAAATAATTATAGATGAAAAATTGTTTATTATAACACACACAATTTGTGAAAAAAAAAAATTAAGGCTCTTCGAATGGTTTTATGATCTCAAGAAATTAAACCTCACGAGGATCCAAGGTAAATAATTTTTGAATTCCATTAAATAAAAATTACCAAAAATGAAAAGAAAAATTAAAGAAATATGAAGACCAACTTTTACCGACGAATATGTCGTCGGCACAAGTGTTCCAAATTTTTTTTTTATTTGAGGTGTAAAAACAAAATACAAGACTTTAATTACCTACCACTAGGGTACCTTCTTGGCTTCTAGAGCTCCTAGCCAAGTTCGGAAACTTCATTTCATATTCAAGGATCGATGGAACTATGGAAGTTGGTTTGAGAGAATTCCAATTAATCAATTATAGATGAAAAATTGTTTGTTATAGAACACACAATTTGTGAAATAAAAAAAATATAAGGCTCTTCGAAGGGTTTTATAATCTCAAGAAATTAAACCTCACGAGGATCAGACGTAAGTAATTTTTGAATTCCATTAAATAAAAATTACCAAAAATGAAAAAAAAATTAAAGAAATATGATGACCAACTTTTACCACCGAATATGTCGTCGGTATAAGTGTTCCAAAATATATTTTTTTATTTGAGGTGTAAAAAAAAATAGAAAACTTTAATTACCTACCACTAGGGTACCTTCCTGGCTTCTAGAGCTCCTAGCCAAGTTTGGGAACTTCGTTTCATATTCAAGGATCGAAGGAACTATGGAAGTAGGTTTGAAAGAATTCCAATTAATCAATTATAGATGAAAAATTGTTTATTATACATGTGAATTTTTTTTAAAGCTCTTCTAAATGTTTTATGATAGCCAAAGCTGTTTAGGAATAGGGACGGTGGTGAATCATGTGATATATAGTTCATTAGAAGTATCTATTGCAACAGTCATCACGCTTGCCTCACCATAATTTGTACAACGTACAACAAAGTTGGTTATTTCTGCACTTTTTGTTTGGCTAGCTAGGATGCCAGATTCAACTTCTAGAAACATACAACACAGCCAACAAATCAATCAAATATTACCCACTTCGATCTATATATATATATGAACCCCAACCCTAAGCCCTTTACCTTCACTCCACATCCTAGCTAGCTTCTTCATCGATCAAGCTCGATTAATTTCGGCAACTCAAATCGATTCGATCGGTACGTACACAAAAGTAAGCAAGCAAGCAAATATGAGTGACGTCGACCGAAAAACCTTGCACATTGCTATGTATCCCTGGTTTGCCATGGGGCATTTGTCCCCATTTCTCCACATCTCGAACAAACTTGCCGAGAGAGGCCACAGAATCTCCTTCTTCCTACCTCGAAAAACACAAGCCAAGTTGCAGCATTACAATCTCCACCCGGATCTAATCACCTTCATCCCCCTCACCATCCCCCACGTCGACGGACTTCCCGACGGGGCCGAGACCACTGCCGACGTTCCTTTCCCTCTCCACACCCACGTCGTCACCGCCATGGACCTCACTCGCCCTCAAATCGAACAATCTCTCCGTGAACTCAAACCGAATTTGGTCTTCTACGACTTCACTCATTGGTTGCCCCAACTTTTGCGTGAGCTGGACGGCAACATCAAGTCCGTGCTCTACTGCATTATTAGTCCCGTGACAATCGGGTACCTGCTGAGCCCGGAGAGGAAGCTAACCGAAAAACCGTTGGTGGCAGCTGATTATCTAGAAGCTCCAATGTCATTTCCTTCGTCATCCATCAAGCTGCGGACTCACGAAGCCCGAGGACTAGCTTACGTGACAAACCAGGAATACGGGCGTGGGGTGACATTCCTCCACCGCCAATTGACCTCTTTGGCGGAATGTGATGCCATTGGTTTCAAGACATGTAAAGAATTCGAAGGGCAGTTTTGTGATTACCTCGAAATGCAGATGAAGAAGCCGGTGATTCTCGCGGGGCCGGTGGTGCCGGCCCCTCCGAGTTCGGCGTTGGATGAGAGATGGGCAGAGTGGCTGGGAGGGTTCGAGTCCCGAAGCGTGATTTTCTGCGCTTTCGGAAGCGAATGCGTGCTGAAACAGGAACAGCTGCAAGAACTGGTGTTGGGTTTCGAGCTCACCGGTCTTCCGTTCTTCGCGGCGCTGAAAACGCCAGCGGGATTCGAGTCCATCGAAGCTGCATTGCCCGAAGGATTCGAAGAGAGGGTGAGAGGGAGAGGTGTTGTTTACAGTGGCTGGGTGCAGCAGCCTTTGATACTGAACCACCCATCTGTGGGCTGCTTTGTGACTCACTGTGGTTCGGGGTCTTTAGCCGAGGCGATGATGAACCATTGCCGGTTGGTGCTTCTGCCGCACGCCGGAGACCAGATCATCAATGCGAGGATGATGGGCGGCGATCTGAAAGTGGGAGTTGAAGTAGAGAAGGGAGACGAAGATGGCTTGTTTAGCAAGGAAGGTGTATGCAAAGCTGTGGAGGCTGTGATGGATGAGGAGAGTGAGGTAGGGAAAGAGGTGAAGGCCAACCATGCTAAGTGGAGGGAGTTCTTCTCCAACAAAGGGCTTGAGAAATCGTACATTGATGGTTTTGAGAAGAGGCTGCATCAACTGCTACAATAATGATTAATTGAAACGGAGTCCGGTCGGGTTAGTCGCTCAAAAACATAACCAAGTGGTACGATCGAGTATTTGTTTCCCCATTTGTCAATGGCTTGGGCCTTGGTGGTTTGACCGTCCTAATATTCATGTTTTACAAAAATAAATACATACAATTTCTTCTATGTTCTTCCAACATTTAAAAAAAAAAAAATTAATCACATAACAACTGAGATTTTTTTTTTTTTGGACAATACATAACAACTGAGATTATACAATAATTAATTACTACTATTTTACTTTTTATATACGTTTTAAAACATTTTGTAACAAGAGGCTCTGTGTGCACTTCTAAATTTGAGGTATAGTAGTACACCTTTTATATCTTTCTTTTTTTTTCAACTCCCCTACAATTTAGGATTCGACCGATTTTGACTATTGATCAACCGGGTTCGACTCTTGACTGCAAATTAATATATTTTACATTATGAACTCTTTTATTATTTGTCTATCCTCTTTAACATGGCTTTATGGTGCTTGTTCTTTAACATTGCACTATAGAGGAATGCTAACCTCTATTTCACTTCTATAGTACTATGAGTCTGTACGTGATGATTGTGGGATGTAATTAAGTTTTGTTTTTTGGGTACAAGCTAGGATGAAATGATTGGATTAAAAAGTTTCAATTCATCTTATCAATTTCACTACCCTCATATATTATGTCATTGATGTTAACTCATAGTTTTTTCAGTCAAAGTACATAGACAACAACGCCTTTTGGATTAGCTAAAGTGGAGAGAAATGATGGAGAATTGTGTTAATGAGGTACAACTGTACAAGGATGAAATTATTGGATTAAAAAGTTTCAATTCCATCTTTAAAAGAACAAGATCGATATCTGAATTCTGGAAAGATCAATTTCACCACCATCATGTATTATGTCAGTACTGATGTTAACCCTTAAATTTCTTTGGTCAAAGCTGACGGCAATAACAAAATTGGTGTGGGGTAGAAGAATTGGATTATTGTTATATATTTACTGATTGATCATTAATTTAATTGTTTCTTCTAAGTTTCTCGGAAAATTGTTAAAACATGTTTTTCTCCAATCAACTTTACTTTATTTCCCAAAGGCCTATCATGCTGGTTGCCTGGTTGGTTTCATCAAACAAGATGAACTGATAAGGTAATCTATAACTTAATTAAAGACAATGCTCATAAAATATTACTAAACACAAAGACCAACTCAACTATATGTTAATGTCAGTCTTTGGTGACCTTAGTTTATAGTATAAAACGTCCAACAAGCTTAGTGCCATGGCACAACTCAATACAGCAACATTGTCCCCATAGCCATTGATCCATTAGCAGAGTTATGGAGATCAACTTGTCAAGCATCACCCTCCGTCCATTCCGGCTATCGGATGCCGAAGATCTCATGTCATACGCCGGCGACAAGCAAGTGACTCGAAACCTCCGATGGAAGACTTTGACAACCAAAGATGAGGCTTTCACTTTCCTCAAAGATGTTTGTATCCCCCACCCTTGGCGCCGGTCAATATGCATCGAAGACCGTTCGATCGGGTTCATATCCGTCTTTCCGTGGTCCGGTGACGACAGTCATAAGGCCGATATGGGGTACGCTATAGCCCCAAAGTATTGGGGACAAGGAATAACCACCGAAGTAATCAAGACTGCCGTCCCTCAAGTGTTCAAGGACTTCCCTCATTTGCTTAGGTTGCAAGCTTTTGCATATTCAGAGAATAAGGCCTCTCAAAGGGTTTTGGAGAAAGCTGGGTTCCAAAGGGAGGGTCTGCTAAGAAAATATGGACGTATTAAGGGAGAAATTATTGATTTGGTTGTGTATAGTTTTCTATCAACAGATTAGCCTAATTATCCAAGAGTCGAGCAATGAATAATTGGACTTCTATCTATGCTCAATGCCTAGCTATATGGGGACTTCTATTTATGCTCAACTTGTCTACAAGCTTGTCAACTTGTCTACTTGTCAAGCTATGGAGATCAACTTGTCAAGCTATATGGGGACTTTCAATCTATGCTCAACTTGCAGCAAAAATGTTAAATGTGTGCGGTTTCCCTAATTTTAGTTGTTGTTTTTTTTTTCTTTCAGTTGTATTATTTGGAAAAATATACATAAATTGGAGTCATGTTAATAATCTCAATAAGGATTTATAAGGACTCACTAATGCCTAAACATTGATCTTATATCCTCGTATCATTTTGGCTCATTTTTGACTGATGTGGGTGACTAAAATGGTTGAAATTTCGTCCCAAGCAATATGATCGCTTAAGAATTGAGCCTACCTAAGCAACTTGCCCAGTAAAGTTGGCAACATTTTTGTCCCAACTCTAAGAAAAAATGCCTACCTTGTATAATAGACCTCCTTGTATCCAAGGCAGATAAGCCATAGTCGTCGTTATATATCTCAATAGCTGGCCTTAACTTTTCATATCCTCCATTCTTTCGAGTTCTAGTGTAATCATCTGAGCAATGGAATCCATGTCCAAGCCTCTAGTAATCAGTCTCAAGCCCTTCAAGCTGTCCGACGTTGACGATTTCATTGGATGGGCAGGGGATGATGAAGTGGCTCGCTATTGTAGATGGAATACTTACACCAACAGAGACGATGCTGTGGAGTTTCTCAGGGAAATGATCGAGTCTCACCCTTGGTACAGAGCCATTTGCGCCGATGACCGCCCGATTGGGTCAATTTTCGTGATGCCTGGTACTGGGAAAGATCAACGCAGAGGAGAGATTGGGTATTCTTTAAGTGCAAAGTATTGGGGTATAGGCATAGCCACAGAGGCTGTGAAGCAAGCCATGTCATGTGTGTTTAAGGAATTGAAATGTTTGGATAGAGTTGAAGGGTTGGTCTTTGCAGAAAATAAAGCTTCCCAGAGGGTATTGGAGAAGGCCGGGTTCATTAAAGAGGGATTCCTGAGGAAATATTTCTTTGTAAAGGGGAAGAGTAGGGATATTGTTTTTTATAGTGTGGTTAACAATAATTAGTTTTAATCCACACAAATAGATGAACAAATAAGCTGTGGAATAAAAAAAATGTGTATATATATATATATATATATATAAAGCTTCATTTGCTGCAGCAACATCTCAACCAGAAATCTGTATTCGTATATTTTACTTCAATTTTTTTCTTCGTAACCAAAAGTTTTTGCTTATCTAGCCGGAGGTATTAACACAATAATTACAAAGATCATGAGAACAAACTATTACTATAGACACTGTACAAAGGACTGCTGTAGTCTTTGAGCAGCAATAGCAGGAAGTAGGTCATGCATTACAAATACTACAATTGTTGTACATGCTTTTCTCCATTCACTCTCCTTTTGTTTTAACGTTCGGGAGTGATCTTCTTACCCTACCCTAACTCAGAAGCAAAGAAGCAGAACGTCTCCTTATTCACAAATCACAATTGAGAGAACTAGGCTTTTCAAGGTGTAGAATTTACTGAGATTCCTTGTCGTAGAGGTGAGCTTGGGTGGTCCATATTCGATGGAATGACAAGCCGCTGCAAGGGCTTGAGAGCTACCGTGAGCTCTGAAAACGAGGGGCGCAAGCTTGGATCGCTGGGTTATTAATTAACCGGACAGAAGAAACACTCAATTAGATAAACTCAATTCAACAAGCAACAGAGTTATATTGAAGCATGTCTGTTACAAAATTTCTGTAACTTACATCTGCCAGCATTGCAAAATTATCCTTGCAACATGGGGATCAACTTCTTTAGGGATGTCAAGGCGGCGATTCTGGAAACCCACTGCACCCACAACTTGCATCGGGTTCATCCCACTCCAAGGCAATTTTAGAGTAGCAAGCTCCCACAAAATTACTCCAAAGCTATATACATCACACCTGTATATTTGACGCAAGATGCACATAATTAAAAGGATTGTGATCCTACACTAGTAGCCTGATTTAGCCAGGCTGCAATATAAATAAACTCATGGAGCTTCCCATTTCACAGGCTGTGCTACCAAAGTTCAGTGAAATAAATAGATGGTTAATTAAAATCACTTGAGGGATTCATATCATGGAATTGATTGACAGGCCTCAAGTCCTTTACTAGTTTGCAGACTGGTTAAGGACTTTTAACCATAGCCGCGATATTTCTCTAAGGCACCCTCAGAGAAATATCAATCTGTATAACTTCTCCACACCAAGGCAAATGGAAGAAGGCATTGGAAATCAAAATCAACATCCAGCCTTTTTTATTTTTTTAGACATTGAAATGTTGCCACAAGCACAACATCGAATTGGACGGGTTTAGATGAGTAAACCATTTAATACTCCAAAACCTTCAAGTCTATTCCCATTATGCTAACAAAAGTTTTTAAGAGATTTCCAGCACCATACAGAACATTAAGGCATACATAGGCAAACAGAACATGGATGTAACATCACTCAATCATCTTCAATAATTAGACTACTGGTTTTAGAAGAACAAGAATAAGAACTTACATGAATAAGAACTTACACTAATCAAAGCTCATAGAAAAGAAACAGGAATACAATAAGAAGAATTTACTCACTTTTCATTTGAGTTTTCGTTGCGGAGAACTTCGGGAGCCATCCACTCAGGCTAGCACATCCACAGAAACAATCAGAGAGATGAAATAAAGGTGCCAAATTTTGACTTAAGCATATTATAAACAATATCCAGACTCGCAGTCTTATTATAAACAATATTGTTCAAGTATCTGCAGAAAGTAAACTAAAAGGAAAATCAATAACATTAATTCCAGATTCTCACCGTTCCAGCAGTTGATTTGGACGACAAGAAAGTGTTATGTTTCAAGCGCGACAGTCCAAAATCACCTACCTGTATATTTGAATCCAGTCTCATGAAAAGAATACCTCACAGAACAACTATTTCGATGGCATACCAATGATCCACAAGAAACAAGACCAGGATACTAAAACAGTAAAAGGAACCCATACCTTCACATTCCAGTTTTTATCAACCAATAGATTTGGAGACTTCAAATCCCGGTGAACAATTGTGGGGTTGCTGGAATGCAAGCAATTCATACCCCTTGCCTGCAAAACAGAAAGAGTCCCAAAAGTGGATATGAATGTTCATGCTGGTTCAAAGGAATACAGGGAAGATTATTTCATACCACATCAAGAGCCATCTTTAATCTTCGTTTCTCTTCAATTTGACAATGAGGACGATGAATAATCCGATATAGACTTCCCCTGGGGAAACAAAACAACAGTGGACCAGTTGTAATGGCAAAGATGACAACTGTAATATGTATTCATATGTAGTTGATTGCAAATCATCATTTCATATTGTTCAAGGTTCATATTATACCTAGGAAGAAATTCTGAGATGATAGAGAGGTTAGGAGGGCGTGTAACAGCACCCATAAAAAGCACAACATTTGGATGGCGCAGCCTACGCATTATCCGTACCTTACATTGCAAAACAAAGATTACAGAAAAGGTTACAATTGGTTGTGGATCAATATGATATTAAGTTATTAACAACTATGCAGCCAGGCACACACACATTGATCCATGAGTATGTATACTGAATTATGTGTCAACCTTGTTAAAGGACAAAGATAGTTTCATAGTGTCATATTAGTTTTACCAAAGGAGGGAAGAATGATCAATTACAGTTTCAACTTGAGCTTGAAAAGTTATACCATGCCAATTCATTTCGTCTATAACTTGAACAAGGGAGAGTGCCTCAGAAAACAGCATAATTATTTCTAGCTTGTAAGTTTATTTTCTTTTCCTTTATTTTCCTCAACGTGTTGGAAACTAAAAAGTGGAGCATTAAAATGGACATAAGGACTAGAGAATTACTTCTCGTTTGAACTCAGCCAAAGCAGCACCTGAGAAATCCTGGTCTAGGAACTTCTTCACAGCAACTTCCTGTAATTCAACAATAATCCACCAGCCAAAAGTTAAAAGTCAACAGTTGATCTTAATTCCTCTTGTAATGTCAAAAGCAGAACAAATTAAATGCAAAACAAATTCAAGCCTCGGCTAATGAATTAAGTAGGTGCATAGTTCCAGGCAGCAATTGCAATAGCAGAATCTAACACTAAAATAATGACAATAGAGTCCCAATTATCAAAAAATACAAATCTTAGGTAGCCTTAAAGAAGATTCAAATCGTCTTGATTCTCATATATATGGAATCATAAGCGTGTCCCTAACTGTACACTGTCTAAATTTGCTTCTCAGTTTACCTGATGGTGGTAATTTACATGTGATTTTATAATTTCTTGCCTTACAAATACTGTATTGAATGAGTAAGGTCTATCAACATCAATAATGCCACAGTGCCAGTGATTGAAGACAACCCAGAAAAAGAAAAAATAAGTAAAAATAGAGTGAAGATATTAGAAATTTAAAGTGCACAAGGCAAAAATATAACAGGAAGAACAAATCATTGATCAACAAAGGGTCTGTCTGAGGTAGAAACAACTTTTGATAATATAAGGCTAAAAAGATTTAGAAATTGGCATCCACTGAAGAAGATAAGAACAAAAATCAAATAAATTATAACAATGGATGCACATTACATACGAACACACATATAGGCTTTTAAATAAGACTCACCGTGCCATTCCAGTCCGCCTGGTACACCTCTCCATATGAACCTAATCAAAGGCAATGAGAAAGAAATTAAACAAACAGCTCCCCATGAAAATAGTTTATTGTTCTGTTAGGATGGAACACTGGCAGTTTTATAAACAATATAGGGGAGTTTCACCAGGCATGCACATTACCTAGTCCAATTCTTTCTCCAATAACCAGGTCAACCCACGGAATTTCACTTTCACCTACATCAACGTCATCAAATACTTGATCGACCCTACTTGAAATGGAATCAAAAGATGAGTTACAACTTTCTGGATCCTTCAGTTTAGAATTAGTCTCCATGAATCTTTCATGCGTGAACTTTCTTCGATCATGGAAGCCATTTACATTACTGTCACGCTCCACAGTACCACCTTGTAGACACTCAGACATATTTGAATGTGCAGTTGATTTGAAACCACCAGTATTGATCTGTTCAGATAAAGTGGAGCTGGTAGAAGCTGAAGATGACGGATTATAACCATTAGGTTCACGATTAACTCTTGGAACAATACCATCCAAATAATCATACTCCTTCTTTTTAGGGACTTCATTGTGTGCACGTATATTTTTTGTGTATGAGGCAAGATTATTTCTTGGTCTCTGAAGCTCATCGACCTTATTCTCTAAAGGCTTGTTGTACATAGGAGCTTTCCCAGTTCCGTTTATTTGGAATGGGTTAAGATCTGCAAAAAGATTGTTAGAGTCCTCCAAGTTATTTTGAGCATATGGAACTACATTTTGATTCACCCTCGCACCATCAACTGCATGTGCCCCACGATTCATTCTGTATCGTGAATTTTCAAAAGCCGATGAGGGAAGATGACCTAACTGAATCGCTCTGTTGGATATTCCAGAAGAACCAACTCCAGTGTCGCCAATTGCGCCCCAGAATGATTCTCCTTTCTCAGAACTTGGTCTTTTCTCCATCTCTAAACTACTTCCAATTGCAGAGTTTCGGCTGCATCCCTCTCCATGTAATGGCTTTGGTCCTGAGTACGCAACTTCAGCATCAATCAAAGAAGGGAAAGTTGGAATTGTTCTCGTTTTCGGATTGATTGGCTTAATGGTAGCATCCTTTGCACTTGAAATGTCAGCTGGTATAAGAGTTCCAGGATCAGCCATGAGATCCACCAAAAACTCCCTGTCAATGAACTACAAATTAAAACCATGTAGAAGCTTAAACAGATTGAGTTAAGAGCTGTTGGAAAAAATCATAGAGACTTGTATGCATGCTTACATAAATTCCATGCAGACTTCTATAAAGGAAAAGAAAACTAAGGTTGTACTAATAGTACACTCTAAAATCCAAATAGAGGAAACAATCTCCTCTTTCAATGCACATTATGAAGCCACGATAACGGTGACAAAAATAATAGCTACTATAACGGCTCAAGTTATCATTCAAGAGAGCTTTAATAAGTGAACACTGATAAAGGTTTAGAGATTGGAACAAAATCAACAAACCATGTAATAAAAAGTGACGTCACAACACAAATGCCACAATTTTCTTTTATTTCACAAGAACCTTGGAATAAACATTTGTAGACTGTAAATAAAAAATTGCATGCACACTCCACGATAATAAAAGGGAAAACCCAACAACACATAATACCAAAATATCTCAACAATTTAACCACAAAAGTTGCACAAAGCAAACCTGTCATCCTCCAACTTTATTACATTAATAGCACCATCCTCAACACCAGTGTAATGAATACCCTTAAGCAGTCTGCAGGGCATCTTGATATTGTCAGCTAATACCTGCAACCGAGGAAGCAAAGTAATGACACAAGATCCATGTATCCAAAACTTGCTACTAAAACTTTGTAAATCCTAAGCTCATTAACTAACTCTAATAATCCTAGCTACATTTAACAGCTGAATATAACTTGCTGAACATGATCTGGCAGAAAACTTTAAGCAAAAAGACTTTAGTTATGTCCAACTGGACGAAAGAAATCCACTGACTCACTAACAAATTAAATTTGCTAGTCCCCATGCATATGATGAAAAATTATTGAACTCAGAACAAAGAATGTGAGAGAAGTTGATTACATAAATCCCAGGTGAGGATGACAAATCAAATTACAGAATTCCGATAACTAATCTATAGTTATATATATTTGTAACCACAAACAAAAAATTACAAAACATATGAAGTGTGGGAAATAAACAAAATACCTCATAATCTAGTTACAAAAACACAGCTAGATGTCCTCCTGATTGTGAATATACTACTGAATTACAAATTATTACAATCCAACAAAATACGTTTGATGACTCGTGAGTATCTATCTCTCTGCATAGAGAATGCCTACCTGAACACTAATATATATATATATATATGTATATATGTATATGTATGTAAGGCCTGATCAGGAGCAGACAACCACAGTGAGACTTGCAGACATGTCCGCACCTGATCCAAATTTATTCTGATACACACATGTGTGTGTGTGTGTACACAACCATTTATATTACTTGGGAGCTATATATTTGTAACTCTAAACAATATTAGTTCAACACTTGACAAGTTGACAGAGGTCCAAATAACGATCTCAACTCAAAATTGCAAAGACAAAATGACAATTCTGATTTATGGGGCATTGTTTTAAAAAATCAATAAACCAAATATTATGTGATACCAAAATACCAATGAAAGAGATGGACTTAACTATTGGGTTTTAACCATGCTCAAAGATCAAAGATTCAATTAAGTATATATAACCACCCTGCCTTAAGCAGCCAAGATGGAATTGGTCATGTTGGCATGGTACAACACCATGAGCTAGTCAGAACAAAAGAGGAGAACAAGGAAAAAAAGCTTCAAAAAAAGAATCAGCTAAAGGCTATATGATACTGTAGCATATAGCACATATCAAGATGGCCTAAGATTTCAGTAAATGGGACAGCCAGAAGACATCAAGCATGAGAAAAAAAAAAAGTAGTGCCTCAAACGACTAATCACTTATGATACCCAACATCTAACCTTGAAAAGCAAGGCACGGTGGCGGGAGAGGCCAATGGTTATGGACCCAATAGGCAATACACTTGTTTGCAGAGATGTCCTCAACTCTGTACTTCTTTCCATCCATCTCGCCAAGATGATATTGGCATCCTTTACAGGCCCGCCCATATGTCCGCTAACGAGTTCAGCCAGCCTCTGTACTCCAACATTGGTGACAGGGCAGTCTAATGCAATACACTGTGCAATTTGCACCAACTCTTCCAAGATAGGATCAACTGTTCGATTTACTAGTGAAACTTCAAATACAGAACTCCCAAGGTTTGTTTCAAGATTTGTGAGAGAAGGCATTTTTCCTTGTATTGCTGAATCCGGGGAAAGTCCATATACATCATAAAATCCATCAACCACTCTTTCCTCGTAGTCTATCACATTGTATTCCTGGTGATGAACAAGAGAATTGAATCCAAATCAAGAAAAATGAAGAAGTGAAACAATGTGTTGATAGTAGTATATACGAGCAAAACAAAATCAAGAAACAGCAGAATTTGTTCTTTACAGATGTACTCATGAGAAGTAACTAAATTTCTTCCCTGACAGATGAAATCTACTCCCAGCCAATTTGGATTTTCACATTTTAACCCTTCAGTAATGTATGATAAATCAATAACAGTGTTGACCAACACATCTATACCATGACATTCTCAAAAGGCTCAATAGTACTCTTTCAGTAATTAAAGTAGATCAATTCTAAACTGAGGCTCAACAAAACTGAGCTCCACCACTTTCCAGCTGCACAGTCTGCACTAGGCTACTGGCAGGATTGTTCGACCTTAATCGACCAGTTCTTTCCCTAAATTAACAATTAATTGAGCAAATTCCAAACAGTCAACCCTCCAACGACAATAGTCAAACTTAATTAACAGTAAAATTCGCTTCGCCTGATCATCTCCAATCCCAAATCAAGCCAAAATTCTACCTAATTAGCAATCAAAAACTGAGCTAGGCCCCTAATCTCATGCTCATACAATACGATTGACTAAAATCAAGAACAAAACTCACTGAAGTCTACCACCAAAAATCTACAACAAACTCACCCAATAGTGCCTTGACAAGGTCTCCGCAGCGGCTTCTTCGACCTTATCCCCCGTTGAATCGATCCCACGGCCGCCCAAGCTCAACATCGTCGCCGTACGGATCTGATCCTTCTCCGGATCGTCGCGAAAGTCCGAATTCGAGGCACTGATCGCTAGGGCAAGCTGTACCTGAAACTCCTCCTCCGACAACATGTAGTCCGGCCGATTCCCAGCCGTCGTAGATTCCCCAGTGGCGGCTCCGTTGGCCGGTACGTTGCTCGCAGGCGCCGGCGACGATGGAAAAGGACTCGCAGGAGGGTTTCCGGAGGTCTGACCGGAAGCTGTACGGTGATCGGAGGCGCATGATGGTGACGTCGTTGCTGAGGTCGATGGTGCTTCGTTCGATCGAGCCTGGTCGTGGTTGCTTCCTATGTGAAGCTTCTTGAAAATGTGCTTCATTTCGAGTCTGGTCAGTGTTCAGCTTATCGAAACGGTTTTTGTTGCTACTTTTCTCTCTCTGTTCTTCTTTCACTTTCCCTCACTTTCTCTCTTAATTTTTTTTTTCTTTTTCTTTTTTTTTTCTTTTGGATCAGAGGAAGCGTTCGGAGGGAAAACTTAAGGCAGCAGTCTATATGTTGGCGGGTAACTTAATGGCCATGATCTTCTACGAAATTACGGCATTGACCCCTTTTCCCACGGATAATAGTAGACGCGCCTTTGCGATTTTGACGCACAGTGACGACGGTGGCATTAATTTGTGTCACCTACGTGGAAGTTTCAGCCACGTCATGGAGGTGTTTTAGCTTTTTTGGCCGAGGGTGTTTTTGTCAACGCGGTTTTGAAAAAGGAAAACTTAGTGGAAGAGTTTTTCTTTGATGAGAACTCTATTTAGATTTTGATCCATATCAACAATTCAATGTGATTTCCCGGGGACTATGATTCAGTCTAGGAGATTTGTAAACAGAAATTGTTGTTGCATTAAATCCAAAGGTTTAATTATTGTTTGATAGAAATCATGAACTTAATAATCTTATTAGTTATATGCACTAGGTTTCATTCGAATAGTTTCATCTCAAGGTGATTTGCAAATCACCCATGAGTAAAAGATTCCTTAACAATAGCACAGCTCAGAAGACTTGCCAATTGCAGCTCAAACTCGGAAAGGTAATATTGTGAATCATCCTCCACAATAGAATTGATGTGCAGTGGTAATTTTAAGTCTTACATGGATGCGTATTTAACCCATCAAATCGTTGAAACCAACTGACCCAACCTGATCGGATTGGTTTGGTCCGGTTTACAACCTTCTCGTAAATTCATCAAAAATATTAACATGGATTATTTGTTGCTAAAAGTGATGCCACACTATATTTATATTTAGTTTTCTTTTTCATTAAATTTCTTTTTTCGCTGAAAAAAACAAATAAAAATGTTCCCTTCCGGGTTAAGGAAGTCAATGGTATTTGTTTATTTTATGTGCAAAGTCTCGATTAAATTAAGAGGTTTCACTTTCGACAAATGAAGTGTTCAATATAAAATGAAATTTTCGCAGGATCATGCAAGCCATTCTATAACCGGATTTCATTTGGTTTCGACGTCAAATGGTTTTCCTACAGCTCATGTAGAAGCCCAAGATGATCGACCGAATTTCGAAAATGGTATTTGTTACATAATTTAAAAAAATTCATAAAAAATAAAAGAATTGCATAGAGCATCATTGCCTACGAAGTATTCATGGCTACAAGTAATGCCACACTATATTTAAATTTATTTTTTTTACATTAAATTTCTATTTTCACTTTAAAAGGCAAATAAAAATGTTCACTTATGGGTCAGGGAAGTCAATGGCATTTGTTTATTTTATGTTCAAAGTCTAGATTAAATTGAGAGGTTTCACTTTCGACAAATGAAGTGTTCAAGCCATATTATAAACGGATTTCATTTGGTTTCGACGTCAAATGGTTTTCCTACAGCTCACGTAGAAACCCAAGATGTTCGACCTAATTTCGAAAATGGTGTTTGTTACGTAAATTAAAATATTTCATAAAAAATAAAAAATTGCATTGAGCATCATTGCCGACAAACTATTTGTCGCTAACAGTGATGCCACACTATATTTACTATTTATTTTCTTTTTTATTAAATTTATATTTTCGCGTAAAAAAAAAGTGTTCACTTCATGGTCAAGAAAGTCAATGGTATTTATTTATTTATTTTATTTTCACTTCTATACTTCATTTGTTGAAAGTGAAATATGTAATTGAAATTCATGCTGGTTCAATACAAAATATTTTATATATATATATATATATATATTTATTTAAATTTGACTTGAGTCGAAATTTTGCCAACATATATACAAACAAACATTGATGCCACTACCACAAATGAACTTTAGTAATGTTCAAATTAAATCTCTTTTGATATGTTAAAATTCAAATTAAATTCTATATGCTCCCATTTTGTTTGAATATGAGTAAGATTCCCACAACAAGTATGCATATATTCTCATAGAATGCCCAAATTGATTCTTGCTTTTAGAATTTATTTTGTGCAAAGAAAATTGAAGATGGAGACAATAGCTTATTGCAATAACTAATTACCAAACCAACCAGACCGACAACTAATGAGTTGGTTTGGTGCGGTTTATATTAACATTTGGATGGTTACGAATTAAGTAATTGGTGAACCGATCGAGATAATACGTATTACCTCAAAACCAAACCAACTCAACACGTGCCCACCCCTTCATGTTCCATGTGATCAATTAGTGATGAATGGTATTTTTGATACTTTTAGTTCAACTATAGTGATGGACCAAAAGCCATTAAAAAAAATAGTGATGGACCAAAAGGAATTTGATGAAATTTATGGAGAACGGAAAAATTGTCAATCAACTTTGAGGAAATATCTTATATAAAAAATTGAGGAAATATCAATTGAAATCAAATTTTTTTTTTCGGGAATCTATTGCAATCAAATGTCAGAGAGAATATTAACAATATAAAAAAAATATCACAAGGAATTTTGACATGTTAGCAAAATATATATATATATATATATATATATATATATATATATATTCATATTCTCAAAATTAACAATCTTGATCGTTTTAGATCAAATGCCTATAAAATCTTGTAACAAGGAAACAATGCAAATAACATTTAGCTTTTTCTGAAATTAATAATCGCGATCATTTGATATCAGTGTCACGATATTTATCACATAGTAAAAGTCCATGTAAACGTTGTTTTGTCAATCTGACATTATCCATTTTGATCACGTCATACCTTAAAAAGTTAAAATTAATGCATTTTATCATGTTTTATATTTTAATAATTTATTTATTTTATATATACATATTGTTCAAAGCCTTTATATTACATCGTTGCACCCTTATATTTGTCCTAATTACATCACCACTGCAACTTCACCCACATAGCAGAACTAGGTATATCCGCATGCACCACAAACAACAAATAATAACCAGGTGGCGCAATCTCAGCCGTCGACGGTCCCACCACGCCTATCTCATACGTATCCTGCGCCAAGCGTTTAACTCCGGCCAACTTCATAACCACCATTCTCTGATTCATAGCAAACGAGTGTGTGGTAAACGACGGCGCAACCAACCTAACCGATAAGACATTAAAGTCCAAGTACAGAGGCACAGCGAACGCAACCGAAAACGATTTCCCGTACCCGATGTTCTCACCCACCGAAACGATTCTCGGCCGTACCATTTCGTAATCATTCGACATATACGGCGGCGAAAAAGCCTCCAAGCTCAAGTCCGTGGGGTACTCCACACCGGTAAAGTTATAGTATATATGCGGGTTGCTTCCTCCTACTAAAACCCGGCCGTCGGTTACCAAAACGGCAGAGGAATGGTAGAGTCTCGGCCGTTTTGACTCGGCCATAACCCTAAACCGCCGCTCGGGAAACTCGGACGGGCGATAAATGACCGGTGTGGTCACTGGGTCCCGTCCGAGCTCCCAACCGGCAGTGCCCAATCCGACGCCGTTTAAGATTAGTACGTCTCCGTTTGGCAAAATAAGCATGTCACCCATAGCTCTGGGTATAGGCATATCCTCCATGACCCAATTAGGGTTTGCCTCATTCACCTTTATCCGCCCGCACGTGCCGAGCGCGTCAACAAAGCTCCCATTGGCTGCGAGCACGCGCGAGCCACGTGGCGCGCCTCCGCAGACGACTATCTCGGCTTCGAGGAAGGGCTGGTTCTCATCCAAAGGAAGCAGGACCGAGGAGCCTGTGCTCGGGTAGTTACGTGGTTCTTTATCCGGGATTTCCGGGAACTCCCTAACGACGGCGTTTTGCTTGTAGCTGAAGAGTATAGACTTTGTGTTGGCGAAGATAAACAGGTTTCCGTCTGGCAAGAGATGTAGAAATGGGTACAAGTTGTTTTCGTCTTCCACGTCGTCGGTTTGTCTGAGAAGCTCAAGCCAGACAGTAGAGGAAGAACTGGCTCGAGGGTAGAACTCGTAATTAAACTGTCTTCTCCCTCCGACTATGATCACACGCCCGTCCGGTAATATTTGATTAGTGGCGTACCATCTGCGTGTTAGTAAGTAGTTTGGTTCTTCGTGCCAATCACAGCTGTCGTCATTGCACGGAGAGAATGTTCTCACTGTGCGGTCGCCGTCATTGTATCCGCCGGTTTGGACTAGGGTTCCGTCGGGGAGGACGGAGCCGGAGGAGCACCACGTGTCTGTTTCGATGGTTAGAGGACGGAAGGTGTTGGTTCCTATGTCATAGAGGACGGAGTGGGCAGTGCAATCTAGTTGGAGGGTGGTGTCGTTGGGGTCGTGGCGGCACTGGCCGCCGGGGAGGGAGATGTTGGAGGCGCCGAAGTCGGTGCGGTCGAACATGATGACCTTGTTGTTGCGGAGGAGTTGCATGTGCATGGCGGAGATGCCGATGGAGGATTGTAGGAGGTGCCATTGGCCTTGGTTGCCGGAGTATGGAAGGAGGTGATCGATTTGTGATAAAATTGTTGGGAGGAGATAGAATAAATGTAGGAGGGAAATGAAAAATGTGGAGGTAGCTATAGTCATTGTTGTTTGTACTTTGGAAGACTTTAGGTGAAGGGGGGGTGATGGATTGTGTTTATATGTTTGGGAGAGGAAATTAAGCAGAGGGTTGGTGAAGTTTGGAGCCAAAAGAGCCGGGGGGTGCATTCAAAGAGTTGCATGGAGTGAAGCTCAAGAAGTATGAAACTTTGGAGCTGAAATTGCGGTCATTAATTTTCTCCGCAAGGTTTGTTATATGTTTGCCTACAGTTTTGTTAATTAATTTGCAAGCTTGTGATCAGCTAAGTAATTAAGATCTGAAATATATTTAATTATCCTACAGATTCCAATTTTTTATTTTTGGGTCTATCCAGGATTTGAGGGTTTGGATCCGCTTGACAAAATCTAAATTAAACTGATTGTAATTTTGTCATGAAGCATGAAGAAATAGGCATAACCTTTGTTCAATTTTTATTGAATTCCTAAACTAAATTACGTGCAAGGAGGAATTAACTAGCTTGTGATCTACTGGTGTTTTTATTATGAAAATGAATGTGACAAATTTTGAATTTATTAATGCAATCAGAAATTCTAAACCAAATTGAATTATGGAGATAAGTCAAATGCAGTTTCACAAATTCAGTATGTACTTAAAAGAATTGCTAGATTGGTTTATGTATTTCACCTGAGTAAATTGAGTTTCGCATATATGTACTATTTTTTGAAATTAATTGGATTTGTACACATTCGTATTGGAAATGAGTTAGCTAGCTAGCTAATGCGAGTAATATGCCTTCTCAAATTCTTATTTATTCTACATTATGATTTGCTCGATTCTTTTGCGCTGAAAATTAAGTTTTTTTTGTTTGGCTCACGTACCAAATTCATAATATGTCTAGGACTAATCCAAATCCAAGTCCATACTTGTACTGTGTAAAAAAAGGGGAAAAAAAAAAGTTCAAACTTTTTTTTTTTTTTTGACAGTTAAGAAAGTTAAGAAATTTGAGCCGTACGTAAAAAATTTGTTGTTCTTCTTTGAGACAACACAAAAGAGACCACCTAGGTTATAACAGATGCCATAATATATAAGAAAGAAGAATGGTTAAAGTGGCTGCATAATTTCTATACCATTTACAAGACAGTGAGATCTCTTTATGAAGGGAAAAAACAGACGTACACATGGTCAATGAAGAAAAGAAACAAAATCCAACCAGAAAGTGTTACAAGAAAACACATATATACTGTTGGAAAGTGAAAGATCTCACATCAGAAAAGTGACAAAAGAAAATATAACTTATAAGTGGGTGGGCTACTCCCAATTGTACCGAGGCCTTTTGAGATAAAACCCAACACCTAATAGGTGGTTAAGTTGGGACAATATCGATGCAATAGTAGGCCACATGTCACGCTTGTCACTGTTTAACATGGTATCAGAGAGGGTTTCCTTTCCAATCACGTCCTGAGCCCGAATTACTGGGCTCGAAGCGAATGACTGGGCCTTCGAAAAGATGCGTTGGCTCCAATAAACGAATTGTGAATTATGGCCGGGCTCTCGAAAAAATGCGTTAGCCTGTGTCTACGAATTACACGTGCAGACCTAGAATTAGGTTGCACGTGAGGGGGCGTGTTGGAAAGTGAAAGATCCCACATCAGAAAAGTGACAAAAGAAAATATAACTTATAAGTGGGTGGGCTACTCCCAATTGTACCGAGACCTTTTGAGATAAAACCCAACACCTAATAGGTGGTTAAGTTGAGACAATATCGGTGCAATAGTGGGCCACATGTCACGCTTGTCACTGTTTAACATATACCTTGATCACCCTGGATTAGGAACAATCCAAAAAGATGCGTTGGCTCCAATAAACGAATTGTGAATTATGGCCGGGCTCTCGAAAAAATGCGTTAGCCTGTGTCTACGAATTACACGTGCAGACCTAGAATTAGGTTGCACGTGAGGGGGCGTGTTGGAAAGTGAAAGATCCCACATCAGAAAAGTGACAAAAGAAAATATAACTTATAAGTGGGTGGGCTACTCCCAATTGTACCGAGACCTTTTGAGATAAAACCCAACACCTAATAGGTGGTTAAGTTGGGACAATATCGGTGCAATAGTGGGCCACATGTCACGCTTGTCACTATTTAACATATACCTTGATCACCCTGGATTAGGAACAATCCAAAAAGGCGGTGGATCCATTCTCCACTTATCAACTTGATAAAATTGCTTCGCCAGTTTTTCTTCTAAGTTGTACACTCCCATGTCATGGCCGCCGTGGGCATCCTCTTCGTGTTCATTACCACTCCATTCTATCTCATCCCAACTATCATCCGTGAAGTAAATTGAGTTTTCTTCGCATCCTCCAACCACTCTGGTGGACAATGACATCGATTGGCTACCGCCCAAAAACAAAGCTCGGTTGCAAAAAGAATGAAATAGACGAAGAGTCGCATCAGAGGAAAAGGGAGATTGAGTCGATTGAGAGAGCGTTTGTCGATTTTTTTTTGTTATGAAGGCCAACGACAGGTTTAACGTGAGTTAGTCCAAAATCTCTAAAATTAGTGTTAAAATGATGTTGATGGATCCTGACCTTAATTTGGATTATATAAAGCATCCAGATTTTAAGAAATTCACATAACTTCATAGCCCTCTAACTTCAGAGAAGCCGGATCCTATCTGAAATTGTATAGATCGAGCTTACTTTTTTGCCTAGATCAACAATACATAAAAATAGCAAAATTTTCTTCAATATGTAGAATTCTCCATGTAAAGAAATAATTGCTCGATATCTCCAGGCAGTGACCTTTATCACTAGCTAGTAGCTAGTAGCGGCAGTTACGAAGAACCAATTCAAACAAAATATGAACCTTTTTTTATATATATTTTTTATTTTATTTTTTTACACACACCCCCACCCATTCCACCCAGGCATCTAAGGGGGGTCGAACTCATAATCTCTCATGTGACAACTTTGGTGTCAAATCACTGCACCAACCACCTTGAATGAACTTAATGGTTATGACATTGCAGGAAAATTTAGATCCTCCGTTCTCCCTCCCGGTTTCTATGCTAGTCCAGGATTTGTACTTTTTGTTCTTATATTGTGCGGTGACCATGCAATAGGCATAGAATTAAGAAATTATTTAGGTAATAACTTTTTTCGTCATGCCCCAATGTGGTGAGTTATTAGGTAAGTTTCACTCCATATAACAAAATTTGACATCTTTCGCTACAAAAAAATTGTAGTATTCTACAGTTTCATTAATTAAGACTTGAGAGCGGCCGCACCGGCTTTTCTTTAAAAAAAATATAGTATTATGATCAAATTTTTTTTTTGGAAATATTATGATCAATTTAAATATAATTCGATGTTTATGCAAAGTAATATTATAATTTGACTATTTACTACTATGATCTATGCAACATGATCAGTTTGTCTACGAAACATTTGAAATTTAGGCAAAAATGTTGCATTTATTTCACATAAAAAATATATTGAAATTCATACATGTTTCTATTTTTCCCCCACAAGCACAAACCCCCTTTTATTTTTTCCCACATTAACTAACTTCGTAAATTTGAAATCCACATTCCCAAACGGAGTAGCTAAATCACAATCCTACACCACCGAAGAAAATCCATCAATATGGTTTTACGGTCTCATTTGTTTCCAAGTTAATACTAGTCATTTTTAAAGAAAATCCATCATTATGGTTTGACGGTTTCCCTCGATCATAACTTAAAACTCTACGTGTTGAAAAGAAAATCCATCATTGTGGTTTGACAGTCTTCCTCGTAATATAAAACTCTACGTATTTAAAGTAAATTCATCATTGTGGTTTGACGGTCTTTATCGTAACTTAAAACTATACATATTTAAAGTAAATCCATCATTGTGGTTTGAGGTTTGATGGTATCCCTCGTCCTCATGGAAAAGCACACATAAATGATATATATACCAAATCCATCATTAATTTGAGTTGTTTGTTGGTCAAAGATTTAATTTTCTTTGTACAGAATGAATATTCATTTTTTAATTGCGCACCTACTAGTGTGACGTATAACCAACCCCTATATAAACACTATGCAACTACACTCTCCTTCAAGGTTTAGATTCAAACCACTATATTGGCATAGAAATAATCAACAGTCAAGAATTAATCATGATGTGCCATCGTGACCTCCTCGCAGTACTTGCTCTTCTGCTCCTTCCTCTCATTGCTGTTGTTGTGGGCAATATTAATGCTGAATGGAAGCCTATTCCATGCCAAGCACCACCGACCCAGGTGTGGTAGCCAATGCACGGTTTGCGGTCTCTGCATACGACAAGGAAGAAGGAGAGCACCTGGTGTTTGTAAATGTTGTCGAGGGCAACTACACTCGAGGTGCATCTGGCAATATTTACTATCAGCTTGTTGTCAAGGCCAAGGATGACAGGTTCGGGACGTCGGACAATTATAATACTGTTGTCCGAGACTACCTTGACGGTCGTAGGGATTTGATAGGCTTTTGGTAAAACCAGATGTGGGTGATCGATCAATTTCTAAGTATTTATTTCTAGCTAATAAGAAATGCAATGAAATTTGGTATCCAAACCAAACAAATTAATGCTCGGAAACGAGTGTGTTTGACAGTTTGAGTTCCTTTTGTGTCCAAATTCTTTCCTTCGATAGCATGCAAGAGCTTATATTTCTCATATTTGATAGCTAACACACCAATAAAACCTCCGAAATATATATATTTTTTTAACCAGAAACGTCAATTTTATTTAATGAAGCAATATTATACATAATGACTCACTCTTTAGGAGCGCGACAAAAAGAGTCACTATCTAAATAATTTCACCTTTTATACAATAGAGCACGATGAAATTAGATGTGTTTTAGACCCTGAAAAATAAAGCAAATAAAAGGTAAACTCGGAGCTCACCTCTTTCCGTGACGTCTATTTCATAAGCATAGATGAAGTCGGGGAAACTTTTACCCCCGGTCTTAGTTTACTTCACATTCTGGACCGATTCCCCTCAGCTGCCTACTTAGGCTTATTTTCACCTCCAAGACAACGTCCACATCTTTTGTCAGTTGAAGGGAATTGAGTCTAAAAGCTGTTGGCCGGAGCTTGTGATCTACTGGTTTTATTATGAAAATGAATGTGACAAATGTTGAATTTATTTATTCAATCAGAAATTGAATAAAAATTGAATCAGCAGTTTCGATCACAAATTGAAAAGAATTGCTAGATTGGTTTATGAATTGAGACAAAATTGAGTTTCGCATATACTATTTTTGAAATGAATGGGATTTGCACACTTTAATTTATATTGGAAATGAGCTAGCTAGCTAATGTGCGTAATATGCCTTTTCAAATTCTTATTCATTCTAAATTATGATTTGCTCGATTCTTTTGCGCTGAAAATTCTGTCTTCTTTGTTTGGCTCCCATACCAAATTCATAATATGCTAGGACTAATCCAAATCCAATTCCATACTTGTACTATGTAAAAAAAAGGAAAAAAAAATTCAAACTTTCTTAAAGAAAGTTTAATCCAACTGAATTAAGCTTAATTCTATTATATTGGCCCCTCACGTTTCAATGTTTCAACTTTCAAAGGCTTATTTCTAATATATTGGCCCCCCTATTATAAATCTCTAGCTCCGTCCCTGGTTATAACAGATGCCATAATAAGAAGAATGATTAAAGTGGCTGCATAATTTCTAATTTACAAGACAGTGAGATCTCTTTATGAAGAGAAAAAACAGACGTACACATGGCCAATGAAGAAACGAAACAAAATCCAACCAGAAAGTGTTACAAGGAAACACATATATGCCTTGATCACCCTGGATTAGGAACAATCCAAAAAGGCGGTGGATCAATTCTCCACTTATCAACTTGATAAAATTGCTTCACGACTTTGTCTTCTAAGTTGTACACTCCCATGTCATGGCCGCCGTGGGCATCCTCTTCGTGTTCATGACCACTCCATTCTATCTCATCCCAACTATCATCCGTAAAGTAAATTGAGTTTTCTTCGCATCCCGGAACCTCTCCGGTGGACAATGACATCGATTGGCTACCGCCCAAAAACAAAGCACGGTTGTGCAAACTTTCCACTTTCTCCCACTTGTTGGCCGCGAAATTTAGCTTGAAGACATAAAACTGCAACGTCCTGTAGGGACAAGGACTGCATGGCTCGTTAGGAAGATCCATCTCATGAATGGCTTTGCCCTCGTGATTGACATAGTTCGCTATACATCGCACCACAGACAATATCTCACCCGATGACTCCACCAAATAAGTCATTGTCGAAAACCTCTCATCGGAAGTGTAGTCTCGTAAATCGACCTCTTTGGCAAAAGGTTGAAGATTTATGCTTCTTTTGGGAGAGGGTTTCCTAAAGTCCCACGCTTCAACTGATCCATTTTCAGCCAATGCAAATAATTGGTCATTGTGGAATATAATGTCACAATATTCTTGATGCTCACCATTTAAGTCGGTCCATCCCTCGTCTCCATGATTGTAGAATGCGAGTCTTGATGGTTGCATACCGTAGATTATAGCAACAGAGAAGTTGTTGCGAGACGGGTCGGAGGAGATGACAGCTTTAGCAACACGATAGTAGGGAACATTGGAACCGATCAATGAACTTGTAGCACTTGGAATCTGTGGGAGCTCCATTGATCGATTTCCGAAAATTGGATTAAAAAGATGAGGGATTTTCTTATCCATTAAAATCACCAACCACCCATGAGACGAACCAACACACCAAGCGCCACGAAAGTCTTCAAATGAGTTTTTGATAGTGTAAACCTTATTCTCTTTGAGGCTATAGAAGCAGCGAGTGAGGTCATCGTTTTCTTGATAGCTAGGGAGCATGAGCCACGGAGCTCCGTTCATCATCAAAGCAACACAGGATTGTGCAGTGGAATTCCAAGAGGAACAAACAACTTTCAACCGAAGCATGTCTACGAAAGAGAGTCTTTTTATGATCAGCTCCAGCAATTCTGGTTGAAGCTCTGACCACTTTGATGATGACCATGATGTTGTCTTTCTTTTTTTTGTGCTATTCTCAAGTGTTGACCACTTTCGTGGATCTCTCTTTCTCTTCTTGGTCCACGAGGGGAACACTTCCTCAACCATTTTTGAATTTATAAGAACCTGACAAAGATTATTTCCAAGGGAAAATGTAGAAGAACTTACAAATTTGGTTACTTAATTTGAAGAGAGAATATATGTAGAAGAACTGACTAGGATTTATTTGAAAAGAGAAAAAAACCAAAGCTTAAGCTAGACTGATATGCTCTAATCAGAAATACGTAGCACAATTATATAGTGGAGATTAGAGACCAAGACCGCTTAGGAATTAGGGGTGAGTTAGGACTTCTGTTTCTTTTCATTGAGCCACTGAGATTCTAACCAATAACATGTATATAAACACCAATTGTAATGGTCTTTGTCCTAGCTACTTGAGGAAATATAATACCAAACATTTTAGAAATCCTAAACATTTTGGGAAATCCTAAAAATTTTAATTGGGAGTCCTAGCCACTTGAGGAAATATATTACACAATCATAGGTAGGATGGAAAAAAAAAAACATGAACATGAGTACTCATAGCAGATTGTGAACGTGGAGTATCAAAATCACTAAAAAAAATACAAAATAAGAGAGAATGCATCAAAAGAAAAATAATTTTAAAAAAAATTATACAAATAACCATCGTATATTGTACACCAACATGGCACAAGCCTCTCAATCTTGTCAGGATCGTTAACTTATAATAAACATGTAACAAGAATGAGTAAATGTCAAAGATACAAACACCATAACTAGCCAAGTACAAGCATAAACATGTAAGAAGTTAGATAAATGTCAAAGATATATATCCGAAAGAACAAATGAAAAGCACAGTTAATGTGTATATGGAGAGAGCTCTAACAAGAATGAATAGCACATAGTTAATCAGAAGAATATATATATATATATATATATATATATATATATATATATATATATATATATATATATATATATCAGCCTAATTTAGAGATCGAGCGAGTGATCAGAGCCACCGCCTTATGCTCAACGGCCAATTGGAGCGCCGACCACCGAGACAGAACCAAACCCTATACCTTCTGTGAATATCACCTCGGATTCCATTTCAGCCCCAAGAAATTAAGAAATTTGTAAACCCTAATTTAACACACAAAACTACATCGAATGGTCAACTTACTCAACTAAGTAAGAGTCAAGTAAGCAGTTCTTTGTGAACTATTGAGCTAGGGCTAAGAATTTCTCTTATTGGGCTCGGGTTGAGCCCAACCAGCCCAATAGCTCCACCCTGTTATTGCGTCGAGTCTTGGACCGAGTCAATATCTTTGTGTTCCCAACGCCACGTGTCACTACCTTGACCATGCGAAATTTCGAACGCAGACACCATTCTTCGAAACAAACGGTTCACCTGAGAAATCGCCAAGCAGTCTACATCACTCTCATGCTAATCCAACCAAACTTCTCCACGTGTCACTCCATGCACGTATATTATAGCCTCATGGCTCTCTTGTAATCGAACGTTTGACCAATTTCTCTGATTCAAAATGAGCCAAGAACAGCCGAGGAGGCCCGTCGACGATGAGCAGAAGGGAGACCAATACGGCGACGTTTATCTCGAGCTTGCGGCAAAGGCAGCAGTTATTAGGGACGCAGAGTCCACCTCTCAGAACCCTGTGGGTCTGAAGCTTATTAATGAAGATGACGTAAGCGCTAAGGGGACTGATCTTCCCGGACGGCGAGTTCTTTTCGAGTCAGTCGGTGGACAGGTCCTCTATCCGTTCTGTTTTTTTTTTCATATGCACACAATTTTTCAACTGATTATTCTCTTTATATTTTTTCTTCTTCTTTGTTTGCCCTTGTTGATTGGTTTTAGGGTACGAGTCCAAATTCAAGGCATGTAGATGAAAAGGAAAGGAAAATCTTTGAATTAGCTAAGGTAAAAACTTTCATCCTAAAATCGCTTCATTAAACGACTCTAAAAATGAAAAGATTATTCTATACACCCGATACCCAAAAATATCACATCATCATCAGTAAGAACATAATGCGAGTGTACTGGTATATATATATCGGATACACCATATTATTATTTTAAAAAAAAAAATAAACACTCAAATAATAGATAAAAAAACTCTTAAAAATTAGCTCGTTAGTTCCTATAATTGACTAGAGAGAGCACTAAAAATGTTGGGGAACATTTTGATACCAAATTTTGAATTGAACTTAAAATGTAACGGTGTGTGATTGTTTTTGTGCTGCACATGAAAGCATATGAAGAAAGTATGTGTATGTATATGTTTGTTGTTTGTGAAGGGCAGGTTGTTGGGCAATACAGCCAGAGAGCTCCTTTGTCAGCACTATACACCGGTCAATCTGTTGGTGGCGCTAGCAGTCAAATCACCATTGGTGAAGCCTTGGAGGCGACTGCCATGACGGCCGGACAGAAGCCGGTGGAGTGGAGTGATGCGGCGGCAATTCAAGCAGCCGAGGTTAGAGCCACTGGCAGAACCAACATTGTGCCCGGTGGTGTGGCTGCGGCTGCTCAGTCGGCCGCAACCCTCAATGCTAGGGCTACGCGTGATGAGGACAAGACAAAACTTGTTGATATCCTTGCGGTATAAGCAATTGTTCACATGCATAGAAAATATTTTCTATTTAATTATTACAATCTTATTGAACGTTAATTATGTGCATGTTGTACTTATTTGTAGGCAGCAACCTCAAAATTACCGGCAGATAAACCAGCGACACGGCGAGATGCTGAGGGAGTGACAGGTGCAGAGATGCGAAATGATCCATTTCTGACTACCCATCCCACCGGTGTGGCAGCTTCTGTGGCGGCGGCTGCTAGGCTAAACCAGGGTGGTAATAGCAACGAAGTAACAAAATAGCTACACGCGTTACTTAGCTACTTGTATGTATTTGGATACTTTGGAAGTAAAAGAGTGAGCAAAATTTTAATTGTGGGTTGTGTTGTTGTTTTGAATTGTAGCCATGTTTTCCAATCTGATGAGGGAGAACTTAAATATGTACAAATGTACGTAGTTTCCTTGTGTATATGAATAAATGATCCAAATACATGATTATGTGAATAAATTTGAGGTTCCAAATTTAAATCCCTAAAAAATATTCTTTGAAACACCAATGAATCGGATCAGAGTTCTATCTATCTAACAAGATCAATTAACAGGTCGAGATTGTTGTCAAACTTTTTTTTTTCGGCAACAAATTGTTATTAAACTAGAAACAAATTTTGAAAGCACCTTGAGATCAACAATTGAGCTAAGATTGTGCCAAGTAGTCTAAGGCACTCTCATGGTGTCCAACGCTATGATCGCCACGTGTCCCGTGCACAATACGTGGTGTCCAGACTCCAGATGCGAATACACCATGTATACTTATACCAAAAACCCCCAAATCCACCATGGTTTTCTTCTCTACGAGTCTACTCTTCACCCTGAACAGAGCATTCCATCAAATTCAAGAGAGCATTTCAGTTTCAAATTTCTAATTACTACAAAATGAGCCAAGAACAGTCAAAGAGGGGTCATGATCAACGTCGCTTTCAGACGTGGCGCTGCCGCCACTATGCAGTCCGCCGCCGCGCAGAATCAAAGGGCTGGTCATGTGGGGCCCAATGACATGAATGTTGTCCAAGATGACGTGACCATAACTGAGATTGATCTTCCCGGACGCCGTATTTTCACGGAGTCAGTCCGGGGACAGGTCCCCTATCCCTTTAAAACATTTTTCTTTTTAATATGTTGTGATGGTTATGATTGTTTTTGTGTTGCACGTACATGAAAGCATATATATGAGCTCCTCAATATGAACACTTAATATGTTTGTTGTTTGTACGTAGGTTGTCGGAGAATACATAGAGAGCTCCTTTGGCAGCACCATCTACTATTCAAGCTAGTGGCGGTCAAATCACCATCGGTGAAGCATTGGAGGCCACCGCTCTGACGGCCGGACAGAATCCCGTCGAGTGGAGTGACGCGGTGGCAATTCAAGCAGATGAGATTAGAGCCACCGGCCGACCCAATATTGTACCCGGCGGTGTGGCCGCGGAGGCTCAGTCTGCCGCAACCCTCAATGCTCGGACTATGCGCAACCGGGACAAGACAAAACTTGCTGATATTGTTGCGGTACGAAAAATTAATCTGATGTTTTATTCACCAAATTAAGTCACAAGCTTCTTTGGAAAATGAAGTGTCAATACACATGATACTTTATAGATTAACTAAATTATACAAGACATTCCTATTATCCTATGTGTGGCGAGTAAAATTTGATAATTTTAGTGTGTAACAAGTATTCAATAACTTATCGCTTCTTATATGCCAGGAAAATATACGGTGTGTCCATGTCTTTTTTTAATGGCTTATTGAACATATTGCTCTTGCCCGTAGGGTGGAACCTCAAAATTACCGGACGACAACGCTGCGAGACGCCGAGGGGTTGACGGATGCAGAGATGCGAAATGGTCCATATCTGACTACACATCCAACAGGTGTGGCAGCTGCTAGGTTCAACCAGAATGGAAGCAACGACATACCAAAATAGATCGGCTAGCTACTTGTCTGTATTTGATATTTTGGAGCATCTAAAATGTAAGAGAGAACTAGTGTGAGCAGAATTTCATGTCGTTTTAATTTGTGGTCATTTTTTTCTGTTGCAACTTCAAAAATGCCGTAGTTTTACCTTCGGCAAAATTAGAATGGCCTATGCAGTATGCGAGTAAATATTATTTTCTCCTTTGTACGATTAGTAAAACTTGATTTAGAATTGACAGGGGCTGCGCGAACGCAAGCCCCCACAGTAAGAAATTATGACGTTGGAGCTTCTACTTGAGAAGACCATAGGCAAGCACCCCTCCAGAGTGCAATGGAGGCCACAAACCTAGGCCATGGGCCTTGTTGATCGCCCATTGACCCCGTCCAGGTAAGTGATTCTTTCGGTCGTGCTTTGCTTTATTTTATAGTCCCATGTTGATCTTGCCTGTTTCTTCTTCTCGATGTGGGACATGAGCAACGCCAAGTATGGTAGCTGTAATAAGCTTTATATTCTTTTAACTTGTGAGCACACGCGATGGACAAAACCAAAATCGATATTTTTCTTTTGACTACCTAGTTAATTTAATTAACGTTTGCTCAAAATTTGTATGGGTCTTGTAAGGCCATCAAGATGGGATGACGTAAGAACGATTTCTCTTCCGCCATAGAACATTCACTTGCTCGAAACCATGACCAGGAGTGAGGAATTTTCTCAATACAAGCCATATAAAAATACACAAGATTTCTTGGTCCTGTTATGAAATAGAATGAAATTTTTGATGGTTTGAATAGAACTGTGTTCAAGATAAACAGACAGTAGAAAGAGACCTTGAAGGAATGAGGATAGGTACCATTGAAGGGTCCAGGGTCATGTTGCCATACAAAATAGAGCTAGTATTCTTTTATTTCAATTGATGACCAAGCCACCCATAAGCGTAAAGCAGTTTATGAAATTTAGCAACACTTTTAGAAAGTCATGTTCTCTGCCTCATGCCTAATGGTATCAAAGAGCACAGTAGACAAATAACGCTCTCCGAAACTGGGGAACACAACCTGCACAAGCAAAACATAAATGAAAAAGTTAAGGGAGTTTTAAATTAGCGATAAACAATGCACTTAAAAACAATTCTGAGTTCAAGATTTGAACTAAATAATGCAACAAATTCCTCGAAAGGCAATAAATACTTACAACTATTAGTTTTCCAGCATTTTCCTGCTTCTTTGCCAACTTTATTGCTGCTGCTGCAGCAGCACCAGATGAAATTCCGACCTGCAAAACGTTTGAAAGATAAATGTCTGAAACAAGCCTAATTCTTTCATTCCTATAATACATAGTAATGGAACTCACAAAAGTGATTTCAACTGATGCCACCATTACATACCAATAGACCTTCTTTCAGGGCAAGAAGCTTAGCAGTCTCGATAGATTCCTCACTGGATACCTAAACATAGCAATTCATGCTTGTATTAGCATCTCACATAGATCAGATAATACGTACTGCCATGTAAACGACTTGGCAGTTTTTACAATTCACTAGTCATAAAGGAAATGGCGCAGACAATATTTTCGATGTTATGGCAGTCCATGTAGATGTAAGGTACCAGAATTGCTTGAACTTTTGTTTAACTTCCTCACAATCTCTAAGAAAAGAGGGAAAACAATCTTTGTCAGGGCTGAAAAACTTAAACTTGTCCACGAAAGAGAATTTGATATTGTTTGTAAAAGCCATGTCCATTTTGGTATTTCCTTGAAGATAATGCTTATATTCTTTTCGTCTAGACAAGTTAAAAATGTCATCAATAGAAGATGTAGTTTCTTTTTTTATTTTTGAATTTGCCAGAGTAATGCAAGACCAATATGCTTCTGTTTCTATATGATGATTTTTGATTAATATGCTTTTTGTTGCATTTCGCAGTACTAGAACTTTTTACTGCAGAATGCAACAAGAACTTATACAATTGAGAACAAGGATATCACTTAACATGTAAAATCAATTTGAACTGTAGTTGAATGATTTTCAGACTTACCGGAATAACTTCATCCAACAAGCTAACATCGAGAACTTGAGGTATGAAGCCAGCACCGATTCCTTGAATCAGATGACTCCCTTTGAATGTGCGCACAAATTAGGTATCCATATATACATTAGCCAATATAGAAGGACGAAGTCTCAATTACTCTAGAATTGTAATTTCATGCTGTAGAATAGTAAAACTTTGGATATTGCTTATTCTAACTTCATTAACTTAACTTCTCATAATTAGCTTATTCTGAGGGGATGGAAAGATAAACCGAATATTCTAACATATTTCCTTCATGTTCTATTGTAATATGTTCTACAAGCGCACAAGGAAAACACAAGCATTACTACTCACCAGGTGGACCACCATTCAAGATTGCACTCTCAGTTGGTTCTACACCGTACACCTAGACATAACCAAAAAAAATCATACCATTAGTTTATGCCGTGTAACCTCTAACAACTCCTTCTACATACATATGATATATGTACATACAAAACACAATATTCAACCTTGATCTCTGGATTTTGCTCTTTAAGGAACTTCCCGATACCGGTCACTGTGCCACCAGTTCCTATCCCTGAAACCAATATATCAACTTTCCCTGCTGAGTCTCTCCATATCTCCGGGCCAGTGGTTTCATAATGAATCTACAATAACGATGACAAAATAATTCATAAATCCTCTCAACCATCTAGTCAGTGACACAGTTACTTACTGCAAAACTACCTTTGGATTGGCAGGATTTTCAAATTGCTGAAGCATATGACTATTAGGAGTGTCATGCAGCAACTCCTCACACTTATCAAGAACTCCCTTAACGCCTTTGGCCCCATCTGTGAGGTACACCTCGGCTCCAAAAGCTAGGAGCACGATTCTTCTTTCAATACTATATGAAGATGGTATGACTAGCTTCAGCTTGTAACCCTTGATTGCTGCAATGAATGCCAATCCAATGCCAGTGTTGCCACTTGTGGGCTCAATGAGAACAGTCTTCAGTGGCCATCAATTATGTATATCAAGAACCAAGAGAATAAGTAAGTTGAAACCTGAAACATCGTAAATGCTTTATCAAGAACATCAAACATCTATAGGGCAAAATTTTATTTCTAACCTTCCCCGGAGTTATTAGACCTTTATCCTCCGCATCCTTGATCATACTATGTGCAATCCTGCATTTCGAAAATTTAAGGGCAAATGAGTATATTAATCTCCAGTAAAGATTCGACATCCTTTACTTGCTAGATGTTTTCATACTAGACTGAGAAGATTATTTCAAGGAAACAATAAGAAAGAATATACCTGTCTTTCACACTAGAGCAGGGTTCCATTGTCTCTAGCTTGGCAGCAATTCGAGCTACACAACCTTCCACGACATTGTTCAGATATACCATTGGGGTGTTTCCGATTAACTGTGTTAAATCAAGTAAGAGCGCCAAAAGAGAGCATAGTGTTGCAAAGAAACCAAAACAACGCTAAAACAAAAAAAGAGGTAAAACATCATAGACAGCTGGAGAAATTTTACTTCGGTAACATCTTTCTTGATTGCACAGTGGCCCTCCATGATATCCTTTTAATCTGTAAGCTGATAAAGAAGTGAAAGAGTGAAAAGAAACTTCAAAGAAGTAGGTTGCTATATCAAAGCCTACGTCTAATCTCATGCATAAAAAAGACTTCATTGGCCTACAAGGGAATCCAATTTCGCTAATTTGCCATTCAATGAATTTGCAACAGATTACAAAGTGACAAAACTCCGGTGCCTATAACAAACTTGTACTAAATGCGGCTTCACCCATCCATACACAGTAATTGAAAACACCTAAAACGAATGGGAAGACCTTTACTCTAATATCTTCTTAGACATGTTAAAATATTCAATCTCTAGCAAATGAGGCTCAGAAATATTGAAAACGCAA
The DNA here is from genome assembly GCA_029955375.1 of Rubus parviflorus. Lineage (NCBI taxonomy): Eukaryota > Viridiplantae > Streptophyta > Magnoliopsida > Rosales > Rosaceae > Rubus > Rubus parviflorus. Next base: position 513,908 of record JARGGL010000001.1, on the reverse strand, counting down.
TGTCGTAATAGAATTTTAAAAAGTACTAAATGTGTATTCTTTACTCGATCTCCTTTTGTAGCATATAGAAGTAAAATTCTGATATAGTTCAAACTTTGAAGTCTTCCATAAGTACATCAAGGGAAGGATGTGAACTTCCATAATATATGATGCGGAAACTTCTAAAAGCAGATTCAAAGGTACATTGCTACTGTAAAGCGACTAACATAAACAAAGTCTCAAACGAATTCCAAAACAAAAGCAATCAAAATTATATTTCCAAAGCCAAAAATCTTAACAGCCAAAAGCATACTAACCATCTAAGTTAAACAGACAAAAACGTCAAATTTCCAGTAACGAGTTACCCAATAATTAGTAATAGAAATAAAAATGTCAAATTTTCAGCACAAAATTTCAAACCACAAAAGCCTGAAATACCAACAAATAGTAATAGAAACTGCTCAACAGAGAACAAGACACAGTAATAGCTTAGAAACTTATCCAATATTGAAAGAAGCAGACTAGTAAACATACATAATCAATCTTTTGCACCCAGATGCTAAGCAAGACCGATAATGCAAAATTCTACCCAGAAAGAGAAACCCAGAACTTTAAAATCCTGCAAGTCCCATATCAGTAATTGACCAATAGCATGCAAAAATTTGATGCTAAACGAAGCACCAAGAGTTCAAATGCAAACCCAAATAATTGAAAATGAAGCTAGAACCAAAAAATTATGAGAGCAAACCTTATCTCTGCAAAGTGCAGACAGATATGGAAGAAAAAGAAGGCGGTTGAGTTGTTGATGCTAAATATTGTATTGTTTCTGCGAGACAAATGCTCACTACTTTGGTTCACCAAGTTTATTACTTGGCTCATTTCACTTCCATGGGGCCTACTGAGAGCCTTGTCTTATTCCAAATTCTTTAATGAGAGTTTCAGTCAAACTCGTCATTGTCTTATTCCAAACATGCAAAAAGAAAGTCTTGCCCATTTATCATTGTTATAATTGTGACTAGCAGAGAAAGAGATGGAGGGAAAGAAATAAATAGTCACTGAGCAGCTTTTGGGAACACCATAGAGACACTCTAGAGGTAGATGAAACATACTATTCCTATCAAACTCGCTCCTTTGAGGCTTTGAAACTTTTAATTATTAACAGAGTAACTCCAATAGGTAAGTAGTGAAAAGTAAAATATTAGAATGGAACAAATGCATACAAGAGACACATAAAGTGACATCAACAAAAATAGTATTCGGCAATTGCTACAAATTACAATAGATTGTGCAGATGCTATGAAAAGATTATCATTTTTTGGTCTTGATGAGCTAAAAAAAATACCAAGGGCCAACATTCAGATCAAAAGAAAAATATACTCATACTAACTAGCATAAGTGTCGATAAATTTGGACTTCTGGTAATCCCACATAGAAACGGTTAGGAGTATATGTAAAAACACTTGGAGTTAGAACAATAAACGATTATAAACATATTTTCATGTGTATGATTAAGCAGATAACTAATTAGGTTGACATGTAATACAACTAACATGACTACTCGAAAACGATATATCATAATTGTTGATGAATATATTATTTTATATATAAATAAAACATTTTAGGATATTGAATTTGTCATTTTCACTTAAACTCAAGTACGATAAATAAATGTGTTAGATTATTCGGGGTAGCCAAGTTACGTGATTTTTCTTTTGACAGGAGTTATATGATTTTATACAAGTCTGTAAATGCATATCATAGGCGAGTTAGGCACAAGTCTGTAAAATTTCTTGATGATGAAACTTACACTTGGACGAGTATATACGATTTGAAAAAGGACCCTACTCTTCAAGGATGAAAAATGTAAATACGTCTTGAAAATTTTGTTTTATAAGACTTTGAGACCCCTTATACAAGTTAATTTTTTTGTTTTAGAAGACTTTAGTCTTGTCACCAGCCTGCTTTGAAGTCTTTGGTATTGGTCAAGTTGCCATTCTAAGGGCAAAACTTCAAGGGATGGGCATGGGAATAGAAGTTGTAGATAGGGAGAAAGTGCCAGTTTTTCTCGCTTTGAAGCATCTGTAAGACCATATATTAAGCCTAAGTTAGGCTTAATATATAGGTAGGCAAATTAAGCATGAAGTTCAATCTTATATTAAGCCCCGGCTCACTCGATCTCTTCATTTTCAGCTCATTTGATGGGGTACGTAGTAGCATAAATACTAGAAATTGTGCCCGCGCTTTGCTGCGGGTTTTGGAGCTAACACATAAATTCAATAGTAGAAATAATTATTGACAATGAAAGGCAGAAATCTTTTCTCCAAATTTGATTACTACTCAAAAATATCCAACACACACTACCTATTCAAGAAAATGCTTCAACCAAACTGAACGCCAAATGCGAAGTAAGCTCCAGAAGGAAGAATGTTACTTCAAAATTACTGTGAAGCAAAATAGAGGTGTCAGTACTTTGGGTCCTTGAATCATGAAGCAAGAAGCCAGACAGGTAGAGGTGAACATTGTCCAAATAGATTGCCTTCAATCTTTTGCTCTGATCTCTCCAAACCAAATTAAGAACATTGTCATCATAACCAAAAAGACATAGAAAATAAATACACACATACCTTTCTTCTCAAATTTTCTGATCTAGTGATCTCTATATGTGAAACCCAAATCGTCCATAAAGAAGAAAAGTGCAGCAAATACCATATGAAAACAATGAAACTTTGGCATAAACTGTTTAGTTATCCTTAAGAGTAGATCATGATAATTGAGAAAGCCTCTCCAATAAATCCCTAGCCATGGTGGTATCAGACTATCAGTAGGTATCAAATCACAACTTCCAAATAATTCTAATCTCTCGAGACATTTCCGAGTCGAATGCTAAACCAATATATGTCCATTTGAAAACCTAACATCATAAGATGAATTCTTCTTCACCATTACATTTAAAAAGAAGGTCTTGTATTGTAGTCCTTTCTTTGTGTATGTGTGAGTGGGTTATACAAAGTTATCTGTAATCTGATTCAGAAAACCTAACATTCAAGCATTGAGAAGAATGACAATGAATTCAACAAAGTAAAAAAACACAATGGTGATTACATTACTGACAAATTGATATGAAAAAAAGAGAGAAGATTATGACATAAAAACTGGGTAATCAGTAGGTATTTGAAACAAACCTAGTCGAACCTAATCAGTATGACACAAATTCATTTCTGAGTTTGGACTCCAAACCTGCTATCGATCAGTCAGCAGACTCGGCACCGCACACTAACCCAAGACAAAGCCCTAACAAAGCCCTAAAAAAGGTGGGAAATTGGGAATTTGTGGGTTTTGATGGTATCTGCAGTAAAATGCCAAATTATTAAATCCAAAAGTGAAATATAGATCTAAGATAATATAATGATTGAAACTAAACCAAAGCAACCAAAATCAGAAGCAGCAAAAAGCACAATTATTATGACACGGCATTGTTCGATCAAAAGAAAACACACCCGAACCAAAAAAAAAAAAGGTAAAAGAAATTAGAAGTTTACAAATAAATTGCAGAAAAGACCAAAATAAATTTGAAACTGGAATTAAGCCAGTGTTTAGGAACTCATTACCTTATTGTCTGCATTTCTTCTCCAACTCGAAATCTGACAACACAAAATAACTGTGTCTATTAATATAGATATACTACTCTGTTTTCTCAAAAACTCATAACTCATAACTCTTGCAATTAGTCTAAATCATGGTAAAGCGAAGCATAAATTATGTGATTAGATGTTTGTCTCTATCCTTGGTCATTTGTTTTCCTTATTGTCCATATATTTTCATTTTCAAGATACTAAACTACTGAATTCTTCAATATGCAAATTCATCGATTACATAGATGATAATAGTGTTGACACATCTCTAATTAGAAATATCTTTTCTCTCTTGTGGCTGATTTTTTATTTTGATAAATTTATTCCCTTGCAGGTGAACAAAAGCCAATTAAGTTAATTGTGATCCTTATAGCTATTTGTTTCAACACTATCTTATGTGCCATAGTGTTTGGTTTGTACAGGAAAATGATAAGAGGATGAGATACAGGAAATAGAGTCCCTACATCATCAGTTGGTTTTTTTTTTTTGTGAACTATTAATCAAATGAGCATATCTTGCAAACATAAGTTTATGTACGACCAAAACCATAATTATTCCTAAGATAGTAAGATCTATATATATTAGTATTGTAAGCATTCACAGGAAATCATCCCCTACATACACTTACTGTTAAACAACCACAGACTTTTAAACTGATAAACAAATCAAAGTTAGTGTGAAACACTTATTAGCCTACTTAATTATAATTTTTTAGAGGCGCCTTTAACTAATAAACAAACCAAAACTTTTTTTTTGGCTCATTTCTCTTGTAGACCAAGTAACAGTCCTCAAAAACCCATCCTTACTGGAAACCCCTCTTTGTTTCAAAATCCAGGTAAGTTCAGATAATACATTCCAAAAGGCTCGTTGTATATATTGGACTGTAAACTAATAGATAGAATCTTAAATGAACCGGATCGGAGTAAGTACCTAGCTTCTTTTCTGGTTTTGATGTTGCACGATCTCAATTATGTTTGTTAAACCATGTTATTGCATATATAGGGTGAAACAGCCTAAGTTGTACTTGTGAATTGTGACCACTCTCTTTATATGCTAAACTTAGGATAATATTTGTGAAATGATGATATCAAATGAAGGGTAATTGCATATAAACTGGCTTTATAGTTTTACTTGCTCTTGCCCCTTTTGTTATTTCGTAGGTTTTGTAAATTTTTCTCACCCAACCTTTTTCCTCATCAGATATCCCTCCTCTTAACATCCCAAACTTCCTCTCCCTTTGTTCTTTCTTCCATTTTTCACTCCCAAATGGGACATATTGAAGTTAGCTTTCTATCACAATTAGATAACAGCTTTTTACTTCATGTTCTTTCATTCAAATATTATAAACTGAACAATCACAAAGATAGAGAATTTTTTTTTTCCTTAAGAGAAAGTTCCTGCAGATAGAAAGACATAATGACAAACCCTAAAACAAATATCAAAAGCATACCAAGAGCCTTAGGGCGCTCAATGAAGATATCCTCTAGAGAATCACTGAGCTTTGTCAATTGGGACGGGTTCTGGTCCTGGCTGGCAGCTGTGTCTGTGTAAAGAAGAAAATTAAAATTGGGGTTCAGTCCATTTACATTGAGTTAATAATTGTAATCTCCATTAATAATGACTTCACTCTTCGTACAACTTGTTATTAGCTACTTGCATGTACTAGCTCATGGGCCCTTATACAAAACATATGATTTGAAGTTCATATATATATATGTTAGCTAGCTTCTTCTTCTTTTCATAACGTTAATGATGGATTCTGGAATAAAACGAAGTGAGCGATTAAACGAAGTGAGAAATTAGAAATCGAACTGAGCTTAATTAAACGAAGTGATACTCGTAGATTCTAGAATTTTCCTAGAAAAATCTAGAAAATCCATCACAAATTAAAAACCGAGAGCCATTGAGTGTTGAAACCATGAATATTTGTATAAATCCAGAAAAGCGCAATGAAAGAAATCGACAATTGAAGTATGTGAACGGAAATTGAAGAAAACTGAAAGTCATGAATAGACTTGTCAATGGAGCGGGTTTGGAGCGGATCGACCTAGATCCGGATCCGTTTAGCAACAACAATTTTTTAACCCGATCCGATCCGTTAACCCGGCGGATCACTGAGAAACCAATCCAAATCCGTATCCGGCGGATTAACGGATACCCGATCCACGATCCGGATCCGTTTATTATATCAAGTATTATTAAATTTTAAATAAAAATATTAAATTTTTATCATGATACTCGATAAAACTTTGATAAAACATTGAGACCATTAACTTCTTAAGGCCTCAATTAGTTAATTTTAAAAGAAAGACTTTTAGTCTTCTACAAAGTTTCTTTATAATATGTATATATTTATTATTTTATAAAATATAAAATAATATTGTATTAATATAAATACGGACCGGGTTATTAACGAACCGAATCAACCTAAATCCGTATCCGATCCGTTAAGTAAACAGGTTAACGGATCCGGATCATTAACGGATCAAATTTTCAATCCAAATCCGTCAAATAGCAACGGATCCGGAGCGGATCCGGATCAAAATCCGAGTTGATCATTTCGAACAGATCTGGAGATAGCCAATGAGATTCCGAGTTGATCTGGGCAAGCTCGTTGTGATCGGAGCAGAGGAGTGAGTGAATCGAGCAGGGGTTCGATGATGTGCAATTGTGATTACAGGAGCAAGATCTGATCAGTCAAGAGCAAAAGAGAGCAAAGATCTGATTTTGAGAGAGAGAATTGAGTCATTGACCCGAGGAAGAACAAAGAAGAAAAGAAGAAAAGAGAGAGAAATGAGGGCAAAAGCGTAAAAACAGTTTCTGATTTTTTTTTTCCATAAATGGCTCGGCCCGAGCCGCCACTGTTCACAACTTATGAACAGTGTTAATTAGTATAGTAAATTGGAGTTGGTGGGTTCACGTGAAGTATATACAAAGTATAGATGAATTGTTGGAGAAGAACTACACAATAGTACAAAGCAACGACTTGGTTTCTGACATATCCCATATCGGGTAATTTGAAGAGTGAGAGATTGGCGTGGGAGTACAAAAATGAAATAATGGGCTAGTGTGAAGCGTACATACCTGGACGGGGTCGAATGGGTGATCATGAAGGCCCATGGCCTAGGTGGGTGGCCTTCATTGCACTTTGGAGGTGCACTTGCCTAACATCTCCCTTCGAGGAGACTGTACGTCGTAATTTGTGGTAATGGGGCTGTGTACGCGCGGCCCCTCTGAACTCTAATCCAAACTTTACCTCTTGTTGTGTAATTTGGTTATTAATTCTGTCAAACTAAGAACTACCCATCTCACTTGTGAAACCACAAATTTTGTCCTATTTATTTTTAATGCTGGTGTAATTCGAGCCCATGACTTGTTGTTTTCAATCTATCGACTTGTTATACGTTAACTATTGATCGAGTTCAATAATCTTATTGTAGATATTGTTCTTTCGGAATTTCGAAACTGTTAGAAATTCGACTTAGCTTAATCATCATCTAGTTAGTTATGGTTGTTTATACACAAAATTTGTGTTTATTTATTTAATTAGTTAAATAAAAACTGTGATTAGACATTCATAAACTGGAAATATTCGATCAAGAGTTAAACATTGATTTAGCTATTGATGAAAGTCATTTAAAATATTCGATCACTGGTGTTTGCTAGAGTTGTGATTGTTGCTACCCACTTTCACTGTGCATGATGCTTGTGCTCTTCGGTGAAGTTGTTGCATAGTCAAACTTGCTCGATAGTTGAAACATTGGTTAACATTATCTAAATCGATTGTTTTCGTTTTCTTTTCCTCCCTGTTCCACCTCTATAGAAATTGTTTCCCTAAACTCATGATGCAAAATTCTTGTTAATGCAATGACTACTCACTAATAGATTTTCATTAAAATTATGTGATAGCTTCTCTAATATTTTAATTTTGTTTAACTCTAATAGATTTTGTTCTTGGAAAACTTTAGCCATTCGTTAAATTTAGCATAGTAACCAACTTCGAGTTCTCGAGCATGCATAGCAACTATGATTCTGAATGGGGTACACTTTGAGGTTAAAGCTTAAATTGAGAAGATTGATCAAAACATGTAGTCGCATAGATGGTTGGAGGGTAGTGTGTCTGACTCTATTAGATTGGTAGTCAGTGTCAAAGCATTGATAAGTATGTGAAAGCCACGTATCCCACATCAGAAAGACAAGGAAAGCAAAATGAATGACATAGAATAAAAGAGGAAGAGGGAGCACCTTAGAAACATACTTACCTGGACGGGGTCAATGGGCGATCATGAAGGCTCATGGCCTAGGTTGGTGGCCTCCATTGCACTTAGGAGGGGTGCCTGCCTATGGTCTCCTCACTGAAGGAGAGCCAACGTCATAATTTGTTGCCGTGGGGGCCTGCGTTCGCGCGGCCCCTTCCAATTTGAACTCCAAAAGTTTCACTCCCCGACCAATTCCAACTCAAAAGCTTCGCTCTCTAATATGGAAAGCCTTCTAGTGGTGTATCCCTGTACTACAAAAATTGAACTGATGAATTTTAATCTTCTGCGATTTGGCTTTGTTGATGTGTGTTTATGGAGTCCGGTTTTAAAAAACATTATGACCAAATTGTAGTCCCCACGAGAATCCCATCTCTTGCATTGTTGCCAAAGGAGAAATATGTGGTTGGGATCGATCAGTGATAAAATCTGGACAACCAATGGCATTTCAGAGGGAAGAAATTGTCTGCGGTCTGTTGTTGAATGATGATATATCTTACTGCTAATATAATGATGAACGTCTGAAAGACAGAGTGTTATAGATCAAGAATATTGTCCTTCTGGTGCAACGATACATAAGTAGCACATTAGTGGTTGAAAGGGATTTTGTTCTGGCCTCCTAAATTATAATGATGTTTGGTTGTTTGTAATCCATCTATAGTTAAACTCACATTTACATGAAGAACATCATCACTATCACTTGGAACACATACTCTGCAGAAAAAGTTGCTGTGAATTAAGTTCTACTGTCCCCGGCAAGTACATACAAGGCAGCATTCGATATTGGCCCTAGTGCCGATTCAATTTTTAAGGACGTTGTGGACTTTATACAACTCCTGAAGAAAATCCGAAGTGAACATCTATTGCCTTTGTGCCAAATGAGAAGTATGTGGTTAGGATCTGTGTTAGAAGCTGGACAAAAAAATGACAATTCAAAGTAAAGACATGGTCTTGATCTGTTGAAAGCACAAATGCTGCTGCTATTTTAGTGTTTGAGGACATATTGGTGAATGTCTAAAAGCCCATATTTAGAGAGATCAAGAATATTGTCCTTGTGGTGCAAAGAGGTTAGTAGCACATTAATGGTTGAAAGGGATTTGGTTTTGGTCTTCTCTACAGGTACAGCCTCACCCAAGTTTAATTATTGTATCCCCCTTACAAATCAATAGCTGGGGGAGTTGCAAGTTTTTGTTACGACTTACTTTTCGTTCATCCTTCTACCTACACTTCCATAGTTTTCTATGGTCAACATAATATTTAGAAGCCCCCTTAAAAATTAATGAAAAAACCAAACCAACAACGATGATGATGCAGTATTTGTTTATGCAAGTTAAATGGGGCTGCTCACAATCTGTATCAGTGGGCTTCTCACTTTCTCAGTCCCCCAAATTTCCTTGCCTTCAGTTGTTCTTTGCAGATGGAAGAAGGTCTCGACTCTTATCAAAACGGGTTAATTAACGAAATAATTTCCTTTGTTGATGACTGTGCCCAAAATCAAAGGGTCGACAGTTGTGTGCTAACGATTAATCCTAAACGCTGTTCTCTATGACAGTGCACTTATTACATAAAAAGGTTCATTTGGCGTTTCTCAAGTGTCCCACATTGATAGAAAAGTAACAGGAGAGTTCAACAGAGGGTTATAAAACAAAAAAGTTGAGACTGGAAAAAATACTTACCTGGACGGGGTCAATGGGCGATCAAGAAGGCTCATGGCCTGGACTTGTGACCTCCATTGCACATAGGAGGGGTGCTCGTCTATGGTCTCCTCAAGTAGGAGAGCCAACGTCATAATTTCTTACCATGGGGGCTTGCGTTCGCGCAGCCCCTGCCCAATTATATATTAAATTATTTTTTAGAATTATATTTAGAGAAATGTTATTAATATATTTTTATAACAATTTTTAAAGGGTATTATCAATTATTTTTAAGAGAAATGTTATTAATATATTTTAAAAACAATTTTTAAAGGGTTTTATGAATTATTTTTATAATAAAATAAATTAAGAAATGTAAAAATGTGTGTTAATAACACTACCTTACATTTAATTTTCATTGCTTTTTCTTCAATAAACTAATTCTTACTATGTACAATTTTTCCCAAGTAAATGGTGTAGACCTATTACTCTGCACTGTATACATAAACTTGACCTCTTTGATGTCTTAAGAGTTTTTGGTTCAAGTTAGCCGCTTAGGCTGTGGGGCTTTTGGTGTTCTAGAAAATTTCAAGATGTATTTTCTGAATTGTACTCGTAGTTTAGTTTATATTTGGTTGTTTCACAATGGAGATCATGAACATCTGAATCCGTCTTTAGAAGTTTCTGTTTCGAATATGCATATTAACGAGTTCAGTCTCTTTAGTTTGTGTGAAGTCCTTCAAAATCAAAAGTTCAAAACCACTCATCTCATCCAAAACCTGGATTGTTTACAATTAAGTTACCTCCCTCAGTCTGAGCCTTTTTCATATGAGCTGTGTTCCGAGGTATTGGAGCTGAGGTGCTCATCACAGATCATGCCAAGGGCCTAAAGGGAGTTTTTGCTAAGGCTGAGGAGTGCTAGACATATAGCATGATACATAATAATATTTGAGACAAGACTGGTACTTGAAGTGTAAAACTGACCAAATTTATACATGCTTTCATAAGATGAACCCGATCTTCTACCAATCTTCTACATATAGCATGATACATAATTATATTTTAGCATGAAACATAAGCAATCACTAAAAGTAATTTGGTATGTACGATAGCAATTAGTTGAAATCACTTTTTTGTTATAGTAGTTCTAGGACTTTGTCACTCTCCATATTATGGAATATAGGAATTTAAGATTTCTCTTTTTTGCAGACATTTATCTTTCAAAAGTTTGCAGGTGGGGATTGATTTCATTATTTTCATCTGGTGCAGCAGCTGTTGCATAAATTAAAGTTGGCAATATGTTGTAAACATTGACTTTGAGTTCTGGATCGGATTTCATAAAATGCTATGATTGTTTAAGGTGCCTTTGGTTATTGAAGTTATAAGAATGCTATAGTTGTAACTTGTATGGCAATATGACCTGGACCTTTTGAACTGTACTTACGCCTTGCATTCGCGTAGCCCCGATCAATCAAAATCTCTACTGTCCAGCAGCTTTGATTCGCCTTAGTCCAATTTTATGGGGACATGTTGAAATTCTAAAAACTTTTTATGCCATTGGTATTGATAATCAAATATTAAAATCAAAGGAAAAGGAAGATAACATTTTCGATTGGTTTTTAGGCTATTTAGAGCAACAATTGAAGGATCAAAAGCCTTCTTGTAGTCAGTTTAATAGGAGATGTCTGATGAATTATTTGCTAAAATCATCTTGTTGAATCTATATTATGTCTTTGCTCTCCATATTTCTGAGGTTATGATGAAGAATGAAATTTTTCTTTTTTCATTTTCAATCAAAAACTTGCTTGCTTGATTTGAACATGGAAGATTGAATAATACTCAAGAGATCGATACCATGGCTTTTGATAAAGATAATATCTGTCAGAAGTTTGTAGGCGGTTTACTATTGTTCATTGCTGCCCTGAATCAGCTCTTCATTAGTATAGAGTGATATTGCAATGTCCTTAATTTGTCTTTCTTAATGAAGATATATATACCGGAGAGAATATCAAAATCTGTCAAGTTTTCTCCGGGAAATATTCAACAGCAATTTAAGCCGATAGTTCTAACATGATACAAGGGGACCTCCATCGGAGGACCAGACCACCATTTTGTTACGGTCTAACTGTCTAAAACACATAAAACCAACATGATATACAACATGTATAGTTTACTTATATACAGCAAAAAATCATGAACCAACTCTTTATTATGATTCTTACTATAAGAGTACAATCTAACTTCTAAAATAACCTTCTGTGCATTCTGGCCATACGCTCTGCTACATTGTCTAGGAAGTGGTAATATACATACCTCCACTTCCTCATAAGCACTAAAGGACCACAGACTCCCCAAAATCCTACAATGAACCCAAGAATAACACAAACATGAAACCATGGAATTGGATGCTCCTCTATGTCTGCATCTTGGTTGTTCTCATCTGGTGCATCAGTACCCTTAGTTGTCTGACACTCATTTGAAAGTGGAGCACCGCAAAGTTTCGGATTCCCCTCAAAAAAAGAGACATTGAAACTTTGGAGCTGAGTGCATGATGGTATTGGGCCTTCGAGATTGTTGTACGAGACATTGAACCTTGATAAGAAATTAAGACTAGCGAACGACGCAGGGATTTCTCCAGACAAATGATTCATGGACAGATCCAATTCCTCCATGTGCTTTAGATTAGATATCTGGTCTGGAATGTGGCCGGAGAAGTTGTTGGCGCTAAGATCCAACACTTGGAGAAGCTGCAATTGGCCAATCTCACTAGGTATATTCCCACTAAGGCTATTGTCATGTAGGTATATTAATGATGGAGCATTAAGTAAATTATTGTACTGAAAAGGTTTTGCATGATCAACACTGGGGTAGAAGATAGGCAGTTCGATATAAGTACTACGATTTACTTCAGATGCTTGTTCAGATACCAACATAGGTAGAGTCCACAGTTCCTTTGGAAGTTCTCCTGAAAGTAGGTTGGATTCCATGAATATACAATACAGCCTAGGAAGAGTCCCCATCCAACTTGGAAATGAGCCTGTGATTCTGTTGTGACTCATATCCAAGACCTCTAATTTTTTGAGCTTCGATAGCCATGATGGAATTTGACCAGTAAGCTTACAATAAGCCAAACCCAAAACTCGAAGATTTTGGAATCCATCAAAATCAAGATCAGTCGGCAGTTCCTCACCGAAAAAACTAGATCCCAAGGAAAGGACTACAAGACTTTTGCAACCATTCAATATCTTCATTGCCCCTGTCACATTGGTCAAACGCTTGTTCCAACCAAGTGAGAGGAAGGACAAGGATTTCAATGAAACAATTTCAGGCTGTATTTGAAACTCTAGACCATTATCATTCACTCGAATTGCTTTCAAGTACTTGCACGAGTAGAGGCTTCTCGGCAAGATTCCAGAGAATTTATTTAACCGCAAGTCAAGTTTTCTAAGTTGACCAAGTCTGGTAAAATTAAGCATGGAGATATCACCTTCCAAGTTGTTGGTTCCCATACGTAGTTCAACAAGATTTGTGCAGTTCATCAGAGATGGGGGCAATGAACCTTCCAGATAGTTGAAATCAAGGAGTATGTGTTTCAACTTTGAGAGCTTCCCAAGATGGAGAGGGAGCACACCACTCAAATTGTTATAGGAGAGGTCAAGGCTTGTGAGGTTGGTGAGGTTGGCAATTCCATCACTCAGTGCTCCATACAATGAATTTCGAGGCAGTGAAATGTCTTCGAGTGTGGTAGCATTAAAGACATCTTGTGGAAGCAGTCCTGACAGGTAATTGTAACCAGCACGAAAAACCTGCAGTTTGGAACACTTGCTGAATCCACGAGGTATACTACCAGTGAAATTATTGACGGAAAAATCCAAGTGCCGTAAGGAGGAAGAAGAAGGACGACAAATAGAGGATGGAATAGAACCTGAAAAGGTGTTGTTACTGACGTTGAAACTAGCCAAATTCCAAGCCTGTTGGAAAAACGAAGATGGAATTACACCATGTAAGCGATTGCTGGAAAAATCCACCATCCGAATATGGCTGGATGGCAGGGAAGATGGTAACACTCCAAAGAGAAGGTTATAACTCAAATCTAGGATTTCGAGATAATTCAAGGACAAGAGGAATTCAGTTTGATCTAGAGAACCAGAAAGTGAATTGTGTGAGAGATTCAAGTGAATGAGATGCGTGAGATTTGCAAGAGATGATGAGGGAAAAATACCTCCTTTCAGTTTAAGCCCTTTGGAGGGTAACTGCAAATGGGTGACCCAACCATCTCGATTACAAGTAATGCCTTCCCAATAGCAACAATTACTAGAAGTCCAGTTAAAGGAAGGAGAAGACAGACTGAGGGCGAAGGACAAGAGAGAAGTACCTTCAGTTTGGATGCATGCATCAATATGTGTAGAGAATAACATGAGAATGAGAAGGAAGCTTAAGCCACGATCCATTGCGTGATTTCCGGGCTGCACTAGTATAGTATTTCTTTCTTAATTAGTGGTACATTTAGATTGCTCTCAGGTTTGTGTATTTATAGCCTGAACGGTATAAGCAAAAGCAAAGATAATGCCTAAAAAGACGTATTGACTATGAAGTGGGTGTTACAAGCAGAACGCCAGAACCGCATGCACTCATGCACAATATAAGTAATCCAAATCCGGAGAAATTTCCACAGAAAGATCAAACCAAAGCGAAGACCTCATTGTTGGAATTGGTGTCCCTCCTTTCAGTGGAGTTGGTGAGTAAGTCAAAAGGAAAGAACATAAGCAGCAACATATGCATATATGCATGGCCTACGAAGCACACAAGTCAACAGAGTATGTACCACGGAAACGAAATCGCGTTTCCGTTTTGGGTACGAAACAAAACAGAAAAATGGTAAATTTTAAAAATTGTAGAAAACAATACGTCAAGGAAATGTTAATAAAATAATATATAATTATATACATTCTTATTTTATTTTACTTTTGTATTTTAATTTTTTTTTTCAATATCTTCTCCGAAATTTTTATCAACCTCTTTCTCAATTCTCACACAACTTTTTTTATATTTATTTTCATAAAAATCTGTAAATGCTTGCCACTTTTCATGTCCACTACTATGCTTTTCATAAAAAATTAAAAACTAATCCATTATTTTTTTCCAGATCCAAATCACCCTCTTCCTCATTGTTGGAATTGGTGTTCCTCCTTTTGGTGGAGGAGGTGAGTAAGTCAAAAGGAAAGAACATATGCATATATAATCACATATGCATGGCCTACGAAGCACACAAGTCAACATAGTATATAGCACGGAAACGAAAACGCGTTTTCGTTTTGGGTACGAAACAAAATAGGAAAATGGTAAATTTTAAAAATTGTAAGAAACGATACGCCAAGGAAACACTAATAAAATAATATATAATTATATATATTCTTATTTTATTTTACTTTTGTATTTTAATTTTTTTTTCAATATCTTCTCCGAAATTTTTATCAACCACACTTCCTCACACAACCTTTTTTATATTTATTTTCATAAAAATCTGTAAATGCTTGCCACTTTTCATGTCCACTACTACTCCGCTTTTCATAAAAAATTAAAAACTAAGGATTAAATTCTTGTTACTACCTTGTACTTTAAGGATCTAATTAGTTCAGTCCCTACATTTTTAATTTCATCAGTTCAGTCTCTGCACTCTTAATTCTCATCAAATAGGTCTATTTATAACAATTGAAAATGACACGTGTCGACCCATAATAGATGACACGTGTCATTTTCAATTGTTATAAATGAACATATTTGATGAGAATTTAGAGTGCTAAGACTGAACTGATGAAATTAAAAGATCAGAGACTGAACTGATGAAATTAAAAGATCAGAGACTGAACTGATTAGACCCCTAAAGTATAGGGTAGTAATAAGAATTTAACCCAAAAACTAATCCATTATTTTTTTCCAGATCCAAATCACCCTCTTCCTCCATCCCCATCATCGATCCCAACTCGCTGGCCTCTCTTCTTCTTCCCTTCCTTATGTTCTTCCTCCTCTATCTTCTGTAACTATTATTCTTATTCTTCCATAATTCAGCCATCTCCCACCATCAAACTCTCTTCTCTTCTCTACTGCTCTTAATTCTTTCTTCTTCGTCCTTGTTTTATGTTTTCTTTCTTCCTCGCAGGCCACATCTCTCTCTTATCCAGCCCGTTTCCAATCTAATTACAAATGACATTTCCATTTTTGAAAACTTACGTTTCTGTGACGTTTCCATCAGTCCATTCACCGGAAAAGTGTTTCGTACTGTTTCCGGCGCGTTTCGTTTTCGTTTCCGTTTCCGGTATCGGTATGGGAATTCGACAGTTTTTGGAGTTTCCGTGCATCATAGCAACATACACATCTAATATGGTCTCCCACAGGCCCACAGCCACAATAAAGCTAGATCGAGGACCTAATGCACTCCCCAAAGCAATCAAATTGCTGATGAAGTCGTGGGCTGCACAGTGCACACAAGCAAACATAATCTTGAATATCCTGGCCTCCTTTTTCCTCTAGTACGTACTGCAGCCGCTTGGGATTTTCTCCTTTGACAAAATAGCTAGCAAACAGCATGTTAGTCAAATCAAAAGAAACAGACACTTTTCTTTTGATTTTGACTTCACTTGCTCAAATGCAAAGGTTCATTAGAGCAAATCCACCGATGGATTGATTTGTTTGCCAATCACCCAGAAACCAAAAAATATGAATGCGCCGGTCATAATTTGATTGACCAATTGGTAGGTCCCACCTTGGTCTACCACATCGGCACATCCAATTGCTAATTCTCAGCAACCGAATTGCTCCACCAACAGCAGTGGGTCCCTTCCCCAAGTGGGCCTTGCTGCCTTTTTTTGTTTTTCCTGTCTGATTAGTGTGGCCAACTCATTAAAATAACTAGTCTCATACCCGTGCGATGCACGTGTTATTTGTAAAAGAAATAAAAAATGTGAAAATCTTCATTCACCCACTTTTTTTTTTTTTTTAATATTTATGTTTTTTTTTTACTATAATAACCCTTTTAAATGATTATCATTAGAAAATTTTTTTATTCTGAAGGGTATTTGTGGCAATCAAAAAATTGGTGAAGCCTTTGACACCAAAGCTTTACGCCTCCATTTATAGTAGTGAAGATAGAGTTTACAAATGGTAAACAAATATGACGGCTCCAATTAATTTATATATATAATGGGAAAACTTGAGTTCTTGGTAAACATTCAAAAATCCAAGATTTGTTCATCCTAAACTATATTAGTCAATATATAAACTTAAATAAAGTAAGGGCAAAACAGTAAATAATATAATAAAGAAAATTAAAACCATATTTATGAAGACCCCACACCAACTTGCCCACTTGCCTATTTATTATTATTATTATATATATTATTTTTTTTATTACAAAACCGAATAACAAGTAATGTAAAAAAATTAAATAAACAATAATGTTTCTTTCACGCATGAACGCCGCCTTCCACACGCTTAAGGCGCGTGTAGGAAGGCTAGTTCATTTAATATCAAGGGTCTAAATTTACCCTTTCAAGGCTTCAAAAGACAAAAAAACTCTCAAATAATTTTCAAAAAAATTCAATAAATTCTGAAATACTTCGAATCTGAGGTATGTATTTTCAAACGTAACATAATCAAATATTTCGAGAGTATTCAAGATGTTCAAATAATGTATTGACATTAGAATTGTCTTTTATTGCTGCATTTGAAAACTGAAGGCAATTGCCAATTTTGATGAACAGTGAATTAGCAAATTGCTAAATTGGCCTAACAAATTGACAATTGGTCTTGGCGGATAGGTGCATTTGCTCTTACGTATTGTAAGTGGAGCCAATATTCAACACATTGTCCATACCATTTCCATTGTGAATTGTAACAAGTTCTTCACATGGTGCGCAGTAGGTGTTATCAATTTCATGTTTGTATGTTGGGTTTAGGGTTTAAAGTTTAGGGCAAACAACTTAGCAGTGTCTATAACTTTCTCACTGAATACATAAAATGTTACAGAAACATAAGCAATCACTAAAAGTAATTTGGTATGTGCGATAGCAATCCGTTGAAATTAGGGGTGGGATCGGTTCGGGACGGCTCGGTAATGCCATTTTTCAGCTTTCAGACCGAACCAAACCGATCCCGAACAGTTCGGTTTCGGTCGGGACCATTTCGGTTCATTGAAGCACGCAGGCAGTCATCTTCCTTATCTCTGCAAAAAAACCTCATGGATCTCTTGGAGTTGCCCCAAACCCCGAAGAGTAAGGATCCAAAGATCGAAAAAACACATCCATTAATATAGCAGATTCAAATCAAAAATTTCCACTTCAAAATTTGTACGAATTCAACCTAGAACTATAAACTTCCAAACTTTCCCAGCAAACAGATACATTAATTGATAAAAAATTAGGGAAAAAAATTGAAGAAGATAGATTATTAGCGGCTACGGTGGCTCTACTTCTATCTGGGTATCATCTGGGCCATAAGGTACAAGATCGACATGGAAGGCACTTGGAGAAGCTGATGGAGAGAGAGAAGGAGGACCAGAAGCTTCTCGGGACTGAGAGAGAGAGAGATAGGTTAATTGTATAATTGTGAGAGAGAAAGGAACAAAGAGAGGTTGTATAATTGTATTAATTAATAAAAAAACTATTAAATCATTTAATTCGGTATATTCGGTATGTTCGGTATGAATATTTTGCATACCAATACCGATCCCGAATATAAGATTCGGTTTCGGTTCGGTTCGGTATAAAGAAAAAATGGAACAAATACCGACCCGATTGGTTTCGGCTCGGTACGGTCGGCTTCGGTTTCGGTATTTCGGTCTCACTTTCCCAGCCCTAGTTGAAATCACTTTTTTGTTATGGCTTTATATTATGGAATTTTTAAGATTTTTTTTTTTGCAGACATTTATCTTTCAAAATTTTGCAGGTGGGGATTGATTTCATTATATTCATCTGGTGCAACAGCAGGAGCAATAATTAAGGTTGGCAAAGAGGCAGCAACATGCATTGACTTTGAGTTATGGATTTCATGAAATGCTATGATTGTTTAAGGTGCCTTTTTTTTATTTTGGCTAAAAAATAAATTTATTGAAACAAAATAGAGGACAAAATGGGGGGATATGAAGCCAAAAACCCCTTAGAGAAAAGAAAAATTCAAAAGGCAAAATAAGAGCCAATTAAATCAAATATTAAGACGCACAGTTGGCGTCCGATTGCAGGCAGGATAGGGACCCCGCGAACTAATTTGATATTGCTTGGCCTTCAATTTTTTGTGATGAGTCTTTGGTAGAGCCTAAAGAAGACTTGCATCTTCCAAAGATGCGTCACCCTCATCATATCAAGAACTAACCGAATTTCTTTCATACCTAACATAAAGACTATGCCCAATGGGTTCCTCGTTTTTCAAGTCACCCCAATAAAACTTACGTTGAACATTATGTCCTGGAAAACTTGTTGAGATTGGACTTGACTTGCTGTTGGATTCAAGGTGTCCTGGACTTGCTGTTGAGATTGTTTAAGGTGCCTTTGGTTATTGAATTCATAAGAAAAATGCTATAGTTGTAACTTGTATGGCAATATGACCTTCCTTTTGAACTGTACTTGCGCCTTGCATTTGCGCAGCCCCTATCAGTCAAAATCTTTACTGTCCAGCAGCTTTGATTCGCCTTAGTCCAATTTTATGGGGACATGTTGATATTCAAAAAACTAAACCAGCAGAGGCCAGATAACTCTTATGGAGTATGCATTTTAATGAATCTTGTCAGCTAACTCTTATAGTTCTGCAACTGATAACTCTATGTTGTTCTGTAAAATACAATGGTGTATTGACTTTTGTTGGTTAAGAATAGAAGATGAACACTTGGTTTCTAATATGCTAAGTTCTTGAAAGCTGCTTCAAGTAACACGAACAGTAAATGTGTACATTAATAAGCGGCCCTCTTTTATAGGCAACTATTAACAAAATTCGAGCCACTCTTCAATGATAAACAGAAAGCAATTCATCATTGGTAGCCTCAGAAGTTTAATTGATTTGATTATATATATTTGACATATATGAACAAATTGGACTATAACAAAAACTTTATTTAACTTTGCTCTTCTTCTGAGGTATGAGTTGTAATCTCCTATACAAATGGTCCCTTAGCTTCCACTCTATAATCTATATAAGAACAAAGCAGCTAAAGGCATGTGGGCTGTGCTGCTCTTCCAAATATATGATCACGTTTGAACAAAGCAGCTACACTCATTGTCCAGCTTCCACTACTAGCTCTAAGGACCAAGGATCACGATGACTGTAGATCATGGTCATGAATCGCGATGAATATTTGCAGCAAAATCAATTCACTAGGCTATAAAATACACAGAGCTTGGTTAAAATTGACATTCTCACCAATGAGATAAATCTTCAATTTACTAGACGTGGTAGAATTTCAAAACACATGCAACTCCTCAGTTGTTCCTTCCTTGATTTGTTCTTTGCAGGCAGAAGAGATGGTTCATAGCCATGGATTCTCTCTTGATTAATTACGAGAGTCTGAGATGGCAGTAAGAGATGTAGTTATTTATTCATTCCTTGATTTGTTCTTTGCAGGCCCTGAATTTAACTATAGGTGATTACAAGTCAGACGGACATAGTTATGTATATATAATAAACCCAAAGCAATATTGGTGTTAACCCTTGGCCAACTTGTAGTAGTTTGTAAACGCTACGCCTCCCACATTGACAAATTGAGCAAAGCACAGAAGTGAATAAGACTATAAAACAAGACTCCCGCATCTAAACAATTCATACCTTTCTCGGCCTTTTGGCTAAGATCAAGTGTAGTATCTGTTCTTATCAGTTTAATATCTGATACGTGGACCAATGGTTCACACGATATTAAATTAATTTTTTAAAGGGATGGGTCCACGACAGTAGCTTGCTACTGGGGCTCATGCGTGTCATTCTTGCGTTGCACTACTGCAAGTTTTGGCGCACCCTACCAATGCTAGTTGAATTATAATTCCACTGCCTTATTTGTTGACTATTTTGTCCGTTTCTCTTGCAATTAATTCTTACCTATTAAGACAGTTTTGTTCGGTTTCTCAAATAAATTGGACTGGGTTCACTTGCATTAATTCCAACCTATGTGACATTTTTGTTTGGTTTCTCAAATAAGATGGACTGGGTTTCTCTGATCAAGACTAATGTACTTTAAAATATGACAACTCTGTGTTGCTTTGTTCAGTCTCCAATAACAATGGACTTTGGTTCATCAAGGATTTATACACTTTGATTGTGTTGCTTTGTCTTGTGCTCCAAGATATGACAAATGGGGAATATTATCATGTACGACTCTTCTAAAGGGAAAAGGTCCCAGTAGTAAGGATTAACAAGTTTCTTTTTGTTCACATTGACTATAAATACAATATTTAGCTGTTTTAAGTTTCAGAGAAGGTTGAACTGCCATTCATTCTTGGTTTTCTTGTTTGATTATCCAGTTGATTGGGTATTCATCTGAACTCTTGGCCTTTCATTTAGCATTAAGTTTGCACTTCTGTCGATTTGTTCTTAAATTTTGTGCATCTGACCTGCCTTTCTTGCTGAGGTTATGTTGGTTAATGGTTGATTTGGGGCCTATAGGATTTTATAGTTTTAGGTTGTCCTTTTTTGGTTTGATTTTGCATATTCTGTTTTGCTTCACATTTAGGTCCAAAAGATTGAGTTTTGATGCTTAAATTTCTGCTTCTTGAAAATGGATAGACATCTAAGCTATTACTCTCTCTAGCTCTTTGCTTAGTATTTCTGATTTTCTGCTTTTTCTGGTCTGTTGTCAAGGCTGTGCTTCAAATATTGGGTAACTGAACTGATGACTAGAATATGACCGGTTTAAATTAGATGGGTATAATTCTTTGTTCAAAGTATAATTCTTTTCTGTATCAGAGAGTTTCGAGACTTGAAATTTAATTTTCATTGCTTTTGTTTTGAATTTCACTTTGAAACTTGGTTCATATTGGTAGGTTATAAAAGAACCAGTTCTTAAAAGTCATTTCTGTACCATATTATCCATTAGTTTTCAGGTTACACCCTTCAGTTTATTTACTTATGAGCACCTCAAAGTTCAAAGTACTTCTGCAATAATTTTCTTCCTGCTAACAAAAGAGAGTAAAGATGGATCGACTATTTCAATATTCAGAAGAGGAGATAGTCTATCATTCGCTTAAGGTGTTTGCAATTATTGTGTGATGTGTTAGTTTTGTGTTTTGTTCAGAGTTTGTTTTCACTTCTTTATCAGCTTGCGGTTTGAAAAGATAACATGGAGGACAAGTGTGCAATCAAGAAAGATGTCACCGAAGTAATATTTCATGTGAAACTTAAGCTTTCCATGATGCTTTTCCTCTCACTTATTTTAGATGCTTTTCGCTTACAATGAGCTCTCTCTTTCGTGCTCTTACTTAATTTATGCAGTTAATCGGAAATACCCCAATGGTATATCTCAACAATGTTGTGGATGGTTGTGTAGCCAGAATTGCTGCCAAGCTAGAGATAATGGAACCTTGCTCTAGTGTAAAAGACAGGTATATTCTTTGCTATTGTTTTCTCTGAATTGATTTTGATGACAACTTGGCCAGTAAGGATTGTAAAGTATTTACTCTAAATAATGTACATTGTCCTTAAATTTTCAATATGCAGGATCGCATATAGCATGATCAAGGATGCAGAGGATAAAGGTCTAATTACGCCAGGGCAGGTTGGAAGTAAATTAATTTACACCAGATATATAGATGTCTTCCACATTTCTTCAATAGAAACATGCTAATATTTTATTTTTTCGTCAATCTAAGCATAAGTTTTCTTTTTCCTTTTATGTTCCTTTAAAGCAATCAAATTCGACTATGTAAGGGAATAACCACAAGCTTTTGTCATCCAAAATGTGGATTGTTTCAAGTTTTCAACTAACTTAATTACTTCCCTTGGTTCTTGATATGCATAATTACTCGGCACTCAAGACTGTTCTTATTGAGCCTACAAGTGGCAACACTGGCATTGGATTGGCATTCGTTGCCGCAATCAAGGGTTACAAGCTTAAGCTAAGCATGCCATCCATAGTGAGTCTTGAAAGAAGAATTGTGCTCCGAGCTTTTGGAGCTGAGGTGTTCATCACAGATCCTGCCAAGGGCTTTAAGGGAGTTCTTGCTAAGGCCGCGGAGCTTCTAAGTGACACACCAAATAGTTATATGCTTCAACAATTTGAGAACCCTGCCAATCCGAAGGTACTTTAGCAGCAAACTGTACTGTGCATAGACTGTTAATTTGGAGGATTCCTAAATAATTTTCTTCTGATTTGTGTAGATTCATTATGAAACCACTGGCCCGGAGATATGGAGAGACTCGGGAGGGAAAGTTGATGTCTTGGTTTCAGGAATAGGGACTGGGGGTACTGTAACCGGTGCAGGGAATTTCCTTAAAGAGCAAAACCCAGAGATCAAGGTTAAGCCGGTTGTGTATAAATATGCTACATACTTATATGCATATGTGGAGAGAAAGTTATTATACTTTCATGGTCTGACTTGTTTTGTAAATGTTCAGGTGTATGGTGTAGAACCAGCTGAAAGTGCAGTATTGAATGGTGGCCAGCCTGGTGCGTTACTTAAAAGTGCTTGTGGAAATCTTTTGCTTAGCTTAAATTTTTTAAGTGGTCAAATTTGTGGCTATATATACTTCTACAGCATGAAATTACTATTGACTGATGCATATGTTGATAAATAATATGCACGCTCATGTTGAAGGGATGCATCTGATCCAAGGAATCGGTGCTGGTTTCATACCTGAAGTTCTGGATGTTAGCTTGCTGGACGAAGTTATTCAAGTAAGCCTGGAAGTCATTTTTACAGCTCTTCAATTTGATTAATTTTACATCTGAAATTATCTGCTTGCTCACAATTGTATAAGTTCTTGTTGCAGTTTGCAGTAGAAAAGTTCTAGCAGTATTATGATCGGCTGTAGTTGACAGTTGGTTTTGTTTTTTTAATAACATGACAGAGCTTTTTTTATTTTTTTATATGTACTTTCAGAAATCTCATGAAAGATAGAAAATAGAGGAAGAAGTAGTTTAACTACCATTTTTTATCAAAGTGAACTGGAAATTCTCAAAGTTGTAAAATGAACAAAATCTTGACCAAGTTCCAAGCAGTTGCAACTTGTAACACCGAAAATATTGTCCATACCAATGTACCATTTCCTTTGTTCACATGGAAGTATCTGTTATCTGATCTATATTAGATGCTAACATAAGAATGATATCCTTTTATTAATGGCTCATGTTTCTGTAACACTTTAGGTATCAAGTGAGGAAGCTATTGACACTGCTAAGCTACTTGCGCTAAAAGAAGGTCTTTTGGTACGTATGGTCTGAAATCACTTTTCGTTATGGTAGTTCTAGGAATTTCTTACTCTCCATTATTGTCTAATATGGGATTCAAAGATTGCGCTTGTTGCGGATATTTAACTTTCAAATATATATTTTGCAGGTGGGGATTTCATCTGGTGCTGCAGCAGCAGCAGCAATAAAATTGGCAAAGAAGCAGGAAAATGCTGGAAAGCTAATAGTTGTGAGTCTAACTGCATTCTTAATTGAAATATGATCATAAATCTTGCTTGCATTATTGGGTTCTTAAATTAATATTCTGGACTTAGAATGTGTTGTTATTAACCAGCATCTTTTTCTATCTAATCCAAAACTCCAATAACTCTTTTGCTTGTGCAGGTTGTGTTTGCCAGTTCTGGAGAGCGTTATCTGTCTTCTCCACTCTTCGATACCATTAGGCATGAGGCAGAAAATATGAAGTTTGAATGATAGTGTTGCTGAGGTTCATAAATGCCTTGCTTTTATTAGGTGCCTTTGGCTATAGAAATAATAAGAAAAGCCTTCAAGTCTGCAAGGCAATGACCCTTGCGTTCTTGGAACCCCTATTGATTCTATATCAAAACTGTAAAGATTTCATAATTCGAGGAGACCGGTTTGTAAATTTGTAATTCTACTATTGATCACATGTTGTACTTTTATTAAAATAAAAATGGCATACCAATATTGCTGGTTAAGAACAGAAAGACCAATTAGTTACGAGATGAGCACTTGGTTTTTAAGTCCTCTTTTTTTTTTCTGGGCAATTGTAGCACTACATAGATTGAATTTCTCAGAAGTTTTCTTCTGACATGTATGGACTAAAAGAAAATTACATTTAACTTTGCATTTCCCCTCAGGTATTGGATGTTCTCTCCAACCCTTTGGTCTCAAAAGTAAACTAGTACGAAGGAAATCTGGGGTATACCGTATACATTGATTGAGTTGTTGCCTGAGTTACTGCAGTGCATATAAATATAAATATATATAGCTTCCTAGAAATCCTATATATGGCGCGGGTGGAGTACGAGTTTAGTTGGATAGATTTGGTTCATGTTTGCAGATGGATAAGATAAAGAGCCATGGATTCTAGATTCTCTCTTGATACCAAGCTAAGATCAAGGGATAGAGTAGTAATTAACTTTTCCATGCTAGGCCTGGATTTAAATACAATGGTGGTAAGTATGAGGAACACAGAAATACTCGAGCAATAGTTGTGTGAAGAATGTAAACGTTTTTAGTCCCACATCGTTAGATTGAAAAAGCATGGAAGTGAATGAGGCTATAAAAAGAGAAGCATAAGGCTGTTCTATGCATACCTTTCTCGGCCTTTTGGCTAAGATCAAGTGTAGTATCTGTTCTTATCAGTTTAATATCTGATACGTGGACCAATGGTTCACACGATATTAAATTAATTTTTTAAAGGGATGGGTCCACCACAATAGCTTGCTATTGGGGCTCACGCGCGTCATCCCTGCGTTGCACTTCTGCAAGGTTTGGCGCACCCTACCAAATCCAGTTAAATTGTTCTGTGGTCTATCTAAAACGCAACGAAAATTAGAAAGTGAATTAGATCTACGTTTTTGGCTGAATTTCAGTCAAATTATTAGTAAAGAAAGAATTGTATCGAAAGTCTGATTCTCACAATAATGTAAAGAAATGTACCATACAAATTTTTTAAACAGAAAGGTCAGCTCATTATTGATAGTACTAATGTCAAGAAACACACTCGAACTTAAAACACTGTGCAACTTGATATTCACGTTGTCAGCCTCCCGCTTCACAGCATGAACTTTTTGTAGTTCCTTTTGAAACCAGGCAGCAACTCAGGGCTCAAACACCATGCTCTCTGCCTCCCGCTTCACAGATTCGAACAACACGGAGGAGAGATAACGCTCTCCGAAGCTGGGGAAGACCACCTAGACGTTTTGGAAATGAAAATGAGAATGTCTATTGCTGTTAATGTTGCAAATCACAAACAACTAATAGTTTTGTTTTATTTTTGCTGAAATAACTACTACATGTCCGGTGAAAAAACCACCTTAAAAAGTAACCCACAAGACTTGCAACAGATCAATATATTTCCGTATAATATTTAAGCCAATTTCTATTTTATTATTTAAGGGTGTGTAGGGTTGATTTTGCGAGAGAATATGACAGTAATGTTTGCAATATATTAGTCCATTCCTTTCCAAGCTTATAGTTTAAAATTGCTTAAAGAACAAGCTGAGTAGTTAACCGCTTGTTTAAACTCTAGCATATGAAACTTACAACAATGAGCTTTCCGGCATTTGCTGGCCTCTTTGCAATCTCAATTGCAGCTGCCGCTGCAGCACCTGATGATATCCCTACCTGCAATAAACAGGAATTACAATAAAAGATGGGAACAACGAAAAGCGACCAAAGAACCAGTATGCTTAAGATTTTTAAAAAATTCAGGGCAACAATCAATGACATGCTAAAAGAACCAAGAGAAGTGCTCATTCAAACGTGTCCCATATAGTTGTGGACTTACCAACAAGCCTTCTTTCAGTGCAAGACGCTTAGCTGTTTCAATAGCTTCTTCACTTGATATCTGCAAAGTCATAGAAAGATCTGTTTCAGTCTCAACTCTCATATATAAGCTTGCATCTCAGAAGCATGAAGCATGAACGCTACTGCTTAAATAAATAGTATACGCTTATTTATTCTTGCAATGAAATTTTTGTTCACAAACAGCAAATTATAAGGAGTAATCCATTATTTTGTTCCTCAAAGCACTAGAGATATTGGAGAATTTCAAATTCGCTTCTTTGCATTTTCATTTATGACGTTTTCCAATTCTAAACTACTATTTGCATAAAGTAACCTAAAAATATCAAAATATGGCATTACAAAAATGCATTAGCTAGTGCATTCACTGGAAACAATGCGAAGAACAAGTTATAAAGCTTACTTGGATAACTTCATCAATTAGGTTGACATCTAAAACTCCAGGGATGAAGCCAGCACCAATTCCTTGAATCTTGTGAGGGCCTGAGATAGATAGAAGAACACATGTGATCAAATTAAGCAAAGGAGAATATGAGAAGAAATTGCCTTATATTTTCAAGCAGGCAGCTTGTGCTCTATATTAGCTACTGATGCTGGAACTTTGATTAACATACTAGTAGACTGAGTTAAGATTCTCTTGTAACACTAATTTTCTTGCATGCTGTGGGTATGTAAGAACCTTTTTGTTTTTCAGTTACAGGAACGAACGTGAGCAGAGCCCAATGGGCTGCCTGGGCCACCCAAATAAAGCTTTAAATACGGTGAGGACTCAGGGCCACTTTATATATATCACACTAGGTCAAAAATGATATTTATTAAACTCTAAATAAAGAGCTCCATCCCAAATTGAATCCCCACCATTCTAGATTAAATCCATTGCGATTATGACAAGAAATTTATCCATCACTCACCAGGTCTCCCTCCATTCAAAACAGCACTTTCAACTGGTTCTACACCGTAAAGCTATACATAAAAAAGTAAGGGAACACGTGGCCAGTCAGTAATATCAAAAAATTTGATTATCTATGTAAATTATTTTCCTCTAGACTATAATATGCAATACAAAAGCCCAACCTTAATGTCAGGATTTTGCTCTTTGAGGTACTTCCCAGCACCTGTTATTGTACCTCCAGTCCCTATTCCAGAAACAAAGGCGTCAACTTTCCCAGCGGAGCCTCTCCAGATCTCTGGCCCAGTAGTTTCATAATGTACCTAAACAGACAAGAAATATTTGTCCATCAATCTATTCAGACAGCAAGTCATAAACTGATGAAACATGACATGCCTTTGGGTTTGCAGGGTTCTCGAATTGCTGAAGCATATAAGCATTGGGTGTCTTGTCAACTATCTCTTGTGCCTTCTGAACAGCCCCTTTCATGCCTTTGGCGGGATTTGTGAGAACAAGCTCAGCTCCAAAACCTCGAAGAATGGTTCGCCTTTCAAGACTCATTGAAGCAGGCATGGTGATTATTAGTTTGTAACCCTTAGCAGCTGCCATAAACGCCAACCCTATGCCAGTATTGCCACTTGTAGGCTCAACCAGGACACTCTACATCATAAAACAAGAAAACTTAGTCTAATAAAAGATTTCTCCTTCACTTAAATACTGCATGTACCATCCTGTGCATCTGTTTATCAAATTAATCAAATCACTACTAAAATAGAAATTGAATGATCTATTGATATCAAAATCAAGTTGGTGATGAATAGCTATATCAATATATCATACGACATGATTGGACACAAAAAGGCCTTACATAATGAAATTCTACTAAGCTCTCAAACAAAGGCACCATGGATTCACAAAACCTATTTCACTCATCCAGATAAGGAAGATGTGAATACTGACCTCACCCGCCTTAATAAGACCCTTCGCCTCAGCATCTGCAATCATACTATATCCAATCCTACAATGAACAGAATTTCCATATGAAATTAACAAACAGTCATCATTCTAAGCTCTCATTTGATTGCATAGAACTGGGTCATGAGCAGGTTCGCAGTACCTATCCTTGACGCTAGAGCAAGGTTCCATCATCTCCAGCTTAGCAGCAATTCTTGCCACACAGCCATCTACGACATGGTTGAGATACACCAATGGTGTATTGCCAATTAACTGAAAACACCCACAATGAATAAAAACACATTCAATCAGCTAGCCATATGTAACTTAATATTCAAACACCCAAAAGGTCAAACTTAGAAAAGTGAAAATGGACTTACTTCAGTAACATCTTTTGCAATCCAAGCCTTCTCTTCCACCATTTTTATCAGAAAACTGTTAACCAAATCCAAGAGTTAATAAAATCAACTACAAAAAACAGCAATTTCTTTTTGCAGAATCTAAAACTAAAAAGACTACAACAACGAAGTAATGATTCTTTATGACTCTGAACTTCAAAGTCTAATACTTGAGAAACTGAGTCGATCTTTACCTTGTCTTTTTGGAGACAAAAACAATGAGAAAGTTTACACTTCGATTTTTTCAGTTATAATTGCAAATCAACAACAATCTCCACAGCCAATTTCACACCCATGATAATAAAACACGAATCAAGTAAGAAAAAATGTATACTTCGAGAATTCAAAACTTTGAAAAACAAGAAATTGGTTGAAATCAGAATCCAAACATATCAAATGGCAAGAAAGAAAGAGAACAATGATGTCAAACCTTTTTGGGACTACTTGAAGAATGCAAATAGATAGTTTCAAGAAGAAATGTATTAGTGAATTGAAATGAAAGAAAGAGTGAGACTTTAGAAGTTTTACCTATGCTTGAAACCAAAGGCTGACCAAGAAAAGTAAGTTTATCTCAGCTCAGCTCAACAAAAGAAGCGAATGACAAAAGTGAGAGACTTTCGGAGATATAAAGGAATTTCTGCTGGCATACGTCTGTGACTCTTTTGATATTTCCGAATTGCATTTGTCATCCGCCGGCTGAAAAAATCATGTATATACATGATGCAATCTGAGCCGTTTAAATTGAGTCAGAGAAATGAGTTGACATTTTTTTTTAACTTTTGAACGGCTAACGGAAGACCGTATAACTATACGCCGTGTACCGAAGACTCTCTGCCGCCGGCTCCTTCTCTAAAATTAATTTTATTCTTAAAAATTACAAAAAAAAAGAGAGAAAAATAAAGTATTAGCTTTTTAAAAAAAATAAAATAAAGTATTAGCTTTGGGATCCACCCCTATCCCAAATATTAATATTTTGTGTATCCATTTATAATATTGGACATCTCTAGCATGCACCCACCACTTCATGTAGTTAACAATAGAAAATGCAATATGTATAATTGTATGTATATCTGTATTAATATTATAAAAATAATACATATATGTAGGTCTTGAGTCTGCTGACCAATTTGCTTGTGATTTTTTATTGTTTCAACGATCATTATAATTGCAATGTTAGCATTGAATGTTTCAACGATGGACATAACACATTATAGAGCCACGTTCAATTATCAAACACTAACAAAAGTTGTAGCATAACACAGAGAATCATTCAAATAACTAATTAAAAAATATTTATTCAAAACAACTTGTAGCGACGAATAGTTCGTCGCTAAAAGTGTCATAAATTTTTGTCTTGATTTTAATTTGACGAAATAAAAAAAAAACACTTCTAGAGCTTCTAAGGTTTCGCGTTGGGTTTCATTAAGACTTTAAAATACTTATTGTCGCTCGCGCAATCTGGGTTCGAGAATTTCAAACATATAATTTTTTTAAGAAAATCACCCAAAATTGTGGATTATGGTTTTCTTAAGAACGTGTGGTTTTTTGGCCAAAATCACACGTTCTTATTTTGTCACCAAAATCTTCCCACTCCTAAATCATGATTTTTAAGCACTTCTCAAACTGACGAAACATACAAATTTCTACCTGATTTTTTTGTTTAAGATTTTCCAAATTCGGAAGACAAAAAAATTTGTAAAAAAAAAGGGTCGAGATTTTGTAGTTATGTCGATTTGAACACCTCATAAAAATCAAACTTTACCAATAGTGAGATTATGACATAGGCAAATTTCAAGATAAAAATGGTGTTGACAAGATTTATTTGTTCAAATTATAATAAAAAAATGTTTATTCAGAACAACTTGTAGCAACTAACTATTTTGTCCTTACAAGTGTCCTAAATTTTTTTCTTAATTTTAATTTAACGAAATAAAAAGAAGCACTTCTAGGGTTTGTAAGGTTTCACGTTGGGTATCATTAAGACTCTAAAATACTTATTGACACTCACGCAAATTGGCCTCTAGAATTTCAAACATGCAATTTTTTAAGGAAATCATCCAAAATTGTGGATTATAGCACACGATTTTTTAGCTAAAATCACATGATCTTATTTTGTCACTAAAATCTTCCCACTTTCAAATCATGATTTTTAAACATTTCTCAAATTGACGGAACACAAAAATCTTGATTTGATTTTTTTTTTAACAATTTTTCAAAGTTAGAAAACAAGAAAATTCGTAAAAAAAGGGTTGAGATTTTCTTGTTCCATCAATTGGAACACCTTCTAAAAATTAAGTTTTACCAATGGTGAGATTATGACATATGCAATTTTCAAGAAAGAAATGGTGTTGACGAAGTTTATTTGTTTAAATTATAATTCAACAAACCTAAAATGGTACCTAAACTATCGAGTAAGGTATTTTTTAGTACTTACGAATTTTTGTTACCAAATATGGTACCTGAACTATTGTGCCGTTACCTAATATGGTACTTCCGTTATTTTTTTCGTTAAATTGGCCTACGTGACAAGTTTTTGAATAGTTGTTGCTAAATAAGCTATGACAATTACTTTAGAAAATGACGTGTTGTGTTGCCCATAGCTTATTTAGCAACAACTATTAAAATACTTGCCACGTAGGCTAATTTAATGAGAAAAGTAACAGAAGTACCATATTAGGTAACGGCACAATAGTTCAGGTACCATATTTGGTAACAAAAATTCGTAAGTACTAAAAAATACCTTACTCGATAGTTCAGGTACCATTTGAGGTTTGTTGAATTATAATTTAAACAAATGAGCATAATGAGGATTCCTCCGAATTTGGCATTATCCTTTCGGGAATAGGAAGAGAGGATTAGGGCTATAATTTTTCAAAAATTTTAAACTTTTTACCTCTTTACAAAATGAAAATTTTTGGGCAGAACTTATTAAGTCATGTAAAAATTTGGTTAAAGGTAGTTGAATTACATTTACGATCATTTAATCTAATGACATAAATGTTATCCGTACATATGAGAAATCCTGGATTCGGTTCAATTTTGTATAATTTATAATTACATTTTCGAATTTTAACATATGGTTAAAAGCTACTAAACTATTAAGCGGCCTCAATATTATAATGCTCTTTGAAAAAAAAAAATTTGGAATTATAATACTTTGATTTAAAAGAGAGCTAGGTAGATCCAAACACTATTTATTCAAGTCTAAATTCTTATCCATACGAACCAGGGATTGCATTTCTTTCTTCCCAAACCCGGCCAAACAATGATTCCAATCCGCAGTTGAGAACTAGAATATTCCGGGAGAGGAATATCCCTGCCCCTTGAGCCAAGTCCTTTAAATTCATTTCAGTACAACACGCCGAAAGGGCATTATCGTCCCATCAATATTTTCATATTAGCGCCACCAACAGAATTACGCGCAGATCTCGTACACCGCTCTCTCAATCCCTCTCCCTCTTTGTCCGTTCAAACTCGGACTCACCGAGTCAACCTCCGATCCCCGCCGACCAAACGACACCGTCTCAATGGGCGTGCCCGCGTTTTACCGCTGGCTGGCGGATCGCTACCCACTCTCTATCGCCGACGTGCTGGAGGAAGAGCCTAAGGAGGACTCAAATGGCGTGCCCAGACCAATCGACGTTTCGAGACCAAACCCTAATGGCTATGAGTTCGATAACTTGTACCTGGACATGAACGGCATTATACATCCCTGTTTTCATCCCGATGGCAAAGTACGAATTCCATTCCTTTAATTATGTAGAAATTGTTTCTTTTCAGTGTTTCATTGTGTGCTTAGCTTGAAAAAGTTGGTTTCGGTGCTCAGAGAGCTGGAATTTAGGTTTGGTTTCTGATAAATGATAATATGTAATGGAAATTGGGGTCATTGATGCACTGAGGCTGCTAGTTTTTGTTCTCAAATACTTGAACGATTTCCAATTCTTCTTCCCGTCTGAAAGAATCTAGCTCCAGTTTCATTGTATGCTTTGTTTGTGTTGTTTAATGATTGAAATGTTTGATGTTGCTAATCTTTGCTATAAAATTTAATTTTGCGTTTGGATACTTGGTATGCTAAACTGAACTCATTAATTATGTATGTATGTATGCTTTTATTTGCGCTAGTGTCTTGATCTGAATTTAACCTCTTCTTTTTTTGTTTGCGGGAAATGTGAGCACTTACCACTTTAACAGGTTGTCATGTGCTTTAGATGACTTCAGTCTGATGAAATGTTTTTTTTTTGGTTGTGCAGCCTGCACCTGCTACTTATCTTGATGTATTCAAATCAATATTTGATTACATTGATCATCTCTTCACGTTGGTTCGCCCAAGAAAGCTTCTTTTTTTGGCAATTGGTAAGATTGCTCTTAGAGTTGTAAACTGTGATCATTAATAATCTCCATTGAAGTAAAATCAGTACTTTAATATATTTCTAATCATGCAGATGGGGTTGCACCAAGAGCTAAAATGAATCAGCAACGCTCTCGACGTTTCAGAGCTGCAAAAGATGCGGCTGAGGCGGTAAGAGCTTACTTAATGTGCATGATTTTTTTTCCTTTCTTATTCAGCGAGGCAGTGAACTTACTATCTGATTTGTTAGGAAGCCGAAGAGGAAAGACTAAAGAAAGAATTTGAGATGGAGGGGACATCATTGGTTCCTAAAGAGAAACCTGAAACTTCAGATTCAAATGTTATTACTCCAGGCACCCAATTTATGGCGGTGCTCTCGGTAGCACTTCAATATTACATACAAAGTAGGTTGAACGACAACCCTGGTTGGCGGTCTACAAAGGTTGGTTTGACATTATTCTCTGCAGTAATTTGTAATTGCCTTCCCTTAGTCCTGTCAAGATCGAATGATTCTTTGCCTATGGAGTAATCCATTCTCTATATTTTTACCATGTACTTCTGGTTTTCAGGGTACTTTGTCTCTCTAAATTTATTTATGGGCCTGCATTGGGTGATTATTTTAAGGTTATTCTTTCTGATTCCAACGTTCCTGGCGAGGGAGAGCACAAAATAATGTCATACATCCGATCGCAACGCAACCTTATGGGTTTTGATCCTAACACTCGGCATTGTCTTTATGGACTGGTGAGTGTTTATAATTTTAGTCTTTCGGGATTCCTACCTTTGCTGCTGTTATTCTTCTTTCTTGTGTATGCCTGCTTATGTTTTTTTGAAAGGGCTATCATTTGGTATGTCTTTTTGCATGGCTTGGTTTAGTTCTAAAGTTTGCACTTGGATAATAATAATCAGGATGCAGATCTAATTATGCTGGCTTTAGCTACACATGAGGTTCACTTCTCAATATTAAGAGAGGTCAGTTACTTTTTTATTTATTTATTTATTAATTTTGTCTTACGAACACTTGAGGTTCAATTGGTTTGTTGCAAGTGGTTAGTCTTATACATGGTTTACCTTGATTATACAGGTGATTACTCTTCCAGGTCAACAGGAAAAATGTTTTCTTTGTGGACAAGTTGGTCATCTGGCAGCTGAGTGTCGTGGTAACGATGATGCGGCTGATGAAACCCCAATTCACAAGAAGAAATATCAGGTTGGTGGCATGACATCCTGCCATTGTCATCATCATCTTATATTCTTTCTAAGCTATTTTATCTGTGCAGTTCCTCAACATCTGGGTGTTGCGCGAATATTTGCAATATGAGCTGGACATACCCAACCCTCCTTTTCAGCTTAACTTTGAAAGGATAGTGGATGATTTTGTGTTTTTGTGTTTTTTTGTTGGCAATGACTTTCTTCCACATATGCCAACATTGGAGATCAGAGAGGTATGTCAGTATAGCAGGCAGTCTGTTGCTTTAGAATGCCGTGTTCTAAAATTTGCAATTTTTAGGGTTTTAGATACTAAGTTTATATGTTGTTTCATCCTTGTTTTGTATAACATATTAAGTTTTCACTTCATTAAATCACATGATTGGTGAACATATCCTTTTGTGGGGTTTTCACTTTTCCTATCTTTCTTTACTTGATGCAAGTGTGAACTGTTTACTTCCTCAGGGTGCTATTAATTTATTGATGCATATTTATAGAAGGGAATTTACTGCTATGGGTGGCTATCTTACTGATGCGGGTGAGGTAATTTATTCTTCTTCATAAGATCTATGAATATATGATAGTTGCTTAGTGATCTGAATATTGATTATTATGTCTTGGAACTCGGTGTGTTTTTATTTTTCTTTGTTTATGAATATACTGATGCATTCAAATTACTTTCACAGGTATTGTTAGATAGAGTAGAGCATTTTATCCAGTCTGTTGCTGTCTATGAGCGCCAAATCTTTCAAAAGCGGGCTCGAATTCAGCAGGTATTTGCTTCTTTCTGATTTAACTTGTATTAGCATTTGTTTTCCAGTCTTCCAGAAGTCTGGAGCATCATAAAGCCACAAATTTGGACCAATTTAAGTATGATAAGGAACTTATTTCACTCATTAGAAATTGGCTGTTTCCGACTATTGGTTTGTTTACTCCACTTGAGACTGATATTTTAATCTACTCTTCAAGTATTTTGGTGATTATTTGGCTATAATAGAATTCAGTCGATGAAAAATGTTTAGCCCTTACAATGCACCAATTTTTTGGTTAAACAAAAATGAAGATTTTGCTATCAGATGAAAACTATGATTCTATTTATAATTTTATATAGGTGACTGTTTTTCTATGATGAGGCAAGTAACTTATAGGTATATGATCTTGCTGTATGGGCACTTAGTCTAGTGGTATGATTCTCACAACTTGGTCGCTATAGGAAATATTGAAATACGAATATTATAATTTTTTTCTTCATAGATATGTAGTGACTTTTCTATTTGAGTTGTTATTCGTCCTGGAGAAAAATAGTAGGATACTCATGTACAGTAGTTCTAATTTATCTACATGACTTTTAAACAAAAAGGCATTTTGGATCCTTTTGGCTAAACATGTTTTAACGACACATCAAGGTTTTTTTTTTGGCGATATACTGTGAGATTAGGTCACTGCACTTCTTTTCTATAGTATCCGATATTTGACAATCAAGCAATCTTAATGCTGATGATGATAATATTGCAGGCTTTTGAGAATAATGAAGAGAGACAGAGAAATAGAAGAGAGTCTTCTGAAGAGCTACCGGCTCCGGTGGTAGACAAGGTATGTGACATCATTGCAACTATATCATCAGATTCTGGTATGACATCGTGATGCAAAACCAAACTTTTTTTTGTGTGCCAGCTGGATATCCAGCATCACACTCTAGTTGTCATTTACCATGTATTTACTGTGGTGGTACCTCTTCTTCCCCTTTGTGAAGAAGAGATCTTAGGCTTCACTCTAAAGGTATAGGTAGTTGAACCTTAAACAGATGCGTAAGGGTTTAAGGATAAGGGAGGCTGCTCCTTATTATGTATCAGCTTTCAAGAAAATAAGTAAATATAAAAAATCCGTCTCAGGATAACCTACATCCTGCAATTATGGAAACTCCAATATTGAGTTTAATTTTCTATGTATTTTACGATGATTTTTCGTCAGAGTTAGCTCAATACAATATTGAAATTCCCATGTTTTTGCTTGAACTAGCAGTATTCTCTGTTTTGTCAATTCTAGCAGTCTTTCTTTTACATAAGATATAGAAGAGGATGAATTTGGTAAAAAATTGGTTAGTCCTTTAAATAAAGTTCCAGTAACCTTGTACTTTTGGGCACCCCTTGCTTGAATAAAGTAATTACGCAATGAGCGGTACTGTTATTTTTGTTGTTTTTCTGGCTGCTTGTTTTCTGTATGTTGTGGGTAGATCTTAAGTTTTTGTGGACTGCTGGTCCACATTGATCGTACTTTCTTTTCACTTCTTTTTTATATAATTGCTATATTTCCTGTTAAAAATAATTTTTGTTTCTCAGGTTAAATTGGGGGAGCCGGGATATACAGAAAGGTATTATGCTGAGAAGTTTCAAGTATCACAGCCTGAGGAGATTGATATAGTTAAGAAAGACTTGGTAAGTTCTCTCATGTGCTGCCAATTCAGTGAACATTATTTGGCTGTCAATATAAATTATTAATTCTTTCAATATTTACTCTTTTTTTTTTTTTGTGCATTCAATGTGAACAATAGGCCTACAATTTTGCTCTGAAACTTGTGGGATTGTGCTGTTGTGTGGGATCCTCGTAGTGTTTTTGGTTTTCCTCACCTCAAAAAATATGCCTTTGTTTTTCTCTCTTTCTTTAAAAGAAAATCAGTTGTATGGGTGGCTTCTTGGGATAATGGTGAATTACTTATTTAGAAGATGAAATATTACCTTGACTTGGTTCTGTACAACGGAACGGTCAGGGGAGTTGTAAATCAATTATGTTGGCACCAAGTATATGGGGAGTTTTGGACATTTGTGTTTGTTTCTACTCAACCACCAGCAGCAAAGTTTTGAATAATGAATGCTCGTCTGATGGTGTTAGAGGTGGATTATGTATATTGAGTACTTATCCTGTTCTTCGTTACGTTAAAAGTTTTTTTCTAATTTTTAATTTTTTTTATGTTTGAGACTCTGCTTCATCTGCCTTTATTCCATTCTCAAGAGTTTGCTAGGTATTAAAAAATTGGTTTTGATGATAGAGATGGATTATGTATATTGAGTGCTCAGTTATGTTGTTGATGGTGTCCTAATTCTAAGGTCTTTTCATTTTTTTTTTTTCTGTTTTTTTTCTTCTCTACTCCGGTTTTGATGATACAAGTATTAAATAAATTCATGCTCAAGTATCCAAGTTTTTTTGCAGGTTCTAAAATATGTCGAAGGCTTATGTTGGGTCTGCCGATATTACTACCAAGGGGTCTGCTCATGGCAATGGTTAGTTTGACCTGATTGCTACTGGAAATGTCATGCTTTATTTTACCTAATTTAACTCATCTTAATGTTGAGATACAAGGATATATATGCACATCCACATATTCTTGAATCTAGTTTTTAGAGTACTTGGTTCCTAAACTATGACTTAGGTTTTTTCGTCGCTCTATCTCTACAGCTGAGGTTTAGTTCCTTGTGTTAGTTTTGCTTCTCAAAACTTTTTACACAATTATATATATTGGTATTCAATGATTATGATCTATTATTCGTGCAAAAAGGTTGCTGTGTGGATCATTTTGTTATAAATGAAACTTCTCTATTTGAGTTGGTTTACATAATGTATCTGTTGATAAGTAATGCTGATCTTGAGCTCTGACTGCCTCGTTGGATGATGATCTAATGAGTCAACTTGTTGACCGGGATGATGACCAGTTCAGTTTCACTAACTATGCTTGTATCTTTTTATTGTGGGTTTCAGGTATTATCCATACCATTATGCTCCTTTTGCTTCTGATCTAAAAGATTTAGATGAATTAGAAATAACATTTTTCTTGGGGGAGCCATTTAAACCCTTTGATCAGCTTATGGGAACCTTACCAGCTGCGAGGTCTCTCTCTCTCTCTCTCTCTCTCTCACACACACACACACACAGATGACGATCTATATTTTTATTTTGCTGGATGTGATAATGGGTGTTGTTATTTTCCATGTTACAGTTGTAGTGCTCTTCCGGAAAAATATAGAAATTTGATGACTGATCCGTCATCTCCAATTTGTAATTTCTACCCATCTGGTAAGAAATGATAGTTACGAAATTTGATCTATGAAGTATTCTCCTTTCCACTAACAATCGTCTTCCCTTCTCTTTGACTTCCACTCCAGATTTTGAGATTGACATGAATGGGAAGCGCTTTGCGTGGCAGGTATGGTCATATGAAGCATTGTTGATTCTTATTTGGTAGAATTTGATGTTTGTTTTTTTCCTTTTTGGGGTTAAACTAATGGAAGCTGTATCATTTGTGGTGTGTGCATGGGAAAATCAGGGTGTTGCTAAATTGCCATTCATTGATGAGAAGAAATTGCTTGCTGAGACAAGGAAGCTTGAAAGCACTTTAACGGTTTGGAAGATCATAGCTTTCCTCCCCCTAATATATGTTTCTTTATTTTTTATTCTATCTTCATATGCTCAATTGAAAACCTTTTCCCTGTCAAAGGATTTTTTTTCCCCGGCTAGTTGGTCAAAAGTGATTTTATTGATAATCTCAGCAAAACTTTAAGTTTTGGGGGAATTTCTATGTAGTTGTAGGAGTTGTATTTAGGGAAATTGCATAAGCAGGGCAACTGACTATGACTTATCTGTGGAGTCTTTATCTTACTATAGAACTGTCTGAAACATCCTTTAAGTGCAATAACCAAGATGAAGTTTGCCTTCCATACTACATATTGAGTGCTCATCCTATTTGTTCTATGCAGGGGGAAGAGCAAGCTCGGAATAGTGTGATGCTTGATTTACTTTATGTCTACCCTTCTCATCCTTTAGCGTCGCAAATTAGTTCGTACTACCATTTATATTATCAGTCTCCCCCACATGCAAGATTTGCTTGGGCAATAAATACAAGTCTTAGGTTGGTTTTAGCTTTTTGCATGTTGACTTATTGTTCTAATTGTCATTGCGTGAACTCACTAGTGTCGCTGCCTATTTTTTCAACTTTTTCAGTGGTGGAATGAATGGATTCCTTTGGTTATCTGAGAGGAACGGCTTTAGTAACTTAATCCCTTCCCCTCTCCGTGGTTATCCCAACATAGACTATAACCAAGTCTTGTAAGTAGACCTCCTACTAATGAGAATTTAAAGAGCACCTTCATTCTTGTGTTTCTTCTGAAAGAAAAAAAAAAATGTATTCATGGTGGGCATTTTTGGTATGCAGAAATGTTACATATCTTAATCCTGCAGCCCAAAAACACACCCCAGAACCTCCCAGCGGTGTGGTCATGCCCAGAAAGGTGTGTGAGATCTGTCTTCACTTTCATTTTCTTGCCCAAATCTTAGGGAACTTTTATTTGTTACTCTTGGCATGCCACATATATATCACTCATACCCTCCATGTGAACATGGTGCGGGTTGTATGCTGTTGAAAGTTTATACATATCAGCTTCCGGCTGATGTTTTGTTAATTCACTCACTGTATACATGAAATTAGTTTTTTTTTGGGGTTCTTTCAATGTCAATCTTCATATATAACAAATGTTTAGAAGATATTACTAAAAACATGCTTGCCTTGTTCATTTATTCTGAAACTTCTTGAGAATTATCAGGAAATAGGCTTCTATTGTCTGTGCCTTATAATGTTGGTTTTTTTTTTTGATATTTAATTGGCGGGGTGTTTGAATTTTTTTTTAAAAATGGCTTCAGGTTGTAAAACCTATGGATATCAAACCTCCCCCTGCATTATGGCATGAAGACAATGGTCCTCGGCGCTACCAAAACAGAGAGAGGTGAGAATGAGTATACTGTTGGCCATGGTAAAATTTGCGTGTCTTGTGTTTTAGCTTGACAAAGATTTTAAATCAGGAATAGCCCTGAGAATCTTAATATTATAATTGCAATCGGCAATTTTGGATTGTGGTTTCTAATGTGATGAATTTGTTTTACAGGCCACAAATACCTGGAGCGATTGCTGGACCTATGTTGGGAGAAGCAGCTCATCGACTTGTCAAGAACACACTTAATCTTAGACCTAGTAATACGTCCTCTGGATTTTGGGATCAACCTCGGCCTTTAAGAAATTTTCCTGGAAACTACGCAGGGAACTATCCAGTCAACAGACCAAGACCAGCTGGGCCATCTGGGTATGAAAGGGGTTTCCGTGAAGAACCAAATTGTGGAAATTCCTTTAATCCTCAGGGCATCATGGCTAGGCCACGATTTCCCTATTCAAATGGTGTGCAGGGTGATGGACAGAGTTTTAGGACACAAGAAAGAATACAAAATCAAGAGCAGAGTTTTAGAGCACAAGAAAGAGCACAATCTCAAGAACAGTACCGCAACTTGAGAACTGGGATGTCTAGTTTAACAATGGAAGAAAGTGTGAGAACCAGGTCTCCTTTAGTGGTGCAACCAAGGATGCCAAATTCAGGATACTCCACAAACCCACATCACCAGTTTGTGCAGAACATGGGCGCTCTTCCATCGCCCCCTTCAAAGTGGATCAACAAAGAATCGAGTGCCAATGGTGGGTTTTATGTTAGGCAACAGGAAACCGGATATGGTGGACCATATGAGCAGCAGGTCAAGAAGGTTTATCAGGTAAAGACACGTGCTCCTCAGGATGTGTCAAACTCTGGAAACCAGGAGTGATTCTTCTGGATTTTGTATCAGAGGTGCCCTGCAGATAGCAAACACTCCACCATTTACTCACCATATCTAACCTTATGATCCGTGGCACCAAGACCAACTTCACTGGCGTGACAGATAGCAAGCGCATGGCAGTGATACGTTGATGTTCTGTTTCTGATGCCAAAGTGATTCGGCTTGACTAATTTGTCCTTGTTATCGCCAAAACCACATAAGGTTGGTTTGTTACTTACTAGAATGCTCACAGCTTGTACTAACAAGATATGGCAGCCCATGTATCACTAATTATTTAATGGGTAGTCTGTAGAAGATGCATATATAGTTGCTGTTTGTTATCATAGCTTCATAGGAACAATTGGGAAAGGTGCATACATAATCAGCAATAGGACTGATATGTAACATTATCAGGTAGGGGATTATGTTATCAACAAGGCATAGGTTCAGGTCTTATGTATTTTCTATTCAGTAGTGTTCGTGGTGTACATCGAGACTTGTTTTTATTAATGGAATCAGATTTTGTGTTTATGTTAATTTGTTTGTGCAATTTTTTCTTCTTTTATTTTTTGTTGTTGGGATATACAAAAAGTTATATAGGCTACATGTTTTAATTACTCAAATGTGAATTGTGTATAAGTTGTACTTGTACTCATCAAGTCATTTACCAATCAAGAATGATGTTCCATTTTCCTGGAGAGATATCACGGCATAGAATTAGCAATCCCCTGTAAGTACCGAGTAAATTTGTTCCTTCAGGCACATTCGATAAAATTGGAACGATATAGAGAAAATTAGTATGGCCGTTGCGTAAGGATGACACGTATGAATCAAAAAATGGTCCATTTTTTTTTGTCCCCATAAATTCCCTCTGCATCTCCGATAAGCAAACGCCCTCAAAACATGAAAGCTTAAACTCAATGCCACTCGGACAAACTGTATTGTTGGCTAATAGTACAATTTAATCACTTTTAACACATAAACTGTATTTAGCCAACTATAAACAGTGGTAAGTTTCCTTACAAGTAGCCAATTATAAATATAACTCGAGGGTAAAGTACGTCTTCACTATTCACAAACTAACTATAGAAAGGTATATATATTGAGATCCAAGAGTAGTTGAACATGACTGAATAAAAAATTAATTCAGTAAGTAAACATGACTCTATATCTAGATACGCTTCTATTGAGTTGTCGGTTGTACTTGTGTGTGACTGCCATAATCAAGAATGATGACCGAGAGATATCAAAGCAAAGAAATAGTAATCCCCCATCCACGGCTCTTTGTATCCTATGAGCACTAGGAAATTGGAATAGCAAGTTATACAAGTCCCACATCGGTTATGCGCTTAATGTAGTGTTCTTTATGTAAGATTGTCTTGCACATAAGCTTGTCCCTTCGGGGACATCTGATAAAATTGGAACGATACAGAGAAGATTAGCATGGCCCCTGCGCAAGGATGACACGCATAAATCGAGAAATGGTCCAAATTTTTTTTTCTTTTTTATTTTTGGATCCCCTCTGCATCTCCTCAGATCCAAACGCCCTCAAAACACTCATTCAACACCTAAATGCTCAAACTTAATGCATTTTCATAAGACACCGGACCTTTTTCGATGCTCTCAACCGCATAAACAGAGTCAAGTGAACTACAACTCTGGAAATCGATTGTTCTGAGTTTTATTTCATCAAACTGAAGAACAATATGTTTCCACCGAAAAGTCAAAAGTTTTGACTTTGAAAGAGGGGCTTTCGGCAAATTGGATTATATCAAAATATTTCAAATGCTTTGTTCAGGGAACCTAATTCCTTCATATAACACCCACCATATGCCACAATTCAATACACAAACCTCACAAACGAAAAATAAACTATATCACTAATTACTCATCTCACTTGAATTATTATATTTCACATATTTAAAAAAAAATATATATAACCCCATACCTCACATTGATTATTGCAGAAAATATCCAGACAAGAAAAGAGCAAAGAACAAGAACAAGCTCCCAAATATGAGCAGAGCCTTCTGCCCAGAAGTGAGTGAATTCCCACCAAGCCCAAACTGCTGGTTCTCAGCAAACCCAGCAATTTCCACACTCTTACTCACAAAGAAGCTCTGTGCAGCCCCACAAGTTGGGCACCTCCAATCCTCTGGCAACTTTTCAAATTGCATTCCTGGTGGTAATGGGTAAGATGGGTCACCCACTGCCTCGTCATACTTGTACCCACAAGACCTGCATTCATATATCCCAGTGTTCAACACTGCAAATTTCTCCTCAAGCCGGCGCTTATCGAATTTTTCTTTGGCTTCTTCGGATTCTATGGAGTCTATAGAGGAGGTGGGAGGGGGTGAATTGGGCTGGTCTGACGTGGGTTTGTCTTCTTTGGAGACATCAATGGAGTTTGTAATAATCAATTTGTGGGAGGGCTTATGAATGAGTGAGAGTGAAATGCTTGGGATCTTTGGGAGGAATTGGGTTTTGGGTTTTGGATGAGAGTATTGGGATAAAGTGGTGGAGAGGTGAAAAGAGAAGGTGGGTCTTGTTGTTGCACAAGCCATGAATGGTGTGTGTGTGTGTGTTTTTGTGATGTAACTCTCCCTTTTTTCTTTCTAATTCTCAGTGCTTGATTCTTATTCTCAGAGGCACTGAGTGTAGGCACTGAGTGTATAGAGAGAAAATGGGTTAATGGGAATGCTGTAGTTTGAAAAATCAGTTATTTGTGTGCATCTGGGTGGAGGAGAAAGGAAAGGAATCCATAGGAGAGCATATGCTTGCTTTGAAAGAGAGTTGGATAAGGTGGGGAAGCTTTTACGATTATCGGTGGATACAAAGTCAATGGGTCGGGTTTTGGGTTTGAGTCCAACGACCTTAAAGCCCAAAAACACCACTACTCTCCCAAAACAAAGAACAAAATTGGTAATGACTATAATATACACTATATCAACATTGTCACTATATGATGTCATTCAGGCAGATTGTTAGTTTGCATATTTTCATCATAGAGGTGATGAGTAATTTATAGACATCTAGTTCATAATATTTAATCATAGTCAATCGTGAGATTTCAAGAACTCAAAATGAATCATAAAAATGAAATCATCGATGTTTCATATACATTCACATGAAATAATTTTAAATTATAAAATTAAAAATTATGAAAATTTAGAGACCCTTGTTAATTGCCTCATTTGACTACCTTCAAAGACGGCCATGTACATAATGAAACATTAACAAATCAATGATCCATACATGTCTAAAGCATTCAACCCAATCTTGTATAAAAACGTACAACACATTTGTTCGAATCATTCTAGGAATCATTGCTCTATCAAATCAACAACAGCAGATTTTTGCTATCCTATTCAACCCAAATCTTTACAAACTAAAACAAAAACCCTTAACATCCCATGAATCAATGCATGCATATATGCATATAGGGCACAATTACTTGGACCGCAAATCATCCAAAGCTGCCTTAACCTGGTGTTGAACCAACTCCAACCTCTTCGAGTACG
Organism: Rubus parviflorus; assembly: GCA_029955375.1. Taxonomy (NCBI): domain Eukaryota; kingdom Viridiplantae; phylum Streptophyta; class Magnoliopsida; order Rosales; family Rosaceae; genus Rubus; species Rubus parviflorus. The sequence goes on along the minus strand of JARGGL010000001.1, from coordinate 469,531 downwards.
CCTCCAACTCCAATATCTGCTGCTCCCTCCACTTCTCATCCACCACTTCCCCTCCACGACCTCCATAGTTACTTAAGCTCAAAGGTATCGGATTCATAGCCAACCCTATTATCAACCCTCGCACGTCATTGTTACCCTCATCATCCCCATTATTCATCGACGTCGTTTTACTCCCCACATCATGCGAATCTACCACGACATTCTTCTCTTGAATATTGCAAAGAGGGGATTCCGCCCAAACCCTATGTGAAATTTCGAAAATGGCCTTGTCGTGTGGGTTTCTGAAGCGAAACTCTTGCCCATTGTTGTTCATCATTTTGTTTACCATGTTGCGGTGCTTCTTCTTTAACCTCCCCAGCTTCTCGGCCAGCTTGCGCTTGTTAAATTGTTCCTTGAACTTGGGGTTAACCTCATCGTAAAACGACGCCGTTTCGCTCGCGGTCCTTGGTCTTGTCCTGTAGTCGAGGAAATTCTTCAACAGCTCTAGCTCGTCCTCCTTGCTCCAAATCCTCTTACGGCGTTTAACTCTCACGGTAGCTATGGCTTCCTTGTTGTCAATGCGTCGTCGTTTTCTTCGTGGTTCGGTGATTGTGAATGTGTAGTCGGAGGAGTTGGAGGTCTCGTCCTCTTGCGGTTCATACGAAACGTCGTCGTCTCCGTAGTCTTCATGAATATCGTGATTTTGTTCTGCTTGTTTGTTGGGGTGATGGTGATCATCGCCTTTCTTACTTATGCCGTCATCTTTGCCGTCATCGAATTCTTCAAACTCAGAGGAAGACGAAGACGAAGAAGAATACATGATCCATTTTAGCAATGGCCATGGCATTTTTTTTATAAAATTAATTAGTTAACAAGACCCAGACCAAACCAGAGATTGATATATGTTTTCCTTTGATTTTGGCTTGGTCTGCGTCTGAGAGGATTGCATGCTGTTTGGGGAAATGAAGGAGTGTTTGTATTGGTTGTGAGGGTTGTTACTTGTTGAGGAAGAAAGAAGAGGATAAGAATAGGTTAATGGTCAATTATTATAGAGGGGTTAATTAATGGATGTTACAATGCTCACTGTCCGATAATGGCTGCTGTCCCCTACCTTTGATTTATTTATATTCATTAATTAGGGATTAAAATTAAAATCAATTAGCTACTAAAAATTAATGTTTCTAGCAATACAAATTTAATTTTTAAATTTATAGATACGAACGTAACATTGTCTCATTCATTACTCATTAGCACATATTTTAGATGTTGTTTGATTTAGGTCTAGATAATATGGCGATTCGTTTCATTTGCCACGTATTCCATTTTAAGTTGTACTATATTGTACTTATTTTCATATCTTGTTATGCATTTCAGTGCATAGTGATGACAATCATGACATCAAATCATGTGATACATCTTTTGGCAATTAAAAATTGAAATAATATGTACATATTTAGCCTTAATATCTAATTTTTTTTTTTTTGAGAATAATATCTAAATATTTAAGAGGGGTGAAAAAAACTAAAGTTTAGAAAACTTTGAGGATTAGCGAATAAGCGTATACTTTATCAAAAACGTTTCAATACTTCGGTGCATGCATGATATAATTCACACTAGTAGTCATTGAATCAAATAAAAATAATACCAATAGTAATTTCCTAATAATCACGCTAGCTATATATATATATAAAATAATTATCCAATAAAGAGGTTTTACTTTTTAAGATGCATAGTTTTGATTTCAGCCGTTAGATCAGATCATTTAAACGGATATGATCTGACGGCACACAACTTCATTTAAACAGATCTGATCTGACGGCTGAAATCAAAACTTTGCATCTTAAAAAGTAAATACCTCATTATTAAAGAGGGATAATTATGGGGTACGTGAACCTATATATTCACCTCCCTTACAATTAAGTTTTCCACCATACTTTTGACGTTTGTCAGTCAATTAGAAAAGCTTAAAAAATTATTTTTTTAACATTAGTAAATTATTGTCACGGACAAAGTTGAAGGGAAAAAGGTGTTGGCATGGTTTGACACGTTTGAAGGTGTCACGGCATGCCCTGGCATGCGAGACCTTGTCAACCCTCTTTTCTCTTGAACTTTGCCCGTGCCAAAACTTCATCATTAGTAAGACATGATTTTTAAAAGGTGTTTCAACTAAGTTTGCTCGAAAATGTCGAATATTTATTTATTTTTATTAATTTTCTATTTTCCGACTTTGAAAAATAGTAAAAAATAAATGAGTTGATATTTTTGCATTCTGTCAACTCGAGAAGTCCTTAAAATTATGATTTGAGTGTGAGAAGATTTTGGTGCGAAAATAAGAATATGCAATTTTAGTCAAAAAATCGTGTGTTATACCCACGATTATGGGTGAAAAACCATGGTTTCGGCAAAAAAAATAAAAATTTCTCAAAAATTCACCATTGGTAAAACATATTTTTTAAAATGTGTTCCAATTGACAGAACTCGAAAATCTCGAATCGTTTATTTTTTTATGAATTTTCTACTTTTCCGACTTTGGAAATTCGTAAAAAATAAAGGAGTCGATATTTTTGCATTATGTCAACTCGAAAAGTGCTTAAAAATCATGATTTGAGTGTGAGAAGATTTTAGTAAGAAAATAAGAACATGCAATTTTGGCCCAAAAATCGTGTGTTATAACTCACGATTTTGGGTGAAAAACCAAGATTTTGGCAAAAAAAATAAAAATTTCTCAAAACTTCACCACTGGTAAAACATTTTTTTTAAAAGGTGTTTAAATTGACAGAACTCGAAAATATTGGATTGTTTATTTTTTATGAATTTTCTAGTTTTTGGACTTTCAAAAATCGCATGTGAATCGTGGGCATCCTTAGCATGGGTATAGGTATCGGTAGCCTCTCTAGCATGGGCAGACATCATTAGTTAGCCTCGCTAGCATGGTCATCGTTAGTTAGCCTCGCTAGCATGGTCATTGTTGGAAGTATCGGGGGACACCTCGGGATGCCTCCTTGTGAACTGCACTTTTTCCTGCAACTTCATCGGTGTCAAAACTTTATCATTGGTAAAACATGATTTTTAAAAGGTGTGTCAAATGATTTTGCACGAAAAACCTGACTTGTTTTTGAGTTATGATTTTTTAAGTTTTCCGACTTTGAAAAATCATAACTCACAAATGACTGGAGCTTTTCGAGCAAAATCAGTTGAAAAAGTTTTAAAAATTATTTTTTACGGTTTTTATCACATATAGTACATGAACTATTTCTCAATTATATACTAGGTACCTGAACTTTAATTTTTGTCACAAGTAGTACCCGAAGTTTCAATTTTTGTCATAAGTAGTACCCAAAGTTTTTGATTTCATCTCTTTTGGTACCTAAGACCGATTTTTGTGATATTATATGCGCGTGAGGGCGCGTGCTAAAAAAAACAAAGGCTAAAATGGAAAACTTTGGGTACTACTTGTGACAAAAATTGAAGTTTAGGTACCATTTAGGATGAACTCGAAGAGTTCGGGTACTGGTTGTGATCAAAAGTGAAGTTCAGGTACTATATACATAATTGAGGTAAAGTTCAGGTATCATTTGTGATAAAAACCCTATTTTTTAACATTGGTAAATTATTGTCACAGACAAAGTTGAAGGGAAAAGGGTGTTGTCATGGTTCGACACTTTTGGAGGTGTCACGACATGCCCTGGCATGCGAGACCTTGTCAACCCTCTTTTCCCTTTAACTTTGCCCGTGCCAAAACTTCATCATTGGTAAGACATGATTTTTAAAAGGTGTTTCAACTAAATTTGCTCGAAAATGTCGAATCGTTTATTTTTTTTATTAATTTTCTAGTTTCCGACTTTGAAAAATAGTAAAAAATAAATGAGTTGATATTTTTGCGTTCTGTCAACTCGAGAAGTCCTTAAAAATTATGATTTGAGTGTTGGAAGATTTTGGTGCAAAAATAAGAATATGCAATTTTAGCCAAAAATCGTGTGTTATAACCCACGATTTTGGGTAAAAAACCATCGTTTCGGCAAAAAAAAAAAAAATTTCTCAAAAATTCACCATTGGTAAAACATAATTTTTAAAAATGTGTTCCAATTGACAGAACTCGAAAATCTCGAATCGTTTATTTTTTATGAATTTTCTACTTTTCCGACTTTGGAAATTCGTAAAAAATAAACGAGTCAATATTTTTGCATTATGTAAACTCGAAAAGTGCTTAAAAATCATGATTTAAGTGTGGGAAGATTTTAGTACTGAAATAAGAACATGCAATTTTTGCCCAAAAATCGTGTGTTATACCCACGATTTTGGGTGAAAAACCAAAATTTCGGCAAAAAAAATAAAAATTTTTCAAAAATTCACCATTGGTAAAACATAATTTTTAAAAGGTGTTCCAATTGACAGAATTCGAAAATATTGGATCATTTATTTTTTATGAATTTTCTAGTTTTTCGACTTTGAAAAATCGCATGTGAATCGTGGGCATCCTTAGCATGGGTATAGGTATCGGTAGCCTCTCTAGCATGGGCAGACATCATTAGTTAGTCTCGCTAGCATGGTCATCGTTAGTTAGCCTCGCTAGCATGGTCATTGTTGGAAGTATCGGGGGACACCTCGGGATGCCTCCTTGTGAACTGCACTTTTTCCTGCAACTTCATCGGTGTCAAAACTTCATCATTGGTAAAACATGATTTTTAAAAGGTGTGTCAAATGATTTTGCACGAAAAACCTGACTTGTTTTTTAGTTATGATTTTTTAAGTTTTTTGACTTTGAAAAATCATAACTCACAAATGACTGGAGCTTTTCGAGCAAAATCAGTTGAAAAAGTTTTAAAAATTATTTTTTAGGGTTTTTATCACATATTGTACATGAACTATTTCTCAATTATATACTTGGTACCTGAACTTTAATTTTTGTCACAAGTAGTACCCAAAGTTTTTTATTTCATCTCTTTTGGTACCTAAGGCCGATTTTTGTGATAGTATATGCGCGTGAGGGCGAATGTTAAAATAAAAAGGCTAAAATGGAAAACTTTGGGTACTACTTGTGACAAAAATTGAAAACTTTGGGTACTAATTGTGACAAAAATTGAAGTTCTGGTACCATTTAGGATGAACTCGAAAAGTTCGGGTACTGGTTGTGATCAAAAATGAAGTTCAGGTACTATGTATATAATTGAGGTAAAGTTCAGGTACCATTTGTGATAAAAATCCTATTTTTTAACATTGGTAAAGTTTTGTGACGGACAAAGTTGAAGGGAAAAGGGTGTTGGCACGGTTTGGCACGTTTGGAGATGCCACGGCATGCCTTGGCATGCCAAACCTTGCCAACCGCTTTTTTCCTTTAACTTTGCCGGTGCAAAAACTTCACCATCGGTAAGACATGATTTTTAAAAGATGTTTCAACGAACTTTGCTCGAAAATCTCGAATAGTTTATTTTTTTTTATGAATTTTCTAGTTTTCCGACTTTGAAAAATAGTAAAAAATAAATGGATTGAAACACCTTTTGTCCCCTAGCCTTCCTCCCCTATTATTTGTCTCCTTATGTTCCCAAATCTGATTTCTAAAGTCTCCTCTCACATTATCACTTCACCCTTGGTGCCTTTGCATTTTCCCAACCACCCCATGACATTTAGGTACTTTTATGTGAGTTAGATCTTTGTTTTGGACCTTAGGATCATTCCCCTTAATCATAGCCCTTCATTCCCTCATATTTATTCTTAAAACTCCCATTTTCAGAATTCAACCAACCCTAAGCTCACTCACTCCCAAAATTCTCTCAAGTTCATCCATTTCCATCTCTCCCATTTCTCCATTTTTCTTTGTGTCTTTCCTCCATTTTCCATCACTTCCACACCTCATCTCACTTCACTTCCTTCATCAAACATCTTCCATACACCCTCTACTACATCTCTAAACACTTTTCCCTTCCACTTTCTCACATTCACTCACCTTCACCATGAGTTTCATTAACAACCTCAAGTTCTATAAGGTTTGGAGTAAGAGGAGGCAAGGAGGAGACCAAGGAGCACAAGGAGAGAGCTTGCAACCACTTGGTGACAACAAGGACCAGCTGGCTTTCCTTCTTGAGCATTTCTTCACCTGATTCTACTCTCTTTTTGTCTCTAAGTTTGTTAGATTTGAGAACATGATGTTACCTATGATGTATTGTGAGTAGTCCTATAAGATTGGGGGCTAGGGTTGTGTGCCCTAGCCCATTGATGGTGGATTGGGCAAATAATGATGTATATGCATGTTGGTTGATGAATGGATATGCTTGTTGCCTATTTTATTATGTGTTAGATGCATGTCTAGGGATTTGACCAATTCTAAAGCATGTGTTTAATCTACTTTGATATGAGAGTGTGAAGTTGGTCTCTCCATTCTCTCAAAGACAATTGACAACAAGTGTAATGAGTTTATCTTGTTTGATTTCCTTGGTCTTGGTACTTTATGCCTTAATTCGATTAGCTTGAAGGTTAAATTGGATTAGGAGTTGTTGTGAACCATTGCATGGCACAATAATAATTTAGAAGACTCGGTCCTAGAACCATTGCATGACTAGGATACGGAAATTGATCCATTTCTCAATTTGGTTTTGTGTGTGAATTTTATGATGCATGTGCCTTTTACCTTCATTGACTCTTGTGGTGAGAGTCTCCATGAAGAACATCTTTAGAATGCATCCTTAATGCTTGTGCCTCATCTTCACTCACCATTGAGATGAAGAGTTCTCGTAATCCATTGCTAGAGTTTAGGATACCTTGATGTGCTTGTGCTTTACCTTCATTCCCTTGTAATGGAGAGATTAGCATGGTACAAGAACACCTTAGAGAGCATTCATTCCTTAAATGGAGTTGGGATTGATTTATGAGCCTTACAATATGTGTGTGCATTTGCTTGCTTGTCCATCGGATATGGACTAGAGTGACCCGAAGCCCCCAATCACTTCATCATTTGAGCCTTTTCCTTATTTATATTACATTGCCCGCTTAGCTTAGTTTACTTTGATTGCTTGCTTATTTGTCATTCACTCACTCACAAATCTCTTGATCACTACACTTTCACAATGCACATGCTTCACTTAGCTATTGTAGGAAGCGTCTTGTGTACTCCCAGGAGTGTACACTCCCGGAGGCGCGTGCGGCTCGTGCGACGGCGTGGAGGATGATCCGGCGTCGTTTGGTCGTCGGATCGATGGAGAACAGGAGATCGGAGTCCCCCGATTCCAAAAATGGTGGTTGTTCGGCGAAACGAAGCGCGGAGCTCCGCGAACTACATATAGCAGATCCGGATCCAGTCGGAGGCGCGTTCGGCCACTTCCCGGCGTCGGACGGCGATGAGGTAACGGGATGTTGTAGATCGGAACACGGCGAGCTCGATGGTGGCAGCGGTGAGCCAAGGCTTTGCTCAGATTCCGGCGACTGAGGAGAGAGAGTCCAGATCTACTTTCTCTCTCCTGGCTGCGTTTTTTTCTCTCTCATCAAATCTGCGTTTTTTCTCTCTTTCTCTCACGAATTCGACGAACCTAGAAGCATGGTTCGTTGATTTGGTTTGGAACTGATCTCAGAGGGATAAGAGGGAAACTCACGCGCTACACGCGCCACCGGGGAATATACACTCCTAGGAGCACAGAAGACTCTATAGCTATTGTATAGTTATTCATTTCTAGCCTCACCATAGTGTTAGACTACCTAGTTGCCTTGTTATCTAGTGGGATCTTGGGCCACCAATCCCCGTGTTACGACAACCCCGGTCAACAATCTATACTTCCAGTGATTAACGCATTTTGAATTTAAATTTTAACGATCCAACCGTTCATGTATTATAGTATAATATAGAGATCACTTTTTGCAAAAAATCAATCAATTTGGAAAACTTTTGGTAACTCATTCATATAAAATAAATAGACGGTTCATCATAACAGTATTAATTGTTGTTAGATCTATTCATTTGTTTCACAAAATTGAATGGTTGAACAATCTCTGATTCGATTGATTTTTGCATAGATGATCTATAAAGGATAATTAAAAATATAAATAGTTGAATTATGAAATTATAATGTGAAAATATGTTAATCACAATGGGGTGTGAGTATGCAGATTCACCATCTATTATCCTTAAAGAAGTACTATATATATATATATATCTTCTAAACAGCTCACAGCTTGGTTATAACGTGGTTGTCAACCTATGCTTGTATATGAACCCTACCCCAACAAATAACGCTATCGATCAATGGCTAGAGGAGGTGACCAAAGTTTTATCCTATATTCATTATTCAATCGATGAAGATGATTCTAAAGCAACTGAAGAAGCCATATTCCACGAACTTGTTTCTTTATGTTAACCAACAAACAAACCAATGCTAGTATTAAAAAGTGGGCACTTGCCTAGACGTGACCGTTAACTCACTTTTTTGATACCAATCGGTCCAATACCAAATAAACCACATATATCTCTTATGGTTTTAACAATTCCGAGTTCAAGGTGACGTCAGCGTTGTGGGCCCAAGACCAGCACCAGGTCCAGGTCCACCCTTTCGCCCATCACCAAGAGTTTAACACGGCAATGCTAAAACGACCAAACCCAGCCAAACCAAACCAAACCAAACCAAACCCCGTGAAGTCGTGAACCAACCAACTAACCCAACCCTCTTTCCCTTCACTCTCGGCCTAAACCATTTCCCTCCTCCTCGATTCCCTCGCCACCCCATCATGGCCCCCGACCAAGACGACGCCGTTCTGCCCCAGGGAGACTTCTCCTCCTCCTCGCAAGACGACGAGGAAGAGGACGACGTCGTTGACGAGGACGAGGACGATGACGTCGACGACGACGATGACGTCATCAACTCCGCCTCTCCCTCCACCTCTAACTCTCTCCCCGTCGCAATCGCCACTCCCACCGTCACCGTCGCGCTCCCGGCTCCCATGGCCACCCCGACCGCCGTAATCTCCGACGCCTCGGATCCGAAGCGGCCGCGGACGATTCAGTACGACCCGGTTTTGCTGCCCCAGCCGGAGGAGAAAAAACCGGCGACGCTGGACGATTCCAGGAGGCTATTCCAGAGGCTGTGGACGGACGAGGACGAGATCGAGCTCTTGCAGGGATTTCTCGACTACACGACGCAGAGAGGAAACAAAGGCGGGTCGCACCAAAACGACACCGCTTTGTTCTACGATCAGATCAAGTCCAAGCTCCAGCTGGAATTCAACAAGAACCAGCTCGTCGAGAAGCTCCGGAGGCTGAAGAAGAAGTACCGCAACGTCCTCAACAAAATCGCCAGCGGCAAAGAGGTCAGCTTCAAGAGCCCTCACGATCAGGCCACCTTCGAGATCTCCCGCAAGATCTGGAGCAACATCGCCCGTATCGGCGTTGGCCCCGAGGACAACGCCCTCGATGACGAAGACCCTAACAATCCTAATTTCAACAATTTTGAGATCAAGACCGAGGACGCAGCTGGAATTCTCGCCATCGCCGATAAGAAGTCCACGCCGAAATCGCGGAAGCGCTCACGACCCCAAGCCCAACAGAAACCGCCGAGTTTCATTGATCAGGCGCCGGTAATGAAAGAGAATCACAATTTTAACAATGGCGGTGGTGGTGGGAATAATTGCAACAATTGCAATGTTCAGGGGATGATTGAGGAGACGGTGAAGAGTTGTTTGTCTCCTTTGTTCAAGGAGTTGTTGAGTAATTCAATGGGTGGAGGGCAGTCTAGAGGCTTCGGAGGGCTGTCATTGAATCCGATTCCGCTGAGCTTTGGCGGGCCTTCCATGAATTTGAATTTTGGGGGTGGGGAAGCCGCGGACGAGCAGTGGAGGAAGCAGCAGATTTTGGAGTTGGAGGTGTATTCGAAGCGATTGGAGTTGGTTCAGAATCAGATAAAAGTGGCATTGGATGAGTTGCGGTCCACCGGAGGAGGAGGATGATGGAGGTAGCTTCAATTGCTGACAGGCAGGCACTGGTGTAGTAAGTTTGAATTTTGTTCATATAAATTGCAGCACCGCAGCTGGTATTCGCGGTTTCGATTTTTTTTTTTTGTCTTTGCTGATTTGATAGAACAGTTGTTGAATAATGAGTTCTGATGATTGGTTTAGTCTTTGATAGTTTTGTTCATACTGCTTAGACATGTGTAGATAATTGATGAAATAATTTATAAATGAGAAAGTTTTCCTTTCTTTCCTATACGTTGATGTACATGGATTTATTTATTTTGACAAAAATTGATCAAGTATTCGATCTGATGTTTGTAATGATGTGTGTGTTGGATATTCTATTTCTTATAGTAGGATAGTTCTTACACTTTGCCTGCCATCACCAATCTTGCAAAGAAAAAGAGTGATTACTTCATATTTAGAAATCACTGAATGTTCTAATAGCCTGATGTCCACTCCTACACTCTCTATGACAACTCTATTTTGACTGGTTTGATGAACATACATGTATTTCTGCACGAGCACATTTAAAATTACACGATTATCATCTTTTGTGAGTAAGATCCTATTTGTTTTTTCTAAGTTGTGATGCTTTTGAGTGAAAAATATTGTGGGTTCGTTCCATAGTCCATACCTCTGAGGCTGTAGCCATATACATTGTTGATCCATTGGCATGTTTGATGTTTACGTTTGTTAGTTTTTCCTGTTGTCTTCAAGACCTTCAAAACCTGTATGATTGTTTAAGCAGTGTGTCTTACACTTGAGACACACCAGTTTGTCCAACGGTAGCATTTCCCTAACTTCAAAATGTATTAGTCTTGTAATTGGTTAGTATTTTCTTAAAGATTTTAATTTTGCATTCAACAATGATTCAACCTTATATAGAGTTTGTATGTCTCTATTTTCTAGTATATACTTCATAGGAGGCATGTATAACAGCTTGTATATAGACCCAGGCCTTGTGTAGAGGTGGCACATGAACTGGCTCGGTATTGCTTTGTCTAGTGAAAATATGGAGGTCTATATAGAAGAGGGATCACATTGGCCGATTATTAAAATAATCACATTGCCCGATTATTATGATCTTGATGTAGTAAAATAAACAACAAAAATTCTTTGATTGGTTTGTGATTGGCTTCCACCTGAAATCGAGTAGGAATTAGTTTAGTAATCCTTCTAGCCTTGTTATTCAATGACCTTTTCAACTCATTGTGTTCTTCACATGATTTTCATAATTGGTTCCAAGTGTTATCAACAAGCCATTCTAGTCGGTTTCTTGAGATCCATCAGGGTACATTCTTATTGTATATGGTAGACTCGTTGTCAGGGTGCTTTACATTCTTGTCGTCCTAGGCTTAGTCGAAAGTGTGGTCTTAAGTTCTTAACAATAATGTAGTTTGATCTCCATTAGAGATAGTATGTGTTGTTGAGGTGAGACTAGGATTCTGAGAAACTCAACTCGGATTCTGAAAAACTCAAAGAAGCTCCAAACATGATGGAGGCCGTATTTAGAAACAAGCCAGGAATGGCGAGCGTGAAGGACATGCCGATTCTCAAAGATGGTTCCCTCCGGCCTGTTACGCTCGTCGGATCCCCAATAAGGGTCTGAGTTCCCTTGCCATCTTCCTCGCTGCCTTTACCTTCTCATGGGGCATGTACCAGGTCAGCAAGGGCAACAAGATCCGAAGGGCGCTGAAGGAAGAAAAGTATGCTGCTCGCAGAGCAATACTCCCGGTGCTTCAAGCTGAAGAAGACAGAGATTTGTCCAAGAGTGGAAAAAGTATCTTGATTATGAAGCTGAAGTTATGAAGGATGTGCCTAACTGGATAGTTGGTGAGAGTGTCTACAACTCTGGAAGTTTGGTGATTCTTTTTCGACTACAATTACTTTGGTGATCGACTCTAGTTAGTTTGCCCTCTTCATGCATGTTTTCTTTGGTGCAATGTCATAGCCCTGTTATTGTGAAATAAAAATGCAGCAGGAAACCTCGTTTACATGTTTGCAGATGCTACAACTGTATTTGACTTATTTTATATATCCTTCATATCAAAAAAGAAAAAAGTATTGGTGAACTTGAGACTTACAATTTTTCAAGTGATAACATGACATTCTCTGGCATATAGGCTTTGGTTCTAGACCAAAAAGACAATTCTATATTCCTTTTTAATTTTTAGGTAGGAAGGCAGTTCTTCTACTTCTATACTATTATCGCATGTGACCCAGTTTACGTACTAATTTCTAAAAACGAATTGGAGACGAGCTGTGATGCTCTATCACGAGCTTAAGGTTAAAGGTTGTGCACTAACCAGCATTATAATTTATCATTACCTATTTGATCAATTCTCGTAAATATCGGTTTTACCGTAACAATATAGTACTGAACAAGAAGAGCTCCAAAAGCTCTATAGTTCTTTGATTTTCTCACCAAAAAGTATAATTATTTATTTGTTTGTTTTGGATTTTACGGATAAAAAGTGTATCTAATAAATCTGAGCCATACAAATTATCAATGACCATGAATACCCCACGTTTTATAGGAACGCTCCTTAGTCTATGAGTCTATCACAGACCACGCGACCTCTTTCAAACCCGGCTTTGTATTTCACCGCTTTTTCAATTCGAGCCCTCATTACCATCATCTTCTCCACCACTGAAAATTCGTACGTAATTTTCTCCCTCTGCGATCTTCTGTATTTTTCTTTTTCTTTTTAATCTTCGTTCGTGAGAGAGATGGAAATTGTATACAAGGAACGTGAATTTTAGGTCTATGGTTCGTGTGACACTTTTCTGTCGGTGATGCGACATGGTATGAATCTCTCTGGTAGCTACAAATTCTGAATATACCATGTGGGAGAGAGAGCAAGCACTTGTAAGTTCTAATGGAAGAATAAGAGGTCCAAATTTCAAATTTCTCAACAACAAAAAGCCAGCAATTTAATGATAATCCATTATTGATGTAAACTGTACTGAACCACCAAATTTTCTTCAACTGAATCTGTACGGAGCAATGTCTTGTAATCAGAGAATTGAATTTTAGATCAGTTCTTGTGGAATGTTCACAATCGAAGGTTATAAGGAAAGATCAATACATGGCAAACTTGGCCTTTGTTTTCTCAAATACTTGTTCGGCAAGAAGTGCACCGTTGCCATCAGCTTTCTTGATCTCCAAGTGAGCCTTCTGATAAAAAGCAGTGCCCCTTAATGCATCCGCAATGAAATCATCGAACCCAATTGCAATAGCTGCTTCAGCTTTGGCTCCATAAACCAACCTCTGAACCAGGAAAAGGCAAAATTATGGAAACTTCGTGACAATATTATCCGGTCAGTCAATAATGAGGAAATTAAAAGGTTTGGTAATTGGACCTTAAGTCTTGAAAGATGGATGGCACCAAAACACATTGGACATGGCTCACAAGATGCATATATTTCACAGTCTGACAGCTCTATCTGATTCAGCTTCTTACAGGCCTATGGAAAAGATCACCCCAGGCACGATTTGGAGGGCACAAAATAAATGACGGAATTGCAATATCAAATACAGAACAAGGGACTACTAAAACTTGTAGAAACTAAAAATATCAGATACGGTTGCAAAAAACATGATTGCTAAGATCTATGTGCATACTCATCATGCCTACAACTCTGTAATGACAATGTGGACCAAAACCTTCTATTTACTTGTCCAATTTTGTGGTTACAGCAACATTGTCCCTCTCACATCAACTGATAAAGGACAACTGTCCACGGCAATAATGTTAAAGAATTAAAGATCACTGAAGTAAGAGGCGAAAACAACACCAATTAGATGGTAACACAAGAAAATCTCAAGCCTTATTGACTGCCTCTTTAAAATGTGTATACATTTATGTACACACTATGGCAAGGATTTATCGGTTGGCACTATTAGTCTATTACAATCATTTTCTGTGAGGAAAAATCCCTCATGACGCAATGCAATAATTTTTCAGTCTAACCTCTCTTATGGCAGTAACCTCAGCATGGGCAGTCGGATCGGTGTGTGTCAGAACCATGTTGTGACAGCTGACAACTACTTCATCATTGCGAACAATAACTGCACCAAATGGCCCTCCATCTCCGCAATCAACTCCGTTATAAGCTTCTTGAACTGCTTGTGTTAAAAATTTGTGGTCTCTATCCTGTACAGCTGGTTGGAAAATCAAAAGAAAAGGAAAACATGATAAATATGAACACTAGATCTGTGATTTTGGATTTTGCAAAGCCTGCCTTTTCTACCAAAGCAAATAAGTAAATATGATTCCTTCTTTAGAAGGATGTTTAAAATGAAATATCAATCAAAATCATATAAATACGACATAAAAACATAATTCCTCATCTATACGAACTACAAACTTAAACTCTTCAACAAGGTAATCAGTTCACAGCATGGTCATAAATGAAAACTGATTGGCTAAGCTACCAAAGTGGGGGACTGACTGTTTACAGTAATCTTCATTGCTTCTCATATGCTTAAAAAAACGGAAATCGGAATGAGTTAGGAGACTAGTTTAGTATTACCTTCTTGATGCGCAGCAAAAGCAGAAGCCACAGAAATGGTTCCATCTTTTGTTTCCACCACTACAAAAGTGAGGGTTAACAACGAATTAATAAAAGTATAGCATCCCAAATGTATGGATGTCAAATGATTCATCATAACAAGTAATTTCAAACATATTACATGTATCTAATTATTTATCCATTTCAAATTAGGAGACAATGCACACTATCCAAATGAAAGCATAAGCCTATCTTTGGAAACTGAACAGGGGTTCACAAATTTTCCAAGGAAAGGAAAACAGCATCCAAGGTTGCTCCAATATTGTTCCCATTGAAGTCAAATGTGCAATACCATCCCTAATTAAGGGAAAAATCTTAAAGCCATTACTGGTGAGAATAACAACAATCCAATAATGCAAAACAACCTTTATCTCTCCATTTGGAATATGAAATTTCAAATCTAGGGATTCAATGTCTATACTTTATAGTTAAAATTCCATGCTTATGGGAAGAAATACAACAAATTTATAAATTTCAAATGATTCATGTACCTAGTAATTTCAAATTTAAGATACTACATTTTATCTACTTACTTCAAATCCACTACTAATACAACGGTCTCCAGTATTTTTATGATTCTTCCATAGCCCAAACAATCAAAATTTACAGTCATTCTATTGCAATTTGCACATTCAGTGGAGGAGACTGTATTCTATAATCACTCTGATCTGCATCCTTATGATGCAGAACTTTACTCAGCTCGGTTTGATTTATTCATTTATTGAAAGAAGAAAAAAAGATTCTTAAAAGTTTTTCACTGTCTAACTAAAAGCTACTTTTCTTTTCTGCTTCTTGAGCTAAAAAGAAGCAAGTGTGGTTCCAAAAGCACTGAAACGACTGAAAAAAAAAATTCCAACTTTATAAGAAAAGGTGATCCCCAACTACAAATCCAAACCAAATTGAAAATCAGAAACCGACCCAACATTAGTTTCAACCCAGAAATCCAAACCACATCCATAAACAAGTAATTGGGTCCTTGCAAATCCATCACACAATCAGAGACATCAATGAAGAATAACATGATCCGATCATACCCATCAAAGAGAATGAACAGAATTGTAGACTCGGACAGTAACAATGGTGTAGAAACTCACCGTTGGCCTCCATGGCGTTACCGTTAGCATCAGCCATGGCGTTACCTTTAGCATCAGCCATGGTTGAGATTCAGTGTTGAGATGAATGAAAGGAAAACACAGACGATTGAGGGATTTGATTGGGTAGACAAATGAAATGTGGGGATAAATAAATAGAGGGAAGCGTGGAAGGGAACGAGATGAGCTGGTCCACGAAATTATTTATGTAAATATAAAATGTCTTAGATTGTATAAAGGGCAAGAATATGACTTTCACCAAAAAGAGGATTGAGAGGGAAAGACAGACACGACATGTCAAGGTGTAGTGTAATGCACCGTCACGATAAGGAATGGATCTTGTTTGGTTGCCAATCAGAAAAGAGATCAAATTTGATTTGCTAAAATAATTTTTATATTTATAGAAAAATTATTCTTCTATCCAACTCTCTATTTTGAATTAGAATATGTCTTCATCCGTTGAATCCGAGTTTAAGCACACTTTCGATACGAGAATCTATATTTCAGTATTTTTTTTTTATTCAAACGGAATGAACGAAGATAGAATCATACAAATTCTCTAATTACATTTTTGAATATTCCTCAACGTCCCAAATTCGGCGTGGTAGACAAATTTTAGAGGATGGTGCTACTGTGGTTGGTAATAGAGTAAAATCATCAAATGGTACCCAAACTCTCACGAAATGTATTTTTTGGTACCTTCAAATGTTACCCACAAATGCTTAGGGAGTCTGGTGGTACCCAAACTATCTCTCTGTTAGCCTTATTAGTACATCCGTCCAATTTTCCATTACAAAAAAAAAAATTCATCAAGTCAGGCCAAAAACACAAAGAGTGAGTGATTTTACCAAAGTGCCCATGACAAAAAGAAGTGAAATGTTTTTGGTCTAACTTGATGAATTTTTTTTTTGGGTTTTTATCACAAATGGTACCTGAACTTTACGTGAATTATATACATGGTACCTGAACTTCACTTTTGATCACAACTAGTACCTGAACTTTTCGTTTTCATCTTAAATGGTACCTGAACTTTTCGTTTTCATCCTAAATGGTACCTACAGTCAATTTTCAGTAAAAAAAAAAAAATTGAAAAAAAAAAAAAACTCTCTCTCTCCCGCCGGAACTCTCTCTCCTCTCCCTCGGCGCCGCCGTCAACCATCTCCAATGACCACAAAGTTTATATCAACATGTAGATAACAATCCAAGGATGAAATTATGTAACTACATCAAGGTGAGATTCAAAGTAGATCGAGAGATATTGATGCCGGAAGTTCCAAAAATCGAAAAGTCGACGACCTCAATCCTCCACGTACGGCGGTCAACGTTGAAAATTGAGGGTACCACGAGGTTGCTGGGATGGAGGGCTTCAAAGCCCAATAGGTTTGGAGGATCGGAAGTGGCCGGAGGTGGTGGCGCCTTATGGTGCAGAGGAAGAGGAGAGAGGTTACGGGTGGGGGGAGAGGAAGGGAGAGAGAGAGAGAGAGAGAAAGAGAGAAAAAAAAAAAAAAAAACTAAATTTTTTTGTTTTTTGTTTTTTTCAATTTTTGACCGTAGGATGAATTTGTTTTAATTTTTTAACGGTAGATTTGACGATAGGTACCATTTGTGATCAAAACGAAAAGTTCAGGTACCATTTGTGATCAAAAGTGAAGTTCAGGTACTATGTATATAATTGAGGTAAAGTTCAGGTACCATTTGTGATAAAAACCCTTTTTTTTTTATAACGGAAAATTGGACGGAGGTACCATTTGGGACTAACAGAGTGATAGTTTGGGTACTATTAGACTCCCTAAACATTTGTGGGTACCAAAAAATGCATTTCGTGATAGTTTGGGTACCATTTGAAGGTTTTACTCTTGGTAATACTAGTCAAGGTATCAAACGACATATTCTATATGAGATGGAATGATTCTTATGTGAAACAATTGCTTCAAATATATTTGAGGGCAAAACACTAATGTTATTCCGATATTCGTAATTGGAGAAATGTATTGGTATTTTGGTAATTTCATAATTGGATCTACAACATTGTTTTACTCAGAGAGTTACATTCCTCCCAAACTTCATAATATGATTAATTTGGAACACCATCACAAAGTGAATTTAATTTCCTCTACTCAATCACTTTATTCTACTACTGAAATCGGCCTTGTCCAGGCACTCAAGCTATTGCTCAAAGATGGTTTGTTGACAGTGCATTCTCAAAACTTCAATCATGTGTCAGTTGAAGGAGATTCATAATTTCGTATTGACAGTATCGATGCTCAAGGTAGCATTCTTCATTTGGAAAACAAACACATTGAATTGGCTTCTTTCCTATCTAGTTTAGGTAAGTTATGGTCCTTAATTTTTTTTAATCTTTCCTTTATGGTAAGTGGTAGTTTAATTTAGGTAAGTTAGGAATCCTCGCATTCTTAGGAAATGAAGCACTGAGGACTCTTTTTATATATAAGTGCCGTGGACACAGTTTGAAAGGAAACTCAATTTGCCTTCTCAACATACAGCTCTGTTAGAGAATCAGAAATAGTATTCAATCATGGGAAAAAGGAAGATCGAAATCAAGAAAATTAGTGACAAAAGGACCCTCAAGGTCACCTGCTCGAAGCGGCGCAAAGGTCTGTTTCGCAAAGCCGATGACTTTTGCTCCAAAACCGGTGCTCAAATCGCCATTATCACCTTTTCACCGGGTGATAAGCCGTTCACGTTCGGTCACCCTTCTGTAGAGTCCATCGTAGATCGATATGAGCTCTGCGCACAAAGTTCGAATGACAAAGAAATTATTGATGAAGATTTAGATTTAGAAGCAAGTCAAGAGCAAAGAGAAGAGATTGGTATGAGTGACGAGGAAAATGAATCACTGGAAAGAGAAGAGGTTAGTATGAGTGATGATGAAAAGGAATTGCTTGAAGGTATGGGACTGAATGATCTCAAGCAATATGCGCGTTGGGTAGAAGATCAAAGGAACAAGTTGATTCTGAAGATCGAAAACTGGAAGAGGAGAGATTCGTGCACCGTGGACTGGTTGGGAATGATCAAGGGGAGTACTGCTGTGGATTTGAAGCGTTTTGGTACAAACATGAGAGAAGAGATGGAGCTAGAAGAGATGAAGAGGAGAGAATCATGCACAAAGGACTTTATGAGTATGTTATAACCTTAGAATTAACCACTTTCAATGTTGTATTTAGAACTATTGTATAGAGTTTTGGGGAGGTTGGAACTTAGAACCTAGCTCTTTCAATGTACGTTGTAAACAAAATAGACCAAAAGACACATATTGGGTGATTTTGATAGTTAAATAGATGAGAACTTTTGAAGTCATTTTAGCCTTTCATTGTACTATTAATTTTTGCATATATTAATGAGAAATAAATGCATCATCGAATATACAAATATATTCTCTTATTTACGTACGTGAGCCAAAGAAATAAAATGAGATTTCTTTCACATTTTTAGAGCGAAAGTCATATATGCTAGATCTTGGTGAAACATTCTCAACAATTGCATGATTACATCGATCTCGTTTCATCGTAATATAAGCTCTGGAGATCGATTGCACACTATTGTTAAGGACATTAATTCTTTATATACGGGGGGGATTAAGTTTGAGACCTTCAGATTTTATCATGAAGCTTTCGCAAGTCTGAGACAAGATCGAGCTTGAGAGGATTTGGCTTCATAATATTCTAAATTTCGAATAGACAAACAATTGACCTCTTTCCTGTTTATCTTAGGTAAGTTGTTGTGCTTCCGTTATACTTTCCTTTTCCAGTCCCCCGTTTTTCCTTTTCTTTAATTTTGTTTAGATTAGTTAGGAATCCTTGCATTCATAGGAAATACAGCAATGATGACTCTTATATATAAGTGAAATAGCTTGAAAGGAAATTGAATTTGCATTATCAGCGGATTTGTGATAGAGTTCAGTCATGGGATTAAAGAAGATCGAAATCAAGAAAATAAGCAACACAAACGCTCTCAAGGCCACATTCAAGAAGCGGCGGCAATGTCTGTTTCGCAAAGCTGATGAGCTTTGCTCCAAAACCGGTGCCCAAATCGCCATTATTGTCTTCTCACCGGCTGATAACCCATTCACGTTCGGCCACCCTTCAACAAATCTGGTCATAGATCGTTATTATCATCCCGGCAAACAATCAACTTTGAATGGCACACAAATACTTGATGAAAATCATGGTCTTGGCAGTGTCATCGATGAGGAAAAGGTCGAGTCTTGGTTGGATAAACCCATTGAAGGTATGGGACTAGATGAACTTAAGCGATATGCGCGTTGGATTGAAGACGAATTAGAGGAGACGAAGATGAGAAAATCATGCACAAAGGACTTTTTGGCTAATTGGGTATGAATTTGCTTTTCAAGTGTTTTTGGGAGTATTTTTAATTCAAATGTAAAATTGAGCTTCACATATACGTTTGAATTAGAAATTATAGATTTTCATTTCTTATCTTAGAGGAAAGGAGGAAAGGTCACTTGAAATATATTGTACATGCCATTTTATACTTGTAATTAAATATTTATGATTATCTTGGATTTGTATTTATATTTATTCTGTATTTGGTTCTTTTTAAAATCATGAATTTTGGCCTTTCATATACTTCTTTTATTTTATTTTAATATCATTTACCCAAAAAAATCTCGAGACACAGATCAGGTTGACAATTGACTAGATCCAACGATCTAAAACCAATCCAATACTCGGAGACCGAAATCACCGCTAATTCTTCCTTTTTCAAGTAGGGATATTCTTTGACAAAAAAAAAAAGTAAAAAGGTTGCTTTTTAGGAGCGTAGTTTGGCTGAATCCCCAAAATACCCATTTTCAAAGTAGATAACGGTCACAAATCCGGGGATTCGTAGTTTCATGAAGGGGTTATTTTGGGACATTAAAAAATTGAAATCCGAATCCCTCAAGGAAAAGAACTGCTCGTAATGGACACGCACCCCTTCGTCTTCAAACCGCCCACGGAGCCTATATAAATTAGCAACCTACAACGACTCTCTTGCTATATCGGAAAATCGATTCTCGTCGATTATTATCTCTCTAGGGTTTCCCTCTCTCTCTCCTCTTTCAGATCGATTCTTGTCGATTATCATCTTTCTAGGGTTTCCCTCTCTCCGGCTTCCGTAAAATTGATTCTCGTCAATTACATATGGAGCCGATCCAGATTGATACCGATGATTATCACCAGGAGGAGGTCCCCATGATTATTGAGGATGAAGATTCTGGGTCCGATCGCACCGAATCTAATTCCTCGGAGGAGAACGATGAAGATTCTGATTGCGAGAGCGAGAGCGAGGCCGAATCCAATTCATCTGTTTCAAATCAATTTGGGGTTTTCACTGGAAATGGGATGATGGTTAGAGTAGAGGAAGATGCTATGGAGTTTGAGAGAATTCTCAAGAGCTTTGTTTTGGGTATGGGATCGGCTGCCGGAGATACCAACGTTGTGGCCGTGCACAAGAATTCCATTTCTGGATCGACAGACCGAGCGAGGTTCGAAACGTTTCGGGTTTTCTCGCAGGCGGTGGCTCAGAAATGCGGCGGAAATCCCAATATTAAGTATGCTTGGTACGGTGGCTCTAGGGATGACATTGCTGAGATTTTGCTCCATGGGTTTACTAGTGGGAATTATGACGAGTGTGGTCGCATTCAGTTGGTTCCGGTTAAGTTTTCGTTGAATGGTGCATTGGCCTCAAATTCTGATGAAGATGGGCTGAGGCACATACTGCTGTGCCGCGTCATATTGGGGAAGACGGAATTGGTGCCTCCTGGTTCCGAACAAGTTGTTCCTGGCTCGAATGAATTCGATTCTGGGGTGGATAGTCTTGTCAATCCTAGAAGATATTTCGTGTGGAGTGCCTTCATGAACTCTCACATTTGTCCTGCATATGTTGTAAGCTTCAAGGCTCCGTCTAGCTTAAAAGATTATGCAACAATTACTACTCAGGCGGCGACTATTGCTAGTGCCATTACACAGGGGACTGCCCGCTACTGGAAAACAGTTCATTCACGGCGCCCCATTACTCTTCCTGCTCTGATGGCCGCGCTCACGAGGTTCTTACCTCCTCGAGATATGGCCATACTTGTCAGATTGCTCAACGATTTCAAGGCAAGGAAGATTAGCGGAGATGAGCTGAAGCGAAAAGCGAGACTCATAGCTGGTGACAAGTTGGTTGCAGCCATGAAATTGATGTCATCAACAACTACTCAGGGGAGTGGTACTGCTAGTTACTTGAAGCTGGAAAATGGCTCGGTACGAGATATTTATCTCCCTGGTCTGATAACCGTGCTTGCAAGTTTCGTACCTCCTCCGAAGACGGCCATGCTTAGCAAAAGCCTCAGCGATTTCAGGGAAAATAAGATAACCCGACGTCAGCTGGCTCGAAGCGTGAGAGTCCTCGTTGGTGATGACAATGTGTTGGTTGCAGCCATCGACTCTTACAGAAGCGGCAAGAAGCGGCAGCAAGGCAACTCACTTGTGTGAAGCACAAGCATTCCTTTTACTCTTTTAGTTTTGGTTACAAGCACAAGCATGTTCCTCCACTTGTGTGAAATACCATCTATTTTCGTTGTATAAATAAAATGGGTATCATCTGCTGGGAGTGAAGGAACAAATGAAGCATCGAGTTGTAATCTATACTACATCTCTTGAGTTGTAAATCTACTGTCATGTTGGATTGTGAGTATCGAGTTGCAAAGTCTTTGGTTCAAGTAAAACAATTGCTCATACTGTTTGCATTGATTTCCCAAAAGCCTCCCTTGATATAGTATAAAACACAATTTCATAATTCAAAGATTCACAGCATCTTCTAAAATGCTTCTTGCTTCAATCTTTTTGAAAGTTCTTCGAAAAATTTAACAGGAAACCATACTACCATAGACAAATGCCACAAAACATTCGGAAGCATCTTCATGGAAACTTCAAGTTCTAATGCAATGGATTCAACCACAACTAAACAACGAAAGTCGATAAATAATCTGAAATTTGTCACTAAATATCTTAACTTTGTCCACTTCAGAGTACTCAAAATTCGAAACAAAATGAAACTAAGCAGAACTTGCCTCTAAAATCCACCATAATAATTCATGTCAAACGCAGCTAGTTGCAAAACATGGCTATTATAAGCAACCATCGGTGCTTAAGGCTACATAATCAGCAACAAGGATCACTATTCTCACTTCTTCTTTCCTGCCTTGGCAGCATCTCCGGCCTTTGTCTGCACCAAATATAGAATAAGAAACCAAAATGAGCAAAACCAATTATAAATGTAAGCTAATGATGCAAGTAATTGACTTACCTTCTTTACTCCTCGAATCTTCTTCGCCCTGTTCTTCCTCTCCTTCAACTGCTTCCTTGACTTTTCCACCTTGGTGTCAAGTCCATTCTGCAAAATCAACATGTCAGTAGTATGAACAAAGGTAATGTAGACCCCAGAGATAACCAGTAAGCACAATCACCATTTATTGAAACACAAATATTTTGAACTAATCATAGAGAGGAAAATAAAAGAGTTTGGAGTCATTGCTAATAAGAAGTACCATGACTATACATTTAAGTTCATCAAGCTTAGTTTATTATAACATACATGTTAGCATGTCATGCCAACTTCTAATACACAGATATGTCGGAACGAAAATAAAAGGATCACCATACAATCTTATTCAGACTTTCTAAAACCAAAATCCAATCAAGCAATTGAAAAATCATCTTACAATGATTTGAGGAAGTCATAACATAAGATTACTCGAAAATGAATAAATAGCCATTGAGAAAACTTTGCATAAATTAAAAACACTTGTCAAGTAAGACAAATTCAAATATTCAACATAATCTATCAAGTATCCATTGTGCTTGGTAACTTATATTATCAGATACCAGTGGACTTACCCTGATCAACCTGTACTTGGGCTCAAACTTCTTTGCGTTCTCAACAGAATCATAGATCAAGCCAAACCCAGTCGATTTACCACCACCAAAGTGAGTTCTGAACTTGAAAACAAAGATTGAATTTGTGTCCTTAACCTCATACATTCTGGCTAGCTTCTCCTTCAGCTCCGCCTTCACACAAACAACCAGCCAAAATCAAATAATCAGTGAACAAGCATATAACCAACTCAAATCATATACACTGCAGATGGAGCTTCTCAAGACTTTAATGAACACTTGGGACAAATTTGCAAATAGATAGAAAAAAGAGCTAGAATCTAAAAACAATACCTTGGAAACATTTGGCCTTCCTGGATGGAGAACATCAATGACCTATATGGAACAAAATAACAAAAGAACTACAATCAAACACACATTAGGATTAACCATCTATACAATTTGCTACCATGAAATCTTATAAACAAAATTCAAAACCAAATTTTCCATTTTTCTTAGATCACAGTCATCACACACAAACAATGGTTCACAAAACCTAGAGATCTGACTACAAATAACACTAACCCAATTACAGATAGATAGATGCATGCCTCTATAGTATACAAGAATATATATAACCAGATCAACCATGTGTGAATGCAGACGATGCGCACTAAATAATCAGCTAAAACAGCGTTTTTCATATTTGGAACAAGAACTGTAAATTACACAACCAAAAAATGAAGTTGAAGATCCGAAGACGAAAACAGTTTGGGGGCACTCACAAACTGCTTGCGAGAGAGAAGCCTGTTGGTCATGAACTTCCTGGTGCGGATGGTGACTGCCTTGTTGTCCGCCATGGTTGGTTTCGACAAGCTTAGCTGCTTAGCCTGAGACCGGAACACAGAGGGCAAAGAGGCGCAAATGCAGTGGCAGCTGAGACAGAGAGGGTATTAGAGAGACCAAAGGTTGGCTTTTATTTGATTAGGGTTTGGACGAGGACAACGGGTTTTGGGCCGGGTAGGGTTTAAATCTTTCTATTGATTTAATTTCTTTTTCTTTTTTCTTTGCGGTTTTATTTACAGTTTTAAACCCACTAAATCACTTATTACGCCCTTAAAAAAAAATTATAGAAGTTGAATTTTATAAAACATTAGTTCTCTCTACCACATTGGAAACACACTCTTCAAATAAAACGAGATCCATCATTTAATGTGGATTTGAGTGCGTGCCTCGCATATTATTAACTTTTACGAAAAAATTTACTACCCCTAAACAGACCAAACCAAAGCTTTTCTCAGACCAGTTCAATTTGATACCCTAAAAGTAGCTAGATTATGGTGTGTCATTAGATGATAATGGTGAAATATATAAATTTTAGGGTTTTTTTTTTTTTTTGGAAAAGAAAGGCCATACAGATAAACTTGAATCTGCACATTTGTTTGGATTTGGCTGCACATAAGTCTGTTCTCAAATAATAGATGTGTCGAAAATCTATCATGCTCTCAGAATTTCCACAATTGGATCCGTTGAAAAAACAAATCTAATGGTAAAATTACTTGGAGCAAACGATGCTTCGAAGCATGATAGAAGCTCTTTAGATGTGTAGAAACTTTCAATAAAAGGAAAGGATGCTGAAAATGCTCCTCCAAATGTATGGAGAAGCCATCACAGCAACACAATTATAAAGATCATATGTAATGCATTTGGAGGAGCATAGGCAAACCAAGATAAAAAGGATGACTGGTTTATAATCACCCCTAAAATCAGAGAAGTCCCCCAGAAAAGTCATCCAAGCAAGCTCAATGACTCATTGAGTGAGAGATATATAGGATGGTTAAATCTGCACTCTCAATCACATCAATCTCATGGTTTGAATCTGTACCTGCACTCAACTTCTTGCTGCTCTGTCCGACTGGATGAAGGAAAGATGTACAGTACAGGTTGAAACTCGAAAGTATTCTTAGGGCTGATGAGCAGAAACTTAAAGATTATGGATAGTGTATGTAAATGAAAGAACTCACAAGAAGAACAAAAACTTCATGCCAACATAAAAGGAGACTATGATTCCAATCAAACTGGTACATCAAATTCCAATCAAACTGGTACATCAAATTCCAATCAAAATGAGCACGTCATCCTCTTACAACTGGCTCAGCAAACTTTAGGAAGATATAGACACAAAGCAAAGGACGCAAAACACAAAACCATATCTGCCAAGCAAAGGAACTACATGCGAGCGAAGGTTCTTGTTATAAGCTGGATATCTGAGAACATTTCCAACTAATAATGTAAAGATCTACATAAGATGATGTGTTTATCTGTCACACTTGAAACTCATCAATCACCAAGTCTAATTCCATCTCCAACAATTTTTTACATCAGCAAATCAGAAAAAATAAATAACTAAAAAATAATAAAAAATCTTCTCCAAAAAGATAGCATCAGACACCCAAGGAAGGAAAGAAACAGCGTAAGCTCTCAAGCCTGGAGTAGGCGAAAGCTCTTAGGCTGCCACTGCGAATGTTCTTGAGAAACAAGCCTTAGAATTTTCCATCATTGCCGAATTACAACGATACATAAATACCTAGTAGTAAAACAACTAAAAACTCAAAGTTCATCCACACAAAAAACACTTAACATATCCACCTAATAGACTTCAAGGTTGATCCAAAAAACACCTAATACCTAAATTTTTGATGCTGATAAAACAAGACCTCAAGAAACCCCTGCTTTAAAGTTGGCTTAAGAACACTTGTTTAAAACACTCTGATACCAAATAGAGTTCAGCAAATAGATACCAAATTAGCATAATAAAAATATAAAAGAAAACAAAAACACCCTGATCAACCAAGATACAAGGAAAGATAAAAATAATAGTCTGCAGCACCCATTTCAACTCCTTATTAATGCTTTTCTGTGGTAACATGGGAGGACATTTGGGAATTATATGATTTGATGTTTGGGATCAAATTCCAACTTAATGTGTCGTTGTTTACTCACAAGACAGAGAACCAAACAAGCACACACTTCATCTAGCAGAATTGTTAAAGAGGCTTGAAGCTCTCCACCACTTTTACACAGCACAACAGCTTATTACAGGAGAAAAAGGACCAGAAGGAGAACATGATTTATTAACTTCTTGTTCCCCACCACTTCAGGAATCTGCTATATTCACAGGGCTACCAAAGAAAAAGAAAACGTGATTCTACAAATAGTGGCCAGGAGTATAGTCCAGTTGGTAGAACACCCAAAGGACCAAAACCCACGTCCCTCCCCCAACTAAAATTAGTTGGTGCTTGCAGCAAAGGAGAGTACAATACCAAGTATTACGTATGACGAAACCCACGTCCCTCCCCCAACTAAAATTAGTTGGTGCTTGCAGCAAAGGAGAGTACAATACCAAGTATTACGTATGACTAATTGGAATGGAGTAAAAAAAAAAAAGGTTTCTTCGCACTTTCTTCAACTTAGTAGCTGCAAATGTAAGTACCAAGTATTATGAGTATTACAAATGAATTCAAACATACTAATGAGACAGACTGAGCATTTCAAAGGGTGGATTCCGTAACCCTCAGTTTAGCAAAATATTACAGTTCCAAAGTGTCGATTAGCAGAACAGGTAGCTTCAAAAGTATGTTTGAATAGGGAGAACAGGTAACTGGACACTACCAAATGAATAACAATAGCCAGGATTGAAACATTCCACAAATAGTGTCCAGTTGGTAGCACACCAAAGGACCACTTCCCAAACCAAAATTAGTTGTTGTTTGCAGCAAACGAGCTAGACTTTCCTTCCTAATGGCTTCTTTAACATACAAAATTGAAAAAGGGCAATGCATCAACATACATAAATTGAAAAAGAGAGCAAACTAACAACATAAAAGAAACTCAGACAGCCAAAATGGAATTCATCTAAATTTTTTGCGTAAGCCTCAAATAATAAACAACAACAATAAGAACTCTGAGAAAATTTAATTCTGGTAGAACTAAGAAGTAATACCCAAAATTCTTTAACAGTTACAGGAATACCTAACCTAATTCAGCAGCCAAAGCCAAACAAGGACGGTTTGGGATTTCAATTCCGCAGCTAGTTGAGCTGAGCTCAAAGAATCTCATGGGCGCTTCTGTAGTAATAATTGATATATGGAGACTTCTGCTCTATCACAGGAGTGTTTGGTGTTTGTATTGGGTAGATCTTGTAAACCCTCATATTCTCATAAAAGGCTTTAGCTTCCTGGTACTTTGGGTCCTCCATTCTCTTTCTCCTTGTTTCCCTTTCCTCTCTGTTATGCTTCTTAGCTTTCTTTACCTCCTCCTTCACAAACTCCATGAAGGCCTCTTTCTGATCCTCAGTCAACTCCTCAGCTTTAATCAGGTCATTAGTGAACTCCTCAACTTCATCCATGTCCCAATCAAATTGACAGAAGAGCGGCGGATTGGGCTCCTGAGGGAAGAGTATATCCACCTCAGTACTCTGCTCCTCAGCCTCGTCGTTGGGATTCAACAAATAGGGCATACAGTACTGGAATTTCATCCAGCGGTCCTCCTTCATCTGCTTCAAAGAGGCCTTCCTCTGAGTGCAGCCCAACACAAAAATCTGAGGCAGACTAGACTTGGATGCTCTTTCGGATTGCCACCCCTCTCTGACCTCCAGAGGAATGTAGGGGATCCAATC
This sequence comes from Rubus parviflorus, assembly GCA_029955375.1. Lineage (NCBI taxonomy): Eukaryota > Viridiplantae > Streptophyta > Magnoliopsida > Rosales > Rosaceae > Rubus > Rubus parviflorus. The sequence continues at coordinate 441,401 of JARGGL010000001.1, read as the reverse complement.
CATCTTCATCTGCTTCATCGGAACTATCTCCTCCCCTTCTCTCTGAACCGACCTAATCCCAATCTCCATGGACGGCGGCCGAGGCGCCACAACGGCTACCAGCGTCGGAATTAGAACCGGAAGAGAAGGAGATGAAGTCTCCGTAGCACCAAAGAGGTAGACTTTGTTGTTCCCAATCCCAAAGAACTTTCCCCCTTCTTCAAATTCGCGCTCGAGATTTGTGAAATCCCAGTCGTATTTGTAGACCGAGTCCAACCGATCCCACTCGGTCCCTACAGGGAATGCGGCCTTCCATAGATCTTGAAGGTTGCGCTGCTCCTCCACGTACTGTGGTTCCGGCGACGGTTCGGGCTGAGTGGCCTTGACGCGCTTCGCGCGTGTGGTGGTGGCTTTGGGTTTGCTGTTGGCCTTCTCCGTCGCCGTCGTCGACCTCGTCTTTCTCTTAGCTCCTTTCTTCATTCTTCGTTTGAATTTCGGACACACAGAGCGAACGGCTATGGAGATTTTTGTGTTTGGGGATTTGGTTTTGGCGAATAACCCTAGAAATTTAAACGCCAAAGGGTCTATGAGACTCCGTGCGCGTGAAAACCAAGCTAAAAATTCTCACTTGCCCAAAAATATAAAATAAAAAAGCAACGAGTTAATTCTTGCCAAAAAGAATTAATTCCAATTTTAGAAAAAGAAAATCGGAAGGTTGGAGCCTTTTCAAATTTGAAATGAAATTTGTTGTTTTGTGAAGTAAGTATTCGTAACCACCAATGTTATAAAATCATACTATCAATGAGTCAATTACTTCGAATATTTTGTTACAGTCTATACTCACGCTCTCCGTACGTCAAAATTTCAAAACTCACTAGAAAAATATAGAAAATGACAAATCTATAAATCTATAATGATATATTTATAGACTACAAATCCTTAACTTAATTGGACTTGGATAATAAGCAGGAAATCTAATCCTAATAGGACTAGAACAAGTAACCTAGTTAACAATGGAGAACTTATAAATTTGGATTGCAATGAAAACAATCCTAGTCAAAGTGGGTACCCAAAAAAATACGGGGAAAAGACCGACAATATTGAACAAAAGACCAGTTTACAGAACAATTGAGTTTCAAGACGTTAGAAGCCGACATTCAAACTTGATGGCCACGAGTTTATTCTTCTCCCATTTTTCTTATCGCAAGCTTCGAGGCGTTAATTTAAATTTCTTTATCAAGTCTTTGTTCCTAAGGTCCTCATTAGAAGCGTGCGCATCAGTATTGAAATTCTGATGCTTCATTACAACAAATTTAGCATTAGTTACCACATAACTTTTGGACGAAAAGAAAATTAGAAATGATAGCACCCCCAACTGAAGATTGCGATGTCCTTCAGAACCTTCTTCAAAAGAAAGAACAAAAAAAGACAGAAGGAGCAGAAGATACAAAAAGAAGATGTCTGCCAACACAATATTAATCCATATAATTAGCACCTCTCTGTTTTAAAGATTACAAGGATTCATTACTCTAAAAATGCCATATTTTATCTGGCCAGTTCTGTAGTACAACTTTACTTACCACACAAAGGATTGTAGTTAATGTGGTGAAACTCTATGCTAAATATAGAAACTTTTTGTATTACATATGTATTATATCTGTACATCTCAGACACATCCCCTAAATAACTTCATGCTTCTTGCTGCATACTGCAGGGTAGTCTAAATATTATCTCATAAAGGCCTCAGAAGCGGGTAATCTTCAAGTAGTTCGCGCTCCGATAGAGTGTCATTTTCATTCTGAGGAGTCCACAACACCTCTACTGCCTGCAAGAAACAGAAGAAAATATATATATCAAGCACAATTCAAAAGGAGAAACTTACAAGTTACTACTAAAACTAAGACTTTTATTCTTACTAATATTTTGTTTGAGGGAATGGATGCAAGCTTTTGCAATGCTTCCTTCAAGTCGCCACTGCCATTGATGGCGGGTAACTTATGCACTCCTTCAGCAGCCACCAATATTGTTACCTGGTAAAAATTATCAGGAAAGAAAATACTTACATATCTATTGAATATATAAAGGACTAGAAAGGATGTGACATTAAACATAAGACATGGCACCTAAGATCTACAAGAGAAGAATGATAATTACTTGTCACATTAACGCAACATAAGTTATCCATATGTAAGATGCACCACAATATAAAGACTACACAAGATATAATTTAATACACGTTCATAGTTCTCTTGCAACTATGATAATTCGTCTGCAAATCTGATAAAATACTACAGTTCCCTTCGTTGATTTGTCCTATATATAGAGACATAGAAACAACGACGACATGCTTTTCCATACAAAAGGAGGGCGGTTGTGTGGAGAAGATTGATTAAACCCCAGTTGCATTGGTTTAATCTTGTGGGAAACAGGAAACGAGAAACAAACAGAGAGCCAATCAAAGTAATTCAAGCATGTCAAGTAAAAGGCTTCACAGCGATACTAAAGCCTGTCAAGGATGTCCACCTTCACCAGCACTAAAGAGCGCATTTCATCCAACTTGCATAATAGGCAAGCAGAGCCTCCATAACAGAATATGCTTAGATTTGAACAAAAACTACTGACACTAAAAATTGGTCATATATTTTAACAGTTGACCTTACCACTATGTATTCATTGCGGAATCCATTAGTTCTGCGGCTTGTTGAGCTCTGCTTTCTTATGCTGTTCACATTGACAAGTGTCTCTTCATCAAATTTACCCCTTTCCTCAATAGAAAGTTGATTGAAGCCTTTCTCTGCATCCTCTATGCTTCGCTTCAGAGCCACCTACAAGTATGCCATAAGTTATAATTCATGTCCTTGACATTCCATATATCTGAAAGTATTTCTATTTTCTATTTTGATCCATATATTCAAATCTTACAACTGTATTTGGCCAGAGAAACTAGTCTATTTTCTATTTTCTAAATCCATGATATTGCTAACACTTGTATGTGGAGCACCTAGTCTATGTTCTAGTTTGTCCTCAATGAACATGAAAATAAGAGCATTAAATTTACACTATAAACTAAAGTGTGCAGTCACCCCACACCCTTCCCCTCACTCATTTATAAGTTGAAAAGAAGATATTGATGTAAGCTTTCTTATGTGCATAAGACATTTAAAGCTGCTTCTCACATTTTTTTGGTAAAAAATAAGTTTAAGAAGCACTAGAAGGTATTTCTCTGATTTATTGTAATGTCCTTAAAGGATACAAACACCTTATATGTCCTTAATTTTTTGGTAAAATATAAGTTTAAGAAGCACTAGAAGGAATTCCTCTGAATTTTTGTAATGTCCTTAAAGGTTACAAACACCTCTAATGATTGTAAACAATAGCAGCCCCCCCCCCCCTCTCTCATTGCCCAAGACACGTAAAAGCAGTTATTTTTTTAGAAGAGAAACAAGTTTTATTAAATAAAACCATAGAATACAAAACAGTGGACAAGACATCCACATTTACAGAAAGGAAACAAGGAACTTAAACTATAGCCGAGCTAAGCCCCAAAACCCCACACAAAGCACCCAAGAAAGAAAACACAAACACTCCTAAACTGCAGCTGCTCTCCAATCCCTTAAAATACTGGAGAAGCAATAATCCTTAAAAACCTCAGAAACTGAAGCCCATAGAGCCACCCAGAATCTAATTCTCTCCTAAAGAACCTCAACCCCTACCCCCCATAAACTTCAAAAATTCTTCTATTCCTTTCCATCCACAACACCCAAAAAATTGCAAGAACACTGCAGCCCCATAAAACTTTAGCTTTCTTCCCCTTCCCAAAACCAGTATGGTTTTGGTCAAACAGATTAGAAATCTGAGGTGGGGCATCCCAAATCAAACCAGCTTCCCAATATAACTTCTGCCACAGATAGGAAGCGAATTCGCAGTGCAAAAACATATGATTCGCAGATTCTCCATTTTGTTTACACAAAACACACCAATGAGGTGAGAAACAACTGTTTGGTCTTCTCCGCTGAAGCATCTCACATGTGTTCAGTTTGCCATGCGCCACCAACCAACCTAAGATCTTAACCTTTGGAGGCACCTTTGATTTCCATATGAGGATTGCTGGATCAAAGTTTGAGGAAGGCATCTCGTTACAAAGAAAATTGCGAAACGACTTGCATGTAAAAGCACCACACGTTTCCAACTTCCATATCCTGGTATCCTTTTTTGAATTTTGCAAAACAACCCTATCAATCAGCCCCAACAATCCAGAAACTTCCAAAGCTTCCTCATCATTTAAATTCCTTCTAAACCCAAAATTCCAGTTCATTGGGTAAGTGTTTGGTGAGGCTAAACTATCAATTGAAACGTTATGAAGCCTTGACAATCTGAAAAGTCTTGGGAAAGTTTCACAAAAAGGTTTGTCCCCCAACCAAATGTCCTCCCAAAATCTCACTGTTTTCCCATCACCCACTAAAAGCTGGAAACACTTTGAAAATTGACATAAACCTGCCGAGATGTCCTTCCATGGGCTTCTACTTGAACCTCGAACAACCAGGTTTGCATCCCAGCCATTTGCTTGATACCCATACTTACTTTTGATTACACAATGCCACAATGAATCTTTCTCAATTGGAAATCTCCAGAGCCATTTCCCTAGCAATGAAGAGTTTTTTACAACTAGATTCCCAATCTCCAATCCTCCTTTAGCCTTACTTTTGGAAACCAGTTTCCAATTGATAAGATGATCCTTATGCCCTTCACCACTACCTTCCCACAAGAAATTTTTCATTAAACCCTCCAATCTTTTTGCCACTCCTAATGGAATTCGGAAAAGGGATAAGTAGTAAGTAGGTAGACTGTCAAGGACAGCTTGAATCAAAGTTAATCTGCCCCCCTTTGATAGAAACGCCTTCTTCCAGCCCTCCAATCTTTTCTCAACTCTCTCAACCACTGGGGTCCAAAATGAAGAAGCCTTCGGATTTCCACCCAAGGGGAGCCCCAAATATTTTAAAAGCAGTTATGATTTCAATCTTTAAAAAGTTAGGATATGTTGTTTGGTTATTGATAGTAGCTACCAATGCCATCGTACATATATACATGTATTATCTCATAATTTTTTGTAACAATTAGTTTTGGGGAGAAAAAGAATCCCTTTGATTTATTATTATTATCTCTTCCTACGGTATCCACCACCTCGATGAGTAGGCAACAAGACTGGTGCACCAAATTTATTCATTCACCTGTGTAAATTTACCAAGTACTCTACGGAATGATATTGAACTTACCGATGAATAACCTGAGATGCAATAATCAGGATGCCGAAGCAAAGCTAGTGTTGTCTCTGCAATCAAAATTAGTAGAATTACATCAGAAAGCCTACAGGAAAATAAAATAAAGTAGCTTGACCTTTTGGGTATGGTATTGTATATACAGATTGCAATATTTGTCACCACAGAAAAACTAATCACAATACTCAGAAATAATGATAGTCTTAATCCAGCTCCAAATGTCAATACTAAGGTTATCACCTCTGACAAATCCTTTTAAGAAGAACTCGTGAAAATAAAATGACAAACTGGAAGGTCCCTTTGAAAGTGAATGGCTATACAGTAATCATATCTTGCGCTGCAGAAGACTACCATATCACCATCTATCAGCCCAGTCCCCAGTAAATGTCCCTATCCAACTGTTCTTTTCAAACCTTTTCATTCTTTCAAAGTTAAACACCTTCCCCTAAATTTTTTTTTAATACAGAAATATCCATTTCAAATAAATGTTTGACAGTAATAGTTGACATCACTATACTACATAAGTTAAATGTGCATAGCCTGACCCAAATAGGAAACCAATAATTCTTCACAGGAAAAATAAACTAAAACCAAATGAGAAGAGACTGATTGATAAAGCTCACCTGTCACAACATAGCTCAAACCCTCGGAGGTAGAAGTATCTGCAGTATTAGCAATCCGATTAAGATCCCTTTGTAGTGCTCGCCCCAATCCCAACAACCCAACCTTAGAAACACAATATAAAAAAAATGGTGAAGCAGTAGAGACCAACTTGTTTATTGAAATCCAACAGAAGAGTAAAGTGCATCGCCACCCACATTACAAAGTTCCACTCATAGTTTTTCACATAGCATATCACATCTTTATAGGTTGCAAAACAAACACTTCAAAATTTACGCTTCCTACTTACAGCATGAAATGTCAAATGTGTAAACAGTGTTGATGTTAAAGCCAGATAATCTTGCTAAATATTTCTGTATTTCTTAGGGTACAAGCTTCCCACACATTCCTCCAAGCCTGAAAATCTTAATGCATCCTAGCTAGAATTCATTCTAAATGGTGCTTATTCAACAAGTAATTAGTCCTTAAAGTCTTAAACAACCACTATAAGAATTCAATCATACACTTAAAAGCAAAGAATGTCAATTCAATCATACCTGCAACTTTAGAACAGTTGTTTTCTCAGTAGCAGTAAGCACACTACCCTCCGACCGATCCGAAAGGAAACCCGAAACCAAAACAAACGCAGCGAAACCCGTCAAAATCAGAAAGAAACTCGACCCGGCACCGACTCCGACCCCGACCGCCGGACCCATATAAAACCCGCCTCCACCACCGCTAAACCCGAACGGCGACGGCGCATAGTACGGCGCAGAGTAAGAAAAATCCGGTCGAGACGTCCTCGGCACCGAGTAACTCCTCGACGATGACGAAGACGAAGAATTCGAGGAGAACGAGCGTCCCCCGACCCGACCGCCCGAGGCAGCCAATGCCGAATTCGGGTCGGACATCAATACCAAGCCCAACAAGACCGCGGCCATTGCGGGTTTCCTCAAGGCCTTGAGAGCATTCAATAACTTATCGGCGACGAGCTCGAGTGGATTTGGCGGGCTATCTTTGACAACAAGCTGTGGTTTTGAGTCGGAGAAGAAGCATTTGACCTTGAATTTGGCGGAAGATTGTGGATTGTTGAACGCTGAGCTGAATTTGAGTGGTTTGGCGGGGAGAGGACGAGAAGGAGAAAAGAGAATTGGGGAGGTTTTGTTCCATTTAAATGGATTGGCTTCGAGAAACGAAGCAGTTGTTGCCATGAGAATTGTTTGCAGAGATTTGGAATTGAATGAAGATACAAGTATGAAAATGTGGAGGTGGGATTTGCAAATCAAAGGGAGGAGGAATTGTGGTCAGTGGCCATGCAGCTGTCCTTTGATTCATTCAATCTTAACCTCATATCTTCATCGACTATTGGTTATGAAGATAAAGATATGGACACGAGACTTCCATTTTTACTGCAGGTGTAACATTCAAATTACTGACTCGTTAAGTTTGGATGGTAAAAAAAAAAAGGAAAGAAAGAAGAAGAAGAAGAATTGGGAAGCCTACCACGAGAGAAAGCAGCAATGAGTTTCCTAGTGATCTAAATGGAAACTTCGTTAGATTTCTCAGGTTAGTGTTATTATTCGGTGTGCTAACTTATGTTTAATGAATGTTTTACGCATAATTTTTCTAAGATTCGATATTAAATTGAAATATGCTTTAGTTTTATAATAGAGATAAATACACAAATAGTCCTTGAACTTGAACTCATTCGACACTTTCGTCCCTGACCGAAGTTTTCACCAAATAAACCTCTGATTCCGGCCAAATCGAATGACACCACATACTGGGCTTTGAAGCCCTCCTTGAGACGAGTTCAACGCCACCAACCTCCCTCAAACCGTCACCGGACGGCGGAGAATTTTAGAATTTAAGTTTCGGTCACCACCGGCTTTCAGGACAAATTCGAGCCATTCTAGGCCGAATCGAGTTTAGTCCAAGTTATAAAAGTTACTCCTCTCATCCTTGCGAACATTTTGGCATAGGTTTTGCACTATTTTTTCCGGTCATGGACGAAAGTGATATATTTCAAAATTCAGGGACGAAAGTGTCGAACGAGTCAAAATTAAGCGACTAAAAGTGATTTTTTCCATTTATAGTATATAGGACAATTTAGATTTTGCTTATATTATATGTCATTGTCACCCTACCTAGAAAAGTCCGTACCCAAAGAAATTTTCGCGTCGTATATAATAACCGTATATTGGATGTACACATAGCTAAGACAACGCTTGGTGGCTAATAAGTTTTGGATTTTAGAGATGCCTTGTCCAACTATAAATAATTGAAATTAAAAAACCCTCCTTCAATTCAAAAATCCTCGGAACACATTTCATCAATGGCTTTGAGAAATCCGGCCATTGTTGCCGTGTTGTTCTTGGCGTTGCTATTGATTTACAACCCGAATTTTGCGTCCGGCGCCACGGGCGGGCGGGCCGGCGGAAGCTTGTTCCCATCGTCCGGCGAGTCTTCTTCATCGTCGCGGTCGCGGTCCGAAGATCACTGGCGGCACGAGACGACGTCGTTTTCACCGTCTTCGTCTTCCTCCTCGGACGGTGGTTTCTTCGGTTTCTTGATCTTCTTGGCGGCTGTGATTTGTTTCGCACTAATCTGCCACTGTGCTGGGGTTGGGAAAACAAGCGTTGTTAAGCTTCAGGTATCGTTTCATATTTCCCTTATCTATTATCTATGTCTCTGATTATTGATTGAATATGTTTCAATTAGGAATTTAGGATTGATTGACGTGAAAATTTATGAGGCCTAATTTGCTTACTAGAACTTCACCAATTTGTTTGTTTACCCTGCATATTTGATGGTTGGGTATATTGGTGATCACCTATTGAAAGTGATTCTGTTTTTGAGACAAATCCAATCACAGAATTGTGGGCTTTGGAGAGTCCATTTAGAATTGTCCATCAAGAAGATAAACACCATCTAGGAGGATTACAATGTTATGCAAGAGTGTTTTGAACTTCGAGAAAAGCATGTGAAGCTACTAACCTATGTCATATCTGTAGAGCTTGGTAAAATCAATTGAAAGGCTTGACCATTAAAAGAAAAAGGTAAGGGGATCGTGTATACTGAAATTTGTCATTTTTATAAAGGGGGTGGACTTTTTAATGTTTGTAATTGGGTAGTGATGCCCTTTAAAGACTCTTCTGTTCTTTATGCTTATCTTTGAATGGAGAAGTTGTTCTCGTTTAATCTTTTACTCTTCTGTAAGGTTGGTCTGGTGGGCAAAGCGCAATCACTCCAAAGGGATCTTAATCGAATTACTGAAACTACAGATATGTCTACGTCTACGGGTTTGAGCTATGTTTTGACAGGTGAACAACCTTATCAATCAGTTGTTCTCCTCATTTGATTTTTAGTTGTTTTCCCTTATATGTAAGATTTTTTTTTCGTTTTTCTGTTTGGTTTGACTAGAGACATGGGTCAGTTTATGTGTACCAACTTGGTTGAAATGTTACATAAAATATTTCAGTTCTGAAACATTTATATGAAAGACTATTCCCTATATTTAACGGTCGTTTAACTTTTAAAGAGACTATTCCCTATCCTTATGCAATTTTTGTACACCTTTGGTTTCAGGGGCAACAACATCTTTGCTTCGCAATCTTGATTATTGCATCTCAAGTTATTCATCTGTAAGTTTTATTTATCTCCTGGAGTTAGAAGATATATGTAGAGAGTGACCAAAACAGAAAACATTACTAGATTTAGATATTAGAAATGTTGAGGACATACTTCTTACATGCTTATAGGTTGCTCGAAAGTCCAAGATAGAGGAGGCAGAGCAATGCTTCAAACAACTTTCTATGGAAGAAGCGGCTAAATTTGGCGAACTGACCCTTGCCAATGTGAACAACTTTAAAGTGCGCTCAACAAGCCAGTCACCTGATGAAGTCCCCAAAGAATATATAGTGGTAAGGTTCAGATGAGATGGCGACCTTTCTAATTCTGGCATACTGGTTTTCATTTACACCCAAGGACAAAACCCATGTTTTTAATTTGAGTTGGCTACTGCCAGGATTGTTTAGGGAATAGGAATCTAAGTCTTTGATTAAATTTGAATGATCAGGTTACAATTTTGGTGGCTACTCGAGGAGCACAGAAGTTGCCCACCATCAATGGCACTGGTGACTTGAAGAAAGCATTACAAAATCTTGGATCCATTCCCTCGAACAAAATAGTGGTAAGAATGGAATTACTTTGAGTAGCAACTGCAAGTTTCTCCTTTAGATATGTGCATAATGCCTGTGTTGTGTTCTTTTTCGCAGGCAGTAGAGGTCTTGTGGACTCCTCAACAAGAAAATGATACTTTGACTGAGAAGGAACTACTTAAAGATTACCCGCTGTTGAGGGGATTTTATGATCTAGGGTCACTCGAAGAAGGGCCATTTGAAGATTCCTACCCGTTCTTAGGGGCGAATGTAGTCGAGAGCTAGTAGTAAACAGTACGGTTGGGTCAAAAACTTTAACATGGTAAACACTTTGTATTGTATATATCCCACTAAAATGGCATCATGTTCTTTGTATGAGAATTGTGCTAAAGTTCTATAGTCAGTTACCCTCCAAGTTTCGTTTGATGGATTTATAAATTTGAGCTCCACATATGTGCATAAACTATTCTCAAGCAAAGAACTTATATTTTCGCACATTAATAATCAAATAGCCTAACAATGTAACAATATGAATGATTCTATAGTTAATATGAACTTATATTTAACAATGTTTGATTTGATTATTTTTGTACATGAATGATTCTTGAAGGATAATCTAAAATATGGATGGCTCTTTTAATTATATCACAAAATCGAAATTGTTGATGCTTTGGTACCTTATGAAGGGATGTATCATGACTTCATGAGTGCTACATAAACTCACTGAACTCCCATTAATTAAAAAAAAAACTCTCTTTCTAGCTAAAACACACATCTTTTACTTAACTTGTAATTAATTATTGAGTAGTTCTATTGAAACCTCCGAATTTTCTTACTAGACCTCCTCTTTTTTTGAATAAAACTAAAACCCATTTTTACCCTTCACAAAAATGAAAAAAATATATTTTAAAAAAATCTTGACTGAGAAATTGTTGAAGATTAAGATCAGCCTCGATCAATACTTATTTTTTCTATTTTTTCTATTTTTTCTATCCTCCATCCCAAGCTTGAGTATGTATAATTGAATAGAAATCATTGTTTTGCAATGGATTAATTTGGATAAAATGTTATGGTGGAAGAATATGACAATGAATCTTTTCATTGCTCACAAAGGAGAAAAGAGAGATGAACTAAGAGAAAATGTCTTTGTTGAATTTGCTCCCAAAATTAGAAAACAAAAAGGATTTAGGGTTCATCTTTGTAAATCATATTTTCCCAGAGATGCAATTATCTATGTATAAAGTAATCTCCGAACTAAAATTTGCTAATTTGTGTCAATGAAAAAAAAATACATAAATTAAATCTCCAGCTCAATCTAAACTCGCAACAAGGAGCAAATAAAACACAAACTCAACCTCAAATCCAAAAAAATTTGTGAAATCATCACAATGGCACCACCCAGCTATTTATAATTAAGATTTTGTTCATTCATTAGCAACATGTATCACACTGTCGCACCTTTGATTTTTATTTTTTTTTGATAAATAAGTTTAAGCTTCTGAGGGTAAAGTTATAAATTTGAGGAGAAAAAATTGAGAGGAGGTCAAGTGAGAAAATATGGAGGTCCCAATAGAAATTCTCTTAATTATTTAGCTATTTATTATCAACAATTTTCTTGATAATAATGAATGAATAATTATTATCGTACAAATGCAAGGGTATGAACCCCGCGGCATTTAAATATGCGGCAAACCGCGTAGGATTTAGCTTTTCAGCCTCTAAGATTTGGATACATGGCGTGGTGTGGTCAAAAGCTTAGTGAGGAAGGAAAAGTATCCCATTAGGCCTAGGAAGTAGGAACAAACCCGGATCCAACTATTAAAAGACTGTTGATTGAAGTTTAAAACCTGGTCTAGCTAGCTCCTCCTTCAACTCAAAAAAAATCTCGAAACAATTTTCGACCATGGCATTGAGAAATCCGGCCACTGTCGCCGTGTTGTTATTGGGCCTGTTGTTGATTCCTAATTTGGCATCGGCCGCCTCGGGCGGGCGGGTCGGCGGAAGCTTGTTCCCCTCCTCCTCCTCCTCCTCCTCCTCCTCCGGCGGCAAAAAATCTTCTTCCTCTTCCTCGCGGTCGCCGTCTTGGTCTTCGCACTCGTCGCGCTATTACGACCCGCCGCCGTCTTTCCACTGGACGCCGTCTCCACCGTCTTTCCACTCGACGCCGCCTCCACCGTCTTTCCACTCGACGCCGCCTCCACCGTCTTCTTCTTCCCCCTCATCGGACGTTGATGTTGATTTCCTCGTTATCTTGATTTTGTTGGTAGTTATCGTTTTTTGGGCAATAATATTGTGCGACTGTGGTACGGCGGAGAAAACAAGTGTTGTCAAGCTTCAGGTATATATGGTTGATCTCTGCATTCTCTATTATCTGTGTCTCAAGTACGGATTGAATTACTGGTATTAATTTATCCAACAGCTGCCTGCTTTTTGATTACGAATTTAGGATTGATGTGGAAAAGAAGCGATTATATATTGTTCTGTAACTAGGGTTTAATTTAGTAGGGGTTTAGTACGTACCCCTGGGTGAGATCAAGAAAAGAATATTCTAATTTGCTCAGGAGTGAACTTCACCAATTTTAGTACCCCTAGGGTTTAATTGGGGTTTGGCACAAGTGTTGTCAAGCTTCAGGAATGGTTGAATACTGTTAATTTATCGAATAGATGCCTGCATTATGTTCTTTTCTTTGCTTAAGAATTTTAGGGTTGATGAGGAAAAAGTGATTCTGTTTTTGAGACGGTAGGGTAGGTAATTCGGACCACTAGGTACAATAATGTATTCAATCACAGAATCCTGAGCTTTGGAGAGTCCATTTAGAATTGCTCATCAATAAGATAAACATCATCTAGGATCGATGATTTGTATTTTATGCATGAGGATTGTGGACTTCAAGGAGAGCATGTGAATCTAATGCTATGTAATAATCTGTAGAACTTGGAAAAATCACTGAAAGGCTTTGACATCAAAACAAAAGGTAAGAGTAGGGGTTCATGTATATTAGAAATTTAACACTTTAAGATGTAAATACACAAGCTTAACTTTAAAAAATGGGAGGACTTTTAAATCTTGTTAATTGAGTAGTGATTCCCTTTTAAAGACTTCTGTTCTTTATACTGGATTTTCGAATGGGGAAGTTGTTCTCCTTTAATGTTTTTTTTTTCTCTGTTAAGGTTGGTTTGTTGGGCAAGGCACGATCACTCCAAAGGGATCTTAATCGAATTACTGAAAGTGCAAATACTTCTACTTCTAAGGGTTTGAGCTATGTTTTGACAGGTGAACTACCTTATATATTTTCTTCTCATATCTTGATTTGTTTTCTTTTATATTCAATATATTTTTTTTTGTTTTTCTATTTGGTTTGACTAGAGACATGGTTAGTTTATGTGCAATAACTGGGTTAATTAACATGTTCTAAATGGATATTTACTCCTGTTACTGTTGTCAATAACGCGAGGGACTTATTAGAATGGGGAAAATGGGAGCTTCATTATGTAAGCTAACGCGGAACATTTCTTTGGAAGAGATTATTCCCTATATTTAACAGGTGTTTAACTTAATTTGAAAGAATGAAAATGTTTGAAAAGGAATTAACTGTCTTTTGATGGCTTTGGCACAACTTGAGATATAGAGCTAGTTTTTAGGATTAGTTTTCTGTATAAGAGTACCATACCCAAAAAGTGAAGCCAGTACGCTACTCTTTTTGTTTTATTTTTCTTTTCTTATACAATTTTTGTAAACTTTGGTTTCAGGGGCAACAACAGCTTTGCTTCGCAATCTTGACTATTGCATCTCAAGTTATTCATCTGTAAGTTCTATATATACATCTCCTGGAGTTAGAAGATATGACTAGCGTTGATCTTTTATGGACCAAAACAGAACATATAACTAGATCTAGGTATTAGAAATGTTGATGACAGGAATTATAACTTCTCACATGTTTGTAGGTTAAGCGAAAGTCTGAGATAGAGGAGGCAGAGGAATGCTTCAAACTACTTTCCATGGAAGAGGCGGCTAAATTTGACGAAGTGACCCTTGCCAATGTGAACAACTTTAAAACGCGCTCAAAAAGCCAGTCACCTAATGAATTCCACAAAGAATATATAGTGGTAAGATCCAGATCAGATGGCAACGTACATTCCTAATGTTTTGATTTGAGTTGGCTAGTTCTAGGACGGGTTTAGGGCACAGGATTGGAAATATTATGCTTTTCGCTTTCTCATTAAATTTTGATGATCAGGTTACAATTCTGGTGGCCACTCATGGAGTACAGAAGTTGCCCACCATCAATGGCACTGGTGACTTGAAGAAAGCATTACAAACTCTTGGATCCATTCCCTCGAGCAAAATAATGGTAAGAACAAAATTAATTACTTGGAGTAGGAACTTGCAAGTTTCTCCTTTAGATAATATGTGCTTAATGTATGTTTACTGTTCTTTTTCGCGCAGGCAGTAGAGGTCTTGTGGACTCCTCAACAAGAAAATGATACTTTGACTGAGAAGGAACTACTCAAAGATTACCCGAAATTGAGGGGGTTTTATGAAGAAGCATTTGAAGAAGGGCCATTTGAAGATCAGCAGCCGTTCTTAGGGGCTAATGTAGTTTAGGAGCTAGTAAGATAAAGATTTTGGTTGGGTTAAATATTTTAACATGGTACCCCTTATATTGTATATATCCCCTAAAACTGAAATGGTTTTTGTATGAGATACAAATTAATGTGCTAAAGTTCTATAATCCATTACCTCCAAGTTTCATTTGGAAAGGTCCAAAATGCTTTTTCTGCTGGTCTGCAATCCATACTCGAGATATGAGTCAGATTAATCCCTGAAGTTCTTACTTTTTGGCACAAACTTTGATACAAAAAAAAGTCTACTTATACTTGTATGCCAATACTGTGTTGATGGCCAAAGGTCCAAAGCGACGTTATATTAGATATAATACTAAATTGGAGACCTGAAGCAATATAATTGGCCGTAACTGTAACCAGTATAATATGAAAAGACAATTCAAAATTGTGTTTCTCTACCCTTCTATTTTGGATCAAGAGCAGCACACCAACATTAATGTTACAATATTATTTTCAGGTAAAAATTTGTACGAACACTAAGAACAATGTAATCTATGACTAGAAAAAATTTCAGAATTTTTGCGACACTAGAAGTACTGTTTTTTATTTTCCAAAGTCATAAAATAGGGAAAATCATTAAAAATAAACGGATCTTGATTTTTTAGTTATATCAATTGGAACACATTCTAAAAATCATACTTTACTAATAGTTAGATTACTGTAAGAGAAAAATTCAAAAAAAAAAACGCTTGATATGGTTTGGGACTTTTGGATGTGTCATGATATGCCGAAACATGCCAGACTTTGTCAACACAATTTTTTCTTGAAATTTTTTTCTACCATATAACCTCATTGTTGGCAAAGCTTGTTTTTTTTAAGGTGTTCCAATTGACGGAATTAGAAAATCTCGACCATTTTATTTTTTACGAAATTTCTTTTATTATGACTTTGAAAAATCGTTAAAAAAAATCGGATCGAGATTTTTGCGTTCCGTCAGTTTGAGAAGTTCTTAAAAATCATGATTTGAGGCTGGAAAGATTTTGAGGAGAAAATAAGAACATACAATTTTTGCCAAAAAAAATCATGTACTATAGTCCACAGTTTTGGCTAGAAACCAAGGTCTCACGAATTTTTTTCCTTTTTGAGAGAAAGTTTTGGGGTTGGTCTCCACGGTGTTAGTAACATCATTTTTGGGTGAGACAATGTGGTTGGACCGCCAAAATTGGATACAGTTAGCCATGCCTACATGGACATAGTTAAGGATACGAGTATAAAAGCATGGAAATGACACAGATTAAAACAAAAAGTATTTGCACTTAATCCTAAACTGATGGACAAGAGCATTGGAATGGGCACATGCATTTGCTTTGGCTAGCTTGGCCACAAGAATGAACTTGGGCTTGGGCTTGGCCACTAGAATGGGCTGAACCATACAATATTTATTTTCAAGTAAAAATTTGTACGAACATTAAGAACAATGTAATCTATGACCAGAAAAATTTTCAGAATTTTTGTGGCACTGGAAGTTTTTGTTTTTTATTTTCCAAAGTTGAAAAACAGGGAAAATCATTAAAAATAAACGGATCGAGATTTTTTAGTATTGTCAGTTGGAACACCTTCTAAAAATCATACTTTACCATTAATGGTTAGATTATGGCATGGAAAAAATTCAAAAAGAAGGGGGCTTTGACATGGTTTGGCACGTCTAAACGTGCCAGAGCATGCCAAAACAGGCCAAATCTTGTCAACACCAATTTTTCTTGAAATTTTCCTCGGCCATAACCTCACCGTTGGCAAAGCTTATTTTTTAGAGGGTGTTCCAATTGACAGAACTAGAAAATCTTGACCCTTTTATTTTTTACAAATTTTCTTGTATTCCGACTTTGAAAATTCTTTTTAAAAAAATCGGGTCGAGATTTCTGTGTTCCGTCAGTTTGAGAAGTTCTTCAAAATCATGATTTCAGGCTGGGAAGATTTTGGTGAGAAAATAAGAATATGCAATTTTGGCCAAAAAACCGTGTGTGATGGTCCATAGTTTTGGCCAGAAACCAAGGTCTCGGAAAAAATTTTCCTTTTTGAGAGAAAGTTTTGGGGTTGGTCTCCACGGTGTTAGTAACATCATTTTTGGGTTACACAGTGTGGTTGGAGAGCCAAAATTGGATACAATTAGCCTCGCTTGTATGGACATGGTTAAAGATACGAGCATCAGAGCATGAAAATGACACAGACTAGGACACGAAGTACTTGCCCTTAATCCTAAACTGGTGGACAAGAGCATTGGAATGGACACATATATGCATTTGCTTTGGCTTGGCTACAAGAATGAACTTGGGCTTGGGCTTGGGCTTGGCCATTAGAATGAGCGAGGGCAAGAGTTCGACCAAGGCATGTGAATTAATACAACTTCCATGTGGTTTACTCCCAGTACAAATTAAACACCCTTGAATTCCACCATTTTGCACATTGTTTTCAAGCCTCATATATACCCACTTCTTCGATCATTTTGCTAGTTTAGGTCAGAGATTATCTCATCAAAATAGTATTTAGTGTAATCATTTTCATACTTTTGTTCTCCCGTTGTTGGCCTTTGATTTTTGTTTTTATTTGATCCCTAGGGGGATTTGCTCTTGACCCTAGTTAGTAATATTTGAGACGGAAATTAAACGTCAAAAATACGTCCGTGTATAATTAGGTAACTTTTGGTGAAAAATACTTTAAAAAATTCGGCCATAAAATACAGAAACGGCAAATTATAAAATTCGATACGTACGTGTTTAAAACAAGATGTAATGAAAAATACGAACGTAAAAATATGGACATATATATGTCAATTATATATAATAAATATGACTTCTGAAACAAAACTTTTGAAGAAAAATCTAGGTAAAATATAATTTTTTGTAAAACTCTTCCTTGATATTATCATTGTACATACCAAAACTTCAACACATTTAAGTAATTTAATAACTTAAAAGTGTAATCGCGAATAATTCTGGAAAAAAAAAAAAAAATTGACTTTTTTTCAATGATTAATGTTTTTTCAATTATAAAATTTAAAAATATATATAATTCGCAAATAATTCAGCTGACTTAAAAAAATGCGTTTTTTTTCAAATCTTTGAGTTTGAAACGAAAAACTGAAGTTTTATTCCAAAATTCGTTCTTTAGAGAATAATTCGCAAATTATTCGCTGATTAACTACCTAGGGCCATGACCATTGGTTGAAGTATA
Organism: Rubus parviflorus; assembly: GCA_029955375.1. Lineage (NCBI taxonomy): Eukaryota > Viridiplantae > Streptophyta > Magnoliopsida > Rosales > Rosaceae > Rubus > Rubus parviflorus. The sequence continues at coordinate 423,589 of JARGGL010000001.1, read as the reverse complement.
TATGCATCAAATTAAAGAGGACCCAATTGAAGTCTTTCATTATTAATTGAATATACAAGGGATAAATCTGTACTTACCCTGAGAACTTCATCTTCTTGCTTGCTAGGTCGGTTACTGGGTTGGTTGCGCGCTGGGTCACTGAAAGAATGAAAGATCGCAAATCAATCTTACATATATTTGGTGGGATAGAATCTTCCAATCAAAGGATAGGAAAAGTATAATTATTCTTACCTTGGATATAACAATTCAAAGCCACGCTTACCAACAGATTGAGAGGGACCAGAGTAAGCCGTTGGGATCACATTGAGTGGGTTTGATGCCAAAAATTCATGCAGCTCTTGTTGCATATGAGGGTCAGAAAGGGTTGGCAACCTATTGATAAATGACCACATATAGAGAACTCACTATGTCATATCATTGACTAATAGAGACAGATAAGAAATGATAATCAAAATATATTTTTACCATCCTTCCTCAGATCCTGACCCAATTGGCTGAGCAGCAACCCCATCAACATTTGAGCTGAATAAAAGCATCAACTTTTGGTCAATAAAAGTTGTTGCGCGCCTTTTCACATAAAAATGGAGTCGTGCACCAAAAAAAACCGGAACAAGGATCTCTAGCTTACATAAAAATAGAAGCCTCGTTACCCCAGTTAGTAATATTCGGGACGGGAATTAAACATAAAAAATACTTACATGTATAATTTAGTAACTTTTTGTGAAAAAAACTTTGAAAAATTCGGCCATAAAATACGTAAACGGCAAATTATAAAATTTGATACCATCAATTATATTACTTATATTTTTCATAAAATATGACTTCTAAAACATCATTTTTGAAGAAAAATCCAGGTAAAATATAATTTTTTTGTATGACTCTTCGCTAATATTATCATTATATATACTTACCAAAACTTCAAAATTCAAATGGCAAGGAATTGAGTTTTGGTTTTTCTAGCACAGGTTCGATCCCCACTTGGCTTATGTTTTGATTTTTTTTTTCAATTTTAGTTTAGATATTTAAGCACTTGGGGCTGGTTCAATTTTTTTTGTGACAATATTTTTTTTCTTTCAAATTAAAACATTTTCTATTTCATTTCTTCAAATATAAATGAGATTTTCCATCGTAGCATATGTCCCTTGGTTCTATTCTTATTTTCTCTTTTTATTTATTTTCTTCTTCAAGCAAAATATTTTGTCTCTAATTTCTTTTCTCGTTTAGAATTTTCTTCCTTTTTCTCTCAGTAAACATTGTCTTTCATCTTTCATTTTTCATATTTTAGTAAAACATGTAATTTTTTTTATCAAAAATCTTGAAAAGCTTATATCGTGTAAGTAAACTTTATTTTGGATTACGGATTTAGTTTTTATGCTTATCGTAGATTTTTAAATAAAATTCTTTAATATGATGAAGTACGTCGATCTACATATTAAACAATAGAACGTACTTGTTCACCTTTTTTGGTTAGCGAATGAATATGGCTTGAAAGATCATATATTGTTTTGTGATCTTCTCCATTTCTGCTATATATATTTTCCTTTGGAGGACGTTCTGAAGGGTTTACCAATATCATACTTGTTTAAAGCTAGCTAAGCGCGCAGTTCTAGTTTTTTATGTGTTGCAGTGTTAAGTTTTAGTTTTGTACGTTTTGCTTTTTTTTTTTAACCAAAAAAAAAAGATAAATAACATAAGTTTCAGTGATATGTTTAAAGCTAGCTAACTAGTTTTGTATGTGTTGCAGTGATATGTTTTTGTTTTTTTTTTTAATAAAAAAAAACATAAGTTTTGTACGTTTTGCTTATATATACTTTTTTTTAAATGAGTCCAATTTTCTTGCTTTCCCCACAAGTTTCATATACGTGACATAATAACATAAATAAACCCTAAGAATACGAATACTAACTTGGGATGCCATCACATGCAAGTTGCACAAATGCACAATCAGTATTTATATTTAATGAGGCCGAGAATTTGTGTTGCTTGATTGATTGTGATAGTAGGAACCTATGATTCTAGATATCAAAGTCCCTCTTACCATCGATCATAAACCTAATTTATATTCAACTCAGTTAACAATAGGAAGTAAAATCACAATGTCAAACCGATTACTTATCCTTAGAACCAGCTTTAATTTTATAATTAAATCGACTAAGAGTTGAAGATAAACATTTCAACTTTTAAGGCTATTATTGTCACCCAAAAAAAAATACAGAGAGTCGATCCATACCCTAATTAATAAACAACAATATCAATCTGTACGTCCACACTTTCACCCTCCAATTCCAAAACCCTAATGGCAACTGCTGCGTTACTCGGAGCAAACCAAGTGAAGTGGAAGCCTCAAAGCTTCATACTCTTGCCCCCACTTCGTCCTCTTCCCGTCAATTCAATCAAACTCAGCTCAGCAACGTCTAACAAACCATTTGATGTTAAACTTAGATGCTTCTCCTCATCCTCCTCCTCCTCCTTGGCGGACTTAACCGACCCAAAGTCAAGCCATGCGTTTCAGTCTTGTCTTGTTGTTAAAGACAACCCAGCAAACCCACTTGAGATTATCGGTCTGAATCTCAAGGCATTGAGGAAACCCGCAATGGTTGCCGTGGTGTTGGGCTTGTTAGTGATGTTCGACCCGAATCCTGCATTGGCCGACTCGATGGGGCGGGTCGGCAGCTCGCTTTCCTTAATTTACATGAACCTTGTGCTTTCGGTCGTTGGTTTCGGTATGAGCTATTGTTTGTTTCTTTTGGGGGTGCATTCCATATTTGAATGGCGCCTGTCTGCTTTTCTCAAGTTGTGTTTTCTCAATTCGTTGGGGGTTGCTTTCGCTTATTGGGCATATAGTATGTCTAAATCAAGTGTTCTCAAGTTTCAGGTACGGTGTGGAATTAATTAACAATGTTCTAAAACTTTGTACGTACTCTATGAAAGTTTCGATCACCGGCCACCATTAATTACTCCCTTCTGTATGATTTCTTAAGGTGGCTTTCTTAACAACAGGACGAACACTCCAAAGGGATCTTAATCGAATTACTAAAACTACAAACACTGCTGATGATGATTGTTATAGTAGTTTCGACCGAGGTTGTAAAAGGCGAAAGGCGTACCGAGGCGTATTTTAAAAGGCGTAAGCCTTTTGGAATAAAATTATAACAATAGAAAAACGTATTTCATTAATAATAATTAAGTTAGTTCATCAAATCATCCAAATTTTAAATGAAATTCATGTTTAAACAATCAAACTTCAAACAATTATAATGATGAACAAGCATAAAAATCAAAAACAACTTCACTCTTCCATTTCTTCCTCATCGATCATCAAGTAGCAAGTCACCATCCAAACTATCACTATGATCACTAGCATCGTGTTGAACATTAAATAGGGGATTTGTATGATCATATGGATTTTTGAAATGAACTACCTCATCATCATCCCCAAGTATTCTTAGGGACTTAAACTTCTTTCCTCCTATACAAAATATTCATGGGCATGGAGTTAAGAAATTGTACTATCAAACTCTTAAAATCAAACAAAAATGGTAGGCATTTCAATAATACTTACTTGAAAATGAAGATTCGTCATTTTTCCTTTTGTATGTAATCGGAGGAGTAAGATCACTAGGAGGGGTAGGATCACGAGGATGAGTAGGATCACGAGGAGGAAGACTTGGTTGTCCAATATGTAGGAAATTTTCATATGTAGGGATTGGCACCTCCATTACCGCATCAGCATCGAGTACTTCTGCATCAAGCCAACTAGAATCGGTGGGAAGAGCTGGATTTTCTTTCTCGGCTATCCATTCATCATCGGAGTCCAATTCTCCCACAACAATCGGATCAACCATGTCTCTCCTTCTAATATTTCGATCGCTAAGAGCGAGATTATACTTCACATAGACTAAATGACTTAGCCTTTGGTGCTCAAGCCTATTCCTATTTTTGGTATAAGGGTTTGGGGTTAATTGAAGACGACGTCGTTTTGACTGCTGGTGTAAACAAAAAAAAACAAAAAGAGCCTTAGGCTCTTCAAGGCGTAAGCGTTTTAAGCCTTAAAACAGCCTCGCATAGCCTTTTCGGTGGAAAAGGCGCAAGGCTAGCTTTTACTCGAGGCGTCGCTGCATTTGGCGATAGCCTATGCAAAATGCGAGCCTCGAGGCGAGCCTCAGGCTAGCTTTTTACAACCTTGGTTTCAACCATGTTTTGACAGGTGGTTAATCTCCTCTATCTCATGTACCTAACTCGATACAAACGTATATATTTTGGCACGAATTGAGACTTGCAATTGAGAGATCGATATAGTTTGGCGCGCTCTGAGCTTTAATTTAGGTCGGAAAAGTTCAACTGGCTTTTGTGTAATGCGACTTGGTTGTATACTATAAGTTGTTAGTTTTCTGATTCTATCAACAAAAAAGGATTCAAGCTGCTGTTTTAGTGTTTTCATATTCTGACAATTCTTACTTTGATGAATGCAGAGACATCAGTAGCTTTACTTCGGCAACTTGATAATTGTATTGCAGGACATTCATCTGTAAGTTCAATGTTGTTCACTATAGAAGTTAGAAATATGAACCAATTAAAGAATTGTCCAACTATATAGTTACGTATAATTAAAATAAAAAAAAACATATTTGCTAGTAAGTCTAGATATTATAAGCTAATGTTAATTAAGGACATATAACGTACTTCTCACATGTTTAATTGTAGGTGATGCAAAAGTTCTTCAACAATGAGGATGGACGAAATTGCTTCAATCAACTTCGTATCGAGGAGAGGCGTAAATGTGACGATGAGACTCTTGTCAACGTGAACAACTATAAAACGGAAAGCTCAGTGAGCAAAAAGTCCTAATGGATCCCACAGTCAATATATAGTGGTAAAGATCAATTTAATTCATGAGATCCTTAATGTCAAAAAATTTCATGACTGTGTTGGCTAATCCTTTCTACCTATATAGCTAGATATAGGAATGTGAACAAATATTAATTTTGGTGATTAATTGAATGTCAATGATCAGGTTACAATATTGGTATTCGCTTATGGGCGGTATGAGTTGCCTACCATCAATGACACTGCTGACTTAAAGGAAGCGTTGCAGAAGCTCGGATCCATTCGTTGCTCAGGCAATATATCTGTACGTAAGAATCCATATGTTTCTTACTTTAAGTAGTTAACTTGTAAGTTTTTGAAATATCCATGCATGATGGATCTATATATGTTGTGTTATTTTCTCTGTAGGCAATAGAGGTGTTGTGGACTCCTCAAAAGGAAACAGACTCTCTGTCAGAGCAGCAGCTAAATAAAGATTATCCACTTCTGAGGAACTTTTAGAAGAGAAAATATGAAATGGTCCAGAATTAATTAATACAAGTACCTATCAAATGGTGTTCCTTTTGTTTTGTACTTACTTTTACAAAGAGATATATTGCGACATTTAGCATAATAATATAGTAAATGAAACCTACTGGCATGGTAGACTATATATATATATATATATATATATATTAGAGATGATCAGATACTTTTGCATTTTGTAATACTAATGATCGAAAATCATACTTGGAAGGAGAAGGTTGTCTTGTCTATTTTTACCCACTAAGTAGGGCTCTACTCACGAATCACTGTAATGTGATCTTACAGTACCATTTGTTTATATATCTTTTCCTTTGGAAGGAGAAGGTTTTCTGAAGGACATACCCAATAAATAAGATCACATCTTTATACATTGAAAGGAGAATATTATTTAGTGATGAAATGACAAAAATTGTCAAGGTAAACTAGTAAATAGACGAAATGCAAAAAAATTCCTCGAGTTAGAACATTGAAAAACTGGCAAATCAAGACCACCACACCCACACCCTATAAAGCATCTCTCCCACACTTTAATGCTCTGCATCCAGCATCAAGGTTGCGCTTAGTAAATGAAGTTTTATTGATAAGATTTATCAAGATAACTATAGGGAACCCCTAGAACTGGCGGGCCATTATCGCCCAAATAATAATATATGGTACCAACCCCAAAAGATGTTTTTGTTCTTTACGAAAGCAATTACCAAAAAAATAAAACCCTAGCAAACTACAAAACCCGGCAACGTCCACACTTCCAGCCTCCTTCGATTTACACTATCATGGGAATAGCTGCAATATTGCTCGGACCCAACCCATTGAAATGGAAGCAAACTTCCCCAATATTTCTCTTGCCCCATGTTGTTCTTCCCCCTTTGCTCACCAAACCAATTAAGTTCAGCGCTTCGACGATTAACTACGAACGAGCTTGTTCTAAATTTAATGTTAAACTCAAATGCTTCTTCTCCGACTCCGCTGAAGAGAAGAGCCACTTGTCTTGTTCTTCATCATCATTCTCTCCTTTCTCATCGTATTCTTCTTCTTCTCCGCCACCGCTCGGGCGCATGGGTGGAACCTTCCCGTGGCCGTCAGGAGTCGAACCACAACCGGAAAGAGAGTTCCGATGTGGGTTATTTTTCTCTTTGGCGTTGGCATTGCTTGCAGTGTATCTCAAGAGCTACTGGTGGTCGCCTTTCTGTGGTTTTCTGGCGTTTTGGTTGGCTAAAACATTGTACGATGATGCCAAAACAAGCGTTGTCAAGCTTCAGGTATGACTGATCGAATTGATATTCTTATATATATATTCTCGATCTGTTATATATATATGATGGATATGCCTAATGAAACTTTGTATAGTCGGAGGACCGTGACATCTGTTTAAGCTCTCAATATGCATTATAATTAATTGATGATATACATTGTCAATATCAGGGATCGATGTACAAGTATTTTTGAGAGAAGGAAAATACTGATCCCACTAGAAAGGTATTAGTTATAAATTATGAAGAGACCCTAACTGGGCCTAAATTAAATCACCACATCTCCCATATTGTCCTCCTCAAGTTGGAGAGTGAAAATTATGAAGTCCCAAATAAACTTTGATTTTCTCAGTCCTCTTGTGTAATTGGAAATTTCTAAGGGTGGCATGATAATCTACTCTACGTACATAATGGGTCTTTTCCCTGTAGGTCCAAACAGTGGACACATATTTCTCACTAGCTCTGCTAGAGTACCGCATTGCCCAACAATGACATAAATATTTGAAAAATTCACTGTAGTGGAATGAACGGTGACTATAATTTTTATTGAGGTTAATAAAATGCAATGTTTACTCAGTTTATATTGACTACAATAAAAATTATGGTCACCATTATTGACCCAAAATAATGACCATAATTTTTATTGTGGTCAATAAAACTAAGTGAACAATAGATTTTATTAACCTCAATAAAAATTATGGTCATTATTCATTCCGCTACAGTAAATTTTTTCTTCAAATATTTCTGTCATTCATAGGCATCGCAACATATTTAGTGGTCAAAAAGTGTTCACTTTTTGGACCTATGGGGTATTTCCCTAAATAAGTTTGTGGTTCACTACGCGTACACACAGTACTTGTGCATTTTCAAATGAAACCACACATCTATATAGCTGGTTAATTAAGTCGGAGACAACTTTGAGAGTTGGACCAATTAGTAGTGGATCACGTTGTCATTCTGTTACTTAATGATTTCTAATGTTGGATTATTTTTCATCAGCTAGCGGAAAAAGTTGTATGTTCTATACTAATGTTCCTAGCTATGTCATCTTCAATATGATTTTTAAGGTTGGTTTGTTGGGCACGGGGCGAACACTCCAAAGAAATCTTAATCAGATTGCTCAAACAGCAAATACATCTACCGTCAAGGGTTTGAGCTATGTTTTGACAGGTAGTATGAACATAGCTTATCAGTTTTTCTCCATCTTTTCGATCATCTTGTTTTCATATATATTGGATTTGACTTGAGGGCGGGTCAGTTTCAATTCTTTTTTCTGGCACTCATTAACGAGATATATCGTAGGTTTCTTTCTATTGTTTGATAACTTATTGCATATATATATCTACCCATTGTTCAAAGTTTTCCAGATTTAGAGCATACGTACTCTATATTTTTTTTGTTAAAATTGCCAAAAAAATAATTAAAAACTAAACTCTGAGTTACTTTTACATAGCCTAAAAAATATTACTCTTACCATGCTCAAAATTTTAAGGATCCCTATTCTTTTCTTTTAAAATTAATATTTATTGGCAACAAAAATTAGAAAATATGAAGAAATTGCAAGTTTGAAATAGATTATTAGATTATTTAGGGAGAAACTAAAAAAGAACGCTTCAACCATGCATGCTCCCTACTACTCTCCTAAAATAGGGAAATCGCTAATAGCTCCTAAATATGAAAAGAGAGAAAGTGGCTCGTTGTGACTCCTAAATCCCAGTGCATTATTAAACTAATTATTTATTTAAAATTATAATTTTTTAAATTTTATGATTTGTTTGCCATAATTATAAAATTAAAATATCAAATTTAAAAAAGAATAATAAATTGTGGCTCTTTATAATTTTGAACATGATTAGAGCAAGATTTTTGTGGCTCCTTAAAAGTAGCTACTAATTTAACTTTTAGCTATTTTTCAATAAATTTGATGAAAAAATAAGGAGTACCATTGGAGATGCTCTAACAAGTCACTATGAGCCACTTTCTCTCTCTTCAAATTTAAAAGTACCTAGTGATTTTGTTATTTTAGAGCATGGTTGGAGCATTTTTTTCGTCTAAAGTTAAGCTAAGGAGCTCAAACAAAGAATTCATTGGAGATGCTCGTATATACGTGTATTGTATATATATATACCTTCTGGCACAAAATTGGATAGCATTATGCATATTGGCAGTGAGCTATTATACAGCACCAGACCCCAAAAGTCAGTCTATCGTTGTTGTTATTGTTTTTTTTTTTTCATTGATCTAGCTACATATATAGACGCTGATGCAATTAATTTCTACCATGCCTTTACAGAGACAACAATAGCTTTGCTTCGACATTCTGATTATTGTATCGCAGGTTATTCATTTGTAAGTTCAAAATTATCCCCTAAAATTAAAACTTTGTTAGGCATAACATAATTTCTCGATCGATGGCGTGGTTGATTAATATTGTAGGTGGCTCCAAAGTTCGGCATATATAATGCACAAGCTTGCTTCAACCAACTTTCTTTCCAAGAGAGGCTTACATTTGATGAAGAGACGTCTGTCAATGTAAACGACATTAAAACGCAGAATTCGACAAGCCAGAGAGCTAATGGATTCCACAATCAATATATAGTCGTAAGGTCAAAATGCACACTAATTTCATGATCCAGGACTCGAGCTAGTTAGTAAAATAAGAAATTAAAAGATTTCGTTGAAATTGTTCGTTTGGAAATTTCCCAAAAAGCTAATCGTAGGTTCTTCTCTCCATCATTTTTTTTATGGAAATTTTTTGATTGAATTTCAATGATTAGGTTACGATATTATTGGCAATTCGAGAAGAGTATAAGTTACCCACCATCAATAGCAGTGCTGACTTGAAGGAAGCATTGCAGAAACTTGCATCTCTAGATAGATTTGTAAGAGTAGTAAAATTTGAAGTAGTGCATGACTCTATTTTTTTAGATATTTTGTGCTTGATATATATATATATATATCCTAAGAGTTTGCCTTCTTTTTAATTTCAGTGGGCAATTGAAGTGTTATGGACTCCTCAGAATGAAACTAGCACTTTGTTAGAAGAGCAACTGCTTAAAAGTTACCCGCTCTTGAAGCACTTTTAGAAAATATATACGCTAGTACGAAAATGATATATATGACTAAGAAACTCCTCTGTATAGAAATCAATCTACAATAACATATATTGATCAATTTCTTATTTTTACTAGTAGTTTGTAAATTCCTATTAATGATCTGTTCTTGATATTTATATTTTCTATTGTTTTCTTAAATTCCTTACTGGTGTTTGTAACTTTGGATCACAAATTGACCCAACTTTTATACAATGTACAAATGGGTATTTTCAAAATTTTCTTTTTATTTTTTATTTATTTCCCATGAAAAAATTAAAACCCTATGATTCTGAAAAGGAGGGAATATATTCCTACTCCATTAATTTCCCCTAAGTTTCATTTTTCATAAAAAGGGTCCATTTTGCTTTGCTGTGGTCTGCAATCCATTTTGGCATTTTGCTGTAATTTTAAAGCTCAAGACATATAGCTAGACTGTTTGTCCTCTCTTGTGTGGAAAGAACGGTTGTGTTTAACTTTAACCATACATGGCCAGACAGTTCAATTGGATTTGATTCATCATTATCTGGTTGTTAATGCCATGCATCAAAATTTTCTTCATTTTTCACTCTAATTTTTTTTTTCATAACATCATCCAGCATTATTAGGCAAGCAAACTGTTTGTTTCTTAATTCTAATATATTTCTTGAATAAATATTAGCTGTCCCTCATTGTCTAGTGCTAGGAATTTAGGCAAATTCAATGTTTCTCCTAGCTGTTGGTAAAGCTCTTAGAGAATGCAACTCTTTTTCTCTTAACAAAGATTTCTCCGAGGATTGGTATGGAGAGAGACTAAAACGAGTTGATTCATTGCATTCTCGGCAATTGCTATTGTTTAGCGTACTTGAGTTACTATAACTTTTAATACAACGTGTCACAAGTGATTATAATTTTGTATCATTTGATAGATATCGCAAAGAAGAATCTAATATATATATATATATATGATATATCTGATAGATATCGAAGACTTCACGCATGTATATTGCTCTAGATTTCCCATAAAGTGGCAAGTTTAAAATCTTTTGAATTGGTCTACATTCAACACCTAGCGAGCAAAAATGCAATAATTTGGTAGGCGTCCACTTTGCTACCCCATGCCACTTTTACAAAACCAAAAGGCAAGGAAAAGAAAGAAAATGATGTACGTGCTTAATTTCTCCTACTAGAAGAGTACAACTTGGGTACAAGATATGGGTACTAGTCCAGTTGCTACGGCTCATTTCATATGTGATTTAGATCATCCTACGTGTCATTGTCCGACTCAGCCTAAGTTAATTTGATTAGTATGTTTGATCATCTCCTAGTTAAAGAAAACCATCATTAGGAGAAAGTTTTTAGTTAGGCGAACATTTCATGTGGCATGTCAATCTCACGATATGATAATAAGAAAGTATGCATAGTATTTTTTATATTTTGATTAGGGATTCTCTTCCCAAGAATAATCCCCTTCAACCCCTTCGGAGGATAAGCCGAGGAGACTAATCTCTTTTTGCCGAAATGGGCTGCTGTTGGTCACTGGTGCTTGACAGATGCAAGAACCCAAAGGCCCCTCAAACATGTTCAAGCTGAGTTTCAAACCACTGACCTCTTATTACCAATATACATGAACAGTTATTCCACAACTTAAATTGTACAAGTTTACCAACTACATGATAGAATATTTTTAAATATTAAATGTATTATTAAATATTATTAATTTATGTTATATAAATTAGTAAGTCGAGCGTGCCAGGTCGGACTATCTCTCCATCCAAGTCTTTCTCCATGTTTGGCCATACAGGTAACCAGATTGACTCCAAGGAGATCAGCATGAAACATGGAACATGATTGTTTTTGAACAACCCACTCCATAATTATTGACATATTAGGGAGGAGGGTCCTACAGAAATCAATATCAAAAAGTCCTGATAAAACCTCCCATTGGCCAGCCAAGCAGAAACTAACTGCTGGTCCATGCCAATAATTCAATTCATCATCACTTTTCAAGGTTCATCTCTCTCTCTCAAATCTCAATAATGGCTTTTTAATTAGAACACAAAATCAATAAAGCACCAATAAAATAGAGGTTTTTTAGATGCTCCATTTTGGGTTCATCTGAGATAGGACTCCAACTTCAGCTAACCAGTGGCTGTCTGGCTGATGTACAAATATTTCTTAAAAGGTATACAAATTAGTTTTTGTTTTTTTTTAAGTGTTTGTGAATAATTCGTCGAACACATTGTTCTGACTTATTTCAAATATTTAGACAAATATCTTGCCCCATACCCAACATGCAAGTTACTAAAACTTTTAATGGCTAAACATAAGATTGAGATAATAGCCTGCACTGGCACCCCTAGATCCATCAGTGACTACATGCCTCATTGATCACACCTATACTTTTAACTACTGATAAGTGATAACCAAATGGGAAAACAGAACAGTATCAAAATGGACTTGAATAGAATGAATCTTATAGGCCCCAAAAGTTGCATTTCCCTCATTGTCCATATAAATACTAATACACATCGTCACATCATCCCGTTTCCTAAGAGAACCACATCCCTCGGTCAAGACCTGCCCATTTGGTATGGAACTTGTAAAAGCATACAAATGTGGTGCCATTGCAAGTTTATAAATGAACAGCATCAACGGGGAGAGAAACTGTCCTGCAAAGAGAGTGTGGAAGCAGCTGTGATTCAGTGTAGAAACTCTTGGCCGTAACCACATCCTCTGCTGCATTAGGACACTCCAATATTGCCTCACATTTTCGGACCCTTTGGGTTTCCGAACTGGGGAAGCTCTTATTAGGACCAGGAAGGCAATTAGGACTTGAATTTCTGTCATAGTTGTTTCCTTTTATGGTGTTTGATACCAAAGATGATAAGCTCCCATTCTCTCTTTCTTGCTCTTTATTTGAAGATTCTGAGACTAGTCCCAACTGCTGATCTCTAAGCTCCCTCAACTCAATCTGGTGCTTTGCTTTGAGCCACCTCAATTCCTTCTGAATTTCATGCTCAGAATTCTCTGAGAGGTCACAGTAAATTGAAGGGACCATGGAAAAGGGATGTGAACCGGATAAATTCCTGAGAGAATTTCTTGTATCGGAAGCAATGTTGTTGTCCAATTTAAGATCCTGCATGACTGTGACTAACTGATTCATTTTTTCATCTTCTTCATCTGAATGGCTCTGTCCAGAGCCTACTGAACTAAGCTCACGACTCTCATGCTGTCCCCAAATTTCTTGGTAATGAAGGCAGTCCGATTGGCTTGATTCATTTGGGGCATCCTCTGTCACATGATGCTTAGATTCATCTTCTTGATATGTAATCTCCTCAAAACGACCACGCATTGAAGCACATCCATGTTTACAACTTTGAGTAGCCCCAGGGTTATTGGACAGAAACTCCATGAAGGAGCCACTAGAGGTGTGGTTGGATGCACAATTGTGACAAAAGTTTTGATTGGAAAAGCGCGGCGTTTCCACTATTCCTGGCCCGGACTGCCAATCGGGTACCAATGAAGCAATTTCCCCATCAATCATATCTGCTATTTCGGTTACATCATGATCAGTGATATCCAACTCGGCCACCATTTCAGTTGCAACACTCAATGCTGTATCTGCCTCAATGTCAAATGGGAAATAAATCTTCCGGATATGTCCTGCAAAGTAAAAGAATTACAATGCTACATTTAATTTCCACAAGTAAAGAATGCATAGAATTTTATATATTAACTCAAATTAAAGACAAATCCAACCTTCTTTATCTGCAATTCTAAGTCTCAGAATGATGCTACCATCGTCTTCTTTTCTCTTCCCTTTAATACTTATGTCCACATCTTCACCATGTTCATCATCGTCATGGTGCTCAAAGAGTTCGATTCCACTTGATTCAATCTCAAAAGGATGATACCCCCATTCATTTTGGGAATCGAAACCATAACCATTCAAGTATTCATTACTAAACGAACTGTTGCTTCGATGGACCTCGTAAAGAGGCTGCCTTACAAGAGGACCTATGTCATCTAGCTGCCTACCGTAATCCACTGGTCTCAAATCATATTCACATTCATCTATTCGGAGAAAATCGTCGTTCAAAAGCTCGATGGCAGAGTGCCTCACGGACGCAGTTGCCAAGCATTTCTCAACAAACTTTCGTACTTCTGGATCTTTTACTTGGTACAAAGCATCCGGTTTTTTCCCCTAAACAATGTCAAAGGAATCTTTTACTCACATTTTTCTTTTTCCTATAGAAAGTAAAAGCATGCCACTATATGGAGAGAAAGAGAAAGTCTGAAAGAGATTTATAGAGAGAGAATCCTCTTACTGAAACAACTTTCTTGTAGATCTGAGCAGGATGAGTGCATTCACTATAAGGATATTCAAAAGTCACCATTTCCAAAACGCACATCCCAAACGAATAAATGTCAACTAGCTCATTATATGCCTCTTCATACACTTCTGGTGCCATGAACTCTGGTGTCCCTACTTAACAAACAGGAAACAAGGGAATCTAAAACACATATCAACTTCTACGCACATAACTTTACCTTATTCCAATCAACTTACAAATTACCAAAGCAACGCAATTTGCGTAGTATGAAACAGTGGAACTTACCAACGCAGTGAGCAGCATGTTGTGATTTTCTTAAGATTGCTGCTAAACCAAGATCACCAATCTTCACTTCCCCTTGGTTTCCATTAACAAAGATGTTGTCACATTTGAGATCTCTATGAATCACTGGAGGGTCATGGCTATGCAGATACAAAAGCCCTCCCAAGATCTGTCTACACCAATGCTTCACTGCTCTGATGTTAACTCTCTTGTGCTTTAGCCTGTACCTAAAAAACCCACAACAAATTATCAATAATTGACTCAATAAAAAGGATTTAGGGGACAAAAGGCAAAATATTTTTGGTACAAAGTCACAAAATACATACTGTTTAAGAGTCCCAGAAGTGAACATTTCAGTGACAAAATTGAGGTTTCTTTTTGCAGTATCAACCCAGGAAGTGTAGAACTTCATAATGTTCTTGTGCTTCAATGTCTTGAGGAGGTGAATTTCACAGTACAGCCTCTCAAGATCTTCAGGGCTTTGAAGGAAATCATAAAGCTTGACCTGGTTCCAAGCAACTTCAATCCCATCATACTCATCAAATGCTCTGTAACTGCACCAATCAAATACAACCCAAAACACTCAATTTTGCAAATTCTCACAGAAAGATCCAAAATTAGCTCCAAACTTTGGGAAATCCAAACTGGGTTTTCAACAAATTGTAAAAAAGATAAGAGCTTTGAGTACATACACTGTCTTTGAAGCTCCTTTGCCAAGGATTTCATTGTACTGAAACCAAAATAAAAACCAATTAAGGACCAAATTCCAAGCAGAGATGACAGAGTTTGAGACACAGAGAAAGAGAAGGGAGACAGAGTTAATTACTTACTCTGCCATATCTGCCAGTTGGATCTACTTCAACAAACTCAGAGAAATCCGGTTCAAGATGTAAGAGACCATTCATTTCTCTAAACCAATCTCGTTTTTCTTTGTTGGCTCACTTTTTTCTGTGCTATGATTAGTTAAAGGCTAAAGCTTTTTTCCCTTATGCCTGCCTCTTCTTGTATTCTGACACACACAGAAAAACAAATGGGGAGAAAGAAAGAGGTGATTTTTAACATAAAATATTGCTTTTGAAGGCTTAAGAAAAACAATCGGTTCTTTAATAAAATACAAACAGAGCAAACCACCAGTCCCACGACGGTACGTGACAAATAGAGCAAAGTCATCTTTATATATAATCTCGAGAGAGAGAGAGAGACTCCAATTAACCAATGTTAGTTTGTTTTTCTTTTTTCTGCAGTAAACGGTAGACATGCAAAACTAGTGTAACCGATGAGAAACGAAGGGACCCACTTGATGAGTTTGATGCTTCAACTCATACCTGGACACCATGGACCATGCTTGATTGTTCTGTCATTCACACTGGACTGACTGGAGTGAGAATTAATTACTGGAGTAAACCCATCAAATTAAGTTCAAAGTCGTCGAATGAAGTTGGAATGATCAACAATCTGTTAATTAAGTAGAAGATAAAATTGGAGAGAAATGATTAAAAATCATTATTTATGAAGTAAATTATTCACACTCGGGTATCTTTGAATTGGGAGGTAATTACGGACAAGTGGAGAGTCGTAGATTCAAGAATTTTTCTTCGGAAAAGTGTGATGAAGAAGTTTTCAAATAAGATTCATCCCCACGAATGTTGCGCCGTGTTTCTTTGAGCATTCTATATATCAAAGCTCATTGTCTTTTTAATGAATAAAACTAGAAAAATAAAAAGAGACACACTTACATTTTATTGGAGAAAAATAATATAAAGTTTAGGTATCTTTGAGTTGGCATGCATGTACGGATAAGCAAAGTCGCGGATTTAAAAATTCATATATATAAAGAGTGAGATTAAGAAGTTTTCAAATAAGTTTCATCCATACGGATGTTGTGCCATGTTTTTTTAGGCATTTTATCAAACTAATTGTCTTTTTAAGAGATAAAACAAGAATAATAAAGAGGGATACACTAAAAAATTTATTGGAGAAAAATATGTAAGAAATCAATCATCTTTGAATTGGGAGATACATGAACAGATAGAGCTGTGGATTCAAGTATTTTTCTATTTCAGAGTGAGATGAAGAAATTTTCAAATAAAATTCATCCGTACGGATGTTGCGCCATATTTATTTGAGGCATTTTATCAAGTTAATTCTTTTATTTATTTATTTTTTTTTTTGCAAAAATCAAGTTAATTGTGTTGAAAAATTAGTTAATGAAAGAATTCATTAATCAGTAGATGTGGCTATCAGAAGTTTCCTTCATGGTCAAAGCTAATTATCCAAATTTTATCCAATCCAGATGTTTTCAGTGCAAATTTATTAGTAGTTTCCTTAATTATATGCAAATTGATTAGGGTAATTGAAACAGTATATGTGCAATAATGTGCATCATTTCACCAAATCGATCAAATAAAATTTTTATTAATTTAAAGCAACGCGTTTGGGGAAAATTTTCCCAAACCTATCGCCATTTGTCCTTAACTAGCTAGTCTCGGATGTTTGCCAAAAGTCACAGAGATAACATCAAATACGCAAGAATAGTTGTTCAAGATTTCTTTTGCAGCCAACTGGTCGAAGAAGATGAAATCCTCGCAATTCTAGATGATAGTAACAGTTAAACCATATATTATAATAAGAAACTTCAGAACTCGAACAAAAATGTCAGTCAAGAATTGCGAGTAATGTAAATACATAACTGAAAAGACATTGCATGGATTTTGGACTCATATACATATATCCATGTGATTTTGTCAGATATACACAGTTTGTGTTGTAATAATATGCTATTCAAAGTGACACTTAGTTTTTATCTATTTAATAATTTACAAAACCCTAGCTAGTGGGTTTTGGCTCACTTCCTAGTTCCTTGAGACTTGGAGGGTATCGATTAAATTAATTAAAATGCATTATTAAGAGTGAATTACCAAGAAGCTTAGGGCATCACCAACTGCTGCATTGATGGATATATTTAAACTTGTAAGGATATATATTCCAGTCATTTTAGATGCTCAAAGAAATTGACTATTCTTATGGGTAACCAGAGAGAGCACATGAGTAGTTGGAGGTTGAATTTTCAGTTTGGTGGCATATATGGTCCACCCAGTTTGAAAACTCATAGATAATTACCTAGAAGGTGCGCGCGAATTGGTGCTCCTTAATTGATCGAGTTATTTCAATTCCAGAAATCATGAAAAAGAAGTTCTAACAATAAGGTCGTGCAGATCAGTATGAACTCCAACAGAACACATGAGTTTGTCTCACCAAAAACTGGAGAAGAAAACAGTGTGGCCATAGAGGATGTTACAAAGCATATTAGTTTATATCGAAGAGACTTTTGGTCTTGCCTAATGTTTAGTACACAATATTCATCACCTACATCATCAAAAATGAATTTGGTAAACCTAATTTGGTTCCGATAATGGTTGTCGGTCGAGCCTGATTGGATTGTTCTTAGTCGGACGCAGAAGTTTTCCAACATTTTATATAATTGAAAAGAAAATAATCTGATCTGATTTGTGTTCCTAAAGGAGCCAACAAATTGAACTACTGATTTGATAGGGCACATGGTGAGCTTGGGAGGTTAGGGCTCAATATATGATCTCCATGCATGCATGAACGCACGTACAGGTGCACATATCACTGCGTTCAGACAACTCTAATGTCTGGTCTATTCACATCTGTCTAGTACTTAGGTTTTAGCTAGCCTATTTTAGTTAAAGACT
The DNA here is from genome assembly GCA_029955375.1 of Rubus parviflorus. Taxonomy (NCBI): domain Eukaryota; kingdom Viridiplantae; phylum Streptophyta; class Magnoliopsida; order Rosales; family Rosaceae; genus Rubus; species Rubus parviflorus. The sequence continues at coordinate 405,581 of JARGGL010000001.1, read as the reverse complement.
GTCTATGCATGTTTAGGTCTCTAAAAGGTAATTAAGATGAAATTAATGTAAAGCCATGAAAATGAAACTACTTAATCTAATCTACCTCTGAGATCGAGAGGCTCGGGGGTCCTAGGGTTTACTCTAGGGTTCAGATATATATATATAATTCCAGCAAATATCTTGTATATATATTCTAGCTAGCTTGATTTGAAAGAAAATTAATGACTCCATCGATCACTATAATATACAGTCCTCAATGCATGGTGGCCTTCGTTCGGAAAAGTATAATTTGAAAGAAAATGACTGGATCGATCACTACTGATCAGCTTGATTATTTGTGAATTGTATGGTGGTAATTAAAGGCCAGAAAAGAGTCGTAAACAATTAAAAGAAGGAAGAATGAATCAGTATAGTGCCAGAATGGTTTCGACCAGAATCCCTTTTAGATTTATTATCATTTTCAATAATATATAAGTTTATTAATACATTACATCATGTTCAACTTAGCAACTTACAATATAATGACAACTACTTTATGTTCCATTTAATTAGTAAGTTATAATGATCACTGCTTTATGCTCGATCAATTTCCTAAGTTATAATCACCACACACTACAATATTCTTGATATCATGTACATGCAACCAGTGAATTGCCTCTAGGAGCAAGTCAAACGTCATTTGTTTATAAGAGCATGTTCACCCGTTGGGCCTCTGGGGCAGGGGCTCTAGGGCTCTAAGGCTCTGGGGCAGTTCTTATTTATATATTTTTTTATGGTTGCTTCCACTCGTTAGGGCAGGGGCAATGTCATATTTTTATATTTTTTTATATTTTTGAGAATAATATATTCTTTTATTTATTACAAATGTTAAATAAATTGCAACATCCCATATTTTCATGTGAATTAAACAAAAATAAAAACACATGTGAGTGAAAAAATTTAGCCATGTGAGGATTAAATTTTATGGGGTCCACCACTTTTTTAGGTTGCCACATGGCAACTGAGTCAAGACTTGGGGCTAGTCTTGCCTTGAGGATTGCCTCAGGTCAGTTTTAGATTAGGCTAGAAATCATGGGTGCAAGTTGAGTTTTCATCATTTTTTACTTTTTGGGGCTACATCTATGTGGCAACAAGGCTAAACTACCTTGGTGAAAATGTTTTAAAGAGAGATGAATCGAAGCTACGTATGATTAAATTTTAGTGAATTGTAGCTATTAAAAGTACTCTATCACTTAGTAGTATATTTATATACTCATTTAATATAACACCTTCGATGTAATCGATTTTTATCATTTTTTGAAGTTTTTTATGTTATATTGCAGATCTTTATCTACTCATATGATGTACCATCGTACGTTTTTTAATTGTATGATGCTTTTTTTTATAAGATAACTGTATGATGCTTTGTGCATGACTTTTCTGCTTTATTAATAAATTATATATAACAAGCTAAGGGTTAAGATCATGATTGTAGATTAACAATAATGTTAAAAGGTACTATCAACATTTCAATATTCCTAACTTGACTAGTTGATGTACGTTGAATCCATGGATTCCGTACACACAAGGGTCAAAAATAGACGAAAGGGCCGGTGTGACTGACTCAAAAAAATGAGTACTTAATTGGGATTGATGCTCCATATTTTGTAGGAGTTAATTAGGACTAGTATCATAATAGTCGATCTCTTGGTGATATTTTATTTATCATCTTCTTGACCAATGACTAAAGTACAAGCCGCAAGTTTAGATTTGAACGAAAATTAAGTAATTAATTTGCAAATTTAGATGGTTGAATATTATTGCCACAAATAAAGCCAGAAACACGTGCATCTGGTAAATGATTATAAACTAGAAATCAAAATGAAGAAAATTAGTAAAGTTTTGGTTTATTGGAATGGGGAACTCATAACCATTCCACTATATTTGGTTTGGAAAAGAGCAATCTTATCCATTCCCCAAAACAAACGGACTATAGTAATTAGTAATTAGATGATTGTTTATCAACTCTAATGTTCTAACTTTCTGAAATTTGTATTTTCATCTCGATCTTAATTTTGTTGTTTTTTCTTTTTCCTTTTCTACTACGTAAAAGAGAGAACTAGAACTTAAAACATCTTCCAATATTGAGGTGAAAGAATCCAGTACTATTACTAAGAGGTAGTCGGTAGTTTCGTTTCATCTTATTCATTTTAGCAACGAACTAACCATTTACTCAATTTCTAAGAACATATTAGGTGTTAGGATCATTTTGTGGTCAAAATCCAATAATAACAAGCACCAAGTCACTCATTGTTCCTCATATTATGAATCATCATTAGCCAAGCAGATGAAGATAACCCATCGCTTCATCCATTAGTCGTGCATCCTCAACTTTTTTTAATTTATTTTTTGAAGAGCATTAATGTATTTATTTAATTCATGTACACACTAATCCTAGTAGCTCCTATAGAACACTAACACAATTCTAGGTCATCAAACATGTATCATATATGCACTGTCATCAACTAAAAATCCAATGACTACCGTACTAAAATTTGGCTGGCTACCATGATAATGAATATTTGTAATACAATTTTCTTTATATTTTGAGTCATATATATATATATATATATATAAGGATAATTAGAATTTGGTGTGTTACTTAGCTAGGCATGTGTCATGTTTGGGGGTTAGGGGGCACTTATACAAAAACAGTCCACATGCAAAGTGGGATCCTATGCTCCTCGATTGTCATTACCATGAGAGCTATATATATTAGGCTTTAATCTTAGGAGTTAGGACATGCATGACAAAATGAATAATAATAATTAGCAGAACAATTTAAGTAAAAAAGAAGAAGAAGAAGTTGAAATAGGTCTAGGCCTGTTAGGAAATGATTTTACCGATGAAACCCAATTCCTCAGCCCTGTGTTTTGGGCCCAGATCCCTATGGTATAGGATCCAAAAATAAATTTTGCTTGTGGTCCAGAATGCAAAGAAATTAAAATCGCCGTCTGTGGGATTCGAACCCACGACCACACGGTTAAAAGCCGTGCGCTCTACCAACTGAGCTAAGACGGCTCTTGTCTTTTTTGTTTGAATGGTATATATTTACCATTAAGTGTTATGCATGCTTTTTGGACTTGGGAGTATACACATTTGAAACAATATTAAAATAAAATTTAATTCTCAACCACCTATAAAAAATTGAGGAATTTACATATTTTATTGAACAATGTTAATGGTGTTGTAATTAACACTCACCAAATGTGAATAAGTATTTATTCAGAGAGACGAATGCGGTAGTTGATGCAATGAAGAACCTTGAATTGCGAATGATTGTATTTGGTTTTGGGATGTTGCCTACTAAGGCATCCAGTGCACTCCCTTTGTTTGTTGCTACGGTGAACTCTCTATTTAATTTATTATATTTCCTCACAAAAAAAAAGAAGTGAATGAACACTTCTCTGCATTTTTAAGCTTCATGCGATTTTCACTCTCGTTGTTTTCTCTTAGAGTGAACCTCCCTTGGCTCCGATCTGAACTTCCTATGTCGCACAAAAAAACAAGTGATCGAACCCATTTATTTTCCAAAAATAAAAATAAAACTTAGAGAAATTTTATTCACACATGACTAAATACTAGATACACACCCCATTATTAATACACTACCTATTAACTTTATTGAAACACAATTTATTAGATACACAACCCCAAACTTCTTAAACTACCCTAATTTTAAATACACAACATATTTACGAAATACACATCCCACATCCTTTTTCTAAATACACAGACAACGTCTGTTTCAAAAAAAAAAAAAAAAAAAGATGCACGATCTTTGCATACCCATCTTGGATTTCCGTCTCGTTTCAGAGAATTTCCTTTGCATACCCATTTTTGCAGATCAATGGTTGATTCGTCTACTTTGCAGACCCAACTAGCCTCTGCATGATTCATTTAGTTTGCAGATCAATCGTTTGGTAGTTTGCAGATCAATCATGTTTCTGCATATTATTCAAGCTATGATTGATCAAGCTAGTTTGCAGATCAATCATTGGGTAGCTAGCTTGAATAATCAACAATTGAATCAAAGGGTTTTTGCAGATCAACGACGATCCCTATTTAAAAATCAGTTCTAACTTTGGAAGTTCATCCATGAGTGTGGGCTGTGTGGCCAACTGTTTCTGATTAGGACTTTCAATCTTCACCCACGTCGTTCTCGTAGAGGAGAAGAAGACTCTAATGCGGGATTGTTTATTTCAACTATGTTTCTTTAGTTTTAATATATAAATGTCTCTTTTGGTAATTTTATGTACCCACAAAGTCTTATGTAAATTGTAGGAAAAAAAGGGTGTGTATCTAATATATAGAAGTGTGTGAATAAAATTTCCCTAAAACTTATCAAATCCTTTATCTATCTTATATCCTGATCCTAATTAGTTTAACAACCGTCCTCTTTGAAAAAAAAAAAACTAGTTTAACAACCTTTCCCACACTACCAATGACAGCAAAATTTAGCAAGCAATTGCGCAAGCATTTTCTTGGTAGGAATTTATTAAACTTTTTTTTTGGTTACAATTTATTAAACTTTTTGATACATACATGTGCATTATTTTAGGTGAAATATGATTATTACGTCTTTGTAAAGCAATATTATATTTGCACGCCCCACTAGTGACCCAAAAGCTAAAGCCTCTACTTTCACAGAAAAAAAGAAAAAAGAAAAAAAAAGAAGCTAAAGCCTCTACAATGAAGGCTCATCAACCACGTACCGCAACACCCTAAAGTTAGGAACCAATCAACCACGTCTATATATATACACCCTAAAGTGATAGAAAAACCGTAACAAAGTTATATACCACCAAGTTAAACAAACCCTAGCTAGCCCAGAGAAATTAATTCTTTGAATCTTTGATCACTTGAAATGAGGATCAGCGTCGTTGTGCATGCCCTTAACGACTCGACGGTGGCCGGATTCGTGGACGACACGACGCCGTTTGAAAAATGTAGCAAGGAATGTTTCGATGAGCTTGACGTTAACGGCGACGGAGTGTTGTCGAAGGAGGAGCTTCGCGCGGGTTTTGGTAAGCTGCTGCCGGGCATAGGGTACGTATCGCAGCCGAAAGAGGAGCTGAATGTAATGCATGATGCGATATTTGAGAGGTTCGATACGGATCAAAACGGCGTCGTTGATCGGGGTGAGTTTAAGGAACTGTTGAGGGAGATCATGCTCGGAGTGGCGCGTGGGATTGGGGGGTCGCCGGTGCTGGTGGCTCTTGAGCATGGGAGTCTGCTTATGAGGGCGGCTCAACATGAACACAATAACAAGGGATAGGAATTTGAGGGTGAATCTCTTTGTTTTGAGATCGAGGAATATATGTGAAATTTGGGTTATGATCTTTTGTATGGTTCTAACTTCTAAATACCTATCCCAGATTGTAAATATTGATCGATGCTTTGCAATAATCCATAGCCAAATTTACCTTCTTTTTTTTAAACATGATTTGCTTATGTTGCATAAATTTGAATCCTTTTCTTGAGAAATTGAGGCATTTCCGTTTCGCAGAAAACGAGACCTTAGTATTATTGAACATGCATGCTTTAGATTTCTTTAAAAAAGGCTGCAAATTGTTGGTGTTAGTTTGGTTTGGGCATTTTAGTAGTTGTTTAGCACATATAATGACACTAGGATCCTTAATTGGCTATATGTTGATATTGGACTACTGCCTTCTCTTAATTCCTAGTAGGTTTCAGGTTCCTAAGCTATGTTGAGGCCTAAGGATCACAAACCCTTCTCAAAGGGTCTTGTGTGGCAGTGTTGGATATCCATATAATTCATTCCTAGCTTTTGGTACACATACATTAGGTCTTTTGTATTGCTCTCACATCACCATATGTATTATGCTTTCAGCAAATATAAGGTTCTTTTGTATAATTGTCACAATACAACAGAAAAAAAAAAAAAAAAAAAAAAGAGAAAACAAGACATGGAATTTGTTGATCCAAAGGTAAAAACCTGATTAGTATGGTAGAATTTTCGAAGTGCAAAATGTCATTTTGCTGCCGATGTACTGATGTACAAGGTAAGGCAGACCTCTTAATTCTAGTATTTTTCGTAAATCAATCTAGAATTGATGGGAACGTCTTGAGTGCTTTGAGCACTAGTGCTCTGAATTTTTTTAAGACATCACTTTTAAGGGGCAAGATGAAGATTAACAGATCCAACGATCCAGTTTATTGCTAACATGCCTAAGCACTAGTGCTTTGGGTATTGTCGAATTTTTCATAATTGATAGCGGTTTACATCTCTGCTCTATTCCATTACTGTATTTAGAAAAGAAAAAAAAATTGCTGCAGTAAAAATTCAAAAATAGTTCTCAAAAGTTTAGAACTGAGCTTTGTGGTTTGTGCAGAGACTAGGTTAGTTGTACATGTACAATATCTTGAATAACAGGACCAAAGGCATTCACCAAAAGAAGAATAATATTTCTAGGCTATGAGATAGGGATGTGCTGGGAATGTGCCAAGCAGCATTCAACCCAAGAGAGCTTGCCTAAAAAATCTGCCTCAATATCTGCACAGCCACACTCGCTAGATCACAAACTTGTTTCCCCTACATTAGGCCAATGAACACAATTAGATGCATGGCTTTGTGTAACTCTCAATTTATATAATACAAGAAGTTACGTGCCATGTATGCTTTGGCTTCTTCTTTATCATCCAATAATCTGCAGTAATGTTATTTAACTAAAGTGAAGTGAAGTGAAGTGAAGCTAGTAGCTACCATACAAAAGTGGTTGGCCCTCTCCTCTTTTCCCAAGGCCCCATCTTCCAGAGTCCAGACTCCTTTAGATATGGCATAGGAAGAACAAAATACATAAAGAAATAGGACTTAATTAGTGACTTACCCTTAAAGTAAAAATAAAATAAAACCAGTCACCTGCAACTGTGACCCAGAAGCCCCAGTGCAACCCAGCTCATCACTCTCCTATATCATACGTATATGAGAGAGAGAGAGAGAGAGAGAGAGAGAGAGAGAGAAATTTAAAACCCTTTCAAAGGCGCAAATTAAGGAGGAAATAACATGATAGGAACTGTAGGTGTATGGGTTAGCTATTGGTGCTGATGATTGTGATGATGAGGGCCTTGTAATTTTCATCATCAAGATTCAAAGCACAAACACACCTTTTTCTGCACCACCTCACCATAAACCAAAAGCCAAAAGCTCTTCTTATACTACTACTGCTACCAAAGCCCAAACCACCCATCAACACCAAGCCGAAGACCAAGCCTCCAATTCCTCAGCTTAAAACTTCATTCCCACAATTCTTCAACTGCCTCATGGTTTTGAGTAACAATTAAGCACCAGAAGTTGACACCATGATCCCAGCATGTTTCAGCCAACCCAACACAATCTCAAGCAGCTCTCAAGTGCCTCAAAACCTCATAACCTCCATATACCAAACTCAGCTTTGCAACTCACCTGCATATCTCACTCTCACTTGGTCCAAAACCCTCTTCTCTCACTCCCTAACTATACATGCCCCAGACTCTTTTTCCATCACCATCTCTCTGAACCCGTCAAGCTTCTCATTCTTCCGAACCAAACCAGGTTCCAAGTCCATCCATCTATCCCACCACCATTACCAGAAAATCAAGCTTTACTGGGACTTCACTCGGGGTAACTTCACTCACAACTCGGCTGAGCCAGAGTCTGGCTTCTACATTGCTATCTCTTGCAATGCCAAACTTCAGTTCTTTCTTGGGGATCTTTTGGATGAGTTGACTCGGCGATCAGGGTTAGTTGGGACTCACCAACTTGGCCAACCTACGCTACTGTCAAGGAGGGAACATGTGTTTGGGCACAGGAATTACATATCTCGAGCTCAGTTCTTGGGGTCCAAGCATGAAATCGGCATAGAGTGCAGTGAGGGTACACTTAAAGTAAAAGTCGATGGAGAAACAAGCCTAATTGTCAAAAGGTTGGCTTGGAAGTTCAGAGGCAATGAGAGAATTTTCGTAGGTGGAGTCGAATTTGAATTTTATTGGGATGTTTTCAACTGGGTTAATAATCATAAAGGTACTACTAATGGCACTGGGCATGGTGTCTTTGTTTTTCAAGTTGGCGATGGTGGGGTGTGGCCAGAAATGGTAGGCCCTGAGAAGAGGTTGATGAGGAAGAGCTTGTCAATGTCGGCTCCTTCAGCGTCGATGCCCTCGGTGGTCTCATTGTCGCCGTCCCCATCATGCTCGAGTGTGTTGCAATGGGCAGAGGAAAGCAGTGATGGTGGGAGGAGTTCATGTTCTTCATCCACTAGGTCCTGTGGTAGTAATGGAGGGTTTTCTTTGTTGCTCTATGCTTGGAGAAGGGATTGACAATGCAATATGCATTATGATCTTTTATTAATTTCAATGTAAGGAAATGTTCGAAATTGGAAATAATTCCTTCTGGTTCTGGTTGTAAAATTTCTTGTGATTTATCAGTATATCATCACTTTCAACAAAATTTTCACTTTGAAGTCAAAACCCATCACTAACTAATTAAAAAAAAATCTAGATCAAGAGCATAAACAAGAAGCCAAAATCAAAGCAAAGAAGGGCACACTACTTTTTAATCTTTTTCCACAACTCAAAACAATGGAACTCGATCAAAACTATCACTACCATTACATCTTTGGATTCTCTACTAAACCACTAAACCATCAGCTCAGCTGTGGTGCACATATATTTTTTAAAGATCCATTAGCCTTTTTAAATCCCTTTTATGTAAAAGCCTGGACTTTCTGCAGCAAACCATGAGGAGCTTTCATTACTACTTTACTGTTGCTATAGTTTATGTCTATAATCTCTTGATGAATATGTTCCCTATCATCATTGCAGACGTATGCTTCTCAGAAGTTGGAATAATCTCTTGATGACTATGTTCCCTATCACCAGTTGGAATAATCATAGTTACTAAAAAGGTGATTTTTTTGCTTGTGTCTTTCTTCATAAAAAACAAATGAATATGCAAGAGGTAGCAACTTTTCTGGTGAGGGTGACTTTTATGATCTAGTTCATGGATCTTTGACTGCAGGCTGTCTGCAGTAATTAGAGGCACAAGGTTTGATGGAAAACCACGGCAGACTTTTCTCAGAGCACATTGTGTGGCTAAACTAATTAAGGTTTCAATACCTAGCTGGAAGAAGACACCAAATAGGGAATAAAATAGCAACCAAACCAGTACATATTAACAATGGAAGGTCTTTACTCTTTACAAAATTAGACAGAAGTTTGGTTAACCTAATATGCATAATATAAAAATTGATCAGAAAAATATGCAGGTTTGAACTTCTACATCTGAAAAACCCCTATACAGAAGAAGATGGTAGCTGAACAGAAGTAAAAGAAAAACCAAAAACAATAAATAAGATCTAATATTAGAATAAAACACTAACCGGACTGTTATATTTTGCTGAGATGCAGGACTTCAAATAATGTAGGTGTATGGCCATTGAGAGCTGACATTTCAACAGTACAAATGAAATAAACATAAGGTCAATATTTCAATGGTAAAGCAGATCAGCAACTCCAATTAATGTTAATGTTATACAAACCTGAAGCTCGTTGTGATTTCTAAGATTTATCATTTTCAGTCATTAGACCTTCCAGAAGGTGTGAATATCTGGCCAACTGCCTCAATTGCAGAAACATTCCAACTCTCAGCATGCCTTACAATCTGTTAAACCAATAGTGGCAAGTACCTATTAATAACTGGAAAAAAAAAATACCATACATGAAGTACCAATGTATAGCACACATAATCTCTTTTATTCTCACTTTAAACTCATCATCCAAGTCGTAGACTGTACTTCCATCAATACAAATCAAAGGCCTCCATGGGAGTTTCAGGTAGGTCCTGCAGATCAGATAAATATGAATAGCTAGGGGTTAAAAAGACTACAATAAGATGAAGACTATCAAAGAGAATCACTTCGAAGAAGACGTGGAAGAGCCACTTTTGGAAGATCCCTTCACTTTTTTAAGGCGCAGTATAAACATCTTACTCTGTTGTAAAGTAGAAATTTACCATACTCTTTACTTTCTCAGTATCCTTTATTGACAATACTAATGGCTTCATAATGATTGGTTACTTAAAGGACGAATACATTTTAGGGGATAAAAATGGGATGTTCATGTATTAGCAAGTAAAATTTTACATCACTGGTGTGAGATATTAGCCAGTCACCAACTAGCCAAATTCAGTTTAGCCAAAAAAAAAACTAGCCAAATTCAGATGGAAGGGTATCAAAGTCTAAGAACTTCTCAACCAGTGAACCACATTTCTTCTGATATCAGAATACAAAAATGTACAAGATTCTTTTCCATACAAACCACTCCACCAAGCATCCACAATCTACCGATAAAAATCATATGTATGCCTACACATCTTAATGCAGTCAACCTCTCACACCAAACCAGTGGTTTCCTTTCAGATTAGTAGTCAGTGGCACTATGAATTATAACAGCAGTAGACTAAGTTAAACACCTTAGTTTCCATGTTGCTAGCACAAAATTTGCTTCAGAATCGATACCCTGCAGATTGAACAGCAGTAGACCAAGTTAAGCACCATAGTTCCCATGTTGCTAGCACAGAATTTGCTTCATATTTTAAATCATTAATGACCCTATTGAACTCATCGCTTACTAGTCATTACTGATCCTACTGAACTAAAATTTAGGGACGAAACATTTCCACAATGATAGTAGTCATGACAACGAAACCTTCGAGTGAGGAAGCAGCCAATCCTGACTTTCCATAGAAGATCACAGATTCACAGGATAGTATCTAATCCACTCAAATTCCATCACATGGAGACTACTTCTATTGACCGACTTAGGTTATACTAGGAGCATATGTTCATTGCCTAAACTCAAATCTGTCTACTTTTGGCCTCAAATAAAGAAGAATATATGTCTTAACTTATAGTACTGAGATCAAACTCATCTACTGTGAACTGAGTCAATTGTTTACCTTCTCGATCTTTTTCAATCCAATTGATGGAGAGTCAAAGAAAGGAACAAGCAATTTCAAGTTGCGAGAATACAACTCCGTACCTAAACAGTCAAAGCAATGTCAGACAAAAAGATGCACACATAAGCAAATACATATAAATAGCTAAAAAGAAGCTAATAATAAAACTAATCATGATTCTTACCTTGAAATCTAATAGTTGGATCTTCAAAGATACAGTCTTCAGCGTAGATTGCAGAAGTGAAAATGCCTATTTCCAATGGAAACTATTACTTCACACAGACTAGCTGAGAAACCATATATGACACAAATCAACTTGAACATATTCACTTGCACACATAGACAAAGAAGGTCTGTTTCAAACAGTTCAACTTGACAGTAGGTAAGTTATATAATGATAGAACGTTTTAGTTAAAACGTTTTAACAGCTTGGTCAGTAATCAGCATATGAGTATGTTTCAAAAAAAAAAATTCAGCATATGAGTATCAGATTAATAGAATGAGCAACTCAAAACACATTGTCATTATCCTTCCTAGCCCATTTACAACACAATTCTTTCAGTTCATCGATTCACCAAACACCAACTGCAACTAAAGGGTAGTGTGACAGATGCATTAAGGTACCTGTTACAAAATACGCGTTCTTGTAATCAGCTTTGAGAATCATTACAACATCATCTATGCCTGAAACCGAAAGCTCATCTCTTTGTTTATCACTTGCTTTATCCAATCTGCAGCATATTAATAGAATTAAAAACTAAAAGACCAACGGTTGACGTCTTAAACGCTATGCTCATGCACACCACTATTCTGAAGCACATAGTACAATTAAGGATAACTAGAAACAGAAAATGATCAGGTGATTTATATTTTACATGGTTCATATAGAACCAATTCAGAATTTTTTTTTTTTTTAACTTTCATAATTTAATCATAAAATTAATTGAAGGCACCAAGTAGACGTGGCGGGAAAACTTCAAAGACAGAGCCTTTCTCGTAGTACAATTTCTGGGGAACCAAACGGAAAATGAAGCGAGGGATAAAATAGGAAAAATACCTGGTTGTTTTGTTGAACGAAGATAGAAGCCTGAGGAACTCGGTGACTCCGCTCACTGCGACTTTCAATATCTGCGGAGTTTCTCTCTTGTGATTGCTGTTGTTTCTATGGTTATCCGGTGCGCTGGAGGAGCACCGGATACCATGGATTCTCTGAAAAATTCAGGAAATTCACACACACCGAGAACAGCCAGGAAATTCAGGAAATTGAGACTTGAAAATTCAATTCCATGTTACCGTGGGATGTAAGAGCAGAGGAACCCGTGCACTCAGAGAGCAACACACTCCCGCCATTGTTTTGGCCACCCCGAGTCTGTTATATACAGTTGGAGAGGTGCGTAGTCGGGTCGGTTCGAATTTGGACCTGGAAAGTTTGTTAATTTTTTTTTTTTGAGGAATGAAAGTTTGTTATTTGGGGTTGAAAGAAAGCAAGAAACTGTTGTGTTTTCTTGTTACCTTCAAGTGGGTCCTACAGTCTAGTAGCGCAAAGCGAACCTCAAAGACTTGTTTGGACTTAGACTGAGGTCAGCTCCAGATTCATTTTTATCCAAAACTCTACTTGATCACTCTCTGAAACGCAAAGCTCAAGCTTTGACTCAACAATGGCCGAATCCACCACCACTCGCCCACTGAAAATCATAGCCGGCGCCGACTCATTCGGATGTTCTCTGAAGGACACCTTGGTCTCCCACCTCCGATCTCTCAACATCGACGTCGAAGACCTCGGCACCTCCTCCTACTACTCAATCGCCGCCGACGTCGGCCGCCGAGTCTCCTCTTCCTCCTCCACTGCCGATATCGAAACCCGCGGACTCGTGGCCTGCGGGACCGGCGTCGGCGTCGCGATCTTCGCCAACAAATTCCCGGGGGTCTTCGCCGCCACGTGTCTCTCCCCCTCCGATGCCCTCAACGCCCGATCCATCAACAACTCCAACGTCCTCGCCGTCTCCGGCATGTCAACTGCACCGGAATCGGCGATCGAGATCCTGGACTCGTGGCTCAAGACTCCGTTCAAGGCGCCGTGTCCGGCGTCGGAGTCAAAGCCGTGGCCGGAAGAGATAGAGTCCTTCCTCGATAGCTCAATCAAGGAAATGCCGAAAATCGGAGCGGCTTCTGCTTCCGAGGAGAGCTCTTGTTCTATCTGCTGTTTGGTGAAGAACCGGGAATTGAATCCCATCGATATAATTCCCGGTGGTTCGATGAAGATAGTGAGAGAGAGTCCCACATCGGCCATAGTTAGGTTCAAGGCCGGGAGTGTGGAGCCGGCTCATCACCACACTTTCGGGCACGACTTGGTTGTGATGGAGGGGAAGAAGAGTGTGTGGAATCTGACGAAGAAGGAGAAGTACGATCTGCTTGTTGGGGATTACTTGTTTACTCCAGCTGGGGATGTGCATAGAGTCAAGTACTATGAAGATACTGAGTTCTTTATCAAGTGGGATGGGAAATGGGATATGTTCTTTGATGAAGACCTTGAGGCTGCAAACAAGGCCATTCAGCAAGAATTGGAGAATGGGTCTAAGTGAGTTATGTGATCAACTATTTTGGGCTCTGTTTTACTCTATCTGTGATAAAATTACTACTTACTAGTACAGAAACTTTGTATTGGAATAATAAACTTGTGTGCTTGATGTGTTCAAGCTGCTATGTTTTTCAATGCTCATGGAGTTGTGTGTCTGCTGCTATTGAGAATGATAATCATTCTGATTGCTCAGTTTGCATCCAACAGAAAATCACACAGTTTTACAGAAACTATGCATTACATTTCATGATCACCAGTTCTACATGAACTACAACTTTTCTATACAAATAATGTAAAACATTTGCAATGCACTCTGTATCGAAGTCGCCAACTGACTCCACATATTTCGGGGTTGGTAATGTTTGCTCAGTGCTTAGCAAAAAAATGAGAATATTGTGTTAGACAAGACTCAGCTCGTCAGTAGTATTAGTGGTTTTCGTGTACCCCTCTTGGGCTGCAAGCTTCTTTCGCAATTCCACCAACTCTTCCCCAGCATTGCATATATACCCAGAAGCTTGTCTGCCGGACAAAGTTGCCCCTTCCATGCTATCTATATAGTCCTGCAAACAAAAGGTACCATCCATGAAAATTTTTGAAACAATTTCTTCCCTCGTTCTTCTTCTATAGCAAAACCAGTGGCGTAATCTTACTTGTTTTGTGTATGATCCTGCAAGGAAGAAATTTTTCACTGGTGTCTTCTGATCTGGTCTAAACGGATCTTTACCAGGCGCCTCACGATATAGAGATTGCCCAATTTTGACAACGGATGACCACGTAACTTCTAAGCCTTGTGATGATGGGAATAAAGCCAAAACCTGGAATTAAAAAGAGAAAAATTACAAAGTCATCATATGACATGTTCAGAAACCATTCAGAATTGATGTTGTTATCGGTTTCTTCCAATTGCAGTTCAACTTCCCTGTTGAAAAAGGTGTTATTTAAGAGCTAATACCTGTTTCGTGACTTTTGCTATAATTTCTTCGTTTGGTAAAGGCATGTAAGGATCACCTGGTGTCAAAACACATCTGCAAGATGAAGTAGCACCAGTATTAAATTCAAAATTATAAAAGAGCAACTATGAAATACGATGATATGATACCTTATGGAATTTATTTCTGAATGACCCAAATCAAGAATGGTTGTATAATCTAGCATTAGTACACATTTTAATCAACTATGATTGAAGTTCATAATTAATACATTGACTTGGTTTCAGAACTTCAAAGTGTTACTGCATGTCAAATAAAGAGGGTCTTTGTTTCCTTTTTCTTCTTTTTTTATTTAGTCTGATCCCCATTTATAAAATCAAAAGATAAACAACGATGCAATAATAAAGGGCATGTTTTCTTACTGCAGAAGTGAACCTTGTCCTTCAATGTAATAATCTTCTGGAGAAGTAAGTGCTAGGTCGGCAAAGCACGAAAAATCTGCATCGGGAGTATAAAGAAGATTATCCAATCCCAAAGCTTGCTTCAATTGCCTATCAAGCACAAAGCAAACCCTTCTTATTAGTGTTGAGAAGTGACACAGAATTAGTTTTCTGCATGGTCATGAATAAAAAAAGCAAGCCTTTTTCACATGCCAAGTAGTTCAGTGCATAGGCGAGAATCACCTTGACCGTTCTAGATCCTGCAACTCTGTGACCCAGCCATCGTATCTAAGTTGCACAGTGACAACAGGAACTCCAACTAGCTCATAAATATTATTGAAAAAATCCCATTCCCTCCACTGGGGCGGAAGCAGTCTCTTGATTCCAGGCACATCGCATGCTATCAACAAACGAAATATTTTGAGATACAAAATTATTCACCTGAAATATGAAACAAGGAAGGGGAAAGAAAGAAGAGCAAATCACAAACCTGCAACATAGGCGTCTGCTTTCACAGTTTTCTTGTTAGTAGCCTGAGATAAAAAGAAAACATTAGGTATCTACAGTTAAAGAAGCCTAAATTCCGACCAGAAGCATCTAAATAAAACAAAACAACACAAAAAATCCAAACCTCAAATCAATGGATTTTAATAAATTTCATTTATAGAATATCAGTATCTAAAAAAGCACCATGGTACATAAATTACCTTAGACATGGCAATGCCTGAGACATAAGTTTCCCCATCAGCAGATTTATCATACAATATCTCTCGACATCCCCACCTAAGATGAAACCTGTCCAGCAGAAAAGTAGATTCCAACTGATATAGGAGAAATATAAGAACAAACATAAACCATTATCTCAAAATTGCCACGTAAAGATCTTATATTTAAAATACCTGCCCCCCTTGTCAATGATATACTTTCTGATGGGGCCACTCAAGTAAACATCTGGAGAACCCTTGAGCATGCGAAGCAGGGATGCCTCAGTCTTAGTGGCAAACAACGTGAATATAGTGAGCATACAACGAGCGCTGATGTTGTCACAGTCAATGAACCCAAGAGCATACGCAACAGGATCCCACATTCTCTGGATACTCGTGCGTGTGCCACCTTTGGACATGAACCAATCTGAGAAGCTTATCTGTAAGAAACAAGTAAAATTTTAAATTAAAACAATTATGCAAAAAATAATTACCTACATTGAAGCAAGAAAATGAAGAAAACAAACCAAAAAACGTTAAAGAAAGAGAAACAAAATCAGGCAAGTAAGTTTCACAGGTACACAATAATAATAGATTAAAGTAGCTTTCATTCTTACACTATCCAAATTTCGTACATCCCTCAATGCTCCGTCTGGATCAACCAGAGCCTTAACAACTGGACTCAATGCAAGAGCCAATGCATTTCTTGCTTTATCATAAGTCTGCACTTAAAAAACATCATTAAGTAAAGCATTGACAGAAATCCGGATAAGCTCTGTTACCATATAAATCACTTCCAAGAAATATACTAAATGATAACAAAGATCACAACACATGCAATCTCTTCCTGATTCAAGGTGAAACCGGTGCTTCATTTTCTATGCGGCCTATCCAAAATATAAAAAAGCAATTGGAAAGCATGGATGGAAATGAGACATGATCACAATGATGCTAGCAGAAAAGTCAGTGACAGTGGCAATCTGAAAATTTACCTTAATCTGATTTGTAGATAAAAATGCAAGAATCCCATGTATGGGTGCTCCAACTGGAAACCGAAAATCAAGTTCTGGGATGGAAAATTAGTTAACAATTAGCGTACTTTGAAAATGATCAATTCATGAATATATAAGTTGGCGTATAAAATAGACAGGAAAGATCCAAACAAAAGAGGATTTATGATCACTTTCAAGACAATTTGATCATGAAAAGATCAAGCACCAAAGCCTACCACCAATTTCACCCCCTCTGTTTACAAAAGTATGAGTATGATCCTTCACAAGTAGATTTTCGTCTGCACCCACCTGTTTAATTGGAGATTCAAGAAAAATTATTAGAGATAACATTGTAAAGAGTAACACATTTTTTGTTTTATATAAGGACTTTTCACAGAATATCATGCACATCAAATGTCATGGCAGTGCAAAGAAGCAACATATGTTCACCTTTTTCATTAATCGGAAAAGATTACTGTAACAACCAAAGAAAACGTGGAGTCCCATTTCAATGTGGTTTCCACGTTTATCAACAAAAGAGCCCACTTTTCCACCGATGAAAGGCCTTGACTCGTAGATATCCACCTGAAGAATTTATAAAGAATACATGTAACTGGTTTCCAAGGAAGAGACAATCAGTTATTGTACAAGTTACTACCTTACAGAATAAGATGAAGTGAGCTTAATGCTTCAGTCAAAAATTCCCATTTTAATAATCTAATTCATATGTTGAAGTGATAAAAATAAATCAAAGCAACATGCAATTCAGACATAACTGGGAGCAAACGGAGGACTAGAAAATAAATTGGCCAAACCTCATGGCCTTGATCCAAAAGCTCAACCGCTGTTGACATGCCTGCAAGCCCAGCTCCAATAATAGCCACTTTCAGCTTCGGCCCTCGATAGTGTTCAGGTTCAGGTGGAAACAACCCTTTTGGAGCTGGCAGATGAAACATTCATCTCAGTATGCTGAAGTAGTAGCTCAAACAGTAAAGTTGTCTACTTAATGGATGAACATCATAAGTAGTCTAATCCCTTATGGACATTTCAACAATTCAACCTAAAGTTACAGTCTTTCATTCTATCTGACATCAACACAGCTATATAATGTTGTATTCTGGAACTAAAAAATGTTCTGATTAACCCATTTTCCACTCATTTGTTTAATTGTTCATGCAAATGCTAATCTCTGATTTGTAAGGGTCAAAACCAAACCAAAACACAAAACCACTACTCTATAGGAGTAAATTGGTTAGTTCAAAAGTACTGAAATTGAACTCCAGGAAGCAATAACCAAGTCCAGAATGTCAATTTATCACAAATTCATTCATCAAATTTCATCATAATCTCTAGAAGGAAGAATACCCAGAAATCAAAATACACTAACATCAATAAAGACAGAGAATTGTAACATTGGAGTTCAAAAAGATGGAAACTTTACCATTTACACTCATGTCAGAGACATTTGTGTCGAGAGAAGAGCGAACCCAGATGGAGGAGGACCTCTGAGACCTCACAGGAGCCACCAGGCATCGACCGGTCACCGGAGCAACCGGTAAAAGAACCCAAGAAGCCATAGCAGAAAACAAACAACTTCAAATTGAGCTCTCTTCTCTCTCTCTCTCTCTCTCTCTCTGGAGCACTAGAGAAAGAGAGAGTGAAATGAATGAAATGGGTTTTTAACTATGTGAGATTGTGAGATAAAAGAGCATCAGAAGTAGAAGAGATGCTGAGGGTGAGAATTTGTCACGTAACTGAGTCTTGTTGTGAGAGTGAGGTTGGAGGAACCCAACAACATTTATATGCTCGGCTTTCTATATATAAATTTATGTGGGAGAAGGACCCACCATTCATTCTGAGGATGAGACCATTATTGTAAGAGGAAGGATAAAGTGAGGAACTTGGGAAGTGGAGGCTGCCGCTTAATTGAGTGCTTCGTTGCTAATGTGATTAGGCCTGTAACGATAATGCGCCACAAAACTGAAGCCTCAAGGAACACTCAGCACCTTCCCTAAATCAAAAGTCAATGATCAGTTTACCGTACTTTTTGCCACTTTATTATTCTTAATATAAAAAAAAAAAAATTAAGTCTAACTCATTCCTGATTTCTCTATCGTGGTTTTTGGCTTTTTGCAACATTTTCAAGACTCAGTTGCTAACATCTTCTTGTATAATCACTAGATTTTTGGATAGAATGTAGGATTTTGTGAAGTTTAGGTAGTTTTTTGAAACATTGTATAGTTTGGGTACTAATTAAGTAAGTTCAAATTGACCCTCCAAAGATTTTTGTGTAGTGTACCAAACAAAAAAAGGAAAAAAATTATATAAAGATTCCTCACTAATCAAATTGAACTCAAACTTTATAGCAAGTTCCTTTTCTTTTCTTTTTTTCTTTGGAGCCGGAGCTTAATTAGAAGGTATGTAAGACGGCGGAGAGTCATGGCAGTAGCTCCACCGATGGTCAGCAAATAAATTTCACTAACTAATAATGGGAAAGCAACTCTGCCTTTGTGCAGTTTAAATGAAGTTTTCATTGCTCAAAAAAATAATGGGAAAGCAATTAATCAACTTTCATAGACATGCAAAGACAATTTGGCATATTATCATCCCCACAATTAATACTACTGTAGAGCTACTTTTCTCAACTAATTAACCTTTTTTAGATTTTGTTTCATGATCAAAAATTTATCCTCAAGCAATCGAAACAAGAAACTCTCACAAAGACAATAACATCTATTTCCTTTGTTGGCCAAAGAAGAGAGATTCCTCTCTAAATTAAGTTCCTTTTGATTAAGTTAATTAATCATCTTTCCCAATTAGGACCCTAAGTCTAAGTAGGAATTGTTATTGGGAAGCAAATTTCAACCTTCCTGATTTCACTTGTAGAATCAAGACGAGATCTGGCAATGATTTTGGCTTATTAACTTGATGGCCTTTGAGGATTAGGGATTCAACCCCCAACAAATAGGTATATATAGATCGAATTAAGAACAAACATCTCAACGTACACAAATATATTTAGCTGAGTAAAGATGTGGATTAACTTTAGGATAGACGCGCCTATTGGAGATGGAAATATTACCTTCGGTGAGATTAAAAGGTGGATTGAAGAGACTTATCGAATCCCAGCAAGGTATCAACACCTGCAATTTGCACCCGATGGGTTGGACTTTGAACTACTCAACGATAACATCACAGTGATGGCTTGTGGGCTCGATAATGATGACAGACTTTTCATGGCATTGTTGCCGGTGTCCACTGAGAGTGGCTCCGCCAGTACCATGAGCGTCAACTTTGACGGTCATGGTAACCTGTTGGGTACGTGATTGATTATATAAATATTCTCGAAGCATATATGTAGTACGTACATTATTATTTTCAGATTGCTAAATTCCTCTTTTTTCAACTTTGGAAAAGATCGATTCACTTAAGTTTGGCATGGTTTTTTTACTCTACTTATTTGGTTTTTTTAGGGCACAGAATCCCCCTGAGCCACAGCCAGCTGGTGCAGGCAATGCTAATAACATTAACAACGTGGAAGATACGTATGGCATGTAAGTGTATATTCATCTTTTGTATTAGATTCTTGGTTTTCAATCTAGCTAGGTTAGTTAGTAGCTAGGTAGTTTAATTGGTTTAATTTGCATTTTTGTTCTTCTTAATTGGTTGCACGGTTGATATTCTTTGATTAATAGAAGCATGCATGTCCTGATTAAGTGATTATGTATATATATTTTTTGTGTGATAAATATAGGTTCGATGTACATGAACATTTGGTGGCTGATGATAATGCACATATATACAATCTCGACTTGAATTATAACCCAAACCATCCGGACATGATGATCAACGATATCCACCTCTAATGAATCAGCACAACCTGAATCTAAATGCAGCGTAAGTTTATCACTGCTTGCAGCTCATCATTATATATACCTTAACATTAATGATGTCTTTAATTATTATTAGAATCTTATTTTTAATATTTTTCTTTTCTTTTTCAGCGTGGAGATGGATGATAACCTAAACCAGGGCATGAATGCTAATATTGTGAATTATGGGCCGTTCGGTGTAATTTTAAATTCTATCCCGATTGCTCCACTGTTTGTGGCCGGTGATCAGAACCCAGATCCGAGCATGATGAACGATCCACCTATAATGAATCAACAAAATCTAAATCTGAATGCACCGTAAGTTTTCCACTGTTTGCAACTCGTCATTATATATACCTTAAGATCGATCAATGATGTCTTTATTAATTATTATAATCTTTATATTTATTTTTATCTTTTCTTTTCAGTGTGGACGTGGATGATAACCTAAATCAGGGCATGAATGTTAATATTGTGAATTATGGGCCGTTAGCTGAAATTTTCGAGTTCATTCAGAATCCTCCACTGCCTATCGATCAATTGGGCGGGAAACAACAGAACCCGATTGCAAATCGACAAAACCCGAATGCAGATGAATTGTAAGTTTTGTATGCACGAACTTGACGTAGCTAGGGTTTCTAATTAACATGCATGAATAATTAATGTTTTTATTATTATTAGAACACTGTGTAATCTTTCCTTGTTCATATTTTAGGGATGAGTGGCACCTGGGCATGAATCCTACTATTAGCACTTGGGATAAGTCCGATGCTCTGCCGCAGACAAATGCTAATCCCTTCTTTGGATTGACTGAATGCGACTTTAACGAGCACCAGCCACCGTAAGTTTATTGATCTAATGAAAATTATTAATTTTGGTAAAAAAAAATTAAGTTATTTCCTAATTATTGCATTAATTTTTCGACCGAGCAGATGGTGGCAAAATTGGGCGGCGGAGGGTGGCATAGGGGCAGTTGGTGATCGAAGCAGGCCCTAGTAATACTGCAACAAGGTACGTAAATAATGTCTAGCTACTATCCAGCCCTAGCTAGCAAATTTCAATATGTAAAAGGTCCCAATTTGCATGCATGAAAGTCTACACCTCCTAAGGTTATTGACTTGGGTGGTATACCTACAAAAAAAATCAAATATAATTGAATAATTCCAACTTTGAATATGTGATTAATGCATGTTTGGCACAATTTTCATGCAGGAGTAATTTCAAGGTGAATATTGTTTCTGAAGATGATACACTAATCACAGTTTTTGATGTAGATCCTAGTCATACAGTTGGTACATTGAAGGAGCACATAATCTATATTAATCACTGTCCCGTCGCCAAACAGAGATCGACTAAGGTTCAACGGTCACGTCCTAATGGAAGACTCTACCAGAATTGTGCAGATCGCTTTCTTGGTGCCAAATTCTTATATCCTTTTCCAGATAATGGACAACTAATATATAGGAGCGGCTAATTGTATCAAGCAAATATCTAAAAAAGACGTTTGCGTAGCAAATTCAACGTATCTTGCAAATTAATCTATGTTCCAAATGAAACCAGCTAGCTAGCTATAGGTACGTTGGGTAGAATGAGAAACGGAGGCTAATTCTTCTTTTGCGAATGAAACTTTTGAAGATTGAAGCTTTGATGGATTTGAATGCGAGTTTCTCCTTGAATCCTTCCTCAAACGTACAGCTGATCGAAATAATAGAGCGCGTTAAATCATAATTGGCTAATTGCATCCTTATTCCTTTTTTTTCATATCAAGGCCGAGGGAGGGAAAACTCATATTCAATTAGGACCTCTATCAACTTTTTGTTGGAGATAAATTAATGTCGTACGTATTTACTAGACCAAATGCTAGTCAGCTAATTGCGCATCCCTATGAGTATGCAATTACACCAAGAAAAAAAAACTATATATATATATATATATATATGTGTGTGCATTAATTCGATGGAATTTGAAGGTGAGTTGTGCATTAATTAATCAGAATTACAAACACACCTAAGCAAAATAATAGACAATTAGAGATATTTTTTTATTCATCTCAAGATATCCATCGAGTTCGTTTAGAACTTAGAAGTAGTACATGAAAGATAGGCTAGGGCATGCTTTGGTGTGGCATATAGTTAACTAATTTTCTAATTAACAATCATTTTAATCTTCTGTCTCGAAGTCTCTAAGGACTACAACAACAACGAAATTGGCCGCCTTGAGTCAAGCAATTTCCCAACCTAAAGTGTTTTGCGCCGCACTATGATTTGCACTGCGCATCTCCAAAGGTGGCTGAGCAGGGTTCATATAAAAAAGGATCAACTGGTTGATCTGCATTGAAAAATTAAATCAATATTACTGATTAATTAACTGGCTCAGTAAATTCTATAGCAATGCTATTCCTACTACAAGTTTAAACTACTAAATATTTTGGAATGAAGGGTGACAAACTAATAAATTAGGAGTGCAAATAACACTCAGTGCAGACGGGCATTGGTTGATATGTAACGTGTAAAAAGAATAAAAAAAAAAAAAACAAAGATAACAAAAGAAACTTTTGCATTTTCACCATTCTTGTTTCCCTCACCAAGACTTGGATGCAATGCATGGTTTATATAGATATAGCCAAGAAGCTAGAATCCTTGTTTCTAATGAGTTCTACGATATATCAGATTCTAAGATTTATCACCAAATTTGACCCTATAATTTTAGTACGTATTATTTGATTTGTTTTCTATTCTCTAAAGGAAGCAAATCCAATGAACATGATCGCCTTGCATAGTTTGCATGTAATAATGCATATATAAGAATAAGATAGTAGATGAATTTTACTTGTGATGAATCAAGAAGATATATAGTAGATGATTTACTACCCAAGGAAGCTCGAGGACAGTACCCTACTAACTAATGAGGAGTTTGTTTCTAAGCTAATAAATTTAGCTGATTACTGATAAATTAAAGTAAAGAACCGATAAATTTCATATTCTCGGCCAATTAGAGACTAGAGAGCGAGAAAAAAGAATCTGAAGTACAATATTCTTTTCTTGGAATTTAACATTGTCGACTTTCTTTTTCCCCCCACTTTGTTCCTTCTCTTTTTCTGCTACAAACACCATCAAAATGTAAGCATTCCCTACATGATTTTTTCGTTAGTGGCCAATAGAGGAAAGGGCGTAAAAAGATCACCGAAATGATAGATATGCAAGCGATGTTAGTATAAATTAAAAAGTTCACAGAGCTAGACAGAAAACAGACCCACACTACTCACTTTCATTATAGTTTCTTTGGTCTTTTTCGTACGTATGTTCCCTAATTATAGTTCATTGCACGCTGTATAATTAACTTAAGATTATAATTTCATTCATCTAATTATGTACGTGGTATCAGACCAAAATAGAAGCTAGAGTGACTTATGCAATAAGGTATATATGATATGGTAGTGGCTGGTTCTGCCTTGTATCCACAAAATTCAAATCAATTAATTAAATTACAACCGTGTAGCTAATAAATTTGAACAATCTAGCTAGCTAACTCAAGTACACGAATATATGACCGTCGACCAGATGTCCTAAGTCGATAAACACATCTGTACGTGACTATATTTGCTTCTCGAAAAAAAAATTGTCAAATGACTATATTGTCAAAGACTGTGAGCGCTTGCATTTGAATCTCATACCTGCACGATTAATAATACTCTCTAAATTAATTAATTAATTAATATTAAGCTCTATACATGTCATCTTTTGTTGTACACGAAATTAATAAACCCTTGTTTAATGTAACCAAAAAAATAAACCCTTGTTTAAGAGCTACAACCTTCACATCAAATCGAAAACAGCCAATAGGAAAAGTGGAAAACAACCTCCAATGTATCTAAGCTTAGTTTGTGCTTCTCAGCTTCGGAGACCAAAACACTTTGCTGCTTGATTATTACCATCAAACTCACCGATGCATCAAAATTTATTGGATATATTTGAAGTGCTTTTTTCCAAAGCTGTTATATATATGTGCTTGCCTCTTATCTATCTTTTTGAACACACTCAATCCCTAGTCCTTTTTTTTTTGATCGGGAATCCCTAGTCCCTACTCATGCACTTTTCATCTTCTATGTCTTATTAAAGTGCCAACTACATTTTCCTTATTTTTCCCTACTAAATGAGAAAGCCTATAATCAATTAACCAAGAAAAAAAAAAAGGGGACTTGTACCAATTAAAACATAGAAACAAATAGAAATCGCATCTAACGATGAACATTAACCTTCGTCTTATTTTTAATTAGCAAATTTTTATTTTATATTTTTATAATCTAATTTTTTTATTTAATAAATTATTTTTTAAAGATCATTTATGCAAAGTACCAATCAAATTGAACATCGTTTAGTAATTTTTTCGATATACATGATTGATCTTTTGGATATGTAATGGGCCTTTTGAGGTTTATCTCTACTACTATAAAGTGAAGCAAAAAGTTTGGTGTCAAAAGTTTTACCATATTTCAGATTACCAACAATACCCTTTTGTAATATAATTAACAAATCAAGCCAAAAAAAATATAAAGAAACAAAACTGTAAAATTAAAAAAGTAACCAAACGACCATTACTTTTTTAAACTCACCAATTTTTCATTAACTGCACAACATCACTTGCGAGAAACGCGGGCACAGTTGATAGTTGTAATAATGAGAGGATGAAATATTGGGCCGTAACGCTAACAACCTACCATAGACAAAGTACACGTGAAGACCACGTTTCATATCACACTCCAATAATTCTCGCTGTCCTCATTATACGAGCAAAGCTCTTCTGTTTTATATCTTCACGCGCCGCCAAGCACGTGGTCACGCATTTCCTTCCTTTGGGCTCGATGTAGAATCGCTATCAAAACTTGTTTTTCTAAGTTTATTTTCTATTTAAGTACCTCCATTTTTTTATCCCTGACACATGTTTTGTTTGTATTGGTTCAGTGTGTCAGGACTCAGGACTAGGAGTTCATGACATGTTTGCAAAAGAATGATTATGTAAACGTTTAATAATAATTTGACAAAAGAAACATTTAATAATAATCTAAAAATTTGGACCAATGTTATGGTTAACATGATATTTAAGATAAGGGTAAAATCCCAAAATGGTACCCAAACTATTACGAAATGCACTTTTTGGTACCCACAAATGCTTAAGGAGTCTAATGGTACCCAAACTATCATCCGTTAGCCCCAAATGGTACCTCCGTCATATTTTCCGTTAAAATTAGGGATAAATTTGACAATTTCATTATTAAAAACAAAATTAATAATATCATTTTTTTTTTCTTCTTCTTCCTTACCCGTCTCTTCTTCTTCCTTACCACTTTTTACTTATCAAATTCAAGTGAGCCCCTGAATGGTCGGTTTGGAACCTTCTCTAATTGTACAAATAATACAAGAAACTCATGAATCTAATCTTGAAACTATGAACCTTATGGTACACATATACAGAATGGATTTACCAAAGGGGCAAAGCACCAGAGTACTCTACCTCACTTTCTTCTGCACTTTGCCTCTGTACCAATCTTTTCCAATGATTCAAAACCAGATTGCTATTACAATCACAACCATCCAAGAAACCCATGCCCATCTCGGAACTTCTTCTCCGGCCCAATTCTCTCTCTCTGCACTTCCTCTCTCTTCCTTCTCTTCGGCCACCACCACAGTTCTGTCTTTGAATCAAAGACGTGCCCAGCACCGCACAGCAGCCGCACCGCTTCCTTCAGCCAAACCGTAGCAGCTCCTCCCAACAGCCGTCGCGGTTCACCAATTGAAAGAAATAAAAAATTAAAACAAAAATCAAAGAAATCAAACTGCAGAAAAATATCAATGAACTCCATTTTCCTGTTCCTCTCATCAAATCCAACCCCATCTGTTCATTTCTTCCCTGTTCATCACCAAACCTGCAAAGACTATGATCCTCACTGAGTTCCCCTAACCCATTACCGATGCTATAGAGAGAGAGAGAGATGACTTCTGAATTGGACCTTGGGGCTGCAGGCTGCTGCCGTGTAGAGCTGGGCAGAGGAGAGAGGAGAGCTCGGAGAGAAGGAAGAGAGAAGGCAGAGGAGAGAGGAGAGCTCGGAGAGAAGGAAGAGAAAGGGCAGTCAGGTCATTTTACTCTGTCCAATAACCCCACGTAGGCAATTTTAACGGAAAACATGACGGAGGTACCATTTGGGGCTAATGGAGGATAGTTTGGGTACCATTAGACTCCTTAAGCATTTGTAGGTACCAAAAAGTGCATTTCGTGATAGTTTGGGTACCATTTTGGGATTTTACCCTTAAGATAATCATATCCATAATCCATGTTTGCCTCAGCCTCACCCAATATGATATTGGCATGAAGGAACTCGTGTTGTAGCCTTAGAGAAAAAAAAATCATTTAAATTTTTATTTTAATTCCCTTCTTTTAAGTTTAATTCTCAATGGAAAAAACTTAGGATCGAACCTAATGTGTCCGACCTTTTTTTTTTGTTACATTCGATGATCTATTTTCATGATTTGAACCGTTAATCTTTTAAATCAACATTTGAAGATCATCTTTGCAAAAATTTAACTTAAACGGAAATCGTTTATTCATGCAATTGCATCAAACAAATTGACGGTTGATAATGAGAATATTAACTTTCACAAAAACCGTTCATTTGTTTGATATTAACTTTAAACAAATAGATGAGTTAATGATCTTCAATTTGAATGATTTTTTGCAGACATGATCTTTAAAAGTTAATTGAAAATATGAACGGTTAAAATCATGAAAATAGACCATCGAATGTAACAAATAAGAGAGGGGTCGGACACATTAGGTCCGACCCAGGTCCGACCCAAGTCTTTTCCATTTTCAATTTCAATTTCAATTTTTATATGTTTTTTTAACTTATTTTCAGCTTTCTTTGATATAACATTAAGATCTAGTAGATATATAGGCCTTCGTGCATAATGAATTAAGGTCTATATATCTAACATCAAATCTAGCATAGTTGTAGGTTAAGTACTAATTTGCGTGATTTTTTGAGATTAGATACTTGTGTAATTGATTTATAATAAATCATGTATAATTTAAAGAGAAGTACGTATTTTAAAGCCGGTTCTTATGACATTCTACTATTATCAACGTGACCACATTATACAATTTACTAACTAAAACGTGATTTACAAGACATTTTTGTTATGAAACACATTTATACTTGTCACTTATTATGATATGTACTTATGTAGTAGAGCTGCAAGCAAATGCACTCAAACAGAAAAACAAACAAAATGTGAAATCAAAAGAGGTAGATCAGCCGGAGCGTGTTCTCACGCGCTAGCACGCTGAGATTTGTTTAGTGTAAAAGCAAAATAAAGCAAACCCTTTGCCTAATCCATTTGTCCAAGCCGCTCTTTAGAATCAAATCCTCCCTCACAGAGATTTTCCAGAGAGAGAGAGAGAGAGAGGATGCAAAATTACTAAAATGGGTCGGCAGTGAATCAGTTGATAAAGACTTTACTGGAATTGTGTCTCGGTCAAAGGTCATTCCTCACCTGCAACTGCACTGTCAAACTGTCCACATATGTCGACTCTGTTCAGGTTAATTACATCAATAATCAGAAAAAAAAACGTAATCAACAAAAAATAAATAAGCAGTAATATTAGGCACATCGTGCCTGCACTTCCATGGCCGGTGATGGACCCACTCCCCCAAAACTGTTATTCTACTCTCTCTCATTCTCTTACTTAAACTCAAAATTGAAAACCCACAAATAGAGAGAGAGTAAAAGCTTTTTCATTTCCTCATTCTGTTTTTGCCGTTTATGTTTACCTTAATTTCCATGAAACCGAGAGAGGTTTCAATCCAATCTAACATTTTGCACTAACAGCTCTCTCTATCTTTCTCTTCCAATAAGATGTGAGAAGAGAAAACTTCTCAATTGGGTTCAGTTTTGTTTTTTGGCTTCTCTGTATCTCATGTGGGTATGTCAGCTAAAGCAAAGTCTAGAGAGAGAGAGAGAGAGGGGTGGAGAGAGAAAGTGAGAACCTTTTTCTTTTTCTCAGTGTAGAGTAATCTTTGAAAAACCATCCTTTACAGCAATACCCAGTTGCTATATAGCCCTCTTTTTGCTTCTCCTTCATTAGATTACACAAGCTGTCACCATCTTGAGGTATGCATCTTTTTCTTTTTCCGCTGTATTCTGTTTCTTCATATTCTCTTTGGTATCGCTTTTGTGATTTATAATTTGTTTTGAGAGAAAAGATTGGATTTTTATTATTAATTATTTGGTCTGGTTTTGATAGTGAAACAAGTCTGCTTTTTTGTCTGCTTCTCTTCTGTGATGTGTTTACAACCTGCATTTTTTCCCAAGTTTGTCTTTTTAATTTCAGATGCGGTCTCTCTGTTGCTCTGCTTCAGCTTAGAGTAATGGGTTTTGTGCAGTGATGAATCAAAAGCTTGCATACCAGATCAAATCAAAGCTGGAGGGTCAGATTTTGAAGTATTTCTGAGATAGATTTCTGGGTTTTGTCTCTGATCAATCAATTGAGGTAAGAGTTTACTTGGCACTCCTACTCTGCCTTTTTTTTTGGGTGATGCGTTCATCTTTTAATGTTTAGCTCAATTCTGAGTGCTTTTGTATTGTGTTTGCTTTGGTTGAATAAGGGCACAATCTGTTTGTGAAAATTCCTGAGAGGCAGTGTTGGCTTGAAAATGAGGGATTTCCCATCTTGTTTTGGTGAAAATGGGGTTCAAGTTGCTGATTCTTCTTCATCAAATAATAATACTAGTAGAACTGCCCAGAATTTGGTTACTTGTGTTTATCAATGCCGATTGCGTGGCCGGTCTTGTTTGATTACTGTTACATGGAGTAGGAATTTGATGGGTCAGGGCCTTAGTGTTGGGATAGATGATTCGTCGAATCAGTGTCTTTGTAAGGTTGATATTAAACCCTGGTTGTTCTCCAAGAGAAGAGGGTCCAAGAGTTTAGAAGCTTATTCTAGTAAAGTTGATATCTATTGGGACCTTTCTTCTGCAAAATTCGGATCTGGGCCTGAACCCTTTGAGGGATTTTATGTGGGAATTGTGGTGGAGCGGCAGATGATTCTCCTTCTCGGAGATATGAGAAAAGAAGCTTTCAAAAAGACTAGTGCCATCCCTGCATCTTCTAATGCAGTTTGCATTGCCAGGAGAGAGCACATTTTCGGCAAGAAGGTCTTCACCACAAAGGCTCGGTTTTGTAATGATGGTCAAGTTCATGATCTTGTGATTGAATGTGACACTGTTGGGGTCAATGATCCATGCCTCATGGTTCGTGTAGACAGTAAGACGGTGATGCAAGTGAAGAGACTTCGGTGGAAGTTTAGGGGGAATCATACCATCTTGGTTGATGGACTTGCAGTTGAAGTTTTCTGGGATGTGCACAATTGGCTCTTTGGCACATCACCTGGAAATGCTGTTTTTATGTTCAAGACATGCCTCTCTGCCGAGAAGTTGTGGTCTGGCCAACCACACTCTGATCCAAGTGCCTTGCAGTGGTCATTTTCGCAGAGATTTTCAGATAGCAAGTCACAAGGGCTAGGATTCTCTCTCATTCTGTATGCTTGGAAGAACGAATAGAGGAAGTTGGAAGTTCTCCATAGATTGCTAACAGAAGACAACCTCTAGTGAGTGATGATTTTATCAGCTATTATGTGATTGCATTACCACAAAAGAAATTATTAGATATGGTCATTTGTTCTTTCTTACCATTTTTGCTTCTGTTTCTCCTCATGAGTAGCTTGAGCAATCAAAATAGAACAGACAATTTTTGTTTTTACTGGTTGTATATCCTCCATACAGTGTTAATTTCATTCTTAAATTTTTTTACTTCTCAGAATTCTATGTCCATATCATTGCTGTGCAAATTTTTCAGCTAGTTGCAAATTCATGTGCGTATACTTGTACTGTTTTTTTTCAGTGCTTTCTGAGCTTGTTACAACTTTTCATGATTGAATTTGATCATCAGTGAACTATGTCTGTAATATGATATACGAAGCATGAAGTACTATGGTGCGTGAATGATGTTCTATAACTAGGAGTGGGATGAGAGCTTTTGAGTAGTATAGCATTAAGTATGTAATTCATTGACGTCTTATCTACTGTTTTACATTGTCGATGTCAAGATTACAGCTTTTGTGTAGCTTGTGCTGACAAAGCTCTATTGTTTGGGAGTGGTTCAAAGAGTTCAAATCTCACATAGACTATAGAAGAAAATAGGAAAGTAACAAGAGTTTGGTCTGGAAATATATACTTTTTTGATTTCAAAACGACTGCAGTTGCTATAAGGTGGAAAGGTATACATTGTTGAAGAAATGTGAAGGGGTAGAATTACGATAGGATCCCCATGCTGCCTTATGTTGGGGGTGAAAGGGTTAAAGGAAATAGAGCAAATGGTGTACTGATCTTTTTCTTGAAGCCTTGAAAACTATTTTCTACAATAGTACAATGTATTAACAAGAACTGGGATTAGAGGACAGACTTCAACTGTTGTTTCAAGTTTGATTTCTGTGTAGAGGAACCTGTCTGATTGAAACTAGCAACACATGGTGCTTCATTGCATCAGAGTTCAGAAGTTATCGGATGTCCCCGAAGGGACTCACAGTTCAGAAATTCATTGTAGACTTTTGACTGCGAGTTTGTGATAGCGGTTTTCTCTATTCATTTCTTCTTAATGTAGAAATTACTCCCCTTAACCACAGTTGAACTTCGTACCTTCATTTATTTATATCAGTAGCTTTGATTTTGAGTTTAGGCATAGCTTGTGACAAATTTCTACGTGTTCAGAACAGATTCAAGATATGAATGTCATTTATACCAACTGTCGTCTCAATCACAATGTTGAGTTGAAGCATTCATTTTGAACTTTTTAAAAGCATTCAGGCATTCAAGGCTCTCCTTGTACTGATTCTTTTATGAGCTTTGAGCTGCATTAGGTGACCACCCTTTATTCTGTATGGCTAGACAGTTGTTTATACACCTAACCTAACTACCTAAGTACCCTCCCAAAGGCACTCAAGGTCTGTATACGTCTTTCAGTTTATTATGTAATGCACGTATTGATTGGTTGTGAACAATTATAACAAATTGGTGTAGGGATGTGTAAGAAGCCTAAGAAGGACACAAGGAGAGGTAAGGTAGCTAACCAACTCTT
This sequence comes from Rubus parviflorus, assembly GCA_029955375.1. Lineage (NCBI taxonomy): Eukaryota > Viridiplantae > Streptophyta > Magnoliopsida > Rosales > Rosaceae > Rubus > Rubus parviflorus. The sequence continues at coordinate 373,902 of JARGGL010000001.1, read as the reverse complement.
TGCCGCTTGAGCACTACTACTCAAGTTGCTCAATTAACTAACAGTGGATGTATTAGGCTGTAACATAAAAGGCTTTATCATAATTTCACACCGAAAAAAAAAATCTACATATTTTGAAATCTTTTTGGATTTTGGGACTGAAATGCTTATTCAGACTGAAGCGAATGCCAGAGCATTTCATTGCTGGAGATGAAAGCTACAGCTTCTGGACTATTGCTACCCCATTTGCAGACCACTAGCTTATTGAAATGGGTCCAAAATCCCCACATGTGCATTCATAGTAGACGGCGCGTCGCCTACGTGACCGACAAGCTCGCGTGACGTGACCGACCGCTCCCTTAACCACACCTGTGCAAGTCTAACATATGTTTTTTTTTTTTTTTTTTGAGAAAGCCTAATATGGGTTAAACAGTATTAGTGATAATACAGCTCCGCTAATCACTCCCGTCAAATCAGGTTTACTTTGTGCATTCCTTGTAATTTACTCATTACTTTGCAAATTACATATTCAGAAGCATCAAATCTTAACCTAATTCATTTTACAAGCGATACGCTTGAAATGTTAGAGTTCCTTCTATGAGAATACTCGACCTAAGATCTATTGAGATGTATTGAAAAATATAATCTACAAACTTATAGTTTTCCACGTTAAAATTTAGTTTGTCAAAACAAGCCTCGGCATAAATTGATGAGTTGAAATATTACGTTGATTACGTAAAAAGGAAAAACTATATATCGGGTCGGAGTGTCGGACAAAATATTATATTTTGATAAATTTAAATCTTAATGCAAAAATAAATGAAAATAAAACTTTATATCCATTAGCAAAATGGATGGGTTTGTGATGAGCTGGCGTGCCATGACAAATTAGGTCAGATATTCATTTTCTGCGGCGTCCAGGTGTCACACAGCTGTAATATGCTTCCTAGGAAATTACAGAACAGCCCATGTCATTCTATCTAGTAACCTGTTCGGCGCCCCTAACCTCCGTGGCAAGGTGACGACGTCGTCTTATGATTTCCCACTTACACCTCAAAAGTTCCCGAACTGACAGTATTAGCCCACTCCAACGGTCACTGGCACACCAAAACCAACACCAGGACAAGCAATCAAGAGGTGAAAATCGTCATTTTGTCCAAAACAAACGACTTTACTACTTGAGGGTGTTTCGTTATTCAGAAATAAAATCACAGAGAAAAAGAATCCGAAGAAGAAGAAGAAGAGAAAAGAGCAGAAGCTTTTTAGGATTTTGGTGTTAAAAGAGTTAGTTAGTGACCGAGTCATGGGCGAGTCGAGTGACTCAGTTTCCATTGACATTGATATGATACCTTTAGGAGGGAAGGTAAGCAAATGAATTAAATTTCAAAAATGCACCAAGGAAGCATCAATCTTTCACTTCAATGCCTTACATATATGCTTCTTCTATGAGTTCCTTGCTCTGTTTTTGTGCTTTCTTTAATGGGTTTTCGTTTTCATTTTAGTTTGGTTAATAAGTATATTTTTTTTTGCAGGAATGTGTGGTGAAAACAAGCAAAGGTTCAGTCTCTGTGTTTGTTTGTGGGGATCAAGGAAAGCCTGCTTTGATAACATACCCAGATGTTGCTCTCAATTGTATGCTTCTGTTCTTGTTCTTATTGCTATTGTTGATTCTAGTTCTATAATCTTTTAGGGTGGTTATAGAGTGTTTGTTTAATTGAAACTGAGCATATGCTGAATTAATTGGACTGTTTGACTTGTTTGGACTGGAAGCTTAGGGGCAGTTGTAATTGCCTTTTATATTATTTTGATCCAATTGTTGTGGAAAAAGGCTGAATTTTTCAATGTTTGAGTGTTATTTGCTTTCTGGGGGGTGTTTAGTGTTTTCTTGCTAAAATAAAGGTTAACTTAAAATGAATGTGATCGTCTTGTTTAATACGAACTTTATTGAAAAGGTTTTTCTGTGTAATCCAAACTTCTTCAATGTTTGAGTGTTATATGCTTTCTTGGGGTTTTTTAGTGTTTTCATGCTAAAATCCAGGTTAACTTAAAATGAATGTGATCTTGCTGTTTAATCCAACCTTTATCGAAAAGGTTATGCCAGCAACTGTGTGTGTCTTGTATGCTTCATATTTTATTTGAAAGAGGAAGGATCTTATTATTTAGTCCAAGACTCCAAATTGTTAATGTGGCTTCTGATTGATGTTTTTTCTTCTTCTTCTGAAAATAAACCTTTCAACAGACACGTCTTGCTTCCAAGGCCTCTTCTTTTGCTCAGATGCGGCTTCTTTGCTGCTTCATAACTTTTGCATTTACCACATTGATGCGCCAGGACATGAGGTCAGTTATCTGTATCTCATATCTTTATCCTTGGACCTTCAAAATAATGTGGTATATATACAATTCATTGAAAGCTGTACAACATTGTAAGGGTTTTAATATAGTCTTCCTCCCCATTTGTTTAAGAGTGTTTGCAGTTGGGAGCTGATGTGATATCTTCAGAAGTTCCCCTGCTTAGTGTGGATGACCTCGCAGACCAGCTTGTCGAAGTGCTTGATTTCTTTGAGTAAATTCTTATGACCTGTTTAACTGTTTAGTTTTTCACTGATTCAAGTAATTACACTTCCTGTGCTTAGTATCACATGTGATTATGACTGCTTATATATGCATTTTTGGTTTGCTTCTTTGGCATAGTCTGCCTAAAGTTTCCCCTACTACCAAGTTATATATTGTCTGTTTCAATTCGAGAGAGGCAACTTTGTATTGTGATTTGTAGAGGAGACATTTTAAAAAATGTTCTAACAAATTCCTTGATGTGCAATTCTATAAAATGTTCTGCCACATAGAATGTATTTATTATCTAAATGTAACCACGTGTGTGTGCAGTCATAATATCAAGCTCGTTGTACTGGTAATTGTTTAATGGTTCTGCACTATTAGATAACTTGATGTCACCTTGGAATCTGGAATCTTAATTTTTCATTAAAAGTGGAAACATTATAAAAGGGCAAGTTGTGAACAATCATGTAGCTGATATGATTTGAATATTAGGATAAGTTGATCGAGTCAATACAAATGTGAGGATATTCACTCTGCATCAGGATTTATGAGGATTTGATCATTCATCCCATTTAATCCATACACAAAGTGAGAACTTAAAAAACTCACATGTTGCTACAGTTTTCACTTGCAGTCTTCCTAAGTTCTATATCTTTTTCTTTTTTTCTTAAAATCAGGTTGAAAGAGGTCCTGTGCATGGGTGTAACAGCTGGTGCTTATATCCTCACACTGTTTGCAGTAAGTTACTGATATTCAGCTATTGTTTGGCATATTGTAATATTATGATTTTGAAATTGTCTCATAACTTCCAATTGTCAGATGAAGTATAAAGAACGGGTGCTTGGGTTAATTCTTGTGTCTCCTATCTGCAAAGTACCTTCATGGACTGAATGGCTCTACAACAAGGTAATAATTACCACTATCAAGTTGATATTGCTTGTGATTGTAGAAATTTAATATATATGAGGCACTGCTCACATATTCTTTTTCAATTTGAATTCATAATTATAATAAGAATCTGCACTCACAGTGTGGAGCTTCTTCACAAGCGTCCCTATCGAACATGGATGCTGACATGAAGGGCCATAAAACATTTTATCAAATTAAAACATGTTAGCAACTTAATTATGGTATGGCATATTGCATAAATTTATACTGAAACCAGCAAAATGGGATAGCTGAATGTCTGTGTTACATTGCACTCCATAGTTAAGATCCAGTTGAGTGGATGTCCGACCTTCTACTTGTAGCCCTCTTGGAAGTATGATCCTAGGGGGGAGTGGGTTTTGTTTTTCTAGTCATGGTCCATACAGTAAGAATAGATTGACTCAGCAATTTTATTCACCATCTTTTAAGTATTTCAGTCTGAACGGATTGAACTGATGGCTAAAATAGTTGTTTCCTGACGGAAAATAATTGGCCAAGAAAAATGAAGCGACACAAAATTAATTGCATGCTCACGTAGTCACGTGTTTGCTTAAGATTTGGTGAACTCCTGAATTTGCAGGTATTGCTGAACTTGTTATACTTTTATGGTATGTGTGGTGTATTGAAGGAATGCCTTCTCCAGCGATACTTCAGTAAGGTACGACAGTCTGCCTTTTTTTTTTTTTCTTTCAGGTTCTTTCTTATCTTGTTATTAATTAGAATTCTCATACTCTTCCTATTTCAGGAGCTTAGGTGTAGCATACAAGGTGCAGAATCAGATGTAATACAAGCTTGCCGAAGGGTGAGGAAATATTAAACTTGCCTATTCACAATGTCAGCAAAGTGCTCATTCTGCATGACTGAAATGCTAATAGTTCTTTTCATGATGTGTGAATACAGTTATTGGATGAAAGACAAAGTTTGAATGTCATGCGATTTCTTCAAGCAATTAATAAGTAAGTTAATTATACTTCACTAAGATAAACATGCATGGTGCTCCATATAATTTGTTTTCTTATTTTGTCTCTGGTCCCCTGTAACGTGTTGCCCCAAGTTTTTAATTATCATATATAGTATCTTGAACACCTGACTTGTACTAAAGAAAGCTTTACTTGAATGTTCTGATCGAGTGGATTGGAACAGAGAGATTTTATGTGTATGGCCTTCACAAATGCAAGAAGAAATTTTATGTGTCATTATATACATTTCCCAAGAATTTATTTGAAATTTTATTTGCATGCAGGAGGCATGACCTTACGCAGAGCTTGAAGAGTTTGCAGTGCAAGACTCTTATTTTTGTGGGTGAAAATAGTCCATTCCATGCTGAATCTGTGTATATGAATGCAAAAATGGATGGAAAAGTTTGTGCTCTTGTTGAGGTAGGTTTAATTTCCTGAATTTCCACCATATCCTTCAGCTTACAGTCCCATTGGATTATTCAAAGATGGGAAATTTTCCCCAGTCTAGTAGTATACTACGAAGAAATGAAAATGAACAGGCTTATTTTGTATACTACTTGACAGGTTCAGGCATGTGGCTCGCTGGTAACAGAAGAGCACCCAGACGCCATGCTAATTTCGATTGAGTTCTTCCTCATGGGATTTGGCTACTATAGGCAACCACATTTTGCTTCCTCGTCAAGTAATGACTCGAATCCCACCAGCCCCTCGAGTTGTTTATCCATGGCACCAGAACTTTTTTCTCCTGAGGGTCTAGGTATCAAGCTCAAACCCATCAAAACAAGGGCAAATACTAAGAGCTGATGCATAAGTGTACAACTTGATTGTTTGTTGTATATTGAAAATCTCACAAGAGAAGGGCAATGAAAAGCTTGATTGTTTATGGGAGTAAATAGTAGCGAATTCTTTGATTGTAGCGGATAGGGTCTTAGGTTATGCATAAGCTTTTGTCTAAATAAATAGTAGCAAATTCTTTTATTATAGTGGTGAGGATCGTTTTAGATGGTGGCATACGTATAAGACTCTAATCTCCTTCACATGCGGACGTCCGCACGTATATTAAAATGCGAACATCATCATTGTGAGTACAAACTAATGATCAAAACTGTCTATATTTTAGGTCATCATTTAAGGATCATTTTGATAAAAAAAATTTCAAATTGGAAATTATTAAGCCATATTCATCGTTTCAACCTTATCTGACGGACTGTATTTATCTATAAACTATACAATGAAGTGACTTGGTACTATAGTATCACACTATGTGGCCCTTAGCAATGTTACTCGATGTCTCGACCACACTTAGGTGTGGCTCTCGCGATGTTAGCTTATTTTTCCTACTAATGGTGCTTTGAGGTCACATTTTAATGTTGCACCTCTGATATTCAAAATTTCATGGCTAGCTTTGAAGATAGCAATACCCTGCAATGGACCAATGCTTACAAAAAATAAAGAAATAAAAGAAAGGTGTAAGGTCAAGGTATACTCCGTCTAAAAGTAGCATAACACTCTCTGCTCCCATCCAAACAGCTTGTTCAAAAACCACGCATAAAATCCATCAATTAATTAAACAGTAGAACAAAAATAAAGATCAGGGCCCTAGCTAGAGTCCAGTAGAGCTTTAGTTAGGGTCATTGGTTTGATGAAGAGTGTCATGGTGAACGGAGAAAGTAGCGTTTTGTTTGGCCAATTAACTTAGACCAGAAATAACAATTTTGTAATTATTTTGACAGTTGATGGTTATTATTATGCTCATTTCCGAATAGGCTGGAAAGAACAAGTGGAGGATGTACCACTAGATCATGCCACGATTGCTTCCCCAGTTTTTTTTTTTTAACAAGCCAACAAGGTCTGCTTCGCTAGTTCGCTCTTACTAATTGTTGCCAACAAGCTAGAGATAAATTGTTGGCACTTCTCAAAAGGAATTTGCAAGTTGCTCAGGCTCGTATGAAGGGGTTCTATGACAGGAAGCACACTGAAAAGAGCTTTAATGTTGGTGACTGGGTTTATCTAAGGTTACAGCCTTATAGACAACACACTCTGGAGAAAAGAATTTTTCACAAACTGTCTCCTAGGTACTATGGCCCATTTTAGATTGATCAAAAGATTGGATCAGTAGCCTATAAGCTCAAACTGCCTAGTTCAGCTAGGGTTCATCATGTTTTTCATGTATCACTTCTCAAGGGCAAAGTTGGTGATTCTGCTGTGGTTGCTGCACATTTACCTCCTGCATTGATCCACCAAATCCTAGGTGGTATCCTGCTAAGATTTTGGATAGGGGAGTCTTCAAGAAAGGTAATAATACACCTGTGACTAAATGGTTGATTTAATGGTTGGGGTCTTCTGTTGAGGAAGCAACGTGGGAGGAAGCTAATAACATCATTCAACGCTACCCAGATTTTCAGACTTGAGGTCAAGTCTTTTTGGAGAAGGAAGGATTGTTATGAATTATTATCTTGTAATTAAATAACTTAGTTTTCCCTGGTGTCATTAGGATAATGTGGTGCCTTGTGTGTTTGCAGTGATGTCAGCACTCACTATGCGTGATTTCTCATTGTGAGCTGTGAAGAGTTATTAGTATTTTTCAAAGATGTTCTTATCTAACGAAATGCTATTAGATCAAGTGACAAAAACATTGTTGAGAAAAAGATGACTTTTCTCGGAGCTTGGCACAAAACCCTAAACTTTAGGAGACTTTTTTCGAACCATTTTCATATGATTATAAGAAAAACATGTAAATAATGAGAGTAAGTTACAGTAGTTCAGTTTGTAAATAATGAGAGTAAATTTTGAATTTTTTTTTTGTTTTTTTTTTCTTCCAAATTTAATGCAAAATGCGTAATAATTTGTGTTTAATATCTTTTTTGTTCAAAAATACACAAATTTGACATATCATTTGAAAATATTAATTAGAAACAGGTGTTTTTTTCTTTCTAAAAAAACGTTCCTACATGTATAATACATGTAGTTTTTTGAAAAATTACTAACACCTTGTTGTTACCCCAAGTCAAAATCTTGCTCATGCTATATCATAGAGTTACATTTATTGAGGAAATTTTATTTATAACATAAACAAAAATAAAAGTATAAAAATAAACAACACTGTGACTTGGCAGCCGAGTAAAAGATATTTTTCTTACGCAGGTGAGGCCCGGGAATCAAACTCGCACTAGATTGGATTGTGAAGGGGTTAAAATAGAATATTTATGCAAATAAATGAGAAAATGATAGTGGGATGAAGAGGTTGCTACAACAAAACTGCTACCCACAGACCCAGAGTCTAGTGGATGAAATTCTAAAAAAATAAGTTTATGTTCATTTTTTGTCCAAAGAATAGATAGAAATTCCAAATTGGAACAATGGTAAAAGCCTATCTCAATACTTACCAAGTAGATTAGTATAAATATAAGAGTTGCAAATTAAGGATCCACACAGATACATGAGTTAGGATTACACGTTCTCTCTTATTACATATATACAAAGTAGATTAACATAAAAGTAAGAGTAGTTGCACATATACTTAATTATCATCCACAAAATAGATTAACATAAAAGTAAGAGTAATTGCATATATACTTAATTATCATCCACAAAGTAGTTTAATTTCTATGTCTTTAGTCATAATAGTTAAGGGTGAATTGAACATGACTTGAAGGTTATCACCATAATCCTCGAAGTCATCATGAACATACAATGAGAGTGTATTTCATGGCCGGAGCATATCCAAAGAAAATAACTAAAAGAAGAAACTGTACGTACTAATGGTTTTTATGAAATTGCTGTGTGTGAAAGAGAAATACATCTATAGTCTACAAAGAGGAAATATATACCAGACATACAGAAAAGAACTCAGTTTTATCAAAGAGAGAGAGAGAGATATATAGCTATGTTTGATCGAGGTGAGTAAGATTTGAGGGAGAGAGGGATCGAGAGCTTGGCTTTTATAGCCAAGAGTGGAGTGGTTGTTCAGAGAGTCAAAGATGCTTGGTATCACGCAAAAGTAATGAACGATTTCAAATTTCCTATTTTCCTCTAAAACCGTATGCATGTCCAGTTTGCATTGGGGCACTTTATCAATTGATCCCACACTGCAGAATAACCTAGCTAAGGTCGTCTCGTCTTTTCCTCTAAATTGATCCAATTGTTGTGTCTTATGACGGGTTGCTAAGCAGAAGAAATATATGTTAAACTGAAAATCACTGAAATGAAAATTTAGAATTCATGTGGGTATATTACTTGATCAATTCAGCTTGGAATGAAGAATTCTCATAGCTCAACCAAATTATTCTCTTGATGCATGTATTGGGTAAACCTAGCATTAATCGATGATCAAGTAGTACCCAGTAATATTAATATTTTGCGGATCGAGTTTGAAATAGGAGGGTTATAAATTAATTAAGAGAAAATTTGATTGTAGTCCATAAATCACACTCTATTTTGAATGTAGTCCAGACAAATATTTTTTTTATTAATTGAGGTACAGCGACTCACCTGCCACATAGGATTTATTTCCTTTTTAATTTTATCTAACTAATTTTATACTTTTGCATTCCTCTTATACCCTTTTGTAATAAATTGTGGTAGATTGTCATCATAATTAAAATAATTAATTAATTAAGGTCAAACAAGATTTCATATTTCATCAAATAACAAATTTATTCTCTTTTATAAACAATGTTTCCTAAAATTATTTTTTTTAATCAAAGATTAGTGCATTAAATTTGACAAATTCCTTATATATTTGTTAAGCTACCTTAGCATCTCAACATTTCCTTCGTCTTCATATTGAAACATCTCTTTCTTCCTCTCCTTCTTCTTCCATGGCCATCTTTTTTCTAACACATAAATTTTCTAAAATCTACATTTATCATAGACTTTCCCGAAACTATTGCATATAGAATCGTCATGTTGTTAATCAACCTTCATCATACAATCAAATAGAGATTTTGGATGAATTTTTCATAAGAAGGTTCCAATCCATGTAAAGGAGGTAGTATTTTACCTTGTTCATAGATACATTTGCACTTTTATATACCTAATACAAATGTGAGTTTTTCAGGAAATGAAGATGCATTTTGCATATCTTAACGGAAGGTAAATTTTGGTGGTTTTTTTTCCTAACTTTTGGTTAGGAATAATGTTAATGTTAAAGCTACCTTGTTTTTTTTTTTTTTCCTACCTCGTGCATAGAAACTTTTGCACTTTTAGTTAGATACATAGTTCAAAAGTGATATTTTGGAAAGAGAGATGCATTTTGCATATCTTATAGGAAGGTAAGTTGTTGTTTTTTCCTACCTTTTGGTTAGGAATAATAGTAAAACTTGATTCGTGACTAATGTGCTAATATACCACTGGGTATTGTTGCGTAAACTTTCATTCGATGCCACTTAGTTTTTTCTTAATTTCATTTTTTTCTCCCTATGATGTAGATACATTGAATTGTTTGAATTTTGAAATTATTGACCTTTCATGTAAGTATTATCTGTGTTAAATGTTTACATAGTTTTAAATGCATATATATCATAATTATTTTTCAAATTAGATTTGAAGAATTTGAAATTCAAAATTTAAAAATTTAAACTGAAAAGCAAAAATGTCAAATTTAAAGGATTTTAATTTGTTTCCCTTATTTTTCTTCAAGGGCAAAATGGACAAAAAAAAATGTAATTGGACCGTAATTAACAAAAAAAAAATGGCTGGACTACAACCAATATTTTTGTAGCAAATTGGACCTTGATTAAAATACCTCAATAATTAATTACCAGGACGAGTGTCTGAGTTACTACTAGTAATGAGTCTGATCCATAGGAATTGAAATGGAAAGTTTGGTGATTTAATTTTTTTAATTTTTGGCTCCAATAAATTTAATTGCTTTTCGGTAACCAATGGTGATATTTCTAACTGAATTTTTTTTTAGAGAAATAGAAAAAACTTTATTCAATGAAAAGGAAGATTACAAAGCATATATAGATGCACAAATACATCTGATAAGGGTAAGAACCAGAACATAACTAGATACGAGATATCATCGAAATGATACATTGCGTAATTCAATCTTGCAGTGACAATGGTAACACAATAGAATTAAACAAATCTCACTTCATTCTGGTCTATCATCATTTCCTATGCTTGAAAAGCATCTTCACGCTATCCCTGAAGATGAAACTCTTGAGACATTGGATAGACCTAGTACGGTCCAACCTAGACCTATGTTGTGAAGCAAGGCCGGCCTTGGCCCAAGGTCCCGAAATTTTGGGGCACAATTTTTTTTTAATAATTAATGGCGTCACTAAAGTATTATTAATAAATAATTGCAACTTTGAATTTTATCTTGTTTAAATTAAAAATTAATTCATTTTGTTGTAAATTCCTCTTTCCATTTTTTCTTTATATTCTAGGTGTTTGGGCGCGCCCTAGTTAAATTTCTCTTTTCAGTTATGATTTTTTTTCTTAATTTTTCATATTTTATTACAATTTTTTTTAGATTTTTGGGGCCCTGGTTGAATATTATTTTCTCTTTTTGTTTTTCTTCTTTTTTCTTTTAAGTGAAATCATTTTGTCTTCTTTTTTTCATATTTTATTAAATTTGGTTTTTTTAAATTTTAGTTTAGACTTTTTTTTGAGAAAGGTAGAATCATTCATTAAAGCCAGAGAGAAGCATACATCAGTTCCTAGAACCCAGCTAATATACCCTGCTAGGAGCTAAAAAAAAGATAAGCAAAGCTCATTAAATCTAGAAAGCTCGATTCAAACATCGAGCCTACAAAAATAAACTTCTACGCATCTAGAAGGAAAAGCACAATTACAAAAGTCGCCTAAGCACTCAATTGTGGTACAACTTCATAATTGTCTTCTAAATGAATCAAAGCTTCACTCATTGTAGGCACACCACCACAACAGAAGCAACTTAAAACTTCTCCTTACCCTTACTGCGAAGGGAAGGAGAAACTAGTGAAGGAATGAGACGGAAAAGACCCGGATCCAGCTTATGCTTTGCCATTGAAACCCAAAAGGAATCAGCCCACCGGAAAAACCCAATCTTGTTTGAAAGCGAACCCGGTCGGCATAGGGGATCTGACGACCGGAGAAGTCCCATCTGAAGAAGTCGCTGATCCACCTCAGTCACCCCCCACAAGGAGGAACCATCACCAATCCCACATGGTTCAAACAACCAAAAAAACGAACCACAGACGGCGCTGAGGAACACCACAGACGATTCACCCATAGATCGAACCCAAAAGCTCGAGGAGAATCGTAGTGACCACAACTTTGTAGAACCACGGCGAGAGAAAGCCATAGCTTGACAGCGACCGAAGCCGCCCTTGGAACCGGAACCTACCACATGATCTCCCACAGAGAAGACGCAGGCAGCCCGACTGGTCGTGGACAGATGTCGACGATGAACAGGAGTAGACCCATGAAGGCGTCGCTGGAATCCCCGCCCATAGCGGCGGCTAGGGTTTGGAAAGAGAGAAGCTCTCGCTTTCGCTCGCATAGTTTTCACGAATTCTCAAATTTATTCAATTTTAGTTTAGACTTTAGATGCTTGAGGAACTGATTTAATCTCTCTTTTTCTATCTTTAATTAAGTGAAACATTTTGTGTTTCATTTTTTCATACTTTACTACATTAATGTAATTTTAATTTTTCATAGATTGTAAAAAGCGCGCTAATATTGTGTAGGTAGACTTTTTATTTCCTAATTTACGAAAATATAAATTTTTTGATAAAGTTTACATTGGAGTAGCCGAATAATTAAGTCTTAAAAATCTATAAAAAAAAATTATGTTGAAAAGAAAACAAAGAATAAAATATGTAAAAAACAGTTTTTTTTTTTTTTAGATAAAGTGAATAATTCGGGGGACACTTACTATTTTCGCCCCGAGACTCAAAGCTCTCATGACCAGCCCTGTTGTGAAGTCTGCCTCTCCAAACTCAAAGAGGATTTCACCGCCTCATAGTCACAACCGTATCGAGTTTGGGTCATTAACTTCTTGGAAGGGTGGTAGAAAGTTGACTCTTAGATCAGTTCTACCATTCGCAACTCTCTAATCACCTCAATCCAGTAAATTACTTCCAAGTTCATAACTTCATTGGCAATACTGAATCGGCTAAAGCATTATCTTTTTTGTTGTACTAGCAACAGTCAAAGAAGTACCATCGTACATTTTAATATATGAATCGTAGAACCGTTTTTCTGTAACATCCTCTTACCTGTTAGAATCGAAACTGAAACTTTACTGATGGCATTGGCATTGGAAGAACTACTGATTCACAAGTTGTCTTTGCTCATAGTAAGTTTTTCTTTCGGGTTCGGATTAGCACGTACATCAAGGTTTTCTGAAACTTGTCTATTACGTTACATAAAAAAATTTGGTCAAGATTCAACTGAAACGTCCATTCACCTCCTGAAGACTAGATTGGTGTTCCATCCGCATAATTTCGAGTGTTGAAAGCATTTTTTAGCTAAAAGCATCTTTTGATCTAGATCCCAATCTTTGTTTCTTTTCCAAGCATGCATTGAAAAGCTTTAGCAAAGGTTGAAAAGCTGTTATGTAAAAGTTGTTTAATTACCAGCTTTAGCAAGTATTGAAAGGCTATAATGTAACCATTGACTCGACCACAGTCATCGATCTTATTCGATCTCATTGTGTATAAAAAACCCTAGCATGCATCGATCTCTTGTAACCTCCCCCACCAAGCTAGCCCTTATTGAAATGGCAAAGCTCACCACTCAACTCGCAACTTATTCCTTCACTACGTACCCTACTCTTCATTATCACTATCTCCAGTACTTATGAGGCTGCAAACACCACGATTTATGATTCTGCAGTGTTCACTGCGGGAATCGACGATCAGTTGGCGAAAATACCCGAGGATTGTCGCTGTGCGGTGTTGGAGCAACTAATCCAGAACAAGCGCTATGAAGTGAGTGTGATAAAACAAATAAAGGCCGGCGTTACCCGCTAGTTGCTCGTTAGCACCTCAACAATGCTCACAAAGGAAATGCAATGCTACCTAATTAATGTACATTCCTCCCTAGCTATATATGTAACGTACTACAAATTAAGTTTTTTTTTTGGTTGAAATCCTCGACAACACGAGGAAATTTATTTAAAAGAAAAAAAACATCAAAAGAGGGGGGGCATAAACCTTACCCTGCAAGAACAAACAACATAAACCTATAATGTTCAACCAAGAAACTAACAGAAGCGAAAGTTAGGAAGACCCAACCAATCATGATTACAAAAGGAGAGAACAAAATCTGGTGGCAAGTCCCACCATATCAAGCCTGATGAATTTATGCCAAATTAAGTTACTTGGTTAATATATCTGTTTCCTCATGTTACCAGATCCTTAATATATCTGTTGCCATTGAAGTTTAATTTGGTGTTATTTTTCCTTCAAATCTCTGAGGGGCAATTGACACTGTCCACTAGCTTTAGCAACTATTGAAAAGCTTCATATAACACCAGTCACAACCGTATTGCCTGGATCAGTTGGCTAAATTATCCGCGGAGTGTCGATGTGTGGTGTTCGAGCACTTGATCCGGAAGTACCTGTTTAGTTTTAAACTTAGCGTGATGGAAGCAATAAAGATGTTACCCTCTAGTTGCTTGTTAGCTCATAAAAAATGCTGGTAACACAAGTTTTTTTGACGAGACGAAAACAACTCAGATATGCAGTGAGGGTAAAACATCCTATAAAATTAAAAAGACTAAGGTTATATTAAATAAATTTTGAGTTAACTAGTGAAAATTGAACATCAACTACAAATGCTCAAAAACTCTACGAGGCAGATCAACTCCGCATCTGTCTGAAAAGACGATCAAAACTTTTGCTAGCAAAGCAAACAATGACTTTATAAATCAAAGCTAACTTCAGGCTCCAACAATGGTGGTCTCCTCAGCCACAATTTCTTCAGCCGGTCTATCAATTTTCACACCGACATCCTCTTTTTTCTCATGAACCTAGTCAGACAATAGAAAGGAGTTCAGAAACGCATTCATCCTGATAACATGAATAGCAAACTTTGCACATATTTCATGCATCACAGAATGTGCAACACAATTCTTTACAGGCAGTGTCCATGGTTGAAGATAACGAGTATCTCTGAACAAAAATATACACAAGAAAACATGACTGGAAATTGAAATGAGGCATGCAGGGTACATTTACCTCCATCAATTTGCCAAGATCGAATTTGGGAGCTTTCAAGATCTTGACTTTACGAATGAAAACATTCTGCAGTGGGTAGATGCTGGTTGTGGCCTTTTCAATCTCTCTGCCAATCATCTCAGGAATGAATTTTTGCACCAACTCCTTCAGATCACAGGCTGAAGCTTGGTTTACCATAATTTCTCTCATCTTGCGGCGAATCTGACATGAGACAAGCACACAAATCAAACAAAGATCATTATTTATAATCTAAAGAATAATCAACATAAAAATAGAGGATAGGACACTCAAACAGACCTGACGAATCTGACTGGATTGGGCATAGCAGGTTCGCTTGACCTGATTCACACGTCTCTTAGTAAATGCAATACAGAACATCCTAAGGGTATAGTTATCAGTGGTCTTTACATCGACATGAGCTTCAATCAGTGTCTGCCACTTTCGCACCAATGATCTCAGCTTGTCAGTGGTGAAATTCATCCCCTGCAATATAAAGCATAAAAACATGAATATACTTTTTATGCTCATGATTGATGAATCAAGTAAAATATACACCCATATTTGCTACTAAGAGACTGACAACAGATAAAACAGTGCTGTACCCAGAAGTTTGTGAGTACATCCTTCCCTTGCACATCCTCTGCTCTCAGCCGAATCTTTCTGTAAGCATGTTCCTCATCCTTCTGGAGATCAGCCAGAGAAACCTCAAACACTCGATGTTTGAGTCCTTCAGAAGCAATCTGTTTGAAATTGAAACCAACAATTACTCATCAGAATTGATTTACAATCTATTTAAGCAACAAATCCACGATCGAGGTTTTGATAAACCAAAGTGATTAAAAAGTTTGCAAGTACATCATCTGCAGCGAACAATTTCTCTATTTTATGGCGTCGACCATTCCCTGATCTAAATCAAACATCCCTAATATGTAAGAAAAAAAAAAGGCGCAATTATAGTGGCTGGCAATTATCAGTATGTCAAGTTCATATATGGAAATCACAATATCTTCAAGCAAGTACAACCCGGTGATACAGAATCATTCATATATACATTGTGTATAACTATATACATATTAACACACTCGCATTTGAATACACATACATTTTGTATAACTATATACAACTTAAGACGCACTCGCATTCAGATACATACATACATACCTTAGTTCCCTGAGTTCTGGTGACAAGGGTCTTGCCAACCTGTCTTACTTGGAAGAGATTAGGGGCCTTGATATCATACCAATCCTTCTTCGCAAATGGGTCAGCTCTGCAAAATAGTATTCAACAATTCCAACCTCAGAAAAATCGTATTGACAAAAAGATAGTATCTTTGCATATAAAATCGGATCAAACAAAATCAGGACAATGTGAAATTCAACTTACGCTTTCTTCTTCCCACCCTTCTTCCCCTTCGAAATGCGCTTGTTCTTGCTGCAAATTCACCACAATTTCAACCAAATGAGATCAAAAAATTCATAATTTCACAGGGAAGAGATATAAGCATGTGAATTTTAGAGAGATAGATAGGGAAGGAGTGAGAGAGAGAGAGAGAAGGAGAGGTACCCGACGGCCATGATTGTGAGAGGAGCGGTGGTCTAGGGTTTGGGTACGAGAAGAAGAAGAAGTGACACTCTGAGCGCTATTGAAATACTAGCGCCTAGGGTTGGCGGGGGTTTATACTTTACATTGTCTTGCTCATCTCGTGTATGCCCCTAGTTAATTCGTTTATTTACGATAATGGCATGATTAAAGAGACCAAATTTCAGTTGCGGATAATCCGTTTGAATTAGTCAAAAATTAAAGTTAACTTGGGGGAAGAATTTGAAGCCGGAAAAACTTCTTGCTATTGATTAGACGTAATTGGCTCAATCTGGCTTTTTAAGTTTTAACTTTTGACATCACTATGATTGTGCTTGCATGAAGATCACTATGAAGTTTGAAAAATCTTTGTAAGCAAGTAATAGCAAGCAATGCAGTTTAAAGGGATTCAAGTTGAAACTCTGCGTTTCGTTAAGCTCAGATAGGCTTTAGCTGATAACCGTCCGAGGATGGCGAAGTAAAGCATGACATGAGATCAATTTGAAATGGAAAGAAACAACCACAAAGGCTGTGCTGAAATTCGAACACCAAAATAGAAACAGGTCATAACTGTATATAAAATCAGGATTTGTGCATTAATTTATCACCAATGTACTCCTAATCAACAAAGAAGAAAGGGGGGAGCAAATAGGAAAGCAATTGAGAAAGGGAAAGGAAAAGGAAAAGGTTTACTCATACATTCCTAGTTAGCCACTGCGGCATCCTAAGGTCCAAGAAAAGGACACAACAAATAGGGGAAAAAAATCATTTAACACAACTATGATATGAAATCCTTGTATTTCAGAGCCATTTAGCACCAAGTCGCCACTTTTTGCTGTTGGAGTGGGGGAAATTAAATGAAAATGCTTCAAAGATAGAGTTGTTATGATGAAACTTTCAAGCTTTTTAAGGCAGTAGTAAGCAGAGAAAGCTTGTCTGGAGCTCTTTGCTTGTAGTATTTCTCCAAGGCTGTTGCTACCAGTGACTGAAGCTCTGGGGTCTCCTTGTCTTCCTTGTTCCTTCCTTTCGCAAGCTGTCCAATGGCAGAAGTACACTGCAAGCGGGAGTTCAACTTTCTTTCAGTCATTCAAGTTGGTCACAAGAAAGAAAAAAGAGGGCTCAAAACAAATTCAATGGCAGATGTCTAATTTAGAATCAGAAGAATAAAATTTCTCAAGAGAAAAAGGAGAAATGTATAGACAAGTTTCCAGTACAAGCAGGATCAGAGATGATCTACACTATGAAGCACTCCAATATAGATGAGCATCTCTGAATCAATGCACCTCAAGAGGGAGAGAAAGAACTCACCAAGCTAATACCAAATAGTGCTCGGATATTCTTGCCCCCAGTCAAGTCTATAACAGATGCGTAGTATTTCTTTGCTGTCTGAATGTTTTCTAATCCACCAAGAGTGTAAAGAATCTGTTAAACGCAGAAAGCAAAATATCAGACATTTGATTTATCTTATTTACACCAGGTGTTTAGTGCGTTAGGCAATGCAATCATGGTCATTTTAGTTATGCACTACATTACTTTGTGTCTTCAATCCAGGAATTTTCACATTTTGCCTTTTCAAACAGATAATATAGTAAGGCAACAAATATCAAGGACATTGATTGCAGTTCGGTTACTGGGTGTTCATAAACTCACAGAGCAAACAAAAATTCTTGACCAGAAAGGAAGGAAAAAGCTACATACATCAGCATAAGCCAAGTGGTAAAGGGGAACAGTCGGCTGTGATAATATCAGCTCCTCATAGCAGAACGCAGCTTGCTTGTACCTAGTTTACAGAGAGACTCACTTATCAATTCAGAACAAAGCATTAGACAATTAAAGCCACTAAACTTCCTTAGATCTGTAGAAACATACATTTGCAACGAAACATAGATTTCTGCCAGCTCTCTCCAAGCATCATTATCAGCCATAAATCTGTAAACAGAGGGAAAAGACAAGTCAGAAACTTGTTTTTTTTCAGAGAGAAAACATATTTTTGTTAAGGCATTTAATATAAGCCTCACATTTCAAGATATTTATTAAGCCATTCAATGGCCCCTGATATATTGCCTTGAGCCTTTGCCATAGCTACCCTTCTCTTATGTATTACCTGCATAAGAGAATAGAATGAAAGTCACATATTAAATAGAAAGATCACACAACAAAAGAATCCATCTTTACAAATTACGTTGACCCTTCCAGGAAGAGTTTGTTCAGAACTTACTTGATCAAGTGGACTATCCTCCAAAAAGCTTGAGTAAGCCTTCTCTGCCTCTTCCCAAGATCCCTTTGCCTCTAGCAACATAGCCTCTAGCCTTCCTGTTGTTTATCACAAAACAAATAACTAAGCCACAAAATAGCAACAGCTAACAGCATTAGCTTTCACTCCAGGTTAGCCTGTTATTTTGACATTATTAAAGAATGTAAAACTAGCCTCTCTACACATGATTTCAATGAATTATTTCGACTTACCAACTCTTTTACTCTCTGGAAATGCTTTCCGTAAAAGCTTAATGAGGTCCTGCAAAAATCCAGTAACGGTATAAGATAGCATAATAAACCCTGGCACTACTTGTGAGTGTAGAACATGTATAAAAAAATTTCAAAATAAAACAAAACCATAACTGCGTCCTAAAGCTACCATCAAATACATTATGATTGCACTGGCCAAAAAAAAAGAATACATTTTTATTGAAGCCTAAAGCTGCTAGTGCAAAATAAAAGCTTTGAAACTTTAGAGGTATAAAATAAGTATTATACCTTTGCAACATCAAGAGATTGGCAGTCCATGGCTGCAACTGCAACCTGCTCATATAAAGTCCATTCTGCATTGAGAAATCAAAAGTATTTGTTGAGGGAAATCAGAACCTCTTCCAATCAATTTTGTCTTGTGCATTACTGAAAGCATTGGTAAGTTCCTTTGGGGATCGATCAGGGGATGGGAAGCCCTAGCTATTACGAGTCCCTGAACTCTACAAAGTTTATACTTCATTTGATAAATGGATGACCTTTACTACAACAATGACATATCAATTACGACATAAGAAATAATTTCTTCTCGTCATCTTTTGTTTTCTTTCCCCCTTACTTACCAATTTAATTGTGTGAAAATCCTTTCATTTACTAGTTAAAAACAACCATAAATCTATGAGTATTGCAGACGAGACCAAAAATATTACCTGCATCACTAAGTTTCTTACCAAATGTAAGGAAGTTAAGGTCTTTCAACTTAGACAATTAGTAGTATAGTAAATGCAAACATAGTTGGATGTAGAAACACTACAGTTTTCAAAGAAGGTATCAATATGACAAAATCAACAGCAATTTAACACAACTCGATTAAATTAACAAAAATTCAAACAGACCAAATTGCACAGAACCTAGCCTGATTCATCATTAAGTAATTCCATTCCATTCCTAAGCTATCATGATCCATGATCAAACAAACTGCAAAATAGCCACAACCTAATTGAACTAACATAAATTCAACCCCGTGAAATTGCACAGCACATAAAATGCTTCACCCAATTAAGCAATTCCAATCCATACTCAATTCAAATCCGGAGCTCAAAACTCACCTTCCGGTCCAAGACTAGATCGTTTACTGAGGTCGTTCAAGATCGACATGCCGTACTTCAATACCTTCTCGGAACGCCGCACCTTCAGCTTTCTGACCAAGCAGAGATACTCCCAAGCTCCTCCTCCTCCATTATCGACCTGGTTCTCGAGCCTGTTCAATTGAGCCTCTTCAGTTTTGCTCACCATCTTCCCCAATTCAATCAAAGCTCGCTGTTTCTCTCTCTGCGCCGGTTTTGGATCTCTTATTGGAATTTCACAGAGAGAGATAGAGGGAATTGACTCGGAACGCACTGTCACACAGTTTCACTTGTCTTCTTCCTCCCAACTATCTTTGAATGCCTCATTCACTCTCACGAGGACACAACAGTCATTTCGGCAGGCTATCTGGCCTATCGGGTGAACTGAATGTTCTGAACCGTCGGTGGGGGTGCCGTGCTTTCTACCGTTGGATTGGATGACTTTTAACTCATGCGTCAAAAGGCTTAATAAAACCAGACGTATAGGATGAATTTATTAATACGGTGCGTTTCGTAATAAAATGTGGCTTAACCCTGTATCGTCGTGCTTCCCGAATCTAAAACCCTACTACTGCTCTGCAACTCCACCACCACCACCAACCACCGTAAAAGCTCTAATGGCCATGAAAACTACAGAAGAATCAGACGTCGGAATATTCTGCTACATCTCTCAGCTCCCTGGCTTTCGCGGCATTCTAAAGCAAAGGTCTTTATTTTTATTTTTTTGATTAATTTTAAAGCAAAGGTCTGGATATATTGGGAAATGTAGTCTGTGGTTACTGTATTTACCTAGAAATGTAGTCTGTGATTATTTAATTTGTTAATTATATTCATGCATGTTGAAAAGATAAAGCATTTGTTTATCTATTGAGTTTTTGTGTTTTTTCTCGGTTACTTAAATAGGTATTCTGATTTCATTGTAAACGAAGTAGATACTGAAGGAAATGTAGTTCATTTGACCACATTGGAAGCCCCAGCAGAGGTAGATAAGATTTTGTTTCTATTTGTTTTGAATGCATCTTGAGTGTGTAGTACTCTTATGGAAGTGTAATTCTTGTGAGACATTCAGATAGTAAAGGAAAATGGAACAAAGACACAGGATACTACAAGTAAAGATTATACTTCTGAAATTGAAAAGTTTAGATCTCTTGCTGGTCCTGACGACGTTGAGCGATTGGAAGCTTTGATCAATCAAATTAATTCAGGAAGTGAAGATAGTGTTATGCCTATTGTTCTCTCCCCAGACTATGATAAATCTCATCGAACGGTTAGTTTGTCAATGAGGCCTTAACTCATTGTTTTAATTCGTATAGTATTTTGAATGGCTTCCTAGTCCTGAACAATGATTTACGCTAATGTGAAGAAGAAAGTACAAATAGTCTTCAAAACTAAATCTGCCTACCCTACCGTTTGCCACCATATTTCGAAATATATGGCTTACATCCTTGGTCTTTTCAGGCAGTGCATAATTTTTTTAAGGAGAACTTCAAGTTCCTTGTCACCGACGCAGTAGATGGACCGGATGCTTCATCAAAATGCATCCGTGTAAGACTAAATTCAGGAGGGCAGAATGGCAGAGGCAGAAATTCCAAAAAGCGAAAAGAAAGAGGTGATAAACCATTTGATAGCAGAGGTTCTGATGACTGGTCAGAGCATGTTGGCAAGTTCCTGAGGTAAAAGGGTATTGTAATGGGGTTCTTTGTTTAAATATTAAATCACTGCACTCATCATATAAAGAGGCCTGCATCATTTAAATATCTTTATTTACTATTTTGTGTTATTGGCACAATGGAGCCGCTTAATTTATTTATGTGTGATGCTTAACGTGGAGGAGATAGTAATGAAAGATGAAGGCAATGCAGAAGTTATTCTGAAAACGAAAAAAGAAATTTTGATTTATGTGTTCCTCTTGTTTAGGATCTTACTAACACTTATGCTAACTTGAGTGGGAACATAATAACTGTATGCAGACTTGTGCTAACTCATGATTAAAAGCAGATATTACTTGTATAGCACATACATGTGAATTGTACAGAACTCTTTCTAAATCTTTAGCATGATTGGTTAATAAAACCTACATTGTACTCCCTTATTCCCTAGAGCTTGTTCTGCATGAAGTAACAATGTCTGATGAGGGTAATTGATGCATGCACTAATCTGGCCATCAACTTTTTATGGCTTTCCACTTCCAATGTTATTTCCAATGTCCATTTGTACACAAAGTTTAACCTTTTATACATTTAAGATGTTAACAGTAAAAAATTGATCTTTAAGAGAGGCCTTTTCATTTAACTCATGTATTCTTTTTTTTTTTCTTCTATTCTCTGTTTTGTTGTACAAGTTCTGCTTCAGCTTACTGAAAGGTTCTTCCAATGTTAATGTTCAGGTTTCATCTTTACAAGGAGAACAAGGATACACAGGAAGCCTTAGGAATTATAGGAAAGATGCTTGGTATACAGGTATGTTGTTTATTTTTTGCATTATGCCTCTGCCATGTGAAAGCAGTTTATATAGTAATTATCACCGTTTTGATTAATCCTTATAAGAAACAGAAAAGGAAAAAAGATAGTAGTGTTTGGTGCAGGAAACTCATTATAGAGTTAATGGCTCTCTATATGCTCTCTGCCTTCCACTTGCATGCATGGACACAGTGAAAACGTTTGAAATGATAGTATGCCTTTTGGTTATCTCTACATGTCTTTGACTTTTATTAAGTAGCCACATTCAACATCTTGTGTCCATATTAGTGTTTATAGATAATAGTTTCCTATGGTCATTATTAAATATGTAAGTGATCAGCTGTGAAGTGGTGATGATGAAAGATAATTGTATTATTAATTATTTCTGTGCTTTAAATTTCACCACCTATGAGGCTATGACACAGCAAAACATTGATGTTTTTTTTTTAAATAACCGTTGTGGTGGGTTAGATATGTCAAACTATATAATTCTTTTTTGTCATTTTTGTCTTGATAGATTGATATTATTTTTTCATAGCCACGGGCATTTGGATTTGCGGGCACAAAGGATAAGCGTGCTGTTTCAAGTCAAAGGGTAAGTGATACTCCCTTATCTTGTTGCTTCATCCTCTAAAGGCTGTATATTTGCTCCTGAGTTGAATTGCTTCTCATTTGCCTTCATATACTAGACTTTCGATAGGCCACTTAAAAACTATTTGTCAACCAACATATAAGAACTTCTTTGAAATACATATTTTACTGCATTCAATCCTCTAAATATCAGTTTTCTAGTTCAAGCATATAACGTATTGGTTGCTCAGAGAATAAATGAACTTGCTGAAACTTATATTTCATACTTGCATAATGGTGCTTCATTAGTTCTTGTTTGTGTTTCCAGGTAACCGTTTTTAAGCAGTTTGCAAGTAGATTAGCTGCTCTTAATGATAGGTTGATTGGTATCAAAGTAGGCGACTTTTGGTAGGGCTGAGGAATTGTGAATTGTGAGTTCATGATTTTCCTACTTGTTTGGCTTGTAATGCATGCTAATGGTAATAATTGCATTTGTCCAGCTATGTGAAGGAAGGACTTTCTCTTGGCCAACTCCTGGGAAACCGCTTTACAATTACATTGAGGTAAAGCATATTTCTGTAATCCATTTTTTTGCTCTTCCATAAACCATCAAATCATGGCTACTTCTATTTATCAACACCTCATTCACTTATGCACTCACATATCTTCTCAGAGGAGTTGTTGCAGATTCTGAAGATACCATCCAGGCATCTGCAAAGGCCTTAGGAAAACAGGGATTTGTTAACTACTTTGGTTTACAAGTACTCTCTCTCTCTCTCTCTCTCTCTCTCCCTCTCTCTCTCAGAGCTTTGAGTTGGTTAGAATTTTCTTTTCCCTGTTTAGACTCCTTATTTGCAATAATGATGGACTAAAAAGGCAACAGGGTCCATAACTGCAAAAGATCAGCTGATCTTTTTGTGCCCGAGGATGTCTTGTCAACTGGTTAATTGATTAATGGCCATAAATAACGGTTAATATCTTGTGCTGCTCACCTTAAACTTGACCCTAGAGATACTACTCCTTTAAATGTGAAGGATACATCTTTTAACTAAATAAACTGAGTGGCTATTTAGCACATGCCACATAAACCAAGTGATCACTTTGATTTAAAGAATGCCATCATTTTGTTATCTGTCCGTAACATTTATTCGATTTTCATTTGCATCAAAACCTATATGCCCCAGTATGATAGATATTTTACTTTTAAAATAATAAAACTTTTTCAAGCCAGCATTTACTTCTCATGTGTCTTGCATTAAAAAGTATCTTAGACTATAGAAGGTCCATAAACTAAATAATGTATACATGTATCTCTCAAGTGTCTTAATTCAAATAGTAATACATGTCAGGAGTATCTCAGAGATACTCCTTATGTCTTTAGGAAAATTACTATAGATTTAGCTCTTTTCCAGAAGTGTCTGCCACTTCAGAGGGAAGCATGTAAATGATTGGTTGTGTTAGAAATCTATAATTGTTCTTACTAAATTTATTTGTATTGGGAAAGGTCTTATTATTCAAGGTGAAAGACTGCAGAAAAGTTGATTACTAGATATAAAAGTGTTAGAGATAAAAGTTATGTAGATTACAGTTTGTTTTATGGTTAGTAACTTGTCACATTCATGCTAATGAATTCAGAGATTTGGAAGTGGTTCAGTTCCAACACACCTTATTGGAGCTTCACTACTCAGAGGAGAGTGGAAATCAACTGTAAGCATGATGCTTGATCCAAGAGAAGGGGATATCCTTTAATGTTTGCGTGTGTTGGATGGATTTCTTTCCTTTATAATATTTTACTTCTAGCTAAAGTGGTTTATTGCATGCTGCTGTAGTGTGCTGTGGGTTTTCAGTTTTCCTTAACTTAATATTTGATTACAAAGAAATGTGATTACGGAGGCACGGGAATATTATAAGGAAACTAATGATATTGACGGGACCTTGAGGAAATTACCTCGACATCTTGTTGCTGAAAGAGCTATTGTAAGTCTCCAACTATGATTGCTCCTGCATTTCTTTTTCTTTGTATCTTGTAGTATTTTAGTGCTTCTATAATTTAATATTACAAGGTCAAATTCTACACACACACACATATGTATGTATGTATATCCTTTTCTTCCTATGGTATATATATATATTTGTAACTCTTTTTGTTATGGTGAGTAATCCTACAACTGCCTGGGCTGAATTTGTGCAGTCCTTACTGTAGTTTATATGCATTTAGAATGGTGATCCTATTATGTGCATGATATTTTTTACCTGGATTACTTTTGAGCTTCATGATTGATCATGAATGTTTCCTCTTATTTTTTTCTCATACAGCTGCAGTGTCTGAAGAAATGTCCTGGAAATTACTCTCAGGCTTTGAAAGCTATTCCCAGAACTTTGAGGATGATGTAAGTAATTTCCAGCAGATTTTGGTTTCCTTTGTTTAAGTTTATAAATGGACTATCTTCGGTTTACTGTTGATGCATGTATTTTTGTGTTGCATCTCTTTTTCATCTCAGTCCTCACCTTCTCAACGCTATTCCTTGTACGTCAATCAGTAAACATTAATTTAGCTACGATTGAATTAAAAAAAAAACACGTTAGCTGAAAAAAAGAGAAACAATTTGGACATTAATGTATGTATTTACCTCGATATTACTTTCTTTAAATCCATCTGATTTTTTTGTTCTCCATTATTACCACCCCCTTTTCAGGTATGTACATAGTTACCAGAGCTATTTGTGGAACCATGCAGCAAGTATGAGAGTGCAAAAATATGGTATGCTCTCCTTTGTTATTTCTAATCCTAAAGGATGGTAGAACAAACCAGAGACCAATTTATTTATTCACTTAGGTCATGCCATAGATTATCTTACAACTGAATTCTTATAACTTGCTCTCTCAATGTGTACATGAAGTGTACATGTGATACTCCTTTGCTATCATCATTGTTACCATTGTAAAAAAAAATTGGCAATTATTTAACCCAATGTTATTCCACCATGTGGCAGGTACTGACCGAGTTGTGGTGGGAGACTTGGTATATTGTAAAGGAAATGAAACTGACAAGGTGACGGGAATTGTTAGTTCTGAGTGTGTGGATGAAAATGTTAATGATGAAAATTGTGATGATACATTTGATCCTAGTCATTTGGATGATATATCACAAACAAATGTTCCTGAGGCGAGGGTTAATCTTGTGAAGGTTAGTTGTTTCCTACCTTCTAGTACTTATAGTGTTGTCCCTGGGAGATGGACTGATGGGGGCTTTTGGGGCACTTTCTGTGTCCAGGTTGTTGCAAGTCTTTTTCCCCTGCTGTCCTAAGTAATATTTCTTTGATTAAACAAGCTTCATGCCTGGATTTAATATTGGCATTAACTTCTTGGATGTAAAAAAAATACTGAAAATGTCTTCTTGGCTCAATTTGTTATCTGACACTTCCCATGAGATTGTGTCACATTAGGCTTTTTTTGTTAAAATATGAGCTGAATTTGTCTAATAAAACTGGGGAAGTCTTATGCTAAAGCATGATGGGGTGAAACAGCTTTTACTTAGACATATCCCCTGGTCCTTATGAGGAAAATCAATGGAAGGGGATGAATAGAACCATAGCAAATCAGATAGGGCAACACAGGGTTAGCTTCATGTGACTATGATTTCGATTTTTCTTTTTCTTTTCTTTTCTTTTCTTTTTTTTGGATATTTCTTTTTCACAAACATGATTGACTATCCATATATGTAGTATTAATTCAACTCAATTGTTTGACTTATTAAGCTAGTTTGACTTACCAAAGAGTTGTTGGTCTAGCGGTCAGGCCCTTGGTATGCTCCCAAGAGGTCTGGGGTTCGACCCTCTCCCATGGTACCCACCTAGCAAATGCTAGAGTTTCCAGTTCCCCAAATGTTGTGGGGTCAGGCGGGGAGCCTAGGGATTAGTCGGGTCAAAGACTCGGACACCCTAGTTTCAAAAAAAAAAAAAAAAAAAAAAATAAATAAATAAAAAAATAATAATAAAAAAAAAATTAAGCTAGTTTGACTTGATCTACTAAACGCAATCCACCTTTGAGTTTGGATTTTATTTTATTTTTTATTTTTTTTCAACATAAAAGATATGAAAATTTTGAGATGGCTTCCTATCATTTGGCAGGCTGTAACTGCAGAAGATATCGACAATGGAAATTACACAATTGATGATATTGTCCTTCCTCTGCCTGGGTAAGGAAAGATTAACAGTCTTCCCTGATTTGGTATTTTGGGATTTCTGAGGGTATCTTAAGTCTCATAAAGTTTTTTAATGCATTCTTATTTTGGCAGATCAAGGGTCATTTTTCCAGAAAATGATATTGCTGCTGTTTTTCATGATTTAGCAATGAAGGTACTTCTTCTCGTGACAAGTTCAGGCTTTCCCCCTTGTTAAATATGTGATTTGCTAATTTTAATTCCTTTGAAGTTCTAATCTGACTTATCCCTGAATTGTTTACTTCTATTGACCAGGATGCAATCAGCTTGACAGAGAGCGTACATAATGTCAAGTATACTGCTAATTCCATCCCCCACCCCCACACCACTCCTGCCTTCCCTCTTTCACAGGTTTTATTCTAATTAATCTTGTTGCTCTTCTTAGGGAATTCTCAATAACGAGTGTGACTGGAAGTTATAGGCGGGTCTTCCAAAGACCAATGGACTTTGAATGGTATAGTTTGTTTCCTTTTATCAGCTTTGATTATTTTGATTCATATATTTCATTTATCAACTAATACTACCCAATAATTATTGATTTTCATTGTTCCAGGGAATTACTAAAGTATATTGATGGCAATATACCGTTGGTGGAGACAGACTTGGATAAAATTGCCAAAACCAAGCCTGTGAATGTAGACAAAGAGGACCCAGCAAGTGTAAATGAAGATGGAAGCTTAGATGATAGCATCAAACAGTCAGAGTGCTTTGCCAATGATTTAGAACTGCAGACAAGAGATAATGAGGTTGAACACAAGGGAGAAAAGTTGCCACAGTTTGAATCTCTCGGTGGCACTAATCCTCAGGGAACTCAGATGGCTCTCAAGTTAAGCTTTACTCTCCCAGCATCTTGTTATGCAACAATGGCCATCAGAGAGCTACTAAAGACTTCGACATCTGTATGTGCCTCCTTCAGTTCTTACTTTTTCAGCATTCTTGTTTACAGGTTACAATTATTATCTCATTACTAGGAGAAAAATAAATATAAGCTCTACCAGTTCAACTATCTTCCACTATGAATATCCACTACATACGCCAGCTTTCGTAGTCACCAGTAATGGGAAAACTTTCCAATTCCAGCTAGGTGAATATGTACCAAACTCATCGTGCAATTGTTAGGAGGCCTGAACCTTTTTTTTTTTTTGGACAATAGGAGGCCTGAACCTAATTCCTGGAGAGTTATTAGCTGTATGTATATACTGAAAGAATATGGATGTTCAGAAACCAACACAGTTGACTAGGGACCATTCTTGAAGTAGTGTCAGATTTTTAGCATAAGCAAGACCAAAAAATAATCTAAAACTTATTATGTAGATCTAAAAGTAGAAATCTGACCCGAAGAACAGGGGCCTTGTGGTAGCCAACTTCTCCAAAGGCCAACCTATTGCCTGTCGTGTTATATTATGTGGTCAAAAGGTGCTTATTTTATATATAGTAGAATTTTGAATGCATATTAATAAAGTTATATTTACTGATTGTGGCTGCAGGTTGCGTTTCACAAAACCTTAAACTAGAGAGCTATTGTTACTTGTGTCACGCATTCAAGAAGGAGATTTGGGGTTCCTACGGGTGAGAAACAATTTTGCGAAAGTCGATATGGCACAGGAGTAAACGAAGTTCACAGGCCTCTCTTCCAATGAGACGTTGCATTAATCTGTTTCAGAGCCAATAACAGAATCCCAGATAGTGTTGTTTAAAGTTCCCTTGGTTAAAAACATACTTGACATTGTGCTACATTGCCAGAATGCGAAGTATTGAAATCCTGTCTTTACATATAAACATTTGTATCCGAGTATACATCTTGTTCTTGATTGGGAGTTTGGGACGTTGTTGCAGTTACACCTTTTGTGTTACAATATGAAGTCTTAGCAGGGTGTGAAGTGACCATATGATTATGAAATCATGTACCTAAAACTTGACCATCAACTCTTTGTGCTTGGTAATCATGCAAATCAAGTAATTTCAAAAACCTCGACCAAAAAAAAAAAAGAACTCGACCAAAAAAAAAAAGTAATTTCAAAAACTACAAGGAATAATATCTATCATGAAATGATAAGGAATAAGATGTTGATATAAGATCATAATATGAACTCGAGATTGCTTGGAACAAGATCTATATTCTGGAGAAACAATCAAATAAATAGGGTAATAGGCATGTTAAACAAAAGTAGGAAAATAAAAATAAATATAAAATTAATGCGGTGAAGGTGGATCGAACACCTGACCTTCAGATCTTCAGTCTGACGCTCTCCCAACTGAGCTATCCCCGCATTTGATATATGCATAAAAATAATGTTATAATATTTATTGAGTTTTATATCTAAATAAATTAAAATTTTAAAATATATGCGGTGAAGGTGGATCGAACACCTGACCTTCAGATCTTCAGTCTGACGCTCTCCCAACTGAGCTATCCCCGCTGATGGTAACTTGAACTAGAAAAGAAGTATTGTTGCAGTGTAAGATTGCATTACATCAACTAATTAACTAAAACTTCTTCTTCAATGCCACCCATATAGCTTGTTTTGAACGAAACAATAGAAGAATTTTAATCAACAAAGTCAACACAACACTATTCATCCCTTCATTTTTCTCTTCTTTCCAATGAAATTTTGTGAAATATATGCTCATACTTTTATCTTAAGAACAACATGCTTTGATATAACTTGTTTCTTAGCTCTCTATAAGATAAATTCAACACAACACTATCTTAATATATTTTTCTTCGCTTTTGTTGCGGTTTGATTCAAAATAAACAAATAAAAAAGAGTTAATAAATAACACAACACTATCTATCCCACAATCTATAACCTTTCCCAACATAAGATATGCATTTTCTACACATAATTAAGTGCATAACCATGTAAATTCATCACATAAGGGCTACATCTTGCACCAGGATTTGCAGAGCACAAACACATCCAAACAGATCACTCATTTAGCACAAAAACAGCTACCAAAATGACTCATTCGATCATTTCAACAATTATGATTTTGAACTTCATTACATCCCCATATTTCCATTCAATACAATCATCATCAACAACAATGACACGGGTTAACCAAACAGATTGGACTACACATTACTAAACCAACACCAACTCTAATTAGTCTAAATTCTAATCACTATGACTTTCCTTTGTGATTTTTTGTACAAGACCTCCTAAATGGCTAAATGCAATACTATTTATTCCACAGGCCATGAGTTTCTACTTCTAAATTCTAATGTCTGACCTTTTCCACTTGAAAATGTTATTTCTACACATAAACATGTAAATTAATCACACAAGGGCCGCTCCCTGCACCAGGATTTGCAGAGCAGAAACATATCCAAATAGATAACTCAATCAGGACAAAAACAGCCACCAAAATGACTCATTCAATTCGACAATCCTGGTTTCAATCTTCGTTACAAACTCCATTTCCGTTTAATTCGATCATGAACAACAAGGGTTAACCAAACAGATAGGATTACATATACCAAAACATACTACTAAACCAACACCAACTCTACTTGGTCTAAATTCTAATCACAATGACTTGTCCTTTGTTACTTTTTCTACAAGATATATTCAATGCTACTTATTCCATAGGCCATGAGTTTCTACTTCTAAATTCTAATGTCTAACCTTTGCCACTTAAGGGATGCATCTTCTACACAAGTGTACCTGCACAAGGATTTGCAAAGCACAAACATCCCAAAAAATAACTCAGTTAACACAAAAACAGCTGCATTCAATTCAACACTTAGATTCAAACTTCATTACAACCCAAAATTTCCATTTAATTCGATCATCATCATCAACAACACGGGTTAACCAAACAGATTGGATTACATATACCAAAATACTCTACTAAATCTTAATTCTAGTCAGTAAGACTTTACCAATGTGCATGTCATAAACCCTTCAAAAACCTATTTCTCCCTCAAATTTACCAATTTGATTCAGTATACTAATCAGCAGGACTTTGTAAACATAATCTTGAACATCGTAAACACATATAATCAAAGAAACACAATCAATGAGTTAAGAACTCAAACAGAGGCTAAAGAATTGAGGTACTAACTTGATGATGACGCCATTGCTTATTCAATGAAGAAAACTAGATCTTCTGCCCTCTCCAAGATCCTTATGCTGTCTATAATGGGGTTAGACGTTTAATGCTTGTGTATCTTGTGAGAGCAGGGACCTAGCTTTATATAGGAGTCAATATTCATAAGTCCCGCCCATTAAGGATTCCATATTGAATACTACTTAGACTCCAACCGCAAAGCATACTTTACATTATGTCTTAAGTGAATATTAATTCACATATAATTAGGTTTCCATTCACTACAATTATTAATCACAATCCTCATTGTAGTTAATCCGGATAGCAAATAATGTATAACCTTTAATTCTTGTTTCTTAGAACCATAGAAAACAAGTGTTTAAATTACAACGCCAGCACTCTATGATTACTAGAAACAGAACTGAAATCAAACAAGTCACCAACAAACATAATAGGTCATGTAGAGAGCTGCACGTGATTTTGTTATTCTCTACACATGGTCCTTCTGTTATTCTGCAAACACAGAATCCAAAAAATTTAATCCTTATCCTTCAAGTGAAGCCTGCAAAGTCTCTTTAAAAGAGATTCCTGACCTCCTGCAACTGTCCAAAAGACAGCCAAACAGATCAACACATTGATATATATCTAACACATAATATGGACAAAATACATGTACCAAAAATAGAGATATGCTGCAGCAAATATATCCGAAAGTATTCATCAAATAAATTTCCAGAAAAATAATAAGTCTGTAAAGAAAATTACAAAATTTGAGCTTCAAAATAAAAGCTCCCACTGACTCAAGCCATATCAAAACATTGAATCAATCCCATATTAATGACATGTTCTTTGAAAACTGCAATTGCCAAAGGCTTGGTAAAAGGATCTGCTAACATGTCTTCACCACTAACATGCTCAACTAAAATCTCATCATGCTTCACCTTTTCTCTTACTAGAAGATGCTTAGGGTCTACAAACTTGGTTTTAGAAGATCTCTTATTGTTCTTAGAAAAGAACACAGCTGCACTGTTGTCACAGAAAATCTGTAGAGGTCTATGAATGCTGTCTACTACCTTAATGGCTTTAATAAAATTTCTAAGCCATACAGCATGTATAGTGGCTTCATATAAGGCAACAAATTCAGCATGCATTGTAGATGTAGTCACACAAGTCTGTTTCACACTTTTCCAGGAAATAGCACCACCAGCAAGCATAAAAATAAAACCAGAAGTAGATTTCTTTTGAATTTTAGCCTTGTTTTTGCCGATATAATCTGCATCTGAGTATCCAATCACAGCTAACTCCTGTCCTTCAATTCTTTTATAAACTAAAAGATGATCTCGAGTACCCTGTAAATATCTTAAGACTTTCTTTCCTGCAATCCAATGAGGGTGACCTGGATTTGTCTGGAATCTACCAAGCATACCAACAGAATAGGCTAAATCTGGTCTTGTACAGACCTGGGCATACATCAAACTCCCTACAAGTGAGGCATACGGTTTGTCTTTCATAGCTTCCTGCTCTAAATTATTTCTGGGACACTGATCTTTATGTAACAAATCACCCTTAGTCATCGGAGCATCTCCTGAAGCACACTTATCCATTTTGAATCTTTTAAGTATTTTGTCTATATAATTTCTTTGAGACAAACCTAAAAGACCTTTGGTTCTATCTCTGCTAATCTCAATACCCAATACATATGAAGCTTCACCTAAATCTTTCATTTCGAAATTTCTAGATAGGAAGTCTTTAGTCTGATGCAAAAGATTTATGTCACTGCTAGCAAGCAAAATATCATCAACATACAAAACCAGAAAAATAAATTTGCTCCCACTAATTTTCAGGTATACACACTCATCTAAGGGATTTTCTTCAAAACCATGAGATGCCATCACTGAATCGAACTTAAGATACCACTGCCTAGACGCTTGCTTTAAACCATAGATAGACTTTTTAAGTTTACATACTAAATGCTCACTGCCTTCTTCTATAAAACCCTCTGGTTGTCTCATGTAAATGTCTTCATACAAATCACCATTCAAAAAAGCAGTTTTAACGTCCATTTGATGCAGCTCCATGTTAAAATGTGCAACCAAAGCCATGATTATTCTAAAAGAGTCTTTGGTAGAAACGGGTGAAAAAGTTTCATTGTAGTCTATTCCCTCTCTCTGTGTGAATCCCTTAGCTACAAGTCTGGCTTTATGTCTTTCTATGCTCCCATCTGAATTTTTCTTAGTCTTATAGACCCACTTACAACCTATGGGTTTAATACCAGAAGGTGGCTCAACTAATTCCCATACTCCGTTGTCAAACATTGACTGCAACTCAGCTTCCATTGCATTCTGCCATTTGACAGAATGAATACTTTCTACAGCTTGTCTAAAACTCACAGGATCATCTTCCTCTCCTATGTCAAAATCAGTTTCTTGTAAGTAAACTACATAGTCACTGGAGATTGCTGGCTTTCTCACCCTCTGGGATTGTCTTAAAGGTTGTATAGGTAATGGAAGATGTTCATTTGCTGGAGGATTTTGCTGAGAGTCTTGTGGAATGACTGGTTCTGGAATATCGTGAACTAGTACTGGAATATCAAGAACTGGATCTGGATTTTCTATATGTTCATGTACTTCTTCCTCATCAACTGATCTTGTATTGATAGGTAAAGGCACGGGTAAGACAGAAACAGAATCTTGAGAATGTTGCAAAATGGCTGTAGCAGTAGCTTCTTCCTCTTCTAAGAGAAAATCACTTAAGTCTTCCTTCTCTACAAGTTCAGTGTCTTCAATAAATTTCGCATTTCGTGTTTCTACAATTCTAAGATGGTGTTTAGGACAATAAAATCTAAAACCCTTAGATTTTTCTGGATATCCTATAAAATAGCCACTGACAGTTTTAGAATCAAGCTTTTTCTCTTGAGGATTATATGGTTTTGCCTCTGCCTTACACCCCCAGACATGTAAATGCATCAAACTAGGCTTTCTCCCTGTCCAGAACTCAAAAGGTGTTTTGTCTACAGCTTTACTAGGAACTCTATTTAGGATGTAGTTTGCAGTCTTCAAAGCATCTCCCCATAAAAATTTGGGCAAACCAGTAGCACACATCATGCTCCTCACCATATTTAAAAGTGTTCTATTTCTTCTCTCAGCTACCCCATTCTGTTCCGGTGTCCCTGGTGTTGTATATTGAGCTACAATGCCACATTCTTCTAAGTAAAGTGCAAAAGGCCCCTTATGTTGTCCGGTCTCATCATATTTTCCGTAGTATTCTCCTCCTCTGTCGGATCTCACTATCTTAATGGTTCTTTCCAACTGATTTTCTACCTCGGTTTTAAAAATTTTAAAGATTTCAAGTGCTTGAGATTTTTCTGTGATTAAATAGACATAGCAGTACCTAGAAAAATCATCTATAAAGGTTATAAAATATTGGTTCCTACAGATGGTTTGAGGGGAGTAGGGTCCAGATATATCAGTATGTATAATTTCTAAGAGATTTTGACTTCTAGTTGACCCTTTCTTCCTAGAGTTTGTTAATTTTCCCTTAATGCAATCTACACAGATTTCAAAATCATTAAAATCTAAACTCGGCAGAATGTTTTCTTTAACTAGTTTCTGTATTCTTTCTTTAGAGATGTGACCAAGTCTTTTATGCCATAAACTTGAAGATTTTTCATTCACAATATTTCTTTTAACTCCTGAGTTTTCAACAAGGTAAGTTTCTGAAATATAAGAACACGACAATTGCCACAAACCATGCACAATAAAAGCTTTACCAACAGGAGCATCTTTATAAAATAAAATCCACTCAACTTTATTAATAAAATAACTGAAATCAGTTTCAACTAATTGTGAACAAGAAATCAAATTCCTTCTCATGGAAGGTACATAAAAAACATTGGCCAACTCTAAAACAAAATCAGGTCCTAATCGAAGTCTGACATCTCCTATGGCTTCTACTGCAACCTTCATTCCATTTCCTACGAATAGGTTCTTTTCTGCCCTACTTGGTGCCCTCCTTTTTGTGAATCCCTGCAAAGAATTAGCTATGTGAATAGGGGATCCTGTGTCTAACCACCAAGAATCTGATGGAACATTAACTAAGTTAGACTCAAAACAAACAAAACAAATTTTATTACCTTTCTTTGCTAGCCACCCCTTATATTTATGACAATTTCTCTTCAGGTGTCCTACTTTCTCACAGAAAAAACACTTGAAAACAGTTGGATTCTTGTTTACTTTAGGGTAGTGAGATCCTCCAGAAGAAGTTGAAGCTTTATGGAAATTCTTGGATGAGTTGAAGGGTTTCTTGGACTGACGGCTTTTGTTCTCTTCCTTGCTTATCAAGTTCACAGTAGCAACAACTCTGCCTTTTTCTTTCTTAATCCTACTTTCTTCCTGTGCACAGATGGATATAAGTTCATTGATGGACCATTTATCTCTCTGGGTGTTATAGGTGGTTAACAGCTGACTGTATTGAGGTGGCAGAGAGTGCAGCGTGAGGTAAACTAACATTGGATCTGCTATGGGGGACTCTAAAGCTTTAAGTTTTGTTGCTATATCTATCATCTTCAGACAATGTTCTCTCACGCTCCCAATCCCATCAAACTTTAGGTTCATCAAGGAATTCATGTGGTTTGCTATTTCTGCTTTGTCACTCTCCTTATATTTTTCTTCAACTGCTTTAAGATAATCCAGGACTCTCTCACACTCAGGAATACCTCCCCTTACTGTTTCAGTCATGGCCTTCTGTATAATTTTCAGACTTAACCTATTATCCCTTTCCCACTTTTCAGCCTTGTCTTTTTCAGCTCTAGTACTATTGTGAACTATAACAGGGGGTTCAGGTTCTCTGAGGGCCAAGTCTAAATCCCAACATCCTAAATAGATTTCAACGTCATTCTTCCACTTCTTAAAGTTGTTGCCGGTAAGAGTCTCTATGGTGAGGTTCATTGTAGCAGGGTTGATGGCTGGAAATACAATACAAACTAACATAAGCAGCTGATTTTTAGACTAAAAAATCAAATTAATAATGCACGTTTCTGTATTCTAACATACACATATATCTTAGAAGCATGAAATAACTGTATACAAGCAAACAATCTGTAAGATAACAACCCCATTCTGCAATTTTGCTAGCTGCACAACACATTTGAGCAAGAAGATACAACTAGCCCTTATTTTCTTTACCACACCACCAGAGGTCTTAAAACACTAAATTTTATGAATAATTCCTTGTGCTTTGGCTTTAAGAAACTACCCTTACCTTATGTGTTTTAACGTTTCTGTAATGTGCCAGTGTCATGCCAAGACTATTAAGAATTTTAAAACCTTCTTTGGAAGAACATCTAATAGCTTTGCATAAGACTGCAACCTTGATCCTTATAATCTGTAATTTTTGGGAAGCTTTAACAAGGCTAACTACTTTGGTTTGATAGCTTTGTTAAAATTTCTCAATTGGATCAAGAAATCGTTATTGTTTTATTCACATAGGCAAAAGTTTGATTTTCTTTTTAAATTCAGCAGCGGAAGGAAAAATAAATTTTTTTGCCCCATGAATAAAACAATTTATAGACAATCAATACGGCAATGAAGATATGTTGTATAATACATACAATACCCAATGACTCAATCATGGTCGAATAGCAACAGAACACATCAATCAATAACCAACAACCATTAATTCAGAAAATTGCAAAAGTTTGAATCCATAGTTTATGGATACGTACCTGGAAGCACAGCTACTTTGCTGCAATTTTTTTTTTTTTTTTTTTTGTTATTGCAAGCAGAATACAACATCACACGCACAGGGAATTACATAATCATCAATTAATTGCTTGCTTTTGGGATTTCGAATTGGAATTTTTGGCAAAAAAATTCTCAGCGTCTTTTGTTTTTGACTCTCAAAGGAGCGAAATAATAAAAGTATTTTCTTCCGTTGTTTCTTTAAGGCTGAGGAAAAATATGGGTTTGGGCCTCCGTATTGACTATTAAGTATAAAATAACAGGCCTAGGAAAAATCTGCTCCCCCTTTGTTTTTTTTTTGTTTTTTTTATTATTTCTTTAACCAAACTTTGAGCATAAATTATTTTTTTTGATTGATTTCTAGATTAATATGTGCGGCTCTGATACCACATGTAAACATAATCTTGAACATCGTAAACACATATAATCAAAGAAACACAATCAATGAGTTAAGAACTCAAACAGAGGCTAAAGAATTGAGGTACTAACTTGATGATGACGCCATTGCTTATTCAATGAAGAAAACTAGATCTTCTGCCCTCTCCAAGATCCTTATGCTGTCTATAATGGGGTTAGACGTTTAATGCTTGTGTATCTTGTGAGAGCAGGGACCTAGCTTTATATAGGAGTCAATATTCATAAGTCCCGCCCATTAAGGATTCCATATTGAATACTACTTAGACTCCAACCGCAAAGCATACTTTACATTATGTCTTAAGTGAATATTAATTCACATATAATTAGGTTTCCATTCACTACAATTATTAATCACAATCCTCATTGTAGTTAATCCGGATAGCAAATAATGTATAACCTTTAATTCTTGTTTCTTAAGTAATCTTTAAGTTGTGCTTAATAAGTTCTTTATTGTATGTAAGTCCAAACAAGTCTTACAGACTTAACCAACATACATCTCAAAAACCCCAAATACCCAATTCTCCAACATACTGCTTCACCGCCCTTTTGCCTGAAACCGCCGCAGCCGCTGCAGCACCACCAATCACTCCCGCAATCGCCGCCGCTCTTGGGCCACGCGCCGCCTTGTACATTGCTCCTGACCCAAATCCGGCCGCAGCAGTGTTCAAGATACCCCCTTCACCCCTGTAAGAATCAATCCCACTTTCGATTACAGAGAAATAAAACCCAACAACCCCCATATTGTTCGAGTACCTCCCACCCACTTCGAGCCCGGAGCTGAGAGCCCTGCTGATTCGGAGCTTGCGAGACTCGCCGGGGTCGGCAGCCTTGAGGCCCTGAACAGAGCCGTGAAGGAGTCCGACGGTTCCACCGGAGAGGAAGCAAATGCCGGTGTTGTTCATGAGGTTGTTTGCCCAGGGACGATACCTCGAGGCTTGTTCGGGATGGAGGTGCTCCAGCGCCGTTGGGAGGTAGAAGAGGGCTTTGATCGGAGTGTCGAGGTCGAGGTCTTGGTAGGGGTTGTAGAGCTTCATGGCGGTGGTGTTCAGATCGTCAACGTTGGTGGTGGGTTTGGT
The DNA here is from genome assembly GCA_029955375.1 of Rubus parviflorus. Taxonomy (NCBI): domain Eukaryota; kingdom Viridiplantae; phylum Streptophyta; class Magnoliopsida; order Rosales; family Rosaceae; genus Rubus; species Rubus parviflorus. Next base: position 335,600 of record JARGGL010000001.1, on the reverse strand, counting down.
TGAATCAGCCATGATCGAATTGCAGAGAGGAGAGAAGGGAATGTGGGTCTTTTTCAGTATTGAGAGAGAATGAAATTTAGAGTTTTGGAGAGAGCAGAGAAGGGAATGTGGGTCTTCTCGGATTTGAGAGAGAGAATGAGATTTTGGTGGTTTTGGAGAGGAGAAGCTTCTAGGCTTCTAGCACAAGATTTGTGTGTGATGACCTTGGGGTTTAGCGCCAAACCGAGGGACCGTTTTGCTTTTTTTTTTTGAACGAAGGGACCGTTTTGCTTGCTGGGGAAGGAATTGCTTACTTTTGAGTTTTGACTTCAACCGTCTATTTATTTATTTTTCAAAAAAAAAAATCAGTAATAAATTCAGATGATTAAGAGGGAAAAAAAATGACACAGATAGTTTTTTACTTTTCCTTTTCATCCTTTCGTGTTTCAAGAATGATATGAATCGGAATCATTTTCGTAGAAAACATGTTATCAAAGGCCGAATTTTAATTTATCTATAATTGTAGAAGGAAATTTCTAAATCATATACAAAAATGCTCATAGCTATAATTATAAGTCAGAAGGTTGCAAAAAAGTTAACGATGACTTGAAAATATTACCATGTGGAGTTTGACTACTTTATTCAATTTGTACAACAACACAAAAACTACTTTATTTAGATAAAAATGTACGATTCTTGTGCTCAAAAGCGCCATGAGAAATGATTCCTCAAAATTTTAACATCTTTTTTAGACCGTGGACAAAAGCTTTCTAAGATTTTCCAAAATTTCAATTTTTACAAAAAAGCTGTGTGCTATAGCACATGCTTTTGGGTGCCCGAGAGCAAGTTTCACCCAAGCAAAACATCATTGAATTTTAAAGAACGTAATGATTCTCACATCTTTTCTACAAGCCCAAGAGGACCAAGCAACGAAAGTAAAATTACATAATTAATTTAATAAATTTAATAAAAATTTAAATTACAACTGCTAGAGCATTCCTGATGTATTATTCGTGGGTAAAGGTCGATGCATATATTTATTTTGTGCCTTACGGAATTAGATAAAAATGTGTCATTCTTGAGCTCAAAAGCTCCCTGCGAAATTATTCATCGACATTTTAACCTCTTTTTCAGTCCCCAGACAAAAGCTCTTTAAGATTTTTCAAATATTTAGTTTTCGCAAATGAAGTGTTCAATATAAAATAGAATTTTCGCCGGATAACGCAAGCCATGCTATAACCGGATTTCATTTGGTTTCGACGTCCAATGGTTTTCCTACAGCTCACGTAGAAACACCAAGATGATCGACCGAATTTCAAAAATGGTATTTGTTATATAAATTAAAAGATTTCATAAAAAAATAAAAAATTGCATGGAGCATCATTGCCGACGAACTATTCATCACTACAAGTGATGCCACACTATATTTAATTTTTTTTTCTTTTACATTAAATTTCTATTTTCACTTAAAAAAGCAAATAAATAAAAAGGTTCACTCAAAAGGGCAAAAAAAATTGTGGTTAATTTCCATGAAGTAAAACTTGCTTTCACACGGTCCACAAAAAGAAAAAGAATTGGGCTGGGCCACAACCCACGACCGAGGCCGGTGGCTGGGGCAACTATAAAGTCATAGCTAGCGATGGAAAAGCATCTTCAACAGATGACTCATTTTAAAATAAATTTAAAATATAGCTAAATTTAAGGTAAAACATAGCTCCAACAGATTACCTAAACAAAAGTTAAATTTAACTTTTGTTAAATTCTCTACCTATATTTAGCTAAACATGAGAGAAAAAATAGGTAAAAACTAAATACTCCAACATCTATTTTTTTTCAGTTTCAACGTATTTTTTTTAATCTAACTTACATATAGCTAGAACTGCTGGAAGAGAAGTCAAAACATTATTAGTTATATTTAACTTTTAGCTAATTTAGCTAAAAATAATAGCTTTATTGTTGGAGATGCTCGAAGATAGAGCGAACCCTAAAATCAACAGACGCAAATATGTCTACAGAGGCGGCCGTTAAGCTTTCCGTATATTTTACAAGCATCGTAGCTTTGGGGGTGGCGATCGGAAATGAGCAGCGTAAGATCAACGAATCAGCAGCCCAACGTCAGCAGCTAATGAAAAAAATAAAGATGTGGGAAGAAAACAAGGTTATCGAGGTGATTCGTCCGAGCGATGTAAGAATTTCTCTTCTTCGTTATTACCTGCAGATCGATCATCTCCTTTCATGTATATTAATTATTATATTGAATTATGGAAAATTTCCTCGTTAGGATTTTTGGATACATCTTATTTGATAAGAGGAGGAGGATCGGTGTAATTAATTCTTTTTTATTTACATGGTTACTGGTTATTTTTAGATCTACACATCACATCGTTTTATTTGGTCAGATCTTAACCTGCCCAGCCCAGAAAGAAAAAACAAATTGTTATATTCCAGAGATAATATTTTGTCTGCTCATGGTTATTGACTTTGGCCTTCGGTGTTCAATTATTTGCAAGATTCTTTGAAGCTGAGTTGATATGATTTTTATTCAAAAATAATTCCAATACAAAAATCCCGATCATAGTCTCTTAACTTATTGTTGTATGATGCAATGAATGGCTTGTTGTTTTTGAAAGAAAGAAATTTTATTGAGAACTAGATACGATTACAATCGTAAAGAAGGGCATCCAGAATAAACTCCGGAGCATGTGAAAACCACTCAGAGTGGATATTCGACTCATAACTACAACTAGCTAGTCTATGAGCTACAAAGTTTGTAGTTCGAGAGGCATGATGAATGGAGATATTGGGAGATGCAATAAGCAAATCTTTGATATCATCAATTAAACTACCAAGGGGAGAGAGATCTTCAGCTTCCCTATTAATGGCCTGCACTGCGAGTAGACAATCACTATGAATAGTGGCACAAGAAATATCCATGGCCTGTAAAAATTGAAGACCAGCTTGAATTGCTAAAAGCTCGATGTGTTGGGCAGAAGAAACAAAGTGCTTTCGATAAGAGAAACCAGCTATGAAATCACCTGTGCAGCTGCGAAGAACACCGCCCACTCCCCCAAAATTATTTGAGCTCAAGAAAGAGCCATCCACATTGAGTAAAATACAACCATTAGGAGGAGGAGACCAATGTTGAGAAACCCGTGAATGAATCTTAGAGAGACCAGTAGGAGATTTATTAGCTTGCAGGAACTCCTCATACCATGCCATTGTGATGGAGATGATAATTAGACTTGTCTTACCAGCATCATTCCATAATTTATCGTTTCGGTTTTTCCAAAGACTCCAAACGAACATCAATAATCTTGCAAATGCTTCTGAGATCGAATGGCTTGTTGTTTTTCTGTCTTCTGTTTTGTTTATCTTTAAAGTGTACCTAAATTAGGTATCAGGTGCAGCCTAAAATATCAACATTTTTATCCTAGACTTAATACAAGATCCTGAGATCGATGTTGCAGTTTCTTGTTTGTTTTGGGTTCCTCTGTTTCTTTTTCACCCTTTTTACCTTTGTTTGCATTTAGGGTTTATGAAAGTATGGGACTTGAAATTTGACACAATGGTCTTGCACTGGACACAACATGATAGGAAAGTTGTTGTTTATGTATGGTCGATGTTAACATTATCACAGTGATATTTTGCCTATTACTCTATTCATTTTCAAAATTTTGTTATGAATCAGTGAGAAGCATAGTGCATTTCTAATTGGCTGCAGTACACTATATCAAATGATTTGGACTCTTTGTTCTTCCTCCTTTTTATTCTATGTTTTTGACTTTCCTTGCATCTGATGCTGACAGGGATGAAGTTCGCAAGGAATAAAAATTTACTCAAAGCCTCGAGTCTCATATGTGCAGGGATGGTGTCAGTTTAACTTTATTTGTTGTGTCTTTTTGTTTTGAGAAATCAAAAGTATTTGTTGTGAGAAATCAGAACCTCTCTCACAAATTGGAGACATGCTAATGAGAGGATATATGCTTTCATGATTAAATATAGCTAGGACTTGAATGGATTCGTTATTAGCTCATTGATTTAGGCTATAAGAGGTTACTCTTCCAATCCATTTTGTCTTGTGCATTACTGAAAGCATTGGTAAGTTCCTTTGGGGATTGATCAGGGGATGGGATTACGAGTCCCTGAACTCTACAAAGTGATTTGATAAATGGATGACCTTTACTACAACAATGACATATCAATTACGAGATAAGAAATAATTTCTTATCGTCATCTTTTGTTTTCTTTCCCCCCTTACTTACCAATTTAATGGCGTGAAAATCCTTTCATTTACTAATTAAAAACAACCATAAATCTATGAGGAGGAAGTGACACTCTGAGCGCTACTGAAATACAAGCGCGGGTTGGCGGGGGTTTATATTGTCTTGCTCATCTCATGTGTGCCCCTAATTAATTCGTTTATTTACCGTTAGTGGCATGATTAGAGAGTCCAAATTTCAGTTGCGGATAATCCGTTTGAATTAGTCAAAAACTAAAGTTAACTTGCGGGAAGAATTTGAAGCCGGAAAAACTTCTTACTATTGATTTAGACAATTAGACGTAATTGGCTCAGTCTGGCTTTTTTAAGTTTTAACTTTTGACATCACTATGATTGTGCTTGCATGAAGATCACTTTGAAGTTTGGAAAATCTTTGTAAGCAAGTAATAGCAGGCAATGCAGTTTAAAGGGATTCAAGTTGAATCTCTGCGTTAATAAATAACACAACACTATCTATCACACAATTTATAACCTTTCCCAACTTAAGATATGCATTTTCTACACATAAGTGCATAACCATGTAAATTCATCACATAAGGGCTACACCTTGCACCAGGATTTGCAGAGCACAAACACATCCCAAATAGATCACTCATTTAGCACAAAAACAGCTACAAAAATGACTCATTCATTTCAACAATTATAATTTTGAACTTCATTACAGCCCCATATATCCATTCAATACAATCATCATCAACAACAATGACACGGGTTAACCAAACAGAATGGACTACACATTACTAAACCAACACCAACTCTAATTAGTCTAAATTCTAATCACTATGACTTTCCTTTGTGATTTTTTGTACAAGATCTTCTAAATGGCTAAATGCAATACTATTTATTCCATAGGCCATGAGTTTCTACTTCTAAATTCTAATGTCTGACCTTTCCCACTTGAGAATGCTATTTCTACACATAAACACATAAATTAATCACACAAGGGACGCTCCCTGCACCAGGATTTGCAGAGCAGAAACATATCCAAATAGATAACTTAATCAACACAAAAACAGCTACCAAAATGACTCATTCAATTCGACAATCCTGGTTTCAATCTTCGTTACAAACTCCATTTCCGTTTAATTCGATCATGAACAACAACAAGGGTTAACCAAACAGATTGGATTACATATACCAAAACATACTACTAAACCAACACCAACTCTACTTGGTCTAAATTCTAATCACAATGATTTGTCCTTTGTTACTTTTTCTACAAGATATATTCAATACAATGCTACTTATTACATAGGCCATGAGCAGAGAAGGGAATGTGGGTCTTCTCGGATTTGAGAGAGAGAATGAGATTTTGGTGGTTTTGGAGGGGAGAAGCTTCTAGGCTTCTAGCACAAGATTTGTGTGTGATGACCTTTGGGTTTAGCGCCAAACAGAGGGAGCGTTTTGCTTGCTGGGGAGGGAATTGCTTACTTTTTAGTTTTGACTTCAACCGTCTACGTATTTATTTATTTTTCAAAAATAATAATAATAATAAATTCAGATGATGAAGAGGGAAAAAAAATGACACAGATACTTTTTTACTTTTCTTTTTCGTCCTTTCGTGTTTCAAGCATGAAATGAATCGAAATCATTTTCGTAGAAAAAATGTTATCAAAGGCCGAATTTTAATTTACATGTACTTGTAGAAGAAATTTTTTAAATCATATACAATAATAATCGTAACTATAGTCATAAGTCAGAAGATTCCAGAAAAGCTAACGATGACTTGACAATATTACCATGTGGAGTTTGACTACTTTATTCAATTTGTACAACAACAAAAAAACTATTTTATTTAGATAAAAATGTACAATTCTTGTGCTCAAAAGAGCCCTGCGAAATGATTCTTTTAAATTTTAACCTCTTTTTCAGACCGAGGACAAAAGCTCTCTAAGATTTTCTAAAATTTCAATTTTCGCAAAAAAGCCGTGTGCTATATATAGCACATGCTTTTCGGTGCCTGAGAGCAAGTTTCACCCAAGCGGAACATCATCGAATTTTAAAGAACATAGTGATTCTCACATCTTTTCTACAGGCCCAAGCGGACCAAGCAACAGAAGTAAAATTATAGAATTAATTTTATAAATTTAATAAAAATTTAAATTATTGGCAAACTTTTACCAACGCATAATTCGTCAGGAAATGTTGCTACCTATATTTATTTTGTGCTTTAAGGAATTAGAAAAAAATGTATCATTCTTGAGCTCAAAAGCGACCTGCAAAATGATTTTTCGACATTTTAACCTTTTTTTTGTCCCCAGAAAAAAGCTCTCTAAGATTTTCCAAAGTTTCAATTTTCGCAAAAAAACCATGTGTATAGCACATGCTTTTGGGAGCCCTAGACCAAGTTTTACCCAAGCAGTTCATCATTCTTGAGCTCAAAACGCCCTGCAAAATGATTTTTTGGCAATTTAACCTTTATTTTTTGTCCCCAGACAAAAGCTCTCTAAGATTTTCCGAAGTTTCAATTTTCGCAAAAAAACCATGTGCTATAGCACATGCTTTTGGGATCCCCGAGAGCAAGTTTCAACCAAGCGGTTCATCATTGAATTTTTTAAGCACCTAGTGATTCTCACATTTTTTCTGCAAGCCCAAAGAGGAGAAAGCATCGGAACGTGAAATTGTAGATTTAATTTTATAAATTTAATAAAAATTTAAATTATTGGCAAACTTTTACCGACGAATAATGCGTCGGGAAAGGTCGTTGCTATATTTATTTTGTGCTTTAAGAAATTAGAGAAAATGTATCATTCTTGAGCTCAAAAGCACCCTGCAAAATGATTTTTCGGCATTTTAATCATTTTTTTTGTCCCCAGACAAAAGCTCTCTAAGGTTTTCCAAACTTTCAATTTTCGCAAAAAAACCATATGCTATAGTACATGCTTTTGGGAGCCCGAGAGCAAGCTTCACCCAAGCTGTTCATCATTGAATTTTTTAAGCACCTAGTGATTCTCACATTTTTTCTACAAACCCAAGAGGGCCAAGCATCGGACGTGAAATTATAGAATTAATTTTATAAATTTAATAAAAATTTAAATTATTGGCAAACTTTTACCGACGAATAAGTCGTCGGGAAAGGTCGTTGCCTATATTTGTTTTGTGCTCTGAGGAATTAGATAAAAATGTATCATTCTTCAGCTCAAAACGCCCTGCAAAATGATTTTTCGGCATTTTAGCCTTTATTTTTTGTACCCAGACAAAAGCTCTCTAAGATTTTCCAAAGTTTCAATTTTCGCAAAAAAACCATGTGCTATAACACATGCTTTTGGGAGCCCGAGAGCAAGTTTTACCCAAGCGGTTCATCATTGAATTTTTTAAGCACCTAGTGATTATCACATTTTTTCTACGAACCCAAGAGGCCCAAGCAACGGGCATGAAATTATAGAAATAATTTTATAAATTTAATAGAAATTTAAATTATTGGAAAAGTCTTACCGACGAATAATTCGTCGGGAAATATCGTTGCCTATATTTATTTTGTGCTTTAAGGAATTAGATAAAAATGTATCATTCTTGAGCTCAAAAGTGCCCTGCAAAATGATTTTTCGGCATTTTAACCTTTCTTTTTTGTCCCCAGACAAAAGCTCTCTAAGATTTTCTAATGTTTCAATTTTCGCACAAAAACCATGTGCTATAGCACATGCTTTTGGGAGCCCGAGAGCAAGCTTCAACCAAGCGGTTCATCATTGAATTTTTTAAGTACCTAGTGGTTGTCACATCTTTTTTACGAGCCCAAGAAGAAATTATAGAATTAATTTTATAAATTTAATAAAAATTTAAATTATTGGCAAACTTTTGCCGTCGAAAAAGGTTGTTGCCTATATTTATTTTGTGCTTTGAGGAATTAGATAAAAATGTAAAGGTCGTTGCTATATTTATTTTGTTCTTTAAGGAATTAGATAAAAACGTAAAGGTCGTTGCTATATTTATTTTGTGCTTTAAGGAATTAGAGAAAAATGTATCATTCTTGAGCTCAAAAGCACCCTGCAAAATGATTTTTCGGCATTTTAATCTTCTTTTTTTCCTCAGACAAAAGCTCTCTAAGGTTTTCCAAACTTTCAACTTTCGCAAAAAAACCATGTGCTATAGCACATGCTTTTGGGAGCCAGAGAGCGAGTTTCACCCAAGCGGTTCATCATTGAATTTTTTAAGCACCTAGTGACTCTCACATTTTTTCTACAAGCCCAGAGGACCAAGAATCGGACGTGAAATTATATAATTAATTTTATAAATTTAATAAAAATTTAAATTATTGGCAAACTTTTACCGACGAATAAGTCGTCGGGAAAGGTCGTTGCCTATATTTATTTTGTGCTTTGAGGAATTAGAGAAAAATGTATCATTCTTTAGCTCAAAAGCGCCCTGCAAAATGATTTTTCGGCATTTTAACTTTTATTGTTTTTACCCAGACAAAAGCTCTCTAAGACTTTCCAAAGTTTCAATTTTCGCAAAAAAACCATGTGCTATAGCACATGCTTTTGGGAGCCCGAGAGCAAGTTTCACCCAAGCGGTTCATCATTGAATTTTTTAAGCACCTAGTGATTCTCACATTTTTTTCTACGAGCCCAAGAGGCCCAAGCAACGGGCATGAAATTATAGAATTAATTTTATAAATTTAATAAAAATTTAAATTATTGGCAAACTTTTACCGACGAATAATTCATCGGAAATGTCGTTGCCTATATTTATTTTGTGCTATGAGGAATTAGATAAAAATGTATCATTCTTGAGCTCAAAAGCGCCCTGCAAAATGATTTTTCGGCATTTTAACATTTATTTTTTGTCCCCAGACTAAAACTCTCTAAGATTTTCCAAAGTTTCAATTTTCGCAAAAAAACCATGTGCTATAGCACATGCTTTTGGGAGCCCGAGAGCAAGTTTCACCCAAGCGGTTCATCATTGAATTTTTTAAGCACCTAGTGATTCTCACATTTTTTTCTACGAGCCCAAGAGGCCCAAGCAACGGGCATGAAATTATAGAATTAATTTTATAAATTTAATAAAAATTTAAATTATTGGCAAACTTTTACCGACGAATAATTCATCGGAAATGTCGTTGCCTATATTTATTTTGTGCTTTGAGGAATTAGATAAAAATGTATCATTCTTGAACTCAAAAGCGCCCTGCAAAATGATTTTTCGGCATTTTAACCTTTATTTTTGTCCCCAGACTAAAACTCTCTAAGATTTTCCAAAGTTTCAATTTTCGCAAAAAAACCATGTGCTATAGTGTAATACCCCGAATTTTCATCCTTAATTTTCAGAAATGTAAAAATAAATATTTTGCGAAATTTATGTTTTTGCGTATTTTGTTGATGATGTGACGTATTTGTATAAATACGATATAATTATACGTATTAATTATTTGTACGTATTTGTTCGTATTTGTGAATAGTATCCAAATAGTGACAAATAGTGTCTAAATAGTAACCGACACGTGGCGGGTAGTGATTGGAACAGCACACATGGTGACTCAGCTTTGTCTGGTGAGTCACCATGCGACACGTGTCACGATACGATTGGTCTTCGGGTGTTTTTCTGTTCGGCTATGATTTTGGGAAAACTTCCTTCACGAGAGTTGTAGAGCACGTCGATACGAGTTCGTGGACATAAAGTTTGCGTAAAACGGAGTTCGTATGAGAGAGTTATGAATTTTTGAAGTTTTATTTATTTTGCCTATAAATAGAAGTTCAGAAATTCATTTTTGTTTTTAAAAAAATTCTGGAAAATCCCAAAAGCCTTAAGAACTGCCGAAACTTGTCACCTTTTCTGGCACCGTTTCCGGCCAATTCGACCTGAGACACCTACTGGGCTTTGAAGGCCTCATCCATACGAACCTATGGCAGCTGGTTTCACCTCAATCGGATTCCCGAGGAAGGAGAATTTTGCATTTGAATTTTGGGCAGTCGCGACTTTGGACGGAGATCTAGACCGATCCGGCCGTTAACTCACTTCGAGGCAAGTTTTAAAGTTGTTCCATTTTCTGTGTTCTACAGGTTGACCGTTGGGTTTTAGCTAGTTTTGAGTTTAAACTTTGGTCCGGCGGCGTGAGGGTTTTCTCACCGCCGTCTGTGGCGGCGCGTGGGGGCGCGTCCGGCCACCTTTTTAGGATATTTTTGCTTTGTTGAGTAGTGTTTGTCGATACAAACATCTTTCGTGTTTACGAGTTTTTGAGATTCGATCGTTTGACTGATGATAATTAACCCGGAATTGTGGATCGTTCGATCCGTGATAATCCGACCGTCGGATCGTCACCAAATTTTAGTATGTTGTTAGGGTGCTAGTTTTTAACCTGCTGTAAATTTTGATGTTTTAGACTTTTGGTGGGACCCGTTTGATGAATAGTTGACGTGGGACCCGCTTGAGGAATAGTGATGTGGGACCCACATTGACCGACAGTTGACTTTTGGTCAAACTAGTTCGGTTTATAGTTTTCGATATTCTAAGAACATCCGATTAACTTTGGGAGTGATACGGTCACTTTTCGTTTGTCGTTTGGTTGTTTTTGTGCTGAGAAACGAAATGCTTGTTCTTAGGTGTTTTTGGAAACCGTGTAGCCGAGCGGACGTTTCTTGTTGATTACCTGGTTAAGTGTTGAGTTCGTTGACGCAGCTGGAATTTACAAAGGTGAGTAAACTCACGATTGTTAATTGGAGATTGTGTTTCACGGGATTGTGTTATTGATTGAATTGTACATTGTCATGAGAATGAATCTCTCTCTCATTTATTTAGCTTCTATCTAGGTTATTATTTACCTGTTATTTCTTGAGATGTTTTTAAAGGACTTGAGGTGAGTGTGGAGAATACAATATTTCGTGTGATTAAATCATAATATTGTATTGTTGATGATTTGATTGAAAATATTTTCAAATCATGATAACTGTGTTTTTGATGAGACTGTGTTGGGTCCAGTGTGGCCTCCTTATGTGTTGTGGAATGGGTTCGTCCCCGATGGTATGAATTTGGGCAAGCGTCCCAATGCGGTTAGAGCTCTAGTCTGTCTACCAATTTTTAAGTCACATGCATTCGTTGGTCTTGTGATTTAAGAATATTGTTTTTAAAAGAAGTCTCAAGAGTATTCATTCTTTTATTTGTCCAGATTGGACATGGATTTATCGATTTATGATTTTGTATAAGCATACATATATCATTGGAATTGTGTGTGTGATGTATTTTTCTAAAAGATGTTTCAAGAGTATTCAATCTTTTATTGTCCAGATTGGACATGGATATATTGATAAATGATTTTGTATAAGCATTTCATATATCATTGAAATCTTTTGGTGATTGTTATTTGTCGGATTGACATTAGTTTCATTAAGTTGTTGAAATAAATGCGGTGATGTTTTGGAAAATTACTTAATTTGTTTATTAAGTTGAGAACGATAAAATTGTGGAATGTGGGTGGGGTTACTTGTTTACTCATACCAGCTTCGCAAGCTGAACGGGTTGTTGTTATAACCCGGTACACTATTCAATGGTGTAGGGGTTTATCCTGCAGGTTAGGATAACTAAGAGTTGAGTTGAAGGAGCTTTGGAGTTGCTGATAGTATTGTTTAGTTTCCGCTGTTAATTAAACTCTGTATGTAAATTTACTTATTATTTTGAAATGTCAATTTAATATGTGAATTTGTGAAATGTAATATTTGACTCTAAAGAACGAGTCTGTATTGACATTGGTGGGCTCGGTGAGTTGTTGTTGTTGTAATAAAATGAAAAAAATTTCCAGGTGATTGTGTAAGTTGACCGAGCCTTCGCGTTTCAGATTTGTTTTATTGATAATAACAAGTTGTTATTTATATTACGAAATTTGGGGCGTGACAGTTTGGTATCAGAGCTTAGGGTAGCTCTGTAGAGAAGTATTAGGTATTTGTGTAGCTTCTTTGAGTTTAGGATGACTCAAGAAGTGAGTGAGCTTTGTAGCTCATTGAAGTAGTATAAGAACTTTGGATGGCTCTAAGTAGGAGAAGTAGAACTTACGTAGTTGGATTAGAGTAGTGAGAAAAAGATTGAATTAAATTAAGTTTAGTTTTCTTGAGTTGTTGTTCCGTGAGAAAACGGAACAGCTGAATTGAACTCTTACCTTGTTGTTAGGATTGTATCCTAAGGTGCAAGGTTGTTTTTATTAATAGGTGGTCATTATAATCTATACTTGTGATTTGAGATTACACAAGAGTTGCTTTGGTTTAACTGTTAGAATTGTGTGTAGATGCTTATGATAATCAGTACTTTTCGAGTGATGACCCGTCTGCAGCGGTTCCCCATCAGATACTCTCGGTACTGGTATAATCATAAGTTGATTGTGTTTTTGTGTTAAATTAATTGTTGAATTAGTTATTTGAGTTAGTGTTTGCTTATTGTATGATTATTTGTGTTGTTAGATAAATAAAGTACAAATTACATTACTTTAAAAGTGAGCCTTAGATGGCTACATTCTTAATTCGCTCAACCGTACCCTGGATCAAACGACAGACTTGATCCACTGACCCTTTCTTGTTCTTCAGTAACTCAGTAGAGATCTGTGTTGCTACCGTTACTAGACAACCAATGTATGGATTGTCTGAGATCCCATCTATTCTTCCAGCAGTGGGCATGTCTGGTAGAATCGAAAAAAACCTGAAGTTAGGAAGACAACAGTGCCTAACTCACAACCGCCTAGTAATTTCTGCACCGTTGACTGACTAATAGGGGCATAAATTACGTATGACCCTGTTGAATCAGTACAACCTTCTTGGACTACGTAGGTGTCATTGATTTGCAACAAGGAGACACAATTACGTGGATCTTCACCAGTTGTGATGTGTGCAATCTCCTGTACCGTTGTATCCAATGCTTGGTGGTCCCACTGGTTCCGAGTTTGTACATCAGTGAAGAAGTCAAAGAGCTTTCTGTGAGAGACATGATGCTGGAATATAGCCGTTGCAGTTCGAGTAAGGCCATGAGGCTTATTCAGCCTATTCCAAATTTTGTTGGTGGAGACTCTTATCCCTGAACCCTTGAACTTAGTTTGTTCAGCTACCTTCCATTCATGAGCAGTAGAGTTGCCGATGTCTGTGCAAAAATCTGTCACTATTCTGTATGCCATCTGCAACAAATTTCTTCTTCCTTCCACAGTTGGTATGACACAAAAGTCATTTGGTGGATGAGTGACAGCCGCAGAATAATTGAACCGTTCTGTTTGCCTCTAAAGTATTTCTACCCATCGCCTTGCTCCAAAGGCTAAGCCTGACTCCACTAACGTTCGGTATGTTTGGTGCATGATTTGATCCTGTACATCAACATGCTCCACCCATACTACACGAGAGCTGCCGTTGAACAAATCTTGGATTAAGCATCCGGATGGACGCTTCTTACATTGAGATCTTGAGTGTGGACCCAGATTTGAACTTAAACCGTCCACAGAGACATCAACTATTGCCCAACTTTGTTCTGTTTGTCGTTGGCAATAACGAACAAAGTGAGTTACACGAGTGGAGACAGATGGAGTGGTTACCTGGAACTCAGCTGTCATGACTTGGATAGTGTCGTGGTAGCTTTCAGTAGTCCCTGTTGACAAGACATCAAGGATACTCACCCTTGAAATGATGCTACTGAACATGGTGGACCATTGGTCCACATCCATGAGGATATTCACGAGTATGACAGGACTGATGGGAATGATGGTTGTGTAGCGAGAAGCTTCAGTTTGAAAGTTAGTGAGTGTAAGGTCTATACCATTAGTGAAGACCCTTTTGTACTCTGCTTCATTCAGAAACTCATGAAGTGTGACAGAGTTGGATTTGAGTGCAGAGTTCCACAGTGGCGCAGCGGCAGATGCCATGATGATTAGCTCATCTCTGACCGACACAATGATTTGGGAAATCTTGGCTGTGTCTGCCACGACAGATGCTTGTTCAGGTTCTGAACAGTTGATGTTGTCTGATTGTTGGTGTGTAGAAGAAGAGTGATGTGTGATCGACATACACTTTTGAACATCTCTCCTCATGTGAGACTTTTCTCTTGGACCGATTACTGCAGGAATTGGAAGAGACTCAGGTTGTGGGGTAGTCTCTTCAATCCCAATTAGTAGCTCACTATTGGGAGTAACTCGTTGTCCGCAATGGTTGCAGTTGATTCGGTTGAATGCAGCTTGGTACTGGCTAAGTTGAGCTTGAAGCTCATTGATTTTCTGTCTCAGCAGAAAATTTTGTTGACGGGTTGTTTGGGCGTGCATTTGGGGTCGATGCTTTTTCACCCAGGCAGAGACTTGTACAAACGTTAATCCAATCTGATCACCCAAATCTTGTCGTTGCTGAACAGTAGGCTTTGGAAATGCCTCGATGAATGCTTTCAGCGCTTGGACTTGATATTTGGTGAAGCTCTTCCTCAGTGGAATACTTTGGGATGGACCAGGTTCGACATGTGGAGATGAAACTTGTGGACTTGGGACTAGTTCAATGGCTTCGTCTTCTGCTAGAAGCATGTCTAGCATGTTGATATCGTTGTCGAAGTTGATAGCTGGTGGAATTATTTCATCTAAGCCCTCATAAAATTGGCTTTCAGAGGGATTAGATTGAAGTAATTCACTGAACGAATCTACTTTTCGTGCCATGTTTGAGTTTAGTGGGAATTTCTGAGAAGTTGAGTGAAGAAGTCCTCTATGAAAGAGAAAAGAAGTTAAGGCACTAATGAGAAGTATCTATTGGTGGTCGTGTAAAGAGTTGAAAGAGAAATGATGTTATAGCACTAATGGGAAGTATCTGTTAGTGGTTGTAAAGAAGAGTTATTTATTGTTGGTGGATCGTTTGAAAATTCAAAAGCAAAAGTGAGCGGCTGATTTACAGCTATTGATCTTGAAGATCTTGGAGATCGTGGACATTATTTTTCCCGATGCATTGATTTTCCTCATACAGTTAAAACCTCACATCTTTTGAGGAATTAATTATGCGAAAGTTAAAGTAAAGGAGCGTTGTGATCACTGTTATTGGAAAACCGAGATTTAGTTGCTTAAATCTTGTGACTTTAGTATCGTGGGCGATACCTTTGAGTAATTGAGACAGATATAAGCATTAATTATTCTTAGTGGGTTGCTGAGTGCATCTCACTCGCATTAAAGAAAGGTTTCCCTTACGGTGGAAAGTTTTGTTTAAATACATGGGATAAGGAGTTGTGTTGCTTAACTCATATCTGTTATCACACAACATCAAAAAAAAAAAATTTCACTTGCAAAATGGTGAGCAAGGGAGAGTGCAGCAAGCGTTCTAAGAGTGCGGAGTGGAGTGAACTTCCGGTAGAGATCTGGAAGTATATTTTCCAGTTGGTGGCTACCGCATCCCTGCAGAGCACAATGGAACTCCGTTGTGTCTCGAAGACCTTCAAGGAGTATGCTGACAGTTGGTCCACGTTTGCGGCCATCGACATGGATGGTTTCGATGGTGGATCCAGACCCACTGGTTCTGAAGAAGCAGATCGGCAAGTGCGCATCTTCGCAAATCGTTGCTGGGAAGCGAAGAACCCGGAGTCTCTTTTCCGAAAGGGAATACAAGTACTTGTGCAGGCGGCAAACATACATCTGGCCCTGGAGTACTTCGATGCGGCATGCAAACCAGGAACACTGTATGGTGCACGTCGCAGTTTGGTGGTCGGTCATCATGTTGCATTTTATGCAGCATGTATGGTAAGGATGATTTTGGGATCACGAGACGAGCAACTAAAAATTGCGCATAGCCTGTGTGAAGTCCTCGTCTGGTGGAAAAGCGGGTGGAACATCTACTACTGCAGAGGAGAAGTCGAGCGGATGATGAATCAGATCGAGTGGGGTCATGAGCATCTTTTGACTTATTTTCCGTCGACTACTGCTTTCCTGCCCGCCGAGAAATGTCTTACTTGCGGTGAGTCAAGCTTTTGGCGCCCTTTTGGTGAGAACATGTGGATCGTGGATGGAGATAGGTCTGCAGCAAGAGAATGTTGCGACACTTGCAAATGTTTTGTTGAGGCGGCATATTTCTATCAGCTTTTGATGTATGAAATTCCGCGTTATCCGGCCTCTTATCCACGACGTCACTATTGGAGGTTTAATGGTGGTTTTTGGTAGTGTAAGCCCAGTGAGGCATTTCAGAATTTGTAATTTGAGTGTTATGCAAGTTGTAATGTAGTTTGTTACTGTGTTGTGTGTTTGTGTACTACCCAGCTTATTAGTAAATAAATTCTGGGCGTGTTTTTTTAAAGTTGTGATAACCTCGGTTGTGTTTGTGATTCGTGATTGTGTTGGTTGTAGTTGTGGGATTGAGTTTTGTGCTTAAATAGGGGGATAAATCCCTCGATTTTTGATTTTATGTGTACTTAAATTTCGGGACGAAATTTCTTTAAGGAGGGTAGATTGTAATACCCCGAATTTTCATCCTTAATTTTCAGAAATGTAAAAATAAATATTTTGCGAAATTTATGTTTTTGCGTATTTTGTTGATGATGTGACGTATTTGTATAAATACGATATAATTATACGTATTAATTATTTGTACGTATTTGTTCGTATTTGTGAATAGTATCCAAATAGTGACAAATAGTGTCTAAATAGTAACCGACACGTGGCGGGTAGTGATTGGAACAGCACACATGGTGACTCAGCTTTGTCTGGTGAGTCACCATGCGACACGTGTCACGATACGATTGGTCTTCGGGTGTTTTTCTGTTCGGCTATGATTTTGGGAAAACTTCCTTCACGAGAGTTGTAGAGCACGTCGATACGAGTTCGTGGACATAAAGTTTGCGTAAAACGGAGTTCGTATGAGAGAGTTATGAATTTTTGAAGTTTTATTTATTTTGCCTATAAATAGAAGTTCAGAAATTCATTTTTGTTTTTAAAAAAATTCTGGAAAATCCCAAAAGCCTTAAGAACTGCCGAAACTTGTCACCTTTTCTGGCACCGTTTCCGGCCAATTCGACCTGAGACACCTACTGGGCTTTGAAGGCCTCATCCATACGAACCTATGGCCGCTGGTTTCACCTCAATCGGATTCCCGAGGAAGGAGAATTTTGCATTTGAATTTTGGGCAGTCGCGACTTTGGACGGAGATCTAGACCGATCCGGCCGTTAACTCACTTCGAGGCAAGTTTTAAAGTTGTTCCATTTTCTGTGTTCTACAGGTTGACCGTTGGGTTTTAGCTAGTTTTGAGTTTAAACTTTGGTCCGGCGGCGTGAGGGTTTTCTCACCGCCGTCTGTGGCGGCGCGTGGGGGCGCGTCCGGCCACCTTTTTAGGATATTTTTGCTTTGTTGAGTAGTGTTTGTCGATACAAACATCTTTCGTGTTTACGAGTTTTTGAGATTCGATCGTTTGACTGATGATAATTAACCCGGAATTGTGGATCGTTCGATCCGTGATAATCCGACCGTCGGATCGTCACCAAATTTTAGTATGTTGTTAGGGTGCTAGTTTTTAACCTGCTGTAAATTTTGATGTTTTAGACTTTTGGTGGGACCCGTTTGATGAATAGTTGACGTGGGACCCGCTTGAGGAATAGTGATGTGGGACCCACATTGACCGACAGTTGACTTTTGGTCAAACTAGTTCGGTTTATAGTTTTCGATATTCTAAGAACATCCGATTAACTTTGGGAGTGATACGGTCACTTTTCGTTTGTCGTTTGGTTGTTTTTGTGCTGAGAAACGAAATGCTTGTTCTTAGGTGTTTTTGGAAACCGTGTAGCCGAGCGGACGTTTCTTGTTGATTACCTGGTTAAGTGTTGAGTTCGTTGACGCAGCTGGAATTTACAAAGGTGAGTAAACTCACGATTGTTAATTGGAGATTGTGTTTCACGGGATTGTGTTATTGATTGAATTGTACATTGTCATGAGAATGAATCTCTCTCTCATTTATTTAGCTTCTATCTAGGTTATTATTTACCTGTTATTTCTTGAGATGTTTTTAAAGGACTTGAGGTGAGTGTGGAGAATACAATATTTCGTGTGATTAAATCATAATATTGTATTGTTGATGATTTGATTGAAAATATTTTCAAATCATGATAACTGTGTTTTTGATGAGACTGTGTTGGGTCCAGTGTGGCCTCCTTATGTGTTGTGGAATGGGTTCGTCCCCGATGGTATGAATTTGGGCAAGCGTCCCAATGCGGTTAGAGCTCTAGTCTGTCTACCAATTTTTAAGTCACATGCATTCGTTGGTCTTGTGATTTAAGAATATTGTTTTTAAAAGAAGTCTCAAGAGTATTCATTCTTTTATTTGTCCAGATTGGACATGGATTTATCGATTTATGATTTTGTATAAGCATACATATATCATTGGAATTGTGTGTGTGATGTATTTTTCTAAAAGATGTTTCAAGAGTATTCAATCTTTTATTGTCCAGATTGGACATGGATATATTGATAAATGATTTTGTATAAGCATTTCATATATCATTGAAATCTTTTGGTGATTGTTATTTGTCGGATTGACATTAGTTTCATTAAGTTGTTGAAATAAATGCGGTGATGTTTTGGAAAATTACTTAATTTGTTTATTAAGTTGAGAACGATAAAATTGTGGAATGTGGGTGGGGTTACTTGTTTACTCATACCAGCTTCGCAAGCTGAACGGGTTGTTGTTATAACCCGGTACACTATTCAATGGTGTAGGGGTTTATCCTGCAGGTTAGGATAACTAAGAGTTGAGTTGAAGGAGCTTTGGAGTTGCTGATAGTATTGTTTAGTTTCCGCTGTTAATTAAACTCTGTATGTAAATTTACTTATTATTTTGAAATGTCAATTTAATATGTGAATTTGTGAAATGTAATATTTGACTCTAAAGAACGAGTCTGTATTGACATTGGTGGGCTCGGTGAGTTGTTGTTGTTGTAATAAAATGAAAAAAATTTCCAGGTGATTGTGTAAGTTGACCGAGCCTTCGCGTTTCAGATTTGTTTTATTGATAATAACAAGTTGTTATTTATATTACGAAATTTGGGGCGTGACATATAGCACATGCTTTTGGGAGCCCGAGAGCAAGTTTCACCCAAGCGGTTCATCATTGAATTTTTTAAGCACCTAGTGATTCTCACATTTTTTTCTACGAGCCCAAGAGGCCCAAGCAACGGGCATGAAATTATAGAATTAATTTTATAAATTTAATAAAAATTTAAATTATTGGCAAACTTTTACCGACGAATAATTCATCGGAAATGTCGTTGCCTATATTTATTTTGTGCTTTGAGGAATTAGATAAAAATGTATCATTCTTGAGCTCAAAAGCGCCCTGCAAAATGATTTTTCGGCATTTTAACCTTTATTTTTTCTCCCCAGACTAAAACTCTCTAAGATTTTCCAAAGTTTCAATTTTCGCAAAAAAACCATGTGTATAACACATGCTCTTGGGAGCCCTAACCAAGTTTCATCCAAGCAGTTCATCATTGAATTTTTTTAGTACCTAGTGGTTCTCACATTTTTTTCTACTAGCCCAAGAGGCCCGAGCAACGGGCATGAAATTATAGAATTAATTTTATAAATTTAATAAAAATGTAAATTATTGGCAAACTTTTACCGACGAATAATTCGTCGGGAAAGGTCATGGCCTATTTTTATTTTGTGTTTTAAGGAATTAGATAAAAATGTATCATTCTTGAGCTCAAAAGTGCTCTACAAAATGAATTTTCGCCATTTTAACCTTTTTTGGTCCCTAGAAAAAAGCTCTCTAAGATTTTCCAAAATTTCAATTTTCACAAAAAAAACCATGTGCTATATCACATGCTTTTGGGAGCCCGAGAGCAAGCTTCACCCAAGCGGTTCATCATTGAATTTTTTAAGCACCTAGTGATTCTCACATTTTTTCTACAAACTCAAAAGGACCAAGCATCGGACGTGAAATTATAGAATTAATTTTATTAATTTTATAAAAATTTAAATTATTGGCAAACTTTTACCGACGAATAAGTCGTCGGGAAAGGTCGTTGCCTATATTTGTTTTGTGCTCTGACGAATTAGATAAAAATGTATCATTCTTCAGCTCAAAACGCCCTGCAAAATGATTTTTCGGCATTTTAGCCTTTATTTTTTGTACCCAGACAAAAGCTCTCTAAGATTTTCCAAAGTTTCAATTTTCGCAAAAAAACCATGTGCAATAACACATGCTTTTGGGAGCCCGAGAGCAAGTTTCACCCAAGCGGTTCATCATTGAATTTTTTAAGCACCTAGTGATTCTCACATTTTTTCTGCAAGCCCAAAGAGGAGAAAGCATTGGACGTGAAATTGTAGATTTAATTTTATAAATTTAATAAAAATTTAAATTATTGGCAAACTTTTACCGACGAATAATGCGTCGGGAAAGGTCGTTGCTATATTTATTTTGTGCTTTAAGGAATTAGAGAAAATGTATCATTCTTGAGCTCAAAAGCACCCTGCAAAATGATTTTTCGGCATTTTAATCATTTTTTTTCTCCCCAGACAAAAGCTCTCTAAGGTTTTCCAAACATTCAATTTTCGCAAAAAAAAACATATGCTATAGCACATGCTTTTGCGAGCCCGAGAGCAAGCTTCACCCAAGCGGTTCCCCATTGAATTTTTTAAGCACCTAGTGATTCTCACATTTTTTTCTACAAACCCAAGAGGACCAAGCATCGGACGTGAAATTATAGAATTAATTTTATAAATTTTATAAAAAAATAAATTATTGGCAAACTTTTACCGACGAATAAGTCGTCGGGAAAGGTCGTTGCCTATATTTGTTTTGTGCTCTGAGGAATAAGATAAAAATGTATCATTCTTCAGCTCAAAACACCCTGCAAAATGATTTTTCGGCATTTTAGCCTTTATTTTTTGTACCCAGACAAATGCTCCCAAAGATTTTCCAAAGTTTCAATTTTTGCAAAAAAACCATGTGCTATAACACATGCTTTTGGGAGCCCGAGAGCAAGTTTCACCCAAGCGGTTCATCATTCAATTTTTTAAGCACCTAGTGATTCTCACATTTTTTCTGCAAGCCCAACGAGGAGCAAGCATCGGACGTGAAATTGTAGATTTAATTTTATAAATGAATCACTAGGTGCTTAAAAAATTCAATGATGAACCGCTTGGGTGAAGCTTGCTCTCGGGCTCCCAAAAGCATGTGCTATAGCATATGTTTTTTTTGCGAAAATTGAAAGTTTGGAAAACCTTAGAGAGCTTTTGTCTGGGGAGAAAAAAAATGATTAAAATGCCGAAAAATCATTTTGCAGGGTGCTTTTGAGCTCAAGAATGATACATTTTCTCTAATTCCTTAAAGCACAAAATAAATATAGCAACGACCTTTCCCGACGCATTATTCGTCGGTCAAAGTTTGCCAATAATTTATTTTTTATTAAATTTATAAAATTAAATCTACAATTTCACGTCCGATGCTTTCTCCTCTTTGGGCTTGCAGAAAAAATGTGAGAATCACTAGGTGCTTAAAAAATTCAATGATGAACCGCTTGGGTGAAACTTGCTCTCGGGGATCCCAAAAGCATGTGCTATAGCACATGGTTTTTTTGCGAAAATTGAAACTTTGGAAAATCTTAGGGAGCTTTTGTCTGGGGAAAAAAAATAAAGGTTAAATTGCCAAAAAATTATTTTGCAGGGCGTTTTGAGCTCAAGAATGATACATTTTTATCTAATTCCTCAAAGCACAAAATAAATATAGGCAACAATCTTTTCCGACGAATTATTCGTCGGTACAAGTTTGCAAATAATTTAATTTTTTATTACATTTATAAAATTAATTCTACAATTTCACGTCCGATGCTTGCTCCTCGTTGGGCTTGCAGAAAAAATGTGAGAATCACTAGGTGCTTAAAAAATTGAATGATGAACCGCTTGGGTGAAACTTGCTCTCGGGCTTCCAAAAGCATGTGTTATAGCACATGGTTTTTTTGCGAAAATTGAAACTTTGGAAAATCTTAGGGAGCTTTTGTCTGGGTACAAAAAATAAAGGCTAAAATGCCGAAAAATCATTTTGCCGGGCGTTTTGAGCTGAAGAATGATGCATTTTTATATAATTCCTCAGAGCACAAAACAAATATAGGCAACGACCTTTCCCGACGACTTATTCGTCGGTAAAAGTTTGCATTTAATTTAAATTTTTATTAAATTTATAAAATTAATTCTATAATTTCACGTCCGATGCTTGGTCCTCTTGGGTTTGTAGAAAAAAATGTGAGAATCACTAGGTGCTTAAAAAATTCAATGATGAACCGTTTGGGTGAAGCTTGCTCTCAGGCTCCCAAAAGCATGTGCTATAGCATATGTTTTTTTTGCGAAAATTGAAAGTTTGGAAAACCTTAGAGAGCTTGTGTCTGGGGAGAAAAAAAATGATTAAAATGCCGAAAAATCATTTTGCAGGGTGCTTTTGAGCTCAAGAATGATACATTTTCTCTAATTCCTTAAAGCACAAAATAAATATAGCAACGACCTTTCCCGACGCATTATTCGTCGGTCAAAGTTTGCCAATAATTTAATTTTTTATTAAATTTATAAAATTAAGTCTACAATTTCACGTCCGATGCTTTCTCCTCTTTGGGCTTGCAGAAAAAATGTGAGAATCACTAGGTGCTTAAAAAATTCAATGTTGAACCGCTTGGGTGAAACTTGCTCTCGGGGATCCCGAAAGCATGTGCTATAGCACATGGTTTTTTTGCGAAAATTGAAACTTTGGAAAATCTTAGGGAGCTTTTGTCTGGGGACAAAAAATAAAGGTTAAATTGCCAAAAAATTATTTTGCATGGCGTTTTGAGCTCAAGAATGATACATTTTCATCTAATTCCTCAAAGCACAAAATAAATATAGGCAACGACCTTTTCCGACGAATTATTCGTCGGTACAAGTTTAACAATAATTTAAATTTTTATTACATTTATAAAATTAATTCTATAATTTCACGACCGATGCTTGGCCCTCTTGGGTTTGTAAAAAAAATGTGAGGATCACTAGGTGCTTAAAAAATTCAATGATGTACCGCTTGGGTGAAGCTTGCTCTCGGGCTCCCAAAAGCATGTGCTATAGCATATGGTTTTTTTGCGAAAATTGAAAGTTTGGAAAACCTTAGAGAGCTTTTGTCTGGGGACAAAAAAAATGATTAAAATCCCGAAAAATCATTTTGCAGGGTGCTTTTGAGCTCAAGAATGATACATTTTCTCTAATTCCTTAAAGCACAAAATAAATATAGCAACGACCTTTCCCGACGCATTATTCGTCGGTAAAAGTTTGCCAATAATTTAAATTTTTATTAAATTTATAAAATTAAATCTACAATTTCACGTCCGATGCTTTCTGCTCTTTGGGCTTGCAGAAAAAATGTGAGAATCACTAGGTGCTTAAAAATTTCAATGATGAACCGCTTGGTTGAAACTTGCTCTCGGGGATCCCAAAAGAATGTGCTATAGCACATGGTTCTTTTGCGAAAATTGGAACTTTGGAAAATATTAGAGAGCTTTTGTCTGGGGACAAAAAATAAAGGTTAAATTGCCAAAAAATCATTTTGCAGGGCGTTTTGAGCTCAAGAATGATACATTTTTATCTAATTCCTCAAAGCACAAAATAAATATAGGCACCAATCTTTTCCGACGAATTATTCGTCGGTACAAGTTTTCCAATAATTTAAATTTTTATTACATTTATAAAATTAATTCTATAATTTCACGTCCGATGCTTGGTCCTCTTGGGTTTGTAGAAAAAATGTCAGAATCACTAGGTGCTTAAAAAATTCAATGACGAACCGCTTGGGTGAATCTTGCTCTCGGGCTCCCAAAAGCATGTGCTATAGCATATGGTTTTTTTGCGAAAATTGAAAGTTTGGAAAAACTTAGAGAGCTTTTGTATGGGGACAAAAAAAATGATTAAAACGCCGAAAAATCATTTTGCAAGGTGCTTTTGAGCTCAAGAATGATACATTTTCTCTAATTCCTTAAAGCACAAAATAAATATAGCAACGACCTTTCCCGACGCATTATTCGTCGGTAAAAGTTTCCAAATAATTTAAATTTTTATTACTCACATTTTTTTCCTACAAACCCAAGAGGACCAAGCATCGGACGTGAAATTATAGAATTAATTTTATAAATTTAATAAAAATTTAAATTATTGGCAAACTTTTACCGACGAATAAGTCGTCGGGAAAGGTCGTTGCCTATATTTGTTTTGTGCTCTGAGGAATAAGATAAAAATGTATCATTCTTCAGCTCAAAACGCCCTGCAAAATGATTTTTCGGCATTTTAGCCTTTATTTTTTGTACCCAGACAAAAGCTCTCTATTATTTTCCAAAGTTTCAATTTTCGCAAAAAAACCATGTGCAATAACACATGCTTTTGGGAGCCCGAGAGCAAGTTTCACCGAAGCGGTTCATCATTGAATTTTTTAAGCACCTAGTGATTCTCACATTTTTTCTGCAAGCCCAAAGAGGGCAAGCATCGGACGTGAAATTGTAGATTTAATTTTATAAATTTAATAAAAATTTAAATTATTAGCAAACTTTTACCGACGAATAATGCGTCGGGAAAGGTTGTTGCTATATTTATTTTGTGCTTTAAGGAATTAGAGAAAATGTATCATTCTTGAGCTCAAAAACACCCTGCAAAATGATTTTTCGGCATTTTAATCATTTTTTTTGTCCCCAGACAAAAGCTCTCTAAGTTTTTCCAAACTTTCAATTTTCGCAAAAAAACCAAATGCTATAGCACATGCTTTTGGGAGCCCGAGAGCAAGCTTCACCCAAGCCGTTCATCATTGAATTTTTTAAGAACCTAGTGATTCTCACATTTTTTCTACAAACCCAAGAGGACCAAGCATCGGACGTGAAATTATAGAATTAATTTTATAAATGTATTAAAAATTTAAATTATTGGCAAACTTGTACCAACGAATAATTCGTCGGAAAAGGTCGTTGCCTATATTTATTTTGTGCTTTGAGGAATTAGATAAAAATGTATCATTCTTGAGCTCAAAACGCCCTGGAAAATAATTTTTTGGCAATTTAACCTTTATTTTTTGTCCCCAGACAAAAGCTCCCTAAGATTTTCCAAAGTTTCAATTTTCGCAAAAAAACCATGTGCTATAGCACATGCTTTTGGGATCCCCGAGAGCAAGTTTCACCCAAGCGGTTCATCATTGAATTTTTTAAGCACCTAGTGATTCTCACATTTTTTCTGCAAGCCCAAAGAGGAGAAAGCATCGGACGTGAAATTGTAGATTTAATTTTATAAATTTCATAAAAATTTAAATTATTGGCAAACTTTTACCGACGAATAATGCGTCGGGCAAGGTCGTTGCTATATTTATTTTGTGCTTTAAGGAATTAGAGAAAATGTATCATTCTTGAGCTCAAAAGCACCCTGCAAAATGATTTTTCGGCATTCTAATCATTTTTTATCTCCCCAGACAAAAGCTCTCTGAGGTTTTCCAAACTTTCAATTTTCGCAAAAAAAACATATGCTATAGCACATGCTTTTGGGAGCCCGAGAGCAAGCTTCACCCAAGCGGTTCATCATTGAATTTTTTAAGCACCTAGTGATTCTCACATTTTTTTTCTACAAACCCAAGAGGACCAAGTATCGGACGTGAAATTATAGAATTAATTTTATAAATTTAATAAAAATTTAAATTATTGGCAAACTTTTACCGACGAATAAGTCGTCGGGAACGGTCGTTGCCTATATTTGTTTTGTGCTCTGAGGAATTAGATAAAAATGCATCATTCTTCAGCTCAAAACGCCCTGCAAAATGATTTTTCGGCATTTTAGCCTTTATTTTTTGTACCCAGACAAAAGCTCTTGATTCGTACGTATTTTACGTACAAATTGTGCTTCTAATCACGGGAATTAAGCTACTCCAAAGGCCATTTGTTGTGTTTAATGTGTGTTTTCATGTTTCTAGGTTAATTAGGTGAGTTGAAGTAATTTGGCACAAAAAGGTGCATTTTCATGACATTTGGCGCATTTCCGAGAAGAGGACGGAAAGTCAACCGTGGCTTTCGGATATCAAAGATCACATGAGTCAACATTCGGAGGATGATGCCAATGAATACCTTGAAGAATCGGAAAGAGGAAGAAAAATGATGAAATTACCTTTCCGGCGACTTTTCCGGCGAACCACCACCACAAGAGGCGGCAGCACCGCCGGACCACCACCGGAGCACCACCACACATGGAGGAGATATTCAAATCACATCATGCATAGGGCTGCTGCTAGTGTTACATGCACTCTAGTGGAGAAGAAATCAATTAATACTTTACCCTAGTGCATCCTTAAATTCCTCCCATGTATTTTCCTTTTGCACTTCTCCATACCTCCACTAGGTAGCCTTGGGGGCTGCATTAAACTTGTTAAAAACCCTCATTTCTGATGAAGAGAGGAATCCTTGACTTGAGAACAAACCCCTAAGAAGCTCTCAAGCTCCCAAACACTCAAGAACAGCCTCATTTCCGTCCGGATTCCATTAGGGAATCCGGACGGACCTTCCCGTCCACCTACTGTAATCGTCCATTTTCTCATAGTTCTGTCCATTTTTTGGACTTTCAACCTTCACGAAAGTTGTTCCTAAGGCCCCCATTTACCTTACGGACCAACTTTCACCATCGTTTGTACACTTACATGCTCTGGAATCATCAAGAACAGCAAGGGTCTGCATGAACCTTGTAATTTGGAGCAAGAAGGAGTAAGGAGAAGAAGAGGGTGATGCATGGAGCAGCTAGCAACTCTTGGGGCAGCAAGGACCTGCTGGATGTCTTCATGAGAATCTCTCAACCTATCTTTACTTATGTTTTATTCAAGCATGTGTGTATAAATTCTTATGTTGGGGACTAGGGTTGCATGCCCTAGTTCATTGATGATGATTTGTATAACTTTGATGTTTATTCATGTTTGATTGTGCTATGAACATGTTCATTGTCTAGCTTAATTATGTTGAATGCATGTTTGGAGATGTTATCAATTGAAGAGCATGTGTTTGATTTATGTTGGTTGAGTTTATGAGCTTGATAACCTCCTTAAATTCTAGACAATTGGCAATGCATGTAATGAGTTAAACTTTGGCTTAGCTTGTTTGAAATCCTAAGTCTATGAGCTTTACGCCTCATTTAATGAACTTAAGAACCGGACAATGGCTTAAGCTAGTTGATTGAGAGTCACTCTTTAATCGTAATTGACAAGAGGGATACATTGTGAGACTTGGTCTTAGATCCCTAATAAGACTAAGATACGGATTTTGGTTCATTAATCAATCGTTGTGCATCTACATTAGGTTGTTAATTCATTAGATATGAAAACTCAATCATTCTACCATTCCTATATCTATCCATGTTCCCCCTAATTTGCATGCATGTAGTTTGCATTAGTTGCATATTTAATTTACTTGCATCACTCTTATTTACAAAACACCAAAAATATGAACACTACACTCATTTGTATATCCACTACACTTTGCATCCATCCATCTCTTGTCTCATCATTTTAGTGCTAGAAACTTGGTTACCACATGATTACCGAGTGGATTTTGGGCCTTCCAATCCCTTGGGTACGACAACCCCCGGTCCTTAATCTATACCATCCCCTATCTTTGACGATACGTAGACATGTTTTCAACGCGAAATTATCGTCTCGTCAGCTCTCTAAGATTTTCCAAAGTTTCAATTTTCGCAAAAAAACCATGTGCTATAACACATGCTTTTGGGAGCCCGAGAGCAAGTTTCACCCAAGCGGTTCATCATTCAATTTTTTAAGCACCTAGTGATTCTCACATTTTTTCTGCAAGCCCAACGAGGAGCAAGCATCGGACGTGAAATTGTAGATTTAATTTTATAAATTTAATAAAAATTTAAATTATTTGCAAACTTTTACCGACGAATAATGCGTCGGGAGGGTCGTTGCTATATTTATTTTGTGCTTTAAGGAATTAGAGAAAATGTATCATTCTTGAGCTCAAAAGCACCCTGCAAAATGATTTTT
This sequence comes from Rubus parviflorus, assembly GCA_029955375.1. Classification (NCBI taxonomy): domain Eukaryota; kingdom Viridiplantae; phylum Streptophyta; class Magnoliopsida; order Rosales; family Rosaceae; genus Rubus; species Rubus parviflorus. The sequence continues at coordinate 307,420 of JARGGL010000001.1, read as the reverse complement.
CGGCATTTTAATCATTTTTTTTGTCCCCAGACAAAAGCTCTCTAAGTTTTTCCAAACTTTCAATTTTCGCAAAAAAACCATATGCTATAGCACATGCTTTTGGGAGCCCGAGAGCAAGCTTCACCCAAGCGGTTCATCATTGAATTTTTTAAGCACCTAGTGATTCTCACATTTTTTCTACAAACCCAAGAGGGCCAAGCATCGGACGTGAAATTATAGAATTAATTTTATAAATTTAATAAAAATTTAAATTATTGGCAAACTTTTACCGACGAATAAGTCTTCGGGAAAGGTCGTTGCCTAGATTTGTTTTGTGCTCTGAGGAATTAGATGAAAATGTATCATTCTTCAGCTCAAAACGCCCTGCAAAATGATTTTTCGGCATTTTAGCCTTTATTTTTTGTACTCAGACAAAAGCTCTCTAATATTTTGCAAATTTCAATTTTCGCAAAAAAACCATGTGCTATAACACATGCTTTTGGGAGCCCGAGAGCAAGTTTTACCCAAGCGGTTCATCATTGAATTTTTTAAGCACCTAGTGATTATCACATTTTTTCTACGAGCCCAAGAGGCCCAAGCAACGGGCATGAAATTATAGAAATAATTTTATAAATTTAATAGAAATTTAAATTATTGGAAAAGTCTTACCGACGAATAATTCGTCGGGCAATGTCGTTGCCTATATTTATTTTGTGCTTTAAGGAATTAGATAAAAATGTATCATTCTTGAGCTCAAAAGTGCCCTGCAAAATGATTTTTCGGCATTTTAACCTTTCTTTTTTGTCCCCAGACAAAAGCTCTCTAAGATTTTCCAATGTTTCAATTTTCGCACAAAAACCATGTGCTATAGCACATGCATTTGGGAGCCCGAGAGCAAGCTTCAACCAAGCGGTTCATCATTGAATTTTTTAAGTACCTAGTGGTTGTCACATCTTTTTTACGAGCCCAAGAAGAAATTATAGAATTAATTTTATAAATTTAATAAAAATTTAAATTATTGGCAAACTTTTGCCAACGAATAATCCGTCGAAAAAGGTTGTTGCCTATATTTATTTTGTGCTTTGAGGAATTAGATAAAAATGTAAAGGTCGTTGCTATATTTATTTTGTGCTTTAAGGAATTAGATAAAAACGTAAAGGTCGTTGCTATATTTATTTTGTGCTTTAAGGAAGTAGAGAAAAATGTATCATTCTTGATCTCAAAAGCACCCTGCAAAATGATTTTTCGGCATTTTAATCTTCTTTTTTTCCCCAGACAAAAGCTCTCTAAGGTTTTCCAAACTATCAACTTTCGCAAAAAAACCATGTGCTATAGCACATGGTTTTGGGAGCCCGAGAGCGAGTTTCACCCAAGCGGTTCATCATTGAATTTTTTAAGCACCTAGTGATTCTCACATTTTTTCTACAAGCCCAGAGGACCAAGAATCGGACGTGAAATTATATAATTAATTTTATAAATTTAATAAAAATTTAAATTATTGGCATCTTTTACCGACGAATAATTCGTCGGGAAAGGTCGTTGCCTATATTTATTTTGTGCTTTGAAGAATTAGAGAAAAATGTATCATTCTTTAGCTCAAAAGCGCCCTGCAAAATGATTTTTCGACATTTGAACTTTTTTTTTTTTTACCCAGACAAAAGCTCTCTAAGATTTTTCAAAGTTTCAATTTTCGCAAAAAAACCATGTGCTATAGCACATGCTTTTGGGAGCCCAAAAGCAAGTTTCACCGAAGCGGTTCATCATTTAATTTTTTAAACACCTAGTGATTCTCACATTTTTTCTACGAGCCCAAGGGGCCCAAGCATCGACGTGAAATTATAGAATTAATTTTATAAATTTAATAAAAATTTTAATTATTGGCAAACTTTGACCGACGAATAATTCGTCGGGAAAGGTCGTTGCTATATTTATTTTTTGCTTTAAGGAATTAGAGAAAATGTATCATTCTTGAGCTCAAAAGCACCCTGCAAAATGATTTTTCGGCATTTTAATCATTTTTTTTGTCCCCAGACAAAAGCTCTCTAAGGTTTTACAAACTTTCAATTTTCGCAAAAAAAACATATGCTATAGCACATGCTTTTGGGAGCCCGAGAGCAAGCTTCACCCAAGCGGTTCATCATTGAATTTTTTAAGCACCTAGTGATTCTCACATTTTTTTCTACAAACCCAAGAGGACCAAACATCGGACGTGAAATTATAGAATTAATTTTATAAATTTAATAAAAATTTAAATTATTGGCAAACTTTTACCGACGAATAAGTCGTCGAGAAAGGTTGTTGCCTATATTTGTTTTGTGCTCTGAGGAATTAGATAAAAATGCATCATTCTTCAGCTCAAAACGCCCTGCAAAATGATTTTTCGGCATTTTAGCCTTTATTTTTTGTACCCAGACAAAAGCTCCCTAAGATTTTCCAAAGTTTCAATTTTCGCAAAAAAACCATGTGCTATAACACATGCTTTTGGGAGCCCGAGAGCAAGTTTCACCCAAGCGGTTCATCATTCAATTTTTTAAGCACCTAGTGATTCTCACATTTTTTCTGCAAGCCCAACGAGGAGCAAGCATCGGACGTGAAATTGTAGATTTAATTTTATAAATTTAATAAAAATTTAAATTATTGGCAAACTTTTACCGACGAATAATTCGTCGGGAAAGGTCATGGCCTATTTTTATTTTGTGTTTTAAGGAATTAGATAAAAATGTATCATTCTTGAGCTCAAAAGTGCTCTACAAAATGAATTTTCGGCATTTTAACCTTTTATGGTCCGCAGACAAAAGCTCTCTAGGATTTTCCAAAATTTCAATTTTCACAAAAAAAAACCATGTGCTATATCACATGCTTTTGGGAGCCCGAGAGCAAGCTTCAACCAAGCAACATCATTGAATTTTTTAAGTACCTAGTGGTTCTCACATCTTTTCTACGAGCCCAAGAAGAAATTATAGAATTAATTTTATAAATTTAATAAAAATTTAAATTATTGACAAACTTTTACCGACGAATAATTTGTCGGGAACGCTCGTTGCCTGTATTTATTTTGTGCTTTAAGGAATTAGATAAAAATGTATCATTCCTGAGCTCAAAAGCACCCTGCAAAATGATTTTTCGGCATTTTAACCTTTTTTTTTGTCCCCAGACAAAAGCTCTCTATGATTTTCCAAAGTTTCAATTTTCGCAAAAAAACCATGTGCTATAGCACATGCTTTTGGGAGCCCAAGAGCAAGTTTCACCCAAGCGGTTCATCATTGAATTTTTTAAACACCTAGTGATTCTCACATTTTTTCTACGAGCCCAAGAGGCCCTAGCATCGACGTGAGATTATAGAATTAATTTTATAAATTTAATAAAAATTTAAATTATTGGCAAACTTTTACCGACGAATAATTCGTCGGGAAATTAAGGTCGTTGCCTATATTTATTTGGGCTTTGAGGAATTAGATAAAAATGTATCATTCTTGAGCTCAAAAGTGCCATGAGAAATGAGTCATCGGCATTTGAACCTCTTTTTTAGTCTCCGGACAATTGGACAAGAGCTCTCTAAGATATTTCAAAATTTCAACTTACGCAAAAAAACCGTTACTATCACGTACATGCTTACGGGATCCCGAGAGTCAACTTCACCCAAGCGGAACATCATTGAATTTTCAAGCACCTTGTGGTTCTCACATCTTTTCTACGAGCCCAAGAGGACCAAGCAACGGACGTGAATCATATACTTAGTTTTATTAATAAAATAAAAAAATAAATTACAAGTAGACCGATGTCGATGACATGTTAGTCTCTAAAGGTTTTTGCCTCTAATTACTATGTGCTTTACGGAATTAGATAAAAATGTATATTTTTCTTGCTCAAAGGGCTGTGCGAATGGATTTATCGGCATTTGAACCTCTTTCTTAGAGCTAGCACAAAATCTCTGCAAAAAATTTCAAAGTTTCAATTTTCGCAAATAAAATATTGTGTTATAGTACACGCTTTTGGGAGATGAGAGCATGCTTCAACCAAGGAGAACTTCATTGAATTTTTTACGCATAATGAGGTTCTCACATCTCGTTTACGAGCTCAAATGACCGAGCAACGGCCATGAACTCATAGAATTGTGATTCATCACAAATTTGTTTTTATTCACGGTACTTATCACAAGGGAATATTGGCAGAAAAATGTTCATTTGAGGAGTGGTCATTTGAAACAGTCAAATGCCTTCAATAATGGATCTAAAAAAACCAAAATGGATGTATAATTTTATGAACAATTTTGATTGATAAATTCATGATCAGGCATGCAATAACCCCCTAATTGGGAATATATTGATCCTCATCCTAATTGAATGAACATGGCCTTAAACCAGCAGGCAATTTGCACATCTGCAGCTTCTGTTTTGTCATTCTATATACATATAGTTATAGAATTGGGTAAAGGAGGATCAACTTTTTACATTGCTCCCTTGTAACAACCAGAGCTATGATACATCTCTTTCAATAACTCATTGCAAAGTTGGTGAATAATGTGCTGATTCATAAAGACCATTTGCCCCCACTAGATCTTATTTTACTCAAAGCTGCTTTTAAAAGTCCAAACAGATTGATAGGAAAAAAATCTCAATTATCTTCTTAGCTTTCGACTGCAAAGACAAAATGGAATTCCTTTGCAGTTCCTTCTGAAAAATCTTTAATTTGATCACAACAGAAAAATTGTTCTAAAAGATCAATTTCACCTAAAGGAAATGGTCGGTGTGAGGAAAAGTTTATTTAGTACGATACACCATACTAACAATGTATAAAGTATTTTAGGATAAATCATTCATCGATAGGATTAATTACTATTTTCTTGATTTATGTTTTGTATTGAAGTATGTAAGTGAAATAATATACTATTTGTTTGCACCGACAATATTTATGTTCAATCTTAATAATAACATTTTGATCTTTATGTTTAACACTCTCTATTAGAGTATTGCTTCCTATATATTTACATACTCATCCATTTGTAGAGCAAGCAAAATGCAATATGGTCGAGGATGTGAAAAGATCGATTTTTAATTAAGTCTTAACATTTTCTATATATATATATGAGACTAATATAACTCTAATTAAGCTACTCTTTCCAAATTCCAACACTTACCAACCCAGAAAGTGAAAATGATCATCTCTATGTAAAGATTGTTCCAGTTGCAAAACCCAGAAGCACCCAGTACAACAAACAATTTCAAATTGATTTTGGCATCATATTCATCCCCAAATGGTTGAAACTTGATTGGGTAGCTAGCTAGCTAGCTGGGGATGGTGATTGAAGATGATGATGATGCATGAGGTTGTAGCATAGTTAGGGTAGTCCCTCTTGTACCATTTGAAAGACCCACCTTCCTTAAATAAATTGGTCCCAGTGTCTGCATGTTTTCACGTGTCCTGCCATCCCCTTGCCGTTAATTACACCATCATGAGCATCAGCTACTGCATAGGATTCTAGAGGACCTCAAATACTCCCAAAATTTGAAAAATATAAATCCTTTCATTTCAACATTAAGTATCATTTTTCCAGGAATCGTATATAGTTATATACCTAGCTCCCACCACCATTCTCACACTCAGGTCCGTGGATCACACTCCCCATTGATCCATTGTTTACTTGAATGTTTGAATCCTCCATTTGGGAAATGTGTTTTTGTTACAAGTGATTGTTAAGCTTAAGCTGATAGCTTTAATGAGTTTAAAATTTCAAATCTTGATTCTTAATTCAAGTGCTACTTCAATGTTGATTTGTAAGGTTAAAACCAAGTGCGGATTCGAGGGTTGAGCATAGGTAATTAATTGACGTAGGCCGAATTGTTGGTAAACTATGAAGTTTCACCTCAATCATATTTGATCTACAAGCTTAGGAAATACATCAGAGAAGATGTTTCTTAATTATTGTCTATTTAAGAGATGTGTGTGTTCCTCTTTGTCTTAGTTTTTCTCTATGAAGAAAGATTTATAAACTTTCTATTAATTATTTAATTGGTAATAGTGTAAGACTACACTCGAATTACGTGTTTGCTTAAACGTCTCTCCGTATAGAAGATGAAGCTACACAAAGCAATATATTGATGGAAATAATAGACAAGAATAGAAGCGTGCGACTATGCGAGAATGTCTTACTAGCTTAGTTTTAATCTTTTTTTAATAGAAAAACATATTTAGATTTGCTACTAATTATTGTGTAAGACGAAACCTACATCAAGATAACTATATTCATTTTTGTCATAATTAGGGTTTAGAGGTCAAACTACTATGAGTTACTATTCATTGCTTGTAATTTTTTGATACAGAAACCTATGCAATCTTTGGAAAACAAGCGCTAAGTGATATGTATATACATATATATATATACATATATCCACACTTGGAAATACTAGTTAAGAGTTAAGACTAGTCCTAATTATGAAAACAAAAATAAAATTTAGTGTAATCAATAAACAAACATTGAGTCAAAATTATATATATAGTGAATGCACAATGCCAACTTTTGTTGTACTAAATAATTTCTCCCCAATTGAGGGTGACTTCACTTTCTCCTAAAACGGTGTGGTGGGCTATCTCTTCTCTTTCATGATAGGAGCATAGGACAAAAGTCCTTTGATAGAAGAGAGAGAGAGAGATGGTTTGGTGTTTTTGTAGTCTTGCTTTCTAACATTTTAGCCATTTTAATTTACAGTGAAAGCAGAGAGAGAGAGGGAGAGGTAAAGAAAGAGAGAGCTAGAAGCACAAAACACAAAAACGCAAGTATGTTCGATGGAGTACCAGCTGAGCAGTTGCACCAATTCATAGCAGCCTCAAGAACCAATTCACTCCCTATCCCTCTTCCTAATATTCCTCTCTCTTCCTTCCCTAATCTCCAACCCTTCGATCATCATCATCATCATCATCACCATCACCATCCCAATAACTACAACATCATCAACCCTCCTCCTCCTCCTCCTCCGCCACCTCAAGAAATACTTGTGCAGCTTCCGCCACCACCTCCTCATCCTCACAATCAGCTTCTGCGTCCATCTGTAGTACTTCACCGCCGCGAAAATGATCCAGAGAAGCAAGAAAACAGCAGCGCCTTGGCCTTGCCCTCGTCGAATTTGGAGATCGAAAGAGAGAGAACCACATCGATGCCACCAGAATTGCCAGACGATCCTTGGGGTAACGATGAACTTCTTGCGCTGCTCCGGATCAGATCTACCATGGAGAATTGGTTCCCTGAGTTCACTTGGGAACATGTCTCAAGGTACTATATACATAATTATATATAGCTAGCTAGCTAGTTCATTCACTTAAAGTTTCCATCCACCTAGATTCTTGTTCTAAATTAGCTAGGGTTATCTTTATTATAGCTATAAGTTAGATTTGATTATTACAAAGTAGGGATTGATGCTAATGAATTTTAGTTACTGTTCATTCATGTGTTTGTGAGGGAGAGATAGGTAAATGACCATTTTGTACATGTTCACTAAAAAACATAAAGATCCCCCGTACATGTTTATTATTTAGAGAATCGAGATCGAATGCTTAAGAGCCATGAAATAAATGCTTTGCTCAATAATATTCTGCTGTTGCTCAATGAGTTTCTGATGGGATGGATGGATGAGCAGGAAGCTAGCAGAGGTTGGCTTTAAAAGGAGTGCAGAAAAGTGCAAGGAGAAGTTTGAAGAGGAAAGCAGGTACTTCAACAACATCAACTTCAACAAGAACTTCAGGTTTCTCAGTGAGCTTGAACAGCTCTATCAACCACCAGTTGATCCTCCTCAAAACCCAGCTGAAGATCAACCTGAGAAGAATACCCAGAAAGTAGTAGAAGTTGAAAAGCCAAGTGAAGAATTAGGAGACCAAGATAAAGGGCAAACAGCTTTGGATCCTGAAGAGTCACCAAGCAATGATCAAACAGTTAGTGAGAAAGAGGTGGAAGTCATTAGAGCAAAGAGCAACAACAAGAAGAGGAAGAGGCAGAGGAGATTTGAAATGCTAAAGGGCTTCTGTGAGGACATTGTGAACAAGTTGATGGCTCAGCAGGAAGAGATTCACAGTAAGCTTCTAGAAGACATGGTGAAGAGAGATGAGGAAAAGCTTGCAAAGGAAGAAGCTTGGAAGAAGCAAGAGATGGATAGGATGAACAAGGAGCTTGAAACCATGGCACATGAACAAGCTGTTGCTGGTGATAGACAAGCTACAATCATTCAGTTCTTGAAGAAATTCACATCATCAACTAGTACTGGTAGCAGTACTAACCCTAGTACTCCTACATGTCATGTTAATGGCCAGAACGAATCTGATCAAGAACCAATTACGCCATCTATTCAAAAGTCTACTACTACTACTTCTTTCCACACCCAAAATAATCCAAGCACACCCACTTCACTGACTGAAGCCATTGCACCCCAAAGCCCTAGTTCAAGTACTCTAAGCATCAATCCAAAAGCATCCATTTCATCTCTACCTCCGGAAAACCCTAGTTCCGATCATCTCAAAACCCAAAACCCTAGCTCTAACGACAAAGCGCAAGACCTCGGAAAGAGGTGGCCGAGAGACGAAGTGTTGGCATTGATTAACCTGCGGTGCAGTCTCTTCAACAATGGCGATCAGCAAGACAAGGAAAAAGATGGAGGAGTAGTCAAGGCTCCACTGTGGGAGAGAATCTCACAAGGGATGTTGGAGATGGGTTACAAGAGAAATGCCAAGAGGTGTAAAGAGAAATGGGAGAACATCAATAAGTACTATAGGAAAACCAAGGATGTTAACAAGAAGAGGTCGCTTGACTCGAGGACTTGCCCTTATTTTCATCAACTAAGCACTTTGTACAACCAGGGCATACTCGTACCACCTTCTGATCAGCAATCGGCACCGCCTGAAAAACGCTCACCGGAAAAACAGTCATCTCTAGCTGAAGGTGAGAAAAACAATATGGTACAGCAAGCTGTACCGGCAGCTTTTGATTTTGAATTCTAATATTTTGCATATTTGTGTGTGCAATATTTTCGATGATAATAATATGTGATACATTTTTTTTTTGTCTTAGCTTGGTAAACATGTGGTAGCTAGTACTCTCGATCTGCAGTTGACATGAAATTTTATTTTCTTCTCGAATATAAAATATTTTATGGCAGGATATTTGTATGTTTGAAAATTTGTTTTATAGTGGGCACCGACAGATTAAAAAAAATGAGGACCAGAGTTTAAATGAGGTCTGCTGTCATTTTATATTTACCATATTTGCTCTAATTATTAAGAAGCTTAGCTCACCATATCTTGAGTTTCTTAATTAAGTCCAACTCTTCAATGTTCTCATCTCCCTCACTTTTGTTACATTTTTTATATATAATATTAATATACACTGAAATATAGGAAGTAGTATACATAAATTATGCCATATCGATCTATGTAGTAAAATATATTGAAGAATAATGGTACTATGAATTATAAAATCCCAGAAGTGTGATTTAAGCAACATAAACAAGCACGTGTACGTTTAGGATCCTATAGGAACTCTAGTTTTTGGATCGGCTTATGGATCGAGAGGAAAATGTAAATGCATATGATTCTTGTATATGATTACATTAATATAAGGACTAAATTTTAGTTACTATTCTATACTTTAGGGTTCTAATCAATACAGTCCCTGAATTTCTAATTTAATCAAAATAAACTTTATACTGTCAATTTTTATCCAATATGTCCATTTATAATACGTGTCGATACAAGCTAGGTTGGTGTAAATGTAAATAAAAATAACACGTGTTGACCCATGATAGGCGATACGTGTCTTAAATTGACTTATTGGATGAGAATTGAGTGCATGTATCATTTGATGAAATTGAAAGTTTAGAGATTGAACTGATTAGACCCCTAAAACACATGATAGTAACAATAATTTAATCCTTAATATAAACTTTATAATAAGCTAGATTATAACAATAGTGAACAAGAATAAGGCGTGATGGTGTGAATGGTATTGGAAACTTTGAAACATTTGGTTTACTTTTTCCAAACTTTGTCATGGACTATGAGTTTGAACCCTAAGTTTAATTAATTATGAGCGATTAACAAAGTTTCTCTTGTCAGTTACTACAGAGAGAAAATTGCTCTATATATACTTTCTTCACTTTTTTCTCCGAACTTTATGGTGTACGTACGTACAATAAGTTTGAATCTAAATCTAATTCCGAGAGTGATTTTTTTTTTGGCAATAATCCCGAGAGTGATTAACAAAGTCTTACTAGTCAGTTACCAACCAAGACTCATTAGTCTATAAACATAATTACAAAATGCATGAAATAAAATGTATTAAATTTGAGTATATATGTCATTTTGTTTTTTGAACGACGAAAGTATAGTATGTGCAAATTGACAACACATGCAAGTGCATGTCTGCATGACATTTCATCTCTGTTTTGGGGTGGACCCGTGGAATGACCCCAGTTGGCAGTGGCAGTGGTCAGTGAGAGCAAAAGCCTTTGAGCCGATACGTTGTCGTTTCTACGTCCTTTTATCGATGATAAAAGTCTCCCTCAGAGTTGAGAAGCGGGTCCCACCCAGCGCGACGTTTGGACAGCACAGACAGACAAGTAACGCAGTGCCACGTATCAGGACCGCATGTGATGGGTTTGTTTGTACGCACACTCTATCTCAGCCTCTGCCGCTCTGCGACTCTGCAGTGTGGCAATTGTGCATTGCAACGCCAATAATCTACACGCACCCCCACGTGTGTCAGTGGGGACAAGTAATCGGACGGTTTGAACTCTCAGACGTTGGTGGATCGTGGCCTCAATTCTGTAGAAAAAAAAGTCAAAGTCAACACATTCCTATGTGAGTGACTTGCAGAAGACTCCTTCTCTGTGCGTTTGACCTTCCTTTTACTTTTTACACATGGGGTAATTACTTATTTAAAAGAGAGGTTTGACCACAAAATGTTACTTTTGACTTACCAATTTAAACATGGGTCCAAATTAACATAAGTTTTCAAGATGGCCCAACCAAAAGCATGGTGGATAAGAAAAGTATTTCTTTTCAAGGGCCCAAAATTGGTTCTCCCAACTCAATTGTCACTTTGGCTGGCCCAATATTAGCCCAAAACCAACAGTTGACGAGGAGTGTACACAAATAGTGCATAGTGTGAGGGGACACGAGAGGATTTTTAAGGAGTAAAAGTATAAACTTCAAAAGTGAGACTAATGTAAACCATTGGAGTATTATTACCATAAAACCACCAAGTAAGTGTGCTCTATTTAGTGGTATTTTTCTCATGAAACTACATGTGTAATGTGTTTATTTTGTGAGAAGACTAGCTATATGTGTGTGAGGAGATCATTTAAATGGATGATGGACTAAATATACAACAATAAATCTAGAAATTGCAACTTCTTTATTAAGGTACTACAATATATGCGTTTACAATTAGTTCGAGATAATGGAGGAAATTAAAATGCCAATTTTCGTATAGAAAAGTTACATCTCTCTAATATTTTGTTCTCAATTTATGTGTGAAGGCACTTGAAAACCAACCAACACATTTAATAGTTTCAACCTGATTTTATTAGTAAAATCAAGCTTTGGCTCTCTACAAATTAAACTAAAGAATTGGATCAAAAAAATGAGAGACTTTTGCAACGGGCATGCAACTCAAACTAACTGAGGAAAGTCACATCCGTCCCGTCGCAAGCACCTACAATACATTGGTTTACTACTTATTGTAGTGTAGCAATATAGCAGATAATCTTGGTGAAAATGGATTATTCTTTTTTTTTTGATACAACAAAGTGTTATTTACTAATTATTATGGTCATTTGATTAATTTCCATAATAATTATTATTATTGTTTTTTAGGTTTCATCTGATGATTATGATCACATACTATATTGTGTTCGGAAACTGCTCTATAAAATTAGATGACGATACGATTTTTAATTAAGCTAATTTTTAGCTTTGCCAAAGAAACCTAAATGATGTACAGTTTGGATAATAAAATTAATCGTCCTCTCTTTTCTTAAAAGATGATGTAAACAAAAGGAACTATATTATTAACTCATTCATCATAAAATTGAAGATCTTACTAGCAACAACCTACAAATAATAGCATAAAATGAAAAAGGACATGGAGACCATTATAACTTGCATGTATTCATTGAATCATTCATATGAGCAACATGTATATATATATATATATATATATATATATATATATATATATATATATATATTGACAGTTGCGACATATAATTATACCGCAGAAGCTTCCAACTTGACCAACAACCCTCGTGGCTACAACCACGTCCTACACAAGAAATTAAGCCCTCAAATTTTGGAGGGTTTCATGCACTGAAATCGTTATACTCGTAATTACCAAACAAACAAAAACAGGTGGGTGTGGGCTCGCGATCGAGTCACAAAGAGTCCGAGGGTTCTTCACGTTGATCATGATTTCCTCATTTATGATATGTATACAGCAGCCACATACCTCTCATTCTGGGTACGTAAAGAGAGAAGGCTTTACTTTCTTCGCATGAGAGAGATTAAATGATCAGAGAAAGCATGGCATGCAGATTGGTTCATGGTAGGGATCATCAATGGTGCTATTACTCATGCTAGTTACAGATGACCAGACTTCGTACTAGCTCGATCGTTATACCTAAAAGATCGACAAGTAACCCATGAACAACCCTAACGCGGATGCTTTAAAAAACCTTCATTGCAAAACCAATCAAGCCTAGCTTTAATTAAACGTTGTACTTGGGGGAAATCCAAAGCATTCCCCTTTTGTTTTTTCTCCCAAGTATAATCAATTTGATTTCAACCGCATCTTAATTTGGGTTGAGTATGAACTATGAAGGGTACGGTGTTCTTGAATTTTTTTTTCTTCTTATGTAATACTATAATTCTAATACGTACATTACAACCTATCTTTCTAAGATCGTATATTGTGTACTTCTTAATTGGTATCACTTTGATCCTTAATCTAATTATTAACTAATACATTATGCAATATTGCATAATCATGAAATTTGTATCGATGTGTTGATGTGATTTAAAGAGTTGTTTAAGTAATTTTTAACTATTATACGTGAATTCTAATTAATGAGTTTTTATCGAAATCCGAAACAAAGTTTTTGATGTCAAAATCATATCGATGCCATATTATCAATCATCGATCAAAATACTTGGTTAAAATCATCGACCTACAAAATAAAATGAAATTAGTCTGCCCTTGGGATTTTGGTACCACGAAAGAGACCATTTTGTCATCAAATATGCTCCCAGCACGTCGACAGCAACTTCAAAGTTCAAACCATGAAAGGCTATTAAGGTCATTTTCACAAATATAAAAAGCGCCGCTCGTGATTGGGCAAAGAGAGATGGCGCGGGCCCCACCGTGCTTCCCTTGGTCGGGTCTTCCTCCATCAACGATCAATCACACAAAAAAAATTTATATTTTAAAAATAAAAATAAAAATAAAAACAAAAGCGATTTGCGCTTTATCTTTTTTGGCGATAATTAATCTTCTGTTAATCTCTTCCCCCTGGAAGAAGTCATCTTTTGTAGTTTTATAGTTTAATATGAGATCATTTATAATAATAAAAAAAGCTTAATCATATTCAGTTTTGCAATAAGTGGTTCACATGAAATCATGCTCGTGACTGCCATAACTATAACTACGTTCCAAATTTTTCAGTTGGAAATGATGATGAGTTCTTTTGTTAATGATAGCAAAAAAAAAAACGGATTAGTTTACTTTCTTTATGGTAATTTTTTTGTTGTGAGAGTTACCATTCTTGTTAAGGACGAGTTTAACGATGATTGTTAACGAAGTAAACCGTTCATAGGTAGGGTGAGACTCCTATGTTTTTACACTCATAGCTATGTGTTTTGATGGTCACATTTTTTTTATTTAAAAACTTTGTTCTTATTTAGAAACCTAATTGAAAAGTAAGTATTTGTGTTTTGAGACGCAATTTAACGATATGTTGAGTTGTGTTATCTTTAGGTGTGTTACATGAATTATAAGTTTATAAGAATTAATCAATCTCATTAAAGAATCAAAATTGAATAAAATTGAGTTTAATCTCGGCATTTAACCCGTTCATGATGCAAGTCTATAAAGAATGTCTTACTATAAGTCTAGAACACACAATTTGGAAATGTATTCATTTTTCAGATTTTGCTGAATTTTTTTTGCATCGTGCAAAGCAAAATGGTGCTCACGAAAACTAATTTTTCATTATTGTTTTAGCGTTAGATATGTATGTTTATCTATGAAATAGAAAAATAAAGATTTTAAATATGAAAAGATTATTGCACAAGAAAAGAGTTATAAGGTACAAGTATTTTCTAAATGTTCCATATAAACGGTTAAGAACATTACTATGCTACGAAAATCAACTAAAAATATCTCATTTTAAACTCAATTTCATAGACCCGGTTTACACATAGTGTAAGTTAAATACAAATCCATGGTAAAACTATATTTGATTCTATTTGCACAACCAACTAAATAGGGTTTTTGACTATAATACAATTTCATTCTATTTGAATTTGAAACTTTTGCCAATACATCGTTGAAAAAAATACCTTTACCATTAGACTAAATGCTAGCAACAAAATAAAACTGATAAAATTACAAGAGGTGATTTTTTTTGGTCAAAGTAACAAGGAGGTGATTAGATTAGTAGTAACTGGATAAGATTAGAAATAAAAGAAAGATAAAAGGAAGAAAAAAATCAAAGAAAAGTCAAGTCCCCCAACAAAGCTGTGACAAAATTAATGGGGGCCATGACCATCCCCCAGGCCCAGGCTCCCCACCCCTTCTCTGTCAGTGTCTCCATTGTCATGTTGGGCAGAGTTTACTATCACTTGACTTCTCTCCTTTTCACAAGAGAATAGAAATGACCTCCTCCTACTACTATTCAAGTGCATCAAACCCCTCTCTAAAAACAAGAAATTAACAAATTTCATATTAATTGCTCAAAAAAAAAAAACAATTTCATATTAATAAAATACTAATAAAATGAATCTCTCCCTAAGATTTAAGTGTTTGTTAATGTATAGTAGTACAATGGCATAAGATTGCAATTAAGCAATGTAATCTTTTTCTCTCTCTGAATTTGTCAGTTTCTTAAAGTTGAGAGTTGAGGAGAGTGAAAATCTGAATAGGGCGAATGGGCGAAAGAGCTGCTGCAACTTCCTTCTCCTCTGCTGCAGCTTCTTCATTTCTTCTTTTGGGTTTTCTGCTTTGTATTCTTCTTGTCCGGAAACGTTGTCGTTTGTAGCTCATCTTCCTACTGCCAATGTCTCCTCTCCCACCTGCATTGTGATCTCTCCGATCCAACTCACTGCCTCTACACTCAGGTCTCTCTTTCTCTCTAAAGCTCTTGCCTTTTACCATTTTCTTGACATTTAAGAAAATAAAGTTGCAATCTTTGAGTTGGGTTTTGGTTTTCAGCTGCATTTGCCATTTTCAGAGAGACAATTTGCTTAATTTTGATCCCTGTTTCACTCTGTTGTTCTCTATTTTGTTATACTCTGTGCATAATACAAGAAGATAACTTCTTTTTCCTGGTAAAATGCATTTTCGCTGTCTTTCTTGCTCTAAATCTTTATGGGTTTTTGATATGTGGCTAGTTACTACTGAGTGTTTTAGTTAGATAATCATGGTTTGTGCTCTCCCTCTTTACTTTTTTTTTTCACCAATGTATATGTGACATTGTTTGGCTGCTAAGAAAATGTGGGAAATTCAGCAAGACATAGTATTAGAACAATTTTAGTCTTTTCTGATGTATTTCTTTCTCCTAACTATTGGGATCTGAGAACACCATTGAAGCCTGGAACCGACAGATTTGGCTGAGCTGATTTGAGACTTTTTATATTTCCTCAAATTTTTTGTTTTCTTTCTAACATTTTATTCATTAACTTTTCTACATTGGATTTCAGAAATAAAGACCTGGGTTTTCAGTTAGTTAGAAAATTAAGTGTAATTTGCTTGAATTTTGGATTTAGTATAGTTAAATGGGTGATCACATTTACCTTGCATTGTGGTAATGCAGACTATTTCAGAGTTAAACAATGTCATTTGAATGAATTTACTTAGCTGGGTGAAATGTTTCTTCTAGTTCCTTCATTTTCTTTCTTTGCTTTCAAAGGTTGATCAAATTTCTTGGAGTGAAAATGTAATTTTTTTTTCATTGCATTCTCCTTGTTTGTTTATAAAGAGAAAAAGAAATACATTATACATGTTTGTAACCTATGCGAATCTTGAGTAACTTCACCAGTGGCTTTCCCCTGCTGCTACTTTGCTACATCTTCTTTCATGTTAAAGTGTATTCCAAGAAGTGATGAGTATAATTGCCTATGAGGTTAAAACCATTTTGGTCTTTCTTCAGAAAAGATAAATTTTGAACCAACAGCATGGAGCAATACGAAGTTCTGGAGCAAATTGGGAAAGGGGCTTTCGGTTCTGCACTTCTTGTCAGGCATAAGCATGAAAAGAAGAAGTAAGAATGGAATTTACTTTTTCTTTTTCTTTCTCTTTATTTATGTTTACTTTCTTGGGACTATGGAATGGTCAATTATTCCAGATGATATTATCATGCAAGTTTTGATAATGATTTTGATTTTGCCTTTTTGATATATAAAGGTATGTGCTGAAAAAGATTCGTCTTGCTCGCCAGACTGATAGATCACGGAGATCTGCACATCAGGAGGTTAGTATTGCTTTTCATGATTTTGTCTCAAGGAACTGTTCACATTACTTGTGGTCACTCTTTTAAATGGTCTGGATTCCTTGTTGGAGCAGAATGCAATACATTTGTGCTTACAGTGTATCTTAGACATCTAATATGCTTCACATAAACAATATTCTTAGCTGGATGTGCTCCATCTTGAACCTTTGATTAGTTTGCAATACTGCTGTATTGGATATCTTCAGATTGACACTTTTCTTGTTTGTGTAGATGGAGCTCATTTCTAAATTTAAAAATCCATTTATTGTGGAGTATAAAGATTCTTGGGTCGAAAAGGTACTTACATTTACCTGCAACTTCTCATTCTTTCTCATCTTAGTAGTTGCTTCTGCTGTTAATACTCTATAGACTACTGAGATGTATATTGATACATGTGTCGAAGACTCAAAGTAATTCTCTCTAAGCTGTTTTTGAAAGTAGGTTAGTACGCCATAATGTTTTAGTTAGAAAGTTTGTGAGATACTAAATAGATTAACACCATCTGCAAAAATTAACTTGTCATGACAACTTTAAAAACTTTGGGCTTTTGTTCTTCAGTCTAGCATTATACATCAAATTTTTAAAAGTTAAAAAAAACTGGTGAGCTTGATCCAGAATTTTAGTCTTTGAAATGCCTGCAGATTTGATGGTATCCTCTGCATTGAATATTGATGGTAGTTGCAAGTAAATTATGGACACATTTAATCTCATGGATAAATTATCACTGTAGACATGAACCAGTATTCTCTAACTACTTTATTTTTTGGGTATCCCAAATTGTGATTTACTCGAGTGTTTCTAGTTTTCTGTTATGGTACCTAGCTTGTTGTCAGTGCTTAACATTAGTTTATATTGATTCCCTGGTTCACAGGGTTGCTATGTATGCATAATAATAGGTTACTGCGCTGGAGGAGACATGTAAGCTTTGCTTTTATGTTGAAACTATAATTTTTATATTCGTGGTTTCATCTGCTTTGACTTGAAGCCGTGCATGTTCTTGGCCACTTATGCTGCTTTTCTGTGTGGTACAGGGCAGAAGCTATAAAAAAGGCCAATGGTGCTCTTTTTCCTGAAGAGGTTTGAACTTATTTTAATTCTTGTTTTTCTCTTTGCCTTCTCCTCCTTTGGAATTTCCTATTTGTGCATTGCTTGTTCAGTAGCCGCTTTTATGCATTGCATACCTGTAACTCTGAGGCCCCTCTGCATCTAATATGTGGGAATTAACTTTCTTATCAGAAAATCTGTAAGTGGCTTGTCGAACTTCTGATGGCACTCGACTATTTGCACAAGAATCATATTCTTCATCGTGATGTCAAGGTTAGTTACACATCCCTTCCTGTGCACTTGGCAGAGTCGGTTTTGCACTCTCTTTTCAAAATATCTGATGCTGTTTTGTCCTGATACTGTTCCATGATTTCTTCAGTGTTCTAATATCTTCTTAACAAAAGATCAAGATATACGCCTTGGTAAGTGTTCCTATTAATTCCTATATTTCTTTCAAAGGGAAGTGTAGTTTTGCTGAGAACAATTGATCAATGTGAGTGCAGGTGACTTTGGACTTGCAAAAATGTTGACTTCAGATGATCTTGCCTCTTCTGTAAGTAACTCTGATCTTTTTCAAATGTTCAATTATGCACAAAGGTCTTGAAGATATCTAAAATAAATCATGATATCTTGATTCAGGTTGTGGGAACTCCTAGCTATATGTGTCCCGAACTTCTTGCTGATATACCTTATGGTTCCAAATCAGATATTTGGTCTTTGGGTAAGCACTGTGTATTTGGAATTCTTTTTCTCTCGAGTATTGTTCTAGCTGCATTTTGTAATGTACTTAACATATTTTATCCAGGATGCTGCATATATGAAATGACTTCTCATAGGCCTGCATTTAAAGCATTTGTAAGTTTTCGGACCTCCTATTTTTCAGATATCTAGAGATACATTTCTTTATCTCTGTCCTTTTTTTTTTTAATTTATTTTAATTTTTTTATACTTTATATTTCTATTCCTCCCATTTACTTTCAAACATTTCTTTGGTATATTTGTTTATTAATTTCATGTTTCTTGAACAGGATATACAAGCACTTATTACCAAAATTAATAAGTCTATAGTGGCTCCCCTCCCCACAAAGTACACTGGTGCATTGTAAGTACTTTCTTAGTCCATGTTTGGTTTTTGTGGCTATTCACTTCAAATGCATGTTAGGATGTCTTATTATATTTTTGAAAACTTACAGAAGCTCTGTATTTGGAATGACATTTATCAATTTGTCCCAAGTAACTTTTACTTTAATAACCGAATATTGTAGACCTAATTGTTTTGCTTATTTCTATTCTCAGTCGAGGCCTTGTTAAAAGCATGCTTCGAAAAAACCCAGAACTCAGGCCAAGTGTATGTATACTTCTTCTAGCCTACATCTTGCAAAAAGTATGTGGATAGTACTGTACTTCTCATTTGAACTATTTTTTTGTTGGAGCAGGCTGCGGAGCTGCTCCGTCACCCACACCTTCAGCCTTATGTTCAAAAGGTTCATCTCAAAATCAATAGCCCCAGTTACTTGAAGAAAACTAGATTTTCTGAACCAGAAGATGTTCGATACTCAACATACCAGGAGAAGCGTCGTACATTAAGCAATGATAGGACTTTGAATCCTAGTATCTCTGGAGGTGAGCAAGATTCTATGTGCTCTATCCAAGACATGAATGACAAGTTAAATTATCTGAATCAAGAATTCGCAGGATTGTCTGTTGGTGTCACCCATAAAAAGGCAGCCATTCGCAAGCAGCCAATTGCTTCCAAAACTTCAAATAATTTCCAGACTCAGCGACATACTCCAGCAAAAGCTTCTGCCACTCCCAAGAGATGGATGGAGCCAAAGAATCGTTCATCGGTAAGATAAGTTGGGAGATCTCTCTCTCTCTCTCTCGCATACTTTTGCAAAAAAATTTAGTTTCTGAATGGCAATTATTGCTAGTCTCACTAGTTTGAGTTTATGTATGTTATTTTTCCAGCTTCCCATTTCACGCACTCAGGACAAAGCAGTAACTACAACTCGCAGAGCATCATTGCCATTCTCAACAAGAGCTGCAATTCAACAATCCCCTTTCCGGCCTAATGTTGGTGTCCTTCACTGTATTAAATCTCCTGATGTCTCTGTCAATTCCCCTCGAATTGACAGGATAGCTGAATTCCCATTAGCCTCATATGAAGAACAATTGTATGAAGAACAATTTTTGCCTACCCGTAGAGGCTCACCAACCTCATTGCAAGGCTCGTCTGGCTCCCCGCAATCTGGTGACCGTTCAATCATGAAAGACAAGTGCACAGTTCAGATATTTGATAAAGCCTCTCGCAGGCTTAGCTTCACAGGTGCATGGCAGGGAATTGACCGCAGCATGTTTCAAGTTGATAGAGAAAATCGAAGTGATGCATGTTCTGATCAGAATGCAACTGCTGGAGGAGCATCAAGCCGGACCTCATCAGACACACGCCGCCGATTTGACACCTCATCGTACCAGCAAAGGGCTGAAGCTTTAGAAGGGCTGCTCGAGTTTAGTGCAAGGTTGCTCCAATACGAAAGATATGAAGAGCTTGGGGTGTTGCTGAAGCCTTTTGGTCCTGGGAAGGTGGACCCTAGGGAAACTGCTATTTGGTTAACTAAGAGCATCAAGGAAAATACGGCCAAACAGGATGATGAGATTAATTAGCTCCAAATTTCCAATGAGCTGTTGCCACACGTCCGGCGTGTATCATATTTCTGACTACTAGTTTTTGTAGTTCTGAGTTATTGTTCGAGAGGAATTAGGCACCTAGGTAGATGTTCGATCATTTTGTAGGCTATGATCTCAGACTGGTCATCACTGTGGACTCAACTTAGTTTGAGAATTATCATTGGTTAATTAGAATTAATATTTCGTTGTATTTAACTCTCTAAGTACAAAGAAACTAAGAAAGCCACAACCTCCCTATAGTTGGTGAGCTGTACACTGCAAGTAAAGAAATTATTATTTTGTGATAGAAATAAAATTAAAAAAATTCATTTTCCATGTAAGAAAGGGAAAAGGGATTAATTAGTTTCTTTGTAAGAAATTATTATGTTCTCCCATGGATAAAAAAAAAAAATTATTATGTTGGACCTTCTGGGTCTATTAATTAGTTTCTTTGTCTTTTTTGCTTCTTTGCTTGGGCCTTTTTTGGTCCCCTTGTAACCAAAAAAAAAAAAAAAGGGAAAAGGGAGAAATATGAGATCTTGGGCGTTAGGTTACTTTCCTTATTTATCTTGGAAACCGTATGTCCTAGTCCTAATCCTATTCCTACCTATACAGGGAGAATTGTCCTATTCCTAACTACATAGGGAATGTCATCGATCGATGTTCTATACTTCTATGTAAGATTTTAAGGCTTATATCATACATAAGAAAATAAAGAAACCGACCCTTTATTACCAATTGTTCTCTGAAAAGAGTGCAGCTTGAGAGAGTAATCTTCATATAAAGAATAGAATGGTGACCGACCACTAGAGGACTGAACCAGAAGAAGGCACTAGAAGCTTTGAAAGCCACCACTGCTATTCGCGCGGTCAGCAAACGGGGCAAGAAGGCCTCCCAAGCTCACAAAAAAAATTCATCCAAGCCACAGCTGAAGACAAATGTTGGTGTCCTTCACCGGCCAACTTCTAGCTTCCTCAAGTCATTTGATGACGATGCTCGTTCAGTGGAATGCCAGATATGGGATGGAGAGATGAGTGATGGAGAAGTGCAGAGTGATGACTGTTCTGTTCAAGCATTAGAAGAGCTGCTTGAGTTTGGGGTGCTGCTTAATTAAGCCTTTTGGGTCTGGCAAGGTGAGTCTAGCTAGGGAAACTGCTACTTTGGTCGAGTAAGATCATCAAGGAAAATACTACTGTGAACTAAATAGAGCAGGAGGAATATTATATATTAGTTCCAATTTGAAATGAGCTGCTGCCACTTGTATCTTATTCTAATAGCTAGGTTTTTATATTTATGAGACTATCAAGATAAATCAGGTATCTAGTTATTAGATACTGATATGTAAATTGTATGGGTGAAAATCTAATAAAATATATCTTAATTTTGTAAATCTTTCTGCATTTTCTTATAAAGGACTGGAAGTAACAAGTGGTAGACGTTCTCATCATGTTTCCAATTATTAGTTCAAATCAAGGTAATTAACTTCAGATAATTATTGTCAAATGGCATTGAAATTGAGCTCATAAACAAGTACAATTAATAATCAGTGCTCTTTAATGCATTACAAGAGAACACAATCTTCAGCATCAATCCATTTTCCTTTTCCGGCCAACTCGAAATCGTGTGGGAGATGGAATTGGATTTTGCACTGGCGAGTGTGCTATTAATTTGCTTGAGTAAGATGATCATGGAAAAATACTACGGTGTTTTAAATAGCAGGAGGATTAATTATTAGTTCCAATTTCCAATGAGCTGCTGCCACTTCTATCTTACTCTAATAGGTTTTTAGTTTCATGAGACTATAAATATGTTATCTAGTTGGATACTGATTTTTCGAAATTGTAGGGGTGAAAATTTAATAGAATGTTTCTTAATTTTTTTAATCTTTCTACTTCCTTGGTTTATTTTTGATTCTGAGATCCAAAGTACGTAAAAGGTAAACATAAAGGACTGGA
Source organism: Rubus parviflorus (assembly GCA_029955375.1). Lineage (NCBI taxonomy): Eukaryota > Viridiplantae > Streptophyta > Magnoliopsida > Rosales > Rosaceae > Rubus > Rubus parviflorus. The sequence continues at coordinate 285,033 of JARGGL010000001.1, read as the reverse complement.
AGTACAAGTGGTAGAAATTCACCATCATGTTCCAATTAAAAGTTCAAATTAATGAAGGTAACTTCAGAAAATAATTGTCAAATGGGATTGAAATTGATCTCATAAACAGGTACAATTAGTAAGTAGTATAGTATGCTTCACTGAATTTTTTTTCAGTGCATTACAAGAGAAGTTGATCTTCAGCATTGATCCATTTACTTTTTCCAACTCAAAATCGATGAGCGAGGAGCTGTTAGTACAAAATCACATGGGGCTGCAATGACACAATTCATTGCAGTTAGACAACTATGAAATAGGCAGCAATCACCAACATATATATAAACCTCCATAATGCAGTTAAGTTTAAAACAACTCTTACCTCTGCAGCAAGAGATTCAGTATAGTTGGAATGACTAGTACTCGGATTAAAGAGATTATACTTCTTGTTGTCCTCAAACAATCTTCTTGTCCTGTAGAGCTTAACAAACCAGGGATCATGGGTTTTATGATCATTGGATTTGAAATGTGAAGACGAACGTCTCAGAAATTGTTCATCTGTGGAATCTACCAGTTCTGTATGCTTGCTTTTATGCTTAGTGCTCCCATCAGGGCGTTGTTTAGGTTCACTCTGTGACCTGACTTTTTTGGCCCTCGAAGATTGTGTGTTGGCCATGTAACTTGGCATTAATGAATAGTCATAACACGTAGGCTCAACTAGAGAATCATGTTGTTGAAAAGGGATGGAGGGTCTTGTTGGTTTCGGTTTTGGTGAAGGCATTCGGGGACTGTTTTCTGGTGTTATGAACAAGGTTTCATTGTATTTATGTCTGTTGGAGATGGACAGACGGTCAGAAGAAAATGATGTGTAGCTATGATCAATCCTCTGATCAGTTTGTGAATGATTCAGGTAGCCACTTGTACTTTTCGAAACTCTTTGTGCTTCATTGGAAGTCATATAGATTTTCTTCTGCAATAAAGAAGGGCACACATATAATGAAGTTAGCTAAAAAAGCTTACTAGTATGAATAACATTAAGATTTCAAGCACTTCCAATCTTTTTAGTACGGGGAAGGCAGAGCCTGACATATTTAGGACCCTCATCTCATGTTTGGTTGATCAGAAAATAGTAGGGAAAAGTAGTACAGTAACTTGAATTTTTGTTGTTCTTGAACATGCATGAGGAGCTTAGCTTAAGTAACAATAATTGTATCAGGCTCAATTGGTGTTTATGTTGTATTTGGAGTTTTGGATAAATATATCTTAAATCAGTAACAGTAAGAAATTTTAAGCTAGAAGCAATAGAAACCAAAATTATACGATCATTTCCCATATATCTAAAAATATAGCGCAGATATATTCTAGGAAAGCTTTTCACATTAAAGGAGGAGGACTAATTACCCTATGAACTTCATTGGCATGAGTGAAACCTCTTTTAATGGATGACTGCTTTTTATTGTCTACCTGTGCAGCTGCCTCAGCCATCTGAATTCTCTGAAACCGAGCTCGAACCTGGATTGCCAATAAAGCGTGCATGCGCCTCATAGCAGCATTCGTTTGTTTCCTCACAAAGTGACCTCTTATGAGTGCTTGTAACTTCACTAGACCCTTTAAGGCATGTAAAGCCTTCCTTGCCTGAAAACAAAGTATGCAAATAATGATCATGACAATAACAGATTTAGATTGTGCCAATCATAAAAGTTTTGGATGGAAAGTTGTACCAAATGACCACGGAAGGCGGCTTGAATCCTTGTAGCAGCAGCATTTTCAACCTCTCTTGATACCAAGACGACATGATTCTGCTGAGGCTTCAATGGCAATTTGTTGGTGTCAATTGAATCAACAGATTTCAAAACCCTGTGGGATGATCTTCCGAAGCTCCATCTTCGCTTAACTTTGGGAGTCCCCGGGTGGCTTGGCTTGGTGGTAGAAGACAGACATTGCTCATTCAAAAGAGCTTCATTCTTCTTTTCCTGCTTTCCTATCAGAAAGTTCAGAATCCATTTGCTTGCCTTCCCCATCTTTTTTAGTAAATCAATTAAAGTCTCATTCTAGGCTGAAAATGGTGAGGCATAGTGACTCATAGTCTCATATAGTTGTATTCCATACAGAAAATACAAACTTTATATACAGCAATATGAGGATCTTACTGGTTACACAGAATATGGTAACATCTCTTAGTTGACTTTAGTATACTATATAATATGTGATACATTAAAATCGAGTTTAGAATGCATGGCTCTTTCTGTGAAGTACTTATCAGGTCTGGTCATCTAGTGCCTTATTTTAAAGACTGGCCTGCAGAGGTTTCCCTGCTTAAGCCATTTGGTACCTTCATAACTCATACAAGTCATAATTCATAAACATAAGAATTAAAAGATTCTTCCCCCTTCTGTTTGTTTTGAGACTTATGAGGCTGCACCCGGCAATCAAATTCATGTCCCTATGCCATTGATCATCCCACGACTGCCCAATTGTTCCAATTCTAAGCACCACCAATGCTCCCATAGACTTTCCTTATCTTTTCAGTTCTTAACCTTTAAAAAATACATAAAAAGATTCACTGCAGGCTTGGGGAAGACCATAGTTTTTTTTGGGGAAGACCATAGTTAGATTGTAATTGTTGCATTATGTATTAGTGGGGTTAAAGACTAAAAAGTTTACCCATACAAATCCCTGCCAAGAGTCCAAAGAAAATGAGAAAGAGATTCACATATCTTTTTTTTTGAAAGAGAGGGATTCACAATCACTACTTTAACAAATCCCTTTTACCAATTATCTCCACCCCACAGAGATTTGAATCTTGACAAATAAGTTCAATTAGTTTGGTTAGAAGGACATAAAAAGTAGTAGTACAAGATTCATGTAAAATCCTTAAAATTCAATCAGGAAACAAAAATTACTATGAAACCTTGCAAACATGTAATATTCAACAATTTGGTCACAATACAAATTTTAGCCCCACATTGAATTACCAAAAGCAGGCAGGCAAATTATTGCTAACAACTAAAACACAAGTACTAGATCGAATTCAGCAACACTTTTCATCACTTTGCCGTAAATGTGCTGACTTCCTGACGTCAAATTTTAGCTCCCGACAGTCTGACTTAAGTAATTGATGATAGTTTTCCAACAACCAAAGAACTCCTACTATGCAAGCATAACTCCACCTGCATAAGAAACATGAAATACATTAAGCAAGACAAGATTAAGAAACAGCAAAAATAAGTATGAATCTAGTAAATGTTGCATGAATTTTCTTTTTGATCCTCAATCACTCAAACAGGCAGTATGAAACCAAAAAAAAAACGGTGCAATTCAAAATGGACAACATGATACTTTCTCAAAGAAAATGACTCCAATTACGATCCATTCATTTGTGCAAATCAGAAAAGAGTTGACAAGTTTTTATCTGTGGCTTTCCTGGAAATCTTCCGTCTATAAGATAGTATGTCCGTAGCGTTGACTAGCTCAAATAAAGCCCATTCAAGGCAAATAAAACATCATCAACCATACTCGTTTCATTAGATACTTGCATCCTAACAGTCTCACAAAATTACAAAAGCACACTAGCATGCCTATTGACTTTTCTCAGATCCCTTTTCTTTCAAATCTAAAATGGGGAAGTTCTACAAACCAGTGGATAAAAATCCAGGAGTAACTGTTCTTAATTCTTGGAGAATTGTGTGTGTGACTATTCTTAATGTCTACTTAGCGGTCATCAAAATCCCATGCGCCATTTACAAATAAAGTGCAGCATAATACTTCTAAAATCCTGTGCCACCTTTTTAACAGAGTAAAAGCTTGACTTTGAAGTAATTTAAGATAGTTAGCATGAACATTAAAATATTAAGAAGCAAAAGGAAGAAAAAGATTCAACCTCTGCTCATCTGAGTTTCCCCTTCTCACTGCTCCTCCTTGCAGCTTCCTTAACCTTCTCAATGTAGCCTTCAATTGGAGGAGTCAGAGTTGCCATGAACCGATCTGTTGGGAATGGAGTCAGATCTGGCACCAACGCTGCTGCTTTCAAATGTTCAGGCAATGCCTCAATAGCCTCCTTCTTCAACCGCAAAAGTGTTGACTCTGCTGCTTGCCTTGCCCGGTGACGCCTCATCAAAACCCTACTATATTCCTTTGCGAGCCGCTGGCCATCTTCAGCAGTCAGATCATATTTGGGTAACTTCTCCTCATCAACCAAACCTAGTGATATTAAATCCAAACCCGGAGGTCCAATAACTGTTGGTTTTTCTGAGATCTGAAATTCTGGCTTATTCTTTTTCTTCATATCAATCTCACGCTGTCGATCTTTGCTAATAAGTCCCAACTTCTCTCGCTCGGCTTCACGTTTTCTTTCTTTCTCCGTTAAGTACCTGACAGGCGTGGGGGCACTTAAGCATTGCTCATAAAACTTTTCTCTTTCAGCATATCTTTTCCCTCCTGCACCTTTAGGAGCAGAGTCTCCAGAACCTTTTTTCGTAGTAATCTTTGACCGCTTCAGAGGAGCTGCAGTTTTTGTCTTCGACTTACCCTTTGCAGTCCCACTCACAGAGCACCTCTGAAGGAAGTGGTGGCTTGGAGAAGACTCGAGAGTAGATATTAGGGGCTTAATCTTTAAGATTCGTATCATTTTCTGGAAACCCACCAAGCTCTTCAGCAAAATATATTAAGGCCTTGTTTCTCAATTGCTGCCTGCATTACAACAAAGCAAGAAACAAATTACAGGTTATCAAAAGTTAAAGCACTGTTCACTTCATCCACCAACCAAATGCAAAACCAGTATTACACCCACAACTTGGAATACGACACTGCTATAATTCATAGGATATGAAAAAACTTACACTGGCGTCAAAAGGAAGTTCCATCACATTATCAAATTTCAGAAACATGGATTTGGAAGAAAACGAGCAAAAGTCTTTCACAAACCCAATTGAACCGATTCTAAAAACAATATCATATTGAATGATTTTAACTTCAACAACCCAAAACAGCTATCAGGGAAACACAAGGCAATACTTGAGGCTGAACCAGGGAATTCCCAATCTTACTTTTTCCAATTTCTCACAGCATTACCCAGCATTCTAGTAGAAACTTAATTACAATGGTGAGGTTAAACTCTTTTCTGATAAAAGATCTAACGTGAAGGAAACCAAAATTACAATTTGTATTTCAAATTACAGAGAAACAAGAAAATCGAAGACGAATACCAACAAAAAATCAACCTTTCGAACTAAACCCATGATTCATTTGAACAAGATAAAGTCTTTTCCACAGAAACCCTATTGCATTTGCGTTTCAAAGATGATTCCAGGGAAAAAGAATCCAGCTTCTCACGACATACAAATTTAAACAGATACATAGATGAACAAAACGGTGAATGAGGAATATAAGATTCTAATCATCTTCCACAGAAAATTGAATTGCTCAGAGACAACCAAAGTTGAGAAACGCAGCAGCAGAGAAACAAATCGGTGAAAAAAGTTTGAGAAATAGAAACAACCCAATTTAAAATTTCATAGACATATATACGCAGAGAATCATACCTATTAGTATTGGCTTAGCGGAAATGGCAAAAAGCTCATCAGCTGGGGTAGATTTTGATGAGAAGAGGAGTGACCACTGAGACTAGCAACAGAAAAGTGGGAGAGAAGAGCAGGGTTTGGACTTTGGACCGTTTAAGCCAATGAGAAATGCGAAAATGGTCTTGGGCTGCAGCATTCTCTTTGCGTGTTGGGCCTGGGCCTTACCCTTCTACTAGCAAAGACATGCATTAATTAAAGGATTAAGCATCAAATTAAAGGCATGGAGATGAAGTTGGAAGTTAATCTTCTCCAAGTATCTCTTTTCTTTGCTCCAAGTAATCTAGCTAGTTACTTCTTTTGCTTCAGTATATATCTTGGGATTTTGAGCTTTCTAGCTACCTTATCAATAAGAAAGCAATCTTGATATAAGAAAATTGTATAGAATGAAGGAATATATCGAGCTCATACTTTACTGTAACTTCGACCTATTTCCTTGCTTCAGTATGATACCAGGGATGATTTAAATTTACTACCTACTAAAGTGTTAATTTTTCAGGCGAGTCTCAACATTAATCTAATGAGATGTACCTCTTTTAAAATAAGATTTAATTTGGAGTCAAAATTGCAATTTCACATGAAAATATATAGATGATCGAAGAAGCTAGGGAAAATAGGAATTGGCATGGGGTGGACAGAAATCAATTAAACCACGAATTATAAAAATGAAAAAAAAAAGAAATGCATTTGATTTTCAGTGCTACTTCACGATCGAAGAAAGTACTTCGATCGTGAATGACTATGAAACAGTGAGGTAAATTTTACATATATAAAACACTTACAAGCCAATAGATAGATTGAAGGTTGAGAGAGAGCTGATTACTTGATAACAAATTAAGTTCAAGTTCTAAGACATCTTTAACAGCTGTACAAGTGAAAATTAAACAGAACAAATTACGTACAGAATGTAAAAATGTAATCGTGAAAGCCAGCAAACAAATATTCCATGCATCACGCATGTAGTTGTGAAAACCTTCTCTTTGGGATTTATTTCAATGATAATTTTCCTAGGTAGCATCATTGAAAGCTCTCTAACTAGAAAGTTCACTTTCACTACCTTCATCATTCTCGCTATATGTTTCACTTTCACTAGATTCAGACTCGCTACAAGCTCCAACTCCACTAGTAGTAGCTTGTTCTGTATCAACGACTTCAAATTTGAGAGCATCATCATCTTGGCCTTGGGCATACAACAAGCAGACACCACACCTTTTCACCTCAATTAGCTGACCATCAAGTTTAGCAGAGAAGTCAAACGACAGTTCGGTGGTCCATTTTGCTGTATCTGGAAGTTGAAGGGTTTTATACAACATGAACACGTGCTCTGAATGGTCATCCTTAAGCTTGAGGCCCTGATTATCAAGCCTGGCTTTATTGGAATGAGAGTGATAAAAAATTAGTTGATGGTTTCTCTCATCATTGGTTATGAGATTGCATGTACATTCAAGTCTGACAGAGTAATATTCTGTATGGAACGGCAAAACAGCTGACAGAGCTAAACCCAAGAAATTTGTATCAGCAGACCAATGCAGAGGAAGCTTGGTTTTTATCGAAGATCCCTCCTTTTCACAGCCGAACCACTTTGGAATCTCATTTCCCGGACATATCAGAGCAACGTTACCATATAATAGACTATCCTGTACCATATATAGACATGCATCGTATATGGTTATCTAACTCGTCAGAGCTTGATTCATCAAAGAGGATCGGAGGAGGAGAGAAATCTAGTCCAATTTAACATAAATGAGACTGTGTGTGTGTGTGAGAGAGAGAGAGAGAGAGAGAGAGAGAGAGAGGGAGAGGGAGAGACATACACGATTTATTTCACCTTTCAATTTGCATTTTTGAACTTATGACTAAGTAGGATATTGAAGAGAGAGACCACTGAGTGATATTGTCGGCAGAATCGAACCAATAAACAATCGCCACCACTGAGTGAAATCTCCCTTTAAAAAAAATAAATATATATATTGAAGAGACTCAGAGAGAGACAAGAATTTCACTCATTTACTCACTGTGAAAATCGCATTCCCTATACAATTTTTGTGGTTGCATGTTAGTTGTAGAAAAATCCTCTTATATATAGAGTTAATATATGGAAAGATACTTAATTTCGTTAAAATCTCTTTCATAAATCAAACTAAAATAAATGTGAGGATGAAAGGAGGAATTTTTCAGGATCATGTAGCACTTTCTTTCATCAATACTGACTCATTGAGTATTTGGTATACATTGCAAAAAAGGATCATGTTTTATGATAGGAATTTCGTCATTCCTAATCTTAGTGCAATATATGATAATATTGCACCGAGCAGAGCGCGCATCAAGTTCTTCTTCGATCTCTTTTATTAGATTTCAAAGCAGCAAATGTGAACAATACAAAGAAAAATTAAAGCGTTATTTGAGAAATACAAGAATCGAATCACTTTCTCATGAAAATTTGGACATTTGAAATATTGCCAATTAATCAATTTTATAGCTTAGACAGATCCAATATTCAAAAACCGGTAAAACCAAATTCATGGAATTCAAATATCCAAGTGAAAAGTACCCAGGTGCGACAATATATATATATATATACAATTTTTTTCAGGTGCGGAAATTCGCAGTTTAAAAATTTGCAAATTTTCAATGTTTGTCTTCAGATCTGTTTAAATGATCTAATATGACACATAACATTGGAAATCTGCAAATTTTAATACTAGAAACTGTTATGGATGTGGGAGTGAGAGTGAGAGTGAGATGAGTAGTTTAAGAATGTAAGAGTGGGAAGTTATGGGTAGCTTTTTGGGTTGATTTTTTTATTATTTTTTGTTTTGTATTTTGCATGTTCTATCCTTGAATCCTTGATGATTAAAGTGAAATATGTATTTTTTTTTTAATTTTTAAAGGACATTAATGTAAAACAAATTTGTTTTGATCAACAATATATGCGGGTTTGCTTAAATATTAATGAAACGTTACGCGCTTAACTTACTTTCCGTCATTTGTGTCTCTCTCCAAGCTACACTGGGAATGGAGTACTAATGCTTTCCTTATAGTTCTAGGACTCCTACCTACACACAAAATGACTTCAATAGCTACATAGGGAGCCAACCCAAAATATTTTTGTTATTTTGCTCTCTTTGCATTAATTGGGATCAGAGTACGTGCTTTCACTTTGTTGACTAGCTAATTCGCCTATCACTAGCAATATATTGTCTTTAATTAATTTCTCGATCAGAGGAATTAACGATGAAGAGAAAGGCAATGAAGGTGTTGAGGGAACTAGAGGTTGAAGCCGCCGCTCGGCCACTGCAAAAGCGAGCCAAGCCCCAACCTGCCGAGTACCTGGAGGAGCCCCGGAACCTGGAGGGTGTATGGAAGGCCGCGTTTCCTGTTGGGACACCGAGGTCTAAATTGGACTCGCCACTCTACCGTACCGTTCTTTCAAGTGGGATTTCTCAAACCTCGAACGAGAACTCGAAGAAGGGGGAAAGCTGTACAAGAAGAACAGCAAAGTATATCTATTCGGCGCAACAGAAGAGGCCATTGTTAAACAAGTAATGGTTGTCTTGATCCCTGTGGTGGTGGCTGTTGTTTCGGCTTCACCGCCTTCGAATGAGCTTGGACTTGTAGAAAATGAGGGAGAGGTGGAAGAGATAATTCCGATGAAGCGTCTGAAGATGGATTGGGCTCCATATGTTCCTTTGGACAAGCGAGCTCTCAAAGCAGGTCCTGAAATCTTTGTCTTGCGGTGCACGCAAAGAAGGGCTGCTCTCAAACACAAACTCGTCAAGGGAGATGGTGATCTAGTGAAGTTTGAATGCGCCGTGCCTTATTTAGATCCGGTGGCGCAAGTAATGCATTGTGAACTTGAGGATGATCAGGAGGAGGAGTACTTTAGCGCTAATGATGATCAGCTGGAGGAGTTGTACTTCAGTGGTGAAGATGAGGGTCAGGTGATAGAAGAAGATCATTTCAAGGTGGAAGAATGTGAAGAAGAAGAAGCAAAGAGAGATAATATTAAAGGAGATTCTCTAGTGAGGACCATTATAATGAGTACCACTTGAGTACCACTCGATTAATGGTTGTGATATCTATTTTTCGATTACATCTCGACAAATCAAACCGTTCAATATTAAGATATTCATGAGTAGATCACTTCTACAAATTTTCAACAAAATTTGAAATCGTTAAGGTACCAAACTACACCAAATAAATGGACAAACCAAATCTGTCAATTTTGAACCATTCATATTCATAAATGGTAAATCACAATTATAGATGACTTAACGATTTCCGATTTCATTGAAAATTTGTAGAAGTGATCTACTCATAAATATCTAAATATTGAACGGTTGATTTGTCGAGATGTAATCAAAAAGTATGTCTAATCGAGTGGTACTCATTATAATAGTCCTCACTAGAGAAGCTCTCTAATATTAATGGTCAAATTAGGGAAGGCCGCGGCGGTGGCCGGAGAAGAAGTTTGGAGAACATGAGGATGAGGATTTACAAGTTCTATCCTATACAAACGGCGGATACTCCTGACATATCAGAAGTTAAGAATGGACTCGTCAACAGGTACTACGGCAGCGCTCATGAGATTCTGTGATAATATCAAGTTCTGTAAGAGCTAGCATTTCAAACATACTAGCCAAATTCAAATTTTATTAATAATTAACTAGCCAAATGAGTCCCAAGATCAACCAGTTTTATGGAGAGGCTCATGAGATTCGCGTACTAGAATTTTAATTATATAGGGCTTAATTTCTTGGCTTTCGCGTCGATCTGTGCAAGATTATTGCCTAGATTAAGGCCTCCGGCCACCACTGTGTAACAACTAACAACCTTGCCATAATCATTAAGGCCTCCGGCCTACGTCCTTTTCTTAAGAACACAATTAAGCTTAATTAATTATCGCTAGCTATCACACCAACACGTACGTACTAGTGCATAAATCAAACCAAGATCACCTAAAGCCTTAAACAAACAACTCAAATTGAGTTTCATTGAGGCTCTTAATGAGGATACACAAGTGAAATTTATATATGCACTCCCAAATGTAATTAATAATGGTCAATTTCGTTAGCATGACTCATATATGTCATGAACATATAACTACGTAGTACTACTGAATTCCAAAACATTAATTCTAATAATGAGCAAATAAATTATGTGTGGTTGACTTTCAATATCATCTTCTCGTTGTTTTCTTCTGGTGTAATCTAATTATAATGGAGATCGATTCTATATCTAAGCTGACGGTGAGAACTACCTGTTCTCAGCATTGGCCAACCTAGCTCCTTAAACAAAAACAAACTATAATTATATGCATGTATGCGCTGCCTGCAGGATCATGCAACTAAACTCCTTCAAAATAAATAATAAACATTGTTAATAAATGAATGGATTCTGATTTTGATAGTAAAACTGAAAGATATTACTTTCTCTATTTCATATTCAACTCCAGATGAAAATGTTATGCAGATGCCAACATCTAATTAAAGAAGAAGAAGAAGATGTGCCATTTCCATTTTCAGACACAGGAATTTGTGCTTGTAAAAGTGTTCATTCTACATGAGAATAAAAAACCCATACATTTCATTTGATTTGCATGGAAACTTGGAACCATATGCCAAATTAATTGGGAAGTACTCTAAAGACGTGCATTTCACTAACTTTTTTAGGTTCTACGAAATATAACTATTCGAAGGGGTTGAACATAACTCGAGGGTGTTCAACCTACTCGAGAAGGTTCGAACACAACTATTTTCTCTTTGGGACATTAATTAAGTGCATACATCTTTATCTATTCGGGGAATTGACATTTTCCTCAAGGCTTCTAACGGACTCATCTCCATCTTTTTCTATTTCGTTGTCATTGTTTAGTTGAGAGTCTTAAAACGGCAAATAAATATTGAGGGTGAAATGTTGACTTTGGAAGAAGCTGAATGGTTCTAGTTTCCTTGTGTCACTCTTCTAGATTATCTTCTCTTTTGAATTTTGTACACCTTGCGGATCGAACTAATTTCATTGAAAAAAAATACCATTCAAACTTGGGGAAAGGAGAAAGAAATTAAACAATATATATATTCACATTTTCTTGTCAAATAGTAATATAGGATTATATTAGTCAATAATCATCATATGAATTAATTAATGGAGAAGTTTATCAACCAACCATATGCTTCAATTCCTTTGGTTTCCCATAAACTTCATTGTTCAAAATTTGTTATCTTTCTTCTTCTAGTAGCATATTGTTGACTTTGGCAAAATCTTGATGGCTTGATGTGCCCCCATAAAAAAAAATCCCATTTGCAAATTTGTTAACTTGAACAGATGGCAACGATACCCTCTTCACGTTTTTTAAATCATAGAAGCTTCTTTCAGCCTACAGTCTCAGCCCGCCATGGGAAGCTTCTCAATTTTTCAGTCTTTTAATGCTAAAGCACCTTGGCGTGTTGATTTTTATACATATACTTATTCTTTGTTTGATTGGGTACCCAAGAAATCTTCAAAACCTTTCAAACCCTTGTATATATATATAGAGGAGCAAATACCATTAGAAACAGCACCAGCAACAACATCACCATCCTATTCTCTATCTTCTAACAGATTCAATCTCTCTCTCAAATGGCTTTCTCTAACTCCATGGCGTTTTTAGCTATTGCTCTTGTACTGGTACCCATGGCTACTTTCGCTTTGGACTGGCCGGATATTTCTCCTTCTATTGAAGGTAAGTACCGATCGAATCTCATCCTCGATCGATTTTCTGTATTAAAACACATACGTACCTGCAAACAATTGTTACTTTCTTCTTATTTATCTTCTCGATTTCAATTTGACAGATGAAATATGTAAAAGAGTGGAGTGTGGAAAAGGAACATGCAAGTTCAACACCAGTGACGCATCAGTCTACACCTGCGAGTGCGACAAAGGATGGAAGCGAACCGCTGAAGGCAACGATGACCTTAAGTTTCTCCCTTGTGTCATCCCCGACTGTAAGTACTAATTAGTTTGGCTCTTTCTTTTCTGTGTGTTGTAAAAAGTTTTCTGCTTCTTCAGCTTTTCTTATCTTTGTCCATTTTTCATGCTTCTTCAGGCACACTGAACTACACCGATTGCCAAAAGCCCCCTCCAGTTCCTGATTATTACTCAACATTTCCCAACAACGTATCTGCGTTTGATAGTAAGTACCACAAAACTAACCGCCGTTGATTCGATCAGTCTTTTATCAGCAACTTGTCTAATAATTCTGTGTTTAATTTATGTACAGCTTGCTACTGGGTTTACTGTGGAGAAGGTACATGCGTAAAGAACTCAACCTACATATACACACCGGAGTGTAAATGCAACTCAGGGGCGACGAATCTTCTCGGCGTCTCAGTATTCCCTTGCTACAAAGACTGTAAGAGACACAAAACTCTACCATTTTCGATTAAAACAAGAAATTATCAACAAACACAAGATTGAAGATGGAGAAACTAATACGAGCTAATTCTGTTTTCTTTCGATTTCTTCAGGCACACTTAAACCCGACTGTGAAGCCCTTGGAATCAAAGTTTCAAATTCGACTTCCTCTTCTGACGGGACTGACAGTAACAAAGGTGAGATTTAACTGTTCAGAAAACACCACTAATTTGTATTTCAACGCTATGCTAATTAATTAAGAGTTAGAATAAAGGAACAAAGACTTCTGGGTGCCTTTGATAATACAAATTTTGTTTCACGGGGTTAGGTAGGTTAAACCCATGATCTCCTAGAAGATAATAGTTAATGGGGTTTTAACTTTAAGGATTAAGACTAGGTCAAGGGCTTTGAGGCTTCAAAAGTTCACATCTCTACGCAATTGACTTTAAAAAGCAATCATACATACAATTACAGAAAAGCATCTAGAAGAAGCAAAAATGCATTAGACTTGTTAGTTTCTTCATTAATTTGTTCACAGTAAATATTCAACAATGGTAGGCACACAGTACACTGATGGCTTTCTCTTTTTCTCTTTCCAGCTACCGAGTTTATGCCAGGAAAATTCCAGTTGATGACTATGGTGATGGTGTCTGTGGGTATGATTATGTGGAAGTAGGGTTCATAATCCTGTCATATACAAGAGATTGCGACTTACATTTGTTCGAGTTTCATCATACAGGAGTTTGATATACTTTAGGTTAATTTGATTGTTGTAACATTCCTTATTTTTTCCCCCTGTTCTTCATTTTGTGTATAAAGTCGGTTTGTATCAATAAGTCCAAACACAGTCATACGCCCATGACTATATATTGAACACTATACTTCATAGAAAGATTGTTATGAGTACAAGCTTCATTTAGCTTCTCCATTTTTTTCTTCTTTGAATTCAAGCAACTACACTCAAACAAGCTAACAAGATTCAGATAATTTCAAGGAAAAAGTGGCATGTCAAAAACCTTCATAAGATTTTCTAAAAGTATCTGATGGCTTTCTAAGACAATATATGCTCACTTTCACTGCTAAAGTATCTGAAAATGCTCTGTCCAACCAGATATTATCTAACTTTAACCTATGCCCATGCAAAGATAAGGCTACATGGCTCATATAACATACAAGATAACCCTCAACTGCTAAACCCTAAGTTGTTCAACAATGATTACCGCTGTTCATTTTCGATTAGTATCACTATCAACTTGGTTACAGTGCCAACATAAAGAGATTCAGATGACTACTATGCACATTGCATTTCATTCATGAGACTTCAAAAAAGGATGAAGAAAATGCTTGCTTGACCTGGCTTTACCTCCTTTCAGTGAGACAAGGCTTAGATAGATTTCAAAAGAAACAATACAAAATCATTAAAAAAAAAAACTTGGTTTTGGAGAAAACATTCTCACTGCGCATAAGTAAACAGTATCCCAGTTCACCTTCTAATCCCAACTAGAAGTGAGGTCTTATATATTTGTTCAAAGTTGAAAATAAACACTTCGATTTTTGTATCGAAAAGCAGAACTGTTTGACATCCCCAAAAAAAAGGGCTATAGTTGACGGAGAAAATCATTTTAACCAAATGCAGATGCTTTCCGAAGCATCAAATGCCAAACCTCTAACATTTTCCCATATCACCGACCAAATAGTACACGAATGCAGCTACAATTTCACCAATAAATATATTGCATAACATGAAGTGCAAAGGAGATTCCAATACTCCCCACCACCAAAAGTGAAAAAAACATCAACCACCCTACATCCACTGCATAAAGAGATACATATGGCTGTGCAAATTGCATTTTATTCATGAGACTCAAAATATTGATGAAGAAAAGGCTTGCTTGACCTTGTTGTACCTCCTTTTAGTGACATAAGGCTTAATAGCTTTCAAAAGTTCCTTTACTTAAGTACATTCTCAATGTGCCCAAGTAAAACCCAACTCCCAAGCTTTACCTTCTAATCCGAAGTACACGTGATCTCTTAAATACTAGTTCAGAGTAAAATTGAAAATTGGAAAAAGCAGAGCTGTTTGACATCCTTAAGACAAAGTAAGGGCTATAATTGATGGAGAAAATCATATTAACCATTTTAGTTCACCCTCCGCCACAGATATCCATAAACAAACTGTCATTTCTCAACAAGGAATATGAGCTAAGATACCAACAGCATGAAGGTAATTCATTTCCAGTTATTTCATATAATTTCACATTTCAAGTTTCCAACTTTAGTAGTATTCCTAAGCTACTGATCCATATCAAGATGCTTTACAAACAACAAGAGCATCAAATGCATAAAACCTCTAACAATTACCCATAGCACCAATCTAAGAGTACACCGATGCAGCTAAAATTTTCAGCAACAAATATATTGCACAACAAAAAAAACAAAGTACAAAGTAGAGCTTCCAACACTCACCTCCCCCAAAAGTGAAAAAGCCGATCACTTTGTCTTCACATCCACTCCATCTTTCCCTGCAATGATGACCGCCGTCGCCATATCCAAGAAGAGCCCATGTTCCACCACCCCTTCCAACACCGAAATCTCTTTCCCGGCGGCCGCCCCATCCTTGATCGGAGTCTTGAAGTACAAGTCCACAATGTAGTTGAAATTGTCAGTCACATAAGGCTTGTCACCATCCAACCTCAACTTGGCTTCAACCCCTTCCTCCTTAAACAGCTCCTGAAGCCTAATCAAGTTGTACTTCCAGCAAAACTGAACCACCTCCACCGGCATTGCAAGCCCACTGCCTCCGAGCCCCGGCACCAATTTCGTCTCATCGGCGACCACCACGAACTTCTCCGACGCCGCCTCCACCATTTTCTCTCTCAACAACGCGCCGCCGCGGCCCTTGACCAAATCCAAATTGGGATCGACCTCGTCTGCGCCGTCGATTGCCAGATCGATTTTCGGGTGGTCGTCGAGAACGGAGAGGGGGATTCCCAAGCTGCGGGCTTGGTCTTCTGTGCGTTTTGAGGTCGGGACTCCGACGATGTTGGTCAATTCGCCGGATTTTAAGAGCTCGCCGAGCTTGGAGACCACGAAGGCGGCGGTGGAGCCGGTGCCGAGGCCGAGGACCATGCCGGACTTGACGTACTCGACGGCCTTGTCGGCGGCGAGCTTCTTGAGCTCGTCTTGGGTGAGAGCGGGGACGGTTCGGGCCTTGATGCACATGGGTCTGTGGGCGGTGCGTAGGTTAAGGGTTTTAGGGGTGCGTAGGATAGCGGTGTGGGGTGAGAGGAGGGATAAGGAGGAAGCCATTTTGGGTGGAGAGTGGAGAGTGAAGAGTGTGAGATAGAAGAAGAAGAAGAGGGATGAGAGGTTGGCTCTGTTTTGTTTTCTTTCTCCCTCGTCTATCTTATTGGGTTGGTTTTTATAGTTTTGGTTTACATTTTGTAAAGGTTTATGCTTTTTGGTTTGGGATACACAAAGATGGGACCTTTTTTTCTGGTTGGGTGGTTGGTGGTGACTGAGCTATTTGGTTGGGTGAGAGAAGCAAAGTACTTTCTGGTAAGATTGAAATCTGGAACAATTTTTTTTTTGTCAATTTGCATTTTTGGGTTTTAGGATCTTCGTAATTTATGTATTTCGTGATGTTGATGGTAAAATGAATTACGTTAAAATGAGCAATTTTATTATGTTTTAAAAACTCCGGCATTGATTTTATTAACTTTAACACTAATAACGATTTAACTTTTGAAATTCAAAACACATGAATCAAAATTATAGTTTTACTAATACACAAAAATCAAAATTACATTCGTTCCACATTGGATTTTACTCTGCATTTGTCATTCTTTTGGTACATAAGATAGTCAAAGGTCTGAATAGAAATTAGATTTGATAGAATGGTATGAAGCCCTAGATCTTCTAGCAACCTTGGCAACAATTAATGTCTTGGGTGTTTTAGTATTTGGTCGCGTATTTGAATTTCCATCTTTCCAACCTGGTTCGATGATAACATGGATCGAAATGTCATTCGTCCGACTCTCATTAGTTTTATTTTTAACGTTTCAATGTAATCCAATTCAAAACTTTGTCACCCATAAGTCAAAACTTTGTTAGTCGTCTATCACATTATATTATACATTTCTCTCATTTTTTGGTCTATATATAGAGAACGATGAGAAAAAATGAGAGAAAAGTAAATTCTATATTTTACAAGGAAATTGAGCAGAACAAATTCAATGGATTTGAGAGTGGTAACTTTGATCAATGCTTGTTTAATGGGGTAAAATGTCACAGTACTATATTTATTATATATATTTTGCTAGTTGTTACCATCTGTGATTCAAACCTACAGCAATTGAATTGAGTGGTGAGTCTGCTGCTGACTAACAGCTTATAGAACTAGCTAGGTAGCTAGGTAATCTCACCAGTTCTGCATCAAGCATTCAAGTGGTACTCTAGACCAAGCAGTCTCAAACAAACTTACTGTACTGGTCACTTCCAAATTTTACCATGTTCAGGGTCAAAAGTAATCTCAATATACAGAGCTTGCTGTACGTTCTTCATGGACTTCCAATCCTCTCAGTTGTTCATGGAGTTGGTATTGACCAACTCAAAATCCGAAGCATTAAACATGTACATATATATATAGAAACAAAACTACAAAAGTTCATGTAAATTTTTAGAGAATTACAATATTTCATTAATTACGTAGAATATATAGAAGCTAGAAACAAGATGAAACCCAATACTAAAAAGCTTTCATCAACGATTGTATGGGACTTGATTTCCAAACTCTAGGAAGACCCCATACTGCAATAATAAACTCTAGAAACCAAAAGGATGAAAAAGCGAAAACAAACAAACAAGATCTGCCGATCTGATTTTTGAGTTCTTGTAACATGGTTTTGTTGACATGATCTGCTGAATGCTTTTGGCATTGCTCCATTACGTACTAAGGCAACGATATTTGCTTCCACGTAATTTGGAAATGGAATCACTGGATTGACGCCACCAAGTTGTTCTTGATGGAAAAAGATAGTACTACTCTTCTAATTAATTTGGAAGTGTTTCTATTTCCCAACACAATTATTAATTTTCTTATCCTAATCCTCATGGAACAAGGTTTCCAAGTCTACTGAGGAATAAGTTAGAGAAGGTTTTTACCAGACAGTTTTTTTTAACTCTTTCTTGAATTTTTTTTTTGGACAATCTCTTTCTTGAATAACTAAGCATAAAATCAATATTGTAATTTCAGAAAAGAACTTAATGGTTGTAATTCCGTTTATTAATTATCAAATGAGTTTGTAACAGTATAACAAAAAACATGATCAACCACATTTTTTCCATTTGCCCCTCCAAAACCATATTTTAACTTGAACTACATTTGAGTTGCCAAGGGCCAAAGGCACATCCACCACTGTACTACTGAGAATTGAGAAAAATGCAAAATACAGAAAATGAAATAGTTGACAGGACGTGGAAAATGAAAAATGGTTGAAATTGAAGGAATCAATTCATTTCATTCATAGTTTAAACATACAGCTTGAGTGTTACAAATCTTGCATAAGATAGCTACTAGATTATTTCTGATACCGAACTAAATAGATATATTGGCCTGAGATTAAATGCCTCCCTGAATCAATGTTAATGCAGACATAGTTTTCAGCCAGCAGATTGTGCCATCCTGTTAATTAACAAACTCATTGTCTTAATACTTTTCCTTAAAGACTCCCCATAGATACATCTTTGTCTTAAATCTTCGATATTGCTCGGGTAACAATTGTGAAGTAAAAAGTAAAAGCTCAGCCTTTTCGATCTCAACTCTCATAGCGAGATCCTCCTGCTTCATGCTAACCACAAAGTTATCGAAACCCTTCTGATCGGTTTTCTTGTCAGGGAAAATATAAAGGGCAATACTCCGATCACTAGGTCTGGTTTCACACATGTCATAACCTTTTGGCCACACATCAGTCCTACGAACCAAATCAGGTTCAAGCTGTGTTTTTAGGAATTTCGCCTCCTCCAACACTTTAGGGCAGGCTAAGCTTGAGAGATGAGCAACAAGTCCACTAACAGTGACATTGCTCAAGTTCATGTAGTCGACTTTGTTCACTATGTTTAGGCTTCCCCTCCAAGTTGGAACAGCAACCGGTTTTGCAGCAACACGAGTAGAATGGCCATCTTCGGCTATTTCTAAAGGGTCATCAGGACTAATCTGAACCACGTTATCGGAGGCGCCATTGAACTTATCTTCTTCAAGAACATCCCCCGCTTGATCACAATCAACTTCATTGCCCTCAGCCTCCTCGTTACCTTCAAGTATCGTCTCTAATACCCTTTTTGCCACAGATTCAGATCGACTTATTTTCTTTTTCAGCTTCTTCGTCTTCTTCACCTTCAAGTTCTTGCTGGCACCAGTCACTGGAGTAATACTGGTCCCAGCGGAATCAGGAGTGCTTTGCAGCACTTCTTCGGTATCCATAGATTCACAATCGTCGAGATCATGAGTGAAAATAAAGGTATCTGACTTCACCTGCTCTTCACAATCCTCACAATACCAAGTATACTCTTCTGATGAATCAAGGCAATATGCATGCTGTGCATATTCCTTGCACTTACCACAGTAGACTAGAACTTCTTTGAAGGCTCCACTGCCACAAGTTAGGCAAATGTCGCTTACCATAGTGACAAGTCTATAGTCTCAATGAAACAAAGTTTCCGATTTTCTCACCAGAAATTATGGCTGGCTGGCTAGATCGAGTAGAGCAGACAGATGAAACTGAAATTCAAATAGTAAACACAAGAAATTAAGAAGTATCCAAATACTTTTGCGAGTAGTTAATTAGAAACAAGGGACGTCCTATTTATAATTAGTGTATCCTAATTGTTATGGGACAAGGTTTCCAAGTTCCCGAAGGAATGAGATTTTCCAAGTGTGCCAAGGAAAGTCTCTCTTATAGAAACACTAAACCGACTAGGAAAACTACGTACTCTTCATACTATTAAAACTTGTGGGAAAATTCATCCCAGGCAGCCTGCTTTTTTGAAATGCAATTGCATTATTGAATTGCAATTGCTGCTAAAAAAGGTGAAATTGAGGACAATTTGTTATCCTTAAATAGTAATTGCATATGAAATTGTCAGTTTCACTTTTTTTAATAGCAATTGTAATTTAAAAATGCAATTGTATTTCAAAAAAGAAGGCTGCATATAAGATGCAAAATTTTATGGATTATTTTTCCCACTAAAAAATACATCTTATGAAAAATTAGTGCATGTTTTCTGAAAACTAGCTTTCCTACATGCGCTTTGCACATGCGAAATGGTTGCGCTCGCGTGTGCGATTGTTTGCACCATTTTTATGTTTTTAGACTATATCGAGTGATAGTTTATCATATATGCAGCCCGCCCACTACATTTAATTTGTTGTTGATCGAATTAATCTTTATGCTTTAATATATGCTACGAACCTGGTGAGCATATATTCTATATATCAGTACGTATTCATGTACGTATTCACGACACTGATCGATCGATGGTCATGCTCGATCAGTACTTGCGATCATGCACTGCTGATCAATGTGCGATTGAAACTAGCTAGTTTAACTCTTGGCTGATCGATCACACATCCACAAGTATATGTGATGATGGATCTACTGTACGCGCGTTAAATAAAAAAAACCAATTAAGATTCCAAGAGATAGAGAGCGATGCCACAAACGTCACCAACCAATAAAAACCTTGATATTTGCTATATACGATGACCGATGATGGGGTGCATTGGACCCGACAACGCATAAACTGATGATGAGAATTACTGGGAATAAAAACTGCTGGTCCACTACTAGCTAGTTGCTTGATCGATGAGTGCATGACTTCTTCCTTTATGCAGTTGATGATGAAAGAATGCATGAAAGAGAAAGGGCATATATATCACCAATCACCAATCGCCAATCGCCATGCATGCTAATTCAAAAGAGAGAGCACACCGGAATCATTTGAATTTGGGTAAATACCCTACCATGGCAAAAGGATCGATGTTTATCTGTACGTACTTCCTCCATGAGCCTAGTTGTCCTAAGAGCCCCCAGATGCAACAGATTGATAGTCGCGTCAGATATCATCGAGTACCCGAATAATAAATAGGCCAATGGGGCTCTCGAAATTGGATCATTCAATTCAACTAGTTGTTAGCTACCTAGCTACTGTGAATAGTTTGATCGAGCTACTATCTACAATAGATCGATTGAGTTAGCATCAACATGCCTAGGGACAGGGACCCTTGTTGCGGGAAGAGTCGTAGGTGATGTTTTAGACCCTTTACAAGGTCTGTTTCTAGCTCTCGATCAGGGTGAGTTACACTACGAGGGAGGTTAACAATGGTTGTGAGCTCAAACCTTCTCAACTTGTCAGCCAACCTAGAGTTGATATAGGAGACCGGAGAGGATCTTAGGACCTTCCACAGTACTCGATCGGGTAAGTATTGCATGCATGAGCCTGCTCTTGCTCTCTGCACTTCGACCTTTTGATTACTCATCAATTAATATCCGACGTCTAGTGCGGAGACATGTTCTGTACGAGTTAATCGTATATGAATTGTATATCAAAAGCTCAAGATCTACAACGCAAGCCCGATTTAGTTTTTCAAAAGTTTTATTGTATTTATTTTTCGATTAGTTTCCAAACATAGCCTTCGGGCTTGTGTTGTAGATCTTGAGCTTTAATCCTTCTATTAGTTTCTTTTTCCAACCAAATTACACCACCATCAATGAATAATCTCGATCATCATGACCAACTACTTCAAAAATCACTACGGATCCGATGAAAATAAATAATTGTTATTTTGTTCCAGTTGAAAGAAAATTTTTCCTAATAAGATTAAACGTTTACATCAGCCTCAAGTGCACCATTAAGCAAGCTTCTAGGCCACCTTGCATCGCGATCAATCATTTTGCCGGTGATTCTTAGAAAAATAAACAAAAAACAATTTGGGGATAGAGTTTTCTAGAGTTCATCCTTAAGATTCTACGAATTGGCTATAATGTTATTATTATTTTCAATTTTTGGTTTCCATATAAGAAATATAACGAATTGAATGGAAATCGATGAAAATAACTTCAAAGGTTTTTAATAAACAAAAGGATAAAATAGACTTTCTTCAATTTGACGTGGCAAAGAAAAATGACAAAGATATAAGAATATAAATATCTCAATTGACATGGTTCGCCACATTTGATTAAGGCCACAAATCTTAGGTTTTAATTGCATGAGGCCCCCTAACGTATTGCCCTATATATATATAGTCTCTAAGCGATATGCATGTGACTATTGAAGATATAAAATTTCATGTCTTTCGATATATAAAGTGGTTGGGGCTGGGGCTAGGGCTGGGATCAATGACAAACTTGTTTCTTATATATATATTAATACATACCAATGCAAATTAATATTCTTTCAGGTTGGGGTCACTTGGGCTGGGAGCATGCATCAGGATCCACCATGACCTGCAAAACAAAATTGTGCAGCAAGCTCGATCTGTGTTAGCTAGTATTGCTCGCTAGTCGTATATGATCGAATTGATGAGTAATGAGAAGGTAGAAGTCTAAAAAGCAAGAGCAGGCTCATGCATGCAATACTAATTACTAGAGTGTTGAAGGTCGTAAGATCCTCGATCTCCTCCTATATCAACTCTAGGTTGGCTGACAACTTGAGAAGGTTTGAGCTCACAACCATTGTTAACCTCCCTTGTAGTGTAAGTCACCACCCCGAGAGAAACAGACCTTGTTAAGGGTTCCAAAACATCACCTACGACCCTTTTGTAATAAAGCATATTTTTTGGAATGTAGATTAATAAAGGGTAGTTTCGGCCTTTCAAAAATTTAACCTCCCTAGCTAAGACTTGTTTTCTACTTTTCTTAATATATAAAGATATATCCTATACATTAAGCAAACAAAGTCTTATAGTTAAATTTTCAAAAACTTACATAATGTCATTTTTTAATTAAAGTCTAGATTAAATATACAGAGGACAAAATGATAAATTTTAAAATACTGAAATTAAAATACAAACAAAAAGAAAAGACTAATCTCAGAACGTGGGAGCAGTAGAAAATAACTGCTCTGGAGTCTAGACTTAGGAGTGGGATGAGTAGTATAAGAATGTGAGAGTGAGAAGTTATTGGTAGCTTTTTAAGTTGATTTTTTATTATTTATTTGTTTTGTATTTTGACTGTTCTATCCTTGATGATTGAAGTGAAATATATAGTTTTTTAATCTTTAAAAAACACTAATGTAAAAAAAAAAATTTGATCAACAAGGTGTGTTTGCTTAAATAATAGTATAAATATAAAATTATTAACAAAAAAAAAACCTTAGATCCAAATTATTAGCATGAATTCTTCTTCTTATTATTTTTTTTGGTACAAATGAATTCTTCTTTTTCTTCTTAAGGGCATCTCCAATGGTGAGACTCAAACTCAAACTCAAACTCAAAACCTATATTTGAGTCTCCAAATGAGCACTATTCATATAGGAAAATCACCATCTGCAATGGTTGGGTTCCAAACTCAAGTGTTATAATAATTTTTTCCTCTCTCCTCCTCAACCCATATGCAATTGGGACCTCTCGAAAATTTATAGGTCTGGACTCAATTTGGGTCTGAGTTTAGTACTTGAGATAGATTCAAACTGAGTTTGGGTCTCAATCTTTACACCATTGGAGATGTAAAATGCCAAATATGGGTGCCAAACTGCCAAATATAGATTTGACCCTAACTATTGGAGATGCCCTTAAGTGCATGTACAAAAAAGAGCCAATTGACACAAAAATAAATACCCTTATTCAACGACGTCGTTTTTCTGTTGTTCGCCATCTCTACCTCTTTTCGGACTTTTCAATCGGATCCATATATATATATATTTGGTTCCTCTTCTTTTTTTATGTTTCTTTGCGGTTTGTGTTTTCTCTTTCCTTTATGGCTTCTGCAAGTCTTGTTGCTTTTTGCAACTTTTGACTTTGTGGGCCTGGTAGCTAGGCTGTTTTCTGTAATGGTCTTGGCTGTGTTTCTCTTTGCCTTTGGCTTAATGAAGTTCTATTTGACCAAAAAAAAAAAAAAAAAAAAAAAAAAGCTCGCTCGCTCTGTAGTTTTCGTCCTCAAAACTCCAACTCTTTCTCTCTCTCAGTCTCATCAACCATGTCTGCGGAATCAGCCAGCGCAATTCAAAGAAGCCAAGTAAGTAGTGCCCACTTCGAATTTCCTTTTCTTTAGTTTAATTTTCTTTTTTGGGTTTTGGTCACTAAGAGAAAATACGAAAATTTGTGGGAATGAATTACTGGGAATAAGTTGAAATCCAGCATCCGGGGTTGAAAACCCAGATTTATTTCGTTTCCTTGCAACTTTTTAAAGCATTTAAAGATGACAGCTTTGTGGGTTTTTTGTGTTATCAGGTTGATCTAATGGACTTCATAGATTGGTCTGGGGTTGAATGCCTCAACCAAAGCACCAGTCACTCTGTAGCCAACGCTCTCAAGCAGGTACTGTTCGATCGATTTCTGGGTCTTAGATATAACTTTAATCAATGAAATTGCTGTTGTTGATTTGATTGACTGTCTGAAGTGTTAAAAGTCAGCTATGGTTACTTAGGTATGTGTTGTTGTAGTATAATTGATTGTGTCCTTTCCCTCTGCTTGAATGCTTATTGAATTGAAGAAAATTTACTCACATATGTGGTTTATTGCACAAGTGCAATTATTCTCGCTTAGTACCAGAATCCGAGTAGTAATCTATATTTTCAGGAAAGCATTGTATTTTTTGCAAGTTCTTTCTTTTGACATCCAAGATTTATGTAGAGTTTTCACAGGTTTATGGTCTGTGTTACCATATTCAGATTAACATTTGCTCCGTTCATATGGAATGTATATTGTTTTGGTCTGGAGTTTATAACGAGACGTGTGTTTTTTTAAATCTCTGTTTACTTGTTTGAGAACTAAGTGAATGAAAAGTGAGATATTTTGTACCTTTTGATTTGTTGAATAAGAGAGTCTGCACCTAAGCCATAAAGTTAGCTTGGGTAAGTTTTTCTTTGACTAGAGTATTGGATTTATGACTAGTGAGTGAGATTTCAATTTCACAGTTCTCGGTAGTCTTCTCAGTACTTAAAACATGTTTTGAAGGTAATGAGTTATAGTTAACTACTATTTTGTATCAATAATTAGGGCTATAGAGAAGATGATGGTTTGAATCTAGAGAGTGATGCCGATGAGCAGCTTTTGATCTACATACCTTTTCTTCAAGTCATTAAACTGCACTCCATTGTCATCAAAGGACCTGAAGAAGAAGGTACCAGTGAATTTTTTGAATTATTTGCATGCATTGAAGATGACTTTCCTGTAGTTCGGGCTTTCATGCAATCATCTATCATATTTTTTTCCTTATTCTTTTTTCTTCTGGCTTCTCAAGTTAACTAAAAAGTGGTTTTTTTTTACACATTTTAATCCTGTAAAACTTTCTACTGCAACGTTTCAGGTCCTAAGACAGTGAAGCTTTTTTCAAACAAGGAGCACATGGGTTTCAGGTATTATCTTAGGGACAGTTACAGTTATTGACATGTATGAAAAAAGATTTAACCAACTTATGAATGCATTTCTTCTTGATAATGCCAGCAATGTCAATGACTTCCCAGCAAGTGATACAGTTGTTTTATCCCCTGATCATCTAAAGGTTGGGATTCTGTACCTACTAGGCTACTTTGTGGTTTTGCTTGTTTAGGACAGTTTATTAATACATAGTTGGAACTTTCTTTGTTGTGATATCCTTAACCCTTAATGTAATTAATGTGTCACAGGGAAAACCAGTTGTTTTGAAGTATGTCAAATTTCAAAATGTTCGCAGGTATTTTAAATCTGTTCCTATTAATATTTTGCTTTGTTTTTTGTTAACCTTTCGAGTAGAAGTCTCACATTATACTTGTATCAGCTTGACGATTTTCATTGAGGATAATCAATCTGACTCAGAAATCACAAGAGTTCAAAAGATTGGCCTATGTGGAACAACGTAAGTGTCGGAGTATCTACATTTTCGATTTGTTTCTCTACATTTCTGCTCATTACATTTAACATATTTTCACCTTTTTGCATTATTTTGGATATTTTGATTCCTTCTTTTCTACCCATCTATGTTTTGGATAGCTCCAACCAATAATGGAAAATTGGAAATACCTTTCGCGGAACATGTTTGGCTAGCATGCGTCAAGTGTTTGAAATGTATTTTTTAACTTTGGTTGTGGATTGCTCAAGTGTGAACTTCATTTAAGAACATAGACTTTATAGGGTTCCCCCCTTAATTAATGTCTAGCACATCCTAACAGAAGTGTTATCATAATTTGTTTGGTAGGATCAAATATCTTTATAGTGTTTCTTTTTGTTTGGGTTTATTCCCTTGGATACTCCCAGCATGGTTTGTTTGATTTATGTGGCAATGTTGTGGCAGACATATACATATTCAGACAATTTGTGTTTTATGCATTTGACATGTATTCCAGTCCTCCTGTTGCGACAACTGTCTCATACTCCAGCATCCCCATAGTATACATACCATATGCATCTGATGATGTTTTTCTTGTAATGTAGGGTGGAAACAACAGACATGAAGGGTTTGAAGAAGATTGAGGATGGACACTGAAGAGACATACAAATGTATGAATGAACAAAGGTGGATCATCTAGAATCATTGTGATAATCTGGCAAACCCATTTGTGTGCCTGGGTTCTGTGGCATATTGTATTTGAGATTATAATCAAGTTCCGTTGAGATTATTCACTCTTTGTGGGATGCTTGGATGATAGGAGCATTTTATTGACTAAGATTTAAAATTATCGTTCTTCCTGAGAAGCATCATGTTTGGTTGAAAATGACTTGCATCTTTCTGTTATGTGCTGAGTATCTCTAGTGTTTTGGTGGTTGTGTATGCCTCTGGTGGATGCTGCCAATTCATAATATATAACAAAGTTTGGCCTTTCTCCGCAAGAACTTCCATCATATGCAACTCCCGGGTCTAGTGTGCTTTTTTGGGAGCATAATATACCAAAATTTGTTGACCTGTGCCAATGTTTTTTACTATATTTTTTTATTTTTTTTATGCTTCACTCAATTTAGAGAAGCTGGAGGTCCAGAGTGGGTGTCTCTCTTCTGTGGAATAGGAGGCAATTTTTAAAGAATCCATTGCCTCTTAAGATAATATGATCAAGTAGTTCCTCACTTCCTCTAAATATCTGAAAACTCAAGTCTGGTTTTCCATGTGCTTCAAGTAGCTGTGAGAATTAAGGTGACCAATAAAGAACATTTATGAGGAATCAGAATACCATAGAGCACTACTATATGTTGCTTCAAACTTCAAAGCAAAATCGCCTTCAGGTGAGTTTCTAAGGACGGTAATTTGAAACTGTGACTATTTTAGTATTTTATAATTCAGCAAGCACATAATTTTAAAAGCAACTTCGTTAAACTTGGAAGAAATGACAAATATACAAGATACTTGTTCTATCTAGATAGTAGATACCCAATTGAAACCCAAACAGCATGAGCAGTTCTAGGCCTTGAGACTAAAAGCATACAAACAAGAGAGCTTCATTAGTTCAAGAAGAATAAATGCTATGCACCGGAAGTCTCGACTTTCTGGTCTGTCAGATCAGCTGCTTCTAGAATAGAGATCAATGCTACCTACTTGCAGCCGCGAATTTGATTGAATATCACGAACCCTCAAGAATCTAAACCTGCTAATGTAACTATATGTCAAATAAGAGCCAGAATATAAGCAAATGTACGAATAGATTAGAGTGCACATTTTACCTGAAAGCATTTGATAGGAAGCCTTGAGATGAAATCTTAAATGTTCTACACAGGAAACGACTGTCGAATATTTGAGAAGTTTGTTTATCTAATAGATGCCAGCTTGAACCCCCATCATTGCTTCCCTCAACAACCCTGAAAAATTAAATTGTTAAATGCTTACAAGGAAAGATCTGCAGGCACTCATAAATGTACTGTATAGATAATACCAATCCATCGGATCTCTTTCGGGTGCATCGTTGGCTGACATTAACTCATATGCCACGAGTTCGTGCATCTGGTTATCCGACACTTTATACATGATCCAACAACCTACAAGGCCATGAGAAGAAACTTCAAACAGTGACTTTTGTATGTATATGCATATGCATATCTATCTGTACATATTGAGGCCTGGGAATCAAGGGATGAGAAATAAATAATATGCGCCATTAGAATAGGCAACTGCATTCCAGGTACTATCTCATCATTTTTTTAACTATCTATTATTTTTTGTTTGTTTAAATACAGGTTTGCTTATGTTTCACAGTTTAAGTGATAATAACAAACAAAAGAGATCGACCAAAAAAAAAAAGCTAACAAAAGAAATGTCTTCATTACCTTGTCCACCATTTGGTTCTTCCCACTTGGACATGCGTGTCCCATCAAAAGCTGATGTGGCCTGAAATTTATTAAGGAGATTATGGATAAAATTCTTAAGTGAAATAGTGGAAAGGTGAACTACACAACTAAATAGCACTCACAATTCCAAAAGGAATTTCTTCTCCACTTGCACGGACTACACCAGAATGTATTCTGTTTAACTTAAGAAGTGGCAAGCAAAGAGAATCTTTAACAAAGTTGTCACAACTCTTAAGATTACGGATCGTGACATCCAAAGCATGGAATGCAACAGGCAGTGCCATAGAGGTTTTAACAGCATGCCCAGCCAAAGAAATGTGAACCCTCCCATCAGTATCTGCCTTGCTACTCAACGAAAGAGCATTAAATAACTCAGTAAAGGAGGGCAGAAACTGACGAACAACAGACTGGCTGATATTTGGAACTGAATCTATTGACACCCTCCTTGTTTTAAAAGGAGATCTTTTAAGATCTTTGAGAATTCCTTTAAGAGTCTCCAGTAATTCAACCGCCCTCGACTTTGAAAAACCTTCATTGACAAACTGTGAAAGAATTGGAAGAAAACCATTGTAAATTTTTGTCACATGATCGTCCACACATGCACGAAGTGGACAAGAAGAACCACTTAAGGAGCAACTCTCATCAGAGCCATCTTCCATTCTTGACTTGCGCCATTCCTTGTCCCCACTTCGTCTCCCAGGTAATGAGGTTGAGGAATTGTCTGTAGAATGTAAATCTCTCTCAAGTTCTTGTCTTTCCTTCTCATCGCGGTCTTCAAGTGCAGAACGCACTTGAGAAGTAAAGCCTCTTCGACATTCTTTTGTTATATTAGCAAGCACAGATGACAGTGCGGGCTCTGTAATGATTTTACGTCGAGAAAGAACCTGCAAATTGAAAGATTTATTTCCCATCATTGACTCAGCATTAAGTTATATCTAATGGAGACTATTTTTTAATTTCTCCACAAGAAGTTCTCTTTATGAAAATCTAGGTAACTAATTAAAGGTACTGCAACTCTTTTGATTACCTCATGCCACTTCCTCGTGTAGCGTTTAGTTACATCACATACTCCATCCTTCCCAATGGCAATTGCATAATTTAATTTCTTATTCCATCTTCAAGAAATCACGAAGTTATATAATAATATGAACACATCAGACTAAAATAATTCTAGTATCAAGAAACTGGATGAAGAGATTATTCTAGAAAAATGATAGAATTTCTTCTCAAAAAAAAAAAAAATTGATAGAATTAGCAAAATAAAAGGTACCCGCTTTCATATAACAGTGGTTTGTCATACACTCCTTCACAAGGATCAAGATGCATCCATCTGAACAACAACAAAGGTATTAGAAAGGATGTAGCCATACATTTCTGACTACAGAAATCTACAACTTCATGAAAAATCAGTAGTTTGTAAATGAAAGTTACCTTCCTAAACATTCTGAGAAGCACTCTGTCCAAACATGATCTGTGAAATCCAGGATCTGAAAAATAATAATAATAAAAAAATTGGTTTATAGAAAAATCTATGGACGGCCATGATCTGTGAAGCTTCCACATTCGAGGAAAAAAACGACATGTCTAAACTATTGGATTGTCTACTTTTCAGCTGAAAATAATAACTAGATAAGATGAATGATTCTAAGTTAGAACTCTACTCATTAAGTGTAGTACAAGAGAGATTATATACATTTATATTGTTCTTAGCATGTCCAATTAGAGTTCAAAATCACTAACCAGGCGCGATTCATACCCAAAAGCTCGGCAATAAAGCGTAAAGCAATTTGCCCATTCCCCACAACGACCCCTTCTTGTTTCCACAAGCTGCATTTTGGAGAAAGGGGAAAGAGAATGATGGAGACATCAGACATGAAATATCAAATAAGCTTTTCAAAAGGTAAAGAAGCACAAATAAGCTTCTCAATACATAAACAAAACAGAGATACCTTTAGTGGATCATTGTAGCGTGGGAAACGAGTCATTGTTGGGCAAACATTGCATCTGGGTTTTTAAAAGAGTAAAGAAAGAGAAATGAAGACCATTGCAGTTAATCAAACAAATAATAAACATCATTCTCGAATTTCAAACAGACCACAAGAAAACAAAGAATGCATGTAATCCAGGAAAGTAGAAGACCAAACTTAAACAAATGTTGTAAGCTAAGATGCAGAATTAGGGAAACCAAATAAGAAAATCAATATCTATAGCTAACGGTTATTATAAAATAGCAATTGCAAATCAATTGTGGAATGAGGTTATCTCTAGAAATGCTACTTCTAAAAAGTAAGTATGACAGTAAAGAAAGAATCTTTACAAGCTGAAAATACAGCTACGAATGCTGTCATAGCTTGACAGTGGGAGGGTGCATGTTTAGGGTCAAAGAGCATATATAAATTTAGCTATACAGAAATGCAAGAGACCAGAATAGGACTTGGTTACAATTTTGGTTAGGATGGAGAAAATTGGGGGAGGGGGGCGGGGTCGTGGCAATCATAATGAGTACACTATGTAGCATACCTATATATTTCAACTCGAGAACCTCCATGAAGAAGTTCTAAAGGAAGTGCAGCATCCATGCCATAGCGGATGGTTTTATTGCCACAACTGTCACAGGGAGGTTCATTAACCCACCTGCAGTACCGAAATAGGACAAGAACAAATATGAGCGATATTCATATTGTCAGAAATGGATGGTGAAGTGAAATACAAATTTGATTAAATAAAAAAAAAAAATTTCTTTACTCTTCACAACCAAGAGTAGACAAAATCATACTATATATTCAAGATATTTAGCATGATATTGACCATATTCAAAGTAAGCCTAACCATCCTTAAGAAACAATCTAACGCAAGCCCACCTATTTTTGGGATTATTACTTAGGTGGCCAAAATAGCTTGCTACTGTTGACCACAAATGATAATATGTGATTACTAAGTTGAAACTGTATTTTATCTTCTCCGTGGTCTGTATTAATATTCACTTAATATGCAGATACATTTTTGGAGTCAAAATAGAAACAAAATATAAAAAAAACTTAAGAAAAAAAAAGAGAGAGACAAAGCAAAAACGGAAAACACCTGAAGGATTGTTTGAACCAGAAAAGCAGCTGCAGCAGGAATGCATGATCTTGTTGATTCTTTGATGGATTTAAGTTCCCCTCCTGACACATGTTTATCAGATCTTGGTAATAAGAACACATCTTTGAAGAGTGAAATCATCAATATATTGCTAAACCAGTTCAGTTTTAGGGAAAAGGAAAGCATTTGTTATAGCTTCAGTTTCAGAAGATTCAAACAAATAATATCAAGGTTGGGTTCAGTTACGTAGCCAGCGTTACAATTGATACGGATCACACAACAAACGATCAACTACATAATTCACTCATATGGTTGAAACATAGTATATTAGAAAAAGTTCCACATGCCTCTATATTTCCATCTTATATTCTCATTTATGATTAAACTTTTTCACAAGTCAAAAAGAATTGACCAAGGCAACTGACGAAAGTAAAATTAAATGCGAAAGGTGTATTTTGGACATTTATGTTGTGAAACAAGAGAGGGGTGCTCTCACCTTGGCCAAACTGACCAATGCCTTCTCCTCGAGCTGTTCTACAGGGACTGTTTTCCTAGCAGCCTCCTGGCGTACCGGGTCCTCATACTAATCAGAGCCAAAACCCAATAAAAACATCAGTTTCTAAAAATGGTTAAACCCATGTCACACTATTTGTTATATAGCCAACAAAAAATTTGAGAAATGCAAAAGTTCATTATTCTACGAATTGATTTCTCCAGTACTAAACATTAAAATCAGTCAAAAGCCAAGTTATTTTGCTTGTTCATGTTCCAAGATATATAAACTTCTGAAATTCAATTCAGAAACCAAACAAATAAGGTAAAAGGAAAGAAAATCTACCATTCGAACTTGATCGACATAAGGCCGTACTCTTCCCTCAAATTCTCTACTATCTTCAGGAACAGCGTATTGCTGAAACAAAAGCGCCTCCTCCTCTGCCTAATTTTGGTTAAAGAAATAATCAATATTGAAATACAACAAAGTCCACCTATAGAGTTTCGAAAAGCTAAAGAATTGTACAGAAACCTGCAACATTCTGGCCAATTCCTCATCGGATTTCAGCAAATCGTCGTTTCCGGCGGTTGATTCTTGAGATTCTTCATTGATCGAAACCAATCGAAGCTTCTCGGAGATTGCAGCGAGGTCGGAATCTTCCGAAACCACACGATTGTCATCCGCTCCGATGATCTTCACAAAAAGAAAAACCAAATCAATGCAATCAACTGGAGTGTGAAACAGTTACGATCGATCGATCGATCGAGAGAGAGAGCTATTGATGAACCTTTTGCTCGTCAGGAGGGATAGAAGTGAGTGAGAAGAGCTGGTATTTCAGAACCTGCAAGTAATTGCATGTTAGAGAGAGAGAGAAGAAAATGCGGGAGGAGAGAGAAAGAGAGAGAGATATACTTCGAGGCCGTCATCGGTGTCGTAGTCAACGTTGAAATTGGAGTCATTGTGGCGAACCTGAAAGCTCCGAGCCACCATTTTTCTCTGCTTCGCGACTGTGTAAATGATCTATGCGAAACTCAGAAGTGAAGGAATTTAGTTTGTCTGAAATTTACGCAAACAGCTTCTCCATTTGTTTTGTTCGCAAAGGTCTCTTCTACTTTTCCTTGTAATTTCTTCTTGAGGAGACCCAAGGCCCAAACCAAAATCTGGCCCTCAAGGACCACATAAATCATTTTCTTTTAGAAACCCACAAAATGATTTTTGATGAACTAATATCGCCTGAGAAAATTTTAAATTTACTCTTATTCCTAGCATGGGTTTTAAATTTAATTGAAAAAAAAAATATCAATTAAAACCGAGCTTTACTCCAATCAAAAGGAACCCAAAAGATAATATTGACAAAATTAGCATGATTCGAGAATTTGAAATCCATGTTTTAAAGATACTCTTATTTCTCGATCTATTTTCACATATACCCACAAGTATCGGTAAAAATAGAGCACAAAATTGATCCAAACTATAGCCTTGCAATGCATATTAGCATATTATCCTACCATGCACGTACACCAGTTCATAGCTAATTTGATAGATTTTGAACAAAGTTATGATCCCATACTGATTTAGATCTTTCACAGCCTCCAAGAAGATGAAATATATCATAGTTCCTCTATGACAATTAAAGAGGACAACGTACTGGAGTAAGTTGAGGGTGACGTACCTGGTGAGCTTTCTCTTTGTGCATGCATGTGTTGCACATTGTACGTACTAATTATTAATTAATATTTTCCTTTTCTTTTTTGTTGTTTCTGCTATATATTTTTATCTTTTGAATTAATTTCTTATATATATGCATTTCTATTTGGGCCAATTACCCATAAGGTCATTTACATAACCTATATTCTTAAAAAAGTCACATAATATTTTTATTTATCATAAAGCCACCAAAATATTACAAATTTTAATATTTACAAAAATGTCACTGCGTTTTTTTTTTCTCATTATTTACAAAAATGTCACTACCTACAAAAAACTATTGCATTGATCTTTGACAGTAGCTTTATTGTTTTTTGACAGTAGTTTTATTGTTCTTCGACAGTAGCTTTCTTGTTCTTCGACAGTAGCTTTATTATTCTTTGGGAGTACATTTCGTGTTCCTCATCAGTAGCTTTATTATTCTTTGAGAGTATTTTTCTTATTCTTTGACAGTATCTTTATTGTTCTTTGACATTAGCTTTCTTGTCTCTAGTAGTAGTTTTTCGTATCCAGTGGTATTTTCGTAAATAATGAAAATTAAAAACGCGGTGACATTTTTGTAAATATTGTTGGCTTTATAAGGGATAAAAATATTTGGTGGCTTAAAAAAAAACAAGATCACCAAAAGTGAGTTTATCAGTAATTTTTTATTTCTATTTTCCCGATTTAATCGGCTAAACCCTTGGCTGGTATATAGATTGTCACATGCATATATTGATTGCCTGATTGGTGTGTCAGTAATTTTTTATTTCTATTTCCCCGATTTAATCGGCTAAACCCTTGGCTGGTATATAGATTGTCACATGCATATATTGATTGCCTGATTGGTGTGTCAAGTTCTTTGATCCCACAATAAAAACGATAGTTCATAACTAAAGTGGAGTCCATGCAATAAACGAGGTGTGGGTGTAACAGTTATATATGGACGTGGCCCGAAAGTGAATGAAATTGACAAAGATCGATGTGCCATTTGCAGCTGATCGATGTAGAACAAAGAAATAATTAAATATCTAACTTTGTTTGATTTGTCGACGTACCTACTGTTTTCTCCACACCTATTAAGACGACTTGGTACGTACGTAGTCATTAAGATCGAGTTAGGAAATTAACAGCTACTTAATTTCCAATGTACGTAACGTTTGAGTTTCGGCTCAGCCGCCCTTGGCCGCGGTCGGTCATTTACCCCTAACTAAATCCGGCACCGACTGTCTATGAGGAAACCACGAGCTCCGTTTTCTTCTCTTGGTCATGAATATTCAGTTTCAGTTTCACCCACGTACCCATTACAAGAAAGTTAAGTGAATTCCTTAATTAATTGGGCCTTTGAGCTTAACTCCAATTACAAGCAGAGACCCAAAAATATTCAACACTGGCAGAATTCAGGAACTTGAAGTGTCGTGTTAAGAAAATACTCTTATATCCATTTAGCAAGTATGTGGAAATAATTATGTATGTGGTCCATAATTAATTAAGGTGGCCAGAGTACGTACGTCCATATATGCAACTGAATTAATTAAATTAAGGATTTAAGGTTAATTATGATATATGAATAACGTGTGGTTTTAAGTAGTGTTGTACAAATTAATTAAGTGGAATATATGAATGAATTTAATCGACAAGGATATATGCTAACTAGCTAGTAACCACACAGAAAAGAATTTCCATATAGAAAGAAAAAAAGAACATTCGTATTTATGAATAGTAAGTCTGACTTGGAAGTAGTTGCTTGAATAGGATGTATATCCGTAAATAATCCAACTAATTTATATACCTAATTAATAGTAATAATAATTTTTTATTTTGTACGTTCAATACAATTTGACCTGATCGACCGACTATGGTTTCACACAAATATTATCACTTGTGAAACAAACATTTTAAATTTCAAACATTGACGTCGCTACGGATTTTATTTTAATACTAGCTTGAAGACATTATTTTTTTTTTTGGACAATGAAAGATTTCATTATAACTGCACAAGGCAGCAGCAAACAAACAAACCAGAAAACTAAGAACCTAAAACGAAGACAATATTGAGTACGTACGTAGAATGGTTGATATAGTGATATATATATGACCGCTGAACCGTAAAACCCTAATTAAACAGCTGACGTTCCCTACATTAATTGCTGCAGTGACGTACAAATAGAAACTAACTAGTATTTTCAAACGATAAAGAACAGGATGCTTCACCATAAGAATGGACTCAACTATATTGTTTGCTTTCTGATAGAGTTATTGAGTTCAACCAACTTCTTTAATATCCACCGGTCGGCCACCGATTAAGAACTAATTAATAATGCATGTATATCAGTATATAGATATACACATCTCTCTCTCTCTCTATATATAGCCAGCCTTACTATAAATTACAGGACAGTAGCTACATATTCTTTGTACACTGTAGTACGTCTATCTTAGATAATTTCTGTGTCTCTGATATTAATGTCGACCCAGAACGAGAACAACAGGGTGGCTGTCCGCACAAAACTAACGGCAGTATCCAGCCGGCCGGTGAGTCCGGGTACGACCCACAGTTTGACGGGTCTGGACCATGCAATGGCCCTGCACAGCGTTCACGTAATCTTCTACTACAAGGAGAAGATGTTCGAGCATTTTGACTTGGACCCGTTCCGGGTGTGTCTTTCGGAGGCCCTCTCGCTCTACCCGCCGGTTACGGGTCGGATAGCCCGGAAAGAGGATGGCCAGTGGGAGGTCAAGTGTAACGATGCCGGGGTGAGGGTGGTCAAGGCCGACGTTGGAGTCACACTTGATGAGTGGCTGGGATCTGCTGATGGGGTCGAGGAGAGGTTGTTGACGGCGTGGGATGATATGCCTCCTCATGATCCTACCTCATGGTCGCCGTATAGGATCCAGGTACCTACGCACTTAAAGTCTCTTATATCCATTAATTACTGATTGATCCTACAGCTAGCTCATAATTTGTAACAGATCGATGCATGTTTATATATATAGGTAAACTTAACATTTTACAATAATATTATTTGGAATCACAACACCCACACCACATCTGCGACTATTATGTTTAACATTAATCAAAACTAACCCGGCCTCTTTCAATTTAGAAATGGGAGCTAGAACTCAATAGAGGGCCAAGAAAGAGTGATGGATTAGATCGAGCACAAAAAAACTGAAAAAAGTATAATCATCTTCTTCATTCTAAGATTAATTTGGCTTTTATAAAAAAAAAAGGATTAATTTGGCCAAAATTGGGCTCTTAATTAAGACATGGCTGCACAAATTTGGCCATCATCTTCATTATCGATCATTAAAACACGGGCGTACAAAAAGGTTGACAAATATGAGGATAGAGATGGATTAGTTTATTCATGAATAGTTTAGGGTGGATCGTCATCTTCATCAACAACACATGTAAGTTCCATCCAACTTCCGAGGGATTTTTCAGTGAGCCCGTTTCATGTGTGACAGGTCTCAATGATTAGTCAGAAAAATAGCTTTTTATTCATCTAATAGTTTGTTATGCATGCTGTTGTGCGGAAGCGTCGGATATGAGTCGTACCCAAACAAATGCAAAATATGAAATGATAAGCAAAGACAAACCAACACAATATTTATACTGGTTCGGCTATCTTGCCTACGTCCAGTTCGGAGTAATTCACTATAATCAAGAGGGATACAAAAGAGTTTAACACTCACTACCCTAAACCCGATTACACCCAAATATACTCACTGACCAAAGAGAGTCAAGAACATACAATTGAACAAATATGTTCTTGCCAAAAGACCAAATAGAGAACTAATCAAATGGGCAAACACACGGATCAAATACAAGAGAATACAGTGGTTTCTCTTGCCAAAATGTGGCTACCCAGAACTCTCTAGCTCTCTGCGCGTCTTGCTCTCTCGTGTGCATCTGGTCGTAGAACATATATATATATAATGCATTACATATGTGTGGCACAGCACACAAAATAATTACCAAGCTAGCAGCCCATGTGCTCACTACTTTCTCAAAGGCACTTTCTCTTTTGCTTTTGATCACTAGCTTTCGGCTGGTGCACACATTCAAATATACATATATATGTTTGCCACTTCTGATAGCTTTTGACTATAAGAACAAAACCTCAAATAAACACAACAAAACCAAAAACCATGCACACTACGTGAGCAGCACAAAGAACGGGCCATGTGCCAACAAGTGGAGCCAATAATCAACAATCTCCACCTTGGCAACACTTGTTGCAAAACCTCCAAAAATAGAATTTCCTCCTCCAAAGTCCAAACCCCAACGGGTACAAACTGCAGATAGCATACACTCCTCCCAATAGCCAAGAACAAATCTCAGATTCTTGCTCACAAATACCAATACCAAAAAAAAGAGATGTCTCTCTTACAAATGGTGTAACACTCAGAGACCAAAGGAGAGAGAGAGTTAACCAAAGCATATGACAAAAAATCCTACAACAAGCCAAAAGAAAACTTCTTCTCTTTTGCTGCAACAAGGATTAGCAAATACCAATTTCTATCTCTCTCACACAACTCTGCTGCTACTCCACCAAATGCTTGAACATCAAGCCCCACCTGCTCCAAACACCATATTCTAAACATGCACCATCACTGCCATCAATCCCAAATAAACAAAGGAAACAAACACTCATACAAACAAACTCTTAAAATACTCCACCTCGTGCAGAAAACTCACGGGATTGAGAATCAAGAGTATCCAAAAATCAAAGAGCAAACATAAAGTCTTCCTCCACAGAATTTGCAGAAGTACAAACATCGGAGGAATTCCCAGAAACACCTTTGAGTTTTGGGCAATCAACTTTCCAATGTCCTTCCTGATGACAATAGTTGCATTTACCTTTTCTGGACTTGAATCTCCTTGAACCAGATTCTCTACCTCTACCATGAACAACAAAAGCTTCAGATTTAGCATCATCTGAATTTCCAAACACTTTGTTCTTCAACTCTCTTGAATTCAAAGAGGCCTTGACATCCTCCATACAAAGAGTATCTCTCCCATATAACATAGTGTCAACAAAATGTCCATGCGAACGAGATAAAGAACACAACAAAATCAAAGCTTGATCCTCATCATCAACTTTGACTTCCATAGTTTTCAAATCCATAATAATTCTATTAAATTCATCAAGATGGCTTTGAACAGATGTACCTTCAGACATACGAAGAGTGTACAGGCGTTGCTTCGCATACAACCGATTTGTGAGGGATTTGGTCATATACAAAGACTCCAACTTGAGCCACAAACTTGCTGCCGTTGTCTCCTCGGCTACTTCACGAAGAACTTCATCAGATAGTGACAACTGAATTGCACTATGAGCGCGATCCAAGATGTCATCTTTCTGATCATCAGACAAATCTTCTGGCAAAGCATCCTTACCATTTAAGGCTTTGAGCAAACCTTGCTGCACCAAAATAGCTCTCATCTTCACACGCCACAAACTAAAATCATCCCTCCCATTGAATTTATCAATATCATATTTTGCTGACATAATTGTACGACTCATTGTAAGCTAGTACACAACCCAAGTCGAACGCTGGTGCTCTGATACCACTTGTTGTGCGGAAGCGTCGGATATGAGTCGTACCCAAACAAATGCAAAATATGAAATGATAAGCAAAGACAAACCAACACAATATTTATACTGGTTCGGCTATCTTGCCTACGTCCAGTTCGGAGTAATTCACTATAATCAAGAGGGATACAAAAGAGTTTAACACTCACTACCCTAAACCCGATTACACCCAAATATACTCACTGACCAAAGAGAGTCAAGAACATACAATTGAACAAATATGTTCTTGCCAAAAGACCAAATAGAGAACTAATCAAATGGGCAAACACACGGATCAAATACAAGAGAATACAGTGGTTTCTCTTGCCAAAATGTGGCTACCCAGAACTCTCTAGCTCTCTGCGCGTCTTGCTCTCTCGTGTGCATCTGGTCGTAGAACATATATATATATAATGCATTACATATGTGTGGCACAGCACACAAAATAATTACCAAGCTAGCAGCCCATGTGCTCACTACTTTCTCAAAGGCACTTTCTCTTTTGCTTTTGATCACTAGCTTTCGGCTGGTGCACACATTCAAATATACATATATATGTTTGCCACTTCTGATAGCTTTTGACTATAAGAACAAAACCTCAAATAAACACAACAAAACCAAAAACCATGCACACTACGTGAGCAGCACAAAGAACGGGCCATGTGCCAACAAGTGGAGCCAATAATCAACACATGCAACATTAGCCGATGAATGAGGCCCGTCACATGTGACGGTCTCATTGAATTTTTTTTGCCAACCTTCAGAGGGTGTGGATCGTCATTGAATGTAAATAGGGTAATTGCAAAGTGACACGCGTCGACCTCCAGTGAGATTAATTATGTGGGGATCTGAGACTGATATGAGGTCTCGTGCTTCCTGGCCATAGGGCATTGAATTAATATAGCAGTATGTACATAGAGTCAGTTAGGGTTTGGTCTAGCAACCGACTGGCCGGTTAAATTTATGTACCATAAGTCTTAAATTTGCGTCTTGGTTGTTGAAAGGCGTACGTATATGATCGGTCAATATATCTATGCCACCCACCGTACCACCTTAATTAGTGGTCACAGTTTAATCTTTTCAATAAAGAGATCTTAGGCTCGATCGGATTCCCTCTTTCTCATTATCTATGGATCATAATAATTACATGGATGTTTTTCTTTTGGTTGCAGATAAATGAATTTGAAGGAGGAGGAGTAGCCATTGGACTAAGCTGCTCTCACATGCAAGCAGACCCAACTTGTGCAACCCTACTCATCAAGTCATGGGCCGAGACTCGCCGCCGGGAAGCCGTTGCACACCCGCCTTTCTTCATCGACTCATTGGATTCGCCACTCACTCGTGGACTCAACATTAACAACACAAACACAAAATCATCACGCGCTTATTTCGAAGCCAAGTCCATGGAAGCACAGACCCCATTAGCACTGAAGAAAATGGGCACAGCCACTTTCAAATTTTCCAATGCAGTGATCAAGCAAAGCCTCTTTGAAATCCACGAAACATGCCCTGATGCCACCCCGTTTGATTGGCTAGCCGCACTCTTCTGGGCACGCATTGCTCGCTTGAAGCCCCAGAAAAGCGAAAGCAAACACTCCCTCTCCATTTGTGTCGACTTCAGGAAGAAGCTGCAGCTCTCTTATGGGCACTACGGCAATGCCTTGCATTTTTCGTTGCTTTCAATACCTGACGTGGAAGAAAAGCAAGACTTGGGATACGTGGCAGGAGCAGTGCACTGCCACGTGTCGAATCAGGGAGAGGAGGAGTTTTGGTCTGCTATGGAGTTGTTTGAATCACGAAAGGGAGAGGAAGATAAGTATGGGGCACCATTTAGGAT
The DNA here is from genome assembly GCA_029955375.1 of Rubus parviflorus. Taxonomy (NCBI): domain Eukaryota; kingdom Viridiplantae; phylum Streptophyta; class Magnoliopsida; order Rosales; family Rosaceae; genus Rubus; species Rubus parviflorus. The sequence goes on along the minus strand of JARGGL010000001.1, from coordinate 243,941 downwards.
GTACGGCCCTGAGTTGACATGCACGAGCATGGAACACATGGTTGACTTTCCTGGGAGTACTAGGAGTACTGTGAATGTGCCGTTGATGTACGCAGCTGTGTTTGACAAGGAAAACAGGCCTGTACATGTGTCGTATCATATTGGGAATTCGGAAGGGGAAGGGTTGATAATGGTGATGCCATCTCCGGAAGGAGGGCTCGCGAGGATGGTTACGGTGACATTGCCGGAGGAGGAACTGGAGCAACTATGTGGGGATGAAGCTATTTTGAGCCTAAACCCAATAATGCTCTTAAGTGGGACGAGACAAACGTAAATTTGCTATTTTGTGTTTTATCTATTTAATTTTAAGAATAAGAGAGACCCTAGCGATCTTCTTCGATATCACGTTGATTTTTGTGTATGTCCAAAGGGTATATAGATAATAGAAATATATAAGATCCTTATCAAAGAGAAGTTTCATTTGCCTCAATTACACACAAGAGCTAGCTTCTTAAGCTGGAGATGAACTAATTCGGGGTCGTCTTTCTATAGCATGGTATATATGTCTGTTCTTCTCCAAGTTCTCTCCTGTCAACCGAGGATGTGCGGCCTGGCATTACAAAACCCGCAAGATTAAATCATTTACAAATGCTATATCGATCTCTATTTTAAGTTCAAATTAATGCTACATATGTTTCTGAATAACAGAGCTCTCTGTTTCCGAGCAGAGCTCTCTGTTTTGACAAGTATTCTTTTCATGCTTTATCTGTTTTAAGTCTGTCATTGAATCTGCGCAGATATTAATATAAAGGAGAGGATTCTATGTACCGCAAGAACATTAGGGTCTAAACTTTCCTCAACTGCTTTTCCACAAATACTTTAAATTTTAAGTATGTTCAATTCAATCAAATCAATTGTACCCGCCTTTAAATTTTACACCAGCATACAAGCAAAAACCATTAAGGTCAAATTTTATTATAACATAAGTTAAACTTTTTTGTCTACCTGGCTTAATATCTCAGTTTACATCTTTTTTTTCTTTCTTATAGAAATTGATTTTGGATCCAATTAATTACATACCTGCAAAGTGGAATTACCTCTTCATCTAGATCACGAGTTCAGAGTGACCACTCCATTTGCACAGCTGTGATGGGATGAACTGCACGTGCCCACCTTATTGTGTCCGGACTGGCTTCATATAAGCCACAATATACTTTATCTTTCCTTCTTCCACAAGTTTCTTCAGCTCCCCTATCTAAACTCCAAGCGAAAAAAGAAAAGAAAAGAGAGAAGCAAGTATCTAATCAGCATTCAATCCGGCCTAGCTTTGGATCCTTTTGCTTACATTGTGTTGATACTATGCTAAAGTTCAAACAAATTACGAAAGTGAATTCCTTTACTGAAGCCTGAAGGCATGTTTTACAATGGAGATTCCATCCTCTTCAGCACCAGGATGGTTGACAAAAGTCAAAGCCATGCATCCAAACCCCAATTTTGAAACCTGAAATTAATGCAAGAAAATTAGAAATTAAACAAAACAAATGAGAAAAAAAAAAACTACACCAGGATTAGTGTAAATGTAGGAGGATCACATATACCTCAAATCCTTGAGTTCCAAGTTTAACCTTTGGGATCTGTATTCCCTTCTCTTCAGCCATTTTTCTCTTCCTGCAAATGATTTCTATTGACTAACCGCTTTCTTTGAGATCAAATCCAAGATGTAAATGGGATTTAGACTCGAACTGTTAAGAGTAAGTTCAAAATGTACAAACTCTTTGCTGTGGTTAGTAATAAATCTGGCTACTTAATTCTCTGGTTATATATGTACTCATAGACTGACAAGGGACATCATTGACTATGTCATTAGTATCTAGTTCTATTTAGACCACTGTCACTATATATATGCCACTTGACATCACTGCTTATGCATGTCTTTGCTTCACTGTGCTTTCTATTTTCCTTCCATAATTGACAGAAATGATAATTCAATCTAAAAAACAAATGGGAAATTTAAAGAGATTTAGAGGCTCTAGCTGATTGGATTTATACCTCAAATCACTGAGTTCCAAGTTTAAGTCTAGGACTTTCTGTCTCTTTAATTTCCTCTCTCGATCAACAGTTCGACTATTTTCAGTTAATTTGAATTCAACAGCTTCTTGAGTTTATTAATATAATTAATTAGCCTAGCTACTCTCAAATCAAGTGGGGAAAAGAAGCATCAATTAAACATTAATTTTGCTTTTTTTCTTTGTTTTGGAGACATGAAGAAAACATGCATGCACTCAATCAAGTCATCTATACGAGGCTTATGGAAATCAGTGACCAACTGTGAGCATAAGTTCCACGTCTAGCTACTTAGAGCAGCATATAATGACAAACAATGCATGCAACAGATCGTTAGAAGCAGAAAAAGTATTCGATCTAGACTGAATGAACTTTTCAATAGTACGTTGTTATATATATAGATCCGCCGGCCATTGGGGGCTTGGTAGTCTAGTTTAGTTGAGGATCGGAACTGGTGTAGGCCACTGCCACCATGGGAGTGCAAATGGGAAGGCACAGATCCAATCGACATACGGTATCCTTCTATCCATCAACGTTAACGTTCCTGTTCGAACATTGCACTCAACAATGTCTAGACGATATTCTGCATCAGATGTGTAACGCTTTAGATACAAGATATCTTCATCATTCGGGTCGAAAGCTAGCAGCTGCTGGATAGGATATTCCTTGGCGTTGATAATTTGGTCCATGACAACACTCTCAAACAAACACCATTCCAATTCTTTCGAGTCCCAAACAACAAGAGTCAAACAAGTTGGAGCATTTAAACCATTATTACTTTGACAATAATACAATTGGCATAGCCTCAGACACCCCCGCGGCCGGCACACACCTAGGAACTGATTGCAATATTGCGCCAAATTAATCAAGTTGTCATCAACATGAGGCTCGGCAATGGATTGACAAATACTAGTGAAGTTGTTGGATTTGGAAGGAACATGGAACCCTAAAAGAGAGCCACTAAAACACAACCAGTACAAGCTTTCATTGTAAGCAACTGCCGGACGCAGAATGATATCTTTATATCCGATGCCTCCCGGGCATAGTACAATTGACTCTCTCCATTCGCCGGTGTCGGAAGAGAAGATCTCGACCTTGAATTGAAGGGCAGGATTCTCTTCAAATTTATTAATTCGCACAACCTTGCACCTATGGTAGGAGTCACAGATAAATCCCACGTGTACGTTTCCTTGGCATCTAGGGGCGGGAGGAAGAGCAACCCATTGCTTGGTGTATGGATTACAGATGTAGTAATTTCTTTGACGACGCCGAGTTTTACAACACAAAATTAGGTCATTATTGTTATCGTGAGTCATGGCTTAATACTAGGAATGTAATATATTGTAGTTATTAGGAATATATTGTAGTTATATCATAGTTATTACTTGCCTATTGTATTCCTATTGTATTCATGTAATTCTCTTTATATACCTCCATTGTGAGATGAATAACATATCAAACAATTCATTCTCTCAATCTCATTATATCTGACTTGGTATCAGAGCAAAGATCCGGAAAAAAAAAAAGGACTTTGTCTCTTTGTTCTTTCCTTAAAACTTTTCCCAGTCTGAGGAAGAGAGTTTGTTCCAAGGAATAGGACTTTGTCTCTCAAACGACGTCGTTCTTCACTCTTCACTTTGACAGACGTTGTTTTTCCCGATTGGCTTCGTCTTCAGTCAAGGACCGCCATCGTTCTCCTCTGTTCCAAGATCGGCTTCGTCTTCAGTCAAAGACCGTCGGCGCTCCTCAGTTCACGGGCTACCATCGCGCCTCTGTTCCCGACGGACTCCGGCGTCTTCTCCGTCGCTTCTCTGTTCACAGACCCGCTGTCTTCCTGCTGGTAACAGACCGCTCTGCCGCCACTCCGCTGCAGCTGCTGCTCCGCTGTCTTCCTCTGTTCACAGACCGCCAGCGTCTTCAGTCAGATCAGTGTCATCACCAGTCGTTCCCGTCTGCACAATCACAAGCCTAGTTCACTTTGTGGTCAGATCACTCTGCTCTTTTTATTTTATTGTTCCGCTGCCATCTTATAAATTTGCTACGTATTGTTGCATTTTTATTCTCAATGGGTGATGCACAAAAAAGTCAAAGTTCTACGACCAATGAGGTCCAGAAGGTTGAGGTCTCTGTCAAGAGCTCAGAAGGTGGTTCTTTTGGGGGTACCAAACTCAATGGTACCAATTTCCGAACATGGAAAAAGATTATGTCTGTTTATCTCCGTGGGATGCATAAGATGGGGCATGTGACTGGTACAATCCAGGCTCCTAGTGAAGATGATGTGGAGGCCTATGCTAAGTGGGAAGATGATGATGGATTCGTAATGGCAATTTTATTCAAAGCCATGACTGATGATGTGCTACAGATGGTGGAGGAGTGTGAAACTGCGGAAGCTATATGGAAGACATTGGGAGATCTCTATACAAATGAGTCTGATTTTATACAGGTTCATGAATTGATGTGCAAGGCTGCAGGAATGCAACAGAATGGGCAACCAGTGTCAGTGTTTTTTACCAAGCTGAAGAATGTATGGGCTGAAATTGATCAGAAGCGTCCTTGCAAGATCAAGAATCAGGAAGATATTGCATGGTACCAGAAAGAGAAGGAACTTGAGCGGGTTCATGCATTCTTGAGAGGACTTGATGCTAAACATAACAGTGCCAAAGGAGAATTACTCAGAATGTCAGACCCTCCTAGCTTGACCACAACTTTTACATACATTCGTAAGGATGAGTCTCAGCAGGAAAGTCTTAAACAGGCACAAGTTGAAGTATCTAGCCTAGCCATTCAAGCAAAATCACCAGCACCTTTCCTCCAGCAGCAAAGTTCAATCCCACTTCATCAGCAAGGAACTCCACCAGGCTTTGCTAATCGCCCTCGTCCTCAATGTTCTTATTGCAACGATGTTGGGCATGTTCGAGAGACTTGTTGGAAATTGAACCCGCATCTTAAACCTAAGAGGCAAGGATATCGTCCTAAGGCGAAAGTAGCTGCTGTTCAATTAGTCCAAGAACCAGATTTCTATGGAGTGGTTGGACAAGATCATCATACAGCAGGTGGGACTACTCCTACGGTCTCTATAGCTGGTCGTGGTAAGATTGGTATGGCTTTAAAAGTTTCTAACTTTGTTGGTTCTAATACTTGGATTATTGATTCTGGTGCATCTGACCATATGACTTATGATAAATCTTATTTTACTGCGTTGTCTTCCCCACCTGTGTCTTATGTCACGAATGCTAATGGTGAAGCTTTTCCTGTGTTAGGGACAGGGTCAGTCCGTATTACCCCAACCTTACAACTCCATAATGTGTTATATGTGCCTGACTTGTCTCATCACTTGATATCTGTTCCCCAGTTGAATACTGAATCTAAATGTTCCGTAACCTTTTATCCCATGTATGTGATTTTTCAGGATCTTCTCACCAGGGAGACAATTGGTCGGGGGTATCTGAGGGGCAGATTGTTTCATCTGGATCAGACATACGCAGGGGAGAAACCAGGAGCCCAGTCCCGAACCGCTTTGACTTTGAATTCTGACAAGCTAAGTGAAATTTGGTTGTGGCATCGCCGATTAGGGCATCCATCTTTTAGTATCATGAAAAAATCCATGCCTACTTTGTTTATTGGTGTGGATGAGTCTTCTTTGCGTTGTGAAACATGTGTCTTTGCTAAGAGCCATCGTGCTACTTATTCTCCTAGTGTTTCTAATAAAAGTATTATTCCTTTTGAATTAATTCATTCTGATGTTTGGGGACCTTCTAGAGAGCCTACTATGTCAGGTATGCGGTATTTTGTGTTGTTCATTGATGATTGTACGAGATTGTCATGGGTTGCTCTTCTTAGAACTAAAGATGAAGTCTTTCCAGCTTTTCAAACTTTTCGTACTCTTGTTCAAACACAATACAATAGCACCATTCGAGTCCTACGTTCTGACAATGGGGGAGAATATGTTAATCATGTTTTCCAAGATTTTTTCCAAACACATGGGATTGTTCACCAAACCACATGCCCACAAACACCAGAACAAAATGGCGTGTCTGAAAGGAAGAATCGTCATTTACTTGATATGGCTCGTGCCCTTCTCTTTAGTGCTCATATGCCTAAGTATCTTTGGGGCGATGCTATACAAGCTTCCTCCCATCTCATCAATCGTCTCCCCTCTAGTGTCCTCCAAGGAAAAATTCCATTTGAGGTTCTCGCATCTCATGTCTCCTTACCATCATTTCATAATCTTCCTGCCCGTGTTTTTGGTTGTGTTGCTTTTATCCATATTCCTAAAAATCAACGGTCTAAGTTGGATGCCCGGGCACTTAAGTGTGTCTTTGTTGGCTATGGAGGATATCAGAAAGGGTACAAGTGCTACCATCCACCTACCAGAAAGTACTATGTCACTATGGATGTTACTTTCTTTGAGGACATGAGCTATTTTTCCTCCTCTGATACTGCTCTTCAGGGGGAGAATTCATATTTTGAAGAGCTGTATCTTGGTGAGGGGGAGGAATTGGAAGGAGGTGAAGGAGTAACGCAGACAGAAGATGTTTCGACGGGTCCAGTTGAGGTTCTCCATCCGACGAATTCAGTAGTCAAAGAAATAGAAGCTCATCATCCAGAAGCTCCAAGTATCCAGGCAACTGAAGACACAACTGTCCCCTCGGCTGTCACTTCTACCCCTGACCCACAGCTCCCTGGTACTGAAGATCACTCATCTGAGGTATGTCCATCTACTGTTTTTGATAGTAGTGAGTCTAATGTTGGACACTATGTACTACCAAGTAGGTCTACTCGAGGTCAACCAGCCAAAAGATATGAACCCACTGTTCATGCAAAATCAAAGTACCCAGTAGCCAATTACATGTCCACAACAAGATTATCTAAGTCATATAAATCATTTGTGAATCAAATATCTGCTGTATCAGTACCTAACAAAGTGCAGGATGCATTGGGGGATCCAAAGTGGAGAAAGGCAATGGAGGAAGAGATGGAGGCATTGCAGAAGAATAATACTTGGCAACTTGTGCCTCCACCACAAGGCAAGAAGGCTGTAGGTTGTCGTTGGGTGTTCACTGTGAAGCATAATGCAGATGGATCAGTGAATCGGTACAAAGCACGCCTTGTAGCAAAAGGGTTTACTCAGACATATGGTGTAGACTACGATGAGACTTTTGCTCCTGTTGCCAAAATGAATACCATTCGAGTTCTGCTTACATTTGCTGCCAGTTTAAACTGGCCACTTCGACAGTTTGATGTCAAGAATGCATTTCTTCATGGCGAGTTAGCTGAGGAGGTGTACATGAGTCTTCCACCTGGGTATGTAGCTGCTTCTCCTGGTAATTTTGTATGTAGATTGAGAAAGTCTCTGTATGGACTCAAACAGTCACCTCGTGCCTGGTTTGGGAGGTTTTCACAGTTCATGCGGAATGTTGGTTATAGACAGAGTAACTCAGACCATACCTTGTTTCTCAAGCATCAACAAGGGAAGGTAACAGCTCTAATCATTTATGTTGATGATATGGTAATCACTGGTAATGATACTGTTGAGATGGATAGACTGCAGAGACAGCTAGCCTCTGAATTTGAAATGAAGGACTTGGGTGAACTAAAGTACTTTTTAGGGATTGAGGTAGCCAGGGGGAGAGAAGGGATCTACTTGTGTCAGAGAAAGTACATTCTTGACCTGCTGACAGAAACAGGTATGTTGGATTGCAAACCTATTGACACTCCTATTGAACAGAACCATTGTTTGGCAGAATATCCAGATCAGGTACCGACAGATCGTGCACGCTATCAGAGGTTGGTTGGACGCTTGATTTATTTGGCTCATACTAGACCAGATGTTGCGTATGCAGTAAGTGTGGTAAGTCAGTTCATGCATAACCCGAGTGAGAGTCACATGGATGCTGTTGTAAGAATTTTAAGGTACTTGAAGTCAGCTCCAGGGAGAGGAGTAATGTTTTCTAAACACAACAACATTCTTGAGGTTTGTGGCTTCACAGATGCAGATTGGGCAGGAAATATTACAGACAGGAGGTCAACATCGGGTTACTTTACCTTTGTGGGAGGTAATTTAGTTACTTGGAAGAGTAAGAAACAGAAAGTTGTGGCACGATCTAGTGCCGAGGCTGAGTATAGAGGTATGGCACATGGGGTGTGTGAATTGTTGTGGTTGAAGAATCTGTTACGTGATTTGGGTTTCAAACTCAAAAGTATTATGCAGTTGTATTGTGACAATCAGGCAGCCATTCATATATCCCAAAATCCAGTACAACATGACCGTACTAAGCATGTGGAGGTTGATCGTCACTTTATAAAAGAGAAGCTAGATGCAAAACTCATTGGCTTCCCTTTTGTTCCTACTGAAGAGCAACTTGCAGATATACTTACCAAAGGAGTTTCCAGGAAGGCATTCTATGACTCACTAGGCAAGTTGGGCATGGTCGATGTGTATGCTCCAACTTGAGGGGGAGTGTTATCGTGAGTCATGGCTTAATACTAGGAATGTAATATATTGTAGTTATTAGGAATATATTGTAGTTATATCATAGTTATTACTTGCCTATTGTATTCCTATTGTATTCATGTAATTCTCTTTATATACCTCCATTGTGAGATGAATAACATATCAAACAATTCATTCTCTCAATCTCATTATATCTGACTATTATATGTTGCTACCACAACTCGCTCTTTATCTAAATGTAGGAGGCGACTCAAAGAGAACTCGAGCCTTCTGATCTGCTTGGAGATTGTTAGGTATTCTTTTAGCTGCTCTCGGCCGGTGGTAATGACAAAGAAAAGAGTTGTTACCAAGGGGGGACTTGGCTCATCATCACTTTGGTTTTGGAGAAGTCGAACGCGGCAGTAAGGATGAGAGATGAGAGTGCACCAAGATTTGGAGACACACTTGTATTGAAAAACAAACTTGCTTGGAAGTCGAGAAAGGATTTCGACTAATAAAACTTCAGGGAGATCATCGATCATGCTCGTCTTTCTTGCAACCAGCAACAAAGCATATCAACACAATCTATATATATAGAATAGGATTAAATAAATAATAAAAGTAAAGCAAAAGATTTACAAATTAACAAACTAAAACTTATCTTAATTACCTTGGTTAACATATAGATCGAGTTGAAGAAGACAAACGTAGTGTTGTAAATTAATAGAGGAGAGCAAGCAGAAGAAGATCCTTCGATTATGTTTGGAATGGTTGAAAGTAGCGGCAGGTATCAAAGTCATAACCTAGCTAGGTTTGAAAAAAATTACTTCGGAGGGATATATAATCAATTGATTAATTAATCATCAGGGTTAGTTTCCTAATTTCAATTGAGTTCTAATTGTTTCGGTATTAATCTCAACTGAATGGACCCCTATGGCTTGAATTCTATTAGGAAACGTCAGTTCTATTTTTCTTTTTAATTATTTTCGTTTCTTTTTACTGAAAACTTAGTAAAAAGACATAATATTTTATTTGGTCGTTAAGGTAACATAATTATTTTTTTCACCAACGGAGGAGGGGGAGTAAAACTTGGACCTCTGCCAATACTTAAATGTACGATGTGCTTAAAAAATGTCTTACACTAAAAGTACCAATGCCTTACTCTAAAAATGTCAATGCATGTCTTGCACTAGTCGATCTAAAAGTACCGGTGGCTTGGTAAGGGGGTCTTTGGTTACATATTGCAAGCTATCATCTTCAGTTTATCTCATCGATCATTGTGTGTCGTCTATATGAGATTAATTTCATGGTATCATTTTTATACAGGAAACATAATTAGGAAAAGGAATAACTGGCCTTGGCACAAAGACACATGAAGAAATTCATTAATTAATTATTCTCAAAAGCTTGATTTTTTTTCTTGATGCTGCATAAAAAAAATAAAAAATAAAAAGAGAGAGAGAGGATCTAATTAGATGCTGCATAACGGAAGTTAAACATAGCAAAGAAAGGCACTGTGATCTATTTACCATGCATAAAGCAAGATAGATAAGCAAGGTTTTTATCACGACAGAGTTAACCAAAAAGGAGTAGAGAAAAACTCAACAAAGAATCTGCATCGTTTTAAAGCCAGGATCTTCTTACTCCATGTATATATTCTTCTTCCTTATATAAAGTAACTACGAATGCTCGAAAAATGCAACAACTTCCCCACAACTCGATCAGTTTTGGGCTGGCAAACCGCACATATTTTCTTGTGGTAGTCTAGTGTAGGAACTGGTGTTGGCAACCGCAGCCATGGGAGCACAAGTGGAAAAGCGTCTATCCGACTATCCACCGGAAAGTTTTCAGAGATGCCAATTACTGTTGTAGTACGAATATTGTAGATGACAATGTGTGAACAATCTTTGGGATGCGAGGTATGACACAGTAGATACAATGTATCTTCATCATTGGGGTCAAAAGCCAGAGGCTGGAACCTCTGATGTTTCAAAATAAATTTGTCCAGGACAACCACTTTCTCTTTCAAACACCACTTCATCATTTTGCCTCCAACTCCATCCACCTCATGATCATCTTCTTTCAACTCCCACGTATAAAGAATCAAAGATGGACATCCATCATACAACTGGCATAGCCTCGGACGCCCCCGGTACACACCCAGGCACTGATCGCATGACGAATAAGCGGACAAGTCTACATGAGGCTTGGAAATATAATGGCAGCGATACTTAGGGTTTCCAGTAGCTCTAGCACTAGCAGCACTAGTGCTACAGTTATTGTCGAACTCGAAAGGCTCCAACCCAATAAGAAAGCCACCAGAACCCAACCAGTAGAACGTTCCATTGCAAGCAATGCCTGCACAGTCTACACTGTGCCTGACTTTATCATATCTAAGGCCTTGCGGGCATGGAACAACTGATTCTGTCCATTCACCAGTCTCGGAAGAGAAGATCTCCACCTTGAATTGGAAGGCAGGTTTCACTTCGCATTCGAGAATTCGCACAACCGTGCACCTATGGTAGGAATCGCATATGAATCCCACATGTACATAGTCTTGGTGGCATTGAGGAGTGGGAGGAAGAGAAACCCATTGCTTGGTGTATGGATTGCAGATGTAATAATACCTCTGAAACAGCGGTGTTACGCAACACAAAACCAAGTCATTGTATGTCCCTACCACAACCTTGAATTTCCGACAGAATTTGAGTGTTTCAAACTCCGGAGTCTGCTCGGAAATTGTAAAGAATTCTGTTTCATGTCCGGCGGTATGGACAAACATAAGAGTACTTTCAAAGGGGGGCTTTTGTTTTTGGAGACTTAGAAAGTAGCTATGGAAACAAGGTTGAGAGATGAGTGTGAACCAAGATTTGGACACACCCTTGCATTGAATAACAAACTTGCTAGGAAATTGACAAAGGATATCAACCAATAAAGAGTAGGGGAGATTATCAATCAGGTCTAAGAGAGACTCAGAGGGTGCTGATCCAAGAGACTCGGAGGAAACTGTATTGCTTCCTTTGCTAGTAGTATCACCTCTCATGGCGGCAGAAACTTTGAGAGAACTCATCGATAGTATATAGGGTTCTTAAATAGTATATACACACATGGAGAAGAATTAATTGGACAGAATAATAAATTTATTTAAGACTTGGATTGCAAGTTAGGGTTTGAGTTGGGTTTAACCCACATAGCTTCACAGGAAGAAAAGAATCCGGAAAGTGAATCATGCATGGAACTGAATTGGATTGAAATAGGAAATCTAGTTCGTAAACAATTAGGTGTATATCAGATTTATAAGATCAAAGACTAACCTAGGGGTTATAGGTCTTCCCAAACATTTTGGGTAACGTCTTCTTAAAAACCTATATTAATCTGATACAAGGCTCACCGGTCAGACATATCCAAAAAAATGTTTAAAAAAATATAAAAAAGTGTCACCAACAGATAATCTTATTGGTTGAATGATTCATTCATACACTTGATCTTAGACTTCAATACAATATATTACACCAAAAGGTCATTTCTAGCTAGAGCCTTCTTAAATTGTTGGGTCATCGATCGTATTTAAGAAATTACAAGTTTCACTTCATTTGGCTCAGTTTCAGAAAATAGAATACAATATAATGTCGAAGTCTAAAGATCAGACCTTGGATGATCCTTTGGAGGAGTGTTGGCGAATTTCCATTGCAAATGCATCAGGTTTCCATAAGTTCTATCACCGGCGACTTGGTCAAGTGGTACAGCACCAGAAATTTCTTTCAAGTCCTCTTCCCCGAGTTTCGCCTTCAAGGAGCCAATGTTTACATCCAGGTTCTTAATCTTTGTTGTCCCTGCAGTGGAAATCGAATTAACGATGTGCGTTTCATCATGCATGTGGTTAAGTGCTGCAATACATGTGCTAATAAACCTTATATAGCAACCAAGTCGATGAGGAGAATCAGCGAATTGTGGTATCTGATTACATCTTAATTAAGGAAATAAAATTGGGATGACACAGTTATTGACTGCAGTTGGAGGAGGTTGCATTTTCTTGCCTCATTTTTCAACAAGTTAAAATGGATATTCAGTTTTCTCATCATTATGCAAGTATGAGAGATTTCATGATCTTATTGCTATAAGAACATAATAGATGAAAAGGAAAATGAACTATTCTTAGAAAACTGATGCATGAAAATCTCTTTCTAATTTAGATATATATATATATATATATACACACAACTTACCTCTATATGACTAGCACCAACCAACACAAACACATATACACACTCATTTCCATGCAAACAATGAGTATAATGAGTTGCAGATGCATCATAGAAGATTCTGTTTTATATGTTGAAGAGAACAAATATGTAAGGATGACTCACCCGGAATAGGTACAACATCATCTCCTTGGTGGAGAACCCATGCTAATGCTAGTTGAGCAGTAAAGCATTGGTGCTTTTTAGCAAGGCTTTCCATTCAATTGTAAATGTTCTTGTTCTTCTCCAAGTTCTCTCCTACGAACCGAGGATGTGATGACTTACAAACAGAGAAAAGAGAAATGATTCAATCAACCAATATAATTTTTTTTTAGCAGAAACACAAAATGATTCAATCAACCAAATTTCCAGTGAGTCTTTTCAGTTTTCACAACAGATTGAACAGAACAAATAAAAAAGAACATCTACCACAAAACTATTTGAAGGCAGACTTTCCACAACTGCTTTGCCACCAAAAAACCCACGACCAAGAGGACTATATGGTACTATTCCAATGCCAAGCTCCCTGCATGTGATAACATTACATCATTTGACGAAACAACTGACACATACTTGAGTTAATATTCCCACAGTTTCAGAATATTTGCACAAGCATTTCAGTAACCCCAAATCAACTTATAGTGGGAACAGTGGATATAAGTGCTAAACCATCTCTAAATCAACTTATAGAAATGGAATAAGGAAATCAGTTTTGCATAACCCAGATTGGGTTTTGAACACAACATACCTGCAAAGTGGAACAATCTCTTCCTCAATATCACGAGTCCAGAGGGACCACTCCATTTGTAGAGCCGTTATGGGATGAACTGCATGTGCCCTCCTTATTGTGTCCGGACTGGCTTCAGATAGCCCAATATATTTTATTTTGCCTTCTTCCACCAGTTTCTTCAGCTCACCCATCTAAACTCCAGGAAAAACAAAAGTGACTAAACTTTTTTGTTTCATCAAAAGTGACTATAATATATGCAGATCTAATGCTCCTAATATATTAAAATTTCCAGTTGAATGAAGATGAGAAACACGTACAGTTTCCTCTATAGGCACCGTAGTGTCCACCCGATGTTGATAATACAGATCAATGTAGTCCACATCAAGACGCTTCAAGCTAGCCTCACAGCAAGAGCGGACATATTCCGGAGTACCCTTTATTGTCATACTAGGAGGGAACGCTACTCCAGCAATACCAAACTTTGTGGCTAACTGAATATTTTCTCTTGGCAGCTGCTTCAATGCCTGAAAAAATAGAAAATGTGCAGTACTTAGAATTACAGAAATCAGAATATAACACAAATATCCTGATAACAGTTCTTCAATACATTGATAGATTAAGCAATAAAGATATTCCAACTACTGGAGTAAGTTGAGATATTCACCAACTGAGTTACGAACCTTTCCAACAAGAACTTCATTTGTATGAGGTCCATATACATCAGCTGTGTCAAAGAAAGTGATTCCTTTATTGAAAGCATCTTTTATTATTGAGATTCCATCCTCATCAGAAACAGGAGAGTTGTACACCCCAGTGAGGCCCATGCATCCGAACCCCAATTTTGAGACCTGAAGAGCAAGAAATTAGAATTCTTGAAATTAATCAAGAAAAATTGGAAGCAATTTATTAAAAAGAATGAGCACTTACAACCACAGAAACTAAGCATCCTAAACACCTTCCTCAAATAATTTAACCTCAAAAGTCTCTAAGTTAATGGAATGTAAACATCAGTTAGATCAATTAAAACCACTCTTATTCCAATTCTGTGCACTGATGGACGAAAAGATACAAGACATCTCATTTTAATCATGCGTCCTGTTGTGTACTTGTTGATTATATGCAATATAACAGATTCACTCAGCAAAAGAGAAAACAAATTTGCAATCATTTTTTTTTCATTTTACCAGCAATAAAAGATAAGGATTTTGGATTGCTAATAGGGATTTGAATTCAAGCATATGCATTATGCAGATTTCTCTCTTTGTTTGTTCTAAAGATTAGGATTAGTAGATTCTCAGCAAGTTGATCAAGATTGAAAGGACTGGAGAATTCTAAATGGACTATACCTCAAATCCCTGAGTTCCAAGTTTAACTCTTGGAATCTGTATTCCCTTCTCCTCAGCCATATTCTTCTTCTGTTTTCTAAATTTTTTCTTTTGGATTGCTAATAGGGATTTGAATTCAAACCGTTTAGAACAGGCTTTAGAAATTCAAGAAATAGCAACCAAGTCTATTCTGTGTTAGGATTAAAGTTTCCCACATTACTGATTATATAGCAACAAAGCTTCAAACAACACTGACATCACTGACTATGTCACAGACATCAACAAGTCAACATTTGAATGAAGTCCACATCAAGAAACCAATCAAAATCCTACTCTGATCACAAAAATAATACTCTAACAAAGTTTGAATCTTTTCATCGAAGGATTCAACTTTCTTAAATTATATAAGAGGGTTTTGAAGAAATGTGATATGAACACAAACACAACCTGGATTTTGCTTATGGGTGTTCAAAAAGTTACAGTGAAAGTTACCTCAAGTCCTTGATTGCCCAATTTAACCCTTGGAACTTGGATTTTGCTAGCTTCAGCCATCCTTTCAAATTTGCGCCTCTTCTTCTCTCTGTTTCAAAAGTACTCAAAGAGATGGTTGGTGGACTAAAACTGCATCCTGGAGGTTTGCGAACCTGTGAGACTGTGTATAGTGGAAATGAATAAATAAATAAGACTAACAGAATAAAGAAATCAATAAGACTACTGACTGACTGACAGCATAAATAAAATAAAATCAGGAAAAAAAAATGCACCAGCCGGGAATCGAACCCGGGTCTGTACCGTGGCAGGGTACTATTCTACCACTAGACCACTGGTGCCCTAATATTAGATTGGCTTAAACAGAGTTGATGTTTGTATACAAAGCATGAGTAAAAGGACAGAATTTTTATTGAAAAGCGTGAAAATTATTATATAAGAAAATATAACTAAGATTCATTTAGGGTGTTGTTATTAACACACTCCAAATTATTATTAACACATATTTTGTTTGTCTTTATTATACCAATTGTCCATAATATCATAAATTCATTATTGCATTGAGGGTATTATGGACTATTTATACACAATAAAAACAAACAAAAAGTGTGTTATTAACAATTTAGGGTGTGTTAATAACAATTCCCTTAATTTATCATGTAATTAAGGTTTAACCTTAACAATTCCCTTAAGGTTTAACCTTGGGCAACATTCACCAAAGCTTGTTAAACTTTGGACCGATTAGTACAGGGGATATCGATCATTCACCGAAGGTTAATAATGGTGCTGATATTTTGCACTGTATTCACATTCACATCTGCTCCAAAGAAGTTCAATTTCAACATCGAATATTACTAATACAAAGATGTCATCACATTAATTCCCTATTAGTCTATTACACACTGTCATCTATGTTACGATTAAAGGCTTCTTTGAGTCGCATTGCTATCTAGCTTTTGGTGGTGTATTTGCAAACTTCCAAGAGCAGCGAATAAGACTATCCGATACTCTATTCCCTGCTGCTGCATTGATGGGTATCATATCAGATATGTCTTGCACATCTTCCTTGGTGAGTTTCACTATCAAGGAACCAATATTAGCATCAAGATTTTTAGTCTTGGTTGTCCCTACAAAACCACAAGGAGACTTAATTCAGTCAGTGCAATATTCATCAAGCTAGGTACTTAATTGTGCAAGTAATTAATGTACCATGCATTAGGGAAATTAAGATGGATGAACTAAGGAAATTAAGGTAAACGGCCACACACCAGGGATAGGTACCACATTATCCGATTGATTAACGATCCACGCAAGCGCGAGTTGTGCAGGGGTACATCCATGTTTGTCAGCCAAGTTTTGTACGTACTATGCCATAAAGGATCTTGTTTTTCTCAAGATTGTCTCCTTGACAGCGAGCTAGGACTTGATCGCTGGTAACAAATATATTGGCCACCAAATGAATAAGCAACAAGAGGAAATTAACAAATTGCAGGCTTTCTAATGAAAGAGCTGAATCAGCTGATACACAAAATCTCTAACATAGGTTAATTCAGTACCAGAAAACTATTTGCAGGCAGACTTTCTGCAGCTGCAATTCCACCGAAAAATCCACGACCAAGAGGGCTGTATGGCACTATCCCAATTCCAAGTTCCCTATATATGTTTCAACAAACACAACACAAAGAGGTACGTACTTAACTTTAGTGTACATGTATATATATATGTTATGTAAACCAGTCATACATTACAGAAGTACTATATATATATAGTTTTAAGATGATCGAGGTTACCTGCAAAGTGGGACGATTTCTTGTTCAATTTCGCGAGTCCAAAGAGACCACTCCATTTGTATAGCCGTAATGGGATGAACTGCGTGTGCCCTCCTTATTGTTTCCGGGCTAGCTTCGGATAATCCAATGTGCCTTATCTTCCCCTCCTTCACCAGTTTCTTTAGTTCCTCCATCTACCCTTGCCAAAATATATAGCAAGTATTTGTAGTTTAATTCAAATCCAATTAAGAAGTTGAGAAAACAAAATAAGACACTTAAAGATTGCAGGTAAAGAGGGTTTACGGTGTCCTCTATTGGGACTGATGTGTCTATCCGGTGCTGATAGTAAAGATCAATGTAGTCGACATCAAGGCGCTTCAGGCTAGCCTCGCAGCAGCATCGGACATATTCAGGACTCCCATTCACTACAACTTGATTAGGCTCAATTCTTACCATACTAAACTTTGTAGCCAACTGAACTTTATCTCGAGGCAACTGCTTCAAAGCCTGAAACACTTGTAAAATACTAAGTTTAATTAAGACGAACAACGCATCGATCAAACGTACGGACCTTGAATGTTTTTATGAAATGTAAGCTACCTTTCCAATCAAAATTTCATTAGTATGTGGTCCACAGATATCTGATGTATCGAAGAATGTTATTCCTTTATCGAATGCATACTTGATGATTGAGATTCCGAGTTCTTCACTGACCGGAGCATCTTTGTAGATTCCAGTAAGCCCTGTACACCCAAATCCCAGCTTGGAAACCTGCATGTACCACAAATGAAGTTGCAACAAATCCAATGAAACTATTAAGTCTAGCTAGGTGACTAATAATCTCAGCCACCAAGTTTTTATTTCACCTCAAATCCCTGACTTCCCAGTTGCACTCTTGGAATTTGGACTCCCTCCTCCTCAGCCATTCTTCTGCTTCTTCTTCTTTCCTCCCCAAATGGTACTGGATCAAGTGGAAATCAGGACATCTATGAGCTTAGATCTGGACAGCTAATTAAAGCAGTTTAACGTTATTATATGTTCTATCGACATCTGTGTGTGTTCACGTGGATTAGGTCATTCTTTTTATTCAAGTTCATTGTTTCTGATATTGGTAATTACCTACATGGAAATTGCAGCATATGCATGTTTATACCATTATTGTCTAATTGGTATTCTATACTAAAACTCTGCCACATTGGGGGGCGGCATCTAAAGATTCCTACCTCTGTTATTAAAAAAATCACAATACTACTCCATACAAAACATGCATAGATAGGAAATTTCTTTTATATCTATAGCTAAAAAAAAAAGGGTTCATTGAGAGGAGGACTTCTTTAGCAAAACTTAAACATATATATAATAATTTCGAATTTTAAGTACTATTGAGCCGAGTTTTGGACTTTTGGAAGGAGATCAGTATCACAATATCATGCTCTGTCATGTTCTCAAATTTAGAAAGTGGTGATTGGGGATTCATGTCCCCGTTACTCAATTTGTTCAAGAACTTCTTACCATAAGGTCGGAGATCCAATGAAGATTCGACTCAATATGAATTTTTGTTACCCTAGTCTAAGCTAGTTTAAGTTGCAACAATTTGAGGCGATAAAATGTAAGTTTTAAAGCGGAATCACTCATATAAATTGAGACGATAAAGTCCTATAAGTTCCTGAGCACATATAATGTTTTTAATTTTTCAACTATTAAACTCAATGACAAATTAATTTAGCAACATTAATAGCTAAACTTTTAGTATTGAAGCCCAATAATTTTTGCAGGCAGCCCAATCCAGTAGAGGGGACAGCCCTTTATCTTTATGGAAAGCTTAGCCCTAAACATTGACACCGCTTCACCGTCATTATAAATCCAAATCCCTAAATCGAAAAACCCAAAACCCTTTTCTCTCAGGGCAGTGCAGAGCAGGAGACTAGGAGTTTCCACTCAGCGACAATGTCGATGTCCAAGAGCTCCAAGATGCTGCAATTCATCAATTACCGCATGAGGGTGACGATCCAAGACGGCCGTCAGCTCGTAGGCAAGTTCATGGCCTTCGACCGCCACATGAACCTCGTCCTCGGCGACTGCGAGGAGTTCCGCAAGCTTCCTCCGGCCAAAGGCAAGAAGAACAACGAAGACCGCGACGACCGGAGGACTCTCGGCCTCGTCCTCCTCCGCGGCGAAGAGGTCATCTCCATGACCGTCGAGGGCCCGCCGCCTCAGGAAGAGTCACGCGCCAAGGCCGCCAGTGCCGCTGCTTTGTCTGGCCAAGGAATCGGACGCGCCGCTGGCAGAGGGATCATCACTCCTCCCGTGGCCCAGGCCCAGCCCGGTCTCTCCGGTCCGGTTCGCGGCGTCGGTGGGCCCGCACCCGGCATGATGCAGCCTCAGATGTCTCGTCCCAACCTCTCCGCGCCGCCTATGACTTATCCGGCTGCTCCGGTGATTCGTCCACCGCCACAGATGTATCCCGGCCAAGGTCCACCGCCAATGGTGCGCGGCCCACCGCCTCAGTTTGCTCCTCCCGGCGCTAGGCCCGGTGGTCCACCTCAGCAATTCCCAGGTCCTCCGATGCAGTATGGGCAGAGACCAATGGGGCCTCCACCACCTGGGCCTCCCGGACAGATGATGAGGGGTCCACCACCTCGCCCCGGAATGCCTCCTCCTCCCGGTGTGTATGGACCTCCACGTGGCATGCCGCCGCCACCTCAGAACCCTAACCAGCAGCAGCAGCAGCAACAGTGAACTTGGTACTTGTTTAGTTTAATTCGGGTTGAAATGTGTTTGTGGATGATGAGCTATAGAACTTCTTTTGTGTGCATCTACTTTCTGTGTTAGTACTTAATGACAGGATATGTGTTAATCATTTGGCCAATTTGGAATTGTTCTTGGAATTTCTCTATGCTAAGTTGTAGCTATGCAATGTAGATTGACTGGGGCTTCATTAATCATTTGGTGAATTTAGAGTTGTTCCTGCAATTTCTATATCTAAAGTAGTAGCTATGCAATCTATGATGACAAAGGTTTTATATTTTGTGAATGAATGGGATCTGTAAAATCTTGCTAGTTGCTATTAAGCCAAATGAAAAAGAACTTTGAGAAGACTTAAATTACCTATCCTCACTTAACAATATATAAAATGTCTGCTAATACCTATCTTCACTGTATACACAATGTTTAATATAGTACATAGTTTGGTGGTTTTAGCTAAACTACTGATTTCTATATTGTAAGTTGTAGCTGTGCATTGTAGGATGGGATTGGAACCCTGTTTTGTGATGAATGGAATCTGTAAGACCTTTCTAGTTGCTATTTTTGTTGAAGCCACATAGTTTAAAGAATAAGTTTCCTTGCTGTTGGTCTAATATGGTTGGATTTGTTTGTGAACGATGAGCTAAATAACTTATTTTACATGGATCTACTTTCTGTTATTACTTAATGAGAGAATATATGTTAATCATTTGATTTGTTCTTGCAATTTCTAAATCTTAACTTGTAGCTATACAATTTAGAATGACGGGTCCCTATTGTGTGAATGCATGGGATCTGTTATACCTTGCTTATTGGCCACTAAACCAAATGAAAAGACCATTATAAGTGAAGAGATAAATACCTATCTTCACTTGACAATCCTGCACTACATACAGAAGGAACTGGGTTTTGAGTCTTGAAATTTTGAAGAGATTGAAGGGTTTCTATATTCTAAGCTGTAGCTATGCAATGTAGAATGAGCATTAGATCCACATTTGTGGACGAATGGGATCTGTTAGATGGTTAGACCTTGCTAGTTGCTTTTTTTTTATTTTTCTTCTTTAATCTATTTTTGTTGAAGCCTTGTGATTGAAAGAATAAGTTTCCTTCATACTGGTCTGTCTATAGACATAGTCGATACTCTATTCTTTGAGAGTTTCAAACACACTGAAGACTTGAAAGTAACTGCATTTTTACTTGATATTTAAAATGTGTGCTGTACTATGTACAGTAGGAACTGGATTTTGCGTAATCTATACTAAATCCAGTTACCTTCACATGAAGTCAAGTCAATTACATGTAGAAGATTTTGCGTTTTGCAAAGCAGTTGCATTTCATGTATGTTTAGTCTCAGATAGATTGAGCACATTAATTTGACAAATCAGCCCTTCTACTATTCCATGATTTGTAATTTTGTTATCTTTCACCTTTGGCGTGTTTGCAACTTCATCACTAGGTACAACATCAGAAATCTCTCTTGAGACCCAATATTGCCTGTCAAATGTTTTTTTTATCTTTGTCCTTGAATGAGAACCCAGGCCAGGGCTAGTTGTGCATTGAGCCCTTGCTTGTTTGCCAAGGTTCTATACAAGTGTAGAAAATCTTATTCTTGTCAGTATTTTCTCCTTGAACATTGAATATGATCCCGTTAGTCCTAGTAACAGAGGCATTCAAGCTAACATAGAGTTAAGTTTCCATACAATTTGAGAATGTACAAGTAAAGTATCCACCAGACCCTTGTGTGGTTAAAACATACTGAAGAAACCATGACCAAGAGGACACTAAGTTTCCTGCGTGGTTAAACGTACCCAAGTGAGTAAGTGATCAGAAACTTAAAAAAAAACGTTTGAAATTGTAGCAAGCCTTTCCACCAATCCATATATGCTCCAAAGAGAGAGCTTAAGTTACACTGGTAACCAACATGAGAATCCTAACAATGAACTATGGACTCTGCTCTGATTCTTTATCATTATTAGCAACCGTAAAAATACTCGTAGAAACATTTAATTACGATGGAGTTTTGCCATCTCTTGATGCTGGTGTATTTGCAAACTTCCATGAGCAGCGAAGAAAAAGATCCGGTGCATTATTCCCAGCCACCGTGCTGATAGGTATCATATCCGAAATCTCTTTCGAATCTTCTTGAGTGAGTTTCACTCCCAAGGATCCAATATTATCATCCAGATTTTTTATCTTAGTTGTCCCTGCAAAAAGACAACAAGGAGAGTTCATTCATGTATGCTTTGGTTTTCAGTGAATAGCATAGTTGCTGATAAACATGATGAGGAAGCAGCACATTATATGAGTAAGAACACACCAGGGATAGGTACAACCCCATCGCCTTGACTAAGAAGCCACGCAAGGGCGAGTTGCGCAGGGGAGCATCCATGCTTTTCAGCCAATGTCTGTGTTTTAGCGTAAATGACTTTGTTTTTCTCCAAGTTGTCTCCTTGAAAGCGAGGAAACCATCCCTGATAACCAAATAGCTTATCATCATAAACAACAAGAGTAATTGCAGGCTTGAAAGAACTAATGCATAAGATCTCGGACTTACCACGGCCACAATACTATTTGCAGGTATAGCTTCCACAACTGCCTTGCCACCGAAAAATCCTTGACCAAGAGGGCTGTATGGCACTATCCCAATTCCAAGTTCCCTATGTTCCAACAAACACAACGGTACATGGAAGCTTGTACTGTGGTTTTTATACAGAATATTGAAATTGGAAGATAAATGAGGTTACCTGCAAAGAGGGACGATTTCTTCCTCAATGTCGCGAGTCCATAGAGACCACTCCATTTGTACAGCAGTAATGGGATGAACTGCATTTGCCCTCCTTATTGTTTCCGGGCTAGCTTCAGATAATCCGATGTACTTTATCTTGCCCTCTTTCACCAGCTTTTTTAGTTCCTCCATCTACCCTTACGACAGCAGTAGTAAGTATTAATGGTAAGCGGGTGAAGAAAGCTGGTCTACAACTTCAAACTGTGGAACACTATCATCATCTAGAAAGAACTGCTACAACTACAGAATGAAATAGGTAACACTCACAGTATCCTCTATGGGGACTGATGTGTCTACCCGGTGCTGATAGTAAAGATCAATGTAGTCCACGTCAAGGCGCTTCAGGCTAGCCTCGCAGCAGGAGCGGACATACTCAGGAGTGCCATTGATAATCACTTGTTCAGCCTCAACTTTTACAATACCAAACTTGGTAGCCACCTGAACCTTATCTCGAGGCAGCTGCTTCAATGCCTGAAATAGTAGTCCTTTCAAAAGTCATAAGACAACACAAAATGAAGCAGCTATGTGAACCACCTATAGTTCAGGACTATTTGGGAGGGAAAAGACTTCAGCTTCCCAATCAAAACTTCATTAGCATGTGGTCCATAAACATCTGATGTATCGAAGAATGTTATTCCTTTGTCGAATGCATACTTGATCATTGATATGCCAAACTCTTCAGGTACTGGATCATTATAGATTCCACTAAGTCCCATACACCCAAGTCCCAACTTGGAAACCTGACAAGCAGATTAAAAACAACTTACAACAATTCAAATGAGAAACAGAACCATCCTTTTAGCTAGGCATGAATTCACTTTCTTTTATCTGTATGTTGCAATTTCTATATCGCAAGTTCGCAACTATGGAATGTATAATGACAACGGTCCATATTTTGTGAATGAATGGAATCTGCAGGACATTGCTAGCTGCTATCAATTTAAACAAATGAAAGGGGCCACTGAGAAGTACCAAGTTAAGGTTGATCACTTTCTTATTCTCTTTCTTTTTCTTTTCTTTTTTCTGCTGTATACTATGTTGATCGTAAAGTAGCTGTCCTTGACAATATACACAATA
This sequence comes from Rubus parviflorus, assembly GCA_029955375.1. Classification (NCBI taxonomy): domain Eukaryota; kingdom Viridiplantae; phylum Streptophyta; class Magnoliopsida; order Rosales; family Rosaceae; genus Rubus; species Rubus parviflorus. Next base: position 220,304 of record JARGGL010000001.1, on the reverse strand, counting down.
TGTTCTACAGGGCAATGAAAAAGAAACTGGGTTTGGAGTTTTAACTAAATATGATGTAATAATCTTGAAATTCAAGAGTTTGAGGTGGAATTTAAGTCTATCAAATGTACATTGTTAGGCAAACTAAACACATATATGTAGCTAATGAAGAAATAGAATATATAACTTGAAATCAAAGACCAGCTGAAATGGGTTTCACCTCAAATCCGTCACTTCCAAGTTTCACTCTTGGAATTTGAACTCTTTGCTCCTCAGCCATTCTGCTTCTTCTTAATTTCCTCCCTGATTGGTACTAAGTGAGAAATGAGGACTTGATCCAATTTATGAATTTAGATCGGGCCGGCTAATAAATACAAGCGAACACACGGATGACATCATGGATTGAACACAACCAATCAGGCCCCTCGAGTAATATTGTCCACTCTGGCAGCGATCAAAACTAAGTGCATAATCATGAGAGACCTTCAAAAAAAAAAAACAAATGACAAAATAATTAAAACATAAGTCCAATTTAAACACCTTTTTGGAAAGAAAAAAAATTGGATTTTTAGATGACTTACTCCACTAGCTAATTAACTTGGTACCTTTTCTTGATGAGTATTCCACTTGCTTCATTACCTAATCCTTCATCTTCCACTTGCTTCATTACCTAATCCTCTTCATCAAGTCTTGAATATTCCCGTTTGATGTCTAAGTAGTACGTTGCTAGAGATCCATGCATGGATTGATTGAAACCAATATAGCCGAAGAAAATTACCGAAAAATATATAGCACCAAAATCAAGTTTATATAGCACGAAAGTGTACTTTTGGCAAGTCAAAACAGAAATGACACTTTGAGTTTGCAAAAGGTCTAAGGTATCATTTTTTCTCAATATCTACAAATTAAAAAATGTTTCGTTAAAATTAACCTCAAAATGCTATGAACAACTAGGGGTGGCTTCGGTACGGTACCGACCACCTAGCCACCCTTACCGTTACCGAACCGACCAAAGTCGGTTTTCAATTTTGCGAAACCGTTACCGAACCGCCTGCATCGGTATACCGATTGTTTCGGTACCGAGTTCGTCGGTCGGTTTCGGTCGGAGACGGCTTCCAACCGATACTTTTGTTGGCTGGCCTGGAATGAACAGAGATGAAGGCCTAGGAAAGAAGGAGAAGAAAGATCGAAGGAGAAGAAAAATCGAAGAAGAATGGATATGAAAGAAAGAAGGAGAAAAAAGAAGAAGATGAGGATGAAGAGAATGAGGAAGAAGAAGAGAGAGATCTACAGGAGGAGGAAGAAGAAGAGAGAGATCTACGGAAGAAACAGAAAGAAGAGATGGAGATTGGAGAGAGGAAAGGTGGGTGCGGTGTTGGAGAAAGAGACAGAAAGAACCAGAAAGGAAAAAAAAAAAAAAGAGGAAAGAGAGAAGAGAGTTGGTGGAGAGAGAGAGAGAAGAAGTATAATTTTTAAATTTTATTAGTTTTATCGATAGGAGAGAGTAGTTAAATAAAACATGTTGTGTATATTATAATAAGAAAAACATATAGCCTAGTGGTAAAGGCTTGTGTTTGCACATAGCAGGTTGGGGGTTCGATCCTTACACCTTGCAAAACTGAGGGGATATTTTGAAATTTCAAAATATCGGTCGGTTCGGTAGAAACCGAACCTCAGTGAGTGGGGAACCGTTGCCGAGCCGAGGAGGCAAATTTCGGTTCGGTTAACCGAGCCGACAAAGTCGGTATACCGGAAAGTCGGCACAAATCGGTGGCGGCTCGGTCGGTTTCCGGTACGGTTCGGTAAATCTGTCATTTTTGGCCACCCCTATGAACAACCACTAAGTAATAAGTAATGGTTGCTATTTAGCAAAGAAATTTGCATATGATCATCATTTTGCATGCATGCTCAAAACATCATTTCTTTTATGATTTTAATGGAAGAGATTAATTGTCTTCGCTCGTTTGAATCCCCGGCCTTAAAATCTCTCTATATTCAAATGGCTTGAATATATCACTTGTTACCAAACTAAATGTTGTCGCTAGCTTTCAATAGCCATATATAGAGATACAGGCAATGACATGAATGCAGTAAAGTGTAAAGTAGTATATACATTACTAGAATGATCGATAGCTAGCTAGGACAAAATGAAACACGTAATACAATAAGTCAATAACTTCGTCTACATCGATCATGGCTAGATAGCTAGCTAGAGAGAGAGATGGTCCTCATATTCCTGCCGCCTTATATATTTTTCCAGGCTTTTCTGTGAACCTTATGCCAACCCGATGATCGAGCTAGCTAGGCATGCAAAATGGTCCCCCCTTGTCTCTGTGTTTTATACTCTTTCTGGTTCATGCTTGATGTTTACCTTACAACACAGTCACACATGACTTACAGGTTCACAGGCAGAGAGAGAGAGAGAGAGAGAGGGAGAGTAACTATATGAAAAGATCATGCATCCAACTAAAGTTATGAAAGGCTTCATTAGAAGTACTATAGAAAAATGTCTGCATGTGGTGGCGTGGGAGTGACAATATGAGTATAGCATTATTCGGGGAGGGCCACATGCATCTTTCATCTTTTCCCTTGTTTTACTATTCATCTCCTAGTCCTACGTATGAGTTTCCAATCTCGATCTAGTCTCTCTATTAAAAAAACATTAACATCTAGTTAATGGTATAATGACTATAATCAATTACCAATTAATTAGCTTTTAACATTCTACTAATTAAGGAGTATGCCATCCACTAGCGAATTGTATAAGCTTCTAGGTTAGATGTTTGGCTGTTTGCCAACATCGACTCGATCTTACAACTCAATATCATTACCGAAATCTAGCTGTTTGCCAACGTTGGTTTAGTGACTCTTATCCGGTCACAGTGATTGAAGAAGTTTCAAGTTCAAATTCTTCTGATCCTCTTCTTATGTAATTTTTTTTTCAACCTTTTAGACAAAAAACGATAGTATTGCTCAAAATCATGTTATGTTCGGAGAAAAGTAAATATATAGTATTGATTTATACCTAATAAAGATTGTTTTAGTTAGACCATGCGAGCTATATGTAGGAGTTGAAGAAAAGTAGAAAACAACCAAATCGACCATTTATACAAGTCATTTTAACTTCAAAAGGATGGACATATATAATAAAAATTACAAAGATTGTTAAGCATGGAAACACATGAACCAAAATTACATAAGTTAAAATTGCAATCAAATCAAAACTCATATATGAACCAAAATTACAACTCTTCCTCTTAATACTAGCTAGTCTTATTCTATACAATCTTTTTCTTTTGTACGTAATTAATCAAACATTAAGCCTAATTATTTTATTTTATTTCTCTAACGGCCGGATCCGTTTCGATATAATGGTTAATTTTAATTTTGATGTAGTTTGTCGCTTTTCCTAAAGAAATATGTATAATTATGAAATGTACCAAAACATAAATGGATTAATGGAATGAAATTTATTAAATTTCTTTAAGGGCAGAATGGCAGAACCTATTTCTATTTAAAACATCAGAAAGCATAACTCACAAAAGACAAAACATGTGAGCTGGAAGATGCAAAAATTTTGCGTGGAAGGAGGAATTGAAGACCTCTGAATATATAGTCCTCCTCTCCCCCCTCTATTTATATCCCCTCATATGTTCTTATCTAGCTCTCAACTCTGAAACCTCAAGAAGGAGAAGATGAAGGCCACCATGAACAAATATTGAGCTATCTAGCTAGGGTGCGTGTTATGTTACGGTGCATCTCCAATAGTTGAAGCTGCCAGCATGATCTGAGCTTTTCTTGTATAGGAAAGACTAGATCATGTGGTAGCTTCACCTGTTTGATGGAAGCACCAGAAACCCTTATCATCATCAACCTAAACCCTAAATTCTCCAGCTATCTCAATCGGTTTTGCCACTTCTTCAAGAACCCATTTAGGGTTTCTAAGGGGAAAACCCTAGAAAAGGTCTGTTATTACATATTTGTATTAAATTTCTGTTATTGTTCATTTAATTTTCCTCATCTGGGTATCTCATGGTTTTTCCCTGGCCTGATCTCTTGTTTATCATATTTCATGCTTTTGAAGTTGTTTTGCATGTTGTTGATAAAGTGTTCAAAGCTAGCTATAGCTTGTGGAGAATCTTATAAATTAACAAGGGAGAGATATTGTTTGGGGTTTGAGTGACAGAATTTCTCTGCTATGTGAATACAGTTTGTGCTTTTGAGATCCATCCTCGTTCATTGGGAATAGGTTTTTTTAATTATATATATAAATACATTTTTTCTGACTTATATGTGTTCTATATATATGGTGCTTTTATAATGTTTCTCTTTTTATGAAACTGAGTATAATCCACTCAAGATTATGTATCTGTCCTATGAATCGAGGACAAGAGAGCAAAAGGGTTTATAAAGAAATGTACAAATTAATTGAATGAGTGGTTTCTCTCGAATAAGTAAAAATCATGTTGATATGATGCAGATCCGGATTTGCTTTTTCACAAGAATTAAACAATTCTCATTGTCATGTCAATTTTTTAACTGAACTGGCTCTCTCTCTCTCTCTCTCAAACATATACACACAGATATATATATATATATATATATATATATATATATATATATGTGTGTGTGTGTGTGTGTATATTACTATGGTTCAAATAGAAATACTGCCAAATGTTTCACCAAGTATGTACACAGTTGCAGATCTCTTATAAATTACAAGTACCCTTTTTTTGTTTTGGTTTTAGTCTTCAATTACTATGATAAAATTTGTTTGCTTTTCTTTTGGTAACTGAAAAGTAGTAAGTTTTTCTTGATCAATTAAAAAGCTTTGGGCAAGTTCTGCTACATAGAAACAAAAGGTTAGGAAAACCCAGAAACAGAGGGCTTGGACAAATTTTCAATATTTAAAATTTTAAATATAATTTACTATAGAGAGAAATTAATAGTATTAATGTACACTAAATCCTCTTTCAGCTTGTAATTAACCAAAAAAAATCCTCTTTCAGCTAGCAGAGAAAATTAAAGAGAATATTGTATGCAATTTATTTTCTCAATATTGCTAGCTAGCTGGCATCTATCCCTGACCGAATGAGCTAATGCCTTTAAGTTTCTTGGTATTATCGTTTTGTTCAGACCATAGCTAGCTAGAGAGCTCGAAACATCAGAGAGAAGTCATGAATATTCATCTGCTTCCATTAAACCCTAGCAATAGCTAGGCACGCAGCTACATATATTAATATCTGACATATATACACAGATATTAGATAATCATATCAGAGTGATCAATATCACTTAGCAGCTTTTGAATTCAATGAGATTGATCGATGTATATAGCTAATGCCTAAAACATATCATATTATCACTGTAGATATATATCATTACAGATATTATCATATAAGCTGCTACCTAACTTCTTCAATAACATTGAACATGGCCTCTCCCTCTCTCTATCTTTCTCTCTCATTTACGCATGCAAATGATGTTAGAAACTGCAGCACTGCACGAAACGTACCAGTTGTGATTGATGTGAATAGAGGTATTTAGTTCGGTTGTTGTAGTTGTACTCGAATTTGGTTTTGTTTGGAAGCCCTGTTTGGCTGTTTGGCTAAAGTACATATAAGCTTTAAGTGCAACCCACGTCACCCATTTGTTTCTCACAGAGTACCCCTTGCAGCCTTGTAGGGTTTTCCATTTGTCTTGATACCTCAACAAGAACAATTATTTGGTGGGTTGCTTGCTAGGGTTTGTTACATGCTATAAATGGGACTCTCTTATGACCATGACAATGGGAAGTTTCAAATGAATTTCGGAATTCATTAACACAAAAGTGAAGATGTGTTTGGCTGGTCTATTGGTATAGGTGCGATATGTTCGTAGATCAAATAGTAGGTTCGATCCTACCCAATATAACAAATAATTTTTTAATTTTTTTACTTTTTTGATAAATTTGAGGCTACATATATACTCAACAAAACTAAAAAGAACTACATCGTACAACTTCAACTCCAAATTTAAACTCCGACACGCGAGATAGTCACCAAAATATCTCTATAGACATGAGTTTATTGCAGTCCCATTCCTTTTTCGAGACTTCGAGTAGAGAATCTAGAGATGGATGTTTCTAATCAGGAAAAAACTTATACAACTCAATTCATATTTTTTGACTGCTAATTGATCATACTATTTCGTGTCTGTTGTATATAATCTGATAATTACACATAGTTAAATAATATATCATTGGCCAAAAAAAAAATATAATATATATATATATATATATATATATATATATCAATGGATCATCAAAAATTTAACATCATTCTCACAAATTCTTCATAATTGACTAAGCCATCACCATCCAAATCAGCTTCTCTGATCATTTGCTCTACCTCTTCATCTGTCAATCTTTCTCCCAGATTAATCATCACATTTCTCAACTGCAACCCACATGAACCACACATGCAGTAGAACATATTAGGGACAATAAAATCCACAGACAAATAAATGAAATTATTGAAGGGGAAAAATACAATTTTCTTATCAAATCTCCTATGACTGTTGGGATTGGGCCACATCAAGAACCACAAGGCTCAATTTCAATAGCCCAGAACCAGAAAATGACATCAAGTCACATACAATTATGTTTGGTATGAGAAACTTTTTGTGTACTCGATACAATTTGCAAAAATGTATACAATTTTTAGGTGTTGACAAAGATTTATCATTTAGTTCATGGTTTTTCTTTTAAGGGTTTGGAGTCAAACTAGAAGACTCATCCCTACGCCCATATCATTTAGTTCATAGTTATATGTACCATATGCGACCAACCACGCTCGAGAGAAAATTATTATATGCATGTGAGCAAATGGTATTAGATATACGTACCAAATGGATTTTTTTCGCTTTGTTTTCAGTTGTGACCATCGTTATTAGGAATTTTTTTTAATCAAACCTAGGGTTAAATAGATTCCTAGCCCTCTCAACATAGAAATGGTAGAGAATTGTAAATGCATGAAGAAGAATTATTGAACCTCCTTGGGTGAAATGTAGCCATCTTGATCCTTGTCAAACACTTTAAAAGCTTCTTTCAATTCCTCATCCGCGTCATTTTCCTATATATACACGTATGAACAAAATATCAACACATGATCACCCGATTCAACTTGGCTTTGAAAGATTAATTATCAAGTACGTGTGGTTGGCAAACAAGCAATAAGATATATTAATTGTAATAAAATTGACTAATTGCTTAAATATAGAAATTATTATTGACCTTCATTTTCCTGGCCATGACATTGAGGAACTCCCCAAACTCTATGGTTCCATTGCCGTCAACATCAACTTCGCTTATCATGTTCTGCAGTTCTTCTGCCGTCGGATTTTGATCCACCGATTTGATCGCTGTTGCCAGTTCTTCAATCGTAATGCATCCTAATTAACAAATATAAATTTTATTAACAGACCAAAATTGGTTACGAACTCACGATGATTATTAACACGTATATATACTTGAAGTTAATTGGTCGTCCGAAATGAAATCTGCATATATATGAATAAGAGTTTGGTGAATTAATTATATATGTTGGCCTAAACAACAGCTAGCTCTAGATGTATGCAAGAACAAGAAGATGATCATACTCTACAATTAATATATATGAATTCAGCTCGATCAATTTGGCTAATCAATATACAAACTCAAATTAAGGTTTACAGCCTTATTAAGACTTACCATCTCCATCCTTATCGAAGAGACAGAAAGCTTCCTGAAACTCAGCAATCTGTTCTTCACTTAGAACCTCTCCCATATTGCCACTTTGTTTCATACTCTCGATCAATTTCAGAAACCAACCACTTGCTCTCTGCGCGCCTTCTCTCAATTTCAGAAATTCTCTCTATCGATCTTTACGAGAATTGTAGTACTAATTAATACTTCTCCTAATCCCAGCTCCCTGCAGCCTAATTGTTCACATGCAGCAACTTAAATAGGGGGCTTAAGTTAGAAAATTGTAACTTAAGTTGTAGTTAGTCGATCTATTCTTCGAGTTGAGATTATTTATATTAATGGAAAGTGATTTCATAGTCAAAAAAATTTATATAAATAATCATACTACTACAAGTCTACAACAGAAAGTGACACATTAATTTGGTTCTAATTAATTAGTTAATCTAAATTAATTTCTATATCATTAATTTGGGTTCAAAAAGTCATATAGTACGTGGGAATCAGATCGAATTGAGAAAAAGCACTTGAGCTCCATTATCGTCAATTTTCTGCAGTTCCACCTTGATGACCATGACTATGAATTTTCTTGTTCTCTGTACATATATGCATTGTCTTCAATATAATTATGTATTTTCTTCCTTAAAATCGGGGATATTATATCTTTGAAAGTGTCTTCTAGGCTTCTAGCTAATGTAAAAGCTATAAGGCTCTGGTCTCTGGACATTTAATTAGTAATAGTAATAGAGTACTAATTACTTTGTAACGTACTCAGATATATTTCAACGTACATGCGTGACTAACAAGGACCGAAACGTACGTTTGAAAATGTGAACTAAAACGTACGTCATTTAATTAGACTCTTTTGTCTTCAAAGTTCAAACCTTCTTCCTCTTTCATACCTAGCAGCCTCTGTACTTCTTCATCCTTTTCAACCCTAATTATTGTTTATTAATTACAATCGACACCTAAACGATATTCACGTTCAAAATTAATTCATGTTGATCTGGGAAGTTTTTTTGGTATGGTGCTTGAATTATGGCCTATATATATGTACGTTTATATGGCTTGAGATCGATCGAACTGGTTTTGTTGCAATTATTGACATGCAGACTAGCTAGCTAGCTTGGTCAAGACGTACTCTATCATGCACATTCAATATTATTAGGCCTCATTCCAATTTTCCAAACCTCAGTTTCAAATTCCAACCATGAATTCTTACGTACGTTTTGAATTCAAAATATCAAATGGAATTAAATAGTAGAGATCTAGAAGATGAATCGTAAGCTTTAACTACATATATACCACCTCCACAGGCTCCACACCACCTTCTACGTGCGCGCAAGATTCATATGATATATATGACCAAACATATTTTTCTTGAATATGGTATAAACAGTCAAACGTCAATGCCCTACGCATACCTACTAGTACTAACTTATAATGAGAGTGGAAAATACGAAAATCAGGTGGTGCTTATTAATTTTGAGAACGAGAGTCATTTTCATTTTAAATGATTCACATTTTTATTAACATTTCAGAGTAGTGGCGGATTCATAATTTTATCTATACGAGGACGTAATAAAAAATAAAACAAGAAATAGAGACAATTAATAGTTAAGCACAATATCTAACCTCCAAAATATCAATAACATTTCGGTTTTGGAATCAGTACATGACAAAAGAGACGAAATACAAAACAATTCCAAAAATAGTGGGCTAATCTCTTTATTTTAAGCAAAAAATAGTTGGGCTGTGGGGGCTTAAAAGTGCTTAAAAGTTAATTTTTTTTTGAAAGGGTGCTTAAAAGTTAATAAAAGACTAAGAATTTGTCAACCAACTACAATAATCATCAATTAACTACATTTGTAGACAAAGTCATTGGGGGCAAGCTAGGTCCGTCAATGTTTCAGAATCAAAGTATACATTTGAAGTCCACACCAAAATCATTAATCACATTTGAGGAAAAGAGAATTTGGTATTGATCCTCAATCCGTCTTCATGATGATGCGTTCCACTCAAGTTCTATTTCTTCTAGTTCCATCTCGCTTTAATTTCAAATAAATAAACACGTCATGAACATTTTGTTTTTTTGTCGAATACACGTCATAACCTATTAGGGTTTTAAGGGTAACATATATAATAAGAAGAGAAGTTCTGACATTTTTTGCAATTACCCTAAAATCGAGGTGCCAAAACAAAACTTGCTACATTTTCAGACATCAAAGAGACAAAATGCAACAACTCCCAGACCCGTTCAATTCCAAGTCAAGTCCAGTGCGCGTAAACCCTTTCTTTCTCTCTCTCTGTCTCTCTGAAAATGTCCGACGGAGCTTTAACGGTCCTCGACGGCGCTCACCTGAGCGCCGTCGACCTCTCTCTCCCCAAAGCTGACGTCAGCAACCTAACCGGAGCTCAGGTCCTCGACCTAGCCGACTCCAAAGCCTCCTCCTCTCTCTTCGGCCTGTCTTTGCCTCAGGGACTCAAGTCCTCTGCTTTAAAACGCGTCAATGTCCAAGACGACGACGTTTTCCGTCGCGCCGAGCTCGATCGAGAGCAGGCTCTGAAGCTCACCAAAGACTACATCACCGCGATCGCCGATGAACTAAAAGGTATCAACTTGCTTCACTCACGCATCAAATTTGACCTACATTACATGGTTTGATCCAAAACCGAGCATTTTAAGAAGCTTAGAAGATTACTTAGCCTCATCGCCGATGAATTAAGAACTGTGAATGTGTATGTGTTTAGAATTTGACATGTTTCACATGATATATGATAAGTTGGTATTATGATGAATTATAATTAAACTGAAGCTTATGCTGAAATTTGGTCGTGGTGATTCAGATGATCCGCTTGTTATATCTATCTTGGATGGAAACACGATTCGGCTGTTTTTAGAGGATGAGGATGACTTTGCAATGCTAGCGGAGAATCTATTTACTGATCTGGATGCAGAAGATAAAGGAAAGATCAACAAGAGCGAGATCCGAAGTGCTCTAGTCCACATGGGAGTTGAGATGGGTGTCCCTCCCATTTCAGGTTCATTTTGACTTCATTGCTCTGGCTGCTAATTCTATGAGTATTCCAATGTATGTTTTTGTGTTTGCTAAGTGAATAGTGGATTCTGCAAACACTAATTGAAACTTTTCTTGTATGTGGTTGCCTAAGAATTTCTCATATGATTCAACTGTTTGGCTTGTGGAGATGTAGACAGAGGTACTCTATCTTGATGAGGAGTTCACAAGGATAGAATTTAGATGAGAATACGTTGATTCTTATAACTTATTAGTCACAATAAAAGATTGAGAACAATTATTTATACAAAACTCATGAATACGTTTAGTTGGTATATATTTGTTTTGCTCCCCTTCATATACTTTACAGCTGTATTCTTAGTGCTAGGTGATCTAATTTTCTTATGTGGACTTTGAGACTTTGGATGAAAGATGTTCAAAGTACCTGCAAAAGCTAGAATATGCTTATTTTTGGACTTTGAAACTATAGACCCTTACCCTAATAAATTGGCACATAAGTGGGCTGAGGAGTTGTATCCTTTTAAGCTTGGTGCATAGATTTTTGAGGACCAAATTACTTGATTATCTATCTTGCTTTGATATCATTTCTTTGGAGAAACCATTTTCCCTATGTTAACTGCCAACTTGTGATTTAAGAAAAGAGAGAAACTTCCATAAAATCGTCCACATAAAGCATAGTTAGTTAGTTACTCAACAATGTCTTTAAGACATAACTCTAGATCTTTACAATATGTTCAATACTAGAGGGAAATTGATTCCTAAAGATATCTTTCTATAAAAATCATTGATTAGTGTGCATTTATCTCCGATAATGGATATGCATGTTCTGTAAGGCCACAACTTTACGGTTTAAGATGCTTTACAATGCTCACTGTGAAAAGATTTACACGTCATCAGGTGTACAAGAAAAGTTTGACGTAATGTACGTTTGTGCCTGACCTCTATCCCTGAGGCATTGGGTATTTTTTATGCTGAATGCAAGGTTTAGATGTCAATACATATTAGATTCCTGGAGATGCCTTTTCATCGTGTAAAATTTCCTCTTTAGTGCAGAACTTATACCCTTAAATATAGGTTCTTTGACCCATCAAACTAGTCTACATATGCTGAGACAAAATGCGCATCCAGCTCTATCTCATGCAAGTCTGATGGTTCCAGTCTGTATCTTCCACCATTTAGTCAACTGATAGAGTAAGACAAGAACTGATATTCATGACCCTAGCATATTCAACAAGGTTCTCTCATCTCATTTTTCTTAAATTGTTTAATCTCAGGCTAAATTACTTTGAGAGTACAAATTCACCCTATGTGTTTTGCAAATCAAGAATTTTCACAAGTTTTACTTATAACGATTTAACTTTTGTCTGTTGCATCACTAAGATGTGCATATTTTGAGTGATTTAACATCCACTTGTGTGAATGAGGTTCTTGGCATATAATCTCATTTGCGTAAGCTTTAATCTTATGCTAACATGCTTTATATTATATGCCCTATGTATGGGGTTCAGAACTAGAGTTTTAGGATCGTGATTCTTTAAGTGCATGCATATATTTTTCTTCCTGTAATTTGATTTTTTTTAGGATCGTGATCAACTGTCTGTTAATATGATTTTTTTTTCTTCTGTGTTTTCATTGTCTTTCCCATTATTCAATGCATATAGAATTACATGTATTCTCATCCTTATTGTATTATATATTGTCATCTTATATTAGATCTAATTTCCTAGTTTTATTCAGTTGATAATTTACATGGTGCAATTTAACAGAATATCCTCCACTAAGTGATATCTTGACGAAACACGAAGCTCATGGGGAAGAAGAACTGGGACAAGCACAATTTGCTGAATTACTCCAGCCTGTCTTACATGAACTAGCAGAGGCCTTGGGAAAAAAGCATGTTGTTTTTATCCAGAACATCAAGATTGTGAATGGTTCTAAGCTGAGAAAGGTAGTTCCTTCTCCTCCCCCCGCCACCTTAATTTATTTCTTTTTTTTACCAGCTTTTTGTTTCCGTCTACTTGTTATATTGGAGATGATTAACAAGTATTCCTGACTTTTAGTTACTAGCCTAGATTCATGTTATATGTTTCTCTCCGATGAAGTCAAGTCTGATAATGTTCCGAAAACTATGCAGCTTTTGGCTGATGAGAAGCAATTGAACAATGTCATAGAGAAGATATTGCAAGGAAAAAAGGATGGCTTGGGGAGTGCAGAAGTAATCAGGAGTTTTCTTGAGAAAAATGGACTAGAGTTGGGGTTGCCACCATCTGAAGGCCACGAGGCAGTGGCTCTTTTATATGATCTAGTGTTTGCTGAGTTTGAGGAAGATGCTCCAGAAGAAGGTGAAGATAACTTTGGAAATCTTGTGAAGAAGATCCTCGAAAAGCTTGCGGATCAGCTAGAAGCTAGTCCTGTATTTCATGATACTGAGCATTGAGGGAAAGAGACAATTTGATACCATCCTGTGTATCAAGTCTCAATGGCAGAGATTCTTGTTTGTGCAGATAAACCCTTTTGAATTACTGTTCACATGTTTCCCTATCCATACACAGCCAAATACGAAGAAAATTACATGTAATACCCGTCTGTTCTATGTAGTATGTACTCCTATTACTGCTTTCATAACATTGGTTTTAACGATTTTCACAGTACTTTGAGTGGCTGAATATACGAAACAGGAACAAGCTTTCTGATACAGATTGACTACAAATTTCACTACAATGTGTTAATTGTTTTTGCACTGTTTGGCATTAGTACAATGATTGTGCTACTAGCAATTTGTTCACTAGTGCTTTTGTGCATATCATCCTGTGACCGACACCACTGCTTATCGGCTTTTCTGAGAAGTGCTAGCGAAAGAAGCACAGCCCCATATCAATTCAATTTGCCAATATGTGATATGATATGTGTCTCGCAAATCTTTTGTCGAGTCAAATAAGCCAATTGCTAATAGTCATTTTCCTTGGGATGGGCATGAATGAAAAAAGTCCATGTACTTTTTTGATGTGCTGTGCCTCCACGTTAACAAGATGGGATCCCCTTGTTTTCTTGGTGACCCTAAACCCTAAAAAATCAGCCACGTTACAATCTGCAATTTTTGGCCACTCAATCCTAGGTCATCATCTATCATGTAGTTATCATCTTTCACATCTATCTATGGTACTCCGGGTAATGTTTGGAGCCACCAAAAATATGCAAGTTCCAACAGCTTGTTACTTGTAACTAGACAATAACACAAACACAACCCAGCAATAAAATTAGATCTTTAAACCAAGGCTCTTTGAATATTCTTGGAGAATATCCATTGCAAGGAAGAAATTCTAGTGGGGAAGATTGATGATTGTGAGGGGAATATGAATGTTAAAAGGCAGAGATGAGAGAATGACAGAATATTTGTCACCTTACAAGGACCAAAAGTAAAAGCGCCAAAAAGGCGCAATTATCTTATAAAGGAAATAACTGATACAACTCACAACTGAAGATATTTCAGTTGCGGAAATAGAATTTGAAGGCAATCCTGAGCAGCAAATAGCTCCTGAAAGGCTAGATATACAATGGGGGCGTAAAAGTTCCCTACGCGGTACAAACACGATAACAAAATAGTAGCTCAATCTACTTATTGTCCATGCATCATCACATGAATATGCGCCACAATACCATAACCAGATACACTAAATACTGGCTTTCCCAAGTGCAGCTAGTCGACTTATTTTGCTAAGAACACTTCACTCTTTGCCATCAGCGGCACGAAGTGAACCAAGTTGAACTGGGGCTTGGGTTCCCACCACCTTAGATGACCCATAAACCGACAGGTCAGTACCTTGCGCTTTCTCTTTCTCAATCTGTTCCTTGATCCAGAAGTATGTAAACCTCAGTCCATCCTATCAAAAAGAAATAGGGAGCAAAGTCAGCACAAGTTAAGGTGTCCAGTAGTAAACCTTGTTTAAAGAACCGCAATTTAAAATACAATGAACTTGGTGTTAAGAAGCTGCAAATGGGTACACTCTGATATGATCTGATTCTATTTTTACCTTCAGCCTCATGGTAGGAGCCCAGCCAAGTTTCTCTTTGATCAGTGTGTTGTCAGAGTTACGCCCACGGACACCCTCTGGCCCAGGAATGTGCTGGATAGGCAGCTTCTTGTTCTCAAAGCTAAGAACAATCTCAGCCATCTCATTCATGCTAACCATCTCGTCGCTTCCAATATTCACTGGCTCACGGAAGTCTGACTTTGTCAACCTTGATCATGGAATGGAAAAGTTCATGACAGTGAATACAATAATTCCAAACCAAAGAAGACAGAAATTCAACACATGTGAAATATGCCTAATTCCATATAACCTGCACACTTTTAGGGATTTTCAAGTGAAATTCAACACATTGGAAATTGGCCTACAAATAAGTGAGGTTGCTATAGCTGGTCACAATAATCTACTAGATAATATTGCAAGTTTTCCATGAGATGACTCAAGCACATTGCACAAAGAAGTTTCCATTCTTCATGAAATACAAATGCCTTTCTAAGTAAAACATTGGTTTGCCTTCATATCTACCATTATCATATAATTACGCAAGAGGAAAATGTCTTCATGACCAAGACCAAACTAATCCACATAAACAGATCCAAAAGATCAATATTATTTAAAACTCAGAGCCTAAAAGGGTAGTTAGTTTCAGACTGAAGAGTTTTGAAAATAGATTTTCCTTTCCCATATGAAAAAGGTGCTTACCGGAGTACACCTTCAACACATTCATCAATAAAGGTGAAGGAGCGGGTCTGAAGTCCATCTCCCCACATCTCAAACTTATCAGTGGACGTGAGAGCCTTTCTGCAGAAAGCAGCAGGAGCCTTCTCCCTGCCCCCTATATGATAGATATAGGAGAGAGCAACAAATTAGGCTACAAAGCAATAAAACCATGAATACATGTTAACAATTACCGCAGCTAAGCACTTACCTTTCCAGGTTCCAAAAGGACCATAAATGTTGTGGAACCTTCCAATACGACATTCGATTCCAAAGTCTTTGGTGTAGTGCTTGCATAACTCCTCAGTTGCAAGTTTCTCTAAGCCATAAGCATCTTGAGGCTAGAAACAAAGGTGGAAAGACCAATTAAATTAAATACGTCGAAAACTAGATTCAAAAATCATAACCACAAAGTAACAAACCTCTGCAGGCCAGGCATCAGCCTCCTTCAAGCTCACATTGGTTTCCAGCTGCTTAAACTCAGGATAAATACACGCACTGGAAGCATAGAAAAACCTGCAGAAACCAAATATCAGATACAGAAAACTGTTAATTTGATGATCGAGTATATCTCCAAAGTCTCTTGGAGGTAAGGTCCCATTTTCAACCAAATTGTTAGAAATCCATACACCTCAGGCAAAATGTGCTGAACTTTTTAGCTCAAGGACAAAATGTACTATGTTAAGGACCACAAACCTTTTCACTCCACTGATCCTAGCAGCTTCAAGCATGTTAAAGCTGATCATGGTATTATTGTACATAATGACAGAATGGTTGGACTGAATGAAACCCATCCCGCCCATATCAGCAGCGAGGTTGAACACATGATCGACATCCTTGGTAACCTTCAAGCAATTATCCATGACCCTGAGGTCCACAAGATGGAATTCATGGCAGAACATGTCTTCACTCATGTGCTCATTCTTCTTCCAGTCAGAAGCAATAATGTAGTGGCCCTCATTCTTCAATCGCCGGGCAATGTGGGAGGCGATGAATCCACCTGCCCCAGTAATGGAAATTCGGAGCTTTTCTGAGGGCCAATAAGGTTCCCTCTCAAGAGCCTCATAGGTGTATGCACCATAGCCACTTTCACCGGCACTTCCCATTCTGCAAGATTATTCATCAGACAAGGACTTCAGTACTAGAAATTACAAGCATTTACAGATCAATTTACTAGCTTTGCTGAACAAACACAAAAAATGTTATTACTACTAACATATAACATCACACTAACAAATGAATTACAATTTAAGAGAAAACTACTCAAAAGTGAACCCCTCCAGGAAAACAACAAAACCCCACGGTACAGATAGGAACACTACTGAATAGATATTGCACACAGAGAATTAAAGCAAAATTTCATCCCAAAAAGTAGAGGAAAGTTGGGAAGTGAGTTAAGTATCAAGCCCAGTACGTATTCAAAACAATGCTTTTTTATGGGCAGAAGCAACTTTTTTTTGGGTACAAATTTCTCTTTACATTTTAGTGTACAGGAAGTGTAATAGACAGGAAATTCTAATTGAGCATAGAATTTGAATTGCTTAACCTACCAGAGTGAAATACAACACAATTACATAGAAAGTTTAAAGCAACTTCTTATCACAGTGAACAAAAAGGAATGAAATTTTAGCAGATAATCCCAAACAAGCCTGCTATACAAAACCACCAGCATATGAAGCACGTATGTATATAAAAAAAAAAATAGAAAAATAAAAAAACAATAGAAATAGTACACCATGAATGCAGAGGATCTAAGTGTGACTCCAGAACCATTCTACAACAATTTAAAGTAAACCCATCAAATATTACAACCTAAATCAAAATACAAATGCCATGAAAGAGCATAGGGAACAGAGTAAGTGGTAGAAACCCAGAAAACCCAGTTGGTATTTTTACCTGAAATGCGTAAAGTTTGGTGCTTTGAGGTTGAAGATGAAGAAGATAACAGGGTATCAGAGCGGAAGGGGAATGGTTATGGCTTTTGGGATTGTAAACACTGCTATATATAGACATTGGGACAGAGCAAAGCAAACAAGGCCACTCGTTTATTGTAATTTCTTATTTCCCCAAAATAATTGAGACAGAGATACCGTGAAAATCCAAAGTGCTTCGGGCCAAAGAAGAAACGTGCTTTTACTTGTGTGCTTTGGGTGGTTGTACCTTGTGTGTAAATATTAGGAACAGATTGTGAAAAAAGCG
Organism: Rubus parviflorus; assembly: GCA_029955375.1. Lineage (NCBI taxonomy): Eukaryota > Viridiplantae > Streptophyta > Magnoliopsida > Rosales > Rosaceae > Rubus > Rubus parviflorus. Next base: position 202,623 of record JARGGL010000001.1, on the reverse strand, counting down.
CTTTTCTTTGTTATAGAAAAGTGCTTTTCCATATGGAAATTCTTTTTTTGCTTTTTTGCTTTTGGTAACTAATGATTTGTAGGTACCAAAACAGTTGCTATTACCCCTATGAGTATGACTCTAAAGTCTAAACAAGATTTATTGACAGAATGAGAAAATTCCGGGAAAGTGAGGCTGGTTTGGTTTGGGCCCAGGAGAAATTACTAGGAAATTCTCTTTTTTTGGTTTTACCTTGGGTAATTGATTGGGTAAAATTTCCGAAAATGTCCTATTTGGTATATAGGGATTAAACTCAAACTCCACAATTGGCCAGAAAAACTCAAACTCACATGTACATTATCAGGAGAAGGTATTCAATCCATACTGGTATAACATGAGTGATTTGCACCTTCCTTTTTGGAGTTTCCATTTACTTAATTCATCAACTTTGCTAAGTTTAAATTCCAATTGATAACAACTTTACTCTCAATTTTTCTTATGTTTTACCACACGGCATTTGATTGCTTGTGGTTTGGTGGTGGCAATAACAAAGGGGAAGGTTGGGCTTGGGCCTTTGCGTTTGGTGTAAATTGTAATTTGACCTTGTATTTGTATGTGACAAAAACTAAAGAAGAAAAGGTTTCCTTACTCAACTTTGTGTTGAAATCGTTTACCGAACAGAATTGGATCATCGGTTCGTTCGATTTTATTACGTTGTTGGGTTTTCAAGGTTAAAAACCGAACCAAACCAAATCTTTTTACTGGGATTGGTTTTATCAATTTTGCAAAACACGCAGAGTTAACACTCGATCTGTTCGGTGAGTAAAAGAGATCTGAATTTTTTGTTTGAATGATGTCGAATTCCTAGCTGGATTTATATCATCTCTGATTCTCTGGTATGGTATCCCACGACCTGACGCCTTAAACATTGAAAACAACGTTGCTTAATTTGAAGCTAGTGAAATTCCTATATATTTTCTGTGCCCGATTGCATGCATGGTGATCTTGAGCTTTGTTGTGTTTTTTTTATTATTATTATTTTTTGGCTAGTTAATTGATATGTCTTCATCCAGGGTTCAGGAGAATTGTCAGGTTTGAATTAGGATTTAAGACAAGTCCAAATCCTGGAAGGAGATCGAGAGCTTTGCGCTCAGCTTTCTAAAGTTGTAGGAGAGACGGATTCTTAATTTCTAGCTATTTATTAGGATTTGGAAGGCAGATTATATTAGGCTAATCAATTGTAGGTAATTAACATGTTTGTGTTTTGCTGAAATTGAACTTGGTCAATTTGTGTAGTATTTATTTGTGGTAATTAATATTTGGTACGTACGTAGATCAAGAACTTCCGGTGTGAATAGACATTGTACGTAGCAAGTTGGATGCTGGAGGAAGAAGCTAGAGTGCTCACCGGAGGGTGTGATGTCCAGGGCACAAGGAAGTATGCAGGAAAGGCAAGAACGTCAACCGCGGCGGCTAGGCCCAGAGTATGTGTTTGCATTGTGTAGGTTGCGTCGAGAGATGAAGGCTCTTCTACGAGACCCACCCGCAGGGGTTAGTGTGGTTCCCCCTGAACCTGAGCCTGAGCCTGAGCCTGAGGATCGAGATCGAAATCTAATGTTTTGGACTGTTGTTTTAGCTACTTTTTCTCCCCTCCCTACCAACCCAGATGGTTCTCGAGATTTAGACTCCAATATTTTTAAGGTGACTCTCCAGTTTGACAAAGACTATCCATGCAAACCACCAACGGTGCAATGTGTTGATCCTCCACTTTTTCATCCAAGTATTTTGCCCCATGGAAAGATTTGTTTGGATATTCTACACGAGGATCACTGGACTCCCAAATATGATGCCATAGACATACTCATGGATATTCAGTCTCTCATGGATACTTCAAAATTAATGGCATGCAGCAAGCCATATATATATTGGCCCTGAATTTATAAGACTTCTCTTTATTTCCTCATCCATGCATCATTTACGAATTAAGACTTGTCTTTGTCTTCCAATTTCCTCAAGTTTATTTCATGCATGCATGCCTGGCCTGTTGGTTTTAGGCTGCTTTCAATTTGCGTTTACTTACCTGCCAGTGTGTATGAAACAACTAGTACTCACTACTCACTCTAATAAACTGTTTTTAGGCGAAAGCCCGCCCTTGTTATTTGGCTAGCTACGTACGTACCTTGTTCGATCTTTTTATCGAAAATAGATGCTAAATACCACCAAGCAGGACATTGCCATTTTAACTTGAAATTTAATGGTCTCCTTGAATTTTATAGAAACTGTTAATGAGAGAATTTACAACTTCATCGTTTAAAATATTATCAATATCGTTTGCCAAAAATTAATTATCAATATCTATATATTTCATTGTTTTTTTTTTGAGCAATTATATATTTCATTGTTTGAGAGAGAGGACAACGGCGGTGCTACAAGGTATCGTTTTTGCCTGTTTCGAGTCGTCAATGTCGATGACCTGGATTTAATTTCGTGGTTGGAGGGCGATTGTTCTGCGTTTGCGACCACTTGCTTTCATGGGATTAGACCTGGTTTGATGGTAATTCTCGCATTAAGCTTTTAAGCTTTTAATTTTAGTTGTTTTCAATAAAATGTGCAGTCCAAGTTTCAATGGGTACTACTTACTAGGTATTCTTCTTGGTTAGGCCATAGTAGCTTTAGACAAACAAAGAATTTGTTTTGTTTTGGAACCTTAGGTTATCACGTAAGTATTACTTTAACATTAACTTAATCTCACAACGCCCTCAAAACAAAACAAAAACATTATAAATTTGTCATTTGGATTTAAGGCTCCTAAAAAGCATCGCAAAGAAGAAAAAACTAGGGATTGATAAGAAAAATTTCACAAAAGGGTTTAGGGTTTATGGATTCTAAACAATTCTATGACATGTGTATTTATTTGGAATGAAAATGTGAATAAATTAGAATTCATTCCGATGAAATTCATTCATAATACCTAACTTCCCTTGGTTATCAAACTCCAGATATTCAGGAATTGATTCCTCATTTTTACGTGGGACACACAGTCATTATGATTCATGTACGTGTTAGTAATAGAACTCAGGAATTTGAATTAATTCCTTCATTCTCATTCTCTTTTCAAATAAGTAAACATGTCATAGTGTTTGATAATCATAAAAACTCTAGGATTTTAGTGTTAACAATGACTTTTTATCTTCATTATGTATGAGAAATGTTAAATCCAAGAAAAACTATACACTAGAATTTTTTTGTGGTTTGTAAAACCAAGAAAAAGATACTAAATTAAATCCTAAAGTTTTTGACAAAGACTTCAAGCTTGGGGAGTAGAGGAAGTGAGGAACAATGAACAAAATTTTTAATGGTTCACAATTTACAATTTTTTTTAAAAAAATACATCACAAAATAAATAACAAAATTTCTTTATTCTATAGATAGATATTCGACCCGGATCCATTCCAGACCAAACCAACCACTTAAAACAGGATCCGGATTACGGAGGTGCTTTATTCTCCTTATTCGGGTCCCTCTTCCCCTTTCTGCACAGATCTGTAGCCTCGAAACACTGTTGCAGAGTTTCTCTCATTAATTCCAAGGTATTTATTTTCTCGATTCTATTTGTTTATGATTGTTAATGTTAGTGATCGATTTTCAGTGCAAGATTCATGTATGTATTTTCTAGCCCAGTTGAGGATTCAATGTAATCAACTTCTTAAAATTCGAATAATCAAAACTGGTGATTGCAATTGTTATAAAGTCTTCATCTTTCAGATAATTGATTTGCATAATTGATAATTGAGAATCTTAACTGGTGATTGAACTTTTACTCTAGTAGATTACATTCCCTGACAGGGAAATCATAGTTAGTTTTGATTGTATGGCCTATCATATTGATAATTTTGTGCCTCTTGCTGTAGTTACTATCTACTTAAAATGGCTGGAAGAGCTTTTATCCCTACTAAGAGCTCAGCACTCATTGCCATGATTGCTGATGAGGTATGGATAATTTTCTTCTGTAAAATTTTGATCATCAGTTCTTGCATGCTGGCATTTTCTATTGTGGCGTTTAGAACTTTATTCGATTTGTACCATTATTAGAATCATAATTATACACGTAAAGAGTGCTGATAAGGGACCAAACTCAAGCTCGATGTTTAGGAAATTTTGTCTGCCTTGGAACACCGTCGATGCGGAACGAGTCTTATGGAAGAATGTTTAGTAGTGCTGACCTGATAATTTTATAAATCTTGGCATGATATGAAATTCATGATTGAGCTTTCTAAAGCTCCTGTTTATCTAAAATATCCCATCTGGAAGTCGTGCACATTTACACAACATGTTGTAGTTTGTTTTTTTCTTTTCTACTGAAGTATTTCATCTTTGCTTCCGACTTTGTATACTATGAATTTGAACAGAATTATTTTCCTCTGATTCAGAGGAAATCATTTGACAAGGTTATTTTGTGAATGGAAAATAACAAACACTTGCCAATCTAAGGTTATTTTTCTGAGACTTGCAGCATTTGTTATTTCATGAGTAGCTACCTTGCCTTAGAGATTATAAAACTGGTTACTATTATTTATATTTTAATCACACCATGAAACTCTAGAACTTGTGGTCCTCAGGCGTCTTTCTTACTTCTGTGGTACAAGTATCAGAATGTTCATACTTACGCCTCCAATCTGCCCTTTTTCTTTCCTGATTTCAAAAAGGGTTTTACTAAGTGTTACAAGTATTCTATTATTTATCCACGATACATATGAATCGCATGTTGGAAATAGGATATGCACTTGATGAAGTGATTGTTATCATGTAGGACACTGTAACTGGATTTCTGCTGGCTGGAGTGGGCAATGTTGACTTGCGCAGAAAGACAAATTATCTTATAGTTGATTCAAGTATGTTAACTCTATAGATGTTTTCTTTTTCTTTTGGGACTGAACTTTGTTGATGCTTGAATGTTAGAACTTCATCCTTATTAGTCCTCTTTTTCTTTATGTATGCTTGAAGATAGCCAGTCAGATTAAAATGCCAATTATTGTCTATAATCCTGAATCTATTTATAAGGTATTATTTCCAACTAATACCGAATGAAAGGAGGCTGGACAAAGGGAAGGAAGTTACAAGCTTCAAAAAAATTAATTTGATGTAGAATTCCATCCAAAAATAATATATTTTTTGCTAAGAACTTGCTCTTTTGCAAGTATTAATGCCTTTTGTCAATGGTGATAGTTACTCTTTTTTGTTTATTACAAAAAGAGAAAAACAAAAGGATGATGTTGTATGGTTGATTAGTGAAGGACAGTATAAGATTACATATTGGCTAATGATGATGGTAATGGCAGAGAAGTCAAATTTGTTTTGCTGTCATGATGCTTTTCTTTTCCTTCTTTCTTCTTAGTTGGTGCAACAGCTTTGAAATTAACCTACAACCCCGCTCCTTCGATGAAAAATCCTGTTTTTTTTGGGTGGAAGTTAGCTATTGTCTTTTCTTTTTAACTAGGAAGCTAATATTTATATTAATATTTCAAGAAAGGTTCATTCACTGGTGCTCATTTTCTTCTCTAATAGTATGTGTTTCTGGTTTTCTGCTCAGAAACAACAGTGAAACAAATTGAAGATGCATTCAAAGAGTTTACCACAAAGGATGACATTGCAATTGTCTTAATCAGCCAATATGTAAGTTCTCGTACTATGAAGAAGTTCTTCAACTGTTATTGTTATGTCTTTTTCTGATTTGTAAGGCAAAGTACTTATTGCATTACTCGAGTTTAGGATGATAATTATAACTCTCTCTTCTTTTCTTGCCAGGTTGCAAACATGATAAGGTTTCTCGTTGATAGCTACAACAAGCCAATTCCAGCAATATTGGAAATCCCTTCCAAGGATCACCCGTACGACCCTACTCATGATTCGGTTCTCTCGCGAGTCAAGTACCTCTTCTCTGCCGAATCCGTGGCTTCAGGAAGGCGTTGATCATTGTCAAGTATTTTGTTATGTTTCACTCATCAGGTTGCCAAATAAGTTTTGCATTTGACACCATATATGCTTTTGCCTTTGTGCACACCGAGTGCTATGTTACAGACAAACTTGCAGTTGGTTGCTATATCTGTGTATTCTAGATTCCTTGTGTGTCCATCTATAAATACCAATGCAATTTGAATGTTGGTTCTACTTTGGTAAATTACTATGATCTTTGCCTCCCTTTGATTTGTGAGTTTGTAAATGACCTTTTTTTTTGGTCTGATTGTAAATGACCTTCAGGGATGTGTTTACCTACTAAATGATCATTATGGATAAGCTTGAAGGCAAATAGAGGTTATTTAATTCTAACCCAAATCATCAAAACCTTCCAATGGAGCACCACCACAAAGGCACAAACTGAGACACATTTTCTTTTATCAATGGAACCTTATATTAATAATAACTTGAGGCCTGTATTGGCTGAAAGTAAAAGCACAGGGACAGGGTGATGGGTCATTTTTGTTTAATTATGGCAAGGGGTCCAAAGAATTGAAAGCATAAAGTTACAAGGCTAAATTCTAGGGGTAGGAGCACAGGAGAAGCAAGCGGAAGAGAGACAAATGGGACTTTTTCTTTTTGGCAGTCAGACAAATGGGACTTTAGGTGCCTTAAAATGAGAACATATTGGACCCCATAAGATATTAAGATGTGTGGGGGAAATTTAGTGTTTATCCACAATAGGATCTATGGAATGGAATGAACCGCCGCATCCCTTCTTCTTAGCTTTTGGCCTTTTGCCAATCACTCATCCAATTTGAAAGAATAAGTCGCCTCTTCCAATCAACATAAGAAGAACGAGGCCCTCTTGAGGTTAACTTGAGCCAAAAGAAATCAAAGATATGATAAAAACTGGATGGAGATGACTTGATTACCACTTAACATACCATGACACATCAACAGTCTTATTTGTCTTCATGATTACTAATCAGAGCGGAAATTTATTTTTATATTTGTGAACATTATTAATACAAAACTAACTATTGATTTAGTGATATTTTTCTTAATTATGTTAGATGAGGTTTCAAATTTAAATTCTCCTCTTACACGCATTAAAAATCATATGAGATTCTAATATTTTATATATACTATTATTATCAATTACCATGGTGTCATGTGCCTTAATTAGAAACGTCTTGAACATTATCACATCATTTTCTTTCACCTATCCATCTTGATTGAATTCAATGTATTCAAACACATTGAATAAGTCTGCAAAAACCCCCATGAAAATTCACCTAAATCTCAAATGTATCCAACCATTTTAGCAAGTTCCTCAGGATGTCCATTATTCTATCCAACCCAATCATTACAACTTGATTATTCAAATTTCATCAAAACCCTAGATTAATGAGAAAGAAAACCAGTAAAACCTAATTTCCCCCACAAACCCAAAAGGAAAATTTCCCTATCCATTTTCATTTGTATTTAGTTTTTCAAGGACCCTACAGAGTATAATTATCAAAAAATTTGCCAAAACCAGTACAGAGAATCTCCATCTCACCATCAAAACCAAACATAAATTTATCATTTCAATATTTAGGCCCAAAAAACACACTGATAGAAGGATCCAAAATCAGATAAAATCCAAAGGAGACAATAGGAGAGAGAGATGGATAGGGTGTTCTCATCAATGGAGGAAATGTCTGACCATCTGTGGTCTTCTTCTTCAGCAACAGCAGCACCTGCAAATGAAAACGAAGAAGAAGAAGACGAACAGTCCAAAATGAACCGGAGCGCATCGGAGTGGGCCTTCCAGCGTTTTCTCCAAGAAGCCTCTGTCTCGCCTTCTTCTTCCTCACCGGCTCCGGACCAAAACGACGTCGAAGAGATCAAGGTCAATGCAGCCTACCCAAATGGGCCAAATCCAACTCGCACTAACAACAACAACAGCAGCAGCAGCAGCAATACGGCGTCGTTTAATCTGCAGCAGCCTCCTAATGTTCCTGTTGATTCCGAGGAGTACCAGGCCTTCCTCAAGACCAAGCTCGATCTCGCTTGCGCTGCAGTGGCTTTGTCTCGCGTAAAGGTTCGTTCTTTTCTTTCTGGGCCTCTAGAAATCTGGTCAAAGTCAAATGGAATGGTTTAGAATGAGCTCAATATGGTGATATTATTGATTTTAGTAGGAGGGTTCAGCTCAAAGTTGGCTACTTTTTTTTAATTTTGACTGTGTTTTGATTCTTGGCAAATGTAAGATTTATGACTACTTTTTCACTCTTCTAGAGTGATGAAGTTCTGTACTGGTTGGTTTGGTGTTCAGTTTCTCTTGTGGTGTTTATTTTCTCTGCTACTGTTACTGTTTGGCTGGGTGAAATTGGTTGATATTGAACCTCAAAGAATGAAAAAGAAGAGAAGGGAGAATAGTTGAAAGAACTGGTATTACTTTGACTTGGAAATTTGGTGGCGGATTTGTGGGACCTTCATGGTAATAGCAAAAGTAACTTTTTCCAAAGTGGATGAAATTTTCTCAGAAGGAAAACAAGAGCTAAAGCCTATGGCAAGGAGTTATATGAGAGAAGAGTAAACCCTGTTTGAAGATTGACTAAACCAGGGCAAGGAATCCCAGAAAGCATAAATTTTACTTAAACATAAGAAATAATAAGGGTTAGCATTTTAGACCGAAAATATTTCCAAGTAACAGGTTTCTGATATCAGCATATACTGTTGTTCCTACCCTAAGATGATTAGATCCTCTTGTGCCCAGCATTTTCTTATAAAGCTAAAATTAAAGCATGCTTTGAAATTTTGAGTGGATGAATGTGTTTGTCCAAGAGACTATTTATAGTAAGACTTCAAAGGTCAAGTACTCTCCTTGAATACTTGAAGTCTTAGACAGATCAAATAGATCAGTGTCTTTGCTAAATAGGCTACTTATAGTGGCATATGTCTAAGAAAATCAAAAGGATTGCTGCTGATCTATAAAGAGCTTTTGATTATGAAACATTTAGCACTGGCATATGTAACTAAACGTTAGAATCTGTCCCGAGTAGCATGAGAGAGTAACATCCCGAAACTAGAATGGGATGCTGGTCCCAATAAATGTGTGATCCAGTCTCATATTTTATTGCACATGATCTATACTCTTTACTTAATCTTTGGTTCAAATAGGTTTGAAACCATCTTTTTTTCTGTATAGATAAACGCTAGCTGATATGTTCTGGTCGTGTCATAGGGATCTTTAGTGAAAGCTCAAGATTCTGCTTCTTTAGCTGACAGCAGGCAACAGGCTTCTGATGCTCTGCAACTGGGATCTCAAGCCCCTTCGCAAGGTTTGCATTTCTCCTTTTACGCATTTACAATGGTATGTGTTGAAATGTTTGAATGATGTTATCATGCCTTTATTTAGATATAGAGCATCTAAAGGCATCCACTTTGATCATGTTCTTTCTTCTTTTGTTAGATAAGGCATCACTTTGAGTATCTACATAACTGATGTGTCATGATAAATAAAAAGTTATGTACTTGGAATATCATCCGGTTTTTCCTATTATCTATGTAGGAGCTGGGCATGATTTATGCAGGTCATATGATAAGAATGTTAATGAACCACTTGGAATTCCTTCATTGCCTGCAATACAAAATAGAGCTGGGGTTCCAATAAGGCAAGCAACTAGTGGATCATCAAGAGATCTGTCAGATGATGAGGAAATTGAAGGAGAAACTGCAATGACTGAGAATATGGACCCTACTGATGCAAAACGTGTGAGGAGGTAACAAATTGTTCTGATTGTGGTTTTATAGGCTTTCGTATTCTTTTGGTGACAGGGGGGAATAGTTTCTGAAGGAAGAGTATATGACAACCTCATTGCTGATCTTAGCTTGTTTGATGAGATAACAACTTGAACACAGATACCCTATCCGTTTTGGTAAAGTGTCTCAAACAAATAGTACCAGAACTGTTATTTTTTAAGTTATGCTTGTTTGATTCCAAGTTCATGCATGGAAAAATGAAATGATTTTTTCTGTTCTTTCTTTGGATGAGTAAAACATTTAAGATGTCTACATGATGGGTTTGCTTAATTATTTTTTTTTGGCTTCAAAAAAAATTTCATTCCAGTCCCTTCCACTAATTTGTGGTCGTATTTCCAGAATGCTCTCTAATAGAGAATCAGCTAGACGCTCAAGAAGAAGAAAGCAGGCCCATTTGACCGAGCTTGAGACACAGGTTCAGACTCCTTTTTCCCACCTCTTGTAGTCATTGTTCTTGCATCTGTAGAATCTCTGTCTTCTGATCTTCTTCCTACCCACTGTTGTATAGGCATCTCAATTAAGAGTTGAAAACTCCTCTCTATTGAAGCGTCTGACTGATATGAACCAGAAGTACAATGAAGCAGCTGTTGACAACAGAGTTTTGAAAGCTGATATTGAAACATTGAGAGCAAAGGTAAGCTTCCTTAACCTCTTTGGAAAAAGAACATAGATATACACAATATACACAAGTATTGGTTCGAGATGGGGCAAAATATTGATGCGATTTTGTTATTGCATGTATGACTGTTTCCAGGTAAAGATGGCTGAGGAGACGGTGAAAAGACTAACCGGATCAAACCCTTTGTTTCATACCATGTCAGATGTGTCCTCAATCAGCATGCCACCATTTGATGGAAGCCCTTCAGAGACATCAACAGATACTGCTGTTCCGGTGCAAGACGACCCGAACCATCACTTTTTCCAGCCTGCTTCAAATAATTCTATACCAACTCATGACTTAAGAGTCAACAATGGTTTGGTAGATAATACCCCTTCAGTTGAAAATGTGCAGCAGAATTCTGCTGCAACATCAACAGAAGCAGTGGGGAACAAGATGGGACGGACACCTTCCTTACAGCGAGTTGCTAGCTTAGAGCATCTCCAGAAGCGGATCCGGGGTGGAGAGCAATAGTTACAAGCACAATGATCATCTTAGCATGAGGAAGGATTGCTGTGAACTACAGTTGTATTGCAATATTATTTTGGGGCTTAGTTATGTAAACATTGCTATGATTTATCCCAACTACACCGAATTAAACTGATCTATATTTTTACCACTTATTCAGTACTACCCCTTATTAAATGGTCGACAACAACGTGGTTAAAAGGTTTATAGGCTGATGGGGCAAAATAAGACCTGATACCAGCAATTTCGCAAAACAGGGCAGTTGGTGCCGTGAGTACTGTCTATATTGTACTTTTTACTTCAATTTCCACCAGCAATTGCTACACCAGATAGGAGGGGCAAACCAAAAAAATCTAAAATGGTTCAGACGAACCAGTTTATATTAGACACAGGGTCCATTAGATATGCGGCCTTGTTTACATTAGACATCACCAAATGTTAAAACTGCAACTAATTCTATCGGAAACTTAAAGAGCAAATCATTCTGAACTTGTATTGCCTATAATCATCATGTACATTTTACCTAGCAAACTCTTCCAAGCAAAAACCAAGTTTAAAATTGAATTTCTTTTCTGAAACATACAAGTTTCTGTTGGCTCTTATGAATGTGTCTACCAGCTCAATGCTTCACTTAGTAGCAAAACTACAACCCATCCAGGACATGATTACTAGTAGTTTGAACTGCACTAGAGCCAGCTTTATTTTCAATTCCCATGACCTTCATCTCCTCTCTTACCATCTCCACAGCATCCCACCTTTCGGCATAAGCATAAATGTTTGACAGAGCTACGTAGTCCTCACTCTTTGGAGTCACATCTGCAGGACTCTGCGCCAGCTGTATGTGAAGCAGCTTCTTCCCCACCTTCTCTCCCATTGCAACATCCCCATGAACTTTGCATGCACTCAACAAACTCCTCCACAAGACGGCGTCAGGTTCAACTGGCATCGCTACTATGAATTCATAGGCTTCTTTCAGGTGCCCACTTCGGCTAAGCAGATCAACTAGGCAACCATAGTGCTGCATGCGAGGAGTGACTCCAAACTTGCTCTTCATCATACAAAACAATTGGAGCCCTTCTTCAAAAAGCCCCCCATGGCAACAAGCCGAGAGCAAGCTGGTGAAAGTCACTGCATTGGGTTTTATTCCATGAGCCCCCATTAAATCCAAAAGCTCCAGTGCTTCACTTCCCTTACCATGAATGGCTAGACCTGTTGCCATTGCTGTCCAAGTCAAGACATTCTTCTGTTTCATTCTCTTAAAAATGGTTAGAGCTCCATCAACACTTCCACATTTTGCGTACATATCAACAAGACCAGTGCCAATAAATACATCACTATCAGGAGCAGGCATCGTCTTCACTATATAACCATGTACACAAGCACCAGTTTCCAACACACCCAACTGAGAAGCCGCGGAAAGAACACAAACCATTGTAGTATCAGTAGGTTTCACCCCACACGCATCATCCAACATGTCCCGAAACAACACTAATGCATCACGGGCACTTTCTCTTTGCGAAGAGAACCCCGTGATCATTGCATTCCATGTAACTCCATTTCTCAAAGTCATTTCATCGAACACCTCCCGTGCCGAATCAAGGTCCTTATTACTAGCATAAAAATGTACCAACGTAGTTTGCACTAAAATGTCTGATATGATACCCTCTTTTACTATCCGAGCATGAATTTGTCTACCTACTACTAATGTTGGTACTGAAGGCAACCTAGCACAAGCTCCAAGAACAAATTTATAGGTAAAATCATCAAAAGTCAAGCTTGCTTCAGATACCCAATTTGCAAAAAGCAGAATGGAGTCCTTAGGTTGAGTGCATCTTATCAAAGTGTTTAACAGGAACAGATTAGGCTCATCAAAGTGTTTAAATACTAAATGGGCATAAAGGCTGGTGCTTTCTGGGTCTGATAAGGCACAGTATTGCTGTATTAGTTTGCCATAAATGGAAGGTGATCTGAGGCCACTGGTAATCAACTGGGCATGGGCTTGCTTCAATTGGTGTGTGGATTTTAGTTTGAGGTTTAAGAGGGAGTGAACTCCGAGTCTTGGGAGATGGTGCATGTGGGTTTTTGGAAGGGAATTCGAGAAACAACCCAGACACTGAAGCAGAGGATATACCTCTGCAAAAAGTATATAAAGGTTGGATCTTTTTCTGTTTTTACTCGGATGAAATTGGAGAATTTATTGTCAAAAGATAAAAGTAGAGTTGCCCATGTGAAAATCATTGCCACAAATCTAGATATAAGGTCCCACTTTTTTTTTTTTTAATACAATACAGAATAAAATTGGGTCTTTGCTCAATCCACCAACCCGGCTACGCCCTCCATGTTATCTAAAATCTTCAGCAGTTTAAAAACACATAAATTCAACCAAAAGCTCCAAAACCTTCAAAATCCATAACCCAAAAATTAGAAAGAAGCTAAGCACTCATGGAGATCTCATCTTTAACTCTATCCACTCCAAGATCTCCACCTTCACTCCCTTTCTCTTCATCCCAGTCCACCTTCTTGACCAACAGTGCCACCACCAATAAGTTCTTGAACAGAAACAAGGTCAACAGCAGTGCTTTGGTTCTGGGCAGGACCACAATCAGAACCAGAACCGAAAGAGCCAAGAGGGGTCTCACTTGCAACGCTTTGTTTGGCCTTGGTGTGCCTGAGCTTGCTGTTATTGCTGGGGTGGCTGCTCTGGTTTTTGGGCCTAAGAAGTTACCTGAAGTGGGTAAGAGTTTAGGGAAGACTATCAAGAGCTTCCAGCAGGTAGATTTCTTTATCTGGATATTTTTGGTTGTTTAGAAAATGGATGAAAGTTATTGCCTTTTGGGATCTTTTGTTGTTTGCATTTGTGGAAATAGGAAACAAAATCAAGAATGTTTAGTTCTACTGAGCTGATTAGGGGTTTTATACTTTCAAATTTTTAATGCAATTTGGGTACTCAGGTTGAGTGATCTATTTGGTTCCGCCAGAAATTGGGAAGTAGGTTGAACAATTAGAAAGAACGAGCAGTTACTTGTTGTACTAAGGTTTGACTGATGGGGAAGAAGGCCAGTGTAGAAGAGGAAGAAATTTTAGAACATCTGTTCAATGTTCAATATGAAGCAAATTAAATTTAGATGTATTAGTGTTCAGTTTAGTAAATTTTTTATATTTTTGGTACTAAATGATGAAAAGTTAGAATTCTTGATATGTTATTTCCATGGGGAAATTATTGGAATGTCTTAGATTGTTGGTTGTTCTGGAATTGTAAGCTTTAGGAAGTTGTTGCTGCTTCCCAGTATTTGTCTTTATAAAAATTTGGCTGAAATTATAAATACATTGAAAGCAATCATACCCTGTCAGCCATGTCATTTTTGCAATAGGCACAACTGTTGATGTGTAGTGTACAATGTTCATGTGTTTGTTATACTAGATGGATTTCGTAGTATTTGGTTTTGTGACTTTGTCTTCTCTTTTAACAAAATTACACCACCTGCCCTCCTCTCTCTTACGAAAGAAACTACAGAATCTCTCAGATATAGTAGAATTTACAGCATATTATATTTAGGACATTAGTTCACTCAAGGTGGGATTCAGTAGAATTTTGGTATAGGAGTTAGAAATGGTGTTCAAAATGATAATGACAGTAATATTGATGATATTGATATGTGTTACTAATTCTCTCTAACTCATTACACATAGAAGGGATAAAAGAACTAGGAAGAAGAGACACAGAGAGTAAAAGTTTATTCACTGTTATAGTAGAGGCTGGTATAAATGCAAAAATGAAAGGATGTCAGTATTCACACACCCTCCTAACCTCTCAAACACCTTGACTGTATGTTTGGTAGAGATGATTTAAGAAGGAAAACAAATAAAAAGGTTAGTTCACAAGAAAGTTCTAATCTTTCTTTACCTTCTAATCTGCAGTACCAAGCAGTGATCTCTCTTCTCTTTCTGCTCACTGAACATTATGAGGAAAAACACACTCCTTTCCATCCTCCCCATTTTTCAATCTTTATATTTGTCAAAATAACCCATCCTTCCTATCATATTCATCCTTCCTTTTTACCAAATATAGTGTAAAAGTTTTCTCTGAAAGAATATTTGGTGAAAACCTTGTTCTGTTTTCTGTGTACCACAAATTTCTTCCCTTACTTTTCTTGGCTTAATGGATATAGTGCTACCTATGCACTATGGTGTATGTAGATACTTTAATTTGAGTGGTTATTGCAGCATACCTTAATTTGAGAGGATCAAATGATTAGGAGCTTGTGGATGCATATAGATAACAACTTAGTTAAAACTGTTGATTTCAGTTAGGAGTAAGTAATTCAGTGACTGTCACAAGTCACACACCCATATTTCAAGTATACTATAAACCATAACCCTAATTAGAGCCAAGAGTTTTTTTTGTTTCCCCTTTTTGGTAACATTGTTTGAGAATAAATTTGTATCTAATTTTACCTGCAATGGTGAGGATAGAAGCATTCACATACAAATTTGCTTATTTGTAGAAGGAGCTCAAGCTATTAGTTTTGAGAAGCTCAAGATAGTATTAAGAAATGGACGCTCATTTATTTGTTAATCAACTTGAAAATATCGGTTGAATCATTTTGGTTTCCAGTAAAATTCTGTACATCATTGTGGGGTGATCAATTTCCAAGGAAATACTAGTCCACTTTCAAAATGTTTTAGTACATATTACATATTATATCACACTCTTAGAAGGGAAAGTAGAAAAGAACAACTAAGAATGGATAATTTATGGGGTTTCTTTTTACAGTTTTTAGTGTGCTTACGCGTAATCAAAGACTGATTTAACTGTTGCTGCATTCTATCCATGTGCTTTAATTAGCAAATAATGGAATAACTACAGAGGAAAACACAGTCATTTAAAATTTCTACTTTCTACTTAATTTATTTTCTATGCCGACCTTTCCTTGTGTATTTGATTCATCGGTAAACTTTGCAGGCTGCAAAGGAGTTTGAGACGGAGCTTAAAAAAGAACCTGAGCCTAACAAAGAGGCTCTCACAGATGAACCTACCACGGTGAGTGAAGAACAAAAACAAGAAGTCAAGGTCCCAAGCTCACAGGAAAAAGTATGAGGTTGTAATCACTTATTTAAAACATTATTAATTTTTGTTGTTGTGCTACAAGTTTAGAACAAGATTCTTTCAATGTAGATCAGTTATGCAGGAAATTTACTTCTTTTACTGTGTGATTGCCGTGCCTTCCTTGTTGATATTTTCGTAGAGTTATAAGAAATTGCTAAGTTGGATCAACCAAAAGTCCCTTCTGCTAAGTATGCAAAGCTTTATTTTGGCCCATCTCTTGAACTCAAATTGCTTTCTTAAAAACAGTTTTTGTGTTCCATATTCTAACTATGCAGAGTGACCTGCTATGCTCATTATAAGGGGGAGGAAAGAACAAAATAAAGACAAGAAACAAAAAACTTTTTGCTTTGAAGTGAAAGAGAGAAGTGGGTGTTACTTTCCCTAGAGTAGGTAATGCCTTAGCTTTTGTAGCCCAAAACTGTTTTCTAGATGGGTAGAAACGAGCGGTCATGGATTGATGGTCCAACTTTTGTTTTCATTGGCATTGTGCTATCCCAACACATGAAGCTCTTTTAGCAGGTTTTCATTTGAGCTATATAGTATAGAAGTAATTTATACAATAATTAGATTATCTTTCTCATCAGAAAAATGCGTGACTTATTAGTTCACTAACTTTACACAATTTGTTTATTATCTGCTTTGCGCTCTCATTGCTTGAAAGGTTCAATCATACAACAATATTTAAATGACCTAAAACCATATAATTATATCATGGTTATGATGCACTAATGATATGTATGGATTGGCCTTGTGGAAAACTCTTGAAGCCTAGTTTATTTCAAACTAGGGTTTTGCTTATATGATGTCTTTGTATTATAACTATAAGAAAGTAACTCCACTAAAAATAGGGCACCGACCCGGAAAAGGTGAAAGAATTAAAAACTAGAAAAGATAGCAACCTTTGTGTATTGAATTTTAATATGCAATGGAGAATGGTTGCCATGGTGATATCAAACCCTGCTTTATGACCAGTTTCTTCTTTCAGAAAACAAAAATTGAAGGGTATAGATTAGATTTAATAATGGAAAACTGTCCATTCGAGGAAAGAAGAAAACCCATTCTCCTCATAAGACGTACAAGGAGTGAGTTTTAATCCTGATTAATTACAGATAGGCTTGAAGAAGATGACTAAGTGAGAAGGACAACTCAAATCCAATAATGGATATGTAAATTACGTGCAGTGAACCGTAAACCTGATTTTCTGGTTGTAAATTTGGATGATTCACTCTGTCTGGTTTTAAAAGTTGGATGATACAAATTTGGTGACTGTGATGGTGTCTTTTGGAAATCAGATAGGGTTTTCGTACGCACCCTGATCAAGTATTTCCCATTTTGGTGAGCCTATGCGAGAAAAGCAAGAACCAAAAATGGAAAACAACAATAAAATGTTTCTCTTATTGTGTTGCAACTGTTTGTTTTTTAGTTTTTAAATACCAAGTTTGTAAAAAAATCAATCAAATCATAACTTATTTATGTAATGATCTAAAAAATATACGGTTGGAATCATAATATTACATAGGAGATGAGAAAAACAATAGAATGTTAAAAATGAAAAAGTAAGATTGATTGTTGCTTGTCTTTCTCTTCTCCAATCTTCTTTAGTCTTAGCATGACTTCTATTCTCTCCGACTCCATGTTCGTGTTAACATAAACTCATAGTTTAAGGAAAAGGCTTTGTGAATGAAAAACGAGTTTTTTTTTCTAGTATTTAGCAAAGTGCAAACTCGGGGAATTGAAACTTATTATCTCCTTACAAAAGTAATGTCTAACGAGAATAAAGGAAATTGAAACTTATTCAAAAGTCCAAATTCCTGAGTGATTTGATTAGGGAGTTCACTCCGAAGCTGATTTCTGCCTTCAAACTTTGAAAAAAGAAAACCGTCAGTCACGGCCTCTTGTCTGCGCGTAGAGCAGTCAGTTGTAGTCCCACGATTCCACATTAAAAAAGAGGAAAACAAAGTTTGTGATTGCTCTCTCTCTGTCTCAAAGTGTCCATGACTCTCTTCCTCTTTAAAACCATAAATCACACGCACACACAAACGCAGTAGTGTTCAGAGCCCAAAAGCAAAAGAATTCAGAAGCTAAAAAAGACCAACGTTTCTCAGAGCCACCACTCTTTCCTTTCCAAGTCTCCACCTTTCCTCCCCTCTCTTTCTTCTTTCAAAACCCAAAAAGCTTAAAGCTCCAACCGCACAATCCCCAATAAACCATTTCCGGGTCATCGGGTCCAACACCACCCATTTTCACCAATACCCAAATCCAATGCTTCCCATAAAATAAACAAAACACCAACAACACTCTCACTTCTCAAGAACCCAGCTTTAGTTTTGATTCAAACCCATTAAAGTCTTCATCTTTACAGAAAAGTCCAACACTTTGGACTAATTAGTACTACCAATTATGGCGGGGAATCCGCCTGAGGGACTTGGAGACGATTTCTTCGAGCAGATCCTGGCTGTGCCATCAACATATAGTGGGTCTGGCTCTGGTGCTGACTCAGCTGGTGGCTATGGAGATGTGGGGTCCATGCCCATGGTGCTCCAGTTGGGCTCCGGAACCGGGTCTTCTTCTGCTGCTGGTGGGTACAGAGGAGTCGGGTCGGTTGGGATGGGTATGGGCATGCCTTTGGGTTTGAATTTGGAGCAGGGCTTTCTTGGCCAAGACAGGTTCAGAGATGAAGTTGAACCCAACACTAATACCACCAACAACAACACTAACTCTTCTAATGTAAGTCTCACTCCACTTTGTTTCAATTATGATGTCAGATTTTGTCAAGTGTCACCTTTTTTTTTTCTTTGCGAATTTGGAATCAGGATTTTGTATAAAGAATGGATTTTTGAGGTTAATTTGGTGAATTTGACATGTTTTTAGTTCACGGTGTGGCAGGAAAGAGATTCGATTCATATGACAAGTTTGTTTCCGGCATTTGGACATTTGCAAAACCACTCAGTCCGGCCAACGCCACCGCCTCCACAGCCTCAGGTAAGTCCCAACAACATTCTCATAATGACGAAATTGACCCTCACTAGTTCAAAGATACTCTTTATATTCCAGGGTCATGTTATGTACTTATGTCCCCAAAAAGCCAATTACTCATGTCGCAGAAGTTTTATAGTGTTTCGGAATATTGAAACTCCGAAGATGTGAGGTGTTAAATTAATCAATACATGCGGTGCTCTACTGAATCGAACACGACTCATATTTTAGCATGGAGGAGCATTATAGAACAGCAGGGACAGCTGATAATTTTTGAACAAACTAGAGCTTTGACTCTGGAACTGTACTACTGTAGTAGTTCAGAAGTGTGTTTTAGACGCGCTTGAGCGAACGTGGGGTATGCTTGTTCAGTACAAGGTGTACCGACAGGCAACTAGGCAAGACACAATACACGTGTGAGATTGTTCGCAGGTGTGAAGAGTTTGTGCCGTCTAGGGTACAATATAGATATAGTCGTGTTGTTATAGTGGTAATCTTTGTCATAGAAGCCTAATTGTATGACCACGCGCTTCTGGGAGTTGCCAGAAGAGCGTGAGGGGACGTGCACTCATGTCTTGCCCTTCACATGGGGTTGACTTTGTCAATGTTTTTTACTTCTGGGTGGTGAATATTCTGACTTGAGAAGATTTGGCTGCAGAATTTGGGGATCTTTAATTTGAATTTTTTTATTAATAGTTTTTAATGAGTATGACATTTTCTGGGCATTTGGATTTTTTAATTATTTGATGTTTCAGTTAATGACCCTAAGAGGTGCCTGAGAGTTTTTAGTTGAATTTTGTATGAATAATTCATTTTATATGTTTCTCAATTTTCTCAAAAGAAAAATAAAAATTATATTTTCTTCTTTGAAATCAAGGATATCTTGACTTGTCCTCGATGCCAAGATATTACGCAACTAGATGTCGATAATTAACTTAAATGCTGTGTGGTTTATCTCTTACTTGTAAAAAAGCATTTGATGGAGTGTTGAACTAGGAAAGTTGGAAAAGATGTAAATATGAAATGACTTGTAAGATAGTCTTCCTTCCACAATGGACTGTTTGGATGGAAATCCAATTTGATCAAACTTGTATTGAAATGACTTTGAGTAACAATAAGAGTGCTTAAAAGCTCATTGCTTTTGGGCTGAATATCAGCTGGCAAGTGCTCATTATGCTTTTACTTTCTGGTTCTGGTTATACAGCTAGTAATTCATCAAATTTAGTCAATGTAGTAAATAAATTAAAGAGTGAATGCTAATAAATTTGTTAACTTTTGACGCGTGCAGCAGTTTCATAGCCAACCAGCTCCAGGGCCAGCTGCTGCTGTCCATCACCCTCCTGCTATCCGCCCAAGGGTCCGAGCAAGACGAGGCCAAGCAACAGATCCCCACAGTATTGCTGAGAGGGTAAACTAGATTTTTTTTTGTGTCTAATAGAAATTCCAGTGGCTATTAGTTATGTAGTACTAAAAAACACCGTCTTTTTAATACACCTAAGACTTCATCATGGCATCCAATATCAGAACTCTGATGGTATTCTTTGTGCAGTTACGTCGGGAAAGAATTGCAGAAAGAATGAAGGCTTTGCAGGAATTGGTACCTAGTTGTAACAAGGTTAGTGACTAAAAGGGCAGTTTTAATGGCTTCTGCGGGATGCCTTCATTTCAATTATTTTAGTCTGCAATGAGTGATGTTGGGAATTTGCCTTGCCTTTTAGATTTAAGCTCTACATGTATTGACATATTATGACATCTTATGCAGACAGATAGGGCAGCTATGCTTGACGAAATCGTGGATTATGTTAAATTTCTAAGGCTCCAAGTAAAGGTATGCTTATTCAAAATTTAAATTGATTCATGATTGAACTAATCATAGCAAGTTTAAAGTTTTTTAACGACTTCTTAAGATTGAAAACATGCTTTATCAAATGGTTCTTTACAATGAGCTTTTTCCTGCACAATGGTAAAAAGCATATCTTGAATTCATCATTGTTTCAAAAACTTGTACTGCCGACCAGTTGTGTGGTAATAGCTTCCAATTTCCAAAGTCTTAAAAATGTCTTTACCATAAGGTAGGTCCCAGTCATGTTGCACATGCCAGACATCATTAAAGGCATTGAAACTTTTTTTGTCAATGAAATTGTTATTTTGTCAATGCTGAAATGACTTTGTCTGGTTGGAACCTCTAGAATTCAATGAAGTCATAATTAAATTGGAAAATATGAACTTGTACAATTTTCTTCATTCTTGGAGTAACAGGTTTTGAGTATGAGTAGACTTGGAGGAGCAGGTGCAGTGGCTCAGCTTGTAGCTGATGTACCCTTATCAGCAGTTGAGGTAATCAAACCTGAACAATGAAGCCCTAAACCTATTGTTACTTGATCTTGAGTTTTTCTGGACAAATTTTTCGAATACTCAAATTTAATTTAAGGATATTAACTTATTGGTTTCATGAAGGGAGAGGGGATTGAGGGAGGAACCAATAATCAACAAGCATGGGAGAAGTGGTCAAATGATGGCACAGAGCAACAAGTAGCTAAGCTGATGGAAGAAGATGTAGGAGCTGCGATGCAATACCTTCAATCCAAGGCACTTTGCATCATGCCCATATCACTCGCCCCTGCGATTTTCCGGACACATCAGCCGGATGCAACGACAATGGTCAAGCCAGAATCACACAACTCTTCATAGGCTCCCCCAACTTAAGTTCTGTTTTAGTTAGCACCATTCTTACTCATGACAACGGGTAATTCATACTCTAGTCAAGTTTATAACTCATTAGAACTGAAGTGACAATCAAGTCATTGCAACTGTTCCTTACTTTTTTCCAGTTGTGTAAAACAAGGGACTGATTGTCATGTTCAAGTCTAGGGAAGAATTTTCAAAAGCTAAATTGATGTGCTCCTGTTGTAATATCAATAGTGGGTTAGTTGTGCTGAGTGTGACCAAAATGTTGGTGGTGGGAACTCTTAATTTTCTTATATGGATAATGGGATAGGGGGCCATGTAAAAGGGGTGGATGGTCGTGTATGATATATTTTGAGAAAATTTTAATGCAAGTTGAAGGTAGATGATAATGGTTGGTTGTTTTATAAAGCTGTGTTGGAAGCTTTTGGTTTTAAGAAAAAAAGTATTTGTATTGATGGATTTTAGTTTGTTGCTTCTTGAAAAGTGAAGTGAGTCCTTTTTCAAATTTGCTGAATTATTACTGAAAAGAGAAAAGCTATTGGGTGGAGTCAGAGAGCAGAAAATGACACCTTCAATCAGAAAGATGGTAACAGTTTCTCTCAATCTGATTCGCTTCCACAGAAGACAAAGAAGTGAAAATGGGAGAAGATAAAGAAATAACAATATCATTCTCTCTTTTTTGTTGTTGGGCAAGATTCCACAATGGAGTTCTACATAGTACATACACAATTGTTTGGAGACCAAAGTTTAACAAGCAAGTTTCCTCAAAAATTTGTCTATAAAATTACAACTGAGTTTTGTTTCTTGTTTTTCTTTTTGCGCTAATACCTTTTTAACATTTAAAAAAAAAAATGAAAATGGCTTGAGATTAGATGGGCCAAATGTTGGGCTATAACCTTTAGTTCAAAAAGTTCTGGGTTTGGACAAAACAGCGAAATAATTATGTTTGGATCGCTCGCCCCATTTCCTGGATGGAAATTAGGCTTCTCGCTTCAAAAGTTTCACCTTGATGATGGGTAAGTGCTGTATAAGTGAGCAACTTCTTTTCTCTTTGCTAGTCTTTTGGGTTTGAGCTTTGATTTCTGTTAGTTGCTGCGCGATTGAACTGAAATACTTTGATTCTTTGGGTTCATTTTATATCTGAAAACTATGGTTGCAGTATGCTCGTCAGTATATGATTGACAATTCTGGACTTGAAATGGAATTTGTGTTGAGAAATTAAGTTGTATCGACATGTTTGCTTCAGACCCAGAAAGAAAATCAATGTTGTATTAGCCTGAAAACTGATGGAAACAATTTACTAGGGAGAAAGAAGAAGAAAAAATTTGACTCAAAGATTTGATTTTTCCTGTTGGGGTAGGGGAAGACATGAATTTAGTTGTGCTTTTTGGAATATATGATTGGTTATTGCTTAATGCATCAATATCAGTTGGGATTCTATATATGTTTAGATTAGAGCCATGAGAATGGAGATGATGCATCTGGAATAATACAGAAGCATGTCAACCTGCATTTTAGTTTTATAGTTGTTCACAGACAGTGTTTGAGTATTTGAGCATGTACCAATATGGGCGAGGTATCCGCCTTTTAAGTTCAGCTTCAATGAGCAGCAGGACCCTCTGGGATCCGACTGTTGCTCTCGAACTCAATCACCCAGCTCTTGCTTTGCTTGAGAAATGCAGTACAAGGTACCATTTCAAACAGATTTTGGGGCAGACGATGAGGACCTGTCTAATTGGTCAGACATTTCCCATGAGCAGGCTTCTCACATTCTCAGCCATCTCATACCCTGATAATTTAGACATGGCAATCCTTCTTTTCAATCACTATACTCCATATCCTAATCTTTACATTTACAATTGCATGATTTCTGCCTTATCTTTCTCTAAAAGTCAATCATTTGCGCTATACAATTCCATGCTCCACTCTGAGATATACCCAGATAAACACACCCTACTTTACTTGCTCCAAGCATCTGAATGTGTATCAGATGCAAAGCAGATTCACTGTCATGCCATAGTTACAGGTTTGTTGTCACAGGGATACCTGCAGAACACCCTCATCAAGATGTATCTTGAAAAAGGACAAACTTTGCTTGCTCACCAGGTTTTCCATGATCTGCCAACACCAGATACGGTTTCATTCAATATCATGATCGTTGGTTATGCCAAGAAGGGATATTCTTTAGAGGCTCTAAAACTTTTCTATGAAATGATGGGTTTAGGTCTTAAACCGGATGACTTCACCATTCTAGGACTTCTTATGTGTTGTGGACTATTAGGAGATGCTCGACTGGGAATGTCTGTACATGCATGGATTGAGAGGAGGAAGGCCATAACTTCTTCAAATTTGATCTTAAGTAATGCTCTTCTAGACATGTATGTGAAGTTAAATAAACTGGAGACTGCCCAAAATGTTTTTAATGCTTTAGTGGAGAAGGATATTGTTGCATGGAACACCATGACTGCAGGGTATGCTAAGGTTGGCAATTTAGAACTTGCCCACAATTTTTTCAAGCAAATGCCGAGAAGGGATCTTGTTTCTTGGAATTCGTTGATTTCTGGCTATGCCAAGATGGGTGATTATGTGACGGCAATCAAGGTATTCAACAACATGGTTAGAGAGAACGTGAGGCCTGATAATATCACTTTGGTTTATTTGGTCTCTGCTGCAGCAGAAATCGGAGCACTGGACCAAGGGAAATGGATGCATGGGTTGATTTTGAGAATGCAGATGAAAATAGATGCATTTTTGGGTTCCGCGTTAATAGACATGTACTGCAAGGCTGGGAGCATAGAAAGAGCATTCATGGTTTTTAGGGGATTGGCAGAAAAAGATGTGACCACATGGACGACAATGATCACTGGATTTGCATTCCATGGTTATGGAAAGAAAGCACTGGATCTATTTTCTGAGATGCAGAGAGTTGTACTGCCAAATGGGGTGACTCTTGTTGCCGTTCTTACAGCTTGTAGTCACAGTGGACTTGTGGAAGAAGGGCTCAGCATATTCAACAATATGAAGAAAATGTTTGACATTGAGCCCGGAGTTGAGCACTATGGCTGTTTAGTGGATCTTTTAGGTCGATCAGGGAGGTTGGTAGAGGCAAAACATGTGATTGAAAAGATGCCAATAAAACCGAGTCGAAACATGTGGGGAGCAATGCTGGGTGCTTGTAGAGCTCATGGAAACATGGAACTAGCTGAAATAGCTTCCACAGAGCTACTCAAGTTAGAGCCTGAGAAAGAAGGCGGATATGTATTGTTGTCTAACATATACGCTGCCTGCGGGAGGTGGAGCTACTCGGATGAGATTAGAGAAATCATGGAAATCAGAGGAGTGAAGAAGACCGCAGGTTGCAGTAGCCTAGTTGTTGATGGAGTTATCCATGACTTTGTTGCTGCGGATAAGCGGCATCCGAGGTGGGTAGACATCTTTGTTATTTTGCAGTGTCTCAAAAGTGAAATGAAGTTGGATGATACTGATTTTCTGTGCTAGTTATGTATAATATCAAATTCTCACTGATACCCAGTGTTCAAGTTCTTCAGCAGTTCATTTTAGGAAACCCGTGAAAAAAAAATGATCAAGTGCTGATTCAAATTACTAGTAACTGTAAAAGTTCTATTTAGCACAGGAGCTTGTGTTTACAGTTTGTAAGTATCCATTAGGAACTGACCTACTCCAGAAGAACAAAATTTTACCCAGTGTATTTACAACAACAAACAATAATCTGATACAATATTCCTAATTATCAGATAAGATCCAAAATATTGTACAACCCATGTATCCAAATTAAGCTAACAAAAGAGTTGGAAGGCCTGTCGGAGCATCAATTTCCACGCTAATCTGCAACTCCATCATTCTACTAGACGCTATCTCACTGCAAACTCTCCAAGCACCCATTCAAACACTCCCCATGTATCCTACGGCCACCACTATCGCTACGAGTTTCGCCTGCAACAATCTATGAGAACCAAAAAATCGGAACATCAGCCATGAATATAAGCCAGTCATGTGCCTCCAGAGGTTGCACTAACCCCACCACCATCCCTCAAACCTTGAAGCCAAATATGTAGCGTTCTTTGCACATAGTCAGCAACAAGTCTCAACCTTCCTTGACTATTGTCTCCTCCTGAACAACCCTCCACAGTCCGAGCAACCTTTTGTTTACATTTCTCCCAGTCATCAATTCGCAACCAGCAAGCTCGGCCTCCATGGCTTCCTTCCATACCAAGAAACGACACATTAGGATTTTCGCCAAATGAATACCTCAACCTCACTGACACACAGTAAGGCAGCCATGCTGCACCGCCTGCGGCATTTATGTGGGGTATGTGAGCAGAATCAAGAACAAGAGTCAGTGCAAAATCAACCGAGTTGTGGGACCGATCATAATGGATATTACTTTTGGCAACAGATGAATTATCCGAGTTCTCATCCATATTCGAGCCAGCATGATATTCAAGACATAATTCAATACGGGGTTTTTGAGCAGGGGCTACATCACCACCTTGTGCCTGGGCTAGTCCTTTTTTCCATGCTATCAATTTCAAGAATTCTCTTAGAACTGATATGGGTAAGGTCAGAAGAGTGATGAATGATGCAACACGAGAAGCATCATAAGGCTCTGATGCAACACGTCGACTGAAGTAGTCACAAATTTCTCCTATTTCAGATGGAGTTAATTCCTCTTGAGCAGTGGTTGGATTTTGCTGCTGTTGCTGCTGCGGATGATGGAATCTTTTCACACTCAGGACTTGAAGAAGAAGTTGAACTCTGTGAACGCTTACTGCAAATACATAGCCACTGCAGAAACACAAGCAATCAGATAAAAAAGCTACTAGACTTGCTTCATAATCGTGTAATATAACATAATCAACTCCAAAAGAAAAGGACAAAAAAAAATCACAAGGTTCTAGATAGGTTGCGAAATTAGAATCGGTGTAGTCCATGAAGAAAACAGTGCAGGCAGGCAATAAAGCAACCATGAATTAATATCCAAAGCATCTCTAAACAGAAGGGCAAGAAACTCAGTCAGTCAAGGTACGCGTAAAACATCCATATCTCTAAGTTTAAGATACAACTCTTATTCCATCTATTGAGGAAAACATAAGGCCAATAGTAATAATTATGTTTCTCATTCAAAACCCTAACTGGAAATTCATTGCATAGATACCTAACATAAATGGGGATGTTTATACATATGAAATTGGTTAAAATTTGTATTTCCTTCCTGCAAGTCATGTACCAGAAATCACTGCAGTGTCTATAACCCTTTCTGTTTCTTGTTGTTTCCTTAAAAAAATAAACAACCTTTTTCTTTTTTTTCTTTTGGCATATTTATTTAAATTTTCGTTTCTGTTACCAAATAGAATGAGCACAGGTCATTACCACAACAAAAGAGAGTACATGATCTACATAGCACGGTTGGCACCTACCATAAGAATTAGAATAAAAAAAAACTTTCTGAGATATGAATAACGATTAAGGGGGGAAAAGCACTTACCCCACAAAGAAACGCAAAGCAGGCTGCTCCTGGTCCAAATTTAGAAGTGTACCTTCGTTGTCCTTCAAAATGGACCCCAGAATCTCTTTCAATAGATCGGGCAGCTGGGCAAACAGCCATAGCACTCCAAGGTACTTGAGAATACCTCTTAACACCTTTTTAAGAGCAACAAGGGGAACCCAACCACCTCCATACCCCCCATCGTCTCCAAGACCAATAATGGCTGTATTCAATTCTCCTCTCACATGAGCAGGGACACTTGGTGATCTACGTAAAGGCATCCCTGAAGAATTCACAACAGCCAAACTTGAGGATACTTGAGGAGCATTTCCAACACGGTTTAAACCAGCTACTTGGTTGCCTGTCCTAGACAATGCAGCAGAACTAGGGAGGTTAACCCTATTTCCATTGACAGCAGATGGTTGGGGACCTGCACTGGGGTTTTGATTGTTTAAATTTGCCAGTCCAGTCGGTTGACCACCAGTGAAATTAGTATCTAAACCATTCAATTCTTGTGCCACATGCTCCATAATAAATGGCCGAAACTGTGGGCAAGGTAATGACCCTCCAACTGAAGGGCCCCCCTTGGGTGGCGTTGCTGGTTGTAACCAAACCTGATCTCCTGCAAAACAGCGCATGTCAACTGCAAAATGCTTCCGATATATTATTCGTATCCAGTAAGGGCCACGTAGCACAACGGAAACATCAATGGGCAACAGTGAGCTAGGTACAATGCCGGGTCCACCTCGGCCAGCAGCAGCAGCAGCAGCTAACACTGCAGCCCCATGAAGGCTAAGATTTGTAAGAGGGCCTGTAGCAGCAGATGAAACAGAGTTCCCAACAGGGCCAGAAGGAGACTGACTAACATTTGTGGTTGAACTGGTTTGCATAAGGCCCTGGGGTGGTATGTACCCGGCCTGCTTTGGGACAGAAGAGAGAACTGCTACCCCAGGTGGATAAGGACCAGCTCGTGCAGGTCGAGTTGCAGCTGCAAGAGCATGTAAGGGACCCGCAGTGAGGCGAATGCAGTCTAAAAGTGATGCAACTTCAGCTCCGTTTATGAAATCTTCCAGAAACTGAAGAGAGAGAAAATAGTTACCTTCACAAATGCAAGTCTTTAAAATGAAAGAAATTTGTGGGAAATATGAGTTAAATCTATAATAGAAAAACCAAAGACAAAATAATCTACAATTTTTCAATGCATTTGTCAAAAACTGGTCAGAAACACATTCTGTATTACAACTTTACAAGTTCCATGAAAATAACTTTGATGTACCACTTCAGCCATTATGAAAAGTTTTTTAAGGCACTAAGAAAAACTTACCAGCTAAACGTTGAAAATTATATCTACCAATTTTGTCTGGTAGAATTGTAGAAAGCATATGCAGAATATGTATAAAAGACTAATCAATTTCAAATACCCTTAAGGCCTTAACACGACGTTAACCCGAACAACAACCAATTAGAAATGCCGAAAGAATTAGAAAACAATTAATAATTGTGAATTTACCTTGGTATGAGGCCAAAGTTGGTCAGGAGATACATGCATAGTACAACCCTCTTTACCTGATTCCCACTCAACAACAAAGCGAGCAAGGACACCAGATCCAAAACTGAACCACAAACTCATAAGTCCAACTGCCTCAATTCTAAATGCCCTTCTCATTTGTTCAGATAATCTATCAGCTCCCTCAAAAGAACCTTTGCCTCCAGGTGCTTTAAAATCAGAGTTTATACTTTCTTCTGGCTTCTCATCTGCTCTTACTCCAAGCAGTTTCCGCATACCGAGGGAAAACATTCTTGCATTAGAAAGCCTTTGGATATCTGCCACTAACTTCTTTATACTATCAGCCTCCACAGACTGATAACTGAGAACAACACCTTCTGGATCGTAACGAATATGACAGTCGATGTCAGATGTATTGGCAATACGAACACCAGAACCCCAAGGTGTACTATTGCTTCCTTTCTGAAGCTCCCACAAATCCCTGAAGTGCTGGTCATTTATTTTAACATCCCAATATATGCTTCCAGCTCTGCCAAGTCGCAAGCACAAGTGTTGCCACGAATCACCTCTGGCAAATGGAAGTCGGAACCATATGTTTGAAGATGTACTCCTTAACCCCACTTCTTCAACATAAGGGATGTCCAGAACCCCCATCTGGCTAGTTAGTCTGGCATGCTTAATACCAAGTGAACAGTGCCTGACCACATGAAGAAGAGCTGAAACATAAATGCTAGAAGGTGCATTTCCCTTATTAGCTTCAGATATAAGATCCCCGTAACTGTATAAATCGGTTTTCGAAGTCATATCCGTTGACATTAACACCTGTGATGAAGAGTGCTGAGCATAATCTACTTCGGAAACTTTCCTCCTTTTACAAGACTCTGAATTGGCTTCCACACCTTGCAGTGATGGGATCAAAGTCAACATTTCTGTAAGTGTACGCTTTCGAAGTTTTCTATCATGATTTGAGACATCATGATTAGGGCCATGGCAGACTCCAGATTCTGGTGCCTGGGCTGGAAAAAAAAAAAGCTTTCTAGTAAATATGCTGCTAAAGTTTATTTAGTAGTAAATGAAAATGCATATATCCCACTTACTATAAATATCACAGAGAAAGTAGCTTACATGCAGGAGTTGTTACACAAGAGTTTGATCCAGCAACTCTGAAAGATCCAACTAGAGGCCCCGTAGGTGAATTTGTTCCATTAGGTCTCATGCCTGGCCCGGATATTCGGGGGCCACTTGGACCAGGTGGAGATAATAGGTGGGAAGATCTAATCCCATATATTGCACCCTTTGAAGTATCACTCATAAATCTCAGGTGATCTTCATCCATTGAAGTAGAAGAACCATACTCTACTGATTGTGGAGACCTAAGAGAAGCCAAATCCTGTTCAGACTTTGAAACAGATATTTTCTTCACAGAGGCACTCCTTCCAGGGCCAGAAGATAGAGAACTGAGAGAAGCAGACTGTACGGGGCCCTTCAAGTTACTCGATGAATATAAGGATCCATTATAATGGGTCGCCATACTAGAAACATTCGCAGCACTGTTTAACTGTGATATCTGCATACCTCCCTCCCATTTGGAAGCCGGACTTCCAGCTTTTATGGAATGAAGATTCATCGGAACAGAGCCAAAATGAGAAGCAGACGATGCATTGAATGACGAAGAGACATTTTGAAGTGAGAATGAAGGTGCAGATAGCCCTTTCTCCAGTTCAAACACTTCGTCAACCACAGAAGAAAAACTTGAGGGTGGACACCCTGCAATTGGCATAGAACCCTCAAGGCTGATATCCGTAAGAAGACCACTTTCAGATGACAGACTAGATCTCCCAGTGCTAGGCAATAAGGATTGTAGTTTTCCCCAGTCAAGCAAGCTTAAATTCATATCATCTTCATGCATCTGCATCTGGTTAACATCGATTTTCTTGATCCGTATCACATGATTTAGGTCATTAAGAGAATCAGCTTTTCCAGAAGAATCGGGCTGAGTCTCAAGCAATTTAAAAAGGGGTTTGAAATCCTTATCAAGTTGCATCAGCAGAAAATAAGAGCTCCCACAATCTGGAAACCCCATTAGCAACATAGATGAACCATTCAAAATGTTCTTTGGTACTTTAACTGCAGGGAAACCATTTTCATACACCTGCAAAAGTACAGATCGTGTATTATATTGTTGTAAACATCAGATGAATTCATGCATATACTTAATCCTCAACTATGCAAAATGCAGCACCCAATGATTATCTTCATAAAAAAATAAAAACAAAATATAAGTTAGAAGAAGGGAATGTTTTACCTCAAGGCCTAAAAACCTTCCAATAGATGCAAATAAGTGCAAAATACTTTTGCTTCTCAAGCTAATGAAAACTTCAGCCGCAGTCATACTTCCCTGATTTAAAGCATCTTCACATTCAGACAAAAATGCCGAAGAAGCAAGAATATTCCGGGAGGACTGAAGACGAAAGCGGCCATTCCTGCAAGTCAAAGATGTTATATAAGAGATTCTGCAGAAGTACATCAAAATTGCACTAAGGCAACACTGTCCAGCATTTATGTGCTAAGATTCTTTCTAAAAAAAATCATCAAAATAAAAAAAATAAACAGACCAACTTTTACAAAACATACGAAGAGCTTGTTCCAATGTCTAGCCAGAAGTACTTTTAGCTGTCAAAACCTTTTCTATGTAGTTCATACAATCAAAGTTTTATTCCAATTTCCTATACTAAATTACTACGGCCTAATAAGCAAATAAAGATACCTTATATTTATCCCCAGAGTAAAAAATGATGATCCATAGGCACGCACACGTAACACTTCATGCCCTTCATATTCTCTGACATCTGACTTACAATCTTTCTGCATAGAGAATCAGAGAAATCAAAATATGAACAAAATGAACCCCAAAAAACATATGAAAGAGAAAACAGTAGTATCCCCAGATTACAATCGAGGAGAAAAAAGAATAACCAGATTAAAGAAACAAGACACAAGTCACAAGTCACAAGAAAAAACAAAAATACCTTTTTAAGGTCAGCGTCCGCTTCTTCGACATGGGACTGAAAAGCAACATCCCCTGCACCTCGATAGATTTGAACGTTTTTCAACAGCTCTTTCTGAATTTCAAGAAGACGAGTATATCTATTACAGCATATGGCTCTCAGAAGCAATTTCTCAACATCAATACAACTTTGGTCGAGAGAAAATTCTGCCTCCTTTCCAGTTAACGGATCTATCACAAATGTGCTATGAACACACTTTATCAGCAGATCTGGTCCTGGATCAATTTTTATAGACGGGCATAATGATGAATCAGAAATACCACTGTTTTTATCAAAATCTAACCAGTATACAATTTTTAACCCTGGCGTTCGTAGACCAGATGTGTCAGTTTCTCCATCTTGATTTAATTGCGCAGAGCCAGAACTCCCTCCATGACCGGTGCTCCCATCAGATAGGACCTCAAATCGGATTGCATCTTTCCATCTCCCTTGCCGAAGAGCCTGTACTTGCCTTAAGACAGTGTCTATAACAAGTTTAACACACATTTCGTGTAGAAAAGAGTATAATGTCTTGAACGGATTTTCTGCAGCAGCCATTCTGCGCTCTAAATCATCCCCAATAGTATACCGCTGCAATTCTTCTAGCTTTATAAGTCCACCTCTCTCGCCAACAAGCAGCTCCAAGTGCAGTATCCTCCACATTGATAGGTGCCCTCGGTAGCCAAGAGTAACTAAAACCTTGAATTCCCCAATTACACGAAGCTGTGCTGTACCATCAGAGACTTTAACCTCGGATATTTCTTTCGGGATTGACACTTCTAGTAATTGTCTCCGCACAAGCATGTCCAGCTTTTTCAAAGCCGGCTTCTGCTCATCCTCACTTAGTGAACTCTGAGTACCAACATCTTCTATACATTTCGGTAACCGCTGATATGATCCGGATAGGAGGATTTCAATTGCAGATGGAACATCATAAACAGGAGCACAAGCTTGTTGTAGACCTTCATGCATGAAAAACAATGAATCTGCTGCTTGAGTGAAACAGGTATCATGACTTGACAAAGTAGAAGTAAGTTGCTGACAATATTGTATTAACGGGACCTGCAAATAGAAAGGAATTGATAATAAACAATATAGCTGGAAAAAAAAAACAAATTGCTTGCAAAAGGAAATGTGCTTACAGGAATTAAAATAAATTTTGAGGCACTTAAGAATCAGAAACACATAGTAAACTCTACACTCAACAACACAAGAATGATGTGCCATGGGACAGAAGTTGATGAACCAACCAATAAGGGCATCGGATTTTGACTTCAAAGAAACTACTGTGGACCGAGGATATAACTACTAGTTCACCTCACAAGATTCATTTGATTTTGAGCCAACATAGGCCTCTATGTGCCAATTGATTTTGACTTGACTAATGATTTCAAGAATGAATGGTATTTTTTCTTCTGAAAATAGAACATAACATTTTCAAGATGAGGATAACCCCTCACCCCTACAAAATCATTTATTCTCAACTCCAAAGAGACGCAAGTTACATTATTTGACAAAAATTTAAGAAAAATGAACAATCTTCTATCCCAGTTAACCACCAAATCAAAACCTTGGAACCCATTAGCAACAAAAACATCAAAACCCTAAAAGAAATTCCAACCAAGAAATAACAACTTAAACCTATAATCTTTGAGGCATGAACTTTATGCAAAGAAACCCTATATATTCCTAGCCCAAATCAGAAAGTAAAAACCTTCGAATGAACCCACTTAAAGAGAAGAATTCAAATTTACACTCTCCGACCCGAAAAAAGAAAAGCCCTAACAGAGCATACGCACAATTCATAACAGAGTGATCTAAGATTCAAAATTTCCAGTCCCAATTGAAAACCCAGAAAACAGTGAGACAGTGAGACCTGTTGGCACCACTTGGCGAGGACATTGAGTCGGAGCATGCGCTGCTGGGTCTTGACCAAGTACTTGAGCAGCCCGATTTTCTTATCGGTATCGGAAAGGTCCGGCGCCGCCGCCTTAGAATTCTCCGTGAGCTCCTTCAGCGAGAGGAATGATTCCTCAGCGGCGCGGTTGACCACGGTGGAGAAGTCCACCGTCTGTTGCCCTAGCTCCGACGCCATTCTCTCTCTGGTTTCGGAATTCGGAAACCCAATTGGGGGATTCAAATATCCCTAACTAACATTGAAATAGGCTGTTAGGGTTTCAGATATAGAGAGAGAATCGAGCCCGCTGCTCCTTCAGCTCTCGGTCTCTCTCTCTCTCTCTCTGGGTTCGTTTAGTTTGGCTTTTGAATTCTGACTTTGGAATTTTTTTACTTTCGAGAGACTTCGAGTTTAGAGAGAGAGAACGAGAGGGAGAGACAGACGGTAAAAAATGGTGATTGCTTGCACTGATTGGTGAGTGAGTATATATATATTGGTAAAAAGATTTGCCACGTGGCCAATGACTTTTCCTTTTGCCATTTTCTGCTGGTGGCTGTCTGTCTGTTGTGACAGTCTGACTGTCTTCTTCTTCTTGCGAGGACAAAAGCCCTCTCATTCACTTAAACCTCTTCACATTTTGTTTTTTTTTTTTATTACAAAAAGAGAAGTAAAGACTAGAGGGAGAATCTTCTCCTACACCCGAGACCAAACCCATCAAAGGTGAAGGCGGAGGAAGTCTTCGGAGGAATCATATTGAACCAATCTTCACATTTCGTTTAACTCCATTGTTCTTTACTTTTCTTTGATGATCGATACAACTTTGTTCAATTTCGAAATATCAGTGTTACTATTAGGTGAAATTTATGTGACATAACATAATCACGATACATAGAACGATATATATCATTCTTCCGAATTAAAAGTTCAATAAATTCCGCATGAACTTTTAGTGTGTTTTTCTTATGAAGTTAAAATGTCATACAAAGGCGAATTTGAAAATAGAAAGTTCTTACAAATATGACGCGATTACAAGGAAGTGAAGGAACATTATTCTTTTCTTTGCAAACACACCAATTTTGGTGGTATATTATTTCCTCCGCAAATGCGCCAATTTCCAAAGTTCACGCGTTGACATGCCGCCTAGGGTTTGGGATCCCGAGCAACGGAAAACCACTTCATTGCCTTACACATACAACCAGGCCTTGCCGATCGATGGATGTTCCTGGATTTTGCACACCCCGGCTTTAACCCTAGCTCTGTTTCTCTCTTTCTTTCTCTTTTCCCCTTATATGATGACAGGGTGTCCTTTCTTCTTTTGCAAGGTTATGTCACTTGTGTTGAATGTTCAGCTACTTCTTCGTCAACTTCTGCCTCATCGCAAACCCAATACTGTATGATAATTACCGTCTACCGTACCATACACTTGCAGCAGAGGTTTTATAATTAAAGATGATAATGGAACGCTCTCATCCATGGTGCTAAGAATTTAACATCCATTAATGTGCCTTAAGTCTCTACTCAAGGTTTATAACCATCTATAAGAGCAAGGTATGCTAAAGTCCTAGTAAAGGTAATCCCAAATTGATTGTCTGAGAGGAAGGCGTGACATTCTTGGATCTAGGATTTGAATGATTACTAAATAATTATGTAAAAGCCGACATAAAAAAATTAAAAGGGACACAGCATTGGCAACGAATAAATCGTCGGCACAAAACCTTCTATAAAAAAAAACAACTTTTACCGACGAATAATTCGTCTCTAATAGCGTTTAAAAAAACACACTTTTGCTAACGAATAATTCATCGGTAAAAGCGTCAACATATTTTTAAGTATGAAAGCGAATTTAATTGCCGATGCTTTTGGGTCTCTCAATTATAGACGAGATTTTGAACGAATTTGGATTCATGTCTTGCCTTTTGCATGCAGCTTTGATTAGCTTAGTTATCGTGGTTTTGTATTGTAATTCGTTTTTCTATTAGCGGATGTATGAAAGCCTCTCTTAATAAAATTTTGATGATTTGATGATCATCTCATGGAAATGAAGTACCTATTGGCTATTGCAAGGGAAAATGTCGAACATATATATATATCAGCAATTAAGCACCCAGAAATCTTACTTCCAAAGTCCAGCACATCATATATATCATCCTTAAAAACTTTTGTACAATATGATCCTTTTCCTTGATGTAATGAAAAGAAAATTGTGAAACTTTTTTTGTTCAACTTTTATCGTTAATCTCTGTTCTTTCTACGTACAGTTCCTTTAGAAGAGAACATGACAAATTAAACTTCACATGAAAAGCTTAACTTAATTAATTTCCTCCTTCGATCTTTTTCTTTGACAATTCTTTTTCTGATCTTTCTGCATGTTACAATGGAAGACCATGATCGATCGACATCTCGATCTGATAAGTCTCTTCAGCTCAAGCCGAAAGCTCAAGCCACAAGCAGTCTGTTCAATCTCTTCAATCTACGTATGCATGTGTTTCAGTCTTGAAGGATCGATCACACCGCACAGCCTAAGCCTTTAGCTTCTGAGCCTTTCATTATTCTGAGCCTCTTGCATGAAGTAATAAACATCCTGAACATCAAGAAAAAAAGTACCATATAAGCTTCGAGTTTTTTTGAAAGAAGAACTTGGAATTAGAGTTAATAAAAAAAAGAGAGATATTTGAACTTACTCCCATGGAACATCTCCGAGAAGCATCCAATCCCCATCTTTGTCTTCATAAGTTGGCACAAATTCCGATCTGTTGTTGTACCCTAATTCCTTCTCACAATATTCACCGACTTTGAACTTGAACATGTCTTCCAAGGCTTTGAGCAGCTCTGGATATCCTTTATAAACCTTCAAGTCCATTTTTCTAAGATAAGGAGCCCCATCCATGCTGATTTTCACGTACATCCCACCGCTTTCCCCCTCCGTTTTCTTCGCCTGGAAACAGTTTTTCCGGTTTGATCTCACCGGCGGCCACCCCACTACTTGTGCCCTGCAATACCAACATACACATATACTATTTTAGTACATGAATCTTTACTAAATAGAGGATTATACAAGATTAGCTCATCTAGACGATTTAAGAACATGTTGATCGAATCATGATAGTAGCTAGGTTGCTTACTTGGAGGGAGGAGGCTTGGGAGCTGAAGAAGCATTGGATTCAGGCTCAACTGGCAATGCTCTTTTGTTGTTCGTCTTTTGTTGCTCGGATTCCTTGGTGCCTGGTAGGCCTAATCTGAGCTCTGTGGCTTCAAGGTTGAGATCCTCTGCTTCAAAAGCCATAGCAACCTTTGGTGATTTCTGATGAAATATGTTATAGAATATTGATGACCTTCTTTCACAAACTTTGATGATGATCCAGCTACCGTCAAATGATGATTCTTCTCTCTGTGTTCTGTTGATGAAGGCTTAGGATTGAGATGTAGATTGAAATGTGTGATGAGCCAAATGAAACTCAAAGGTATTTTATAGATACGAGTCTTGGAAGGAAGTGTTGAAGTCGTAAAGGCAAAGGACATTGTCTACGGGATTCAAACAAAACTACCTAGCTAGTTACTTTCCCCACATGCTCTTGTTTGCGCGTGCACCCACATTACGCGCTTCCATAATATAGGGTAATCATTAGGTGTAAAACAATTTAACCGCCTCTAAACATTCAAAAATGCCCCTCTAAATATATATCATTCAAAAAATTAAATTTCATATATAAAAGATAAAATAGTAAATGCATTAACTAAAATATTTAAAAAAGTTGGGCCCATTATCCACTATAAATTTCTTTTACCTTTTTATTATATAATCAAGGTTTGGCCTATAATCCACTACTTTTTTTTTCATCTACTTATAATTAGTCATTAAATCTTATTATCAAAAAATGAATCACTACATCTTATGTTTTTTTTTTAAATAAAAAATGTTAATTAGTACATGAGAAACACATTATATATATATTTTTAAAGGAATGGCCGGTGCGACAACTTTTTCATATCTCTATAAATGAGTAAATTCGACCACTAATTTGAAATTCATTTTTGCAAAGTATAAAGTCTAAAAAACTAAAAATTGTGCAAACAATCGCACGAGCGAGCGCAGCCCTTTCATACGCGCAAAGCGCATGTAGAAAGGCTAGTAAGTAATAATTTTTATTTATGTTCGATTATCTCTATCAATTAACAGCACTAGAGTAGACATACATTGTACAATGAATGTGAAGAAGTAGACCATTATAGTCTTTTATTCTTTTACATAAATGATTCTGCAATGCGTGACTCGCGACCTTATAATCAAATCGCACATTTTCCTACTGCACCATAGCCCAAAATTGAATCTAAAATCCCAGCTAGGAAGTTGCACCTCGAATTACATGTGAATTTGCAAATATTTTAATTTGAGAGAGTAGATGTCACGCACTAAAAGATAGCGTGAAGGGAGCGACTTAATAGAGACATGGGCAGCTATGGTGTTTGTTACACGAGCGGCACATTTGAGGCGGTTGTCCTTGCATATTGGGACAAGCTTGGGACATGGCTTAGCCGCCCATATTGAAGACTTTGATTAACAAATCCAACGACCAGAATCAACCATTTGATTAATTTTGGTACGTTGGATCCACAGGGTGGGTGGGTGCATCCCATGTGACTCAGGGCCCACATGGGCTGTCGTTGATGGGCAAGGCATGGTGTGGCCATGGCTTTAATTAGGGCTAAAGTTAGGGCAGTTTGTGCATGTGGGTATGGGTGATCTGAGCCATGAGCCATTGCCTGAATCCCTCCGTTTGTTTCGACTCTACCATATTTTTCTATCCCTATTCCAAATTTTCCTTTTTTTCTTAATATAAAAAAATTGACAACAACAAGAGGGCTTGATTATTGAAGCTCATAAAAATTAAAAGTTGAATGAAATAAAGTCAAAATTCAGAATTTTTATATACACATTTGAATAAGTGAAGCAATCTAACGGAGACATTAATTTTTAAACTTAAATAGGTCGTCTATCAGCACATTTGAATGAATTCACAGTTGCATTTGCTGAGAGGCGTACTAGAGACAAACAATAATGCTGGAAGCAACCTTAATAACGTTGTAAATCTATGAAATATGAGCGTCCAAGTAACCAATTGACTATTTTTCCGATGGGAAAGGGTAGAACTATTGATTATTCTTCCAATAATTGCGACTCCACTAAATTTTGTTACGTTACTTTTAGCAAACAATTTGAATGCAAAGCACAGATACCTCTCCATGGAATTTTCTTAAGATAAGCTTTAACAAATAAAATAAACTAAAAAACAGTTGGTCGAAAATTTAGGTGAATTAAATAATCAAATTAGATGGGACCACGGACACAAATGGTCCACCAATTTCATTGATTTTAATTATGACAGCAAAATGGGCCTCCAATAATGGAGTATAATAGTTAGGTTCACTTCCTTTGGGACCCGACCAAAATGGGCCTCTTAAAGCCGAATCCAGCTATTCCTTATCTCCTACGTATTTTTCATTATTTTATTTTTTTCTGTCTCACTACTTTATATTTTCACTTTGTTACAATGTTTTATAGATAATAACCTTCTTTTTATTTTAGTGAGTTGGGAAAAAGAAAGCGAAAGAGAGACATCCATTTTTTTATAGTTGATAATTTCTCGATGATATTTAATTCTTAAAATTTCAGATTAATAAAGTGCGTGCAAGTTGAAAAGATATTTACTTGAGTTATAACACAAACACGATTGAATTTGATTGGAGAATTGTGTGTTGGAGAATGTTCAATATTCTTCTCTCCTCTATTTTTGGAATTCGTCTCAAGTTTGAAAGGGTAGATTACATGTTTCCGGAGGTCAACTTGAAGCCTCATAAGTGTAATTTTTTTGCTTACAAAATTGCTCATTTTCGTGTACGCCAAGCTGCATAGTTAGATGATCGATTGGCGTCATTTCTTTATAGGTTGTATTTGTGCCTGATTATTTTGTAATTTATTGGTAT
Source organism: Rubus parviflorus (assembly GCA_029955375.1). Classification (NCBI taxonomy): domain Eukaryota; kingdom Viridiplantae; phylum Streptophyta; class Magnoliopsida; order Rosales; family Rosaceae; genus Rubus; species Rubus parviflorus. The sequence continues at coordinate 163,043 of JARGGL010000001.1, read as the reverse complement.
TATATTCCGTCAATATTTTGTATTTTACTTTCAACAAAAATGATTGTGCGGTCCTAATCTTCTCAAATTTAACTCGATTTCATCGTCTCCCTCGGGACCAAAAAAGAGTCAATTTTGCAACAAATCTTTGGAAAGGGTCGTTATTTTCGCATTAAATTTTTTGGCAAGGTGGGAGGGGAACAATCCCACTCGTGGCCTCAACAAATTCACATTCATGTTTTGCCTTTTGCGTTTGATGTGATATGATACGTTTTGATGTGAAAATTGCATCTTACCACGAAAGTAACATAGATACGAATCCAACGGTGCCGGCGTCGTCCGTACTGACTGTCAAAAACAGTACGGTGAATGACACAGTTAGTGAAAAGTCACAACTCAGAAACTACGTACTGTTACTAACTGCCATCAAATGGTCACCACACGTGTGGTGTCAGTCCTCTGACGGTGATTGTGCTAGCTTCTAGTGGTTCCATCCTCATTACTCCACACGTGTGTGGTCTCGGAGAGACTAGCTAGGACGGACGACTAGGATGGTGACAAATGGGCCATAAAGAGGAGGGGGCCCACGCCGCACGAGGGATTCTGACTTGTGGATTAGTTGTCATAGGGCCCATGGGCCTCTGTTAGCTTGTTCGGTGGTGGTGATCCAAGCCAGGTCCTTGTCATTCTTGCTTTCTGTGCCTTGTCAGCTTTAAGCGTAATTGAGAAGGGGCAGTTTCTTCTTTGTTGGCTATATAGTAACCCCATCCATCTGTATGCATGCATGCCATTTATAGCTTATATGATGAAATTTGGTTTTTGTGTAATTGAGCTCGGAAGTTCGATGGTACCATTCTTTCGTGGCCACAGGAGTGCGTATGCGTAATGTCGTTTATGTTAGGCGCTTGGATTCACATGAGATACTACTCAAAAAAATAATATCGTTTTCTTGGATTTTAATAGGTTTTTTTTTTGGAAATGGGGACGAATTTCATTCCACCTCTCTGCAACTATGTTTAGTAGAGCACACAGGGAAGTCTTCTCCTTGGTTCAAATCAAGGGAGGAGATTGAACGCGCCTGAGGGAATTAGGGAAACCATGTGCTATACTTGAACCTGCCTGCACTTATATATATATATATATTCCATTTTATAAGAGTGGACCAGGTCCACTGACTGTCAAGGGCCCACTAACCACCAATGATAAGATGCCAGAAGTCTTCATTTTTTATTTTCTCTTGACAAAGACTTGAGTTTTATCATGTCGGCTAGCCATAAGCCATTCCATATTTTTATTTTTCAAGCAAGAAAATTCAATTATATGTTATATAGTATATACTTATATGGTTGGTCCAAATTAAAAGAAAAATTACAATATGATAGGTCTTATTCCTTTATATACACCAATTTAATTGCCAACACAACAATCTGCAACTTTTTTGTTTTTGTTTCTCAATTTTCTGGCTAGTTTTGCAAACAGTTGGAACTTATCCATTCCATGACGTGCATGGGTGCTTCGATGGTCACCACACAAAGTGGACATTGATAAGATTTTGATTTCTCAGCTACGAATGAAAAAGAATCTGGTTAAACAATGACGCAGCGTAAATAACCAAAGAGATCACCTGAAAAGTCCAAAACCATAATTTCCTGAATATTCCATAAGTTAATAACCTCATTGAACGAAAATTACCAATATTCCAATCATTCTTTTTAATTTTGCGCCGCTTGTTTATTTTAATTTTTTTAGGGTTAAATTGACCATTTTTTTATCCTACATCAAATAATCCAAACGGTTTATGTCTTGTGCTCTTTTTTTTTGCCAAAGGTTTTTGTATGTAAAATAAAATCATAGAGTTCAACTGTTAAGTTACTATCATCCTCAATTCAGTTTTAACCATGACCGTAAAAATGATAATATGTGTTATATATACTGTTGTTTGAGTGAAATTAGTTGTGTTTTTTCTCGTCTTACTATTAATCTCATTTACTATTATTGGAGAATTAAGGACTTATCCTATATATTATGATAGAGAGCAATTCGAAAAGGTTGGATACACGGACCATTATGCCTTCTCTCTTCCTTTAGAGTACGTTGTATTATTAGGGCATTGTAGTTGACATTATCTTATGAGATGAGAAGTACTATGTGCCTAACCATTATCCCCCTGTTTGTTCCTTTCATGGACCTAGCCAGATCAAAAGTAGAGCATTTGGGGTTTAGGGTAAGATAAGAAAAAGCACGTACGTCTAAGTTTACTGTGCAGTTTGATAGTGAAGTTGGATAATTTGATCGATTAGATCAAAAACTTCGAGAAGAATATATTAGGCAAAGCTTTAATATTGGACAAATATCTCGAGGATATTTATAAGAGATAGACGTTATTATTTTTTTTACTATGCATTCAGGATATACTTTAAATTCGCTTGACATAGATCGATGTCTATGCGTATTGAGCATTTATTTGAACCGAGTCTCGAACAATAATCATCTTACTTTTGTGATGCATCGTGTATATACGAGCGACTAAAGTAAGCATTATAATCAATTTTATTCGGCAAATTAACAAAAAAATTATTTTCGAATGATAAAAGTAACACACATCTTTTTTTGTTGTCCACGTACACCAGCTCATCCGTCAAGAATGGTCTCCAAAAAGAGAAAAGTAACAAGAATTTCTAATAATTAGTGAAGTTTGGCAACAGAAAAGTAGAACAGTTTTGTTAAAAGAAAGGATTAAATTTCGCAATAATTTATCAAACCGTATTTTTATTTTAAAATTTGGAATTAGGGAATAATTATTGGTAGGCCAAGGAAACAAAATAAAAAGGCAAACAGAGCCGAGTTGTCCTATGTCCACTTGCCTCACCCACAATCATTCCGACGCCTGACATCACCCGTGACATCAGTTCTCCGACACGCCGAGGCCGATCCACCTAACTGCGCCCCTCCACGTGGACACATCTGAGCCCTCCGAAGTCCTAAAAGATTCTATTTCCGAGCCATAATATATCATTCCTCCTCCGACCTAATTTTGCCTTGTTCCAAACTCCAAAGTCACACACGTTTTCACTCTTTGCACCCTCTTCACCAGCACACCAAGAAGATCACTTAACCTCTTCAGAAAGCTACAGAACTCGAAGCGTCTCGGTGAAGGTGGAGGATATTTTTGTCATTTAGTGATGACCAGTACTGCTGCTATGGGTGGGGGTGGTGTGGTTCATGAGCAAGAGCAGGAACGGAAGTACTACAGCTTGATAAATTTCGAAGAGACGGAGCTGCGTCTGGGACTGCCCGGAGCGCTGAAAGACGGCGACCAAGGCGTGAAGAGTAGTAGTAGTAATGGGAAGAGAGGCTTTTCGGAAACCGTTGATTTGAAGCTCAACTTCTCGTCTGAAAATGACGAGGAGCATCGGTCAGCCGCAGATGATCAGGTGGAGATCAAGAAGGAAAAGGATGCTTCTGCTGCTCCTGCTCCTCGTGCAAAGTAAGTTGTATTCTTGTGTTTAGATCAACTCTTACTAAGAATTTCATTTGGTTCCGTGCATTTTATTGTGACAAAATCCATTTATTTAACATAACTAATTTTTTTTAAAAGGTTTCTCTGGGCTAATTCTACGCTCTATAGGGTGGACTAATTACTGGAATTCACATAAAATTGATATAATTTTCTGAGGAGTTAAATTCGCGCTCTATTATTTCATACCATGCAACTTAATTTCAAAGATTTAGATCCAAGAGGTTGTAAATTTCGCACTCTTTTTTTCCTTTTTCTTTGACAAAAGCTGTCGAATTGTGCAATTCGGAATAGACCTGTGTATTAATTAGATAAGTCAGAGTTTTGATCTTCTTCAAATTTCTTGTTTCAAAAAAAGAAAATAAGAAATCGAAGATATTTTTTTTTTTGGGTTTTTAAATTTATATGGTGTAAATTAATTATGTGGACTACGCTTTCAATTGGTCATATTCGGATATGTTTGGGTGGGTTGGTTATTACATGTCGGGAAGAATTAGGAAAAAAACAAAACATGTGGAATCTTATTAAATCTCATTTGCTTTGAGCACAACGCACCAAAAGAAAAAGAAGATTAGACAAGAAAGTGATATCTAATCATAAAACGACGTAGTACCTCACATGGCTGTAAATAATTGGATGTACACTGTGTATGTTACAGGGCTCAAGTGGTGGGTTGGCCACCCGTCCGATCGTTCCGAAAGAACATCGTGGCCGTCCAAAAGAATAGCACAGATCAGGATCAGGCTGACAAGACCGGCAGCACTAGCACTACTGCGGCGGCGTTTGTTAAGGTGAGTATGGACGGTGCACCCTATTTGCGCAAAGTGGACTTGAAGTTGTACCAAAGCTACCAAGAGCTTTCTAGTGCCCTAGGCAAAATGTTCAGCTCCTTCACTATTGGTAATTTTTTAATTTACCTATACCTAACCTTTCACTCAAGATCAGACTTTTTTACTTAACACGTACAAAAGGGTTTCTTTGTTCCTTTTTTTTCAAGTGGTAATTTTAATTTTTATGTTTACATGAATGAAGGTAATTGTGGATCACAAGGAATGAAGGATTTCATGAACGAGAGCAAACTAATAGACCTTCTGAATGGTTCTGAGTATGTACCTACTTATGAGGACAAAGATGGAGATTGGATGCTTGTGGGAGATGTACCATGGGAGTAAGTTCTTTCCCTCTTCATTTCCTTAATCCTAATTATTGTCAATTTATCACTTCAAAGGTAATTAGCAAAGTTGCACAACTTGAATCAAGGAACAATATCTCTAATTTTGCTTCTGATGTCTATCGCAGAATGTTCGTCGAATCATGCAAACGCTTGCGCATAATGAAGGGATCCGAGGCCATCGGACTTGGTGAGCACTTGAAACTAACATTGACACAACATAGTTTACTGCAAATTAAGATATTTGTTTTAAACCTAATTGTTTTAATTTATATTTGCAGCGCCGAGAGCCTTGGAGAAGTGCAAGAACAGAAGCTGAAGATGAAGCCGCTTGCTTCGTCTGCTTGGTTGATCCTTTTCTGGCAATCTGGCATGGACACAATCAAATGAAATTTGCAGACCGGCTCTACATGAAAATAGAGCACGAAGTTTTGGATGTGTCTGTGATTATCTGTGCCATGTTTTTTTTTTTGGTGCTCTAATGTTTTTAAAGTTTATGTAAGAATATATTCGGAGATTTGTTAGGGACAAGAAGCAAATAATATTATAGATAGAAGATGTTCATAGTATCTTCCTCATGTGCAACTTTTAATTATTGTCTAAATGGCCTGTTTAATAATAATATACTTGTCAAAGAGTGTTAGTGTTTTTTTTTTTAAGGCATATCTGTACCTCGATCATGTCTTGTAGATGATGAGATTCTCTGCATTATTCCTGTTTTCTTATTCCAAAAACTAATAATATACAAATTCGATAATGTTAGTTCTTCATATGAATAAATCATCGAAAATGTTGACCTGAAATGTTATGTTATGTCTGCCGTTCAACTATATATGAGTCTGAACTTTCATCAACTGTGAGTCTGAATTTTCATCAGGATTATGCATTTCAATACAAATTTATATTTCATAGTCCGACAACAATATCACGTAATTTATATTTCTTTCTTAATACGATCGGACATGATATTTTATTGGCGGAGAAGAAAAATAAATAAGTTCCATGAACCGATGTGATAAGGTGGGAGGCAGGGCCATGTGCATATTGTAGGGGGAAATTCATCGTCAACTTCATTCATCGATTATTGATGCCATGATTCAATTAGTTAGACAGCTATGCGTATCCAGCTGAAAGCTGTCGACTCAATTATGAATGAGAATATATATGTCTCTACATGCTGGTGGTCCAAAGCGTTTTGGTATTTATAAATTTGAAATTTTAAACTTATTTAACATATATCTTGACCATAAATTAATAATCAGTACAGAATGAATGAACCTGAATATAAGAGCAGCATATATTATTGCAGAAATGGCGGACATGGTGGTATTTGCTTTTGCTTTGTGTAACTGTAAAGATCACCGGCGGCATAAAACTTGGGATTTGAGAAATTAATTTCGCCTTTCACAGATTCCTAACGATGCATATGCAATTATGCATGCATTAAACTAATTAGTCAAACATTTAGTATATATTGTAGTTTGTATACACATCCATTTCCCACGAGGGATTTTTCCATGTGCCGGGTACTCCACGTGTCCCTGTACCCGGCCACAGTGATTGGCCACTGTGAATATTATATAATTTGTTCATTCTATATTTTAATCCGGAAAAATTATTTTATTGGCTGGTGGCCAATCACTGTGGCCGGGTACAGTGGCCACGTGGCGTACCCGTCCCATTCAAAAATTTTTCCATTTCCCACTTCCCAGTTCTTGATCTGCAGCATAGTATAAAACTGGGGGTTGCAACAACATTTATTTTTTGTCTTTCAGTCTTTTGCAAACACAAATCTTGGGATTTGCAAAGATCGTTCTTAATTTCCTAATCTTCTTATTGAGTTATTGCCAAACGGGAAATTCTGTAATGTTCGGATTAGCTAGTAATGTTTGGGCACATGGGTTACCCTTGGATTAAACAATAGTCCACAATTCCCCCTCTTGCCCCTCCCAAATGCAAACCATTTATTCCCAACTATTTCTACTTCTAACCAATTTTGTATTGACGATTTTATTGGATTGATCGAATTGAATTAATTCTAGTTAGTAGGTGTAAATTAGGGTTAAAGAGATAAACTTTTGGGGTTAGTTCAAGTGGTGAGGGAGGGCGTTGTTGGTGAGCTGTGGTTTGCTGATTATTGGTAAAATCAACAATGTGGATGTCACAGGTTCGAATTTCACTGACATGTGACATCTATGGATGGGTGAGATGGGGTGGGGGTTCTCTTAAAAAAAAAAGTGGTGAGGGAGGACGGGGAATTAAAGAAAAGGAAAACAATAGAACAAAGAAATTTTTCCCAGCATTGCATCATGGTGGCCAATTCAACATGTATATATACATGCAAATTTGCAATTTGATTAGATTCAAAAGAGTAGATTAATAATAAGCTGCAACTAACTACATTCTTTACCAACCATATCAATGACAACCAATTAATTCATGATGCGCGCAAAAAGAATCCTATAAATATGATGGAGATAATTAACACGACTTGATTTTATAATCACCAAGTAACTAATTAAAGCACCACATGCATGAACATGAAGCTTTAATAATACACTAAATCAACAACTAGACAAAAATAAATCAGATATGTACCTACCTGAATTAATTAAGAACAATCTAGCTTAATTAGCGTTGCTTCGTATCAAGGAATCCTTTATTTAATTTCGGAGGAAACACCGGAGGCATGCCCCTTTGAATCTCAGTCTCATTAACCCTGAAATCAACCTCATGGAAAACGCTACAGAACAACGGACTGTACCACGAGCTCGTGTTTGAATATTTATAATATCCCTCCAGCAAAAGCTTGAAGTTCACTGAACCACGAGCCTTCTCTTCCAATGAGATTTGCGTTGCCACATCATTGCCGACGTACTCCCTCACCACTGCAAGCGTGATATTCACTCTGGTCTCGCTCCTCTTGCCTAAAGACAAGGGACGCAACCACGCCGTTGCAAACGCTCGGCGGTGGCGTCTATCGTACTCTGCCTCGCCTGACCGCAATATCGAGATGTGGAGCAGCTCTTCATTATTATTGCTTTCCAAGTCGTGTATGTCGTAGAAGTAGATGTCGAACTTATCATTGAGGTTTATGGCTACGAGTGTGAAGTCCCACGTGGAAGTTAACTCGGCGGCGCCACTCAGATTCAATGAGGACAGGACCCCCGATTCGAAACGGAATTCGAGTTCTTGGCGACCAGATATGGGATCTGGATCGAGTAAGAAGAATGTAGATCATCGTGACTATGTACCCGGTGAAGATCAGTACGGTTATCATGCAGCCGGCGGCGTGACTCTTTCTCTCTTTGGTGGGGCAAGTTCGATTCGCCGACGCATATGTCATTGTCGTTTGGGAATTAGGGTTTTCTGAGTTTGGGAAGATGGATGTGATATTCGTACGTGTTCGATTTTCAAACATTTATTATAGTCGAGCAGACCTAAACCTACTCTTTTTTTTTTGGCATGGAAACCTGAGCGTATATGAATCCCTAGTTGTCCGTCTCTTATTGAACAACCGCTAGCTGTTAGGGTCTTTCTTGACCTAGGCTTGAGGATTCGGTATCAATTAAATAGGAATATGCATCTTGAGGGCCAATATTGTTATCTCTCATGCAAAGCTTAATCTACCCAAGACTCCTCATCAGTGTCCAATGTTATCCTCCAATTAAGTCTCCTACACACACACACACACATATATATATAGCATGCATGTATAATTATCTTTTGAAGTCTTTATCTGTTCTGTTACTTGTTGATAGCACAGTTGAGATAATATATCTCATTCACTATGTAATTATCTAGTATAGAGCCCTTTCTCTTGTATATGCTTATTTCTTCTTGTACGGACTCTAAATAAGATCTTTAGCCATTGTTAAAAGGACTTAGCATGGATGACTAAAAAATTGGTTCCAAATTGAGATGATGAAACACGTATATGTACAACCAAAGCCTTAGCTTAGATATACATGAGAGATGAGACGGTGGGAGTTTTGCTTTGCTGGTTATGGATAGGATATGCCAAAGTCAGGCTTCCAAACACGGGAAAACCGATCTGAAATTCTGGCCGATTATTAATTCTGACTTCATCAAAACCTCAAAGTTGTCCACTTCCACTCTGGCCAACACTATAAGGCTCAAACAATTCTTAGACCATAACGCGCATAACACATCCACAAGTTTTAAAAACATGTGTGGATTTAGAGGTTGCATTTTGGTACTACTAATGTGCCTAATAGGTGTTGGAGTAGCCCAACAATGTGGTCGGCAAGCTGGTGGCAAAACATGTGCCGGCAACTTATGTTGCAGCCAGTATGGCTACTGTGGCACCGCCGATGACTACTGCTCCCCCTCTAAGGGATGTCAAAGCAAGTGTGCCGGTGGCGGTGGAGGAGGTGGTGGTGGTGAAAGTGCGTCCAATGTGCGTTCGACATATCATATGTACAATCCGGAGCTACATGGATGGGACTTGGGTGCAGTTAGTGCTTATTGCGCTACATGGGATGCAAGCAAACCCTTATCATGGCGTAGTAAATATGGTTGGACGGCTTTTTGTGGTCCGGTAGGGCCTCGTGGCCAAGCTGCTTGCGGCAAGTGCTTAAGGGTAAGTAATCAAATAGTTACTTTCGTGACAAACTTATTAAGCACTTCTATAAAGTTATAATCATCGACAATACTTGATCTTCGATAATATGAATTACAGCTACCTAATTTATAAAGTGAAAAGATGTCACACTCATTTTGGAATCATTTTATTTTCCGAATTGAGGCGTACATGATCATTCTCCTCATTAGAATTTCATTATCCTAATTATAAAAAATAAAAAGCTTCTACAATTAGACTATGACATGAAGAATGTTCTTATTGACATATATATATATATATATAGGTTACAAATACGGGGACTGGAGCTGAAACAACAGTGAGGATTGTGGATCAATGCAGCAATGGAGGCTTGGATTTGGATGTTGCTGTATTCAGAAATATAGACACTGACGGAAGTGGAAATGCACGAGGTCACCTCATAGTCAACTACCAGTTCGTTGACTGCTGAAATGGCTTTAATCCCCTGGTTTCTGATGATCGATGTTCAATAAAATCTCTGGGCTAGGTTTATAATAAAATGTCATATGTGAATTGTGACAATGTTTTCGGATGCCACAACCATGGGATTCCCTGAAATGGTTTCCAATAAATTTCCCTTTTACATGAAGGAAAGACACTACTACACTAAGTCAAATTTGTTTCACCCACTACAATTATTTATAGAAACAAAGATTAACTACTGTAATATAGATTCTATTTGTATATACTTGCAAAATCAGTGTAATCAGATTTCTAATCAAAGTACACTGTGGAACTATATACAAAGGAAGGTGCCTGTAATGGCATGAAACTTCAATACCAAAAGAAAAACTCACTAAGCTCTCTAGCTTTTGTTTCTTATTTGCGGATGTATCTTCTAGCTCTACTCCATTTTCAAAGCTCACTTCAGTATCTATCTCATCATCTATGGAGCCCGCCAACCTCTTATTTACACTATTCACGTCTCGTCCTCTTCAATCCATCTTTAATCTCTTGCATCTTGAGTTCTGATCATCCAATTCCCCTCTTCGTAGTTTGGTCTCAGCACCACTATCACTTGTCTGACATGGTGGCAAAGCTTCCTTCTTTGTAGCATAGTTGTCACCTTCTGCAAGATTTTGGCAATTGTTAGACATAACTAACTCTCCTAATCCTCTGTCCTTCGTTCTAGGCCGATCCACCATTGCTTCACTTGAAGCACAAGATTGAGAGCTACTATAACTAGGCTTTCTAGAAAAAGATTCAGGTTGAATAATCCTCCTACTTTTGGGTGGCAGAGGCTCCAATTTACTATGCATCCGCTGAATGACCTCTGCAAGAAATGAGAATAAATTGTAGACCTTTTAAAATAAAGCAAATAATCCAAGCACCAATATACAATAGGAAGGGAGGTATTGAAGAGGGAAATCTGTTCAGAATAAACTCATAAATCCAAATCGGATTCTCAGCAAGTGACTTAAATAGACACATCATCATGAAACAGAAAGAGAGAAATGAAGAAAGGAATTGCAACCAACCATCTAACTTTTTCGGGGAAACATCAAGCTCCAACCACCAAACATTTCCCTCCTCTGTAGGTAGTTTCACTTCTAGAACTCTAGCAGCAAGAGCAATTGAACCAGCTACGATGTAATGGGGCTTGTGCTGCAAGCACAATGATGTTCGAAGCCTATACATTCATTCATAAGAAATATCGATCATGCAAAAAATTAAAATTAAAACAACCATAAAAGCCTACTTTACACCTCCACCAGGATGCATACACAGCTCTGATAAATAAGAACAAGATCCTCACCACTGGTCAACAAGATGCCATGCCACCTGAGCAAGCTTAGCAAGGTCGGGGATATTTAAATTCCTTAGAACTGCAACAAGTGTCCCGTATGGAAGATGAATGTCAAGATCAAAGCCAATTGTTGTCAACAGAACTCTCTCCGCCACTATGATCAATTCCTTTTGCTCTCTGAAAAATTCCTACATGAAGAAGGTGGGAAATAAGCAACCCTGAGAACAAAGAAACATATGGTGCCATCAAATGGATATCAACATACTCTTTGTCTGATACTTTGCAAGGCGGAAGGATCAAATTTGTGGACCATCTCATATGCCACAAAAACAACATCATTCAGAAAGTGTGGTGTATCGTCCATTTTGCACGCAACAAGGATGCAAGCAGTTGCAACTGTCTGTACAATGTTTACAACCATACCTTTAGATTAGAAAGGCATACCTACTAATGCTAAAAATGTGCTAGCTACGCAGAGTTCCACTCTACATTATTCATACACAAAATTTTACCTGCCAATCATTCTTAGCATGAGATTGACGCATGTAAAACCGGTGGCATAACATGATTGCAGTGGTTATTGTCAGATGAGGCCTGAAAAATATACAATATCAATAACCTTTACTATTGACTATTATACACAATGAAGTTGCAAGAAAAGGAAAACAATAGAACAGAGATATTTTTCCCCAAAAGAAAATTAAAGATAACAAAGATAATAGGATCATTGTAAATTAGTAAGGTGGGTAGCACAATTGAAAGGTGGGCAACCAAAAGGATACTTTTCTCAGATTCTGAGAACTTCATCATTGAGACAATTGAAAGAAGAATGTGCAAAGAACATGTCTTAAACGAGGCAACTTATTATTATTTTTTATCTGAGGCTGATAGGCTAAGCAACTAAGATGTTCAAGGTAAGAAAAAAATATAGCCTAAATTTGTATATTTACCTCAAGCTACTAAATAAATTTAACAGATACCAGTTGCATGCAGAGAATAGATAATCATCCTATTGCAGTCAATGAAGCAAAATATGCCATTTATAGTCCGAGAAACCCCAAATTTTCAGCACTACTAGACCTCAGATGCTATCAATAAATACAAAAATGGCCTGAAGTACTTACACTTTAAGCTTCATCCCAATCTCTTGAAGCAACAACGAGTATGAACGCCGCAGTTGTGCCTCTTTCTTCAGGCTAATGCCATCTCTCCGCGACGGAGAATGAGATTCTATTTCCTGTCTTGTAAAGACCCACTTACTCCTAGAGCACCCAGGTTCTTCTGGCATGGAAATTCTAGTTGAACCTTTCGCAATGCCCTCCTGTTCTGGAAGATTCTCAGGCACCCATCTAGCCGTTGTCATCATCTTCTTAACCCTATCGTTACAAAATAGCAAATTACACATATCCTATGATGAAAAAACCAATTAACTTCGACAATTACGTATTGTTACTTTTAGTACCTAAGAACATTACTTAATAGGATAAGAACCCAGAAAAGGAAGGAAACTGTAAAAAAAGAAATTAGGGATTTCACTTCAAATTAAGTAACTTCTTAGATCTTGAAGGCGTCAGTATGCAATAAAACAAAATAAGTATCTTTCTTTCCCTAATTAAAGAAACCCTAATTCGTATTCGGACAAAGCTAAGGAATTTGAGACCATCCAAACACGAAATTCGGAATCTTGCTCTCCTAATCACGTTGTTACCAACGTAAAATTCAACTAATTGCTGAATTATAATTGGGGAAAGAAATTAATCGTATATAATTTGGGGGAAATTATCTCACCCGGAGCTCCGAATCTCCAAGAGGTCGCGATCGGAACGGGTTTCCGAGTCGAGTCGCTGTTTAGGGTTTGAACGGAGAAGAAGACATTTACAGAGAATAAAACTACTTCGGCTCGTTTAGGCGGGAAAGAAGTTTTTGTTGTGTTGGGCCAAATTTATTGGGCTTTTTTTTTTCAGAAGAACTTATAATAATAGCGTATGGGTAACTGATTCCTTGATTAGGAAATTTTGGTCGTCATCAAAGTTATGAACATATATTACTATATTAGTGCTTTTCTAGTTGGTAACTAATTAGATAGGGTAAAACTTTTTTTTTTTAGAAGAATAGCTAAACTTTGGTCACTCGTGGAAAACAAACCAAGTCAAGTTTAAAAAGTACTTGAATCTAGATTAAAAATGACTAACTAAAATTTCGGACTCGGTAACTAATAAGTAAAACACTACGAAATCACATTTTTTAATTAGTTCTTAAATTTTGATATGCAAATCAACACCACCATCACACAGCACAACCATACTAAATTTTGAACCCCTCTAACTCGTAATTTTTTTTTTGAGACAAAGATGACAAGACCCTCTTACTTTTATTGCAAGAATTAATCACTTTTCAATTAGTTCTCAATTACTTTTATTTCTCTTAATTTTTACAATGTTCTCGATCTATACAATTTATCTCACTCTATATACGTACCCTAGCTAAGTAGCTAGTGGTCTAGCTCAACTCTCAATCATACCTTGCATATCAAGAATTGTTTGAAGCTAACAACTCTTTTGGGTAACCACACTATCTATGTCATCATACTCAAATCGTTTGTCTAATTGTTTTTTACTAGTAGTGATCACGTAAATACATTTAATATAAGAAGTTAAATAAAATTTTGTTGGTATATTTAATGTTGGCATTCCTAAACAAAACATTGATTGATTAGTAGTGTAAACAACCTATGTCACTTTAAGGTAAGTGGATATGCATGGTAAGTATGTGTTTATGATCTCCTTAAATGGATATGATTTTCTTAACAAAATCTTTGATTTAATTTTGTTTAAGAAAAATCTTTTACCGCTGCGTTTATTAATTGTATTTGAATCCTAATTGATTTAGGATCTTTTCAGCAAAATATTTTATTGTTTTATCTCCTAATTGATAATCTTTTTAATAAAGATATTTCCTGATAGGAAGTCAATTAGGGTTAGGACTTTAAAGTGAGGGGGAGTCGTTGCTCCTATATAGGCTGATTGATACAGGTGCCGTTGGGTATGCTTGTAGGCTAGAGATTATTGTTTATCTCATGTGTTGCTGCGTTTATATGAAAAGCATAAAAGCATAGTTTGTTTTATGGATTCACTTGTACATGTGAAGTGAATCCTTGGTTGCATAATTGTCTCATTCTCTCATGACCAGTAGAGAAGAGTTGCAGATTGAAGATTGAAGGACGCGCTCAGTTCCTTCGTTATCAAGAGGAGAGATTACGGAAAAGAAGAATCAAGGCAAACATATAGACTAGGGGTGCTAGTTGTAATGGTAATCGAGGTTTACCTTTGTTTGTAAGAGATTTTCTCAATTTCGTCTTAGTGATTGATCATCTTTCTGGGCTTGTGCCTCGCAGTGATGTTTCCTCAAGTTTGAGGTTTACACTGCGTAAACATATCATTGTGTTCTTGTTGTTTTCGTTTTTCCAGAACACTGGGATTGATAGTATCACTTCAATCCCAGACGTGAAACACACCCATCTGTTATTTGCTTCCAGCAGGTTTGAGATTGTCAGCGTATATTCAATCCTAACACAGATACACACGTTCCAGCATTTACAAGTGGTACCAGAGCAGGTTCTAGTTCTTTTTTCTAGTAGATCCAAGAACAGAATGGAGCGTGTTAAAGCTGCTGGATCGATCAATTGTCCTCCTCTTTTTGATGATGAAGGTGAGTCTTTTGATTTAGATTTGATTACAAAAGAGTTCAAAAAATTTCTGAAAAATAGAAAAACCTCTTCAAACTCTTCTAAAAATGCTTTGAATCAAAGAAAAGGTTTGCCTTCTGAAAATCATTTTGATAAATTTACTCAAAAGAAAAATTTTCAAGGAAAACCTAAATGCTTTGAATGTGGTGGTATTGGTCATATGGCTGCTGAGTGTGCTAACAGGAAACAAAACTTGAAGAACGGCAGGGCATTGAAGTCCACATGGAGCGATAGTGATGAGGAGCTCCTTGGTAACAATGAAGTGCACAATCTTGCACTTACTTCCTCGTTTCATCAAGACAACTCAGATGACTCCTATAGTGATGGTGAGATTTCGGTTGAGATAAATTCCTTGCAGGTTAAGGATGTACATGTTGAAATTGAAGAAAGGAGAGAGCTTGAGGACAAGATAAAGACTTTGGAGGTTGAGTTAAAGGCTCAGATTAATTTAAATGTTTCACTAACCCAAGAAAATAAGAAATTGCAGGTTGAATTGACTGAAACTAGAAACAAGTTCAGCAAATTCGAGATTAGTTCGGACAAGGTGGCAAGAATGCTTGGGTTTGGAAAAACTCACAATAACAGAGAGGGACTCAGTTATGACGGTGCATCAAAAGGTTCCCTACAGTTTGTGAAGGAGACTAAGCCTACTCCTAAGGTATTGATCGATGAAATACATGTGCCAAAGTTTACTTTCAAATCTGTTTTACAACAGGGATCGCAAACATGTCATCAATCCCCTCAGGTAAGTAATGAGTTACAACCGAGTGCTCATGAGTCCAGGTATGTTTCTAAACCAAAAATCTTTGTTCCTACATGTCATTTTTGTGGAAAACTTGGACACATTCGTCCTAGGTGCAACTTGATGCGTAAGAAAGTACAAAAACAGAAGCAAATGTCTGAGTTTAACTCTGCTGCATCTCTGCAGGCTGAACTAAAAAAACATTTAGTGCAGATTAACAGGATTGCAAAGATGGTTGCAATCCCAGAAGGTCTAAAGACGAAAAATAAACAGACCTGGGTGAAAAAAGGAGCAAATAAATGTTTTTCAGATTTGTGCAATGTTTTTCATGCATCTATGAATACTGATAATAAAGCTTGTTTGTTAACCTCTTGCAGGAATGTCAACAAGGATGAACGCCACATGCCTTGTGGTTCTGGCTATACTCTCTAAATGAAGAGAATGATGATGTCTATGATGATCATATTCTTGATCCTCTGCCAATCATGAGGACTGATTTTAAGCAAGTTCAAAAGGATCACTCTGCTCAAGACATCATTAGGAAAATGGATGATAGAATTTGAATTTAAAGACAAGCTGCAAGTGAGGTAAGTAGTGATTCTGCTCTTGTGTTTTTGTTTTGGTTTCTAATAAAGTGAACATGAACATAATTTCATATTTTGGTTTTTGTGTCACTTTTTGAACCAAAAATTGTTTAAGAAGCCTTGATTGTTGATGATTGGTTTATTGTCATATGTGTGCACTAAGCTCTGAAAATTTTCCTTGAATTTGTCAATCAGCATGCATCCATTGTGTGTGAACCCATGGTAGTATAGAAATATTCACATTGAATATTTTTCTTTTGGTTCACAAAATTTCCAGATTTATAAGGATTGCATGTAGGGTAAGTATCCCACACTGTTTGCTAGGGTAAGTTGATCTTAGATTGACAAAGTATTTTTCATGGCTTCAAATATGTGATTATGACAAGTTGTTAAGCCAGTTCTGAGTTCTGTTTTGACATGGCTATGTAATCTTGAGCATGGGCAAAATATTCTTAATCACCTTTGGATTTGCACATGCACACATCTTTTCTTTGTGGTGGTAAACATCAGCTTGGTTGATCAGGTACAGGTCACAAAATAATGAGTTGATTGTTCCTTGCTCCTTGTTCAATAAAAAAAAATATATATTATTTTGGAGCATTATCAGGCTATTCCCAAAGTAACCAGGCCCTGGTCGTGGTGAACGATATAGGGATTGGGCAGAAACGAGAATGGTTTGATGGCCAGGCTATTCCTAAAGTAATCAGGCCTTGGTCGTGGTGAACGATACATGGATTGAGCAGAAAAGGGAATGGTTTGGTCACCCCGGTGGATGTGAATCACAAATTTTGTGAGTAAATCATGTGTGAAAGGCAAAAAAAAAATAAAAATAAAAAATGAATGTCTTGCCCGCACAGGAGGTATAAGGAGTGAAAAAATTATGCTTAATTTCTATGTTTGAGACCTCCTGGGATTCCTAGCATGATACAGATCCCACATTGAAATTTGTTCACCAATCACCACAAAGGTACAAGGATACTCGATCATACTCTTGCTTACTTTGTTGTGTCTTAACTTGATTCAATAGGTGAAATTTGCTTGTTTTGTTTACATTGTGAGGTTATGACATATACTTTGGCTAAAGGCTATGCCTCTTCCCTCTTATTAGTGTGTGGATAATTCCCTACTCATTGTGTGTTTGCATTGATTATTTTTGCATACAAATTCATCAATTCAGGGGGAGTTTTCAGTGTTTGGTCACTACATTTTGTGGTTGCTTTGTGATGCAATTCTCTTGCTTATCTATCACATAGTGGTGCTTCTAAGGGGGAGTTTCTTAATGCCTTTGGCATCCCTATTCAAAAAGGGGGAGAAGAAGAACCTATGCTATATTGCTATCTTTGTTGGCTTTGTTTAAATATGCTATATTGCCACAGTTGTTCTTCACAAGGTCTTTTGCTTCTAAGTGTTTCAGGTGTGAGTGTATCATTTAAATGGTCACTGATGTGGAAGCATGATCCTTGGTTCTTGCAGCATAGGTTGTTGACTATGAGTTGTTTTGTATAGGGTGCCAAATGGGGAGATTGTTGGTATATTTAATGTTGGCATTCCTAAACAAAACATTGATTGATTAGTAGTGTAAACAACCTATGTCACTTTAAGGTAAGTGGATATGCATGGTAAGTATGTGTTTATGATCTCCTTAAATGGATATGATTTTCTTAACAAAATCTTTGATTTAATTTTGTTTAAGAAAAATCTTTTACCGCTGCGTTTATTAATTG
This sequence comes from Rubus parviflorus, assembly GCA_029955375.1. NCBI lineage: Eukaryota > Viridiplantae > Streptophyta > Magnoliopsida > Rosales > Rosaceae > Rubus > Rubus parviflorus. The sequence continues at coordinate 145,210 of JARGGL010000001.1, read as the reverse complement.
TATTTGAATCCTAATTGATTTATGATCTTTTCAGCAAAATATTTTATTGTTTTATCTCCTAATTGATAATCTTTTTAATAAAGATATTTCCTGATAGGAAGTCAATTAGGGTTAGGACTTTAAAGTGAGGGGGAGTCGTTGCTCCTATATAGGCTGATTGATACAGGTGCCGTTGGGTATGCTTGTAGGCTAGAGATTATTGTTTATCTCATGTGTTGCTGCGTTTATATGAAAAGCATAAAAGCATAGTTTGTTTTATGGATTCACTTGTACATGTGAAGTGAATCCTTGGTTGCATAATTGTCTCATTCTCTCATGACCAGTAGAGAAGAGTTGCAGATTGAAGATTGAAGGACGCGCTCAGTTCCTTCGTTATCAAGAGGAGAGATTACGGAAAAGAAGAATCAAGGCAAACATATAGACTAGGGGTGCTAGTTGTAATGGTAATCGAGGTTTACCTTTGTTTGTAAGAGATTTTCTCAATTTCGTCTTAGTGATTGATCATCTTTCTGGGCTTGTGCCTCGCAGTGATGTTTCCTCAAGTTTGAGGTTTACACTGCGTAAACATATCATTGTGTTCTTGTTGTTTTCGTTTTTCCAGAACACTGGGATTGATAGTATCACTTCAATCCCAGACGTGAAACACACCCATATGTTATTTGCTTCCAGCAGGTTTGGGATTGTCAGCGTATATTCAATCCTAACACAGATACACACGTTCCAGCATTTACAAATTTGAATTTGTATTAAATGTGAGGATGATCTTTATACAGTGTTCTAAGATCAATATTATGCATATTGTTTGATTAGTGTACTAATTAAACATAAGAAAATAGTTAGTCTCGTAGCATATATATCTTTTATATTCGAATCAAATTATCTATGTTTGACAGATATGTTTATCAATATAAGAACATGAGGCATAGACGGCAAGAGATCAAGGAAAGCAGCTGGTATAGGCATTGTCAATCTCCTTGTTATGCTAAACTAACTATTGGTCTCATAAGTTTTAAGTTAGTATAAGTAAAACAAAAGTACACAACAATGTAAGTATATATGGGGCCTTCTCTAGTGAATATCTAATTAGGACTCATTAAGAATTTTTAAACTCAATCATTTGATAAGTATTTTAAATGTTAGTTGATATTTAAAAAACTCATTAAAAACTTATTCAACAATTGAGTTTAAAAATCTTCAATAAGTTCTCATTATAAGGTATTCATTGAAGAGTTTCCAAGTATATATATATATGGATCATAAATAACAACATCATTCTAACCAAACAGAGACAATGGTTCTCATGCATGGTGATCTTCTTGAATAAGCTTAATTAATTTCTTACAGCTAGCTTACAATGCAGTACGTCTTAATTGGCCAAAAAAAAAAAAGCTAGCTTACAATGTAGTCTATATAGTATATACTAACAGAAACGTTGTTTGATAAGGCCTGCCACATGATATTAACGTTACGTACAATACAAGCATATTTGATCTATACCCAGCATCCTCTACTACGTCATAGTATTTGACGTACGTTGTTCTTTATATTTTTATACTTAGATTTTATGCTATCTATATGCTTTCATTAAATAATTATTTGGGTTACATTATGTAACAATACACAATATTTAACAAGTACGTTGTTATCTGAAGTATGTCGAAGAATATAACTAAAGAGTTTCACATTGAAAATTAAAGTGCCAAATTAGTAAGGGCAATGCTTAGGGGGCCTCATTAAGGCCTAAGATGTGTAGGCCTCAATCCTATGTGTCATGCCATGTCATGCACATAAAACAAAATATATTTTTAAATTCATGTTAATATTTCAAATATCACAAAACCAATATTGCCCTATCAAATTTTGATTTAAATTTTATCATTTTATCAATTTATCACTTGCAATCTAAAATACAAAAGGAAAAAAAATTACTAACCCTAGATCTAAAATATAAATAGTATGGATTTAAATCCTAAACCCTAAAATCCACCATACCCATAATCCATAAACCCTAAAATCCACCATAACCCTAATCCCTAAGCCCTAAATTTAAAATATCCACCATACTAGGTCCCTCAACCCTAAACCCTAAAATCTACCATACCCATAATCCCTCAACCCTAAACCCAAAATCTACCATACCCCTAATCCCTCAACCCTAACGCCACAAATCATGCATTAACCACAAACTCTAAACTCTAACTCCTCAACCTTAACCCTTAAACTGTAAATTCTAAACTCGTAACCTTAAATTCTAAACCCTAAATTCTAAACGTAATCCCCCTAAAACTCTAGCTACAAGTAATTCCTCAAGTCTTCCTAATTAATGGATCATGCTCATCATATTGGGACATATTACTTGATATCTTCGCAACTAGGTTATTATCTACTAACATGCCTTATCATTTGCACTATATATATGAATATATGAGCACATTCTTTCCTAAATCCTAAGTACTAAGCATTATCAATTTGTTATTTAGTTGTCTTTGTTTTCTCCATGATGATGAGGTAGTAACATTGTCATGTGAATCGAAGTTTAGTGAAAGCAAGTGATTTGATTCGTTTGCAATTAATTAAACAATAGTTCTCTCATGTGGTTATAAACAATAGTTCCATAATTGTAATCTCAATTAAAGTTCATCCAAATTATATCTTCTTTCCAATTAAGTTAGATTGCTAGGGTTTTTTTATAATATATATATATATATATATATATATATATATATTAAAGGGCATGATTCTCTTTGATTGATAAGAATTATATTTGTAAAGATGATTAATATAATTAATTATAATTGTAAGGTAATTAATGTAATTAGGGTAATTGATTGATAAGGTAATTAATGTCAATCGTTTATAATTGTAAGGTAATAATTGATTGATAAGATTTTATATGTAAAGATAATTAATTATAATTGTAAAGATAATTAATTGATAAGTTTTAAAGTTGAATAAGTAGTAGCCATTAGATCTATGATGGGTATGATAGACTTTTGCCTAAAATGATTTGGCAATAGGTTAATGATGTGTACGTATATGATGTGGCATGCCACATATAATTAAGGTCTCCACATCTTAGGCCTTAATGAGGCCAACAATCTTTTTCCAATTAGTAAAGTAAGAAATAATAATAAGTGCATGACTTGGCCACACTAGCGGCAGAATTGTTTAAGTTTTATACAATATCGATCGTTTCCTACTTTCCTTGTTGTTTAAGCAACAATGCCTGTGCCTTATGATTTGATTTGCATCATAATTTTCTATGCGTATCTCTGTGTATTGTACTTGTCGATCTCCATGCATGGGCTATATATATATATGCCGTCTTTGTCACGTCGTATTAGGTCTAGGCTTCTCTATATATATAGGGTCACCCATATCCTTGTCTACCAAACCAGACCAAACCAACCTAGTTCATATTACCGGCCACTACAAGTGACTTAATTAGAAAATGGCAGCCGGGAAGATGAGCATTGTCTTGTTACTTATCGTCTGTGCAATAGTGGGAAGTGCTTCTGCCCAAAGTGCTTCTAATGTGAGATCCACATACCACCTCTACAATCCGCAGGATAACAACTGGGACTTGCTTGCAGTAGGCGCCTTCTGCGCAACATTTGACCAAGATCAGCCCTTCGAATGGCGCAGCAGGTATGGATGGACAGCCTTCTGCGGACCCGATGGCCCTAGCGGAGAAGACGCTTGCGGAAAATGCCTACTGGTAATTAATTAACTAATTAAGAATATTAATTCTCGATCTTTTATTAATCTATATGTGCAAATAATTTATGGAAATATATATTGTGAAGGTGACGAACATGGGGACAGGAGCTCAGGAAACAGTGAGAATTATTGATCAGTGCAGCAATGGAGGTTTGGACTTGGATGTGAATGTGTTTAACCAGATAGACACAGATGGAAGAGGCTATGCCCAAGGCGACCTTATTGTTAACTATGACTTTGTGGACTGCGGCGACTAAATTAACCCCATCTAATATTTAATTAGAGCGCAAATTTATTATTATTTTTTGCTAACTAGTAAATAAACTTCAACATCATATGGATATATGAAACAAAGTTTCATCATATGAATGAATGAAGTACTGGAATTAATTGCTTCTTGAATGAATGTAACTTGATGAGCTTCTTGAATAAAAGTGAAAGGTACTTGGCCTCTCTTGGCTTATAACAATGAGCATTTCTTGGCTAGATCAGATAACAAAATACGATATAAAGAGAAAGGATTAGTCTTTGTAGCTGCCAAACACAAAGCTGTATAATCAGATAGTCATATCAACATTGTAGTCGAATCGGAAGCTGCCAAAGTAATAGGTTCAATTCGGGTCCAATCTCCTTTATATACAGAAGAAAGCAAAGCAGTGGTAGGCAAGTAAAACTCTATCAGATTGAATACTGTGTCTGCTTCAAAATCAGAAACAAACCTAAAAGTCATAATCTGGGAGGAAAACATGGATATACAAGGAGAATAAATTGTTGATGAATTTGCACAACGACTTTCATACTAACAGCGCTACTTATAACATGGAGGAGTTACTAGTCTGCTGTCCAACTTTGATCCACGATGATCCTCACTCTTCTGTTGTACTCAAGCCTGTTCTCGCTGAAGTACAGGCAAAAAGCTTCTGAATTTGCAGGACAATTTGGGTTGGGATGACATATTAGTGACTGCAATAAGCAAATGGTGTGTGTTAGAGTCTTCTCAGATTGTGGAGTTCAACACACTAGAAGTTCTCAACACATATGCATAAGACACTAAGGTGTGGAAGCAAAACTAATTTAACTTCCTAAATGCAATTTTTTTTTTCTTTCAAATTTTTAACTCATATATATGCTATGTGCAACATGTAATCCTTAGGAAGTTCTTTGTAAATTCATAAATATAATCAAGGAAACAACAATGCTACCAGACAGTCACACCATACCTGGATATACTTGAGTATATCTTCCACACCATTTACAGGAGGCCACCGATCCTGTACATTATCGAAAGACATAGTTCCATCTGCAGAAATGTTTGGATGAAACATTCGAGAAACAAATTGCACTATTGGTGGTTTCTGTGGATAATCCTCGTTAAACTGAAGATTCAACTTAAATGCGCCTCCCTCCCAAGGAGAATCCAAGGAATGAGGAGCTATAACAACATTCCACAACATTATATTGCAGTTGTAGTAGTCTGGGGGAACCACACTGATCCCTGCAGGTGGGTCTCGTAGCAGCCTCTTCAACTCTCTAAACAGCCTATACCTTGCATTTGTATAATCTGCGCCCGGGGGTGGATAATCTGACACTTTTTTCTGCAGTCTGTGCAAGTATGCAGGAGTCAGACATAACTAATTCTATATCTACAGAGCCTAGGCACACTACTCTAAAACTCTCTAAACAGCCTATATACCTTGCATAAATATCCTCTGCGCCTGAAGATGAGTCTTCTACGAGTCTCAATCTGTCCAAACCTGGGAGCACCATACTAATCTCTGCGCCTGGTGATGGGTCTTGTACAAGCCGCAATCTATCCAAGTCAGGTAGCACCATACTAATGTCTGAACATGGAGGCGGGTCTTCTTCGATCCGCATCATGTCCAAGTCTCTCGACAGAGTATTGATTGAAGGAGTCAACATCATTAGTCCAGTTCTCTACCACCTACATATCACCACAGTCACCAAACAATTAATACCAACCAAAAACAACAACACGGCAGTTTTATATACCAAACAAAACAAAATGTAAATTTGGGGCAGTTCAATTTTGAGCAAAGGACAAATGAATACATTTCTTGAAGAAATAGAACTACCAATACAAATACTTAAATCACCAGATACACAGAGCTTGACCTGAGAGTTAAGGTCAACACCGTAAAATCGAGCTGAAAGATTACAAATTTAACTTCAATTGATAGATATTTGCAGCGTCAATTTTTGTCCCCGATTAATTCAGCACTAAAAAAACCCTAACCCCCAATACCAAACCAAAATTGAAAATTGGGAATTACTTTTTTTATCTCATATCCTTTTCCACCGACAGAAATTCAACTAGTTTCAGAAATCAAAATAGGAAAAAGTAATCCGGGGGAAGTTATCTCACCTGGAGCTCCGAAAATATCCGAGAGGTATTGACCCGAATAGGTTCCGAGTCTGGTCGCTGGTTTATTATGGATACGACGGTTACGAGGCGGGAACGGAAGGCGGAAGCTACGTCTTTCTTTTTCCTACCAACTAATTTTGATTGGAAAATGGACAAAAGAGGAAAGTGTAGGCCTTTAGTTTACTACTTTTATATTCTTGGGTTGGGCCTTAAAATTTGGCTCTTGGGCTGTACCCGATTGGATCGGTTCTCTTCCAATTTTCTCATTATTTCTCATATAAGCCTCAATTAATTTACGGATAAAAATCTTGTACATACTATCTACAAATCTATTATACTAGTTATCTATCTATTACAAGAATAAATTCTCAATAGGAAATGAAAATTCTTGTTTATGACTATGAAACTTTTAATTGAAGAGTCTCATCAAACTAGTTAGGGACATACATTATAGCAAAAAACACGTGGAGCCAATTGGATGATTCTCGATAAGTACATGGAATATCGTATAATATATTGAGAGAACCATTTTAATAGTTTGCTTCGACTCTTGAAATCTCATATACTAAATTAATTATGTATACTAAACTATCTCTATAAAATAACCACCATTGGGTGGTCGAGTTGGTAAGAGTTTTCAGGTGTGGTACACCTTCATCCAGGTTTGAATCCTGCCGACTGCAGATTCCAATTAAATACCAATCCATTATGTGGCTGACCAGGGAGAGGAAGTGTTCTGACAAGATCCTCGATTACATATTAGTTCTTGAGCCTACGAACCCTTTAAGATACTGCGGGAGCTCGCTAAAAAAAAAAAAAAACTATCTCTATAAAATTGTATCTTATATAGCCCTACCAAATCTTGTACACACTTCACGTGTTTGTGATGCGCATAGCAATTGTTACAAGCAATCCCTTTCTAATTAGGTACGATTGAGAAAGGATGTGATGTATTGTTATTATAAATACTATTAACATTAAAGAAAGCAAATAAATTAATGAACAAATTTCAAAACTTTACTATCATCATATCCATTTTTTTATGCTATACTTTGGATTGACAGATTGTCATCATCATAATGAGACATGCAAAGAAGTTGAACATGTAGATGTAGGCAATCTCGTTGTTATGCTACGGATTTGTCTCATAAGTTTTAGTTAGTACATAAAACAAATTTATACAACAACGTTAATAAATATCTCTAACACATCTATATCAAGTTCAATTCGATGCAAATTAACCAGTAGATCGATGATGACATGCATGGCGATCCTTTTAACGCTCAATAATGCATATTAGTAACTAGCAGATGGATGATGACATGGTGATCCTTTTTAAGCTTGATTTTTTTTAAGGATTAAATTCTCGTTACTACTGTATTTTAAGGGTCTAATCAGTTTAGTCCCTGAACTTCTATTTCATTAAAACGATCTCTGCATTTTCAATTATTATCCAATATGTCCATTTAGAACATGTGTCACCTATCATAGGTCGACACGTGTCATAAATGAGAACTATTGGATGAGAATTGAGAGTGCAAGGATCGTTTTGATGAAATTAGAAGTTCATGGACTAAACTAATGAGAGCTTCTCTAGTGAGGACCATTATAATGAGTACCACTTGAGGACTTTTCGATTAGATCTACTTTTTTATTACATCTTGATAAACCAACCGTTCAATATTTAAATATTTATGAATAGATTACTTCTACAAATTTTCAATGAAATCGGAAATCGTTAAGTCATCTATAATTGTGATTTACCATTTATGAATATGAATGGTTCAAAATTGACAGATTTGGTTCGTCCATTTATTTGGTCTAGTTCGGTACCTTAACGATTTCAAATTTTGTTGAAAATTTGTATAAGTGATATATTCATGAATATCTTAACATTGAACGGTTGATTTGTCGAGATGTAATCGAAAAATAGATATCACAACTATTAATCGAAAAGTCCTCAAGTGGTACTCATTGAAGTGGTCCTCACTAGAGAAGCTCCCCTAAACTAATTAGATCCCTAAAATATAGAGTAGTAATAAAAATTTAGTTCTTTTTTTAACATATCAAGAGTCATCGCCAGTTGGTAACATGATCTTTGTTCTCAGTTCTCACTAGCTAATTTGTGGAGAGCAGAAATGTTCATTTTCTTAAAGCTTGATTTCTTGATTAATTTTTAGTTTATAGTCACGGAAAATAACTTTTGACCTCAAACGCAAGTTCGAGGCCGCCAATTAACATCATAACGTTACGTACAAAACAAGCCAGCCTGCTAGCTAGGTCTCTCTTAGTCATAATGTTTGGCATAGCTCTTCGTCTTATTTAGAATTTAAGGTAATAATCAAGCCAAACCTGTGGCATCAAGAGAGCTAGGTACGTGGCACAGAAAATTCTCAACCCAAAAATGGAATATCTTGCCCGCTAGCTGCTTCTAGATCGATTATGCCAAATAAATTGCATTTCGATAAGCTAAAAGACACGCCATGTACTTAAAATAAATTGCATCGTTTATTAAAAAATTATGGATTTTCTAATTAACTTATAGACGACAATTCTAATTATTTAGTTACCCACATTGACCTCTCTCTCTCTCTGTGTCATGCCCTCTTCGCCACGTCCTATATAAATATTAGGTTTAACATTAATTCTAACCAGGCTCATTGTCAACATGATGTCTTTAAAGTCATTCATGAATCGAATTAGTATCAATCTCTGTATGCATGTATTTCTTCAGTCAAGGTCAAGGTTAGGAGTTTAGGATTGGCCGGGGTGATGAATGATGATAAAGCTGGTAGACAATTCATACATGCCATACAATTCCAAGGGCAGTCTAGTAATTCTAACACCAACCTCCTCCCTATAAATTCATCCCGCCCCTACTTCCCTGATCATCCATCACATACTTGAGAAATGGCCGGAAATAAATGCGTTGTGTTTTTGGTTATGGTGTGTGCAGTGATGGCCGGAAGTGCTTGTGCGCAAAGTGCTACTAACGTGAGAGCCACGTACCACCTCTACAATCCGCAGGACAACAACTGGGACTTGCGAGCAGTCAGCGCCTTCTGCGCAACGTGGGACGCCGATCAGCCCTTGGCATGGCGCAGCAAGTACGGATGGACCGCCTTCTGTGGGCCCGCCGGCCCTACCGGACAAGCCGCCTGTGGAAAGTGCCTGCTGGTGACCAACACAGCGACCGGAGCTCAGGCGACGGTGAGGATTGTTGACCAGTGCAGCAACGGAGGGTTGGATTTGGACGTGAATGTGTTTAACCAGATAGACACGGACGGAAGTGGGTATGCGGCGGGACACCTTACAGTCAACTACAACTTTGTCGACTGTGGGGACTAAACTGAACCCTAAGCTAGCTAGCTATCTAGTTATATTACGGCTTCTACTCGAATAAACTACTTCATCGATCATCAACACACGATGGAATAAATCAAATAAAGTGGAATTATTACTTCTTGATCAATGATATTAAGAAGGATTATTACTGATGGTAAAATTCCATTACCATTAATTTAAATAATTTTGATATAGATCGAGCTGGATTGCATTATAGTAAGTTGTTATTATTGAACTAATTAATTTTAACGTACAATTATTAGAGGTTCTCTACTTTTCTGGGAAAATGCATTAATTTATTTCCAACTGATCGATCTGTCGCATGCATGATATATACAAACAGAAAATGCAGACCAGACAAGTCTGAAAAACTGAGTTAAGACACATGAGAGCTTCTACGTACACACGCATATTGTTTTTTTTTTTTTTTTTATATTTTCTATCCATCGATGGAACTTGAAAATACGATGGAGATTAATTCATTTACAAAAAAAAAAAAGGGTACAATTGAAGAGAAAGCAGGACAGCCACCTTACCCTTCCAAACAAATTAAACTGCATAACCAAGAATATATAGACCCTGATAAAGAAGATGCACCCCACCCCCATCAAAGAGAAGACACACATGCATATATATTATAACACACAAATATCAAATTGTCCCATTAAAGGCAGTTTTCTAGTAGTGTTCCTTCCAAAGGACATTTCTAGCTATACGCTCCGATGGATCCCTTAAATTCTTCAAAGAAATTAAAAATATTGGTCTGCCACAAAATATTCATTAGAGTTTGTTTTTGTGGTGTTGACCGATCATAGGGGTATCTGTAACACCCTTAATATTGTCGCTCTCAAATGAAAAGAACTTTAGAGTTTGAGCTTATCTACTTTCTTTTTCTCCTTAATTCATAAATATTAGGTGCAGTTGACACCATATTGCAACCATGCCATCATAATCATAACGTACGTACGGTTATGATAGTCCAAGAGCTTTATATATATATATATATTAATGTAGCTAATAACAAAAAAAAAATTGGTACGATTCTCCACTACTACAAAAAGGGTTTATAGGGACATACATTTGTCCATTTTATAAGGGTTTTATGGACAAATATATCTATTTGTCCCTAAAGTTAACTTTTAGAGACATATAGAGGCAATATAAACCCTTATAAAGGGGACAAATGTATGTCCCTATAAACCTTTTTTGTAGTAGTGCTCAAATATCAATTTGGTTCCAAAACTCATTTAAAATCTCAAAAAGGTCGACATCATTGAAGAATGAAATTCGTTTGACGAGATTATAAAAAAAATAAAAAATATATATGAATGAGACTATTTTAGCGACGAAACAGTCGTCGCTACAGGGTCACCCACATTTTTTTTATTTTTTTTATTTTGTTTGTTTTGCAATTTTTTCCTATTTCAACTCAAGAAAGTAAATTAAAAATTATACTTTCGAAACATGAAAACTTGTGCGGTTTGTTCTCTCGGAGTTCATAGTAAAAAAAATTCCGAGAACCCGATATTTGTTTTATATAAATAAAGAAATTATTCATCGTTTCACACAAAAAATAACAAATAAAGGATTTTGTACAATCTTTGAATATCAATTTGGTTTCAAGACTCAGTTAGGATACCAAGAAGGTCGTTGATGCCATTGAAGAATGAAATTCGTTTGATGAGAATATCAAGTAAATTTTTTTTTTAAATAATATATATATATATATATATGAATCAGACCCCTCTAGTGACGAAGTATTCGTCGCTAGAGGGTCACCCGAATTTTTTTTTTTAGTTTTTAGTTTTGTAATTTTTTTTTTCTATTTCAACTCAACAAAATAGATAAAAAATTGTACTTTCAAAGCATGAAAACTTGTGCGGTTTGTTATCTTGGGACTCATATAGTCTCAAAAAAATCTTGAGGACCCAATGTTTGTTTTTTATAAACAAATGAATTATTTAACGTTTCACATAAATAATAACAAAAAAGGATTCCGTACGATTCTCGAATATCAATTTGGTTATAAGACTCATTTAAGATCCTAAGAAAATCGACATCATTGAGGAATAAAATTCGTTTGATGAGAATAAAAATAAATAAAAAATTATGAATGGGACCCTCTAGCGACGAAATATTCGTCGCTACAGGGTCACTCACATTTTTTTTTATTTTGTTTGTTTTGCAAATTTTTGCTATTTCAACTCAACAAAATAGATTAAAAATTGTACTTTTGTAGCACAAAAACTTGTGCGGTTTGTTCTCTAGTTCATAGTTTCAAAAAAATCCCGAGGATACAATAATTGTTTTAGATAAATAAAGAAATTATTCATCGTTTCACACAAATAATAACAAAAGAAGGATTCCATACAATTCTCGAATATCAATTTGGTTCTAAGACTCATTTAAGATCCCAAGAAGGTTGACACCATTGAAGAATGTAATTAGTGTGATTAGAATATCAAAAAATTCATATATATATATATGAATCAAGGTCACCCACATTTTTTTAGTTTTATTTTGCAATTTTTTCATATTTCAACTCAACAAAATAGATTAAAAATTGTACTTTCGAATTATGAAAACTTGTGCAATTTGTTTTCTCAGGGCTTATAGTCTAAAAAAAAATCCCGAGGACGCATTTTGTTTAATATAAATATAGGAATTATTCATCGTTCCACACAAAAAAAATATTCTATATGATTCTCGAACATCAATTTGGTTCCAAGACTCATTTGAGATCTTAAGAGGGTTGACACCATTGAGGAATCAAATTATTTTGATGAGACTATCAAAAAAATAAAAGAAAAAAAAATATAAATGGGAGCCCTCTAGCAACGAAATATGCGTCGCTAAAGGGTCATCCACATATTTTTTTAATTTTAATTTTTCTATTTTTTCATATTTCAACTCAACAAAATAGATTAAAAATTGTACTTTCGAATTATGAAAACTTGTGCGGTTTGTTGTCTCGGAATTCATAGTCTCAAAAAAAATCCCGAGAATCCAATGTTTTTGTGAAACAAGTTGGATATCCCGATGAAAAATATGTATAATTTGTGTTTTATTCGTATATAATATTTTTTGGTTCAAAAATATGTGTGCATAGTTACGGTTTTATTCAGAAAATTACTGACAAAGTTAGTAAATAATTACGCTTATCAAAAACAAAAGATTGTGCTAGGTGTATCATATCTTTGCACGCATGGCGGTCTCGAAACGCTGCGTTTCATCCACATCCAGTAAAATCAAAATAAAGTAAACATGGAACTACCTCTTTAAAGTAGTGTCTGTCGCGGAGAACAGAACAAACACACTACTACTGAGTTGCACGCACGCACGAACGAATTGCCCTTGCCTTCCCGTTTTTTCTATCATTTGTTTGATTGATAATCTCAATCTCTTTCGGTCATCGAAACTGAAAACCCACCGAAGCCACCACCACACTCTTTGCTTGTCGTAAACCCAACAAAGCCCACGTAATTTTCATCGTTCCCCCAAAAACCCGCCACCACTTTCTCCGTTCCCTCTCAGATCCGAGCAAAGCCTCCGTCTTTCTCGGTCTTGCTCTGCGTTTGTGCTGGGTTTGGAGCTCAATCGTTGAATGTGGGTTTTGGATTAGAAGAGAGTGAATTTCAGAGATGGCGGGTCAGGTTGTGAAGGTTAAGAGGGAGGCACTTGAGGCATGCATGACGTGCCCTCTTTGTAATAACCTATTGAAGGAAGCTACCACCATATCTCTCTGCCTCCACACGTGTTAGTTCCCTTTACTCTCTTTTATTTGATCAATTTTCGTTTGTTGATTAATCCTGTCCTGATTTTATGATCTGGGTCTCTTCTTGTTTTGCATATAATGTTTCTGGTTTTCCATGTTTTGTTTTTTTCGTCTATCTATCGTGTAATTATTAGATCATTTCGTTTTCGATTTGCATTTTGTGCCCTTTTTCGCTAATTGAGAGTTGGTGTGGTAAATTTTGAGCCCATGACATTACCAAATTTTTATCGTTCTTTTTAATTTGATTTTGATTTGATTGGTGAGTGGTGACAATGTTTTGTTTATAGGCATGTTATTTAAGATTACTTTGAAACCAGTTTGCAGGAAGTGCATATATGAGAAGCTCTCAGATGAAGAGATGGATTGCTGTCCTGTATGTGAAATTGATCTCGGTTGTCTACCAGTCGAAAAACTCAGGTATTGTAACTACAAACTCTCTTTTTTTAGCTTATAAGTTCGCTTATTGGTCCACTATTTTAGTGGTGAATGCACTGTGTTTTTGGTAAATTTGATCATTTAATAGGGATGCACTGGAAGCGTTTGAAAGTGGGTAACTACCCTGTGTTTTCGGAATACAAAGACACATCATACACTTTCCAGCATATTGCATTGTGCACCATTTGGAGCGAATGACCATATCTATTACTTACTTGAAAAGTATCATGTAATTCATCCCCACGATCTATCATAAGCAGATATCGAAATGTTGCTGCTTGTTTAATATCGTCTTTAAGGCTGCTTTTCGAAATAGGAAAAAAAGTAACCGGTAAATGGTTGTAGTAAAACTCGTGATACAACTCTGATTTTGCGTAAAAGTTGATCCTTTGTCACCTATCATTACAATTTTTGAATTTTCAAGACTGAGATAAAGGCTTTTTTCCGGCGTAATAATGCTTTGTGAGACATTAGTTCTTCTTGCACACCCACATGTTTTTTATGCAAGCGAATAATCATTTCGTAGCACTAGTTACCCCATCCTATCGTTGTAAATGTGTGCTGGAGCTTTAAATGAAAATGTTATTGTTTTTGGTACATGAAAATGTTCTTACACATGCTTGGGATGTCAATTAATGATCTGCAGGCCAGACCATAATCTGCAAGATATCAGGGCCAAGATATTTCCTCTTAAAAGACGGAAAGTTAATGCACCCGAAGTCACACCTTCAGTTTCATTGCCAGTGAAAAGGAAGGAGAGGTCATTATCTTCACTAGTAGTCAGCACCCCCAAAGTTTCGATGCAGGCGGGCTTGACTGGAAAGAGATCAAGAGCTTTGACAAGAAAGGCTGCTGCTTTACGTGGATGCAGTTTTTCTGCTGAAGAACGTGCAAAGAGAGAAGATTCTGCGGAAGATCATCCAAGGAGCTCTAGCTCACCTGATTCTCATGATAAGATGCAGGTAAAGGGGGAGCGGGAGCAGGAGTTTGATTCTTTGTTCTTTACCATCGAGTTTATTTTGATTTTATTGCAAACCAAACAAGTCCAATGCTTTATGTCAAGAAAGTAGTCAGAAAATAAGACTCATCAACCATTACCTAAACTACAACCCTAGTCTCAAGTAAATCCGTTAATTTTAGGAAATTAGGTCATTCTCCTAAGCAAACTAAGAAAACAGATGTTCCAACTGGTCTATTAAAGTATACTTTCATTCTTCAACATTCTCCCTCAAGTCAGAGCAAAGATAATGCCTAGGCTGTTACATAAGTCACATACTCAACAGAATGAAGAGACACCGTCACAGTTTACAGAAGTCAAACATGAACCAGACATCTAACTGGTAAAATATGATGAATAGTGGTTATGCATGGCTCACGATCAAACCATGAGTGGTGAACAACAGTTGGATCATCCAACAAGAGAAAAAGGATGAAACAAAAAGTCTCTTGAGAACATACTTGGAAATCAAAAACTACCAAAAAAGAATCCTATTTACAATCAAGTTTAATTTTTTATTATTTTTGTTATTTATTTTTCAACAGTTTACTTATTAGGAATTTTGCGTGCTTATTCAATTGATGCAGGATTCTTCCATGCCTGAGACTTCCTATGAGCAAAAGCCTAATAGAGATACAAAGAATGATGTGGAAGTAACAGAAGGCAAAGCTGATCTGTGGACACCCTTAAACTGTCTTGTAGAGGCTGCTAACCGGACCAAGTCCTCTAAGTCAAATTCACAAGGGCAGTTCCTTGCCAAATCGGAGCCACTCAATGCCCTTGATAGCATTTGTGAACTTTATATGCCTGAAGATACAGAAGCAGAATCGCCAAATGCTCTGGATAATCATGTAAATATGCCTAAAGCAAAAATCAAGGATCCCGAGAACAGTACAAGAGGAAAAAAGATGGCGGTTGCAGGAACCGTGAAACGTAAGAGGTTGCATGCAGGTAATCGTAACAAAGGAGCTCCATCTGGGGAGTCATGTGCCTCAGCTCAAGCTCAAGCTCAAGCTATACTAGATACACGTGGGGCTAAGCGTAGCAGAAGAAACAGTCCTATTTGGTTCTCCTTGGTTGCATCCGAAAACTGGTGAGACACTCCTTTGGTTATAAAGTTTATATAGTTATGTGGTTTTATATATTTGGTGAGTTCAATTTGTTATTTCTTCTTGTCAATTTCTGATTTTGATGGTAAATGGCTTCAGGAAAGGAGAAGCTTCCTTGCCACAGATATCATCATGTTACTTGAGAATAAAGTGAGCTCTATAGTCCTGTTTCTTGCTTTGAAATTCTGCTCTTTATACGAATATATTGTGTTATTTTAGTCATTTAGTCCTCTGATGTATGGGATAGGGCAACCAGTACCAAAGTTTGGGTTCATCTCTGTGTTCTCCTTTTGGGCTTAGTGTTGTGTACATAAGAAAATTGAGCAACAAGTTGGGTAAGATTTTGCTGAAAGAAAACCATGAAGGTGAATTATGATGAGTCGTAACATGCATATTCTTTTGACAGTTTGACCTTTGCTTATTATGTTTTTTCCATCTACACTTAGTACATGATTTGAGCATACGCTACACCAGAATTTAAACAATTCAACAGATCATTGTTGAGTCAACTGCCCTGCCCAAATAGAGGCTCAGCTGCACATACATATTTTCCTAACTCTTAACTAACCATATCAACTTGTGCATTTAGAAGAATCATGAAGTGATACATTACGATGAAACTTGAACTTAATAGTGACTTTGCTTTCTTTCACAGGGATGGTAAAATGCCTGTAACATTTATTCAGAAGTACCTTGTGAAGAAACTTGAACTTAACAGTGAAGCTGAGGTGAGTATACTCTTGTTGCCATGCAACAAACTTGAACTTGTAGAAGTATTGTATGTTAGATTATTATGGGTTTTATCACCAATGGTTGGAAACGTAAATTCACTCGATCATTGTTAAACTCATTATGCTTGTTGTATGCATTTTGAGATGGATATATGTTTCTCCTCTTATACTTCAAGTTTTGTCTCGTCTGATCATGTAGGTGGAGATAATGTGCCGGGGTCAGCCGGTGCATCCAACATTGCAACTGCATAACCTAGTAGATCTGTGGTTTCGAACTGGATCAACAACAAAAAAGGTACCAGCAACGGTTGGCTCCTCAGCTAAAGATTTTGTGATGGTCCTCTCATACTGTCGTAGTGTGCAAAATCCCTGAAAGAGCTAATAATAAAAGTAATTTATTTATTGTCTCCATAGTTTATATCTTCAATCTTTGTAGTACCTGTTCTCGGATTTTACGTGTGTATCAACTAAGTTCATCTAGTCTGATACATGAATAATGTGTTTCTTTTCTTCATTGTGATTATTAAAGTATTGTTTTTCCTTTTCAACAAATTGGATAAGTACTTGTTTAAGCTCATGATCGAGTGTTGCTCATAAATTACAAAAAAATTGACAGAATGAACAACGGGTGTATACAATGATAACAACGGCAAAGAAAATAGTACAAGGACCAAAGTGTATGGTTGATTAAAGTACATGGACCACTAGTGCCCTTTACTCATGCTTAAGATGTCATTCACACACGTTGACTGTTTATTTCTTGTAATTAATAGAGAATTAGGCGAGAAATAATCACACAAGTAGGTTAGCCCATATACATACTCACCTTTTGAAAGAGGTATTAAAAGAGGAAGAACTAGCCTATGGAACAATTACATCTTTAACTATTACATGGTCATTAGAATTACCATCACCCAACACTTGACTGCCCTTCCCAAAACTCATCTTGGTTTCAATACTAGGGTCAGCGTGAAATGGAACCAAACAGTACGAGAACATTTTGCGTCCAACTGAAGGAGCCATTTGAGAAATGATCAAATGAATGATATAGGCCGGCCCTCCTCCAAGGCCAATTAGACCCATATATATCATCTTGATTAAAAACCCCAGTATTGTTATGTCCACAACCAAACACAATATCTTTTAGGGCAACAGTACCCTTTCCAGACGTGGATTCCAAGGCCTCACATGGTACACATTGTGCCCAAAATAAGTCACTGCCTGTATCAGCAATGCCGTAAACATCAAATAGCGGCCGGATTTCCAATTGAGAGCTTCATAAGATACTGGCCGTTGTTGGCTTGTACTCGTGACTGTGGCCTGCTTAGAATTGAAGAGTTTTGTTATGATTGTAAAACGGCGATTTTGGTGGACGAGTTTGACACTAAACCCACCATCGCTCGCTTGCTGCTGTAGCTGAATAGGATACAAGATTTATGAAAAGAGTAGTCACAAGTACTACGTACACCAAAGTGTACATGACGAAGGATAGTAAGTGTCTATGGCTGCCATTTTTGAAACCAGCTTTGCGTGGATACATGGAATTTCAGGGGGAAGATATATAAGGCCGGCCTTGAGAGGATAGGTGGTATATATAGGTTTGTATTGATGGCTATATCTGCAAAGAAAATAAAGTAGACACATGCTTTGGATTAATTTCATGGTCATGCATGTACAATAATGAATGTGCGTCTGATCGATTTCATGGTCGATTCGATCACCTACAAATAAATTATCTAGAAGGAAAAAAGTAGAATCAAAATAAGCAAATAAAAATAGTAACTGGAGAAAAATGAAGAGGGATGATTTGCAATATTATCACCGCCACTACTACTACTCATCTCTATGCAATCGGCTGGCTTGAAGGAGACTACCCTTGTATCCAGGTCATAACCAATCAAGAAATTGCCCTGAAGATTGTTTCCATAAAGACCAACTTGATCATCACCAATGGCGTCGGAACGAGAGGTGCTCACCATTCCGAAGCAGTACAACTTGTTCTCTGGGTCTTCAAAAAACACTTGTTCTGCCTTTAACTGCAGTTCAGCACCACCCTCAAAATGCATAGTCACATCAGGTCCTTCCGGATTCTCGGTGGCATTGAAGCAAAGCTGAGTTCCCAGTGTCGGGTCATCTAAAACAACATTTGAATCGAAGGGCTCCAATTCCGGGTTAACTGTCTTCTTCACTTGAGTTACTACCCGCTCATAAAAATGTTGCGGTAAATATGTCAATGTTGTTCCTGAGTCGACAATCATGTTACCTTTCTCAAACAACGTCAAGTTCCCTTGTGAACTAAACGGAACAAACTTATTTCCGACGGTAACTCCTTCTAGCGTCACAACATATTGGTCCCGGAATAGTTCTTTATCGACCATAGGTGTTGTCACCACACCGTCACCCAGAACTTCACTCCCACTCCCAAAACTGATCTTGCTTGCAGTTCTGGGATCAGTATCAGTTGGCACCAAGCAATGGGAGAATTTTTTACCTCCAACTTGAGGACCAATTTGAGAAACAAATGACAAGGGGCCACGTCCAAGCCCAATCACTCCCATTTGATTCTCAGTTATAGCACCACTGTTGTTATGACCACACCCCATCACAATATCTGTTAGGGTTACAGGCTCACCTGACGAGGACGTCAACATCAATGTTTCTCTAGCCAACACCCCTTTAGAGATTGAGTCATCTACATAGGCGTAATAGTAAGCGCAAGCCATTTTGGGTAATAAGCAAAACCCATTCTCCTCAAGAAAACTACACTCCTTTGTGGAACAAGAAAGGTTCCTATAAGTTGATGACATTTTTGGGTCGAACATGGCACGTTTCATCTTGTAGCAACCATCACACGGCTTGCATTGCGTCCATAGCAGAGTGCTGCCTGTGTCTGCAACTGCATAAATATCGACGGGCGGAGTTCCTATTGAGAACTTCATAAGATGTTCACCATCATCCTCGTCGATTGTTAGTGGTGATTGGGGTGTGTTTGGAGTCATCAAAAGTCGAAAAGCCTTGTTCTTTCTATGATTGTAAAAGGGTGAATTCGGGAATGTTCTTCGGATAAGATGGGCACTGAAGCCACCATTATTGTTCTTGTTCATATCGGGTGCTGCTATAACAGAATAACAGACAAGATGAAGGCAAACAATAGTGATGACCACTACACTATAATAATAATACTTGCGTAAATGACAAAAGGTACTATTAGGGTTTGTAGCTGCCATTATCGATCTGATCGAGGCAAGCTAGAGATTTGTATGAGAAGCTAGAAAGAGATCGACTGGTGCAGGTAGAAATCTTTAAATAGGTGGTGGTAGGCTTTGTATTCATGGCTAAAAAGCCATTACTCACGTACACATGGAGATATATATGATTCTAAGAATCTCCAAGGATATATAAGGTGGAGCTTTTGTTTTTAGAAAATTTGGAAGAGGCCCCGGGCCATGTTTTTCTGGAAAAAGCTCTGCGCCACTTGTTTTATTAGTCAAACCCTCATTTCTTGGCTCAATTTTTAACTTTTCACTTCTCCATGATTCCTTTAATTTCTTTGTTTTTTTTTTTGGTCAAGAAATATATGGACTAGAACATATAAATTTGAAAAATCTTTGCTTGAACCCTCAACGTACTCCTATTTCCATGCATATATACTACCCCTTAACCTTTGATTTCTAAACTAAAAAACGTTAATGTTTAGGTGAAAAATCTTTGCTCAATTCTTTGGATAATTAGGACTTTTGTTATAATTATAGAACGGTGAATTGGGGAAGTTTCGGTGGATAAGTTTGACGCTGAATCCATCACTTTCATTGCTTAATTGCTACTATAGATGAATGGATAATGAAGAGAATAGTGACTCCACCAAATTGATATAGAGCGGCAATAAGAGAAAGGGAGAGGATACACTTGCAACTTACAGCCAAAGATTCAATAGAAGTACGTGTACAAATCTAAATAGAAGGCTCAAGGTTTTGGCTAAAGATCAAGTAGTTCTTCACACATGGAGATCAGGCATTTTGGTCAGAGCCTAATTTCTTGGGTATTGAACTTCTGACTTTTCGTAATTTTGATATGTGAAAATACTATATATATATATATATATATATATATATATATTGCTTTAAATGGGTTTTAAAAACCCAATACACTTGACCCGAGCCCAAGAACCGCAAACTTGTGGACTAACTTTGTATAAATACGGAAATGCCCCAAGTGCGCTCTTTATTCTTTCTCAGTAAGCTGAGCTCTCTACTGCTTGTGTGTTTCTTCAACCTCTTGAATTGAATCAAAGATGCAACAGGTGAATCCAAAACCCTAGATTTCATTCGCGTAGTTTCTTTAATTGAAGAAGTATTCTATTGCGAAAGTTTTCTTATTTATCTGTTTGTGTTTAAAAGGGTGGAGGATCTGAAACTGAGGTGACATGGGAGGACCAGCAAAACATCAACAAATTTGGGAGATTGAATAACCGGTTTCACGAGCTCGAGGACGAGATCAAGATTGCAAAGGTATCGTCTTTTTGCTTATATTGTTAATGGGTTTTGTTTGGATTTTGATTCTATGGACTGCAAATAGAAGAAGTATCTTGTTTTGAATTAGTATTAAACAAAGATTGGGGATTATAAGATTGGGTATGTTAACTAATAAGGAATTTAGCAAAAGGAAAAGAGATGTAATGATTGTTTGGGATTTGCTCCAATGCTGATAAGCTAACAGCAAATTGACTTTATTTGTCAGTCTTCTGGGTTTGATGGTACTGTTTTACTGAAGTGAATTCACAAACTACCCTGAAAACAATGAATTTTATGCTTTGCTTGGGCATCAAATTCAGTTAGTCACCCAAAGCTTAATTCTTTGAGTTGGATATAGTTATAAGGAAGTCAAGGATATGATGGAATAGTGAAAAAAAATTGTTGAATTAGATTTTCTGATATGTTCAAAGTGTGAGCCTACATTCTTTGATGACTTAATTGAGGTTGCTAGTCCTCGTAATGTAGGAATTGGGATTGCCTGCTTTGATAAGCATTCCTCTAAAATAAAATTGTTCAAGGTCTTGTATAATGTGATACAAGACTTCAACTATTATTTCCTTGGTAGATTCTCTACTCCATTGATCAGTTAGCCATAATTTTGTGACTTGAGGTTTTTTGCTAGACTGCTTTCCCCTCCTCTTAAGCTCATTTCCCTTTTAAAAGTGTTTAATGTGTTGAAGCTGTTACAAGGGTTCGTATTGTTATTTACCAAAAAAAAAATGGATTTTTGTTATTTTGGCACTCATATAATCTGTCATGGCTACTACTGTTATTAGTTGAACCTGAAAATCACTTTCTGTATTCTGTAAGATGTGCCCTGTTTTGATCCAATTTCTCCATCCAGGAATCAAATGATAACTTGGAGGATGCAGGCAATGAATTGATTCTTACAGATGAGGAGGTGGTGCGGTTCCAGATTGGCGAAGTCTTTGCCCATGTGCCAAAAGAAGAAGTGGAGAACAGGATAGAAGAATTGAAAGAGGTAACTAGCAAAAACTTGGAGAAACTTGAGGAAGAGAAGGAATCTATTCTTGCGCAGATGACTGAGTTGAAGCAAATTTTGTACGGAAAGTTCAAGGACTCCATCAATCTAGAGGAGGATTAAAAGAGTGATTTATGTTTCTGTGCTTCTGTTTCTCTGCTGATTTGTTGTTGATATGATTTCTGTTGGTGCCATCTTCTTAGAAGACATTGTTTTGCTCACAATTTTAATAGTTGAATGAAAGTAAGAAACTACTTGCTATCTGCATGGTCTTCTTTATTTGTCCCAAAATGTCTCTGGGAAATTTCATAAAGGGTATTTCTAAATCGTGTTTTCACTTAAAATATGACACAACGGGATTAATTTTCGTCTTTCGTAAAACCAAGTGTCAAATTCTTTGATGCACTTCTAATTAAATTGTTTTACATAAAACCCGACACTGTGAGATTTTTATCTTTCGTACCCTTGGAATCTGGTCTACATGAGAATGACTTTGATACGAAATGAAAGGTCCCTTTTGAGTTTTGCAGCTTCAATCATTGTGTTTTGGCTATTGGAATTCGGAAGTAGCATGAAGAAGAAACTCATACTCGCATCACTTGGACTCTGATATATAGCATCTACCATTTTACTACATTTAAACTCATTTTGCTGTGGAATTCAACTCAAATCTAGGTCCGCTTATTGCACAACTTTCGGGAGAGAAACCGAGTTAGCCTTTGTCTACTAATTACCATAAACAGATCGAAATTCTTTTTCCCCGTGTAAACAATTTTGCCATTTCTTAGTATCCCCATAATTTTGCCATTTCTGTCAAGTGTCAATTATGGAAGAAAAAATAGACAGCATAGTGATTAGTGACATAGTGAGTGATGTCAAGTGACACAATGACATAATCACTTACCAAAAGAAAAGGCATAGTGACATAGTGATCTAAGTAGAACCAGATACAATGACATAGTCAATGATGTCACTTGTCGGTGGGCGAGTACATATATAACCACAGAAACATGTGGCCAACTTTAATCCTAAATTACACAGCAAAGACTAAAACTTGGAACTTTGTTCTCTACAGTTTTAGTCTGAATCCCATTTACATCTTCAAAGGAAGCAATCAATCACTAGAAATTATTTGCAGAAACAGAAAAATGGCTGAAGAGAAGGGAATACAGATCCCCAAGGTGAAACTTGGAACTCAAGGATTCGAGGTATATACTATCCTCCTGCATTTACATTCCTGGGTAGAGTTCTATCTCCTTGGATGTTTTGTTTAATTTCTAATTGATTTCAGGTTTCAAAATTGGGATTTGGATGCATGGGTTTGACTTTTGTCAACTATCCTGGTGCTGAAGAAGATGGGATCTCCATTATAAAGCATGCCTTCAGTAAAGGAATCACCTTCTTTGACACATCTGATGTATATGGAACTGATCATGCCAATGAAATTCTTGTTGGAAAGGTATGTATATGGTCCTAAACCCTAAACCCTACACCTGCCTCGACTTGCGAATTTTTCTAAATGCATCTGTTTCGGTGTTTTTGAGAATCTATCAAATGTCATTATGATTGGTTCTTGTTTTAGGCCTTGAAGCAATTGCCAAGAGAAAAGGTTCAAGTAGCCACAAAGTTTGGTGTAGTGAGCACAGGAGGTCCTCGTATGGTGGTAAAGGGTAGTCCTGAGTATGTCCGGGCATGCTGCGAGGGTAGCTTGAAGCGTCTTGGTGTGGACTACATTGATCTCTACTATCAACACCGTGTCGACCAAACTGTGCCTATAGAGGAAACTGTAAGTCGGAAACCACGCACGTAGTTCATTTGAACTTTAAGCACAATGTCATTGTGATTAAAAGCTTGCCTTTTCTTCTTTCTTGGATTTTAGATGGGGGAGCTGAAGAAACTTGTGGAAGAAGGAAAGATCAAGTACATTGGGTTATCTGAAGCCAGTCCAGACACAATAAGGAGAGCACATGCAGTTCATCCCATCACAGCCGTGCAAATGGAGTGGTCACTCTGGACTCGTGATCTTGAGGAAGAGATCATTCCACTTTGCAGGTATATACAAATAATTAATTCGTTCCGAAATCAATTCCTGTATATAATAGGAGATCGAAAAGAAATTAAGGGTACATCAATCTAAGAGTCTTATCACATGGTGCAGGGAGCGTGGCATTGGAATTGTTCCATATAGTCCTCTTGGTCGTGGTTTCTTCGCCGGCAAAGCAGTTGTTGAAAGTTTGGATCCCAATGTTCATGCGGTACACATATATATAGCCCTCAAAAGCATCAAAATTCAGAAAGCATAGATATTAAAACAGAGAGCTCTGTTTGGAAACATTAAGTTTTAAAGGAGATGTAACATTAAGTTTAACTTAAAATAGAGATACAGGGCATTTGTAATTGATCTAATGAATCTTGTGGTTTTGTAATGCCAGGCCGCACATCCTCGGCTGACAGGAGAGAACTTGGAGAAGAACAGACACATATACCATGCAATAGAAAGCCTTGCTACAAAGCACCATTGCTCTCCTGCTCAACTTGCACTGTCGTGGGTTCTCTACCAAGGCGATGATGTTGTACCAATTCCCGGTGAGTCTGAGACTCTGATCGAGTAACCTCTGTACGTTTACTTGTTCCTTCTCTTCAAGTCTAATTAGAGAGACAACAAAGATTAGAGACATTGTCAATTCGTTAATTAATACTATGAATTGATTTGCATGCATGCAGGCACAACAAAGATTAAGAACTTGGACACCAACATTGGCTCATTGAGTCTGAAACTCAAGGAAGAGGACCTCAAAGAAATCTCAGATGCTGTTCCACTCGACCAAGTAGCTGGGGAGAAAACTTATGCACGCTCGAGTCATGTACAATGGAAATTCGCCAACACTCCCCAAAGGACTCTAAATTAATTCACATCTTTGCCCAAAGAAGTGGAGAGAAATGAAAGAGGTAACTAGCAAAAACTTAGAGAAACTTGAGGAAGAGAACTTAGAGAAGGGAATCTATTCTTGCACAGATAGTCGAGTTGAGCAAATTATGGAAAGTTCAATGACTCCATCAATCTAGAAGAGGATTGAAAGTGTAACTTATGTTTCTGTATTTCTGTTTCTCTGCTGATTTTTTGTTGATCCCTTTAGATGGAGGGCTTACTTGTTTTATCCGAGATTGTTTAATTGTCTGGATCAACCTAGCTAATGTGTTGCATCTCCGTATGTTAAATGTTTGTAATTCTTGTCATTATTAATAAAATTTAGTCGCCACTTGTCAACAAAATGTACTTTGTGTATTTCTATCAAGTAATTACTAAATGGTCGTTGCACCAAAAATGAAAAAAAAATAAAAATACTTCCGACTAAGTGGAAGAACTGGGAGAAGAGGACAATGTTGGTGTCCAATGTTGGTGTACCATATTCTATAAGTGCATATCCTAACATTGAGTCAATTTACTCTTCTCGAGAAAGATAAAAAAAAAGTAAGCGCATACTATGTTAGGATATGCACTTATAAAATATGGTACGCAGTGCATATCCTAATTAACGTCAAACATAGTAATTAATTCTTGTAGCATCGTAATGGACTTAGAATACAACATTGCATAATGTAAAAGGTCTCTAAACCCTAGTTTTTTTTTTTATCAGAAGAAAACTTTCATTAATCAGTAAAGTCTCTAAACCCTAGTTAATAAGTATTCTATAATTCCGTAATACATAGTGTGTTACTTTGTAAGTTCCTTTTAGAATACAAATTCAAAGATACGGAAAACACACGCATTTTTGTAATAAAAACGTATTGTACATATATTAATTATTCATGTATTTTTTTCGTACAAGTATCTAATTGCAAAAAGAAATACTAAAGTGAAAATTTAAATCAAAAGTATAATCTATACTATATTTAAGAGATCGAAGAGATATTGTCAACTATAACTAATTTTTTTAACTCTAAAAAAAATAAATTTTTACAGGCTGTATAGGCTGATCTAGGGTTCGTCAACGGGCCGGGCTAGAGCGGGCTCGGGCCGGGCCGGGCTTTAATCATAATTTGAAAGCCCAAGCCCGGCCCTTTATAGCGGGCCGGGCTTTAACGGGCTATCATAATTGTCCGGGCCGGGCCTAATTTCTTTTATTTTTATTAAATAATTTAATTTCTCCAAAATCCAAACTTCCGAAATTCAAAATAAATAACTTGGGTATCCAAAAAATTCCATTAATTTTTTGGATATGTATATTTTGAATTGTGGATATCTCAAAAAATAATTCGGCAAAAAAATTAATTGATCTATAACAATTTAATAACTAGTAATATAATTCATATCATAGACGTTTCTTATCTATCGGTGGATCGAGATCGAAAGAAAGACGAAAGCGGCTAATATTTTTACCATATGCTTATCTTATCCCAATATTCGCATCCAACGATCAATTTTTCCAATTAAGTCTTCCTTCACCTTGTTGATTTCGATAGGTATACATTTCTTTATAACGAATGAATATAGTAGACAACACTAGTAGACATATCAAGATTGGTGCGATCTAAGACATCGAAAAATGTCTGATGGAAGATTTGGCTTCGCTCATGTATTTAATGCATAGTAATAGGCATCGTGTCAAAAAATTGGCCTTTTTCGTTGTCGTTTCGGTCTCAGTCAATAAGGTCAACTCTTCTTTATTGTCATTTACCAAAATATCATTTACGCTAATTTTGCCTTAACGACTCTTTCTGAAATCCGATTTTCGTGTAATTCGCGACCACACGCTCCCATGACTGTGATCCATATACTCATGTAAAAAGTTGTAACCCTGGATCCCATTTCAGTGTAGTTGCCCTTTGAGAACTCTAATTAATAAATATAGGGGCACAAATGGTCATTGTTCTTAACCATGTGGATCGAGGTCGAAACGAAGACGAAAGTGACCAAATTTTTAACCGTAGGCGTAAAATATCTCAATCATCGCATCCAATAGTTGATTTGGTAAATTTCATTTTTCTTAACGATATGATATGGTTTTTTAAATATTTACATTTTTTTATAACCAATGAATTTATGAATATGGTTTATAAGTTGTAAATTTGTATAAGTTAATAAGTTGTATTAATAAATAAATATTTTAAAAAAAGAATAGTAATAATATTTTTCCATTTTGGACTATATATAATGCTATTAATAATAATTTTGTATCTAATGCTATTAATATTTTGTAAGAATAATATTTTGAACGATTCCAAATTATGAAAATATGGACTAGAAGTTAATAATATTTTGTATTAATGAATAAATATTTTGTAAGAATAATATTAATAATATTTTGTTTGTACTCCTCATAATAAATATTTTTGTATTATATGTTATAGTAATATAGTCTATAACTTAGAATACAAAATATTTATAATTTTATATTATAAATATTTAGGCGGGCTTTTACGGGCCGGGCCGTTCGGGCTTTTACGGGCCGGGCCATTCGGTCTTTTGACGGGCCGGGCCGGACTTTTGCGGGCTTACTACGGGTCCGGGCCGGGCTTGAATCGTTCGGGCCGAGCGGGCCTCCATCGGCCCGCGGATCCGCGGGCCGAATGATGAGCCCTAGGCTGATCTATTAGCCTAAGGTGGTATTGGATGACTTTTCATCCATTCTACTCTATTGTTTTTCTATTTCCAAGAAGTGAGTTTTAACTGTGTAAATGAACAACCAGTTAGACAACTTATGGTTGTTCTGCCTTAGGTTTTCATATTAACCTTGTTAGGTTAATTATAGCTCATGCTGCTATTCAGAATGCCCTTATTAACGATTGTAATCGTGATTATATATAATATATGCTTCTTTCCTTAAAAAAAAAATCATATTCAATAAAATTTATCATTCTAAAAAAAAAGAACTAATTTTTTTTAACTCTAAAAAAAACTAATTTTTTTTTTCATCTCAAACATAATGCTCTAAGACCATATTCTTTGGTCAGAGACCATTCACTAGACAGTTTAGACTTGAATTAGAAAGCCTTCATGTGTGTAATTAATACAATTTCATGGAATTATTGATCACTGTTCATTGAATTATAATTCAATGAATGAACGTTAAATTATAAAGCATTCACGTAGGAAATTAATAATCCATCCATTAAACTCTGGCCTAGCCTTGTTCACCCTCTTCATTTCAGTTTCTGCATTATATATGTTAAGCTACATGCATATGGTTTTAATAAGAAACAAATTAACTGCATAGTATTATAATCTCTAAATGGCAACTCTCCAAAATTTGACCGTGACCACCTCTCCCATTTTCTGCATACTTATATATATATACAAAGGAATCGGTCCATTGAAGAGTATTGAACTTGCTCTGCAACTTTTCTTATCTCATCATTTACTTTTCAGTGCAATACACACAGTCGATTGAAGAAGATGAAGTTGTCCTATCATTTCATTCTTTTCTTCATTTATTTCTCTGCACTATCCATTAACCCACATGCTAGCTCTAGTTATACTATTGGCTCCTCCCGCTTCACAAAAGTTCCATTGCCGTTGTTCAAAGAGTCATTGGTGTCGACCATGGAACTTGTTCAAAAAGTGATCTCTACCATGTCCCAAATCCATGGTGATGATGATGATCCATATCTCAATGTTACTATTCCACATTGTGCAAATTTGCTCGGCGAAACCGTTCGAGTTCTGAATTGGACCCTTTCCTCGATTAATCAGGAATACTCCCAATTGGTTAATATAGCCAGCTATATATTTTCAAGTTCAATTGGAGGTTAGAAAGTTACTTATGCATGGCTGGAAATTATAAAATTATACTCATATATATATTCCTAGCTATTTATTTCTAACATAGAATATTGATTCTTTACTAGCGAAAAATGACTAGGAACTAATTACTATGTAGAAAATCATGACTTGGTTTCAGCTAGTATACTGGAGCTTAGTTTTGATTTGAGACTAAGCCAAAAATTATCCAGAAAGGTTTTTGCCTTTTTGGCTAGTTTGTGGAGGATATATGGTGTTACAAATATTTTAGGGTTGAAATTTGATCTTTTTACGAACTCATGTTCTTCATTTTGTCTCATTTTAAATACTAAAACTAAATATATTGCAGGTTATAAACAATCTTATACCACAGGTGATGCCATTTCCCATGCGAAGACGTTGTTGATTGCTAGTCTTGGCAGCCAAGAAACATGTATGGAAGTGCTTGATGGTACCAAACATTCCATGGTTGCAGGTAGCCTCAAACAAGTGACCACATTAATCTATGAGATCCTTGATATGTTGCAAGTACCACAAGGTAGTGCTGATTTTTCAAAGGGTACTGGTGCTCCTATACTAATTGGTTCAAGTGGACTCGACAGCTTCAAGATTTCTCAAAAACCAAACGTTATAGTTTCACAAGACGGGAAGGGAAATTTCAAGCGAATAATGGACGCGATCGCGGCTGCACCAAGTCACTCGACAAAATACTTTGTGATACTTGTTAAAAAAGGCGTTTACAAGGAATATGTGAACATCGACAACACAAAGTCGAATCTGGTCTTGATCGGAGAGGGTAAGGATGCTACTACCATTTCCGGGAGTAGAAGCGCGGGCGGCGGTCAGCCAACATTTGATTCAGCCACATTTGGTAAGACACCAAAATTTTGATTTTACTATAGCAAATAGTTTATGGTAACACATGGTAAAGAGAGAATATTACCGTTTCTTTTAAATTCCAATTAATCTAAAATTGTACGTGCATATATTCAGACATAACTTCATATTTTGTTAGTCACAAACAACATAGCATTCGGACACGATGTCACTTATTCAGTGCACTAGCTATCTCCATCAACTTTCTAACAACTTACAATTCAGACATGATTTCACCTATTCAAACAACATATATAACGTTCATACAGAATTTCAGCTAACCAATCTAAAAACTTACCAATTCAAATTACTACCTAGCTAGCTCATAATGTTTGTGTTTGACTTTATTTGTCTTCTCCAATAGCTGTTAGGGCCCAAGGATTCATTGCAATTGACATAGGGTTCGAGAACACCGCGGGTCAAGCAAACATGCAGGCGGTGGCACTTCTTACCAGCGGCGATCGCTCCGCCTTTTACCGGTGCAAGATAACTGGAAATCAAGACACATTGCTTGTGCAAGCCGGCCGGCAGTTCTACCGAGAATGCCAAATCACCGGCACCGTCGACTTCATCTTTGGCTATGGCACTGCTGTCTTCGAACACTGCAACATTTACATAAAGAAAAATCAAATAGGCGGAACCAGCGTCATCGCCGCCCATGGCCGCAAATCCCCAACAGAATCATCCGGCTTTTCGTTCCAACTCTGCACCATCACTGGAGACCCCAATGTGATCATTAAAGACTCGACTCGCAACGGCGCGTACCTCGGTCGGAGTTGGGGGCTTTATGCACGAACAGTGTTCATGCAGTCGTCCATGAGCAATGTTCTAAGGCCGGAGGGTTGGCTTCAGTGGCATAGCGATCCTGTTGACAAATTGTATTTTGGTGAGTACCAGAATAACGGGCCGGGGGCGGCTCTCGGAAACCGGGTGACGTGGCCGGGTTATCATAAGATGAGCGCATCTGAGGCTGATAAATTTACAGTGGCCAAGTTTATTGATGGGAATTCATGGTTGGCATCCTCAGGTATCCCACACACACTAGGATTGGATCCATTGGCCAATGCGCCAATGGGAGCTTAATCTGCGTCTTGCCACTGAATGCATGCTATGCATTTTAGTTTGGTTTTAGGTTGACACATTGAAAATCCTCAATAATATAATATTTCTTAGCAAACACAAAGTTCCAAGTTTGAGCCAAAAAAAAAAAAAAGGGAACATCAATTTACAAGAAATTAATTAGATGGTTAGAGACCATCCACTAACCTAAAATTTCTCATTCAGTAGACAATTTAGACTTGCATTAGAAGCTAGAAAGCTTTCATGTACGTCATACAATGATCATGGAAATTATAATTCAATGTACGTACGTTCATTGATTTCTAGCTATAATATTAATTAATTACAATCCATAAATTGGTAGTTCGATTGATCATCCCTAGCCTCCCATTGACGTATTGATCGAAGTTGCTCTCTACCTTTTCTCTTCTCATGCATCATTTACATTTAGTACGTACCCTCACTCATCACGAGTCCATTGAAGAAGATGAAGTATTGTCCTATATATAAATTGGTAGTTCTCAAATTATCCATTGAACTAAGAAGATGAAGTATTGTCCTATATATATATACCCAGTTTTATAAAATGTGTACCGGCCGGGTTTTAATAATTAAGAAAAGTACAAATCTTTTTTTTGGTCGAAATAAGAAACAAATTAACAGCATAAAATTATGTCTCTAAATGGCAACTCCAATCCAGTCACTCAAATTTACCGAATTCAACTTTCTGTATACTTGTATATATACAAGGCCGGAATGAGTCGATCCATTGAAGTATTGAACTTGTCTGCAACTTTTCTCTACTCGCGAGTAGTCGATCCATTGAAGAAGATGAAGCTGTCCTATCACTTCATTCTTTTCTTCACTTACTTGTCTGCTTTATCCACTTCTAGTTATATTATTGGCTCCTCCCGCTTCGTAAAAGTCCCATTGCCTTTGTTCAGAGAGTCACTGGTGTCAACCATGGAACTTGTTCAAACTTTGGCCTCCACCGTGTCCCAAATTTATGGTGATGTTGATGATGATGACGGTCCAAATCTCAATGTTGCTATTCCACATTGTGCAAATTTGCTCCGTGAAACTGCTGGTGTCCTCAGTTGGACCCTTTCGGCGATTAATCAGGAATATTCACAAGGTGAATATATTAGCTATTTTTAAGTTTGATTTGTTCCCAAATTATTGTCAGAAAGCTTTTTATGGTTGAATCTTTTTGAAATTCTATTCCAATAATATTGCTAGCTATTTATTGCTAAGATAAAATTATGATTGACTTTTGGCTAGTTTGTCGGAGATGTTTCATTGAAATGTTGAGGGCCGAAATACTTTTTAAAGTTTTTATTTCATGATTATCTTTAATTTTAAACACTAAAACTAAAGCTTCATTGCAGGTTATAGACAATCTTATACAACAGTTGAAGCCATTTCCCATGCGAAGACCCTTTTGAATGGTAGTCTTGGCAGCCAAGAAACGTGTACGGAAGTGTTTGATGGTACCAAACATTCCATGGTTTCAGGGGGCCTTAGACAAGTCTCCACATCTATCCATGAAATCCTTAATATGTTGCAAGTGCCACAATTTGGTCCTGATTTTTCAAAGGCTCCTGGTGCTTCTTTACTTCGTTGGACTGGACTCAACGACTTGAAGATTTCGCAACAACCAAACGTCATTGTTTCACAAGATGGGACGGGAAATTTCAAGCGAATAATGGACGCGATCGCGGCTGCACCAAGTCACTCCACAAATTACTTTGTGATACTTGTCAAGAGAGGAGTTTACCATGAATCCGTAAACATCGACGACACAAAGTCGAATCTGGTTTTGATTGGAGAGGGTATGGATGTTACTACCATTTCCGGGAGTAGATGCGTGAGGAGCGGTCAGCAAACATTTGATACAGCCACATTTGGTAAGAAACTAAAAAATTTCTATTAGAAACCAATAAATTAAGGGTAACACACATATATATATATGGTAAAGGAATAATTTTTTCCATAACCCAAATTTTCAATTTCACTAAAATTGTGCATTCAGACATTAATTCGATCATAACTCATTATGAAGTTGTTAAATTGTTGTTAAGACACTAAATTGGTAAAATTACGTGTAAATGGTATATTGTTTATTAGATTGTTCAAGGATCTCGATTGGATGATGTTGATTGACAATCGGGACAATCGGTCAAGTGTCCAACTTAATTTTCCATTTCAAATTACTACCTCATCATAATGTTTGTGTTTGACTTGTACGTTTGTCTTTGATCTCCAACAGCTGTTAGGGCCCTAGGATTCATTGCAATGGACATAGGGTTCGAGAACACTGCCGGACAAGCAAACATGCAGGCGCTGGCGGTTCTCTCCAGCGGTGACCGCTCCACCTTCTACCGGTGCAGGATAACCGGAAATCAAGACACATTGCTCGTGCTAGCCGGCCGCCAGTTCTACCGCGAATGCAAAATCACTGGCACCGTCGACTTCATCTTCGGCTATGGCACCGCTGTCTTCCAGCGCTGTGACATTTACATCAAGAAAAATCTAATAGGCGGAACCAGCGTCATCGCTGCCCACGGCTGCAGCTCCCCGTCAGACACCTCATCCGGCTTTTCATTCCACCTTTGTACCATCACCGGAGACCCCAATGCGGTCATTAGAGACTCGACTCGCAACGGCGCGTACCTTGGTCGAAGTTGGGGGGCTTATGCACGAACAGTGTTCATGCAGTCGACCATAAGCAATGTTCTGAGGCCGGAGGGTTGGCTTCAGTGGCAAGGCATCGGTGTGAACAATGTGTATTTTGGTGAGTACATGAATAATGGGCCGGGTGCGAATCTTGGAAGCCGGGTGAGGTGGCCTGGTTATCATGCGATGAGCCCATCTGAGGCTAATAGATTTACAGTGGCAAAGCTTATTGATGGAAATTCATGGCTGTCAACCTTAGGTATCCCACACACACTAGGATTGGGTCCATATCACTCCATTGGGAGCTTAATTAAGCAATAACGAAATAGTTAATTCATGTTTTAGTTTACACTCTTCATGATATATGCTCTGTTTTT
Organism: Rubus parviflorus; assembly: GCA_029955375.1. Taxonomy (NCBI): domain Eukaryota; kingdom Viridiplantae; phylum Streptophyta; class Magnoliopsida; order Rosales; family Rosaceae; genus Rubus; species Rubus parviflorus. The sequence continues at coordinate 111,471 of JARGGL010000001.1, read as the reverse complement.
TTTTTTTTTCCAACTAGCTAATTCATGTTTTATAATTCAGTGACTTTCTTTTTTGAAATTATTTGACGAATTTGGAAATTTCTGTATAAGAAAATATCTGTCAAAAGTCAAAACCACAGCAAGAACTCAATAGCTAAATTGGTCAAACGTCTGGTTGATTCAAATTCAATCAAACAGTACTATTTCAAGCTTGGTAATGGAAATTTAAATTACAACAGAAAACTGTTATACAATTAGTAATCAAACTCGAGCGCCCATATCATTTCAAAGAAGAAGAAAGAAAATCAAATAATCACCTTAAATCCAACCCCGAAAACCCGATTTCAAATCCGAGTATAAGCCGGGCGCAATGGCTCGGATCCAACAACCGAAACCAACCGGCCTTGAGCAGCACTCTCCTCGTCAAAATACAAGTCCTCGGTGACCCGAAACGCGGCGTGGAGCCCCACAACCACAACCGCAACAATCAGAGACACCAACACATTCAACCCCACGCGCGTGAGAACCAGCGCCACCACGGTGACCAAGCTCAGCGAGAAGAGCACGGCCCCGTCGTCGAAGCTCCGATTGAAGAGAACGATGGGGCCGGGGACTCGGAAGAAGTAAAAGCCGGCCCAGGCGAGCAGGACGATCAAGAAGACGATCATCGACACCGGGTGCCACAGGAGACCGAGGAAGACGATCAGGAGCACCGCCATGGTGTAGTTCACTCGGAAGTAGCTGATGTTGTGCTTCAGGCGGCCCGTGGCGTCGGCGTAGTCGCAGGGGACAGAGAAAGCCGTCGGGGAGAAGAACTCGCGCCATGGGCGGCGCGTGGGGTACACAGATTGAGAGGTGCTCGCGGGAGAGGCGGATTGGGAAGTTTGGGGATTGGCGCGGTAGGTGAAGCTGAGATCTTTGGAGGTTTGTGCGGCGGAGGTGGTGGCGGTGGTGGTGCCGTAACCCGCGGGTGGCTTTAGCGCCATAGTTACTGGAAATCGGAAAAGATTTGATAAAAAGATGAGAGATTTGGGTGGGAGAGTCGGAGAGGGAACTTAGCCCTCAACCAATTGAGAGTAAGAGAGAGAGAAACCCTAACCCTAAACCAATTGAGAGTAAGAGAGAGAGAAACCCTAACCCTAAACCTAAGAGAGGATTCCAAGGGTTCTATACTCTCAGAAGAAATAATCGCATCAAGGAAGAGAAGGAAAAATAGTCGTCTTTCTATTTCTATTTCTATTTAGAAAAAGCTGTTAAAATACATCTGGCTTTTTGCTTGGCACTTTAGCAGTACATACATCCCCAAGACCCCAACTGTATCATCATAACGTCAAAGTTTCAGTTTTTTATTATTTGGATGATTACCAAAAACTGCTCAATTACCTATTTCTAGCTGTTGATTATTATTTTAAGTTTTCAACACAAATAAATTTCGGCACAAATAAATCAATGTATGAGTACATTATGTGTCGTAGACTTTGACGAAAAAATTTTAGATGTGACCGTCTCATTGTCACGTGACATGACCGACTATTGTGATTGGACCACGTTTTTATTTTTTTTCCTCCGGTGTATCAATCATTGGCCCTTCTTTATCTGAGTAAAAATGTGGTCCAATCACAGTAGTCGGTCACGCCACTTGGCAATGTGACGGAATTTCTCGACTTTGACTTTGACTAGATAGGAAGGTTTCCAAATGAAATCTCAAGCATGAAATTGGGGGGAAAGAAAATTACTCTCATACAATTGTCACTGAAAAATTGAAGTTGCCTCAAAATTTTCCTTACATTTATACTAACACATACTGTAACAACCTCACATTCCTTTAGAAATACCATACTCCACTCATAAAAGAAGAGACCATCTTGATGAACCTCTAACCATTCAGCAAACTATGGTTTTGGTTTTTGGTTATCTTTACTGTGAAATTTCCTTCCAGCTTCAACCGCTTCCCTGCAAAGGAGAAGTGGTAAGAGCTTTGCATATACATTACACACTGCCTTTTTCTTAATACAAGCAGCACAATTTGCATTTTATTTTTGGTTTTGCAAAGAATAACGATACAATAAGTTAAGAAGAGAAAAATTGGAAGCGTGAACTTGAAAAGAAAGTGACACCAACCTGAAAGCATCGACAAGTTCCTTACTTTCGGGGTCCAGCTGCACACCCTCATAAAAACAATTGGCCGCTTCATCAAACTTCTGCAATAATAAAGAAAATACTTCATGGCATTTGGTCTTCTTTTTTTGCAATAAACATCATGAGCAACTAAATGGGAAAGTGAGTACATGCCTGCATTAGGCGCAATGCTGCACCTTCTCGAAAGCAAGCTTTTGGCCAATCAGGTCTCAATGCCCTGCAGGCCTTTGCATCAGCTAAGGCATGCTCAGCTTGGCCAAGACGAAGCCAACAAAGGCTTCGATTGGAAAGAAAAATGGCATCAGTTGGGTCCATATCAATTGCCTGAAATGAATGGTAAAATGTCAAACACAGACATAAGTAGCAGTTCGTAAACAAAGAGGGTCAGCTGTTTCCCTACTAATATATATTAAACAGTACCCAGAACCATCCCATAAAATTGTTTGAATCACTGGAATAACCAAATGAAAATCATAAGATTGCTACTAAAACATTGAGAAAGAAATATAATGCACCTGCGTGTATGCATCAACAGCCCCTTGATAATCCTTTCTACTGAAAGCATCGCCTCCTCTCGATTTTGCTTCTGCGGCTTTCTTCTTTGCCTCAGGTGTCACCTGAATAAGTTATAAGACACAAACACATGACCATATAAGTCATAATGCTAATATTATGGACACGGCCAAAGTACATATAAGCTAGCAAGGTTCACTTAATTCCAGGGGAACACTTTGCACCTCAGGGATCTCTTTCTTCGGTGAAGTAGAGTCTTTTGGGACATTAAGTTCCTTAGTATTTTTCGATTCTTCCTGCAAATTTTTCCCTTGAAAATTAGAAATCATCCATGTAGCAATAATGGCTGCCAAATCTAGGAAATCCTATTCTTCTTGTGCTAGAGAAAAAAAAAAAAAAGAGTTTCAAACTTTTGGTGATGAAATGTCCAGATCTTGATACCTGTTGTCTGCTTGTTTCAGACTGCATATACTCAAGTATGCCGTCAACTGTCCATTTTGAAATAGTTTCAACTTGTGAGGTCAAGGGAAAGAGAATCTCCACAGCACTTCGGTTCCCACTTGCAGCTGCAATCTGTATTGGCTTCAAACCCTCCTGCGGTGCAATAGGAAGTCTATTGATTAGCAAAAGACACTAGTCACAAACTTCTACTGTTGATAGGATCAAATTAATCCTTTCTTCAAACTTTTAAGCAGAACATAAGCATTAGCATTACAAACTTCTACTGTTGATAAGATCAAATTAATCCTTTCTTCAAACTTTTAAGCAGAACATAAGCATTAGCATCTATTGGTCTCATCAATGTCAACAGCATCATCTATATAAGTATAAGAACAAAAACCATGACGGCTGCCTTAAGATATAAAGTTCCACTAATAATAATCTATTGAACATAAGCAAATATCTAACCAGAAAGGAATCTGGTTATAAGTTTAAGCATTTAACCATCAAATATGAAATATTTACACCACAAAGTACTACCAAAAGCAAGTTTCGTCCACTTCTAATAGCTAATGCAAAGATAAACTGATAAACAAGCGAATATGTTGAAAGAGAACACTCTTTCAAAGTGTAGTCATTGCCTCACCTCATCAGTTACATTGGGATCAGCTCCAGCTTTTAACAAACATTTTATAATCTCTGAGCTCCCAACATCAGCAGCAATGTGTAAAGGGGTTGCTCCACCAGCACTCATATTTACTTTGGCACCTGCCTGTGCAAACAAACACATAATGATGCAAAGATCGCTCAAAATCAAAATAAAAGGATATTCTGCTATTTCACATTACACAAGCATATTTACCCAGACATACAGAAGATCAATGAAATTGCAAATTCAACTTTGAACAATGGAACTTGTTGACTATATCCCTAAGGTTCAGTCACATGTGACATATAAAGCATAACTAGATAGACTGAATATTACTATAGCATTTCATGTATCAATGAGCTTTTTACGTATTAAAGTGAAGCTTCGAAATTTAGAAATTGCATTTGAATTGAGGATGATTTCATTATATTGCTTGAAAATAATGCAATCATCTCTTAGTCAAAACATTGAGCTATTGAAGAACAATAAGTTCTCGATAAAAATTTGACATTAGGCACCAAAAGACAGGTAAAACTTACCATCTCCCTACATATAAAACTTAAATCTGTATCAACGGAAAATTGTTAAAAACATATGGATCTTTGTTTTGCATCTCACTTACTCAAACAGTCAAACTATTAGTGTAGAAATCATTTGCTTCTGTCTTGCATTATGCTACATGACCAGAAAATTAAGGAAGAAAGTGAACCTGAATCAAGAATTCTAAGCACGGCAGTGAACCAGCTGCCACAGATGACAACAATGGAGTAATATCATCATCACTTTCAGCATTAGGCTGCAAAACAAGAATCATGAAATGATATAAGACAATATCAGCACATATTGTAGCGAGATGAAGAAAATACACTTTTAGGATCATCTCTCCAGGAACTTTTTACCAGAATTAGACATGAACCACATATGAACACGTATTGTGAAGACATAAACAAGAAAGAGAGTTGTAGAAATGAACATAATACCATGCAATGCATAAAAGGAGAATGCTTTGCAGATGAGTTCTTGAGTTTCCAATTGCTCACATCACAAAATATGAACTAGAATAAACAGAGGACCTAAAAGCCTAAAAGTGGTATAAGCAAACATAGATAAGGTTATGATATCTTCAGCTAAGCCTTAGAAGCTCAAAAAGGCCTGAAAAACCAAGATTACAGTTGGCAAGCCAACCAGCCAGGAATCATGCACAAGTTTGCTAACCAGGAAAAGGAAACATGAAGGACAAGCTTCCTACCATGGAAAATGACTATTTTACTGTCTTAGAAGGTAGATTCAAACAATCCTTGACCAAAAGAAAGAAAGTTGGAGAACCAATGAAACAAAGTTGGAGAAAGTTGCATTTAAATGAGAAACATAAATGATAACTTACATTAGCGTGGTGTTCCAACAGAACTTTCACAGCATCTGGTTGGTCATGACCAGCAGCCCAAATTAAAGGAGAACCAGCGTCACTTTGTGAATTGACATCGACACCTTTGGAAATTAAGTACCTCAGCAACTCAATGTTTCCTGTAAATAAACATAGACCAAAATGACTCATGGAATGTAATTCAATGACTTTATTAACGAGATTATATGATTCCTGAAATCTTTTATTAATTCATTATCTAGGAAACCACACCTAGTCCAGCAGAATGATGAAGAGCTGTAGCCCCTAAATCACTGGCTATGTCAGGATTGGCACCATACTCAAGAAGCAGTTTTGCAGTATCAGTATGGCCTTGGCGAGCAGCATGAATAAGGGGAGTATCGCCTGTAAAATAGAAATTTCTAAAAGGTAAGACACGCGATATCAAGAAGTGCAAAGTTGTACCAAATTAGAAATATGTGCCTGGTTAAGTTTTTTCTATATAACAAAAAGAGATGTTGATCACAAAAATATAAAACTCCGTTGTGGAGCACTTAAAATGACTTGATTACAAGCACACGTAACAAATTGCCAAATCTAATATACAATATAACATTAGCTTCTGGTTCTCTTCCCTCATAAATTGGATAGTTTGGGGTTGTGACTTTCAAACCTTACATTCTGCTCTCATTTAACAAAAACAGATTATCAAAAGCATAAAGCACATACCATCTTCGTCTTTGGTATCAACATCAAGTTTCAATTCCTCCAGCAAGTACTTGCACACCTCAGTCTGGCCCTCTCTTGCCGCAAAATGAAGCGCGCCTCTCTTGTTGGCATCCTTAATATCAGCCACAGTTTTGGCCAATCCCTTTCCTTCATCAAGTTTCCCTGCCAACTCTGCCCAAAAGAAAATCCCAATTCAATTCAAAACCACTAACAAAAAAATGGGATAAAAGTTCCAAACTTTACTGAAAAATCAGAAAATTTAAACTAGCAAAGTTAACCCAATTCGTCATAGCAATTACACACACCCAGAAAGAAAGCATATACTCACTCTTTAAGAGATCAACATTCCCAGTACAGGCAGCATTCAGAAACTGCTGAACTATTTCCCTGGCTGCAAAAAGTTAATTTGAAATTACAAATATGATAATTCCAGTAGAAACGAAACTTGGGCCACCATGAATTAGTGGAGCCAGGCAGATTTAAAAGAAAAAGGTGTGTGAAAGAGTGAGAGAACGAACCTGCAAGTGCATCAGAAGCGTCAGGGGCCATAAGAGAAGAAGGAGAAGGAGAAGGAGATTGTTTGGTTGGGTTTCTGAAAGTTTTGACTTGAATTTTCGGCAGAGAGATTTCTCAGGGAGTAGAAGTTGGGTTGTCTCCAGAAGACAGTAGAGAGCTCAGGTAGGTGTCTGGGGTTTATGGGTTTTGTGGACTTTGTAAGAAAAGTTTCGGGTTTGGGTCGTTTAGGTTCGGGTTTGGGCTAGGGGTGGGTTCGGTTCAAACGGTTCGGTTTTTGCCCAAAACCGAATGCAGAACCGAACTAAAATGTTCGGTTCGGTTCGGTTCGGTTTTCTCATTTTTAAACATGGAACCGCGGTTAGTTCGGTTCGGTTTTTTCGGTGCGGTTTTCGGTTTTTTCGGTTTTTTTAATAAAACAAAAAAACAAAAGTTTATTGAGCAACAATAAACATTTTAAAAGTTTTTTTTTACTTAATCTCAATGGAGAATTACATAAAATGTAAACCTCACGAGAGATATTCCTTAAGTGAGAGAATAGCCTCTTTTATAAGTATAAGAGATTTCATCTTCCTCTCAATTTTCCAATGTGGGATGATAAGAAAACATTCCCAAAAATTTTACTTAATCTCAATACAAGGATTACATAAAATGTAGACCTCAAGAGATATTTTTTTAAGTGAGAGAAGAGCCCCTTTTATAAGTATGGGAGACTCTCTCTTCCTCTCAAATTTTCAATGTGGGATGCTAAGAAAACATTCCCAAAAATTTTACTTGAACTCAATAGAAGGATTACATAAAATGTAAACCTCAAGAGATATTTTTTTAAGTGAGAGAAAAGCTCCTTTTATAAATATGAGAGACTCTCTCTTCCTCTCACATTTCCAATGTGGGATGCTAGTGAGAGAATAGTCTCTTTTGTAAGTTTGAGAGACCCTCACTTCCTCACATATTTCCAATGTGGGATGCTAGCAAACATTCTCAAAGCCTTGTTACTTGATGAAATAGATGAATACATAGGATGTAGTTCTCTTAAGAGTGAATTTGTTTTATGTGGGAGAAAATCTTTTATATAAACTTGGACACAAATATCTTGTTTCACCCTCTATATATTCACATAATATAAATACTAGTTCACTACTTAGAACTTCATACATCTTTTATTTAATGGTTCTTAGTTTATCTTCTCTTCCAAAATCTAAATGTCACCACCACAATACACCATAAACATCAAACAAGTTTGGCAAAGCATTTGCAACTTTTGAGTATATATTGACTAAGTCATCTCTTATCTCTAGACTCTTTAGTTTTCATTGATGTGTATAACTTAGATTTGATGCTAATTTGTATATTTATGAGTGATTAATTCATATTTTGGGACTATAGTTGCAAGCCCTAGCCAAACTTAAATGTAATAATATGTTTTGTTCTTAGTTGAGTATGCATGTTTGAACTTGATTAATTTGAGCATATAAACTTGTCAATAATTGAAGAATTCTAGAGATTAATTATCTTTAAGACACTTAATTAAGCATGAAACATGCAAAAGTGTAGCACATAGAAGTTTTGGAATGTTAACTAGCATCCCACATTAAAATACTTATGTAATCCTCTATTGAGATTAAGTATAAAAGCTTTGGGAATGTTTACTAGCATCCCACATTGAAAATATGTGAAGAATGAAGACCTCTCATCTTTATAAAAGGGACATATCTCTCACTTAGAAAAGATATCTCTCTTAAAATGTTTACATTTTATGTAGGATTTAAACTTTAATCCTCTATTGAGATCAAATAAAAAAAAATGCAAGAACCCTAAAACGACGTCGTTTTGGTTCATTCGGTTTTTTCGGTTCGGTTCGGTTTTTGGCGACCAAAACCGAAACCGAAACCGAATAGGTTCGGTTCGGTTCGGTTTTTAATGTTCGGTTTCTGTTTTTTCTCGGTTCGGTTTTTTTCGGCCGCGGTTCGGTTTTTTTCGGTTCGGTTTGCGGTTTTCGGTTTCTCGAACCCACCCCTAGTTTGGGCTGTTTGATTCATGTGTGTTTTGATCAAATTCTAATTTAATTTCAGTCATTTGTGATTGATTTGGCCTCTTTAGTTACCCTAACAAATACACTAAATTTTGGTTACCTATGCCAAGTTTCGTGATATTATCGTTAAAAGTCGCACCTTAATTGTACGTACAAGTATTCTTTCGACATTTCTTTTTAACTAGTTTTGCGATACACGTGTTATTGGTGAAGAGAAAAAAAATATGAAAGTTTCATTGTTAGTTGTTACCAATCTTTTCAAGTTTTTTTTATTTTATTTTTTCATATTTATATTTTTCTGTTTTTTATCATAATATCCTTTTAAAATTATTTTGTTATAATTTTTATTTTATATTATGAATGGTATTATATGCGCTTTATAATTTAGTGAAACATTTAACACCAAACTCTACGCTTCCATTTATAGTTGTAGAGATTAGCCCAATGATTTGTCTGAATTAAAATGAGTTTACATGCGTTGTGACTTGATAAAGTGACTTCCTTAGGATAATTAAGTGCTCAAGTGTTTAATTACTTAAACTAGTAAGTAAATATTTAGGTAACACAATCGATTCTATTTAGTAATTGAACGTAAATTTATTTTTACACAATGCATTTCTCGAATCCGTTTTCACATAAAGATAGGTCGAATGCCTACCATGTCTTCAATATACATCAACGATTGTGAAACAAAAATGAATGAATTCGTATCTTGACATGGTCAAGATCCTTTACAATAAGGCTTGTTGCTCACGCAATTTGGGATCCACATTTTGGTCGACCAACAGTAGAAGCTTTTAGTCGTGGAGGTGTTCTCGGCCCAATGAATACATACATATATACACGTACAAATGAACACAGTCATTAAATTTTTGTGCCCCCAAGAGAGAATGAGATTAACTCAGATCACAAAGAATCAAAAGAAGTAAGGACAATAAAATAAAATTAAGCATATGATCGAATAATCTAACCAAAGTTGATATTTTTCTCGATCATCGTGAGAGCCAATTAATGGATTGTTGTCGTTTAAATTGATAGCTAGCTCAAGCCTCGAATAAAGCTGGCATGGAAGCCCTAATTAATTAATTAAAAGCTTAAGCCAACGACCTCCTCTCCCTCTCCTCTCTTAATTCTCTCACTCTCCTTTCCTCGACCTCTCCTTAATCTGTAAGTAAGTACGTGTGTATGTATGTATGTATCTCTCTAGAAATTAAAAGTACTCCTCCTTAAATCTCCTCATCTCTGTACAAGCCATATCTGATGATAACTCGAATATGAAGAAGAAGCTGTTTAATTCTCTGATCTGTACAAGCTGCATGCCGCCATCTGATCACTCACGTACACTTTCCTTTCAGTAAGATTGCATTACTGAACAAGCAACTGCTTGCGCCCAATGCCTCAACTTGGTCTTCACCTGTTGAGGATTATCACCTGCCATGCATATAATTGAAAGCACACATTATTTACAAACCAATTTCACCCATACAAGTATATATACGTGGTTTCAATATATACCTGGGCTGCATATCTTCCAACCATCAGAGTCGCTCCTAGGGCTAGGGCTTCCAAACGACGGGGACCGTCCACCAAACGACGAAGTAGGACCACCCATTGACGACGTGGAATGCCGGCCACTATTCGGCGAGGAGACAGGACTCGGCGAGATCTGGCGGTTGACGGCAAAGTAAAGGTCTAGAGCAGGCAAAGTGGGGCACAACCGTTGACCCTCTTCCTCATTGAACCCAAACCCTAGCTCTATACACCCTTTCAGCTCGTGCAAATCCTCGTCCGTCAGGTTCATGTCGTCTCGCTCGGCTGCGGCAGTGGAGTCGCTGATCCCGTTCCTCCTTCTCTCCTGCCTCAGAATCTGCCGGCGCCGCTTCTCCCACGCCATGTCGCGCGGCGTCTCGCACATGGACAGCTGCTTGGACAGCCTCTTCCGGCTCTTCATCTTCGGCGGCACCAACGGCATGTGCTGCAGCTCCTCCTGGGAGGCCGAAAGCGACAGGGACGACGTTGACAACCCCGCCGGCGGCGGCAGTTGGTCGACGTCCTTCAAATCCATTTGTCTAAATTAGTGTTGAAAATTAGATAATAGTTTTGTTGCGGCTGCGGCAGCGGAGGAGAGAAGTTGCTGCCGCGCCAGCCTTAGCAATGGGCGCGAGGGGATGGGGGTGGGGGCCGTGTTTCCGTAAGTAGGAGATGGAATCCGACAGAACTTGATCTCCGGCGTGTTACGGATTAATCACCAGCCTGCCCGACCAGCTCAAGCCAGAGGTGGCGTGAAGGGCTTTAATGGGGATAGCATGCTCGGGTGAACGAGCGGTGGTCGCGCATTTCCGTTGGAATTCCCACCATCCATTTCTAACGGTCACCACCCAACCGCCAATGTTAAATTTGGAGGGTACATATATATGTATATGATATATAGATGGGTATTTTCCTAGCTTACTTACTTATAGTGTCTTCTTGAAAACTACTGTACGTACGTATATGTAATTACGTACAATCCATTTATATATATAGACTCTTGAAGATGCATGTTAAATTAGAGGACGATTATTAAGACCCCCAAGTTGGACTACACGTACGCTAGATATATACTTGAGCAAATGGCCGGCCTTTTCTAAATTTTGAGTATATATCCGATCCTTTATTGACTTCATTCCCAGTCGATCGATGTTGGCACTGATACTAGCTAGCTATGTGTGGCAATGAAGACAATTGTTGTTAATTCAGTTAATAAAATGCTCAATTGTTGTTAGGACAAAGAGACCTACTCAAAATAGACTAGAAACAATCATAATTAATTAAAATTAAAATGGCCATGTCTTATCTTAAGCTCAGACCTTTGAACTTAATTTGGTCTCACTAAAAATGATATTTAAGGATTCCTTTTGTTCTATATATCATGCATCGAAGTGGTGCATTAGCATCAGAAGTTCTTTCCCTAAGTTTTACGTACCCTTGATGCCTTGCTCTAAGAGTATCAATATCTTGCACTAAGCGTACCAATTAATTAATGCATTGCTCTACGTACCTACAAGTATCGATGCTTTCCTCTAAAGCCCTTACAGGAAAAGTCATTGGTGTACGTATATTTATAATGATGCAAATAAACCATAGCAAATTAGCAATTAGCATCACTAATTTTGTCTCTAATTTACATCTTAATTGCCTCAATTTTCTCCCATCATTATGTTCATTATGCATGTCTTATTTCTATAGAAACAGAGTTTTTTTTTTTTTGAGAATATAGAAACATAGTTAACAGAAAGAAAAAAAGAAAAAAAAAAAATAATGGAATACTGTAGCTAGAACCACATTTAATTAGAGTCGTAAAATTACATTAACGTACCATCACAAAGATATGCACAAACTCATATAGGAAAGTGGCGGACTATATATTATGTATTCCTAGCTTAACTAAAAAAATTGGGCTTACATTTCTATTGTCACTGATACCTGCAGGAAACAATGACGAGTTCATCATCTTCCGTACATGCACAAATCATTGACGGTTTATCTTCAAGCGAAACAAACTCGATGGAGACACACATGGACGGCGTCGTTGATCAGCCTTTTGACGGCGTGCTCTTCGGCCGCGAGTGCCGCTCTTCTGATGAACTCTCGATCTCTTACAGTAGGAAGTTCCCTAAATCTACAGGTATCGTATCTCTCCCTTTTTCCTAGGTAATCTTCTATTAAATTTTAGGGTTGTCAGAGATTTGGGGTTTTAAGATTTATTAATTATGAGATTTTGAGTAAACCATTCATCTTTATGCCATATTTTTAATTTTCTTGTTGAGCTTTTGAAAGCATTGCATGTTATTTAAATGTAGGAAGAAACTTGCAACAATCTATGCAGATGGTGAAATCTACTGTAGCGTTGTATGGGTTTTCATGTGAATTGAATATGGTATGTTACAAATTAAATGCTATATATTTGATTTGTTTATCTTTGTGGAATCTTCTTTTTTAGATTGATCAATAATCTAATCCAAATCAACCCGAATCAGTTTGTTTGTTGATAAAAAAAATAAAAAAATTATTTGGGTCTACGCAAGTTTATATGGGTCTCATTGAAATTCACATTCATTGGGTAGGTTTCTGGGTTCCAAAAGTTAAACTTGACTTTATACCAACCAGGTACACCAACGCCTGGCATGAGAAAATTGTCAGGTTGAGTACTTAAAGAGTGTCGTGTTCTGTTTTTTTGTTTTGTTTTTTTGGCTAATAAAGAGTGTCGAATTCTAGTTTCTTACTATTGTGCAATTTGAAATTATGGTCAATTCTGCCTTCAACTTTTGTTCTTTGTTATCATTATCTGGATCCAGCTTGATAAGGCTCTAGCCAAACACAAAATGATTTTGCCTATCTGTTTGTGTTGCCAACATCAATAATTTGTTTTTTTTTTTTAATTATGGTCAGGATAACTGGTATGGTGAGATGACATTCACAACAAGCAGGACTAACAGCAAAGAAAATATTAACAGGGCAACGGCAGCTCTTCGTCTTTTGCAATTCAATGTTCCCGCTCCTACGGTACGAATGACTATTGTTTCTTCTCAGTAATCCATGATCGAGCTATTGATTTATAATTTTTGAAGTAGTTGCTAAGTAAGATATAGCAAGTTTTTCAATGTTCCTTTCTTCTCATGTTGTAGTAAGCGCAGATAGGTTAAATATATTTTACGTTAACTAGAAATGATACATATGCTGACGTTTCCATTTTACTTTGAAATACTTTGGTATTTCATTCTTTTTCCAATCGAACTGAATTTTCAGATGCTCGATATCAATTTTCTTATTTGAGTGCACTACATGTTGATTTCAGGCACTCAAGGTGTTGAGTGGAAGTTTCTCTGACATCATCCTGACTGGGGATCAAGACACTGGGCTTTGCTCAAAGTTTAGCATCAACTCGGTAACTTGTTAAATATTGTAATCACTATCATATTTTGTGTTCCTCGATGCATTCTCTATAGTTGTGCTTGATGATGAATGACCTTTTAATTTCAGCATACCAGCCATTGCTTTTGTTTAATGTTAGAAAGCTTTATTGAAACAGGGATTAATTATTAAAACCGTAGATCTTAGCTTTTTCTAATCTCTACTATTATGCAAGTGCAGACACAATTCGTCGAGGGGATCAAAATTCTCAGACAATATCTACAGGTGCATAATGTGAAACTCATGTTGTACGTAGTATTTATTTATTTTTTTTTTTTTTTTTTTTTTTTTCTTTGAGCTTCGCTCACATTTCAAAAAAAACTTAAAAGTTTTGTACGCGCCACACGCGCGGGCGAAAACCAGTGAGTGTGAGTAGTGAGAGTTTCGACCTCTTCGGCGGCTCTTCCTCCGCCGCTCCATGGCTGGATCTCGGAGTGGCCGGTCCACTTGCTGATCTACTCTACGGTCTCTATGCCGTGACAACTCTCTTCTGCTTCATACGGCTAGTTTGTGTATTTGTGTAGTGATTTAAGCATGGTAATCCATCTCCCTTCCGTGGAGAGAGACTCAAAGTAAGCTTCCCTACTGTTTGATTTCTTGTTCTCAATCATGTTCTCTTGGATATGAAATGATACTGGGATTCTAGAAATCAGTGTGCGAGTAAGATTGGCAGCTTTGGGCTTTGCACACCAGGTGTTCGACGAAACGACTGAACCATATCGCCATGTCTGTGCCATGCACAGTTTGTCCATGGTCATTCTTGAATATGACTGAGGCTGTGAAGCCTAAGTCCTATGCGGCTGTGACTAAGACGCCGGTAATACCAATTGCGAATCTTCCTCTGCCGGTCATCCATGATGGAAGGACAACTGTTACTATCTCTGAAGAGGGCTATCAATCTGGTCTTGACAAATGCAAATACATGCTCTTGGGGCGTCTCCATTTGGCTGCCAAAGAGAAAACTTATTCCCCCTCTGAATTGCGTCAGAAGCTTGGTTTGGTCTGGGGTGAGATTGGCCACTGGAAAATCATACCAATGGGAAAGGGCTACTTCTCATTTTGTTTTTCCTCTGATGATGTGCTTTCAATGGTGTGGGAAAAGGGTGCTATTGCGCTCAAGCCTGGGATTTTGAGGTTTATGCGATGGACACCAAATTTTTCCCCGGCAAATCAAAAGAACACTAATGCCCAAGTTTGGGTTAACTTCTGGGATCTCGGGCTGGAATTTTGGGAGCCTCTCACCTTGTTTGAGATCGCTAATGGAATTGGTGTTCCTGTGAAGATTGATCAGAATACTTTAGACCGAAAGTTTGGGCTGTTTGCAAGAGTCTTAGTTGATATTGATTTATCTATTGATCCTCCTTGTGAATTGGTTGTTCGTCGTAAGAATGGGGAAGTTGTCACTATTCAGGTGGCCTATGAGAGTATTCCAGACCTTTGTTCACATTGTGGTAATGTTGGGCACAGTGTTACAACTTGTAAATATGTGCAAAAGCATGTGGTTGCAGATGTTGAGACCATTCGTGGTCGTTCTCATACTCGAAAACGGCGACGCAACAAGCCAAAGCAGGTTTTTGTGCAAGTGGACAAGGGTGTTGAACTCCCTGTTCCTCCCAAGATTGTTGATCATGGGGCAGGTCCATCTTTTGATTCTAAGAGTTATTCTCCAACGGGTAGGCGAATTCATCAATTTCAGGCCGATGAACTCATTGCCACTGAAGTAGTTATGCAAACTACAACTCTAGCTGTTGGACAAGGGTAAGCTCCGATGGCTGATCCTACAGTTGTGCATGCAGTTGCTTTGGCAGCTGACAGAGTTGTTGATTCTAATGAGGTTGTCGGTCTTACAGTGCAGGATGCTGTCATTTTTGAGGGTAACTTTGAAGCCACATATGTGGTGCATCAAGGTGTGAATAGTCATGTTGAATACAATGATGTTGTGGGCACTAATGATGGTACTGTGGTATCTGATAGTGCATCGGATCAAGGTTTAATCCCCCACGATGATGTTTCTTCTACCCCGATTGAGAGTTGGTATGAGGAAACAGAACGTGAGCAGGAAGCTGCCCCTTTTACTACTGTGGTTTCTAAGTCTCGCCGTAAGTCATTAAGAAAAGCAGTGAATACAGAAAGTCGTGAGGCTTACATCCTCCGTACGAAAGGTATTTCTCAATGAAAATTCTCTACTGGAACCTTCGGGGCATTGCTAATGTCCCCACCCAAAATGCTTTAAAAGAGTTTGTTAGGGCTCACACCCCTGAGATTCTATGTATAGCGGAGCCTTTTGTTACATTGGAGTCCATTCCATCTTCCTTCTGGCGTACTTTGGGCATGCAAGTAATTTGTACTAATGATCGTGATCCTTTGTCTCCTAACTTGTGGATTTGCTGCAAAAGTTCTCTCATTCCTTGGGTCAGAGTATTGTTTTGCTCTGATCAGCAGGTCTCTCTTCAAGTCATGTTTGATTCAGTTAATTGCTTCATCACAGCAGTTTATGCTCGTACTACGATGGCTGCCCGTCGCAAACTATGGGAGGATATTACTGATTTTAAGGGTCGTTTTGTTTCTGGTCCTTGGTTAGTCTTTGGAGATTTTAATGCAGTACTTGGTGTTCATGAAAAGAAAGGAGGTGCTCCTCTTTCTAGGCGTTCATGTGAAGAATTTCAGGCGATGACGGATGTATGCGATCATGTTGTTACTAAGGGTGCTGAATTTACTTGGGTGCGTAGAAATGGCATTCGTGGTAATGTTGAGCTGCGTTTGGATCGAAGTCTTGCCAATTTGGAGTGGTTGGATTCTTGGGATCAATTTGATTGCTTTACTTTGCCTCGCATCTGTTCTGACCACAATCCCTTACTGATGTCTTTCTCGAATTTTTGTGGGTCCCATCATAGTCTCTTTCGTTTCAGAAAAATGTGGCTGGAGCATAATGATTTTATGGAGTTTGTCAAAAACTGTTGGTTATCTTCGCCTTCCTCCGGCTGCCCTCTGTCCTCTCTTCAACATAAATTACGTGTTTTGAGGAAAGCCCTTCGCACTTGGAATTGGGATGTCTTTGGGGATGTTCACCGTAGGGTTGAATTGGACCTCGAGGCTTTAGCCAATATTCAGACTGAGATTGCCAATACTGGTGGCAATGATGAGGACTTTGCTAAAGAGAATGAGTTACAAGCTAACTTGAATGACTCTCTTAGGCGTCAGACAATCTTTTGGTGTGAAAAATCAAGAGTGCGGTGGCTGTCTGCTGGTGACCGTAATTCCTCTTTTTTTCATGCTATGTGTAAAGTGCGTCGAAATCACTCTGCAATAACCATCCTTCGTGATGGCGATCAGGTACTTGAAGACCCCCAGGCTATCCAATCTCATATTATTGATTATTATGTGGACTTATTTGCAAAGCATGCAGATTATCATGACAGTAGTAGTTTGGTGTCTCGAGTTATCCCCTCCGTAGTTACCGAAGAAGAAAATAATGCTCTTACTAGTGTTCCGTCACCAGAGGAGATTTGGGCTGCGGTCAAGTCAATGGACCTTGATAGTGCTCCAGGTCCTGACGGTTTCAATGGTCATTTTTTTGTTTCCTGCTGGGAAATTGTCAGTAACGACGTCATCAATGCAGTGCAGTATTTTTTCATAAATGGTAATTTGTCCACTTCTTATAACTCTGGGCTTATCATTTTAATTCCAAAGGTAGAGCATGCTGATTCAATTAAGCAATTTCGTCCTATTGCTCTTACTAATTTTGCCTTCAAGATTATTCCGAAGATCTTGGCTCTTCGTTTGTCTTCTATTGCATCTCGTATTATTTCTCCACAACAGCATGCTTTTGTGGGGGGTAGAAACATTTCTGATTGTATCTTAACGACTTCAGAGTGTTTCAACTTATTGGATTCCAAATGCCATGGGAGCAATGTTGCAATTAAAGCTGATATCACAAAGGCCTTTGATACTTTATGTTGGGATTTTATGATAAAAGTCTTGCAGGCATTTGGTTTTCATCAGATTTTTGTACAGTGGGTACATGCTCTTTTGTTGTCTGCCAAGCTCTCTATTCTTATTAATGGGAAGTCAGTGGGTTATTTTTCTTGTGGGCGAGGTGTGCGCCAAGGTGATCCGCTCTCTCCCTTGCTTTTCTGTTTGGCTGAAGAGGTTCTTAGCCGTGGAATTTCTTTGCTTGTTACTTCGGGGCAATTGCAACGTATATCTTCTCCTCGAGGTACTTTGGCTCCTTCTCATGTTTTATTCGCTGATGATGTTATTGTTTTTTGTCGCGGTGATCAGCGTAATTTATTGAAAATTATGAATTTCTTTGGTGAGTACGGTGATGTTTCTGGGCAAATTATAAACAAGGACAAGTCTCAAGTTTTCATTGGTAAACACATGCATACTAGACGTCATTCTATCTCTAATTTTTTGGGCATCCCTTTGGGTTCTGCCCCTTTCATGTATTTGGGTGCTCCTATTTTCCATGGCAAACCACGTGTCTCTCTTTTTCAGCCAATTGTGGATAGAGTCAGGATAAAATTGTCAAGTTGGATGAGCTCTTTGTTGTCTATGGCTGGGCGTCTTCAACTTATTAAATCAGTAATTTTCAGCATGTTTGTTTACACTTTTCAAGTTTATGAATGGCCAGTGTCTCTTCTGCGAAAAATTGAAGTCTGGTGTCGGAACTTCCTTTGGTCTGGTTCGATCGATAAACGTGGGATGTCATTGGTGGCTTGGAAATCTTGTTGTGCTCCTGTTGATGAAGGGGGATTAGGGCTGAAACAACTTGTGCTTTTAAATAGGTCGCTTTTGCTTAAGCGTTGTTGGCAGATTTTTTCTTCCTCAACAGACGGTTGCACCTTTATTCGGAAACGCTTTTCACAACGTCGATCTTATGCCCCTTCTTCCATTTGGCCTGGTGTGCGTTCTTTTTGGGGGGTTATTCATGATAATTCTCAATGGTTGGTCGGGTCAGGTGATAACATTTCTTTTTGGAATGATAATTTTCTGGGTAGACCAATTATTGAGTTATTTGGTCATCATGTGGCTCTGCAACAAAATACAGATTCAGTTTCAGATTATATTGTCAATGGTGTGTGGGTGTTCCCTCATCTTCTTCAACTTCATTTCCCAGCTTTATGTAATCTGATCAGTAATGTTGCAGTTTCCAGGAATAGTTCAATGGAGGACAACCTGATTTGGACCTCTTCTTCTTCAGGTGAGCTTTCGGCAAAGCAGGCTTACTTATTTTTGAGGCATCCTTCTCCTTCTTTGGATTGGGGAAAGAAATTGTGGTCTAAGTTTATTTTGCCTAGAATGTCTTTGCATGCTTGGAAGGTTTTGAGGGGAAGAGTGATCTCTGATGATTTTTTGCAACGGAGGGGAGTGGTTTTGGTTTCACGTTGTAATCTTTGTGGTGCTAGTACTGAATCACTAGACCATGTCTTTCTTCATTGTTCTTTCTCTGCTGCAATTTGGGGTCATTTTTCTTCTTTTTTTGATTTGCCGGTGCTTCCTCTTTCAGTTTTGGATATTTTTCTTATGGGCATTAACAATGGGAGAAGTCCCCAGATTAAAGAGCTTTGGTTGATATGTTTTACATCGATTTTATGGTTTCTTTGGCATACAAGAAACAAGATCAGATTTGATGGCAGATCTTTTTCTATTGCGGCTGTTTGTCGTCTTATTTCTGGTCATATTTTGGCTGCTAGTCGTCTTGCTACAGGCACAATGCACAATACCAGTCAGGATCTTCATGTCTTGAATTGTTTTGGTGCTGCTTGTAGAAGGGGGCGTGCCCCTAACGTGGTTGAGGTTTTTTGGCATCCTCCAACTATCGGCTGGATCAAAATCAATTCTGACGGAGCTTGGAAGCATGCTGAGGGTGTTGGAGGTTATGGTGCAGTTTTTCGGGATTTTAGGGGTCAATTTCTTGGGGCATTTGCTGCAAATCTTGATATCCCTAGTTCTATTGCAGCAGAGGTTATGGCGGTTATCATGGCAATTGAGCTTGCTTGGGTCCGTGATTGGAAACATATATGGTTAGAGGTTGATTCTTCCCTAGTGCTTGATTACATTCGCTCTCCTACTCTAATTCCTTGGCAACTCAAAGTACGTTGGCTCAATTGCTTATCTCGGATTTCCCACATGAATTTTAGATCATCTCATATTTTTCGGGAGGGAAATAAGGTTGCCGATGCTTTGGCAAATCATGGTACATCTTTAACTGATTTGGTATGGTGGGATGCTCCTCCTCAGTTTATTTTTTCGCATTGTAACAATGATTTTTTTGGTCTTCCTCAGTTTCGTTTTCGCTAGTTTTGTTATTTGATGTTTGTTTTCTTCCGGGAGGTTTCGGTTTGGTCCCCCTCTCGTGTTTTCTCCTTATTTTTTATTGGATTTGGGGAAAAAAAAAAAAAATAGTATTGTTTTCTTCACGTTCTTTCGCTAATTTTTACTATATAATTGATATGTAGGAACTTGAACGACTGACGAGCTGTGATATTTACATTCCCGTAAGTATTGCTATTCCTTTATGGTTTTGTAGTCATCCCAACTCTTGGTGAAGTGAGGATGTAATTGATTTGCCTGTTAATGAGCAGGAAAGGATTGTTATTGTTGTGGGTCCATCTCAAGGAGTACAGATAGTCAGGAAGATTGTGCAAGACTGCATTGTTCATAATGTGCATCCTGTACGCTGGGTAACAACTTTCAAGAGGGTTTTAGCAATGAAGCGTCTGGAGGCTTTGCGTTTATGAATTGTGATTCTTGAGTGAAATTTTAAATCATGAATGTTTGTGTATGATAACAAAGCTATGCAATCTACCTAGTATGTAATAAGAGAGGATGTAAAATCCTAAGTTATGAATGGTTGTGCAACTCTTATTTATATGAATCTACTTTTGTCCAATTTGGAACTTCTGTGCAACTTCTCTGTAGTTTGCAATGTAATCTATTCCAGAAAGCTTGTGAGTAGCTACTATATATGGAAGGCAGAATGAGTAGTATGAGTTTCATTTTTTTATGAACAGAACTGTTGAACCATAATAACAGTGACAATTTGGCATGAAAGATCCAAGTATGAAGTGACAGAACAATATCATGTCATTCAAACATCATGAACAGAAAAGGACTAATTTTTTTTTTTGGCGGAATAAGAGGTAGAAGGCAATAGCCTAACTACCACTACATAAAAAGACTAAAATAATTGAAAAGCTACAAGCATGCTTTGATTGGTCAAATTTTTAGATTAAAGTTGTACCATTTGACTGAAAATAACAAGTACTAAATCATATCCAGAAGCCAACAATCCTTAATAAAGTTAGATAAGTAGGAATATATATATATATACACACACACACACAATAAAAATTACCATGCATATCCAGAAACCATCATGCATAAGCACACATACATGCATGTACGTTTAAGTTAGCATTACTCTTAATTATTATATACTTCAATTTAATTGTGTGAAATTGTGATAATATCTCACTGAATGAGAAGAGAAATTGTGATAATAATTCACTGAATGAGAAGAGAAGCTTGTCACTGATCGATATATTTATCTGCCTGAAACGAGTCTATAGCTACTCTGTTTTGTGGTTGATTCAAATCAACTTACTGAAGAGTCAGCAATGCTATATTTGGCCTATTATTCTAGTTCTTACTGTTAATAGAAATTCCAAACGGTTGTCATCCACAACCAATCAAACCTATACAATCTACGCTTCTTGCTCTCAATCGCTAGTTTCAAACCACTTTCTCTGTCACCAACAAACAATGAAGCTCTGTATCTCCCCAAAAATGGAAAACCAAAACGAAGAAGCAAAAGAGAAGAAGCCATTATACAAAAAACAACCAAAACTCAACCCCCTCTAACTCTCCCTCGTCTTGCCTGGTCTAGTCCTTCAGATCCAGGTAAGGCAGTTAACCCTTTTGGGGTTTAATTAGATATGGTTTAGGTAGGGAGGGTTAATAATTAATTACAAAAAAAGCATAGAAAAAAGATCAACTAGTAGGAAAAAGAAAAACCAGGGTTTGATTTCTTAGGCGTACAGGAGAACGATTTCTTCTTCTTCTTTCTCTTGCAATTTGATCAGAAAAACCGTCCATTTTGTTTTCCTGTACGCCATATTGAGAGAGCTCCGTCTCTCTCTCTCTCTGCTCTTTTCTTTTACTTGTGTGCATGAAGCTAGTCATGTTCACCGGAAGCCACATTGTTTTCTTTCTCGGTTTTGTATCGGCCTTGTTCAGTGTCGGCCTACAAGCGGCGAGCCCTGGCGGTGGTTCAAATTCGTTGACCCTCGGTTGTGGCTCAGACAATGAAGAAAAAGACGCAGACGGTCGAAAATGGTTACCTGACTCAAAATATGTCACTGCTTCGAATTTGGTTCAAGGCCAAGCTCAATACCAAGACCCTTCACTCAATTCCGAGGTCCCATACATGAAAACCAGGATCTTCACCTCAAATGCCACATACAAGTTGCCGGCGAAATCCAAGCAGAGGTACTTTCTCAGGCTCCATTTCTATCCTTCAACCTACGGCAGCCACAATGCCGAGCAGGCCTATTTTTCGGTTGTGGCAAATGGAGTCACCTTGTTGCAGAATTTCAGCGCCTCGCTCACATGCAAGGCGCTGACACAAGCTTATATTGTAAAAGAGTACTCCCTGGCTCCCCTCGCCAAGGATGGTGTCGAGGTTACATTTTCGATCAACGCAGGTTTCGCCTTTGTGAATGGCATTGAGCTGGTGGCGGCCCCGGATGGCTTGTTCGACAAGGCAGTTCTTGTTGGGAAGGCGGATGAGACTGTCGAAGGCAAGGACTCGAATGTCCAGACCATGTATAGGGTGAATGTTGGTGGGAATTTCATTTCCCCAACCAACGACTCTGGCTCCTTGGGAAGGGCTTGGTATGATGACAGTGCTTATATATTTGGTGCTAACCTTGGGGTCACCAATGGGGCTGACAAGAAGGTTATTGAATACAAAGACATCCCAGACTATTCTGCTCCTGTTGATATCTACACCACCGCAAGATCAATGGGTCCTGACCCGAATGTAAATCTAAATTCCAATCTCACATGGGTGTTCAACCAGGTTGATCCAAAGTACATGTACCTTGTGAGGCTACACTTCTGCGACACTTCCAACACCAAACCGAATCAGATTGCTTTCACCATCTACATCAACAACCAAACCGCGGAGCCTGCAGCCGATGTGATCGGATGGTCAGGAGGGATTGGGAAGGCTATATACAAAGACTACGTGACAATAGTCAATGAAAAGAATAATGGTGAGCTTTGGCTAGCTTTGCATCCTAATCCGGAATCAAAGCCACAGTTTTATGATGCAATGCTCAGTGGTGTGGAGATATTCAAGCTCGAAACCAGTAAAAGCTTGGCGGGGCTAAATCCCAAGCTTTCGGATATGTTGCAACAGGACGAGGAAGAGCAGAAGAGAAGCTTTGAAAGTCAGAAGCAGACCGAAAAGGGAACAAACAAGGCTCAAGTGATTGGTGGAGCCGCCGGAGGAGCTGCAGCTTTCGGGATAGTGGCTGCATTGTGCATTGCTGTGTACCAAAGGAAGAAGAGAGTGCAAGGAACAGAATCACACACTACTAGCTGGCTTCCACTTTATGGTAACTCCCACACTAGCGGCACGAAATCCACAATTTCGGGCAAGAGTAACGCTAGCAGCCACCTCTCGACAGCTGCTCAAGGCCGGTGCAGGCGCTTCTCGTTTGTTGAGATGAAACAGGCCACGAAGAATTTCGATGAGGCTAATGTGATTGGTGTAGGAGGGTTTGGGAAGGTGTACAAGGGAGTCATTGACAATGAAGCTACCAAAGTGGCCATCAAGAGGTCTAACCCTCAATCCGAACAAGGAGTACACGAATTCCAGACCGAAATTGAGATGCTTTCGGAGTTGAGGCACAAGCATTTGGTGTCTTTGATTGGATTCTGCGATGAAGACAATGAAATGTGCTTGGTTTATGACTACATGTCACGCGGCACGCTTAGGGAGCACATCTACAAGGGCAACAAGACTCATCTGTCATGGAAGCAAAGGCTGGAGATTTGCATTGGAGCAGCTAAAGGACTTCACTACCTTCACACAGGGGCAAGATGGACAATCATTCACAGAGATGTCAAAACCACAAACATCCTCTTGGATGAGAATTGGGAGGCTAAGGTCTCTGATTTCGGGCTCTCGAAGACTGGTCCAGACTTGAACAAGGGACATGTTAGCACAGTTGTGAAGGGAAGCTTTGGGTATTTGGATCCTGAGTACTTCAAAAGACAACAGCTCACTGAAAAATCTGATGTCTACTCATTTGGGGTTGTTCTGTTTGAGGTGTTGTGTGCAAGGCCTGCTCTAAATCCAAGCCTCCCAAAAGAACAGGTTAGTCTAGCAGATTGGGCACTACATTGCCAAAAGAAAGGGATTCTAGAAGAAATCATTGACCCTCATTTGAAAGGCAAAGTCAACATGGAAAGCATCAAAAAATTTGCAGACACAGCTGAGAAGTGCTTGTCTGACTGCGGAGTTGACCGGCCGAGTTTGAATGATATCTTGTGGAACCTTGAGTTTTCTCTCCAGTTGCAGGACGGCACAGATGGTGGGTCGAGCCGTTCGGGGTCACGAACCCGATCCGAATCCGATGATGCTAGTTTGAGAAACCAGCACATGATGGCAATACATTACAGCAACCTCAGCCTTGGAAGTGACAGTGAAATTGGGGAAGAACAACCACCATCATCATCTAACAATGAAGCCCCCGATAATGATAGCGCAGTCTTCTCGCAAATTATCAATCCAACGGGTCGATAGAGGGGAATGTTTACAGCGGAAACTAAGGCTTGGGGTGCAAGCATAGTAGGGATTACTTGAGATGGTGATGATGTGCTTTGATTGTATGTGTGTTTCTTGTTTGCTCCTTTTTCCTATATAAGTTATATAAAGTCTTTTAGTACTAAATATTGGACAGGCCAGGTATGTGATTCTATAGCAATTTGTACTCTACTGAAAGATGTTCATACAGAGTCAAGTTTCATTCTGGCTGGTGCATGTTCTATATATAGTATACACTTGTATTCTTATACATTTAGCCTTTCTTCTAATGCACAAAACAGAAAACCCTTTTGTGATCTTCAATAATTTCTTCTTGCATCTTTGTGCTCATATATACTGATCGAGTACAATAAAAATTTATTATATATGCTGGATGGTAACACTCTGCAATAAAATAAAATAAAATAAAGCAATTAAAAAAAGAATTCCGCTAAGAAATAATAGTGTTTTTCACATTGCATCATATTATTAAAAAAAATCATAAAAGTCTTATTTTCATTATTAAAGTAACTTTTCAACCTAATCACGAAATTTAGTATACGCCTTGAAAGTGTTTGTTTCCTAACATGTTAATTGTGAGGTCCACTTTGATGTCTAAATAAATACGCCATGAGATACGATTAGTTACAAACTTGCAATCACGCCAAGATGCTGAAAGTGAGGTAGCGAGATGTAATATGAAAACACCCTATATATACCTAGAGAATTAAACATGTAATTAGCCCTAAACAAGACTCATATTTTAGTGTGATGGGTGGCGTGTAGGACGCATCTTGAAACCCCATGCTCAAATCCTTGATTTGTTTCAATGATCACTTATTTGCCCAATTTTTCATATTCTATTTGACAATAATCTTTATATGCTACTTTCAATGATTCTCCACTACACATTCACATACAAGATAAGATGTTATATTAAACTTGCTTTTGATTTTGAAAGACTTCCCAAGTTCCTATATGAATTATAATAATCACCCTAATGTGGACTATGTTGTTGTGTTCAAGCTATTAAATCCATATTTTCTGGAACAATAGTGCATGATGACAAGAGATTCACCTAGTAAGGTCATTTCAAAAATCATTTCCTCTTTATCCATCAAAAGAATTAAAAGTTGTGTAACTTTTTTCATCACCAATAATTTAGTTGGGAAGTGATCATTTGCCTACCACTTAGATTATCCAATCGATCAGCATTAAGAATTTCAATCCAAAGAAATTCATTATTAATGATACGTTTATTCATTTAGAATGGATATGATCATATGAGACTAAAATAAATGATTCTAATACATGACTTCTTATGTAGTTTATACACAAACATGTACGAGAATAGGAGTGGGACTCACTTCAAAATTATTTTGCTTACTAGAATTACCTTTAGGAATTTACATTTAACCTCAATTTACTTATCGTCCTAGTAAATCATATTAGTTTTAATGTCAATTCATGAGAATTAGTTAAAAAAAATAGCAATCGAAATCACCTACATTTCAATTTTAATTTCATATGATTAGAAAACATTTTAAAAACAATAATATTTTCTCATACTAATTCTTTCTCACTTCAATTATTGGTTTCGATTTCTCAGTTCTTTCTTTCAAGTAAGTAGACATGATTTCAATCTTAAGTTCTTAACTTAAACAACAAGCACCAAGAATACAAGGTCAACAAGTGTGGGTCCCAAACGCTTGCCAAGATGACAGACACGTGTTCACATCTCCTCTGGCGGGAGAGACCAGAGTGGAGAACATGTAGGACTCGGTCAATGAGATATAGAGCCTGATCCTGATCAAAGGTCAAGAAGTGGGGCTACCCTTTTGCAGAGATTTGGTTTATTTTTATTTTTTTTTCAGACCTGCTTCGCCTTTGGTCCTCTGCTCTGTTCTTAGCCCTTTGCTCAGAACAGAGCATTGTCTCTTTCCTGCAGATTTTTTATTATCAGAAACGGTAACAAAATTGATATGATTCTGAAACATATTTTCTTTCATAGAAATATAATCTTTGTGTATAAGGGGGAAGATTCTTATTTTTGGGCCAATGGGAAAGGAAAACACAAATGACAAAATTTGTGTAGGAATATGAAGTCTTTGATTAAAGAGACTTTATGTCTTTTGTATTTAAATTATTGCCAAAACAAAGCAAAGTCTTCTCAGTCACACCTTTAAGGCTTTAAGAAAGCATTGTGTTTCACTTCCCAAAGTGTACACGTTTTTCTCTGCTTTTTGGTTTTCTTAGTAGAGCCCAGAATAAACCATCCAAATGGAGATCAGTTATATGTTTAGCTAGGTATTTATCTCAAAATGGGTTTTTGGGTTTGAGAGCAGGGTTGCACATACTCTAAGTTTCCAAATGTATTTTCTTCTTTTGGATTGAAAAGGTTGAATTTTTTAGCAATACGCATCTTTTACGGAAGTATGGAGATTGACTAGTAGAAAAGTGAATCTTCTTCCTTCATTTTTTTTCTTCTGAGTTTTTAGGATTTTCCTTTTTTTGGCTAATGGGTTTCTTGTAAGATTTAAAGACTGGTTTTGGGGGCTTTGGGGAACATGGAGGAGGTTGAAGCAGCTAACAAAGCAGCTGTGGAGAGCTGCCATAGAGTTCTCAACAGTCTCTTGTGCAAACCTAAAGATGAGATTCAGTGTAGAAATTTAGGGGTGCAGACTGAGGAGGCTGTGTTGAAGTTGAAGAGAGTTGTGTCTCTTCTGAGTCACAGAAGAATCAGAAAGTTGAACAAGAAGCTTGACTCATCTTTGCCTCAAAGCATCTTCTTGGATGGCCCTAATTACAGATCAGACATTTCAAGCAAACCCCTCCAATTACTCCCACCAACTTTTCTGGAAAACCCAGTAACACAAAACCAGAAGGTGTTCCTTGGAAACCCAGTAACGGATATGAGTATCAAGCTTCCTCTCCAAATTGCCAAACCAAAACCATTGCAGCAGTTGCGCAGAGTTCAAGTTCAGCCCCAACAGTTCAATTGTGAGGCTGATATAATGTGGTCAAGGAGAAACAGTTCTGGCATAAACCTTGAATTTGACAAGTCTGGCACCACACCCGCCATGTCATCTGCTGCGTCGTTCATATCATGTTTGAGCATGGATGGTGGTGGTGTGGCTAACTTTCAGGGCAGTTCCTTCCAACTAATCGGTGGCGCGCCGCGGATGTCTGAACCCATCTCACAACAACAACAACAAGAACAACAACAAAGAAGGAAGTGCACTGGTGCAGAGGGAAACAGCAGTGCAAAATGTGGCAGTAGTGACAAGTGTCATAATTCAAAGAAGAGGTCAGTTTTCGATTCTGAATTTAAACTTTTCGAGTAGGTGTTCTTGGTTTGTTCAAGTGTAAAACTATTGTTGTTTTATGTTCATAGGAGATTCAGGGTGAGAAGATCATTCAAGGTTCCTGCAATAAGTCAGAATGTTGCCAACATTCCTGGTGATGAGTATTCGTGGAGGAAATATGGGCAGAAGCCAATCAAGGGCTCTCCTTATCCTAGGTACTACTTTTGTTTTCTCTATTCCAAGATGCTTTTTCTAGTTGGGGTTCATCTCCAGACCGAAAAAGGATTAGGGTTCATCCTCATTCTTTCTTGATCAATTTTGTTCCATACTTCGGAGCTTGCAAATTTGTTATGCAAAATGATTGTCCTTGAATTGAGATCTAAATGTGGTTCTGTAGAGGTATGTGCAATGATTTTCCTTACGTAAACTCATCCTTGCAAGTCTTGCTCTTTGATGGTTGAGTTGCTCTGAATTTAAGTATCAAAACGATAGTCTGACTATTGAAGGTTTAATGTAGGGGATACTATAAATGTAGCAGCATGAGAGGCTGCCCAGCAAGGAAACATGTCGAGAAATGCGTGGAAGACCCTTCAATGCTGATAGTCACCTACGAAAGCGAGCATAAGCATTCACAATCTGCCCATCAATGAGAATATTCATGGACCTTGACATCTTGTAATGACCCTGACTGTATTGGCATTTAAAGTTGGTTTGTGGCTTTTGAATTGTTTCTATGATGTGCTTAAAATTCAAGTGCCAAATACTGCAAACTCTTGTATATCAAGTAAGATCCATCAAATTTGCACCACAAGTAACCCTGATTCTCAAAGAGAATCACGCAGTCATCACCATCAAAACCGAAATAAGGCTGGCCGGCTAGGGATCCTTTCATACAATTTGGTCGACTAGAATTGAAATAAACATGTATCAGTAATAGTTGTCAGTACTATTAAGCTTAAGCTAACCAAATTCATGGCCCCAAAACAGATACTCATAAACTTAATTGCAATAAAACTTCCTTCAATAAGATCCTACAAGCCAGTCGACTGTCATTGTTTACAAAATAATAAAACATGAAGCAAAAATGTCTGAAGGGAAATCCAAATTCATACTCAAATAAAGCCCTCTCAACTCTCTGGATGGGAAGTAGAAACTTCACTTGAGAGGAATGAACCTGGAAGAGTGGGTAGCACCAATACCAGGCCTTCCGTGCTTGACAGGCTTGTAACTGATGGAGAACTCAGCAAGATAATGGCTAATCATCTCGGGCTTGATCTCAACCTGATTGAAGGTCTTGCCATTGTAGACTCCAATAACGCTCCCAATCATTTCAGGTACAATGATCATGTTGCGAAGGTGAGTTCTAACTGGCTCAGGCTTCTCACCAGGTGGGGCCTCCCTTTTCTATTTCAAATTACCAACAAAACCAAGTAAATACAAAGATACTCACAAATATGGAAAGCATAAGAAAGAAAACCAAGATTTTTCCATAAGAAAGCATTTTGAAGAAAGATTCAGAAGTGATGCACAATGTTTATGAGAAAAAGTTCATGCATGATTTCAAAATAACTACTTATTGACACAAGGAGACAAGTAAAACCAAATAAGCGAGTTCAAAACACTTGAAAACAATGTGAATTAGTAAGGAAAGGTCAAATGGTCAAATGTTTTGAAGTCTTCGAAGCAAACAAAGAGCAGAGGCAGGCCAATTTGAAGTTCTTCCTTCCTCTATATGAATGAAGGGAATAATGGAATTATATTTCATGCCATGCCCAAAGCAGATATCCCAGGCCAAGATATAAACGAGGATCCAAGGTGGAATGAATCAAATAATCTTCTTAAAAGTTTGTAATTTGAGTGAGAACTCCCCACTCTCTACAGATAGAATCCACTTTCATTGAATTTTTTGTAAACGTGCTAGAACAAAAATTACTTAACATAAGGATTTCTATTGAAGATAATATTGGCAAAACAAGTACAGAAATGAACAAATCTGAAACTCTCCAATGAGGAATTCTTTGGGGGACATGTACACATTTTATAACCAATATCCATACACTCCAGCCACAAAAACAGCAATTTTTATTTGTTCAAAACATCCCAAAAACATAAGAAACACCTTACAACTTGTTCATTTCTACCACAGTTCCATACAAACAATTTTATAAATCAGGAGCTAACAATCCAGAATAATCATCTTAGTTTCCAACCCATAATTCAAACTAACAAACACATAACATACAAACCAGAAACGCACAGACAAGGTAAGAATCTTACAGCTTTGCGCAGCTTCTTGATCAATGCCATTGGCTTTCTCTTCAAACCTCTCTGAAACCTGAAACATTTCCATCAGCCACCGAAACAAATTAGCATTAGCCACAACCAAAATCAAATGCATTAACAAATATAATCACAATAAATACATACAAATAGACACACATAACTTATTCATACAAAACAATACGATTACTCACAATTGAAACCAAATTCAATTCATAAACAGATAAACTCATACATCAATACATACAAACACGTCTTATACAGAGAGAGATGAATATCTCCATGTACCTTCTACGAGCCCTAGCAGGGAAGAGCTTAACGAGCTCATCAGTAGACATGTCCAGAAGAGCATCCAAATCCACTCCTCTGAAGCTGAACTTCTTGAACGTCCTCTTCTTCGGCACTCCGGCCACCGCCACATCAGCTTCCACATCCGCCTAATTCACAGACCATCACAATAAGCGTTCAGTTTGTTTCCACAGAAAACAGAACAGAAAGCAAAGAAATTGAAGTGAGAAATCGAAAGGCTTTCGCTGAGAAAGGTGGTGAGCTCACCATCGTTGCTGGAAACAAAGAGAAGAAGAACCCTAATTCGCAGTTAGAGAGAAACGGCGACTGATGAAGCGAGCTGTGTGGAAGTGAAATTAGGGTTTTTGAGGTTCGCTTATATACGTCGTCGAGATTAAATGGGTTATTTGTTGGAAGTAGTCGGGTCAGCCCCGACTATCCGTATTTATTGGTGTCTTTACACTGGGCCGCGGCCTGCTCTTTTGGCCCAAGCCGTCTTTAATTTATTATATATATATTTTTTAATTTTATTTATATTCATCATTTAAAAATCATTGTAGGTTTTTTTTTTTTAGGTTGAGGGTGTAGTATATCATACACTCGTCCGAGGACAATGAGAACTCGTTGAAAACTAAGAAGAACTAATATCTAGAGCATATCGAGGTAGTAGAAATGATTGAAGTTTTTCTATTTGTGTACTACACCAACACTAGACCGATTAAAGGAGAAATGAAGTTCAATTCGTTTGATTGAACAAACAAAACAACTACTAGAAATTAGTTTTTCCGACCAAAAAAAAGAGATAATGTCTCAACTCCATATATTTCAAGTCGTTTATATATTAACCGCGGGAACATAGTAGAGTGTCTCATACCATTGGTTGGGTTATTATTCTGGAACAAACTATTTTCTTTTGATTGCAGGTTGAGCCTAGTTTGCGCTTTAGCGCATGTGATGTAACTTATAGAGAAGCTAGTGCACCCTCTAATTCTCAAGGAATGATTTTGTTGTGCACCCTTTGATTTTGGAGCGTATATATAGTCATTTTCATTGTACGAGTCTCGTAGCATAATTATTAATACTTTTTCACTATTTATAGAGACTTAGAGAGTAGAGATTCGAATTTTGAACTTTATCCAACACTATGGATAAGAAATTATACTATACTAAAAGGCCGAATTATCAATACATTTATGTATATCAATTGATTATTTAGTATGTTAGTATGTGAATTCCAAATGATAAAAATTGTGGGTAAAATGAGTGAACAACTAAAAATCAAAAGGAAAAAAATTAGGTCTAAACTAGGTCATACATAAGTGTATGAACTCTCTCTTATTTGTATACATTCGATGATCTATTTCCATGATCTGAACCGTTCATCTTTTAAATCAATATTTGAAGATCATCTTTGCAAAACGTAAACGGAAATCATTTATTCATGCAATTGCATCAAACAAATGGACGGTTGATCATGAGAATATTAACTTTCACCAAAATCATTCATTTGCTTGATATAGTTTGATGAGTTAGTGATCTTCAATTTGGATGATTTTTTGCAGACATGATCTTTAAAAATTAATTTAAAAGATGAATGATTCAGACTATGAAATTAGTTTGCCGAATGTATGCAAATAAGATAGGAGTCGGACATACAGGTTGAACCTAAGTTTTTTCCAAATCAAAATGAGAAAGAAGTAGGTATGGAGAGAAAGTAACTATCAAGAATCATGAATCAAAATCAAACTCCCTAGAGGAAAGTAATTCTTGAAAACTCAATAATGTGATTGTTGATATATAATTGGTTGTTGAGTCCTAGCATGTTAATAAACACAAAAGACCCGTGGTAGACTCAGTTCTTCAATGTTACTAAATACACAGATGATTGAAAATGAAAATAATTCCTTTAACTTGCACTTCCATTATGGGGTAATGAAATGACAAACTATGTTCAAGAAATGTGACATGATTGCTAATATTTTTGGGATTGCACATGGATTTCATATGTGCAATGAAGGATCCAAATCAATCACTCCTTTAGAATACTGTACATACATAAATATATATAGCTTTAACATTTGTGATTGAACGTTTGTGCTGTTCCTCTTTTTGGCTTTGATGAACAGTAAAGAAATTGATGATGTCTCACAAAAAAAAATCCCACTCAAATTTG
The DNA here is from genome assembly GCA_029955375.1 of Rubus parviflorus. Classification (NCBI taxonomy): domain Eukaryota; kingdom Viridiplantae; phylum Streptophyta; class Magnoliopsida; order Rosales; family Rosaceae; genus Rubus; species Rubus parviflorus. The sequence continues at coordinate 79,295 of JARGGL010000001.1, read as the reverse complement.
CAATATCAAGTCGATTTACGTCAGGAGACACAAATCTCTTTGCGTCCGATTTGGATTGGTGGCAGGACACACAAGAGGCCTAAAATTAGTATCATCACTATCATGGCATCGAGAAGCTTAATTATGTGCTCCTTGTTTAAGCATTTTGTTTCTTGTCATACAATAAATCATATTCATAGTGACTAAACCTGGAAATGGAAGCATTCATTCATTCGTTCTACTTCTGCAATTCCCATAGCAAATTTACATTTGCAAAGATGATTACGATCCAATCATATAAATGAAGCAATATCCAATTCCCTTACGCAACTTGTACTAGAATTCCCCAATCTAGCAAGAACTTGGAATCCTTTGCTAGTTACGTTACCAACTTTTGCAGAGTGAGGTTTGCACGATTGAATCTCTTATAAATTTGTATCTACATGACCAAAAAGAGGAATATATATTTTCATAACACCTGTTAAAGCTTCTCTCCATTTTGAAGTTCATTGATATTAATCATGTAGTTGCCTAAAAGCCTTAATTTAATCAGCAAGCTAGCTAGACGAAGCAAGTAAGACAATCGATGAAATGTGCATATTATAGACGTAGCTTAAAATGTTTATTTACAAGTATTGTAAAATGAGGCTTAAGAAAAGCGTCAAGTACTATAAACATGTCCAAATTTGGGTTTGATGAATTCAATCATGCCGTTGTATAAGTTGACATGCTCATCTCAACATTAAGCACCACAACCTATCACAATATTTAAGTATGTTCAACTTCAACGACATTCCGATCAAAAATTCATTACTCACTCGTTATCAAAATTCCATCGTTCTCTAACCAATTCACTCCTCAACAAACCCACAATGATTCAGCAACAGTAAATAGCAAATGCCTTCAAAGAATTCTCTTAAAACCTATTCAAACTTGAACAAACTTCAAACAAACCCTAATTATGACCAATTCACCTTCAAACTCAAATTTCTCCGAGTCCTCAACACCAAATCCCCCAAAAAACCACTCGTCAGAAAGCTTAGGTTTTAATCTTCGCAACCATAAAAATTTCACTGAAATCCATCAACTAAATCCCAAGTTACGCCAATCACAAATCGAATGAGAAACACACCCAAAGTGCTCTTTCACAAATTTAGGAACCCAAAAAGTGCACCAGCCTAATCCCAGAAACCTATCCGCACCTAGTCCAAGCGCTCAATCTCAACCGTAGATAAGCTCCTAATCCAACGGCCCATATTCAAATTTTAATGAGGTGTCGATCCGCGTCACTCAAGTTTCGACCAATCAGCGCTCAGTATCCCTGTCGCCTCCTCCCAATATAAACCGCCCCTTCGCAACTGCACATTCCATATCTCCATTTTCTTCTCTCAAAAAACAGAATCCAATTCATCTCGCATTTTTTTCTTCCGAGTTACCGAGTCGAGTCTCCGAGTCATGGCTGCTGAAACCGCCGTTGTCAAGGCCAAGAAGCCGAGATCGCCACCTGCTCACCCTCCGTTCGTTGAGGTATGTAACCACTAACCGCGGTGATGGATTTTCTGTTGTAATTTTACCATTTTGCCCTTCGTTCGGTGACCTGATCCCGGCGTCGTTTTATGCAGATGATTACGGAGGCGATTGTTGCCCTTAAGGAGAGGACGGGGTCGAGCCAGTACGCGATCACGAAATTCGTGGAGGAGAAGCACAAGCAGTTGCCTCAGAGCTTCAGGAAGCTTCTGCTCCTCAACCTGAAGAAGCTTGTGGCTTCCGGCAAGCTCGTCAAGGTCAAAGCGTCGTTCAAGCTCCCTCCTCGCTCCGCCGCCGCCGCCGCCGCTCCGGCCAAGGAGAAGACTAAGCCGGAAGCTTCGAAGCCTAAGAAGTCTGCTGCCGCCGCCGCCAAGACTAAGCCCAAGCCCAAAACAGTCGCGAAGCCCAAGGCCAAGGTTGCGGCCAAACCTAAGACCAAGGCTTTGGCGGTGGTGGCGAAGCCTAAGGCGGCAGCGAAGCCCAAGGCCAAGCCGGCGGCGACCAAGCCTGCTGCTAAGGCTTCGAGGACATCGTCGAGGACTTCGCCTGGGAAGAAGGTCGAGGTGAAAGCCAAGGCCGCAAAGAAGCCGGCGCCAACCAAGGTTGTGAAGAAGCCTAAGAGTGTGAAATCTCCGGCGAAGAAGAAGGTTCAGCCAAAGAGGGGCAAGAAGTGAGAGAGAATCTGAGGGAAATTTCAGAGAGGGGTAGTGTTTGTAAATTTGTTTGGGATTTGTGGGTAGTTTCGGAATGACAAAAGAAGCAGGGATAGTTTGTTTGTCACACAAATTTGTAGGAGGATTTTGTTGGTTGTTATTTGTTGACTTGTAATGAGATGCTAAAATAGTTAATGGCTAGTGTGCTTCTTCTTTCACATGAAATGTGTTTCTGGGTTTTACAATTTCCATAATTTGGTACATTCCTAATTCCTTTATATCAAAGAAAATATACAGAATCAATCTCTATTCTCTGATACACACTCACATTTTCAAAAACAAATTCATGAACCTAAAGAAGAGGACTAATCTATATGATCCCTAATCTGCATTCACTTTTGGGCTACATTATACAAAGGTTGATCAACTTCATCTGCTTTCACAATTTGGTGTGAACTGTGAAGTATGGATTTCAAGTTTTCAACAGCTTCTGTGAGTGTCTTTCTTCATGCTCTGATGCAGTTTTAAGTTGTAAGCTGCATTTCTGGCGCTGCATGTGTTTGGCTTTCAGGCTCCAACCCTGGAAATTGGCCTATATCATGCCCTTTAAGTGATTCAAACTCGTTTCGTAAACCAACAGCAAACTCTTCGGGACGGTCTCCACCGCTTTGGAAATAGTCTGCTATCTGTAATCCACAAAACACTCCTTAAGATTGGATGAAATGAACTTCCACATTGTTGGAAACATCTATTTCAGCAAAGTCAGGAAGCAATGCAGTGAACTTAGTATATTTGGTCATACTGTCAGTGCAAGATGCATAGTTATATATATTTAGACAAACAATACCAGTAAATTTCTTCTATATATACAACTAAGCAACTCTCTTTTTCTTACTATTCAATGAGATTCACATTCTCACAACTCTTTAGGATAAAAGTCGAAGAGCCACTTACATGATTTGCAAGAGCCATTCCGCTTATGGCTGCTGATTCTAAATTCGAACCCAGTAACCAATCACCACATATGCCAGCCCTTCCGTGAGGATCAAAGATGCAGGGGATACCAGGCGTATTAGTTGGAAGAGCCGCACCCCTGCATATAATACAACATAGGAAATAAACTCAGATAAATATAGCATTCTGAATTACAGTCATTTCCCACAACTATGCTTAACAAAATTCCCTTTCCTTAGTGGACTCAAAGTTTTGGTTGAATCACCACAACCTTCCAATTCGCAACTCAGTTGCCAACACCCCACGAGAACATGATAACAACGAATTCACATATAATGTGGCCAACTGCAGTTTCTCACCATAACTGGAGTCGGGAATAAAAGGGTGTCTGAAGTGATCCCTTTGGTAGCCCAAGTGCATCTTCAACACCCATGAGCATGCCTGTCGTCACCTTCTCTTTTGTGGCAGTTGGTATATTCTCCTAATAATCAACAGTTGGCACAACATTATTTCCACAACAATGCAATCACAGAAAGAGTTAAAACAGATTGGATGTAGTAAACAACGTTAATTAGATATGGAAGCGAAGATCATACATACTAGATCCCACCACCAATGATATTCATGAACATACAGAACACATGATTGTCTTAATCAACTTTGGTTGGTATCACCATGATTAATTTGCTTCTTTCTGTGAGTTAAGTATAAGATGTGGCAATTCTGTGGTCTAAATTGGGAATCCTCATAACTGACATACATTTCACTCAAGTTATGGTCCAAGACATTGAGCCTGTGCTTATGTAAACAATGTTTGAACATATGCTTGTATATGGGATGAAACAAACCTGTGGAACCTTGTTCCGCTTTCCATAAGCTGCAGTACTGAGAAAGGTCCAACAGTGAGGGCCACCACTCTGGGAGCCTAGGAGTTTTTTGGTATTATTTGCCATCCAGGAGATGGAATCAACCCCTTTTACAAAAGCTCCTTCGAAAGGAAATGTGTCGCCACCAGGAATTTGAAGTGGATCCTCAAATGCGGCAAGGAGGGCCCATACAGAACTCAATTCCAGCCTCTACCAGTATCCAACAGAAAGGCATTAGAAGACTCCAGTTCGAGACAATTCTACCAGAAGTCATTGAAATTATGTGGTGTCAAAATGTCAAATGAACTGATCTAAGATATACCTTCATCTGTCCTGCAATTAGTGGTAAGCCTGACGAACCAAGCAAGCGGTTTGCACATTTACCTGTTCGTAAACAAATATGAACAGTAGGGTAAATATCATGCACAAGTATATAGACAAGGGAGATTGTCAATATGAGATGTAGACAAGCACATTAAGGAGGTCCATATGATGTGAAGACAATAGAAACAGAAAATTTAAACTTAAATACATATGAAGGCACTATGTTACCATTATGTGCAATAACAATCGCATCAAACTGCCCACGAGGTTTGCCATTCTCACTCAAGTACCACGTCCCATTAAATGGCTCAAGTTTACTGATCCAGGTAGGTCTCTCCACATTAATCATATGAGTCTGCACCAAGAGACATTTTAATCAGCCATAACAAGGGACATATCATATCTCAACAAACAAATGTTTCAGCCTCAAATTAGTACAATTCTTTAACTTAACGGTCTTGTTAACCAATAAAACATCATCTCTTAACAAGGCAAACCATGCCACTGAAGCAACCAAATTTCATTTTAAAGACAATAAGCTTTCAATTCGAACCATCCTCATATCATCTGATGCCTAAAAATGATGATTCAATTGTGTACCAAAGGAAAGGAAAAGAGTCAGCAACAAAATTAATTTACCTGCGACAGTAGCGAGTCAGCAATGGGGCGCATTCCATTAACACCTATATATCTTGGAGGAGAGGACGGAAGTGGTACAAAATGACCACCCACTTCAAGCTCTCCTATTGTACCCTGCCATTCTCGAACAAGACCTTGCTCCACCCAACCTTGAACCAACTCAGCAAACCGAGGATCACTGACTGTAAAGAACTGAGCTGCATGATCAAATACCAGAGGCAGAGGATCTACTATCCTGGTTCCCATTCTTCCTCCCAAACCATGAACCCCCTAACATATATAGTGACACTAAAATGTTAAAATGGTAACTACGAGTAGCTAGTACTGAAATGCTATGGTGAAGCGCTTAATTGGGTTTTCAGAAATCAAGAGAATTATTACATTAAGCTTGGAATAGAGCACCTAGCATAGTAAAAGTAGTAAGCTTTTTAGGCAATGTCTTTCTCAGCAAATGAAAATGAGAGTAAACAAGTAAAACATAAAGCTACTAGTGAATTATATAAGAATTCTATAAAATGCAAGAGGAACCCAGAGTAACACAGTAAAGCAACCACAAAAATCGACAGAAGAATCAAAATTTAAGAAAACCCACATCAAATAAAATGTTACTAATTACATAAAGCTAATAACTTGAACGAAGTGAGAGGCCAACCGTGTCAAAAACGGTGGAGCGAACACCGCGTTTTTCCAGATAGAGAGCACAAGCAAGACCGGCCATGCCTCCGCCGATTATGCCCACAATGGGGTCATCAGGGACTGGAGTGGTGAAGGTGACTTGCTCTTGCTTAAGGGTTTTTAAGATTGACCTTCTTGAGGCACCATATGAGCGTTTGTGTCGGTTTCTGGAGATGGGTCTTTGGGTTTGGTCACCATCAAATGTGGGTCTTTTTCTGGGTGGTGGTTTGGGTTGGGAAGAGAAGGTTATGGTTAAGGGTTTATGGGTTTTGAGGAGGAGATGAGAAGAGTGAGAGTAGCAGAGCATGGTTATGGTTTTGGGGGTTTTGGAGGGAGAGAGAATTATAAAGCTCGATGCTTTTTCAATTTTTGGTCTGAAAAACTTTCTTATCTAGTAATTTATGAAAGAGGAAAGTAGCATGATTTGAATTTAGGATTTCTCAGTTACCTTCCTTGAGAAACTTTCATTAATTTCACCATAGAGTTTCCTGGAAATTTAACTTCTGGTTGGCGGTAAAGGTTTACTTGTATCTCATGGAATCACTGTAAAAATGGATGACAATGGGTTTCTTTCGGGAGAAATTTTCCAGTGCATTACCAAATCGATACAATAATTACATAGGGAAATTACTTAAAATGTTGATGAAAAAAAGAAACGTAATTTTTCATAGCATGAAGAAAATGACTATTTTGTCTTATGAATTGTCCAAACCGCCCTTCAGTTACGAGACTGAATGTTTTATAAAATGTTGTGAAACACTTAGAAAGTTTATAAAACAATGTGAAACTCTGTGTTAATGGATTAAATTTCATTACAAAAATGTTGTGAAATCTTGCAATAAATTGTAAATGAACTGTAATTTCTATATTTTGCATGCCAAAATGACCATTTCGTTAATATTATGAAAAAAATGTTATTTTCGTTCATCAACTGTGTAATATGTCTGTTTTTTTTTTTGGTAATTTTCCAATTATATACAATAGAAGCTCGTATATCAATTTTTGGTCAAAAAATTTCCTTATCTAATTTGTGTAAGAGGAAAGCCTAATTCGGGCAAGAATTAAAAAATCTACCCATTAAATAATGGGCTATAAATCTTCTTTTATGCTAATCCCAAAATAACATCTTTTTAGAGAGTATCCTTAAGCTAATGAAGCATGGTCTAATCTTACCCATTTTTTTCCTATTATCCTGAAGACTAAAACAAGTTTAATTGCTTGGTTTTTGTCTCATAGGAATTCTCATTCTTTACTTATTGAGAAATGCCTTGTTGCTTGTTGGCTAATTTGGGATCAAAATAAAACACCTCATATCAGAGAAGTAGTGATTTATATTGCAAAATTTGTACGGGACTTTTGGGATGTTACCAAGTTAGTTATTCATAAACACAATATATATATATATATATATATATATATATATATATATATATTTGCTAGCAACCCCCCATGTTAATGTTTATAAGCTTAACTTTGACAAATCAGTTATTGCTTCATGTCGTTGTTGCTGGTTTTGTTATTAGAAATCATGTAGACCAAGTTGTCATGACAAGTTCTAAAGCTTTGAGATATACTTTAGTATTATAAACGGAAGCTCAGGCCTCAAAATATGGTATTTTTTTAGCAAAACGACTTCAGCTTCATTCTTTAAAGTATGTCTCACCCACAAGTTGAAAGACGTTGAAGTGTTGAACTATAGGTAATTAACCATTTGGTATATATCGCTTATAGCTGGTATAAGTTTAATTAATGTCTATGAATTACAAACAATGAACCAAATTCGTAGGGATTCTATATATCTAAGCTAGTATTTCAAACCTACGCCTACTTGGATTCTATCTAAGCTAGTTAGCATGCAAATTGCCTATATATATATATATGGCTTGGTGAGCAGTAGTACGTACATACGCAGCAACTAAAGCAAACACATATATATATAGTAACCAATTAAAACGTTCATGGGCGGCGCCCACACAATACTTCCTCACATACCCGACGATGTTATCAAACAGATGTTTCAATTCCTTCCCCCTAAAGCTGCCATCTGCATGAGCTGTCTTTCTAAGCAATGGCAAGGCGTCCCAGTATCAGACTTTGACGAGGGTGGTGAGGATGACGATCACAACTTTGACGAACACAACAAGTTCATCAAAATGTTAAAATTCCAATTGGAATTATGTGAGAAGGAAAAGCAAAGACAAACCACCTGGGATAAATTCAGGCTTCGCATGACGAGATACTCATCTAAAGATTCCACTATTGTATATAGGTGGTTGAATTTTTCATTTGAGAGGAGCCTGAAAGAGTTGGATCTCAGCCTCGGAGGGAGTAGGGTGAAAAACTACTACTACTTGTGCCGGACGACCTTTATCAGTGCAAAATCTCTAACTAGTCTAAATTTGGAGTATGTGAGAATCAAGAACATAATGAACATTGACGATGGTTATTATGAGCCTGCTACATCCAATCGCCTTCTTCTTCCTTGTTTGAAAACTATGTCCCTCAAAGCTGTTCAGTTTGATTCCGATTCTCTCACCTTCCTAGTTTGGGAGTGTCCTTCGATCGAGTATCTTACGTTAACTTCATGTTGTACTTTTGACTGCGAAGACATTTTAATTGCAAGTAAAAGTCTCAAATCCTTGGAACTTAAGCATTGCGAGACTGATCAAGTTGACCTTTATATTGACAATCTTGAATCTCTTACCATCGTCTCATCAAATCATCTTCTCGACAATATCTTCTTGAGAAGAAGCTTCAATTTGAAATATATGAACATATGTGATCCACGCTTGTATTATCTTTATGTGCAAGGATGCCATGATGTGAAGGGTACAATCGATGCTCCAAACCTACACAGGTTTAGTTTCGAAGGTTATTTGAAGTCCAAATTTTCTTTTAAAGCTCCAGAGTTAAGAACGGCCTGTATCACACTATTAGACAAGTGGGACGGAAAAACATCCACCTTCAACAACGAGGAATTCAAAGACTTTCTTGAAGCATTTGGGAGCTGCACAGATATGGTCCTCGATGTGTATGATTTTAGTGATCTCATCTTTGCAGAAGATTTGAGAAAGAACTCAAAGATGTTGCCGATATTGCCAAATCTCAAAGATCTTGAACTCATAATGAAGAATCCTCCAACAGAGGTGAGAGATGATCGAGACTTGATGGAATCTTTGTATTGGATGGCACCTTCTCTACAGGATATTACTAAACGCTGAAACAGCTAGCTGGTAGCTAGATAGCTAACTAGATTCTTCACTAGCAATTAAAATATGTAGAAATTACACGAACGATCACCACAAATTTGTTTATGTTTAATTTTTAAACATATTGCATGTGAAAATGTGATCGATGAATTAACTTATCCTTCATGCTTTGAACTTAATTTATATAAGGGAACTAACTGATTGAAATTCATCACTAAGAATATGAAAATATTTGTAATTTATCTTAAAGCCAGATGCTTAATCACGTACATAGTATGACAAACAAAGAACCAAATTCATAGACCAAATGGTTAATTACCTATAGTTCAACGTCTTTCAACTTGTAAACCATTTCAGGCCAACCTTACTAATAAACCAACCCACCCAAACTATTAATGTGCAGATTGAGTTGGGTGGGTTTTGATTTGTTTTTTATTTTTAATCTATGTCATTTTAATTCTTTTTCCTATTCATATTTTTTTTTTACTTTAATTTTTATATATATGACTCTTAAATTTAGAGAGCGAGATTCTCTATTATTTTTGTTAATTTAAAACTAGCTAAAATAGAAAACATTGGTGTAGACATATGACTCTTAAATATAGAGAGCGATATATGACTTGTCAAGATTAACCCCTAAAATCAAGAAGTGAAGTAGAAACCCCTAAAATCAAGAGGAAGTTGGAAAATAGAGAACGTATCTTGAGCTATCAAAATGAGAGAATTAAAATGACAAATTCAAGGATACAAAATGTAAACTAAGGACATTAATTGAGAAATTAAAAAATGGAAACTGTAAATTACTGTAGTCTATAATGTAATCCTGTAATGAATCATATCAGACTGGTGCTCATTTGATGGCATAAACTGATCTATTATTGAACCTCTTTGATGAACCCTATAATGATCCAACAGTCTTGGTTAATCAGGCTTGACAAGTCCTAATTTGTTGTTTAATTCTGGTTCTTTTATATTAATTGGTAGTGAGCTAGATGAGGTTTCATAGAAATTGAAATCTTTACCCAGAAAACTACGATATTTGTAAGTTTCTGATTGGTTATGTGACTTATGTCAACTCTCTTAATTTGCTACTGCTCTAATGTGTGAGCTTCATTGGGCTCTGTGTGTTTCATTTCGAGTCACGCACAAACAAAATTAGTCTTTTGTTTATTACGCCTACATTTACTATGTGCACAGTGCACCCAACCCGAACCTAGGCTAAATTAGGCTATGAACCTACGCAAGAAAGAAAAAAAAAGTAGAGGAAGGGGAAGATAATTTCAATACCCATTAGCTTCAACTTCACGAAACAAAAAGAAAGAAAAAAGGAGGAGGAAAAGAAGAATAAGAGGATAGGGAAGAAACTCTGATACCCATTTTCTCTCTGACAAAAAGCTCTCTACTTGCATCTCTTGGAATATCACTCAAAAAATGAAAAACTGCAATAACACATCGATACAAAAGTGTGAATCGACTTCAAACACTAGTTTCCTTCGGTGAGTTGGTCTGTTGATGCATTTATACACTCAAAATGCCTTGTTTGAGAATGTAACTCAAAATGCCTTGTTTGAGAATGTAATCAGCTTTTTAGAGGAACCGATATGAATATGAAAACATGAATTTAAGGTTCATCATGCCAAGTTGAATGAAAACAATAAAATAGAATACTGCTTCAGCAGAAATAAGCAAATTTAGTCCATGTCAGAATGGATTACTCATTTCATATATAACAAGATATGTACCAGCACCAGTTTAACTTACAAAACATATACAGTTCACAATCACACAAACCACGTAAACAAGTCATTGTGAAAGAAAGAAAACAAGCTATTTTCCACTCAGTTCATCCAAACGTAAACCACGAAAAATGAGGACTTTTTGTTCCCACTTGATATTAGAAAAAGCTTTCAAGTTCATGATGCAAACTGATGTCTACATTTCTCTTCTGGGTGAACTTGGGAGCTGTTTCTGTCTTTTCTTCTTCCTGTTTTGATTGGTCTTTGACTTTGCTGCTATTGCCAAGACTGTTGCGTTTACTGAACTGCGCCTTATTCTTTGAAGTAGTCGTCACAGTGCATTCTTTCTGGCAACCAATGCTGTGACGCTGTGATCGAGGACAAACTCTTCCCTTTTCGTCATGAGATGTGTTGAGAGCATCACCAAAGCTCTTTCTCCGGCTTAGACTGTTTAGTTTTGGTGACTTGGGCCGCGTAAGTGGAAGCTGCCATCATATTGAAAAATTTTCATCTCACAATAAAACTGCAGCTAGTAAGGTAATCATTGCAGAGATACACTCTTTCACATCCCATAAGGAATATTGACAAGGAACTGCTACAGGTGCTAAATTGCAAATTGAATTCCAAATTTAAGTTGGTGAAGTGTAAAAGCACAGTGCTATATGCAGGTAACTCCAAGGAATTGCCATCATATTGAAAAATTTTCATCTCACAATAAAACTACAGCTAGTAAGGTAATCATTGCAGAGATACACTCTATCACAACCCATAAGGAATATTGACAAGGAATTGCTACAGGTGCTAAATTGCAAATTGAATTCCAAATTTAAGTTGGTGAAGTGTAAAAGCACAGTGCTATATGCAGGTAACTCCAAGTAGAATACAGATTATTTGCATTGTCCAACATCAAAAGTCCAGCCATCAGAATTGAACTTAAAAGGAGTCGAACACAACTAAAATGATTTTGGTTACCTACCTTCTTGAGCTCAGCCTTAGGAGGAGGTGGCTGGTAATAGAAACTAGGTACTGGATTTGCTTTGATCACCAAGGACTTCCTCAGCTGCTTGATGGCTGCATCTTGCTCTTCCTGAATGTTTCATGAAAATAAAAGGGGAATATAATTTTTCAAACAGATCTCATCATATGAGACACTCCAAAAGCAACATATATCATCAGAAACCCATGCACAAGGCACAATAAAATAAAAGATACACGAGGAAGTGATGTACCCTGGTCCTCGCTTCATATTGCATTTTCTCTGCCTCCAGAGCTTGCTGTTTTTCCTTTAACTTTGAGTAGTACTAGATGACGGTAATCATAATAGTTACAAGGTTAGATGCAATAAGATTGTGTTGATTAAAAGGCAGTTCACAAGATACACATCAGAGTCGCTTGTTAATTTATAATAATACCTCGTTCCTTTTCTGTGCACGTTCATTGCATCTAAATGTAGGAGCTTGTCCAACTGTAACCTTGAATTTATTTGTTCTCATAGATGCAGCAATTCTATGCTTGGTTAAGGATAACCTAAATCCTAAATCAGATGTAAGACAATTCTACCAGATAATACAATCAAAGAAAGTTAAATTCCACACATCAACAAAGGATACGAGGAAGTAACAGACCAATCATCTTCTTCCTCAGAGTGCTTCTTACTATCAGGTTGCAAGCCATTTCGTGATGACTGAGGCGAATTTGGCTGAATGAAATGGCAAAAATTTGCAAATCAGAACTATCCCATAATATACAATAACATTACAGTGATTTTTATAAGCAACAAGACATAATTCAACTCAGTTTCATTCTGCACTTCAAGCCAAAAGGAACGACTTTTTGCTTTCATAAAATGTAACGCGTATCAATTTGCGGTGGCATTCTTCACAAGATATAATAAAAATGTAATTTAAAACCTTTATGGATGCCTGATCTTACAATATCATAAAAATGCAAGAACAAACTCTCCCGAGTTAGATTTGAACTAGAACGAGCATAATACCTAATACTTATGCCAGATATAGGTTATAAACCTCAGTTAAAATAGACTTCAGTTGGAGAAACAGTGCATGAATCCCTTTGGAGCTTTAAAAGAAAATAATACATTGGAAAATCCTCGGACTAATTTGAAGGAAAAAAAAACTTGCAGAAACAAAATAAGAGCAAGAAAATTTCAGTAGTAGTTTCAAAACATTAAATGCTTAGCTTTTCTTTAGATTTTTTTTTCTTTCCCTAGTCCAAACCAAAACCAATAGGTTTTTGTTGAAGCCAAGTCAGAAGATTGACTCTCATTTCATAGTGATGGAGTCGGAGACTGCCAAAGGAAACCACAAAAAAAAAAAAAAAAAGTGAACCAACAAAATTTTGCAGAACTTTACCTCTGAAGCGATAGGTGACTCTGCATTGGGAGTCTGTGAAGTCTTAGTTGCGTTAGGAGGCTCTGCAATGCTGGAGTTTTCTGAAGTGGCAACTTCAGCCCCAACAGTCTCTTCACATGTACCAGCCCTTTCAGTTGCCAGAGCAATGGGCTGAGGAACAGTATGATTTGAATGCCCATTTTCAAAAGCAGCAGATTTTGAAACTGGTGAGCTGGAATTTAAACTGTCGCTTGACTGAGTTCCAGGTTTCTCATTTTTTTCCTCAGCCAAGTGATCATCAAGATTCGTGCTCTTAACAGCCAGCACATCTTGCTTCTCAAGACCTTCCCCCCCAGCCGCTTTTTCTTCATTAGAGTCCTTCAGCTTGTACTCCTTGGACTCAATCCTGCTGATTCTCTCTGAAATCTTGGGAGAGACATGGATTTTACCAGTAGAAAAACCATTTGAACCAACTACAACACCATTAATTTTCTTCTCCTGCTTCACACCAGTAATTTCCCTCCCCATGACACTGCATGAGAAGACTGAAGGGTGAGCATCACAAAACTATAGGGAAGTTTCAAGTTACATTATTACTGACAAAAAAACTCAAGTACGATTTTTTCATAAGCTAAGACAAAATTGAAAGCCAACACATGTAAATTGTTCTATTTTCAACGCTGATACCAAATTCTGCCATCATCAAAATAATTTGGAGTTTCATCTCTATAATACAATGACAACTACCATACTTAAAACAAAAACATTGTAGGGTCATCTCCTTATCCATGTGACAGTGCCAAAGACATCTTACACCGACGGTACATATTTTCTAATAACTAAAGCATGTTCAGCATACTGCATAAGACATATAACTACAGACCTGTAACATCATAAGTTAACCAAGAAACATGTGAACCCAAATAGATGAAGAAAAAGAGGCAGTATGGGGGATACCCAAAACTTGATCCACAAGAATAATCCTCTGGTGAACCTAAAAAAGACTAGCAATGACATTTTTAAAGCAAATGGGGGATAGCCTAAATGGAAAATAATGTGCTAGAGAAGAAGAAATTCGAGACAGAGAGAACATCGAGACAGAGAGAACAACACAGCTACCAGGGAGGATTAGTAATCTTAAATATCCAAGCTTTTATGTTTCACATGAAGTTATGTGAATTTGAAAGAAATCTCCACGTTTATGTTTTTTGTGTTAACATTGAAAGATAGAAAGAGTATTATAAGTACAACACAGACGATGAATCACAAAGCTCCCAAAGGAAAATCCAAAGAGAGGGGGACAAAATAGTTCAGAAAGAATTGTGAGTAGCAGAATTTAGAAAAATAAATAAAAAAATCTTTCATCCATCAAATATAATCACGTTAATTAATAAATAATAGGAAATACCACATGAAAATACAGGAATCAGTATCTATTTAATTGAACATAGAATCATAACGAATTTTAATTGAAGCCAACACGAAGAAAAATAAGTAAAATAACTATTAATATGGTTAAAGTAAACATCATAAAAGCTTTAAGGTCCCCAAACTCATAAACAGAGGAGCTACTACTATTAATTGCTCCATCGAATCTTTGGGGATGGAGGATGGTTCAAATTGGAGGAAAAATTAAGAGAAAAGTTAGAAACTTGATTAATCAAACAGATGTGAGCAAAACCCATAAGCACAAAAAAGGCTCTTTTTTCATTTCTAAGCTCATATTCACATTCACAAAAACACAAGCAAAAAATCAAGTCAATAGCTTCAACTTTGAACCCAAGTGAAACAAAGAGCCATTCAATAGCCACCATTAACAAAACAGACAGATACCCATTTAGGAAAAACTTAAAAACAACAAGTAAAAGAGCAAGAAAGACCCTCAAAGCTCCAAGCTTAGCACACACAGAAAAAGCTCAAATTGAAAGCTAAAAACAAAACTCACATTGCAGAAATCCCAAAAACAAACACAGAATAGATACCAAGAATGTTAGAGATTGCTCTTACAGCTTTCTGGTCCCGATCTGACAAGATCTCCAATCCCTCTCTCTCTCTCTTTGAAATCCGTATATAATTTTCTCTGTTTTTCTATGAAGCGCTGAGAGAAGAAGAGGGTCTAAATTCTCATTACTATAATTGCGTGGTGTTTTTGGTTTTTTGTGCTGCGCTGTTAAGCTGTTTGGCTATATATAGAGACTGCTCTTTTTAGCTCCAAAACGCCGTTTTGTGAAATGTGTTTTTCGGTAACGGGGTTTGAAAACCACTGGGAAGTATGAGAGACGTTGCGTGGTTTTGAGAGTGACATGTGTAAATGGAAATTTCCTATTTTTGGGGTTTGGTAACCAAAAAAAAAAAGGAATAACAGAAAGTTGTGTTGGGTATTCAAAGCCATCAATTACTTTTAGCACTACTCCAATTTGAAATTACGTGTTGTGAGAATTAAAAAACGGATCTTTTAGGTGTTTGAAAGAGGAAATTCCCCAAATGAGTTGAGGAATTTATGGGAAGGTAGTTGAGGAATTGAGCATACCTACTTCAATGGAATCTTCTTGGATGTTGGAAGCAAATTCAATGGCATGTTGAGTACAATTCGTTATTACTCTAGAAATTTAGGTTTAAAACTAAGAACCGACATGGTTAGTTCGATTTGGAGTTTCGAACTCAGGCTCTAGCCCCGTCTCTTCCAAAGTCTATGTTTACTCCATATGGTTATTTTTTTTCTTTTGTTCAAATGTCACATGTCGTTGTCCAAACTCTTACGTTATTGTTTCCCTTAAATACGTGTAATGCTATAATTGCGGGCCTCTCGAAATGTACAATACTAGTTTCGTATGCATGTTTCAAGTAGACACTGTTAAAGAAGAAACTAAAAAATTTGGTGTCTAAAATGAGACTGCAAACTCTCTAAAATTATTCAATGATCTGTAATGATTAAAATTGAATCTCCTTTTTAACTTAAATTCACTACCAAAATATAGTTAAAATATCCGAATTGACTTGGTGGATAAAAAAAAAAAGAATAAAATAGCGTGGATTATTTCTTGGATAGATGAGATAAGATAATAAAATTTCCTATAATTGACATTTCTAGTAATTCCGTTACAATCACAATACCAGAGAGAGAGAGAGAGAGCTCTGAAATTAAATTAGTTTAATAACGTAATATTGAGTGGTTTGATAACGGTGGTTGTGGGAAACGTGGAGGGCGTAATGCCGTAATGTCAGCGGCAAAAGGAAAATATGAGCCCAACGTTGTTGAACGTTCAACGTTACGCAAAAAAAGAAAATCTTCTATTCTATTTCTCTTTTTAATTCTGTACAGTAATTGCAATTCGTAGGGTACACTATCAGATTCTGAGCCTCGAGTGCCTCAGACGTGTTACAGTGACCTCATCTTCTATTTTCTATGAGGCCACGCTTTGACGGAGATACCTTAAAATATAGTGATATACATGCTCTTCATGTCACATTATTCTTTTTTTTTTTTGGACGATACATGTCACATTATTCAATCCCCTAAAGCCGTAAACAGTTTCCTCAACTAAAAAAAAAACCATGAATAATTTCTATATGTTAGGATAATCACAAATACATGAAAGTAAGAGTATAATTAACAAGATGTTAATTAATTTACCTTTCCAGTCTTGATTTTTCTTACTTTTACTAATGCAAACGGATTTAGTACACAAGAATTCCACATCAAAATCAAGAGTGAATTCCGTACCATAAATTCGGAAAGAGAAACACATGTATATAATGACATGTTTACTTACTTGGAATGAAAATGAGAATGAATCGGAATTCTCATTCCGATGGAATCATTCCTAATACATACTCCCCCTTGGTAATCAAACTCCGGATATTCATGAATGAATTTCTATTTTTTAGTTACTTTTTCGTGGGACCCACAACCATTCCGATTCATGTGCATGTTAGTAAACACAAGAGAACTCAAGAATGAAAATCAATTCCTTCATTTCCATACCCATTCCAAGTAAGTAAACATGTCATAAGTGTCTTGAAATAGAGTTGTTACCATAAAATACCCTTTTACAGTACGGTTTTGCCCATTAATTTGCGCAAACTAGGTGATTTAGTAATCAAAGTATATATGTAGTTTTATTTTTGATTCATGAGAATTAGTAAATGGTACAAATTAATTGAAATCAATTGAATTTTTATTTCGATATTATATGGTTAGTAAACAACTAGCTTAATGATCGAACGATCGAGTTTCTAACCTCATTGAATTTACGTATCTTCGATGACTTATCCGGGTATCGCTGAGAACCCAAATGAAGCATAACCGTGCATAGGTACGCCACCTGAAGCGGTTAATTAATTAATTTCTAGGTACGTATGTAGTAGGTATCCATCATGCATACATACTAAATGGTGACAACCAGATCGAGCAGCGAGCAGATGAAGCCATTAATAAAGTGTCCTATATTTACCATGAATATGAAACATAGTACATATATTTATTCAGTCATATATATTAATTTGTTTACCTAATGAGCCCCGTGAAATATTAACTGCAAAGCTAGCTAGCTACCTTCATATACTTCACATGAAGTTTCTGACAATCGTTCAGCTGGGAGCTGGTGCATCTATAATGGCCTCTGTACTTACGTACTGTGTCTGCATGCATCAATTAATCTTAATTTGATCAACTAATTAATTCAGCCTTGTTTGATTTGCATGCTTAAACTTTCTGTGATAATATATATGACTCTGCAGAGTCCATAGAGCTTCATGCATACGTCTTGTTCTAGCTAGTCATAATCATGCATGTGCATATATTTCGCTTTAAGCAAAGAAAAGATCGAAGATGGAAGCATATATGGATTTGCTTTTTGGGTTTATATATATATATATATATATGTTCAAATTCAAGCTACCTATATATTGCCTGCAGGTACTTGCTGCATGCCACTCGATCTCTCTACTTTAAACTGTCATCGAATTTCCCTACATGCATTATGATCGAGTTGTGGGATTGGCCCTTCTTGTCTCTGTTCAAACTTAACCCGCCCTTTTCATTTGAATTGATTTCGAAGGTAGCTAATAATTAACTAGCTAGTCCCAGGATATATAAACGACGTCATAGTTAATCAGACTGATAATATTCGATCATGAAAAGTAAATATACATTTTGTCATTTCATTCATATTCTTCATTACTGGTCCCATCATTCATATTCTTCATTATCTAATTGATTAATTCATTTAAATACATTTGGTCAAGCCTGCATTATCCCTAGCTTGGAAGGGTTTTCAAGAAAGGGACGACTCAGTGGAAGTGTACGTCTATAACATTCTAAGGGGCCGGACATGTTTTGTTCTCATCTCTTTGCATTATTGCTTAGAATTTAGAGCCATGACCAACAATATATAATACCGCAAGAATTCTTATAATTAAGTTTAATTATAGTTGTACCAACCAAGTTAAGCTATATGTATTTTGGATCACCACCCACACCGGCCACCCCCATTGGTTTAATTTCGATCAGCAAATTAATCTTTTGGCTTATAGTTAAGGAGTTGGACCAAACTAACCAAACATGCGTACGTGATATATATTCGAGAATCAATAATCAGCAACAACCTAGCTAGCTGCTATTCTTCTTTTAAGGAACTGTTTCGAGTGGCTAGCTATATATAATATTATTCAGTTATCCTTTCAAACCCTCTGAACGTTTTGCTCAATTACCTTTTGAATATTCTCTAGCTTAGCTTTAATTTCAAAGGCTCAACAAAGTCAAAAAAGCTAATTTCCTTGTCTGTTTTCTTTGGAAAAGTCTGCAAACCCTAGCCTAGTTTGAAAAACGAACATAATTGACTCAAGTGATTGTGTTTTTTACATACCAAGTTTTTATGGGTTGGCTATAACGTTGCATTGTTGAGTTTTTCTGCAATCGTTTTTGGCCATATGCAATGAGTTCTACAACACTATTATTTCGGTGCAGGGGCGAAATATATTTAAATTTTGTTTTGTACGTGAGCTTAGTTCTATTTTGTGCAACTTATATCCGTTTTAGTTATATTATTTTCAGACTCGTTTCTTTTGATATCCTATGGAATTTGGTTTCTTGACTATCTTGTAGATGTCTTTGCTATACTCGGAAAAACAAAATTCTTTTATAACTACTAATACTCTAGCTTGAATTAACTTCTATAAATAAAAGGAGAAGGTTTGGTCCAATTTTGACTGTGTAGTCTTTATCTTCGTAGATGGGGGACCTCGATCGATATATATGAGTCACATTGATAGCTAATTATGGTGTTATCTAGTTCATGGAATGTACGTGAAATGGAAAATTGATGGATAGCTAGCTAGGTTTAATTTCATACATATATTTTCATGATAGTTAATTAATATATGGGTCTCAATTAATGTTGACCTATGATGACCAGGATCCATCAAACTCAAAATTAATGAAGCATGTATATCCAACCGACATGCATCTTAATTTGATGAGATTAATACAATTGAATTGTTTGGGGGGGGGGGGGGAACTCATAAAACTAGTAAAAGATGGAGAATGCATGTATTAATTAATTTTATCTACATGTGTGTGTATATATATAATTAGCTAGCTATAGCTTATCTTTACTTTTAAAAAGGGTAATAACGTAATGTACACCAGTTTGGATAGGTTTGAGAGGCCTTTGGGTTTGTGCACTTGTCAGGCACCAGTGGTCAACGGCAGCCCGTTTCGCGAAGGGAGATTGGTCTCATCGGCTTACCCTCGGGGGAAATCCTTCATACGTAGAGAATCCCTAACAAAAAAAAAAGAGTAATATACATGTATTGAGATTTTTGTTGTCCGTGTATTACATTTGGCACATAGCATCCAAGTCCAATCCCTATAGTACTAGCCATGCTCCCTCCAGCAGAATCGTACCTGAGGTTACCCTCCGGAATTAGACGGAAACAAGCTAGCTATAAATTATATTTGTTTTCAAAAGTGTTAACATATATAGATTGAGATTTTGGTGGTTGAAAATAAATTACAAGCCTAATTAAGTGCCTTCTATCATGTATCAACATTCAAGCTGCCAGCTTCGTTTACTTTTGGGAGGTCCCAAGCTTTTTAATTTAATTAGTGCAAACCAGCTAATTAAGTTTCGATTAGTTAAAGTTAACTTGCTTTGATCACTTTCCATTTTGGATTAATATATATAACTTAATTAGTTGTAATAATAATGTCTATATTTTTCTCCCATTCACATAGAAGTCTTCGTGGGATCAACTAACAAAGAAAATGAATGCCCTTTAGGAATAATTGGTTTGACTTTCTTGGGAGGGTTAATTAATTGACTTTCATGGAACCAGTTAAGGCGCAAATTGACTTCCTTTAGAAATCTGAAAGTTTAAACTAATAGGAAAAATAATTGGCTTTTAGCTAGCAAAGTGGTTGATATATATATGGAGGATTTTTTTTTTTCAATAGATAAAAGAAAGATTACAAACAAATGCCTCTAAAGCAACCACCTCCAAACTGATCAAATTGGAAGGCGTTGCTAGAAAATAACGGAAGGGTGTGATGTCAGGCTGAGGATGAAGGAATCAAGTGACCTAAATTGATAAGGTGGTCAGCTACAAAGTTTGCCTATTTAAAGATGTGATGAAAAGAAATATTAGAGAATATCATATGTATTGATCTAATTTGTAAAATCACCACTGACCTATTTTTTTAAAAGAAAAAGAAAATTAAACTTAAATTGAATATATATGGTCAGTTTGCATGTCAAATATCGGGTATGTGCACATTTGATTTTGTTTAATTGTCCCCGGCCGTGTGATTAGGCATCAGAAGAATGTACATATATGTAAGTTTTTAAGATTATTACTGCGTTATTAATTGCCTTCGTATTTGACTATTTGAGTTTGTATGAGTTGTCGTTAATACTTGTATTTGCCTTCAATTTCTCTTTTAGCTCATGGTCCTAAATCCTAGCTAATTTACATATGATCTTCATTTCCTCGCATCTTTTTTCTGCCAAACAAAGTGGATTACTGCTATAATAACCACATTTTTTGACCATATATATACAATCTAGCTAGGTAAATAGAGAGCTCCATATACAATATATCGATCTATTTGAACTTAACTAATGTGAAGCAGCGCGCAGTACATGATAGCTTGTAGTAGTATTAGTAGTACACTAGTACTGCACTGAATTAAGTAGATGAGAAAACGATTGATAAATTGTGAAAGATTGAGAATCCAAATTGTGATAGCTTTATATTAATTATTAATAGTAACCTGATCAATAATGAAAATCCAAATTAATGAAAAAATCTTTATATATGGACCTTGTTAATTCCCTACTTAATTTGAAAACTTATATATCAATTAAGCGGGACAACCATTGATTAGTTTTGTCTTCTCCATGCCACGACTCGATCTACTACAAGTCTTCTTCAATCCTACCTCTTTTATCCTAGAAATTAATTAATTAGGATATCAAATTTTGATTAATTATGAGCCAAGTGTGTGTGTGTATATATATATATATATGTATATATGGGAGATAATAAAGTACTTAATAAGAAGTACAGAGATAGCTAGACTAGAGATCGATGACTACTCGATCATAAATGATTTTCGTTAATTAATTCACAATTCACATATAGACAGGCCAGGGGACCATATATATATATAATTGCACTTACCAGTCCTTATTACTTACCTAACTAGAAAGCTTTGTCATGCATACTACACTAACCCAGTAACCCTAGTCCTAAGTACGTACGTATAAGCATCCCTAATAGTGCTTTCTATTTTTTCATCAATTACAATTTAAAAGAGATGCTCTCACCTTAGTATCTAGGCTTAACAAATCTTTTCCCATGCTTTGGATCAAAAAAAAGAAAGAAAGAAATTAAGTCATTTTGCTTTAAGCATGCATATACTGTATACATACCAAACTAATTAAACTAATTAACTAGCACCGGCAAGTGTTTACTTAAATTACTGAAATGGGATCCTCAATTCGTTGATTATTGTGGCGTTAACTTTTGTATATTTAATTACTTTCAAAATAACGGTTTTCGACATGCATTGAAAGTAAATTAATATACCTACTTCATGAAACTAAATATACTAATTTATAGATTATTTCTTAAGAAAGTCATTTTGCTCTTTTAATTTGTATATTTACTTTATATACTTTCAAAATAATTAGCAGGTTTTTTTTTCAGAATAAATAATTAGCAGGTTTAGAAATAAAAAATAGTAACAAAAGGTGCATGGTAATGGAATAAACTTGTGAACGAGTACGCAGTGTCTTGGAGATGCATGCATAATTGCATATATCAGTACAGCACAATCACACACAGTCACACAGATATAGAATACCCCTTTTTAATTATATATAGTGTTTTAAAAAAAAATCAGTTGTATCCCTTACAAGGGGAACCCTACCTAGCTCGCTAGCATGAATCATGAATAACTGAATATCCGACGTGGAAAATGACCATTCAAGAGAAGAGATAAATGCATGCATGTCACAACTTAATTTTTGTTCGATTTGATTTCCTTGATCGAGCTCCATCTCCATCTCCATCTCCATCTCATTCATCCACCGACTATATTTTTTGCACGTGAAACTTGCTAGGAATTAAGCAAAGATTTGGACTACTCGATGGATCAATTTTGCAGCTAGCTGGATCCTACAATAGATATTGCATGTGTTTGGACCAGACTCGCTACGTACAATAGGTTTTGCTACCTGCATTTGTTTGGCCATGGATGTCGATCAGTACGTACGTACGTACTTCTCCACTTTCTGTTGGTTTTCTCTTTTATTTGACAAGCTACTTACTGCTTTGGTTTTTCCATATATGCTTCAAACCATTCTTTCTTCATTATTCTCATTCTCCTACCTACCTGTATAGGCCAGAGCCGGTAGAGCTCGATCAAATCGACCAGAAGTTTCTTCCGGCCGGCCCTAACTCATATATAGGAAACCTAGCTGGCTAGCTCGATCATGTATCATCGATCCGAAATACAAAACCAATCCCTTTGTGACTCAGAAAGAAAGAACTAGACCATATATTAAGCTAGCTAGGACACAATTAATTATTGAGTTTCATTCAAACTGCCTCACTAGCTTGATAAGCTTGTCTTTTGAAAATGCAAACAAATAAACCAATCCAAATCCCAAAAAATATCATATCAGCCCATACGACAATCAATAATTCTATACATAAAAGAATCACAACTTTACTCTGACTTGTGGCTGCCCTGGAAGGTTATCGAAGACGGATGCTCTATTATGAAAGTTAATTTAGACAAATTTATTATATGTTGGATATATGAGCTCTGTGTTTTAATTTCAATTTTAACTATTGTCTACAGTGAAGACGGATGTATATTTGTATCGTCTTTATGAGTTCTCTAGTCATTTTTTCACTTCAACTTTAAGAGCACGTTTA
The DNA here is from genome assembly GCA_029955375.1 of Rubus parviflorus. Classification (NCBI taxonomy): domain Eukaryota; kingdom Viridiplantae; phylum Streptophyta; class Magnoliopsida; order Rosales; family Rosaceae; genus Rubus; species Rubus parviflorus. The sequence goes on along the minus strand of JARGGL010000001.1, from coordinate 55,936 downwards.
CTAAACCGTAATGGGATTGAGAATGAATAGGAGAGAGAAGGAATGGGAGAGAGGAGGAGTCATTCTCATTCCTCTGTTTAATTACTTGTTATCCGGAATCGGAAACAATCCCATGATTGATTCTCATTCATGTGTTTACTAACATGTAGGAATCAGAATCGTAATAAGGTTAATTACAAAAACACTCTTACGTGTATAACTTAGCAATATTAAAATGTTTTGTGGGACCCACGCAATAAATCATATGGGTATTTTTGGATTATCAATAAATCATGAGGATAATTTCGGAATGAAAAATTGATTCTCCCATGATCAGGAATCAATACCATGTCCCCCCACCGGAATGAAAAATGGAGGATTGATTCCTGAAATTTTTGTGGGACCCACGCAACTCACATTCCGCCTATGGTTAGTAAACGTCTATTTTTAACCATAATGGGAATCACTCTCTATGGAGTCATTCCCATTACGGGTTAGTAAACATGCCCTAAGCGTCTGCATGGTATCTTACTTTTCCCGTAATTGGTTATCCTGACAAGGTAAATCTGTTTGGTGCATGAAATTATTAGCTAATGAAAACCTCTCCCTTGTCTCTCTTTCCTACGCTGGTCTATACCTTTGGGTTTGGGCTTCAGGCACGACTTCCTTGTTAGTCTTGCTTACCGGCCGGATCAGACCAGTACAAACAACCCTCACTTCTTTTTTTTTCATAATAAGCTTCGACTTTTAAACTTCGACACACTAAATCATCAATATTGTTTGACCCTACGGTTTTAATTATTATGTAATCATGAAAGTTCAAGGTACTTATGTTCACAAAATCAGTCCAACCATTGGAATCAATTGGTGTGGAGTGATAATACAACTTCTTATACTGTAGCTTAACCCTTTTTGTCTAAACGAAAGAGAAAAATCCAAAAAATAAAAAACCAAAAAGCCCGTTAAGACCAATTTACCCGGCACCCGCTTACTTCGGATCCAAACTACTGACTCGGTCCACAACCCAATCACAGCCCACCGCGTGGCCTTTTACTATTGGGTCCTCCACCAATACTCCCGCCATTATAAACCTTCACCCGTAACTAAATTCCCGATCAAATTTCAGCGATCGAGGTTGAGAAAATGGCGACGGTTCAGGTAGCTAGGGTTGCAGCCGTACCTCAGGCCCAGGTCCAGGCCCAGGCCCAGGCCCAGGTCCAGGACATAGGAGAGCTCCAGAAGAAGAACAGAATTCAAGTTTCCAATACCAAGAAGCCGCTCTTCTTTTACGTCAATCTTGCCAAGGTACGTAATCAATCAATCTTGTCTTTGTAATTTGGTTTCGTAATTTTCAATATTTGTTTAGGGAAATTGTGGCAATGTCAAGAAATTAATCGTGGAATGATTGTGTGTGTTTTCTATTGTCCTTTTGTCAAGAAATTACATAGAGATGAAATTACACTTTTACCAAAATTTGAGTTCAATTTCTGAATATTGGTTGCTGAGAAATGTGCAAATCAGATTATGAAACCATAAACTTGATTGGTTCTTTGGAAAAAATCAAGAAAGATGCATATATGGTATGCTTTAAGGCCTGACCTGAAGCAAAAGAATCAAACAAGTTTCTGTGGTTGCCATTTTCTTGATATGTAATGGGATGATTTTCAAGATGGGAATGTTTGCTTTTATTTCAAGTGTTCTGGATCTACATTCCTGTTTATGTAGTTTTTCATTTGATGCAGAGGTATATAGAGCAGCACAATGAGGTTGAGCTCTCTGCCTTGGGAATGGGTACATTTTCGGAATCATTTATTAGTATTTTATTTATTTTGCCAAGCCATGTTGCAAGAAAAAAGAGAATTTTTTCTAACTCAACATGATTAGAAAAAAGAGAATATTTTGCAAGAATTGGATTTGGTGTGATAAGGACGATTGTCATTTTTTGTTGCTTGAAAGCTGTTATTATGTCTTGTTCATATCCTGTACTTGTGTTTCAACAGCAATCACTACTGTTGTCACTATTGCTGAGATTTTGAAGAACAATGGACTGGTTATTGAAAAGAGTAAGAGTTTTGTCCTCTTAATTCTGAAGAGAATGGAACAAAATCATGGAGGTATCTGATTTGTTGTCTTTGTTTTTGGGATTGAACAGAGGTGTCTACATCTACGGTTGGCATGAAGGACGAGAACAAGGGTCGTTTGGTGCAGAAGGCTAAGGTGTGTTTCTTTTTTCAACTTTTAAGTTGTATTAAGCATTTCATAGATTATTCCATTTGGCTTCTGATATCTCTTTTTTCTTCACTTTTAGATTGAAATTGTGCTGGGGAAGTCCGAAAAGTTTGACTCTATAATGAGTGCTGCCGCAGCTGCTCAAGCTGCTCAGGAGCCAGCTGCAGAAATCAAGAAGTGACAACAAAACCATAACCCTCCAAATGGTTTATTGTTGTAGTTTAATATTCACATTTTTTCATGCCGAATTTGAGATAAGTAGCGTAATTGGTAGCTGATTGTTTTGCAGTTGCTAGTATGGAATAGTAAAGAGAGTATAGAAAACAATTATCATAAATGAGATGTGGCAGTGCAGAGAGGTTGGCAGTGGTATGCTACTCTCTAGTTTCATCGATCTTCACAGAGAATTGTAAAGATCTTCTCTGTTGTTATCTGTTATCATACTGTTACCTTCGGGATTTGTAATTTTTCATTTTACCGCACATAATGTTGATAATTGAATGGCCAATTATTAGGAAGAAATTGTGCCAACCTATTTTTAGATCTGTTTGCTTGATTTGTGAGTTTAAGCTGCTATAGAATGAATAAGGCACTTAGGTTTCATTAAAAGTTTTTGGTAAGGTCTAGTAAGATTGCTTTACAGATTAATATTTTCAGGTATCCTTCATTATGATCTTCATAAATTATGATATATACAATCTCTTATAGCAGCTAGCTAGCTTGTCCTCATAGGGAATCAGTTGTAGGGCAATGTTCTAATTCTAAATTATTATAAATCTTCATAGGTTTGTATTGTTTACTTATTTTTTAGTTGGTGTGGTAGAGCTTATGGATGACCTCCACTTACATGAATGAGGTAATTACATTAGATTTTATACTGATTTCATTTATGTTGATGAAGCGAAACTGCATGACACAACATGTATGCTGAACTTAGATAATAATCATGCCTTGACATCCTATATGTTATGTCAAAGTATATGAATGTGGCGAGCTAATGAACTAGGGAAGTTTGCCTAGGTAGAGGGTTAGTACTTATAGGAGTTTGTTCTGTAAATCTAGTGTTTAGTTTTAGCTGGTAGTGATGTTTGGTATTAGAATACTTCTATGAAGTGATGACGACTCTTAGATATGTTGATTCTCTGCAATCTTTATTTTGTGTGTATATTTTAGAACTTGCTTAACAGCAGGGCCGTTTCAGAAATATTGTATCCATTGGTTTCTTGATTCTGATCTCTGTTCTTACTTACAGTCAAAACCAAATGCACTCTAAAACGATGTAGTTTTAGACATAAGCACAAAATCAACACTGGACTCCATTAAAACTTGGTGCGGCCTTGAAAACCGGGTGCTGGCTTGCACCAATGATTCTCTTCTTTTGGTAGCTTCTTTACTAGGATAAGGTACATGCAAACCATCCAGAAACTCTCTCATTAATATTGTCTGTCGTTTTGTATAGTCAAATATGTAAAGATCTGAAAATGGGAAAGATAAATTGGCGTTAAAGTCATTAAATTGTTTCTAACCTGCATTCTGTCAATCGAAGAATTCAGAGGCAATTAGCATTCTGAGTTCCGAGTACAAATTGCCTAAATTTACTCTCTCTGGAAATTTTTTATCAAAAGCTTCTCCTTTTTTGACTCGATGAGTTCACCTGAAGTTCCAAAACAAATGTCTGTGGAGGATGTCATTAGGTACGGTTAAATCTTGATATTTGTCAGCGATTAGGGAATTTTTGTTTTTAGATCAAAGGATGCCTAGAGATTATGTTTCTTCTGATTTTCATACATTTGTTTACTGTCTCTTTAGTTAAGATCAATATTGTTCTCCATTTGGTCATCTGAGATGATATTAGGATCTAAAATAAGTGCCAGAAGGTTAGCAAGGATCACTTTCTTTTCTTTTAGACTGTTGTTTGCGTAGCTTTTTCTTTAATCAAACTAATATTTCTGTACGGTTGAAATTTAGATGTCTTGTTTCTTGATTACATTGGCATCTAAGTTGCTTGCATTAGAATAGTTGAATGAACCATTTTAGAGGTTCATCCAGATCTGGCAAGAACAAGAAAGAATGCTTGTTTCGCTTGTTGGTTGCATTGTTGTCACAGTGTCGATCAGTTAGTGCCTAAGAACCACTGATTTTAACGAGTTATGAAGCTCTACATGTCAGATTGCTGAGCTTTATAGGAAAATTTGGCTATCAAATCGGACATTCATACAGCGTAACCCTTTCTTTTGGCTTGAATTAATGCAAAAGAACCGAGTGCCAGACTTCGATAGTACACCTTCGTATTGTCCCATTGGTAGATTTAAGTGTACAGATTCTGCATTTTTTTGACTTTTACACTATGAAGTTCATACAATTCAGATTGAGCAAAAAGAGCCACTTGATACAGTATGTGATGCAAAGTTTACAACAACGACAATGCAGAAAGCCAAACTGAATTTGCTCATGGTGTATTTCTTAATTCTAGCCTTGAAATTTAATTGAAGTTTCTCTTGATCTTTAGGTATCAACTTATGAAATGTTCCATCCGTATTGATTCTTTCAGTATAGGGATGATGAAAATCTGAGCCACAAAATGAGTGCTTATATATGAAGAGTTTCTGGATAGAGGATACAGTTTTAATTCTATTAGAAATCAAAACCACATCAATGTGCTTGATTTTTATTTTTACTTTTCATACTTGCTAGAGAATTTGTATCTTATGCCATCTGATGATACTTTTCTAGGGTTCATAGACAATATGCTTCCTATACTAATCCAAAACTTCAATTTTGGTCATTTGGCCATTGGAATAGATTTTGCTATCTTTTACCTTTTTCTAGCCTTTGATTATTTGGCCATAACAAACATTTAAACTAGTATTTCCATTGGCCCAAAAGAAAAGTGCTTGTCAACAAAAGTTAATATCTTTTATTTTTAGCTAAAAAAAAAAGTTACTATCTAAACAATATTAACTTGAAGCTGGTTGAGATTCATTCAAAATTTAATCCGACCCAAAAAATAAAAACTCAAAGTCCTCGCATCAATCCCATAGTGATCCACTTTACTTCACTTCAAGCCCAAATTATAACATCCGACCACCTCCAAGGCGTTCGCCACCAACAGCCTCCCTCACTCAGCCCCTTGCGGCTTTAGAGATTGCAACAATTGGTTCCTCGTTCACCAATAACTCTCATTTAGTCCGGCCCGCAATTTGATTATCATCGGTTAATTATTATTAAATAAATTTCAGACCTCTCTAAAAAAAAAAAAATTTATTCAGACAAAATTACTATGCACAGTAATTTTTTATAGGATAATTATTTTTCTTAAAAAATGTTACCGCAGAAAAATGATAATAAAGAAAGGAAATCCGTGCGCATACGATTTAAAACATAACATATATTTTAGAATTGAGAACCGCAAAAACGAAAACCCTTTTCTTACTACTTACCTCCCCAACCGCTCTCGAATCTCTCTAAACCCCTTCGAAACCCTAATCTAACCCACCATCCTTCTCGTCCTCGATTCGGTCCTTCATTTCAGATTAACGAGTTTCACTCTGCTACTCATGTAATTATATTTACAGTTTCGCATCAATTTCTTTTCTTTTGTTTTATGTATGTATCTATGGATTTGCTTTAGTATTGGTTTGATTTGTTTCTATGAACCCTTTGTTACTTCGTTTAGGTTCATTATTGGGTTTTCTTTGTTTTGGAATTCTGGGGTCGTTTTCTATTGATAGGAGGTTTATTCGTTCTTTCTTCTTGTATTAATTCAAATTTTTTCGTTCAATCTTTACGTGTGTGGCTGTAATACTGTGAAACATTTTTACTAATATGTTTTCTTTACTGGGTTCTTTAATTTTAGCAGTTTTCTCCATTTCTGTTGGTAGCCCATTTTGTATTTTTCGTTAAAAACTGTTTCTTTTTCTTTTGTGAATTGCGTGTTAGGTAGAAAGTTAGGCTTGTACTGATAGTATGTTAGTCTGTTCTTTGTAGCTGTCTAAGAAATTTGATTAAGTATCTTAATTTATGCTTCACAATACAGACAACTTTTTATGGCTGAAGTTGAAAATCAAAGCTTTGGTGAACATGATGGAGATCAAGTACCCGAGACTGAGCCTGTGAATGAGCCTGAGTCTGAGAACGCACAGGCCGAGGCTGAGGCACAAGCCATGACAGAGGCTCAAGCCATGGCAGCAGGGGCACAAGCCATGGCAGAGGCTCAAGCAATGGCAGCAGAGGCACAAGCCATGGCAGCAGAGGCACAAGCCATGGCAGAGTCTCAAGCAATGGCAGCAGAGGCTCAAGCCATAGCAGAGGCACAAGCTGAGGCAGAGGGACAGGTTGAGCCAGTGGGGCAGCTACAAGTACAATTAGAAGAGGATGAGTTACTGCCTGAACATAACCAAGAGCGTCATGAAGATTCTGGGGCTGTTGAAGGTGAGAAGAAGTGGCCTGGATGGCCTGGCGAGAGTGTTTTCCGGATGTTGGTTCCTGCTCAGAAGGTCGGTAGTATAATTGGACGCAAAGGGGAGTTCATTAAAAAGATAGTAGAGGAGACGCGAGCTCGCATTAAAATTCTTGATGGTCCTCCAGGAACAACTGAAAGAGCTGTAAGTTTCTACTTAACATCTGTGTGAATGGGATGTAGTAGTACAGAACTTGTAACTACCTTCTTGCTCTCTTTTTTTCCTTGCTTTTTTATCAATTGATTTACGTTAGTCTCTACATTTCTCTCTCTTGGACTATACGTTACAGTTCACATGGTCTATATAGTGCCCCAAGTTTTATGTCAATATGAATTGCAAAGATGTTGAGGGAAAACTTCCTTAGTGGCTAATGAATGTTTGGATTGCTTAGTGGTTATCGACTTCTTACTCTCGCTGAGCTTTATGTGCTTATTACAGTGTAACCAGTTATGTCAGTCATGGTGATATACCATTTTGAAATGACTAGGGGAAAGATAAATGATATTTATTGACTATAACTTTGTTGATTGTGAAGATTGATCACCGATATGATTATTTGATCTTTTCTAGTAAACACAAAGTTATTTCTAGAGAATATGTTAGACTAATGGTGCACATCACCTTGTAGGATTTAAAAGCTACTGGTTGATAGTGAGTTTCTACAGAGAGAAATAACCGTCATATAAAATATGGGAAAGAGGTATGAGGCATAATGCATATGCTAGACTAACAGACAATCTAGGTATTGTCCATCTTGTGCTGGAAATTCTGGTTTAATCTGACAAGGAATATGATCTCCATTTCTTCCTAAGTTCTAGTTCTTTAATTGAATTGTGTACATTTGTGAAGATCTCTTAGGTGACAAAATTTTGTTAAAACATAAAACATTTGTTATATAAGAGTCCATTCCAGCACTTCTGTTTTTAAGAGTCTGAAAAAAAAAGAAACAAACTCTAAGAATAATAAAAACAATGCAAGGCAATTAACAACTAATGTGGTTAGGTCACAAATCTTTAACTCTAGAAGTTATTTTCTAAAAATGTTTAATCAAAAGAAGACAAAGAAAGAAATATAACAGGAATACCCAAAATATGAATACAGTTGCATTTATTGTAATAACAACAATGAATGTGTGCAGGTTTTCCGTGCAAAATTTAAGGAAACGACTCAATCATCAATAAGATCCCAAACTTGAAGAACCAAAGGTCCAGATTGCAGGAATCAGCATCGAGCATTACAATGTGCTGAAAAGTTGATCTGAATAAACACATACACTATTCGAACAATTGTACCACGAAGCTCTCCACTATTTCTGGTAACTTCAGAACCTAGATGGTTGATGTCTTGCCGCAGATGGTGTACACCATCATAAAAAATAAAAGAACCAATCCTTTGAAGACCACTGTTAAATCTTAAGAGGCTTATGAAATTGCCATATATATGTGGAAAATAACTAAGCAGTCAATAACCACAATAAGTTGACAATACCAGTAAATGAGTAAAACATAAAAGATTGTCATTACTAGGGCTGAATTTCATTGGGTTGGTAGATCGTTCTTAGTTATGCAGTTTGGTGCATACCTTTGGGTGTACAAATCATATGATCTAGCTGCAACCTGTGTTGGATTTTAATGTGGTTCTCATTTTGGGACAAATAGTTGTTAATTTGGCATCTATTTATTAAGAAAAGAGTTCTTTATCAGCACACAATTTCTTCTCTTCTGTTACGTAGACACTGTGGATTATAGTAAAAGCCAATATTTCTTATATGCTAAAGGTGCTTTTTATTCCCCTAATTAGGTAATGGTTTCCGGCAAGGAGGAGCCTGATTCTTCCCTCCCTCCTGCAATTGATGGCCTTTTGAGGGTTCATGCACGCATTGTTGATGGTTTGGATGGTGATTCTTCTCAAGCTCCCCCAGGCATGGGTGGCAAAGTTTCCACAAGGCTGCTGGTGCCAGCCTCACAGGCTGGTAGCTTGATTGGAAAACAGGGAGGAACTGTTAAATCCATTCAAGAAGCATCTAACTGTATAGTTAGAGTTCTTGGAGCAGGTGATCTTCATTATATTTGAATTTCTTAAATCTTCTAGTCTTTTAAATACTTCGAAATATACAGATAGATGAGATGAGTTCTGAGGAAGTCATCATTGGACCACCTAGTTGTATCTCTTGTTTTATATAGTTGCTGATCTTTTGGCATTCATGATTTATTCAGTATTGCCAAACAGCTGAGCCTTAATTTCACCCAGGGGTACAAGATTAGATTTGTAGAGGCTGTATTAAAATTCTGGAGCACAGTTTTCTATTCAGTGTCCTTTGCAATACATAAATTTGTATGCAGTACTGGGGCAGTATTTAGTATTTACAGTTGTTAATTGTATATATGGATGTTACCTATTAGAAGGTAGTAAGGTACATAACATAGTTAAAATACTGATGAATGTGTTTTTTTTTTAAATGCAGAAGACCTACCAGTTTTTGCTCTTCCAGATGACAGAGTTGTTGAAGTAGTGGGTGAGCCAGTTGGTGTGCACAAAGGAATTGAACTAATTGCATCTCACCTCAGGAAGTTTTTAGTTGACCGCAGTATAATTCCAGTGTTTGAAATGCATGCAAGTCTTTTTTCTTCCATGTATTTTTTTTCTTCTTTTTTTCATTTGAACCAGCTTTCGACTTTGATATTGGGGGAAGCATGGGATGATCATAATATTTTTTTGCAGATGCAAGCAAGTCCTCCTATGGAGCACATTCCCCCTCATCAATCATGGGGTCCACCTCAAGGTATTCCACACAATGCTGGTGGGGGTCCTGGATATGGGCCACCTAATCCCCAGTACATGCCACCTCCTCGGCAGCAACTTGACAATTACTATCCACCAGCTGATTTGCCCCCACCTATGGAGAAACAGCCGCATCATGGCATATCAGCTTATGGAAGAGAAGCTCCAATGGGTGTTCATACATCATCAAATGCTCAATCTGCACCATCAATGGTCTCGCAGGTTGTTTCTGTGTTTTTTATTTATTATTTGTTTATTGAAAATTAAATTGGTGAACCTATTCAAAATTATTGTTTCTGGTTGTTGCAATTTTGATGTGGCATACCGCATATTAAAGGATGAGAGTCTTAGGTTGAGCATGTGTTCCCAGGCCTTGTGATGAGACATGGTTTTTTGAGGTCCGTTTAAATGTTGCTTTGGGTTAGGACCTCACTCATGCTTAAATGAACCCTGACCTAGTGAAAATTATATCAAAAAGTAAATATTAGGTTGTTGGCATGTAGAATGAAGATTGAGGAGCGAGTATTAGTTCTGTCTAGCAGTCCAAATATGTAATGATGATTTTTGTGTTTTGCAGCTCACAAATCAAATGCAAATTCCGTTGTCATATGCTGATGCTGTTATTGGCACAGCTGGGGCAAGTATAAGCTATATTCGACGGGCTAGTGGGGCAACTGTTACAATACAAGAGACGAGGGGTGTTCCTGGGGAGATGACTGTTGAAATTAGTGGAAGTGCTTCCCAAGTCCAAGCAGCTCAGCAACTGATACAGGCAATGCTCCTTATCCTGCCATTTGATTCTTTGATCTTATTCATTCTTTCTAGCTTATTAGATTTCTGAGAGGTCATAAGTGGACACATTCAATGGGGTCGGGTATTCTGTTATTATATATTTCTTTATAGGGAGTAATTACACCATTTAGTGCATTGAGTTTGGTAGGATGCTTCCGTGGTTGTTCATTGTTGATACATGCTCGCACATTTTCTCTGCATTAAGATCTATAGCTACCAGACCAAAAAAAGAGAAATCTGTAGCCTGAAACTTCTGTTACGCGTGATAGTTTAGAGATTTGATAATGCTAGGTTTGCTTGTTTGCAGAATTTCATGGCTGATGCTGGAGCACCACAGCAGCCACAAGCTGCTGCCCCTGTGGATCAAGGTTATAATTCCTATGCTGCTCATGGTTCCGTGTATGCATCTCCCCCCTCCAACCAAGGGCATCAAGGCCATACTGGCGGCTATGGCTCAGTCTATGGCCAACACTATGGCTACTAGCTCAATAGGGAATATCAATTTGGTTTGTTGAGACTAGTTGTAATTGTTGTGAACTTGGTACTCTATAGGGCAGCTGTATTGTTATACTCTGATTCTGTTTTTGAAACTTTGATTTAGAAACAGTCAAAAATTTGTTAGAGATGCTGTGTTCATTAAGCTAACAAGAGAATTGAGCTGAATTTTCCTGTTTTAATTTAATCATGATTGATGCATTGAGGATCATACTTGGTGTGGAAATTCGGTGGATCCAACATTGCAAATGGCACCATGACAGCAGAACTTTCCTAATCAAGGCATAGCGATCTTTGATAAAGACGAAACATATTGAGAAATGAAAAATACTGGGTATATTTGGTGGGGTTCAATTCTATTATTTCCCTGGATATGAACAATTCTTCTTCAGGTTTCTATATCTTTTTATCTGTCTTTCCAGTTGTGAAGTTTGAAAACTTGATGGAACAAACTGGGGTAGCAGCATCAATCACTAGTCAAATGCTTTAGATCGAATCTCTCATGATTTATTTCTGGATATTTTCTCCGTGTTATACATACATAATGGAGATTACGATTATGCTTGTCCTCTGCTGGTGTGGATTTTAATGACGGTGGATTTTAAATATTCATAAACTCTACTGGTAATGTCACCCAATATAGAAAAACTGAGGTTTCTTTATAGTCTAGTTTCAATGTTCAATTCATTCAAAATACCACCTAGATTCTGCTAGTCCTCTGCTTCAACTTTTCATTAAGCTTTCACACAATGTAAACAAACTGGACATAACTTTTTCGATTGTTAGTGCTGTGTTGGTGTGTTTGTAAGGACTTAACTATATTCAGAAGAAAACTGGCTCTGGAAAAGTGGGAATATAATCCCAAACATCACATCATTTAGAAAAAATGAGAAAGTTCTTCCATTATTAGGAATCTAAGCCAAACTTAATTCTCCCTTCATTTCTGCATAGAAACTAATTTTTAACACAAGGATCATAAGAAAAGGTTTCGACATCATTACTCCATCATAAATCTTAATTACCAACTTATTTTAGGGTGTCTCCTTAAGTTCATTCATGGAGACTATAAATAGAGACATCTCTAGCCCTTGCAAGCTAGGCCAATAAGCTGTCTTTTTAGTTCTGTAACTCATACTCCCAGAACTTGCTGCTCCTTTTCTATTTTCTTACACATCAAATGGAAAATGGTCATGATGGATCAAACTCCAAGGGTGTGTGTGAGAAGATCTTTAGCACTCTCTGCCCTAATTTTCAATCAAACCATCATGCACACCACAAACAATACCCAATTCATGGCTCTGCTGCCCCAAACACTGCACCACCAACCCATGATCATACTTTCTATTCTAACAACATCCAAATCAAACTAGGAGATGAAGCTGCAGCGACTGAAATGGTACGAATGCCCAAGGCAGCGATGGTTAGACCTACAAAGGTTTATGGGGAAAGACAACATCCTGCTACTTTGAGAATGGACTCACAAGTTGAGAAAGATAGCAAGACACCAGGTTTGGATAAAAATGATACATTTTCTGACTACATTAACCGCACAAAAATTAAGATCAGAGCTTCTATGTCCAATGTGGATATGGAGAGGGTTGCCTCCAGAGCAGATTATGTTTATGAAACAGACAAGGAAGATAATGGTAAGGATGTGTTTTCAGATTTTATTAATCGCGCTAAGATTAAGATTAGAAAGACATCAAGTATTGGAAGCAGAAGGAATATCTCCTTTAAGGAGTAGGAGACTGCAGCTCTGCACACAAGCTCTTCATGAATAATGGCGTGGTGCCGATTCGATTTATTTCCAGTAAAATCATCTACCTAGCACTACCTCTGGTATGCTGGTTGTGTGAAATTATTACATTCTTCTGTATGTGTTTCCCATATCAATTGTATTTTAATAAAGAAATTTTAAAAAAAATTGGAGGAAGACTTTTCCCGACGAATTATTCGTCGGGAAAAGTCATTCATATGTTTTATTTTTTTGTACTTAAATTCTATTCTTTACAATCAAGCAAGTCACTTCCGACATTAAAAAGATGAAGCAATTTGTATCACTAATGGATTGAAATGTCTCCCTAGCACCTGCTCGACGTCTCTTGTCAAATTTTGAAAGTATCATTTTCTTCAAAACCGATGAATGGTAAGGGACTAAGGGATTTTCTAAGTTTTAGAGAAACAAGAATTCCAAAAACTTGAAAGAGCCAAATGATTGAGCTTCCCATAATTGGTATTTGATAATTATGAGATAACCCGATCATCGAGAATTTACTCATTTTATTCATATTTTAATTAAGGAATTTTTTAAAAAAATTGGGGGAAGACTTTTTCTGACGACTTAAAGTTGTTTCCTCATTTTTATTATAATATTTTTCATACGTTGTTAATTTAATCTAACTAGTTCCGTTTCCAGTCTTTGTCGACCCTCTTGTGATTTTAATTGAGGTGCATGAATTAAATTGAAAGTTGAAAATCAAGTGGAAGCCGGTTAGGTATTGTATTTTTTTTTCTCAGTTAAGTTCGATTTCTAGAACAGACATCATTCATCATAAGTGGACCTTCAAAATTTATCGAGACTTTGAAAACTGAGTAAACCTATCGTTTCAATTATTTTTACAATTTTGTATGGGGGAAATTTGTCGGAAAAGCTGTTTCATCAATTTTTTTAATTTTTTTTCATACCTTGTTAATTTAATTAAACGAGTTTCATTTTCGAGTCTTTGTTGATCATCTACTGATTCTAAATGAGGCGCATGAATTAAATTGAAAGTTAAAACTCATGTGAGAGCCGGTTAGGCTAGGGTATTGTATTTTTTTCACATTTAAGTTCGATTGTTATAAGATTCATTATTCATCATAAGTGGCCTCTCGGAATTTATCGAGACTTTGAAAACCGAGTAAACCTATCAGCTAAATTATTTTGACATTTTGTATGCGAAAATAGAAATTAAATAAGCAAAAAATAAATAAATAAGTTGAAACAAACAAAGTGGCCTCCATGGCTCCATGGAATGTTGCGGATGCTGGATATCAGCAGAAGCGTTTAACCATGTCGTACCTCCTAAGTCCTAACTATGGCCATTGAAACTATGTCACTCAAATCTTCTCTACTTTCCAAATGCCTTTTCTAACTACATTAACCTAGTAAAACAAATAATGGCGTGGTGGTGATCGTTTAATTTCCAGTGATAGAAGTCATCTCTCTCTCTCTCTCTCTCTGTTATATTTTGGCCATTCAAGTTGTTTTTTGCTCCATTTTTGTGAAGCAACCGTGTTTTGATTGCGATAGTGAACCTTTTCATAATAGATGGCAATTTCAAGTTTTCTAAAAAAATTTGGATTTGTGCTTAGGAAATTGTAATATCCCAAGGAAACCAATCACATTAAGTACGTTCTGAACTTTTAGTTAGAGATATTCCTTGCTTTCTAAAACAAAGCTATAATATAATCTATAATAATACCTAGAGAAGTTTTAACCAAAAAAAGGTAATACCCACTTCACTAAGAAATGAAGGGAAGGTAAACTGAGAATATGATCCCATATAGCACTTCAGTTCATTTCTGCATATATTTTTTAGTTTAATATATTTCAAGCAAAAATCACAAGGACATAATGCTCTCAAGATTCTTAATCACCCCATCATACAAAAAGGTTCACAAGGTCTCTCTTCTTTGCCTCCACTCCAAGCAACTCTTAGTTGATTCTCACTTGATTTCCCAAACTAATTACCGCAAGCTTGCTCCTCTCAATCTCTTACTAATCAATGAGGAAGAGCGTGCATAGCTCGAACTCTAAGTGTGTGTGCAAGAAAATCTTCGGTATTTCTTTTACCTGTCCAGTTTGTAAATTGGCACCAACTAGTCGGGTTTCGTTGCAAGAGAAACTAAAGCCTAAGGCAGAGATGACTACACAACCTAAGGTTGCTGCTGAGCCGAGTAATGCCAGGGCCAGTTTAAAAGTTGACGAGAAGCAAAAGCGGCCCAAATTAGATGCACAACTTACAGAAGGAAGTAGGACAGCAAGCCTACAGGGTTCCAATGATGCATTTTCGGACTACATTACTCGCGCAAAAATTAGGATCAGAGCTATGTCAAATGTTGGCATTGAAAAGATTGCCTCCAGATCAGCAGAAGATGTCTATGATACCAAGAAAGAAGATAGCACCAAAGATGCATTTTCAGTTTATATCAATCGTGCTAAGATGAAGATCAGAAAGACGTCGAGTATTGGAAGCAGAAAGATCATCTCCTTGAAACGAGAGTAAGGAGAGTGCAAACAAACACAAAATGGAGCTTGAAAAGTTTGCTTAAAAAATATTGATGTACAATAACAGCATATTCTGCTTAATGTCTTGATGAATAAGGCTGGTGTTGGTGATCGATTTCCAGTAATTGATCTTCCTAGTTTGTTTGAATGCCTCATTGTATCATTTTCCTTAGTTCTGCATGTTTCCTTGAATAATATGGTATATTCTGTTTGTTATACCTCAATAAGTTTCACTTACACAACACTGGGGTCTATCGTAAGTTTTGCTGCTTTTACTACACCCTTGATAGTGATATGTCGGTTTTTTGTTGAACCCTGCATATAAATGTGAATTGCGTGAGCGTAGGATACATTTACTCCAATTATTAGTTGATTGATCATCTTATTAATTCTGAAGTCTTCTAGTTCATGCTTTCTGCAGGAATCTCTCTTTGTCTTTCAGCAATTAGAATAAATCTAAATCCTTCTCCTCATATCTATCCTTTCCTGCATGAAACTATCATATTCGATCATCACAATGTTGGAGGGGTGAATTGAGCAGGAAACGGTTTAAAAGACCATAGAAGTAAACCTGTTTCCATAAGGAAAATGATTAATTATGAACATATATTATTGGCTATAATCTAGTTTAAAGGTTCCCCTCACCAGAAAAGTAATGATTCTTTCAAACTTTCAAAAATTATGATTCCTGGTCTTATATAATTAGTTGGTTTATCGACCAAAATTAATAGACCAGACTACCAGAGAGAGGTAGCTAGCTAGCCTTTGCAATAACTTAGCTGTCATATATGTTGTGTAAAGTACGTGGTGGAAATTAAGCATCAAGTTTCTCTTCAAGTCTTTTGTGCTGTATGAAGTTTATGCTTGTTGGATGCTCTTTTGTGAAGTAAATAAGGACAGATCAAGAGGGAATATGATCCCAAACATCATATCACTTGGAAAATAAGAAAAAGTACTCTACTTTATAAAGAATCTTGGCCAAATTTCTCTCTAGTTTCTTTCTTCAATCTTACACTCCACTAACCAAAGAATGAAAAAAAAAAAAAACTAAAGCTGAATTAAACTTTTCTTACAAAGCAAGAAAAGTTTTCTTAATTCTCCATAAACTTTGATCTCCATCATTAATTCTCCATAAATACGGACTTTGATCTCCTTCCCTTACAAAGCAAGCTTTCTTACTTCCATCTCTCTCAAACTTCAATGGCAGCGTGTACGAAACTTTTCAGCGCACTTACTTGCTGCTGCTGTACTTGTCGAGCAAATCCTGATCATCATATCTCACACCACCAACAAGACTCAAACTCTTCACGGCCAACCCATGATCATGCTCACAAAGCTAATGATGATCACAATCAAAAGAAAATAGCCGATAATCACCAGGGAGCCAATGCAAAACAAGCCAGTGACAAGAGACAGCATCATGCTTCCCAGCCACATGGTAAGCAAGGGGGTCAGAAGTCAGGACTCACCGATGAACGATTTTCTGACTACATTAGCCGAGCAAAGGTTAAGATCAGGACCATGACGATGAATGTTGGCGGTGGGAATAAGCAGAATGCCTCCAACTCCAAAGAAGATGAGCAGAATGATACAAAGCATGAAGATCATACTAAAGATGCATTTTCGGATTATATTAAACGCGTCAAGTTTAAGATCACAAAGACAACCAGTATTGCAGGCAGAAAGAGTTTTAAAGAGAGCACGCAGGAGAAACCGGGTAGTTAAGCTAACTTAAGCCTCAGTGAAACATGTTGATGCAATAATGCTGATCAATGTTGATGTACTACAATATTGATCTTCCTATAGTCTGTGTAGCAAAGATATTAAGCTTAAGATAAACCCTGTTCACAATCTGTGTTAGCTTAAGATATTTATGTTTTCTGAGGTCAAGTATATATTACATTGTGGTTGACCAAATATTTACATTGTTCCACACATATTTTTCTTAGTCCTTGTGCTTTTTAATTTAGATATATATTTTTGTGACACTTTGATGATGAATAAATTCCTTGTGATGAATGAATAAATGTGCCTTACCTAATTTAGTATGTGTTGGTTGCTTGTTTTGGAATTTACCACTTCTTTGGCATGTAATACAATCTATTTTGATATGATTGTGTGAGCTTGGTAACCTTGCACAATCTAGGCAATTAGAAGCATATGTGATGAGTTTTTCTTGTTTGAGTTCCTATGTTTAGATGCTCTATGCCTCTTAAGCACTTTAGAGAATTGGGTATTAAGTAACATAGAGCAATTCTCTAAGACGCCTAGCCTAGAGAGTTCTAGTGACCTATAACATGGCACTAGGATACCATTTGAGACACGGTCCTAGACCCATAACATGTCTATGATACGAAACTTGATTCATGATTCGCATAGGCATGCATTCATTATTGGAAAGTCACTTGTAACATTGAATTTTGGCTTACCCGAAAACCCAAGGTTTTCTAAAACTTGCACTCTTTACTTCACGTGCATTTACTTTCTTGCTTGCTTGCTTGTTTGTTACAATTCAACATCTTTACGAAAATCGACACTACACCACTACACTCATCCATTGTCTAAATGATCACTCACTCACTCTTTTCACATCTAAACTCTCCACTACTTGCTAAATTACCTTGTTTGCATACTAGTATAGGATTCTAGGGTCATCGATCCTCGTGGACACGACAACCCCCAGTTCATTAAATCTACATCCACTCTTTGCATTCGTCAGGAAGAAGTCGTGCTCAAAGTAGTGCAACTGGCATAGTGAATATATATTTTTTTCCATAAATTTGCTTAGCGGTAAATTAGGGTTTAAAATTGTACAAAAATCAAAAGAGGTTCAAATGCTAAATTGGGAGGTCTGAATAGAAGTACTCTATGTTCTTCCATGTAAAATAATATTACATACATAAGGTATATTTTTTTTGAAAATTTGAGGGGAGGCTTGGGACCCTCCTGGTCCCTTATTGGCTCCGCCTCTTATTATATATGTTTAACATATGATAGAATTTTTATAATATTTTATTGTATATTTTTACAGCGGGAAAATAATTAATTATCTTGATATGAATTTGACATCCCTGCCATGCAAACTGATTAATAAATTGGATAGCCAAATATAATGTATATCTAAAGGACAATCATGATTCATATTTGTTGCTTTGCTAAAAAATTAATTCAGAGCATTAATACAACTGGAACAAAGCAACATGATCATATAAGACATGGACATAGCATTAATACTGAATTTCTAAAGAGGTCAATTGATAAATAGCGAACACACACACACATATATATATATATATACAGTCTCTTTCACGTGTTGACGTCCACATTGTATTAAGAAAGACATAAACAAAATTCCTCTTCCTTGCCTCTGTTTCTTTCCGTTTCCCAATTACAGAAACAAGGTACAGTCTTCTTAAAATGCAAATACTAGAATTAGCTTTATAACAGATGGCAAACTTAATTTACATGATGCTTAAAGTTGAAGAAGGAAAATCTAAAGAGTCAAATCCCATGATCAGTTAGGATATGATTGTTGGAAGATTAATTGAAGTAGATCTTTGAAAATAAACTAGAACAAATAACCTGACAACATTTGTAACAAAATCCATGCCACAAATTTAGTTTTAACTGATCTGAATCATAAACTTTCTTCACAAGTCAAGAATACCGGCCAATTAAGAATACTTCACAATAATGGAATTGAAGTATTATCTAAATAAACAAGATTGAATACTCTCCAGCTAGCATTTTTCACATCTAATTAATTAGATCAAGGTGCACTGTCAAACTATATATCTAATAGCTTCAATAGCAGAAAGTTGAGAATTTGACATCTGCAGATGCCCTGGGGAAACCCTCTATCAAAGCAATGGTATCATTCAGGGAATTGGGAGGTAGAGAACTTTCGCTCCTCCAGAAGCTAAGAATCAGTTCTTGCAGGCCTCTTCCATATTTAAGCACAAACTTTGCAAAAGTGATTGCATTCTCGGGGATCATGTAACCAAGGCCAATCTTGACCACCTTTAGGTGACTAAGAAAGGGGCTCAAATATTGAGCCTGAGTTTCCCAGTATTGCTCTCGAGTGCAATTGACATCATCCAACAAAATGTTATTTCCTTTGACAGAGGGGTAAAAATAAATATTGAGGGTGTGGACTATAGGAGTGCTCCTGAACAGGCATGCTATACCCGGAATACATTCATGCTCGAATCGGGGATAAATTGTCAAGGTCTTAAGTTTCATAAATGAGAATGGCAGACCACCTAATTCAAAATAAATTTCTGATAGAAACTGGAGGTAGTCCTTGCATATTGTAAGGTCTTCAACTTGAGATGAACAGGAAAGAAGATCGACAACACTGTTATTATTAATATTCTTCATTGTAATGCCGAATGGAAACCAATAACTCATGTAAGATGTTTTGAGCGTAGGAAAGGTCTGGATCAAACATTTTTCAGTAATGGATCCAATTCCCAAAGAAAAGTGTAGTAGATTCTGGGCAAAAATGTTGACCCAACTTCCATTGATGCAGTTCCCTTTAAAACAATACCAGACACTCAACTTTTCTAGTCTCATTCCGCAGATGTCCATGCTATTTAAATTCAGTTGCGAAACTCGTATATCTTTTAGGTTCGGACAGCAAATTTGTAGATCACTCATTCCCCTACACCTGTCTAAATTCAATTTTTCGAGAGAAGGAAATGAAGAACCAGAAAATAAATCCACACCCAAAGCACTTTCCAAGAAATCCACATGAGTTAGAGACAAATCTTGAAGTGAACGGAGATAAGACCCAACAACATAAGAAGAGGGAAAGCCAAGCCATGATTCCTTTGGATTCCCACGGCTACTACTCCTTAATGTGTGGCACTTAAGTTGACATTGAGGCAAATCAGATGATCTGTTTTCACTACTTAACGAGATGTCGAGAACAAGTTCCTCAACCCTAGCCAAACAAGAATCGTTCGGATACCCCCAAGCCCTTGGCAAGGGAATTTTGAGGCATGGATACATTATATTATAGGTTTCGTCATGGCGAGCCAATACTGTGTTGACGATCCTTGCTCTTGTCTGGTGATGAACAGCCAGATTACCAGTAAAAATCTCGTAGAAGTCAATGATGGGACAGGAAGACCATACATGACTCCATCTTCGAGATAAGACACTGGTTCGCCCAACAGATTTGAAAGGCAAGAATGAGAGTATGAGATGCAACATATCATCTGGAAGATCACTGATTCTGTCAGCTGAAGCAGTACTGTTTTGCTCATGGTGCTTGTTTTCTTCCTCCTCATCACTGCACCGATCCGGGTGATCGCTGATTCTGTCAGCAGAAGCACTGTCTCGATGCTCATGGTGCTTGTTTTCTTCCTCCTCCTCCTCCCTGATCCACCGATCTGAAGCTTTTTGTTTATGGGTGAAACAGTTAGAAAATCTGTTTCCCATGAGTAATTGATCGATTGAGCATGCACCGATGCACGTAGACCTAAACGATGGCTTAGCTAGCTATGGTTTCTAAGAGGACTCAAATTTATAAGTCGAAAGACTCCGAAGCTTCATCAAATAAGCACACAATGAATGTGGTGATCTACTGATAATATCAACTTCGGCGTAGGGTTTTCTGACTCCAGAATACCAGGAATACCAAGAACACCAAGAATACAAATCCATAATCCGTCCCGTAGGGTTTACAAATCCATAATCAACCCGTAGGCTAGGGTTAGCCAATTGTATACCTAGAACTAAAGAAGACTAATCAAAATCAAACCTAACTAAATACAATATCGATCCCATCTAAATGTGCTTGATGTACTACAATATTGATCTTCTTATATATAGTACATGTGGCAAAAGCTATATATAATACACACACACACATATATATATATATATATAATCAGTCTCCTTCACGTGTGGACGTCCATTTTGTATTAAAATGTGGACCTCCTTATCCCAACCCTATCCAACTTATACTCCTCAGACATTTGTTTCATTTGATTTATTTTCTTTTTACAAAAGAGGAAATATGTTTCCTCGATTCACACCACAAATTCGGATACTATATTTCTGTACAATATTGGTCTCGGATTTGGGGTGTGACATATGGGATGTGTAAGTGCAAGGGTAAGGGGAAGAATAATGCAATCTATGCCCAAAAAAAAATTCAAAATTTTTTCGGCACTGAGAATACATATTTTTTTATTTTCCAAAGTTAGAAAACAGGAAAAATCATAAAAAAAATACGGATTATGGCACGTGAAAATTTGAGTAAAAAAGGGTATTGACACGTTTGGACATGCCGAGAGGCCAAAGGAGGCCAGCCAAGCGAGGCCGGAGGAGACCAGCCATGCGAGGCCGGAGGAGGCCAGCCATGTAAGGCCAGAGGAGGCCAGCCATGAGAGGCCAGAGTAGGCCAGCCAAGCGAGGCCAAAGGAGGTCAGCTATGCGAGGCCACATGAGGCCAACCAAGCGAGGGTAACCGTGGCCAATTTTGGCTGTCCAACTACGAAGTTTCATTCAAGAATGATGTCCTAACATCGTGAAAAATAACCCCAATTTTTTGTCCAAAATTTTTTGTTTCTAAAATCATGATTTTTCACCAAAAACTGTGGACTATATATATAGCACGCGATTTTTGGCAAATATCGCATGTTTTTATTTTCGTACCAAAGTCTTACTACCCTCAAATCATAATTTTTAAGGAATTCTCGAATTGACGGAACACAAAAATTTTGACTCGCTTATTTTTTACGATTTTTCATATTAGAAAAACTAGAAAATTAAAAATAAATAAATAAATAAACGGGTGGAGTTTATTGAGTTCCGTCTATTAGAACACCTAACTGTGACCAATTTTGGCGGTCCAACCACGAGGTTTTACTCAAAAATGATATTGTAAAACCGTGAAAAATAACCCCTATTTTTTTTCTTCCCAAAATCATGGTTTTTCACTCAAAACTGTGGACAACACACGATATTTGCCAAAAATCGCATGTTCTTATATTCGTACCAAAATCTTAGCATTCTTAAATCATAATTTTTAAGGACTTCTCGAACTGACGGAACTCAAAAATTTTGACTCGTTTATTTTTTTACGATTTTTCAAATTCGGAAAACTAGAAAATTCAAAAAAAATAAACGAGTGGAGTTTATTGAGTTCCGACAATTGGAAAACCTAACCGTGGCTAATTTTGGCAGTCCAACCACGAGGTTTCATTCAAAAATGATATTCTAACACCGTGGAAAATAACCCATATTTCCCCCCCCCAAATCATGGTTTTATACTCAAAACTGTGGACTATAGCACACGATATTTGCCAAAAATTGCATGTTCTTATTTTCATACCAAAATCTTTGCATCCTCAAATCATAATTTTTAAGGACTTCTCAAATTGACGGAACTAAAAAACTCGTTTATTTTTTACAATTTTTTAAATTCGGAAAACTAGAAAATTCAAAATAAATAAACGAGTGGAGATTATTGAGCACCGTCAATTGGAACATCTTTTAAAAATTATTTTTTACCAACGGTGAAATTTTGGCATGAACAAATTTGAAGAAAAACAATGCCTAACCAACCGAGGCCAGTAGAGGCCACATAAGCGAGGCCAGTAGAGGCCACATAAGCGAGGCCAACGGAGGCCACCAGAGCGATGCCAAAGGAGGTTAGCCAAGCGAGGCCATAAGAGTGTCACGCCCCAAATTCGAGACCAATATTATGTATAAATATGGTACCCAAATTCAAGGTGTGAATCACTCATAATAGCAGTAATTAAATTTTTACCACAATTACAAGTGACAATAATTTGGTACATCGAACATTTCATTAATTAAAATGTTACATAAATTACTCAGAGTTAAGCGGAAGTCAAATCTTACAATTTACATGAGAAATTATTCTCTAATAATTATTACAGGATGAATTTATTCCATAGCAATACAAAACATGCCAGCAACATTCATTTCTTTCATAAATAACCAAACATCCATACAAGCAGCATCACACAAGCATCCAATTTCTATTGGTAAACTTCATGTTCCACTTCCAAATTGATATCGTTGTGCCTGCACAATCTATAAGGGTGTGAGCTTGCGGCTCAGTAGGGTATTAAATCCCTCATGGTCAATTATCACAGTTAATTCAAGTGTGCCAACAAATTCAGTAAATATATAAATAATCACAAAGGATATAAATGCATAAGTGTGCATGAGGTGCATGAATTTAAAATTCCTTCGCTACCCTTCGTCAATTCGTACTCCGAATCAAACAGACCTCGCACGTCCCATACCATGCATATTCCACTTGGTCCCGAATGACCCGTTGTACGAATCAACGCCCAGCCTTCTTCATTCCAATTTCAACAGTTTCCGTACCATATTTATTTCAATGGGTCCGCAACCCGTATTTAATTCAATTCAATTCAATGGGCCCGCAGCCCTACCACTTTCTTCATCAATCATAAATACCATATGTATTCCAAATATCATCCCATGGGATCCTATTTCCATCACCATCATCATTTTTAATTTCTTTATTTATATGCAAATGTATGCAGAGAGGTATGAAAAATGATATAATATGTTAACTCAACATATATAATATTAAACAACATTCCATCGTCAAACTCATCATCCAATATGTACATCAATATTAGAAACAACCAATATCGTCAAATATTGCTTTACAACAGTAATAATAAAATTTACAACCAATATAAGAAAATATTCATAATATTGACTACTCCTAATTTATACACGAAAATTAAATATGATATAGTCCAATCACTGGGAAACTAGAAAACCCTACCTTGGTCTTGACATAAATATGCTGGAGATTTGTCTCTGTCATCCCTAGATCCAATATCCGACTCTGGTTTTCTTTTCCTCACTGCCCTATTTCTCCTTTTCTTCTTCTTTCTTTATTATTTTCTTTTCCTCTCTCTCTTTCATGGCTGCCTTCTCCCTTTCTCCTATCTACTAATTCTTTTAGTGCAGTGGGTGTCTTTGCCCTTTATATTAAAAGAAGAAAAAAGGGGATGAGAGAGATGAGAGAGTTGAGAGAGTCAGAAAACTCTCTGAGGAATTGTATGATCCGAGGGTGATATTTATAGGCTAAAGGGGTGAGTTAATTACTAACATAGGTTAGCTTAACTTAACTTAGTTAATATTATTTTAATATATCTAATAATTTAGTTAGGTTTCTCATACCAATCTGTTTACTAATCTCATCCACTTGGATGATATCATCAAGTTTGATGGATTTCTCTTTGCCTACCATCCGTCTCTCTTTTGCAACCACACACATATATTAAAACTTATTCTATTATTCTACTATATACTTACTAGTGCTGCACTTCATATGTATGTATATATATATATAGACATGATGATAATATGTATCTCATATATGCCGATGCATATGCATATGGGAATATATATATATATATATATATATAGTTAAAACATAGCCAACTTGCCTACAATCATATAAATATATTATATTCAATATAGATGTATACTAATTATGATATATGGATGTATGTTAATTATGATATATGGACATATACTACTGCATACATAACATAGATTATTAAAACTAATCTTGCAACTAAGAAAATTCTTCAAAAGGATGTAAACAAAGAAACGTAACTAGATTTCTTAACTCATATTTTATATGTAAAAGATAATCAATCACATAGGTATATTATAAAGAAATAATTCTCATGTAAGAATAATTAATGATAGTAATAGTGATTCTCACACATAGAGTAAACTTAAGCTGACCATAACTCTTTGATATGATCTTGAAATGTAACGTGCCGCAAGTCTACGAACCTATATTGACGAGTTGTACAATTTTCGTGAAGGAAGTCATCAGAGAAAATGTATTAATAAGAAAGTCAACTTTTGACTCCTAGCGTTTCAAGTAAATAATCAATGTGAAATACTTTCACTTTACAACAAGATAAGAAAAGTAACTTCTAACCTTTAATTAATTCCAAGAATTAATTATGAAAATTCGGGGTATTACATCCTACCCACCTTAAAAGAAAATTCGTCCTCGAATTTTACGTACGTAGCTTTTCTTCTCCTTGGTAATACTAGGGTAATATAATAGATTGGATTACCTTTCCTTACCTATATTGTCTGGATCTATCTTAGATAAAAGTCTCATTAAACACTTCTCATCAAAATAATCCTCAAGAGAACAAATCTTATATCTAAGTACTCTTTCACAAAAAATCTTGTAGATCCATTAGTTCGAATCCTTAAGCCATAAAGAATAATCGTCAGTCCTCAAGCAATAAGTGAATACTTAACTAAATCCACAAATTCAAAATCCTTATTTTCCAAATCCTCGATCAAATACGTACATTATTCTTCTTAACACCTCTAAACTATTTACTTGCATTAATCCGATACATAAAATTCATGTCTTAATTTAATCCTCAAAATCCTCCAAGTAAACCACAAATAATTGTATCCTTATGTCCTCAAAATTTCGAATTTATTCCAACTTGCTTCCCAAGTATAGATTTTCCTTTTACAATTCACACCTATGAATCACTTACCATTCCGAATCAACAATTATTGTATCTCCAATGATCCATTAAGAATTTAAAGACTAATCACTTCAAAGTCAAGATAATTATTCTCCTAGGTCTTAATATATATCACCAAGAATAAGATCTAAAACAAACACCAAGCTCTTTAGAATTTTATAGTTCAAGCCTATCTTAAAATTCCTCGAAAGTCAATCATAAGTATTTCTTCATAACAACAACTTTTCATGCTTAATTTTAAACTCCATATGATCCACCAAAAGTAATCCTAAAAAATCAGCATATCCAATATTGCTAAATTCCCAAACGGAAATAAATATTATCAAAACCTATTCTTAATAATCCAAATAAATTCATCATTCTAAACTTCCAACGAGAATTAGAATTCCATGAGGCGTACCTTTCACCTTTCGACATCCTTCAATAATTGAGTGTTACTTTATGGTTTTACGTGTCGCACTATCCTTT
Source organism: Rubus parviflorus (assembly GCA_029955375.1). Taxonomy (NCBI): domain Eukaryota; kingdom Viridiplantae; phylum Streptophyta; class Magnoliopsida; order Rosales; family Rosaceae; genus Rubus; species Rubus parviflorus. Next base: position 29,900 of record JARGGL010000001.1, on the reverse strand, counting down.
TACCTTTCGCTTTATCACTTTCGCCTTCCGTAAATTACTCTCACTTTCCGCAAATCATTCTTACTTTCCGGAAAACATGCAGTATGTTCATCACGCTCGTAACAGTTGAAGGTGAATCCCCTATATATACAAACTCTTCGCCACCGGTAAGGAATCAAGCAAAACTTCTCAAAATATTTTGCAAAAATGTTTAATGAATTAGCAGCTATTTTTGATCAGGGTAAAAAGTCCGACGATTTGGCAGAAACGTCTCAGCCTAGCGTATCCGAATATTCACAATCACCAAGCACTAGAACTACGTCTGTTGTACCTTCTGGTACTTTTTTTGGAGCAGAGCTAGATGCTTATCAGTCGCGTCTCGCAAAGATACTCCACGAGGGGAGGCAATTCCAGATGTTGAGGGATTTCTATGAGGTGTGTCAGTTCCCGAATAGCAGGCAGGTAATGGAACTGAGTTCCGATACTGGGTTTGCGCTTGACAAAATCAGAAACTGGTTTAAGACTCAGCGTGCCCGAGAGAAAGCCAAAACTGAAGGGGTTGTGATCTCGGCCTTGAGAGAGAAGATTAGTGAGCTTCGTGCTGAGGTTAGTCACTACAAGGAAGCTCTTGACAATACCACCTGCCCTCACTGTGGTAAGTTGACTACTCTGGGTGAGATGCCCTTATCTCTTTCATCATCTTTCCCTATACCTTCCCACTCTCTTGGTTTCACAGCCGGGAGTTCCGATGTCCCTCAGTCAAGTTTTGTTGAGGATGAAGATGTGAGCTGGCCTTTCTGATGAACAATGTCCTCATCTTTTCAAACCATGCCTTTGTTGAAGAATCATTGAGCTTCTTGGTCACACCAAATCTTGCATCAATATCTCGAGATTTCCAGCTCTCCTAACTTGAAGATATTGATCAACTGCCACTTATGATTGTAACTACTTGTAATACCTTATTTAGGGATACCTTTGCTATGTAAATTCCACTCCTAAAATAAAGGAGGCCAATTTAATGAGAAAAAATACACTTCCCAAATTAAACTTGATACCCTTCCAATTATTTTCTCATTAACCTAGTTTAACTACAACTTTAGCTTAAAAGTACTAATACTTTCGGTTTCTCAAAATTCACTTAATTCAATCTCTCTCTGATTTGTTGAACTCTAAACAACAGCTAAAGAGAACGCGAAGAACAGAAATATTAAATTACTCAAAAAGTGAAGAGATAGAGATATGTATTGTAAATTTTTACTCTAACCAAATCCTATCTGGCCTTTTTCTATTCTTAAACAATCCGTAAGTCGCCAAGTTTCTCGTACCTTTACGAAATCTACGTATAAACACCCTTACCGCCAAGCAGAAATACCACACATACTGTGACTGTTCCGATGAGGCTACAGTCCCACCTGAGTGATCCATGGTTAGTCTGAAAACAACACTTCTCATATCGAAAAATTCTATGCTAGGTGACCTATCACGCGTCCTCACGCGCTCGCCAAAAATCGTTCCCGAGAAGGGCAAATCGGTACAAGGACAACAATACCCACATTGAAATACAAGTGTTTTCACCCTAAGGGTTCCTTTATAAAAGACCAAAACTTGCATTATAAATGGAAAAAAATACTTACCATCATCAAATACTAATTTAGGTATTGAAAGAACAAAGAAATGCCCACTTATAATTCTTTATCTTGGAGATAAGTGGAGTCTCCCTTTTTATTTTTTTACATTTAAATGTGTATAAGTTACAATCACAGTATCTACCTTAGTCCTTCATTTTATTCTCTGCTAAGTTATAGATTACATTTTCAGATAATATTACAAACAATACACAATATATATTCTACGATCAAATGACAGAAGAATATATATATTTTCAACATAATTGTAGTATACCATCAAACTCATCAAAATAAATTAACAAATTTCAAACAAATCATTTTATCAACTTCTAACTTGGTATAGTTAACATACAGAACAACAATGCATTTCGAAAAATGGCAACACATAATATCCATTGAAAGCTTCGTTAGCTTAAAGTATATGGATACATATATAAAATGTACCCGATTTATAACAATTTATAAAAGAGAACAAAGAACCTTTATTTTGATACTAATTCTTTCATATTTAATCCACATATATCAAGAACGTCTTTGATCTAAATAATTTAGTTTCAAATGTAATCTCTCTTTTCATTTAATCGACTAATAATGTATCATTCAAAGTTGGGCCTTGTAATAATAGTAAATCAATATTTACAAGCATAAATCAGACAATGATCTAAGCTAAGGAAAAATTCACTACTAGATATATATATCACCTCATACTATATTTCAAGAATTGCAATCATATTATAAGAAATCTTTCTTAATAATCGACTCCAGTTTACATTTAAAATTTTACGTGAAAATAATTTAAAATTATTGTAAAAGCTCTCAGATTAAAATATCAAACATGTTAATTACTTGTGGTAGTGGTAATAATTAAAAATTTCCGCAATAGAATTTTAAGCTATAGTGGTTGCATTGCACAATGCCATTCCATCGGCCTGAATGGATTGCATCTCTGCATGTATATGCCATCCAACTCGAGCTTTTCATCATTTTATATAGGCAACCATTTTTTTTTAAACAAACATCGGTAAAATCAATTAGCATACTTTCAAAAGTCGTAAAAGTAGGAATATGTCAAAAGAAATACCAATTCAAAATAACCACTTGAATTGCACAAATTATTACGTACTTTATTTTGTTGACTAATGATTTTGATATTTTCCAGATAAAAAAAAAATACATATTATAAGCTTCGTTTAGATATAAAGATCATCGAAAACGAATAAGAAATGATAAGATATGATCATTTGAAATTCTGAACAACATAAAAGATTTTCAGCGAGTATGCTGATTAAGAACTTAGATGCAGAACTCGTCCACCGTTGGATTGTTATGATTTTCGAATACTGAATAAAAGACACAATTTAGAACAACTTTTAAGAAGAAGTCATGGTGATAAAAGTAGCCAAAATATGAGTTTATAGCTGCTGAAGTTGACTGACGGAAATAAGTACAGAAAATTTAAAATTTAGTGATTTAAATCATGTTCTTCTCCATTTTATCTTGATAAAATTTAAAAACATAAGAACATGAAAATGTATTATGTACTTACTGCAAATCAATCTAGTTGATCATTCATATATACACATATATATTATTAATATTATTATTATTATTTTTTAATCACATTCTAAACCAATCACAATCCACAAAATTTGGAATAAAGTAAAATATATTCTTAACGTGATTCCGTTTGTCATAACTGAGAGGAATAGTATTAAGAGGAAAACAATTACCAGACAAGTTTTGATTGAGTCATGTTATTGATTTGACAATTTAATTGGAGTATTTTACTAAGCAAAAATCAAAAGCAAAAATCTCAATATTTCACTGTTGTTTAGTATGTGTGCAACAAAATCAACTGCTAATCACATTGAAAGGACAGATAAATTTTCATTATCTTTTATAGCTATAGTTATGTGATCATGACTATTTGTGACATCTATTAAATCTTAACAGAACAAATTGCATCTCAATATTTTTATCATCAATATATATTTTTTTTACACATATAAAACATATATACTTACTATTGCACTTGATTATTTCTTTATATATAAAAATAAACAATCATGGGTGCTCATATATATCACAATCATGCATGCTCATAACATATATATATATATATATATATATATATATATATTATTATCTTACTATCCACACTTGGCCTTTTTTTTTTAAGTCTCATGCGTACCTTACCCCTTTCTTACAATTTATATATATATATATATACCAAACACTTAACTTTCTGCATAATATAAATATATATATATATATATATATATATATATATATATATATATATCACAAATCAAAACGCACACACATTTATATTATATACATCTACACAACTTTAGTTATGATTATAAACTATTCATGGCCTCATCAAAAGTGAATTTAACATACAAGTTGTTAATATTTCATGATTACTTTTTTTTAAAACCAAATGCTCTGATACCAACTTGTCACGCCCCAAATTCGAGACCAATATTATGTATAAATATGGTACCCAAATTCAAGGTGTGAATCACTCATAATAGCAGTAATTAAATTTTTACCACAATTACAAGTGACAATAATTTGGTACATCGAACATTTCATTAATTAAAATGTTACATAAATTACTCAGAGTTAAGCGGAAGTCAAATCTTACAATTTACATGAGAAATTATTCTCTAATAATTATTACAGGATGAATTTATTCCATAGCAATACAAAACATGCCAGCAACATTCATTTCTTTCATAAATAACCAAACATCCATACAAGCAGCATCACACAAGCATCCAATTTCTATTGGTAAACTTCATGTTCCACTTCCAAATTGATATCGTTGTGCCTGCACAATCTATAAGGGTGTGAGCTTGCGGCTCAGTAGGGTATTAAATCCCTCATGGTCAATTATCACAGTTAATTCAAGTGTGCCAACAAATTCAGTAAATATATAAATAATCACAAAGGATATAAATGCATAAGTGTGCATGAGGTGCATGAATTTAAAATTCCTTCGCTACCCTTCGTCAATTCGTACTCCGAATCAAACAGACCTCGCACGTCCCATACCATGCATATTCCACTTGGTCCCGAATGACCCGTTGTACGAATCAACGCCCAGCCTTCTTCATTCCAATTTCAACAGTTTCCGTACCATATTTATTTCAATGGGTCCGCAACCCGTATTTAATTCAATTCAATTCAATGGGCCCGCAGCCCTACCACTTTCTTCATCAATCATAAATACCATATGTATTCCAAATATCATCCCATGGGATCCTATTTCCATCACCATCATCATTTTTAATTTCTTTATTTATATGCAAATGTATGCAGAGAGGTATGAAAAATGATATAATATGTTAACTCAACATATATAATATTAAACAACATTCCATCGTCAAACTCATCATCCAATATGTACATCAATATTAGAAACAACCAATATCGTCAAATATTGCTTTACAACAGTAATAATAAAATTTACAACCAATATAAGAAAATATTCATAATATTGACTACTCCTAATTTATACACGAAAATTAAATATGATATAGTCCAATCACTGGGAAACTAGAAAACCCTACCTTGGTCTTGACATAAATATGCTGGAGATTTGTCTCTGTCATCCCTAGATCCAATATCCGACTCTGGTTTTCTTTTCCTCACTGCCCTATTTCTCCTTTTCTTCTTCTTTCTTTATTATTTTCTTTTCCTCTCTCTCTTTCATGGCTGCCTTCTCCCTTTCTCCTATCTACTAATTCTTTTAGTGCAGTGGGTGTCTTTGCCCTTTATATTAAAAAGAAGAAAAAAGGGGATGAGAGAGATGAGAGAGTTGAGAGAGTCAGAAAACTCTCTGAGGAATTGTATGATCCGAGGGTGATATTTATAGGCTAAAGGGGTGAGTTAATTACTAACATAGGTTAGCTTAACTTAACTTAGTTAATATTATTTTAATATATCTAATAATTTAGTTAGGTTTCTCATACCAATCTGTTTACTAATCTCATCCACTTGGATGATATCATCAAGTTTGATGGATTTCTCTTTGCCTACCATCCGTCTCTCTTTTGCAACCACACACATATATTAAAACTTATTCTATTATTCTACTATATACTTACTAGTGCTGCACTTCATATGTATGTATATATGTATATAGACATGATGATAATATGTATCTCATATATGCCGATGCATATGCATATGGGAATATATATATATATATATATATATATATATATAGTTAAAACATAGCCAACTTGCCTACAATCATATAAATATATTATATTCAATATAGATGTATACTAATTATGATATATGGATGTATGTTAATTATGATATATGGACATATACTACTGCATACATAACATAGATTATTAAAACTAATCTTGCAACTAAGAAAATTCTTCAAAAGGATGTAAACAAAGAAACGTAACTAGATTTCTTAACTCATATTTTATATGTAAAAGATAATCAATCACATAGGTATATTATAAAGAAATAATTCTCATGTAAGAATAATTAATGATAGTAATAGTGATTCTCACACATAGAGTAAACTTAAGCTGACCATAACTCTTTGATATGATCTTGAAATGTAACGTGCCGCAAGTCTACGAACCTATATTGACGAGTTGTACAATTTTCGTGAAGGAAGTCATCAGAGAAAATGTATTAATAAGAAAGTCAACTTTTGACTCCTAGCGTTTCAAGTAAATAATCAATGTGAAATACTTTCACTTTACAACAAGATAAGAAAAGTAACTTCTAACCTTTAATTAATTCCAAGAATTAATTATGAAAATTCGGGGTATTACAAAGAGCCCAGCCAAGCGAGGCTATAGGAGCCCAGCCAAACGAGGCCAAAGGACGCCAGCCATGCGAGGCCAAAGGAGACTAGCCAAGCGAGGCCAAAGGAGACTAGTCAAGCGAGGCCAAAAGAGACCAGGCAAGCGAGGCCAAAGGAGACCAGCCAACAGAGGCCAAAGGAGGCCAGCCATGCGAGGCCAAAGAAGGCCAGCCAAGCGAGGCCAACAGAGTCCAACTAAGCGAAGCCAGAGGAGCCCAGCCTTGCGAGGCCAGAGGAGGCCAGCCAAGCGAGGCCAGAGGAAGCCAGCCATGCGAGGCCAGAGAAGGTCAGCCAAGCGAGGCCAAAGGAGGCCAAGCAAGCGAGCTAGGGTAAACGTGGCCAATTTTGGCGGTCCAACCACATGAAAAAATTTGAGTAAAAATTAGTTTTGCATGATTTGACACGTTTAGACGTGTCGAGAGGCACTTTGGCATGCCTCTTTGTGAATTGCAATTTTTTTGAAAAAAATTTCTTGTGCCATAATCTCACCATTAATAGAGAATGTTTTTTTAAAAAGTGTTCGACTTGAAGGAACTCAACAATCTTGAGCTAATTTTTTTTAATGAATTTTCTAGTTTTTCGACTTTGAAAAATCGTAAAAAAAAAAAAAAAAACGGGTCAAGCTTTCGAGTGCCGTCAATTGGAACACTATCTAAAAATCATTATCTACCAAGTTGATCCCTTTTATTTTTAGGTACCAAATTATAGAGAGAGAATGGTGAGATTATGGCACCAAAAATTTTCAAAAAAAAAAAGATTTGACATAGTTTGGCACGTTTAGAGGAGCCAGTGGCACACGTGTCATGCCATGACATACTGAAGCATACCAAATATTGTCAACACTAATTTTTTTTTTAGACTTTGCCTATGTCATAATCTTACCATTGGTAAAACATGATATTTAGAAGGTGTTTCACTTGATGGAATTAGAAAATTTCGATTTTTTTAAAGAATTTTCTTGTATTCTGACTTTAGAAAATCGTAAAAAAATCGGGTCGAAATTTTCTATCATTTTTTCACAAATGATAAAATAATGGTGATTATCAATGTTGATGTACTACAATGTTGATCTTCATATAGTATGTGTGGCAAATCTATTAAGATTAAGATCGATAAGCCCTATGGCCAAAAAAAAAAAAAAAGATCGATAAGCCCAGTTGACAATCTGTGTTGACTTCAACTATCCTTTTTTTGAGGTTGACCAAATCTCATATTGTTCAACATGTTCTTAGTCCTTGTGCTTTTCTAGATCGATGTATATATTTTTGTTTTCTTGAATTGCAACTATGGCAGATGGCAAACAGCATTTTAATTTTTAAGGATTCCGAAGCCAGACTAATTTTCATGGTGTTGTTGCATCCACTATGATCAATATATCGCATTTTGTTAGGTGAAGTAGATATTGATTGTTGGAAGATTCATTGAAATCTTTAATAAGATTACAAAGATTAATTATTATTTACAGAATTTTACAAAATTTAATCTAAATGTTAAACACAACGGAAAACCTCGCGTGATAATCTTTTTTTTGAAAGAGTCGCGCGCGTAATATAAGAATACAAGGATAGGCATTAAGTGCATGAATACTGATTTCAGTCAAGGAATTATAACAGGAAGGAAATCGAAAACATAATTAATTATAGAAGCATATTGATGTAGGTGACCAAGGAAAATCGATCCATGCATCCGTGATTTTCTTGATTTCTCTATAGAATTTTCCCTTATGCAAACCTACCATCTTCTATTTAAAGGTTTCGTCTGCAAGCTAGGTCATTAGTCATTACATATCTTTTCTTCTGGTTACTCTCTGATCTCTCTCTTTACTCTTATGGCTACCACAGACATTACTCTTTGTCATTCACGCTATGGTCTAGTGACTATTCTTTGCATTTATCTCGTGTGCAATTCAACTAGAGCAGCAAACAGTGGAGGGTTCAGCGTCAAACTTATCCACCGGAACTCCCCGAACTCACCGTTTTATCATCGGACCAAAAGTCCTTGGAACAGCTTCAGCAAAGGTTTTCGACATTCCATGAAGTCATATTTCGACCCAATATTCCATCCAAATGTCACACAATCAGGAGTAAGAGCTGACAGAGGCGAGTATCTTATGAAGCTAACGATTGGAAATCCACCGTTTGATGTCTACGGAATTGCTGATACAGGCAGTGACCTAGTGTGGGCACAGTGTCTACCATGTCTTGGTTGCTATAACCAGACTAAGCCCATGTTTAACCCGAAACATTCCTCAACTTATAGTGACCTGCCTTGTGCTGCAACAGAATGCAAGACAATTGGCACTGGCTCCTGTTCACCTCAGAACTCTTGCAATTACAGTTATGGCTATGGTGACCAGTCATTGACCCTAGGGGTACTGGCTAAAGAGACGATTACCTTAACATCCTCCACAGGGGGGCCAGTTGCCCTAAAAGATATCGTGTTTGGGTGTGGACATAACAATACTGGGAGTTTTAATCAAGACGAGATGGGACTAATTGGCCTTGGAGGAGGGCCTCTTTCACTTATTTCTCAAATAGGTTCTGAAGTTGGAGGCAAAAAGTTCTCCCACTGCTTGGTGCCATTTCATACTGCTCCGAGTATCGAAAGCAAGATGAGTTTCGGGAGTGCAAGTGAAGTATTGGGTGATGGTGTTGTGACAACAGCTTTGGTCTCCAAGCAAGACAAGACCCCATATTTTGTGACACTAGAAGGAATTAGTGTTGGAAATAAGCTTGTGCCTTTTAATTCCTCGGGGAAAGTTTTAGAAGGCAACATGTTCTTGGACTCGGGAACACCGCCCACACTAATTCCTCAAAACTTCTACGACCGGTTGGCGGCAGAAGTAAAGAGCCAGATTCCGATGGCACCCATCGTAGGTGACCCGAGTTTGGGACCTCAGCTATGCTACAAGAGTCGAACTAATCTCAAGGGGCCTATATTGACAGTGCATTTTAAAGGCGGTGCTAACGTGCCGTTAACACCAACACAGACCTTCATTCCACCAAAAGATGGGGTCTTCTGCTTTGCAATGCAAGGTGTAGCTAGTGATGGTGGTATTATTGGAAATTTTGCTCAGTCAAATTTCTTGATTGGTTTTGACCTTGAAAGAATGACAGTCTCATTCAAGCCAACTGATTGCACAAAAGAATAATTTTTTATTTTATTTTTTCTTTTTGAGCCGAATAAAAGAATAAAATAGTTTACCATTAATTTCCTTTATTTTCAGCCATAGTCCAACTATATTCTAATGTCAAAATATTGCAAATTTTATCAATTTCCTTCTAAAGTTGAATGCTACAACCACAAATCTCACCCTCAACATTGAATTAATAATTGGTGCTCATAACGTTCATAAAGGGATAGCAGATAATGAGATTGATACACATAATCCATTCTCTACTAATACTAATACAGCATGCACTAGCCAATCTAACTAACAAAGACTACTTGAATAATCATAAAGAAAAACTCTTTTGCACAAAAGGGACATACCCAGATTGCTTAGCAGTAACAAACCAATCTTCATTAGACCATCTATATTGGGGCTGCACATGTGGTTCTGAAGTGGCCTGTTTGGTTGCACCGACTACAATGCACAACTCGCTTCACTCGGCCACGGTCCTCTGCTCGAACACGCTTCTTTCTTGGACGACCTGGTGGCCGGAGTGACTTAGGAGGATTGATTAGAACCTCAGAAAGAGCATTGCTTGCATTTGGATCTCCTCCCTCAATCCTTAATGCCTCCGCCCACAGGGATTTATCTGGAATTGGATGTATTGTTTGTGAGTATGTCTTCCGATAGGTTGCAACTGTGAAGCAGCTCTCAGTGAATCGATGGACTTGCTGCCTGCAAGATAGAAGTGCTGCAACAGCATGTGCGCATGGCAAACCATAAAGCTGCCAGCCACGACAACTGCAGCAACGGTTTCGGATGTCCACAGTATGCGTCCCTTCATGAGATATAACTTCAAATTCAGCTTCATTAGCACGAAGTACCTGATAAGTGCGCCCACGCTCAAGAGCCTCTGCAACACGCCTCTCTGCAGAAGGAACAAGAATTGATGTCCACTGCATACTGGTCTCACGACGTTCGTTGAACCAAGTCATTAGCTGCCTTCTGATGCATTCCATCATCTGAATTATTGGAAGTCCTGAGGCCTCCAATATCCAAGTATTTAAAGATTCAACTATATTAGCTGTCAAATGCCCAAACCGTGTTCCCTCAAAATAAGCAGTAGCCCATAACCGAGGTGGAATTCGTCTGATCCAATATGCAGCATCTTGAGATATCTCTTCTATCTCTAAAACTTTTGCTTCGAATTCAATTACAGTGAGAGCATGAGCAGCTTCCCATAAAAGATTAACCAGCATTGTATTATTAAACTCCTTACGGAAGCTATCACTCAGGTGACGCATGCAAAATCCATGAAAAGCAGTAGGAAAATTTACTTCAACTCCATCTACAATGCCCTTCTGCCTGTCCGACAAAATTGTAAGCCTAGGCATGTTTTCTGTATTGAGCTCAAGCAGACTATGAAGCTCAGAAAGAAACCACATCCAATTCTCATCATTCTCCTCATCCACAACCCCAAATGCCAGAGGAAATAGAGCACCATCACCATCAAAACCGGTAGCAAGAAGCAAAGTACCCAGATACTTGCTTTTCAAATAAGTCCTATCGAGCCCAAGGAGGGGCCGACAAGCATTCAGGAAACCATAAATTGATGCCTGAAATGATATGAAGAGACGCTGGAAGCAGTTATCACTCGGGTTTCCATAAACAGTTGCAATACTTCCCGGGTTTGTTCGTTTAATCTGTTCACAATATTCTGGAAGCAAGCGATACCCTTCTTCAAATGAACCACGCATTGCAGCCATGATGCGCTCCTTGCCTCGCCAAGCTTGCTTGTATGATAAGGTGATACCATGAACTCGGTGAATCTCCTCCAGTATCTCCTTTGGCTTGTAATTAGGGTTCTCTCTAAGCCGTTGCTCCACAGAATTTGCAACCCACTGAACAGAGGCTTGCTGATGGCCAAGATGATAAATTCCTCCACATGTATGAGTCTCGTGGATGGTCCTGATTGTGAAAGTTGGAACTCCTGGGAGCTTTGCAGCATGAATACGCCATGGGCATCCGTCACTGGCACATTTGGCAGTGAAGCGAGTCTTGTCAGATTTAATAGTCTGCATTTCAAAGTGTAAGGCAATAGCTGTATCCCTCAAAGCTCTCCGGCAGCTCTTGACATCAGGGAACTCTTGCCCCACTGCCAACTCATAATGAGGATTTGCAACTGCCATACGGGTCTGAAGTACGGGATTGGGGCTAAGACCAAGCTGAGAGTCGTGGATACTCATATCATGCATAGATTCTATGCCCATTTCATGATTTTGATCCAAAGCCAGTTCCATATTTCCTTCAAGTTCTTGGTCTTCTGAGACAGCCAGCTCATTATTCTCATCCAAAACCAAGTCATGGTTCTGAGGAGGAAGAGACAATTCATGGTCATCTGTATCAGGTTTCCGATCCATGCCTAACTCATCTTCATGTCCATAGCTGTGAACATCATCTCCTTCTTGGTCATGGTTCTGTTCTAAACCCAATTCATGGTCATGAGCATGCCCTAAACCCAGGTCATGGTCATGGCCATGCGCCTCATCTCCCAAATTCAAGTGATGCCCATGAGCCTGTGCCGAGCCCAGATGATGCTCATGAGTCTGTCCCAATTCTAATTCATGACTTTGCCCAAGGCCTAGGCTATGGTTGTGGACCAATACCTGCTGGTTCTGCCCAAGTGCTAAACTGTGACTTTGCCCAAGTATCAAATCATGGTTAGCCATTGATGAAATCAATCAACAAAGAAGATAACAGAAGCCTCTCAAAGCAACTACCAGCTTATAGTTGGAAACACTGCCTTCTAAGCTGTATTAATGCATGCCTACAACGTGAAATAACTACCGTCAGTAAAAGAACCGAATGCCTTCATCAACACTAAAATCCACGCACATCTCCATATGATGAAAAAAATAATGATAAACAATAAGAAATCTAATTGAAAAGTATGAATAACACACTTATTGAGACACTTTTTTTCTTTTTTTAAGAAGTAATGATAGCCATAAATCCACACACATCTCCATGAAAATAATGATAGAAACAATAAAGAAATCCAATAAAAAAAATCCTGATAACACATGTAGCAACACAAACGCTTAGCAATTTTAGACAATATTTCAATTCTCAATTCTCCAGGCCCGTATGCAAGTAATCCAGTTTACAAAGGAATGCCTAAACCCTGACCAGAAACAATGTGATTGTAAAGAAAATGATACCAATAGGAGGAGGAAGAAGAACAAAACAATCTAATACTGCACCAATTGTTATAATAATACCAGAAAAAATAAACCAAGCTAGAAATCATGAACAGAACATATGACACTAAATAATCCACTTTCAGCTGCTTTCATCACTTTCACATTAGGATGTGCAGTTTTGCAAATCCACAACAATATTAAAAGTTTAAAACAAAAAATGACTCATCAACTTAGATTGTTAGAGATCAAAACTAATGATCCAAAACAACCACCATGACCTTCTGATGAGAATAATGTGAAAAGAAAGGAAATTGGAATTTTATCTAAAGTTTTCACAAAGGAGACTCTCGTAAAGCATAAGCACCACTCAGGTTATCTCGCCACTGCCATCAACATCGTCTCAAGTAAGCTTTCAGTTCCCAAGTTACCAAAAGAGTACACTAAGCCAGTAAAATGCAGAAAGTTCAAATCATCATGCTCACTCTAAACGAACATATATAGTTTGTTAACAAATCGTCACGGCCAAAGTTCAAATCTTTGACGAAGACATTTACTATTAGAGCTCCATATCTTAACCAAGCACCTAAAACAATAATCTTTGAGGAAGACAAAGACCTACCCACAATTCAAAAAAAAAATCGTTACACTTGCACCAGAAGCCAAATAAGCTGATTTAACACAAAATAGTGCAATCCCAGTAAAAAGCTCAAAATCAAACAACCAAATCAAAATAACAGATCCAAACCAAAGAATCAAACCATATCCACAATAAACTCTAAAAATTTGAGATTAACTCCAAAGAACACAAAAGATCAAATAACACTCATAAATAAAAGCTTCAAACAGTGATAGTTAAACAATAGGGTACCTGAAATTTCGAAACCCTAGCTTCAGACCCAATTACATCCCACAAATTCGCCTTCAAATTAACAAAACCAACAAAAAAGACGAACTGGGTATCGCTCAAAACTCCGAGAATCGAAGTCCCAAAGCGGCACAGGACAGATCGAACTCGAAAGTCAAGGTCTTTGAATTGCAGGAAGGGAGGAACAGAGAGTTACAATGGAGTGCGAAAAGGGGACTGAAGAAAACAACGATAATTTGAAAAGGGGAAGCTGATGGATTTTGGCGGGTAATGGGTTGAGAAAATCGGTGAAGGGCAAGAAGGAGACGGAGAGAGATTGGAATTACAGGGGCAGAAGAGGCAGTGTATGTGAGGGTTGAGAAGGGAAATACAGGTCTGAGGGCTTTGAGAGAAAAAGGGGTATTTAGGTCAAGGAAATTGGGAATTTCTATTTGGAATTACTGTTTTGCCCTATTTTGGTTTTTCTCCTTCGCTTGTTATATAGAAAGGTATCCACGAAAAAAGGAAAAAAATCCATCGAAATACCTTTCTTTTAAATACCACGAGCCCCGAAGCCCGGCGAAACTCCGCCGGCCTGGGCCAGCATAGTTGGTGGGCTATCTCGGTACAATGTTTTAATAAGCTCGACTCAGACTTCAAACTCTAAATTCAAAAAATAAGACACGATGATAATATCGACACAAAAAATAATAAATTCAAATGAAATTTCTTTTCAACTGTCACATTCTAAGTGTTCTTAGCATCTTAGGTAGTAGGATTGAAGGATTCAACATGTTCTAGAAATTGAATTAGATGGAACTTCTCATTGCAAATACACACGTTTACATTTAGGTTATATGTAGCTCATGGTAGAGTATACTCCCTCGCATTCAAGGCTAAAGTTCATACTTTCTTATCTGATTGGATCCTAAAACAATTTATATCCATATTTATAGGAGTTTATTCTCATTCATCATTTTTCTATTATAGCTAAGTAAACATGTCATCGGCTCTGGTTAGGGCAAAATCCCAAGTTCCTAGGCAGGCCCAATGGGCAATTTTCCCGCGCCTACATTGTGCTACAAGCCCAATGAAAAACGAGGCCACTTAACCAATACTAATTTTCCCGGGAATCTTCGCTGTTCTTCAGAGATTGGATTTGGCTGTCTATTCTTTTTTTCTGGCTTGAATCGGCTGTCTATACTTATTTTCCTTTTTCTTTTTTTAGGGGCATTTCCTGAATCGTTGTCGTTTTCTCTTATCAACAGCCGACCTTTTGGTCTTTGTCGGCGTTTATTTCAACTCCAACTTTCGAATTTCTTAAATCATAAAATGTGAAAACAACGTGCCTATGATGTTGTAAAGCTTCAACCTTTCGGTTGGGCTTTTGTTATTGTTGCTGTGATCTCAATCTCTTACCAACCCAATTATTTGATTTTCGTTTTTGGCATTTTGGGTCTCTTTGATTGAATCAATATTCACTCATTCACTGCTTTCTGGGTTTCCACGCATGAACAGGTCAGTTTCTATATTTGTAAGCAGGTTCTTGTTTTCAATGCAACTTGTTGTTCATAATCTTTGATTGGTGTTTCTGTTAATTGGATTGGGTTCTGGTGAATTGGGTTTTGGTATTTGATTGAATTAGGCATCACCCTATGGATGGGGCTATTTGATATTTCCAAGTAATGAAATTTGAATTTTGATTTTGTTTTGTTGTGCTTATAATTTGGCTTTTTGGCTCATGTGGGAGAGTCTTTGTCTTTAGTGATCCTATCTTGGAATTTTGGAAATGGGTTTTCTCAGTTTGTTGTATTCTTTGGTTGGCTGGCTTCTTGTTTAGCTTCTTTGTCAGGGTTTATGGTTTATACATATGTGGTTTCTATGGCGTTGACCTTAAGGTATTCTTGGGTTCATCAGATAAGGGGTCTCTATGAGAAATGGGGTTGTATTTGTGTATAAATGTATTGCTTTTTAAGCTTCTTTTATAATGTGAAGATCAAGTTTAATCATGCGTGTCGATTAATTTTCTATGAAATTGGTAACTTACTTCCCTTTTCTATGTTTGGGCTAAGATGTTCTTATTCACGTTTAAGTTTCAGATCTTTTTGTCAAGTCTAAATTGTATTGATTTTAGTTCTCCATAGTTTGTTTGAGTTCATGTTTATTCGGGGCAATGTTGTTTCTTGAAGAATAGTTGTTTTGGCTAGAGCAATGTAAAACCCTCACATACATGACTACATTTGTAGTTATTCTTCAAGAATTATGTGTTTGCCAGGTTTAGTTGTGGGTAGGGTTTAATATGTATTGTTTTTGATGGAAGGGGACTCATGTTTTGTGTTTCCCCTCCCTTTGTTCTCAAAGATTTAGAAACGTAAATTCAAACCAAATTGTTGACGTATAAAGGTATCCTTACAAGTACTTCCATGCCTTTTCTTTTTGTTCTTTAATACGCTTTTGTTAGGTGTTAAATTAGTACTCAATATTCCTTTATGTAAAACAAATTCCTCTTTCTTTGAGCTCAGTTATGTTAGATGTGGGTTTTCGTTTTTCCCCTCTTTTGTTCATTATTTCCAATCCTTGATGCCTCTTCGTTTGTGGGAAGAAAGGTGGAGGGCTACATTATGGTGTTGCATCAATTTTTTCCTGTTCTGATTTTCCATCTCGTTGCTTATTGGATGCAGTGCTGAGTTTCAACTTGGATTATTGATCTCATATCGGGAGGACAATTTTATCTATTTCAAGCAGCCAATTTCTCCTTTTGAAGTTACTTAAGTTGTCTGGAACATGGCTGCCTCAAGGACTATGTCTGCTAATCTACAGAAAGTTCCCTGGGGTCTGGCGTTGGTGTCAGCTAGTCTTGAGTGGTTACTGATTTTTATGCTGGTTCTTGATGCCATATTCTCATATGTAATTACGAAATTTGCTCATTACTGTGGATTGCAAACACCATGCCTGCTATGCTCCAGACTTGATCATGTCTTAGACAATGAAAAACCAGGTTATTATTGGGACTTGATCTGCGGCAGTCATAAGTCAGAGATTTCTTCCTTAGTTCTTTGCCATGCTCACAACAAGCTTGTAGACGTTCAGGGAATGTGTGAAAGTTGCCTCTTCTCCTTTGCAACAATCAATAGATCCAATGCTGAGACATACAGATTATTGGTGGGTAAGTTGGGGGAGGCTTCTAACTCTAAGGCTGATCATGAGATTCAGGACCCAGTACCTGGGGGTCAAAATGTTTGCTTTTCAGGAAGAACACATTGTTCCTGTTGCAATGAGCCACAAGTTTCTCGGGGGTATTCTCATAAGTTGATCCACACTAAATTGTTTGGGTCTGAGGCTGAACTTGAGCCCCTATCTGGTGCTACTCAACAAAATCAGGAAGAACCGAGGAAGGTACAGGAAACATCATCTAGGTCTGTGAGAGCTACTCATTTGAGAGATAGTGGGCTTCACCCTTTATCTCATGTTGGTTACTCAGAGCTCAAGGTTTCTTCTGACACTGACTCAGAAGTTCATTTTTCTGACGGGGATGATGCAAGTGCTTCAATTCATGAAAAAGGTGATCCCAAGGAAGATCTCTCTGCTAAATGTGTTGAGCCTCGTACTATTTCTACAGTTTCCAAGCCTTTAGTTTTGGCATCACTGGCAACATCAGATACTATGGAGTCCCATGGTAGTACATCTATGCATGCGAGAGATAGTAGGCTTCACTCTTTATCTCATGTTGGATACACAGAGCTCAAGGTCACTTCTGATACTGAATCGGAAGTTCATTTCTCCGATGATGATTATGCAAGTTATTTGATTCATGAAAAGGATGGTACCAAGGAAGATCCCTCTGCTCAACCTGTTGAGCCTCATGTTATTACTCCAGTACTGAGAGATCCACCATCTGCGCCCAAGCCTTCACTTTTGGTATCACAGGCACAAATAGATCGTATAGAGTCACAAGGTAGTACATCTGTAGCATCTACAATTGCTATTGGTCATGGATTGGAGGAACTTAAGTGGAAAGAAGCTGGAAGCACGGCTGATTTCCATGCACCATCTAAACCCATCCTTGACAATGCCTCTCCATTATCAAATGCAATGGAAGCCCCAGCTAAAGTATCAAAAGGAAGCTGTGAGTTCAAAATCAGTTTCTTCTTTCTATTACTGTCTTGATATCGTTAGATTTCAACCTCTTCTATTCAACATATTATTTCTCTTTTGTATGAAAATCTTATTTACAGAGCACCCATTGTACAGAGTATATTAACTTGACAATCTTCACTGTTGTCTCTGGTTGCAGCAGATGTTACAGGAACTCGTGAAATTGATCAAGCTTATGTGGCTGAATCTGGGGAATTTGACAAGGGAGGAGTAGGGCCACTTACAACGTCTGAAGCAGGTTTAGAAACCCCTGTTTCAAGCAACACTGATCAGCAAGTACTGAATGTTTTAGATCTTGGTGATGCTTATAAGATTGTTGTTGGTGGTAAAGGAAGACAACTGTCTGGTGTACTTGCGGAACAATGGATCGGGAAGGACTCTTCAAGAGTTACTGAAGATTTGAAGCTCCTGTTGTCACAATTGTCTGCCAATAGAGGGATGGAGCAATCAACAAATGAAATGATGAGTCCAAAAGTGTCTTTAAATAGTGGTGATTTGAAGACTTCAGATGCTTCCAAAACTATTGGGATGCAGATACTTCAACAGAGGTTCTCACTTGAAAGAAATGAGTCTGGGTTGTCTCTTGATGGGAGCGTTGTCAGTGAAATTGAGGGTGAGAGTGTGGTCGATCGATTAAAACGACAGGTTGAGCATGATAAGAAACTTCTGAGTTCTTTGTATAAGGAGTTGGAGGAAGAGAGAAATGCTTCGGCAGTTGCTTCAGATCAAGCAATGGCCATGATGACAAGGCTGCAAGAGGAGAAGGCGGCACTTCATATGGAAGCACTCCAGTCCTTAAGAATGATGGAAGAGCAGGCTGAGTATGATAATGAAGCACTGCATAAGATAGATGACCTTCTTGCTGAGAAGGAGAAGGAATTACAAGATCTAGAAGCAGAGCTAGAATTTTACAGGAATAAGTACCCAAATGAATCAATGCTAGAGAATCTGGCAGAGACAACTTCTGATATGCAGGCAAGGGATATTGCAGTGGATCATTCAGTATCTAGCAGCGTTGCAGATAGTGCAAGTGTTAATAAAAATATGGATACTGGAAGGCCTTGTACAGACAGTAAAGTTGGAGGAGCAGGTATGCTTCTCAGTGATGAGAAAAGTGGTAGTTTAAAGAATTCACTGAAGGATTTTGAAGAAGAGAAGAAACAAATCTTGCAATGCTTAGAGAAGTTGGAGAAAACACTTTCTTTGTTCTCTAGTAATGGAGTAAACTCGCATTCATCTAAAGGCAACTGTTCTGAAAATGGAGATGGGGCTGGCAAGTCAAATCTTCAAAATTGCGAACAGGGCTCTCAAGAAAATATTAAACCAGAACAGAATGATTTGTCCAAGCAACATGAAGTGCCTGCATCATTGGGACATACTTCATCACTCGAGAACCCTCAGCTCTGTCAAGCGACTGATTTAGCTTCTCTAGGGGTCCTGGCTTCGAATCTGAATAAGAGGTTGAAGGCACTTGAGGCAGTCCAAGGATTTCTTGAACACACAATTAACTCTCTAAGATATGGTGAGGAGGGTCTGAAGTTCATTCAAGAGATAGCTTCTCACCTTGCGGAACTACGGAAGATTGGGATCAGAAATGATCAGACTTCATCTTGAGTAAATAAAATCGTCACAAATGTAAGTTCTTTACTCAACATACTACTCATGCCTGCATATCTATGTGCCTTCCTTAATATGTAAATTGCTCTATGTCAGATGCATACATGATGTTCCAGAAGGCAGATGGTGGACTATATAACAAGTCGAGGAATGTATCGAAAATTGTGTATCCAAAGTGTACAGCAGCACTTAGCTTTATTTTCTCAACACAAAGAATATGATAGGATTGACACTACACTATAGAGTTTTGGTCATTTTTCTCTCTTCCCCCGCTTTTTTTGTTTCGGGGTTTGACATATTTTGGTGAGCTTTTTGGGGGGTTTCATTTTTTTTGTATTTTTGGTTTGTGGAGTGGATGAGTGGGTGCACCATATTGTATAACATTAACTGGTGTGATTATTGTGTGTAAACTGTAAAGTATACAGCTTTGGGGATCAAATAAGAAGATTGATGCCATTGTGCAACCTGATAGGTTTGGTTGGGGCTCATATTTCATCTTTGTGTAAATTTTGACTAATTATTTTCTTGTGTAGAATTTAGGTTGGCTTATTATTTCTCTCCTGTTGTAAAAGAAAAAGGATAAAAACTGTTAAAAGAAGAACAAGATAATGAAAGAAAATGCACGAGAGAATACCTTTGTATGATACACGAGAGAATGCGACAATGATAGTGAATTATGTTGACCTCTAATGGAGTGAACTTGGGATGATTATAGAGGAATGATTTGAACTTAGAATCTCATTCACTATTATGGAGAGAAATATCATTGGCTTAACTAAGTCATAAAATCACAGTTGAATTCCGAGTTTTAATAAAATATAACTTCTATCTAAATGGAACTCTCAAGTAAAATAAAACTCATGAAAAAAAAAAATCTCTAGTAAAATTGAAAGCTTATGGTGTAACAGTAAAATTGATAGACATGCATAAGTTACATGTTTACCAATTGCCAGCATAAAACACCCCCAATGAAAGACTTATTACCCTCAATGAAAAATTGATTTTATATTTCAGACAAATTAATTTTCCATAACAGTATAACTGAATTCAGTCAAAAGTATAAGCACCAACAAACCCGAGTCGACCCGACCCGCTTTGCTTATAGAGGACCTATATAAAGGAGAAACACAGACGGCGGCTTAGCAGCATCACTGTGAAACCATGCTTCAGCAGAGCTCCCTCTTCGCCACCGATATCGGGTTTAGGCCGTGTTTGGTTGTACCCAAAACCAAAAACCCATTATCTTGCTCTATGGACCTCAAAGAAAAGAACAACAAGCTTTTCACTTTTGCTTCTTCTCACTCGTTAAAGCAGCCTCACCACCAGAGTCGCAGTCCGGCCTTGGCTTGCCGAGCATCACGTGACTCTCACGTGACTCATTCCAGGTACACTCTGCTTCTAGCACTCATTCTGTAAAAGCATGTGTCTTTTGAGTAATTATAATTGCTTCTATCAGTATCACTCATTTGAAATTATGTAAAAGCATGTGTTATTGAAGTTTTGCTATGCACATTACTCTGTGCTATTTGAATTGATTTTAGTATTGGAATACTGTGAATGCAGTAAAGAGGTTTTACCTGTTCATGGGTTGTCTGAGACGATTGTGGGTGTTCTTGGAGGAGGTCAACTGGGTCGAATGATGTGTCAAGCAGCTTCAAAAATGGCCATTAAGGTGATGGTATTGGACCCACAAGAGAATTGCCCGGCGAGTAAACTTGCCTATCATCATATGGTTGGAAGCTTTGATGATAGTGCCACTGTCCAAGAATTCGCCAAAAGGTTTGATTTTTATGGACTTGGTTGCATTTTGTGTGCTTATGTTCAGAATTTACAGTCACAACGTTAAGCATATCCCTTTGTTTGTGTAATTGAAGATAAAACATTGGTACCTAATCTTGTTTTTGGTAGTTAGGTGTGGAGTGTTGACAGTGGAAATCGAGCACGTGGATGTGGAGACATTGGAGAAGCTTGAGCAGCAAGGAGTAGACTGTCAGCCCAAAGCCTCTACAATCAGAATAATTCAGGTTTGTTTCTTCATTTTGAGAATGGTTTTTTGATTTATGCCTGAACTTCTTTTGCTTTGAGGATGTATTCAAACTTTACAGTCACAAAGTTTTATCCTTTTATGGACATCTTGCACTAATTTGCTATTCCACTTTTCACTGCATTGGTCTGTTATAATAAGCATCGGGTCATGTTTGATATGTAACAGGATAAATATCTTCAAAAGGTTCATTTTTCGAGGCATGATATTCCACTTCCTGAATTTATGCAGGTTTGTTACTTTTTATGTATCTGATTTAAGGATTAGACTAAATGAATTTCCAACTTTGCTTTCATAGCCACTCATTATGTTATATTGCTTCTTGTAACATATGGCAAAGACAGATAGATGATCTGGAAGGTGCCAAGAGGGCAGGGGACCTCTTTGACTATCCTCTTATGATAAAGAGTAAAAGGTTAGCTTATGATGGGCGTGGAAATGCTGTTGCTAAGAGTGAGGATGATCTTTCTTCTGCTGTAACAGGTAATATTCTCATAAACAATTAAACTGGTTCGTGATTAGTTCATGGCATACTTAACAGTCTTTTTTCTGTCTTTTCTTTTCTTCTCTTCCTTCTTTTCTATTGTCATGATAATAATCTGTTTTGTTTACTGTTGTTGAATTTAACAAGTAGAAACTATGCCCTTTTTTTACTCTCTAAATTTTTTGCAGCTCTTGGAGGGTTTGATCACGGTTTATATGTTGAGAAATGGGCCCCTTTTGTAAAGGTTAGCATCTAGTGTTTATCATTGGCAATGATTTAGTTTGTGAATTTACCATCCACATTTTATTTTCAACCATTTTAATCATCTTCTATTGGCAATATAGGTGCAATGCACGCTTTTTGATTATTTTTCACCGAAAAATTAATAGGGAACTAAATAAAAATGCTTCTAACAAGTCCAGCACTAGGTATACTTTAGAATGCATTGCTTTAAGTTCTGTAATAATAAGATGCGACATTGAGTATCTTCCAATTTAATTAGTATCACTGATTAATATTTATACATGTCTGGCTCGCTAACTGCAGGAGCTGGCCGTCATTGTTGCTAGAGGAAGAGACAATTCTATCGTATGCTATCCTGTTGTTGAAACTATACACAAGTAAGCTGCAGATTCAGTTTTAAAACTGTCTTTGTTCAAACCTTTAATATTCGTAACAGTATAGGATTCATTTAATCCACTGTTGTCACGTAAGAATATTTCATGAATGTTTGAGGATCTTGTCTTGCAGGGAAAACATTTGTCACATTGTTAAGGCACCTGCAAACGTGTCATGGAAGATCCGAAAGTTGGCCACTGATATTGCATCTAGAGCTGTTAGTTCATTAGAAGGCGCTGGTGTGTTTGCAGTTGAATTGTTCTTGACAGAGGATGATCAGGTATTAATTCTACCTCTCTTAACAACTCTACATTATGTTCGTTATTTATTGGTTTTTTATTTTTAGCTTCAGACATCTGCTGTATTCAACCAAGTTATGCATGATTTCACTTCTTTTCAGATTTTGCTAAATGAAGTAGCTCCTAGACCTCACAATAGCGGTCATCACACCATAGAGGCTTGCTACACCTCACAGTATGAACAACATTTGCGGGCTGTTGTTGGTCTTCCACTTGGTGATCCATCAATGAAAACTCCTGCTGCAATTATGTACAATTTACTTGGTGAAGATGAGGTGATGCTCTGTTCAACGTGAAATTTTCCATCTTTGTGCTCTTTGTTTCTGATATTTGATTCACAGATTTATTTTACTTGTTTAATTGAGCATAGATATATAGTGGAATGTTTGAAAAATGTATGGTTATCACTGTGTTTGTGGAATATAAAACAATTAATCAAATGTTTGACTGTGTCATGCCACCATTTATGCTTTTAGGGGGAAGCTGGTTTCCACCTAGCTCATCAAGTGATTGGAAGAGCCTTGCGTATTCCAGGGGCTACTGTTCATTGGTATGATAAGCCAGGTTAGATTCTGATTATCTCCATATTTTAATTACTCATCTCTTTTTGATTCTTGCACAAGAATACTTGTATTATTTTTTCAGTTTTTTAACTTCTCTATGTTTTTTATGTGTGGCAGATATGCGGAAGCAACGGAAAATGGGTCATATTACCATTGTCGGACCTTCCATGGGCAATGTGGAAAAATTTCTGGATTCAATGCTAAATGACGAAATATCTGATAGTCAGTCTGCAGGTAGTTCTAATAGTTTTGTAATTATGCTTTTGATTATGAAATTTTGCTTTTGGTCAGGACTATGAATTAAATTGGTGCACATGAAAGATGTAGTCCAAAATTGGTGCACATTATGGTATTTTATCTTATTAAAAGTGTCAACTTCCATAACCGGACCAATCATTGCCATAAAATTTACTTTGGGCGATCCCCTCCCACCGCCTGTGTATGGCTGCACTCTTTTTGAAAACAAAATTATGATGAAGATTCCATTTTCATTTCATTGTGGATTTTTTACAAGTTGTTGTAATTATGTAGAAAGCTTGGTTTGTTTTTCATATGCTTAGTCTTTTTCTCAATGCAGCCACGCCACGTGTTGGGATCATAATGGGTTCTGATTCAGATCTTCCTGTTATGAAGGATGCTGCAAAAGTTTTGAATATGTTCGAAGTGCCTCATGAGGTTTGCTTCTTATCTGTTATGGTTTTTCTGTCAAATGAGTACCCGTAAAATGTTATTTATATGCTTTACTGCTATATGATGTTAACGGACTCTAATTTTCAGGTGAGGATAGTTTCTGCACATCGAACTCCTGATTGGATGCATTCTTATGCCTTGTCTGCCCGGGAAAGAGGAATTCAGGTCATCATTGCTGGTGCTGGTGGCGCAGCTCACTTGCCAGGCTAGTTATACAATCTTTGCCAAAAACAGAGTGCAGTAATAACGATTACTTTTTCTGGGATTAATTTTACTATTGCTTGGGTTTTCTCAGGAATGGTAGCTGCATCCACTCCTTTGCCCGTTATTGGTGTCCCTGTGCGTGCTTCTACATTGGATGGAGTTGATTCGGTTCTATCTATTTTGCAGGTACGTTATTTAAAACTTCTTTTTGTAATAAATTTCTGGATGAAAAAATGTAGTATTCTACCATCTTAATGCCCTAACGACTCCTATTAGTTTATGGATTCTCGAGTGCTAGGCCTCTGGAGAGCAACCACTACATGTAAATGTCCCAAAGGAAATATGAAATTAGTTCAACTGGAAGTTTTTAGATCATGTTTACACTTTTATTGGATACGAGACTTTTTATGTTGGAAATGATATTCCATTTAAGAGGTTTTTGTGAGTGCTTTCCTCATAATGCATAACTGTTGTGACTTTTGACTATACAGATGCCAAGAGGGGTCCCAGTTGCAACAGTTGCTATAAACAACTCAACCAATGCTGGTTTGCTAGCAGTAAGGATGTTAGCTGTTTGTGATGCTGATCTGCTTGCAAGGTTGGGTCATTTCATTTCATTGGATTATCAATGTTGCAAAGTTCTTACTGAAATATGAATTAAAGACTTTGTATAATCATTTGCCTGCATTTGCTAAGGTGGAATTATTTTGAATGCAGAATCAGCCAGTATCAAGAAGACACAAAGAATGAAGTCTTGGCGAAAGACGAAAAGCTACAGAAAGTTGGTTGGGAATTTTATTTGAATTCTTGATAGCCAAAGCACTCTGGCAATATCTGTTCAAGTTTTGTAGTCACTTTCTCAGACTCCTGAACATGATGCCATCAAACAAGAAGTTAAATTCTAATGAAGACAACAACAAGGAGTATCTAACAGTTCATCAAGACGCTGTACAATGACAAAAATGGAAGGTCCGTGCCTACGGAAACCAGTTAATGTAATTCATTTTGAAGAGGTGACATAGTAAAAGAAATACGAGGGAAAATGAGGAAAGACAACGAGTCAGAAGAAGCCTTCTATTCATCTTGTATCACTGTAAGTTATGTCTACCTTGGACAATGAGCGATTTGAAGGATTCAGTCATTTTGAATATATTATATTCACTGTTCATCTTGTGACACATAACTTGTTACAGAATAGAACATTTATGTAAATGCATGAAGACGAAGTTATTGCGTATTTCCTTAAAAAATGAATAGGATCCTCCATTTTCAAACCATGTATGTGAAAACCTAAGCCGCAGAAGGAGCATCGATCAAGTTTTCGGAGGGAAAGGACTTTTACTTGGTCTTGTTTTGCTTTACTGCCGAAATTAAAATCAGTGATCAAACTGGATCATATATAATTAAGCCGAAATTAAAAGCTAGTCAACCCACGGATACCCAAAGCAAAGCACGATTAATTGACTTTGTCAAATATAATTAAGCATTTGGAGTTGAAGACCGAGTAGCAGCTACGGGTGTAAATCTCTATGTAATGGCCGAGGTCATGTTACTTGATAAATGGTAGAGGTTTGGAAAAGTGAATTTCTTGGTACTTCCTCCCCCATATGGTTATAATTATTTATTTTAAAGTTTCTTTACACGATTGATTCAGTCCTATTAAAAATACTAGCCAAATTGAAAACCAATGCGAATTTTGTGGCGTAAAGTTAAATGACGATGATATAATGACAATCAATTGACTAAACAATTTTCAATTTAAGTGAATTATAATGAAATTTTCACACACATAGACTTAAAAGAATGAACATATAATTTCGATAGTTGAATTACATGATAAAAGGGACTTGACATGATTATGCATGTGCGTATAATACTAATTCTTGATCAACGTACTCCTATTCTTACTCGTAGTGAATTTCATGGTAGTTTAATGAAGTCCTCGCTTATATTAGACACTAGAGTCTAACTACACTAGAATTTCATGACAGAGGAGCATATATGCAGGTTATATATTTTAATCTAAGAGCGTTAGGCGCTTTTGAGACCCATTCTATTCTTTGAAATTAATGATGAAATATTCTTTAGCTTAAATTAATATTTCAATTTATGCATCCCTTTATCTAAGAAAAAATTAATTCAAAACCCCATGTTACATGTAGTTCCACCAAGTTGACACCATGACATTCACAATCGACCAATTTGAAGTTTGATTCATAATTCATATAAAATAAAGTTTATATGGACTTGTTCAAGCTAGAGGGTTCCTTCCGTGTCTTTGATTTTAGACCCTCCCTCTCTAATTCAAACTTCAAAACGCGGCTCCAAGTCAACCAATTAATCAGACACTAAACTAAAATCCAATCAACCCTAATCCATATTATATTATGCATGTCTAGCTATAACTATAAATACACCCCAAACCCTCCTTCCATTAATGCTCATCTTCATCCTCCATCACCATATTAATTTTTCCATTCTTCACAAAACAATCATAAGCACAAAGCTAGCTTCCATTGATTTCAGTTACGTATACTCAAATGGGGTTTGTTCAGAATAAGCAGTACTACAGAGTTGCTTTTGTTTTCACGGTTTTATGTGTATCTGGTTTTAGAGAAGTTCTGGCCATGAGGCCATTAGAAGGAGATCACTGGCTGAAGAACAACGATTCTAATCTTCATTTTCAGTCGCTGAAAGGCACAGTTCCGGCCGGAGGCAATCCATGCACCAATTTGCCTAAGCAAAGAAACGGCCGCTGCACAATGGAAATGGACGTTGCCGTTGCCGGTGGCGGTGGCGGCGACGTTGGTCATGCACCTGCCCATGAGGCCTTCCCGGGCGTCGTAGTTACTTTCGGTGCAGCAGCTTCTGTTGCTAATGACAGTAAAAAGCAAGTCTAGCATACGTACGTACCCAATTAAGTTCTTGATGATCATCATCTGAGGATTGGTGGTTAATAAGTAATAACAAGCTAGACTTTCAGTTGCATTTGGATTGAAATTCTTCTGGTTTAATTACTCTAAATTTGTTTATTCTTTAGATTTGGGAGCGATTCACCATGTAGAAGCTCAAGCATATATGGTTAATTGTGAAACGCTTTTAACTTTTAAGGGTTAATCTGATCTTGACTACAAGTCTAGTACTCAATGTAATTTATTGGAATTTTTTAAATTGATTTATTTAATACTAAATTCATTTGCACATTTATACCATGCACATGTACTTTTGATTTATTTATTTAATTTAGTTATTCGCTTTGAAGTTAGAATTTAGCTATCAAACTTTATCAATTTTGCGCTTTCAATAATCAATATCTTTTTTTTTCCTTCTCATCAATAAAATCCATTAAAAGAAAAGGTAGCGCATCCATATTGATGTCATAACATTATGTGTACTTCTGCTTAGAGGTGGACTCGATTATGGGAAATTTAGTATTTTATCTGTAACCGACCATCAAATTGAGGCCTTTGATTTTCCGAAAATGTGAACTGGTCATCAAGCTCGAGCTCACACACCTTAAACCAACTAGTGGTTGAGCCAGTGCGGTGCAAGTCTTTAGTTTCGGTGCTTTAAGAGTCATAAATCTAGGGGGGTCATATAAGAAGAAGAAAAAAGATGAGACGGATTGGACAAAATGTTGTTTTTGGGGTCCAAAATTGTCACCCTTAATTCTTCTTGAACCAAATCTCAATGATGGACAGAATTGGGTTATATTTTTGGTTCTTCAATTCCTTTTGGGCCCTGGTGCATTTAAGCCTGGACCCAATACAAAAATGACGACGTACGAAAACGTTTGCCTCTTGGCCCATTTCCATTGTGTGAATATAAGCCTTGAATCAATGAGATGAGATGCCTCGCATTGAGAGTGGGCAGTGCGCCTCTGTTAATTTAAGCCGACAATGTCACTTTTTCGTTCTGAAATTTATGAATGAATGAAAGCAATGAATCCCATAAGTAAAGGAAAGAAAAACAGGTGAAGATAAGAGCAGTGAGCAAATAAATGAATACCATATTAAGGTACTGCTCGGCTCTCACACCGATCAGTAACTAGTACGTAGTACGTTAACCTGTCTCTGCCCTCTGCCTCTTCTGCCTCTGCCCTCTGCCCTCTGCCTCGGCCTGTGGTAAAAAAAATCCCAGTCTACACTACTAGCTGACCATTGATTATTATTGACTCATTGTTTTGCAGCAGGCAGCAGCAGCAGTACTGTGCAATGCTGGTTACCCTTTTAAGTTTTAACCACACATGTCAAAGATGCCACTCTTAATTTGTTGCTGTACAACTTTTATTAGACATTTTAACAAACATCTTGTATGCATGTTCTTAGACCTACAAGGCTAATTTAAAGGTCTGAGTTCTCGTAAACTTGATAGATACGTAAACTATTGTATTCACCTGGCATCCCCGGCCCTTGGGTAAAGCTCTCAAAATTTTAGAGTGGTTAATAAAAATAACACCATTACAAGGGGACTTGATCTTTATTATCATCTTAATTAGTTACTAAAAGATGATGACCCAAAACATGAATGGATGAAAGAGGAATGAAGGACCTGCAACTATGTTTGACTCTTTGTCCATACATTAAAGGCTAGGGAAGTGAGAGTACGTAGTGTGTCATTTGTCAAAGTTCATACAAGATACATGTGGGTCATGAACCCTAGGCTGTTCACTGTTGCCAGTCACATGCATTGTTAATTAGTGCAGTAGCCGCAAGAAAGGGCCATGCATGAGATTGTTATGCGGAAAATTTCAAAGAAAAAATGTGACATTTCAATCCAATCTAAGCCAGGGAAAGCCAAGTAGCTAGAGGATGAATACACAGACATGTGAATCTGTGCATATCATCATCTTCAATATCTATCTATCTATTTGCCTTAGCTAGCTGTCGTTTTGACTGCAAAATGAAACCAAACCTAGTCATGCTCTCTGCTCGCTAAGCTCCTCATATAATTCATCTGGCACCCTCTTCAATGTGCTTCGAATCCCACCACATTATATAATATAGTTTATGTGCTTACAGTGTTTGCTTCTTTTTAGTTTAATCCCATATATATATGAGTAAGAAATTAAGATATAACTGGACGCTCCATGCATCCATAGATATTATGGACAGCTAGCTAGGGGAGAAGAACAGTGGACTACTGCAGAGAGAGCATGACCTAGATTTCAATTTTTTAAAGCAAGCGATTGAGATGAATCAATGTGTGTATGAGTGTATCTATCTAATATTAGAATAATGAAGGGTCGACCAATATCTATATACAGTTCTATACTTGAGATGAGATCATCATCATATGATCATATATGATTGTTTTGCTAGGTAATAGAAAACATATGATCGATATAATAACATGCATATTGGGTTTTAATATTACTCAATTTGCAGGCCAATTTACTTTGTTAATTAAGTTGTTTTGTATAATTTTTGAGGTAATTTTTGTTTCGGATTTTCTATATGTTGAAGACTTCATCCCTTAATTTTTGCCCTAATCTTTTTAATAAAAGAAGGTAAATATATAACGCTACTAAGTTTTTAGGGGATCGAGTGTCTTCACTAGGAATAATCTCATTTGTGTGTCGGTGTTAACAAAATGTACTTTTTCAATATTTTTTTTA